>CM063449.1:27430000-28724285 GCA_032191425.1 Lymantria dispar | reverse complement strand
AACCCATATGGATTCAACAGGTAGGCAAAGGTCTCTTCTGGAATGAAAGGAAGCCTGTAGCCCATGTATAATATATGAGTTCTCTTTCTTTACAGTAGTGTCATCACCATCTTACGTTTTTCTTATGTCCGTTTTTTACTACATTCCACCCGCAGGAAGGAATTATATCCTTACTCCATCATCACATGACAAAACCACACAATGTACATAATTGTTGTTAAATAATCCCATTCCCGTGTAGTGACGGAGTAAGAATACAATTCACCACTCCTTATCATATTCGTGGATGTCGTAAAAGACGACTATGGAATATAATATGCACATAACATTTGTGCAAGAAAAGGAAAGTTCGAAATAAAACCCTATACCAACATGTCGAACCAGCTTGGTGTAGTAAGTCAAATGCCCTCCCATTGAGAAGTGCGCCCGAGCCCAACAACGGGACGTTTGTGGGCTGCGATGATGATGATGAATCCCACTTGCAAAGGTCGTTGTTCTAAGTTTTGTTTATCTTGCTGTGATATTGTGTGCCTACATGTCTACGTCGTCTCTTACGACACCCTCGAGAAAGAAGTGATCACACTTTCTTCCTCAAGGACATAGTAGGTGACTTCGTTCTTCTTACTCCGTGGCCGCTGCGTCACTAGAGTAGTTAAAACTTTAAGGTAAACAATCTAAAAAGAACTTAGTTATATTTTCATGTTTCGTCTGATATAGAATGACTATAACAACACTTTATAATAATACTTAAGCTCATAAGTCGTCGAATTATAGAAATCATAGGAATTTCAAAAGTAAAAAGGTTTTCTTTCCAATTATCGTAATATGTTCTCAGTACATAATCAATGACTACAAATGATTTACCTTTTTTCATGTAATTGACGCCACTGTAAGAATTACTGCTCATTATAGTTCCATTTACATCTTATATCCTGTTCGTTGAAAGTTAAGAATCCAAAACCTAAACCTCTATCTCTCATAATTTAGAAATCAATGCTCAATCATCTCATTTTGTTGGAATCTGCATGTTGTAAGTTGCTGCATGCAATATTTCACAACACTAAAAAAGATTTTAGACTTCTCAATTTAAAACAATTCTGCACTACTACTGTTTTAAAATTAAGACAGAATTCAAATTAATGTTACCAAGAGAGATTAGCTTCTCATTCGCCAGTGACCCCACTAATATTAGGACGTCTCACGGGGAAGGTGAGTGCACCATCCTCACATGTGTGGCGACGGGTTAAGAATACATATACCGTGTGGCGACGGGCTAAGAATACATTTGTCGTCACCCCTTACTTGTCCCTGGGAGTCGTAAAAATCAGCTGAGGGTTCACCAGGAGAGTGGGCAGCAGCTCTCTCCTAGGAAATGTAAAACATCTCACTGCAATCACCAACCCGCCTGCCAAGCGCGCCGATTACGGCATTATCCCCTCATAAAATGACGAGTAAGATAAAAATGAGCGCCAGTGACGGCGGCTCCGGTACCCTACGGGCTCATTTTGGTGGCGGGCCTGGCAGTGGTGGAGCACGGGGTGCAAAGAAACTTCGGCAGCGATTCGGCTACCAACCAAAACGACCTTTGACCCTGGTAATACACAACATTCGGACACTCAGGACTGACGAGAGGGTCATTGAGTTGGAAGAGGAATTGAGCAAAATCCGCTGGGCCATTGTAGGATTATCAGAAGTGCGAGGAGAGGGTGAGGGCACGATAATCCTCCGGTCTGGAAACTTCCTCTTCTACCGGGAGGGCGATTACCCGTACTAAGGTGGCAATTAATATAAAGGCGTGAGACAGGGAGACGTCATCTCTCCGAAACTGTTCACCACTGCACTGGAAGATGTCTTCAAGCTCTTAGACTGAACTGGACTCGGCATCAATATCATCGGCGAATACATCACTCACCTTCGATTTGCAGACGATATCGTCATTATGGCAGAATCCATGGAGAACCTTGACACCATGCTCAATGAGCTCAGCAGGGTATACCAAATAGTAGGTTTACGAATGAACATGGACAAGAAGAAAGTCATGTCAAATGCTCATGTCATTCCTGTACCGGTCCTAGTTGGCAATGCGATTCTTGAAGTTGTCGATCATTATGTTTACCTAGGACAAACAGTCCATTTAGGTAGATCCAGTTTCGAGAAAGAGATCAGCCGACGAATCCAACTCGGTTGGGCAGCGTTCGGGAAACTTAAGAGGATCTTCTCGTCCAACATACCTCAGTGTCTAAAAACATAGGTTACGACCAGAGTGTGTTACCAGTGAAGACTTACGGCACAGAAACGTGGTCCCTAAATGTAGGCCTCATAACAAGGCTCAAAGTCGCTCAGCGTGCTATGGAACGGGCTATGCAACGAGCTATGCTCGGGATTTCTCAGCAAGATAGAATTCGAAATACGGAAATCCGCAGAAGAACGGGTGTAACCGACAACCGCTAGGGAAGAAAGGTTCTCGAATGGCGACCACGTATTGGACGACGCAATGTAGGACGCCCACCCACTAGTTGGACCGACGACCTGGTGAAAGTTGCTGGGCGTCGTTGGATGCAGGCGGCACAGGACCGCATTTTGTGGCGTAAGATGAGGGAGGCCTACGTCCAGCAGTGGACGGCGATAGGCTGAAATGATGATGATGATTCTCATATAGGGTAACAAAAAAGATAAAGGGCAAAATGAAAGATTAATTAAAGAAGTTGCTTAAAAATTAATTAATTTAATTATTAGACCAATAAGACTTTTCACAAATCATTACATTCAAAATACAGGTCCGTGACTATGACAGTTTCTAATTTTGACGAGGGTTTTATCATAAGTATACAAAACTGCGGTACATCCTTTCTTTCGATGACTTGCGCAATACCATCTCGTAAACTTCTCACCACTCCTATGTTTTGCAAATGTGTAACCCGAAAATAATATCTGTACTGCACCTCTAATGGTTTTGATAAAATTTGCTTCTATAACAAATAAAAACACATTTCACTGTTGTTGTACGCAAAAAATATGTAAGAAAACTCATTACTAATGTGAATATGTTAAATAACATTTGCATATGGTATAAAAAATAACCCTTTAGAGGCTTTAAGTAACAAACGTTTATTAATTTTAGTTCTAATCTAATGGCATAAATAAGATTGAAATTCATGACGCGTTTTAAATTACGATAAATGTTTTTAATTTATTGCCATTAATAGATTAATCTTCTTAATTCTTATTTACATCTGCATCTGAAAGCACATTTTTATTTCTATTTCATACAATAACTGAACGACCCATACCATTTATGGTAATGTTATGCAAAATCTATTGAACAAATTGTCTTAAAATTTTGCAAGTATAATCAGTCAACATATAGGCTAAAAGTATAATACTATTAGGATAAAGATAGTAACATATTTAATTAATTATCCCTCAATAATTATTGGATTCTATTCGAAAATTTTAAGCTACACCTAAATAATAATGTAAAAATTTAGGATACAAATTAATAAGTAATTTGACATGAAAGACTAGCAGGCAAGCATCAATATGAACAAAATTTTATATAATTGTGTTCTAATACAGCATTTATTGTGTTGAACTTTTGTCTCATACAAAATATCAATAAAAGTCACACAAATATAATTAAAATAAAAAATATGAACAATTTTAACAATAAAAAAAATTATGAATAGCTATAACAAAGCAATTTGAGATGTAACTATTATTACACATTTTATGTTCCAGTTTGTTTTTATTGTCCTGACATTTCAACATACTTTTCAGTATTCATGGTGTCAGGCATAATAAGACAAATTAAAAATAGTTTTACATATATGAAATATGTGACACTCCGGTAAAATGCCGAAAAGACAAATACGTTCATCTCTTTTTTAAACTTGCTGATGAACCCAAATAGGGAGAATGTCTGTCATCAGTTATTGTAGGAATAAATTGTTATTATGACAGACAAAAATTAGCCATGTGTACATATCATGTTACGACATTAGTCCATAAAACCTGGTATTTAAACAATAACAATTGAAATGAATTTAATTTACACTAAAGTTATATTTGAGAAAACTAATAATAAGAAAATACATTAAATTTTGTAGCAGTTTATTAAATAATCAGACTATAATTAATATGAATTTATTTACCATATAGTTTAAAGCAATTCTATTTATACACATTATTTAGTTGAAACGTCTACATTTTTACTTGTTAATTAGTTAAAACGTAGAGTAAAAAGGCTTTTTAATAGTCCTAATATCTTAAATTTTAAAATAAGCATCCATGAATTTAGTGAACTTTGAATTGGAGTGAATAAGTCTGGTCTGAATTTATGTCTAAGCGAAATATTATCACATAAATATGAATTGACTATGCTTATAGTGCAATAAAAAAAGTACATATTTTACGCAAATGGAAGTTTTGTAATTTATAATTATCTGATCGTATTATTCTTAAATATCAGTAAAATTTAAGAAGTTTCAAGCAATAATTTCTACCGGTCTTGCTGCCAATTCAAGGTAAACATTGTAAATGCTTTAATTTCTGTATAGAATTCATATTATTTTGTTTTTTAATTTTATAATTCAATCACTAAATGACTAAAACACCAATGCTGCACATTAAAGTTAAAAGTCGGTTGATTCTATTTAAATAAAAAATTGCAACACAAAAATTAGCAGCATTCTCCGTAAAATTAAAAAGTTAAAATAAGCACATAAAAAATTATCACAGCATTCAAAATAATACAAAAAAGTCCCTAAATCCTATACTTAGAATTACTATCTAACAAAGGAGGTGGATGATTATGATTATTAAAGAGCTTCACAATCTCATTGAATCCAATTATAGTATACGCAAAAGCTCGACAACCCCTATTCCCGTGGGTTGCACAGTACCATCGTACCTTTTGCGAAGTGGTGCGATGACGAAGGAACTTGTAACCAGCGACAATAATGGCACGAGCTCCTCGTATGCTGGTCACGAACATGGCCTCTGAAATTAACTAATACGTTTATAAAAGAATACATCAAATTAGGAATTGATATTGTGTTAAAATATCTACAATAATCACAGAAACTAAATAGAGATATTTCTTATATTATAAACTCACGCCTTTTTTTCTCGAATAGATAGGCAGAGGTGTAAGGCATTTAACTTACAGTTAAGGCATTTAACTTCTTAAATCGCAGATGATCGGGTGTAAGCACTTCGGCGTCTACTAGCTAAAGTTCGAAGGTTTTATTACTAACAATTGCCGGATAAAAACAAAATATGCTTTTGATAACCTGATAATGTAATTAGCTATTTACTCGCTTTACAATTACTATGTAAATGTTTAACTATAATGATGCTATATGTTATCATTTCATTTTTTAGTATAAATTTCTGCAAAGTGCTTTGCGTATTGAACGTATGTAAGTATTCCAAAGAAATGGATACCATCGCCACGGAGATCTCCTAATTAAAAATGAGGTAAAAAAATAATATCACTACTACCACATTTTAATAAATATTAAATTGCCCTAGATCACTCGACAAGCTATGGAAACGTGAAAAGACTATGTAGGCTCACAGACGGCAATGAGTTAATGTGGTAATTACTTTTTGCCTAATAATAGAGTCTCTATGAAAAGTCTATTAAATAAAATTCACTTGGGTAATATCTAATTTATTAAAAAAAAACTAACAATGTTATGGAGTTATTTTTTAACTCTGTCTACGGAAAACCATGTTTTTAATAATAACATAATTATGTTATGATCTGAAATAAATACTGAATTAATTAATTGAATATTCAATGATTATGAATGTTATTTATCTTTACAACATCATTTTCTATAGTGTAAACTACTGCTCTGCATCCTTTATTATGACTTGTAGAACAATGCCACCGAGTTCTCAAACCTGATGTACAATGATGGGAAAACCTGTATCCGGCGATGCTTATTATTCGGCCGCCTTTAGAAGAACGTACGTACCGCATCTCTGGAAAAGAAACGTGAATAATCTGAGAATAACTGAATTAACGTATCCAACTGTTACGATAAAAATAAGATATCACCTTTCGTATAAAAGAACTATACGTTTTTAAACTTCAGTACCTCCATCGGTGAAAAGGACAGCTAGAAGTTTGGTAGCGTGTTGTATAGTTAGGGCTTCCAATCCTGCAATACCGGGATTGGGGGATCCCCCGCCATTTTCCAATCCCGCATGATGCGGGATTACCGGGGCGGGATCCGCGGGATTTGCGGGACTGAAAAAAAGCGTGCATGCAACCTCAAACTTAATAAACTCTCACACTCAAACAGTAACATATCCTATATAAATTTACAGTTTTTAAATGTGTTTAATTTTTTTGCTTGATTTTTTAATTTTCTGTGGGTATTTTTTGAAGACGATTTGTTTTGTTTTTGTTTGTTTTTATTCAATATTTGTAACTGTTTTTGTGAAGAAAAAAAACGGTGTAATTTGATTGATTTCATACTAGTAAGTAGTACTCACTTAAATAAATATAGAGTTAGTTGATAATTCACAGGGATTTTGTGATAAATAAACGGAGTAATTTCATTGATCTCATACTAATAGTAATACTTTAATAAATGTGTAGTTATTTGACTAATTCATTCTTTTTTGTTACAAATAAACGGTGTAATTTGATTAATATTAATTAATAGTAACATGTACGTAAATAAATGTGGAGTTGATTAATTCATTGTCTTATTTGACTTATATAAATGTGAATATTTTCGATATGCGGTATCCCGCATATACCGAGATCCCGCAGGATTGAGAACTTGTAGTCCCACAAATACCGAGATTGAATTCAGGCTGCGGGATTGGAAGCCCTATGTATAGTAATTATCATCTTATTAGCATAAATACTAGATTGCGTGACAATAAGTTGAAAACATATTTTAATAATTAAGATCTTTTGATGGTGACACGGTGGTGTCGTATGGTATGGTGATATAAAAATGTATTTTCTGTTACAAAATAACAAGGCTTTTATTGTCATTCCTGAAAAAAAAATGCAAATGTAGAACATTCTAAGGGAAATAAAAATTAAATTTTAGTATTGTACTAATAAATATTTTTATATTCTCACGCTTTTATTCACGAAGAGCTAAGGAGAAGTATAAAAACACCCATATTTCAAGACATAATCTTTTTGTCTGCATAAGGTACGAGTTTTTACCATTAACCGGGCATACATAGTACTTTTTTGAAATCCAGGCAATCTGCATAAAAACTTAACATTGCTAAATACTAAATTGAAAGATAGATAAGAAATATATTAATAATAAATAACATGAGTGTTGTTTCCACAAATAGGGTGTATATGAGTTTTAGAGACTAAAAACTGGCTGACTACATCTCGTAAAAATAGATACACGATTAACCAATACATTGAATACAGAGTAAAAAAGTGACTCAATATAGCGTGATTTATGATGTGAAATAAATACTGAATTAATTAATTGAATATTCAATGATTATGAATGTTATTTATCTTTACAATATCATCTTCTATAGTGTAAACTACTGCTTTGCATCCTTTATTATGACTTGTAGAACAATGCCACCGAGTTCTCAAACCTGATGTACGTTGATGGGAAAACCTGTATCCGGCGATGCTTATTATACGGCCGCCTCTCGAAGAACGTAAGTACCGCATCTCTGGAAAAGAAACGTGAATAATCTGAGAATAACTGAATTAACGTATCCAAC
The DNA here is from genome assembly GCA_032191425.1 of Lymantria dispar. Taxonomy (NCBI): domain Eukaryota; kingdom Metazoa; phylum Arthropoda; class Insecta; order Lepidoptera; family Erebidae; genus Lymantria; species Lymantria dispar. The sequence continues at coordinate 28,716,551 of CM063449.1, read as the reverse complement.
TGTTACGATAAAAATAAGATATCACCTTTCGTATAAAAGAACTATACGTTTTTAAACTTCAGTACCTCCATCGGTGAAAAGGACAGCTAGAAGTTTGGTAGCGTGTTGTATAGTTAGGGCTTCCAATCCTGCAATACCGGGATCTCGGGATTGCGGGATCCCCCGCCATTTTCCAATCCCGCATGATGCGGGATTACGGGGGCGGGATCCGCGAGATTTGCGGGACTGAAAAAAATCGTGCATGCAACCTCAAACTTAATAAACTCTCACACTCAAACAGTAACATATCCTATATAAATTTACAGTTTTTAAATGTGTTTAATTTTTTTGCTTGATTTTTTAATTTTCTGTGGGTATTTTTTGAAGACGATTTGTTTTGTTTTTGTTTGTTTTTATTCAGTATTTGTAACTGTTTTTGTGAAGAAAAAAAACGGTGTAATTTGATTGATTTCATACTAGTAAGTAGTACTCACTTAAATAAATATAGAGTTAGTTGATAATTCACAGGGTTTTTGTGATAAATAAACGGATTAATTTCATTGATCTCATACTAATAGTAATACTTTAATAAATGTGTAGTTATTTGATTAATTCATTCTTTTTTATTACAAATAAACGGTGTAATTTGATTAATATTAATTAATAGTAACATGTACGTAAATGAATGTGGAGTTGATTAATTCATTGTCTTATTTGCCTTATAGAAATGTGAATATTTTCAATTTGCGGGATCCCGCACTTACCGAGATCCCGCAGGATTGAGAACTTGTAGTCCCACAAATACCGAGATTGAAGTCAGGCTGCGGGATTGGAAGCCCTATGTATAGTAATTATCATCTTATTAGCATAAATACTAGATTGCGTGACAAAAGTTGAAAACATATTTTAATAATTAAGATCTTTTGATGGTGATACGGTGGTGTCGTATGGTATGGTATGGTACGTGATATACTGATATAGAAATGTATTTTCTGTTACAAAATAACAAGGCCTTTTTTGTCATTCCTGAAAAAAAAATGCAAATATAGAACATTCTAAAGGAAATAAAAATTAAATTTTAGTATTGTACTAATAAATATTTTTATATTCTCACGCTTTTATTCACGAAGAGCTAAGGAGAAGTATAAAAACACCCATATTTCAAGACATAATCTTTATGTCTGCATAAGGTACGAGTCTTTTACCATTAACCGGGCACACATAGTACTTTTTGAAATCCAGGCAATCTGCATAAAACTCAACATTACTAAACACTAAATTGAAACATAGATAAGAAATATATTAATAACTAGCAACCCGCCCTCGCTTCGCTTCGGTTATAGGTTATAGTCGTTTTACCCGCGTAGTGCCCGTTCCCGTGGGAATACCGGGATAAAAAATAGCCTAGTATTGTATAATATTGTCTAACATTTTTTTGTCCTTTCATTAATACTCTTCGCAGCGTATGCGATGAAAGACATTTTATGGCTAATTTTTTTACACCTTCAGTTGGTTTTAATGGGAATTTCTAAATATTTCTATAGTAATCTAGTACTAAATATAGCCTATGTTACTCAGTGATAATGTAGCTTTCTAATGAAAAAAGAATTATTAAAATTGGTCCAGTACTTTTTGAGTTTATTCGTTACATACAAAAATACAAATATTTCCTCTTTATAATATTAGTGTAGATAAATAACATGACTGTTGTTTCCACGAATAGGGCGTATATGAGTTTTAGAGACTAAAAACTGGCTGACTACATCTCGTAAATATAGATGAATGATTAACCAATACATTGAATACAGAGTAAAAAAGTGATTCAATATAGAGTGATTTATGATCTGAAATAAATACTGAATTAATTAATTGAATATTCAATGATTATGAATGTTATTTATCTTTACAATATCATCTTCTATAGTGTAAACTACTGCTTTGCATCCTTTATTATGACTTGTAGAACAACGCCACCGAGTTCTCAAACCTGATGTACGTTGATGGGCAAACCTGTATCCGGCGATGCTTATTATACGGCCGCCTCTAGAAGAACGTAAGTACCGCATCTCTGGAAAAGAAACGTGAATAATCTGAGAATAACTGAATTAACTTATCCAATTGTTACGATAAAAATAAGGTATCACCTTTCGTATAAAAGAACTATACGTTTTTAAACTTCAGTACCTCCATCGATGAAAAGGACAGCTAGAAGTTTGGTAGCGTGTTGTATAGTAATTATCATCTTATTAGCAAAAATACTAGATTACGTGCCAATAAGTTGGAAACATATTTTAATAATTAAGATTTTATGATGGTGATACGGTGGTGTCGTATGGTATGGTGATACACTAATATAGAAATTTATTTTCTGTTACAAAATAACAAGCCTTTTTTTGTCATTCCTGAAAAAAATGCAAATATAGAACATTCTAAGGGAAATAAAAATTAAATTGTAGTTTTGTACTAATAAATATTTTTATATTCTTAAGCTTTTATTCACGAAGAGCTAAGGAGAAGTATAAAACACCCATATTTCAAGACATAATCTTTATGTCTGTATAAGGTACGAAGTCTCTTACCATTAACCGGGCATACATATTATTTTTTTTGAAATCCAGATAATCTCCATAAAAACTCAACATTACTAAATACTAATTTGAAAGATAGATAAAGATTATATTAATAATAAATAACATGAGTGTTGTTTCCACGAGTATGTCGTATATGAGTTTTAGAGACTAAAAACAGGCTGATTACATCTCGTAAATATAGATACACGATTAACCAATACAGTGAATATAGAGTAAAAAAGTGATTGAATATAGAGTGATTTATGTGTCTTTGATTTATTATAATATCACTTATGCTTAATTATTATGCTATTTACAAGTGACTGACTATATACCTAGTAGTCGTGAATAACATTTTAAAAGTGATTGTGTTGGGCATTATACTCTATAATTTGATGGTCCTTTGTGGTAACTGACGCATTGCAACCCTTCCTTGGTTGTTTAGAACATTTCCATCTGGTTCTTCCGTCGACGAGTTCTCGATGTTTTGAGAATGTATGCTCATTAATGCAGATCATACAACCACCGTGAACAGAAGTTGTATAAATTACAGGACCTATGGAAAATCAATTTAGAAAATATACCGCTGAAATAAAAAATTTAAATAATTTTGCCTTTTGGTATAAATAACATTTTGATATTGCACTGACTATGGAGGTTTTTCAATTTATTTATTATTTACTATTTATTAAAAATATAAAAAATATTCTATTATAATAATTAAATTAAAAGCAAATATCTATTATAATAAAAAAAACTATTTATTACGAAATAATTATTATTTTGAACGACAAATATCTAAAATAATAATCATTTTATAAATTATTGATAACTTTTAATGATTTAGCATTCGACGCTTTTTATAAAAAAAATGTTAAACGGCAAAAATTATTACCACGAGGAAGATTTGAACTCAAAATTGGAAATTTGTTTCAATTCGTTCCAACTACTTTAGTTAAAGTCAACGTTGTCGCGTTAACTTTAGGTTGCGTGAAGTAATCAGTTTAACGTCCACACTGTCATATCTGCTGAAGGCGTTTAGTAAAACTACCACGCCATTAATTGGAAGTACACACTTGTTATTTAGACGTTTCTTTTGTTAATAATAGTTTCCGATTATAATAATAATATCACAATAAAATTGTATATTGAATCAAGTTTATTACAGTTTTGATACATTTTTTTGTAGAAAAATATTCTATTGTGAATTATTTCATTTAATTTCGTGCAGATCAATCCATAGTCATTAAAACATAAAGGTATAAGTAATTTTACTAAAGATACGACTGTATGTAATCATCATTGATTGCATTTATACAGAAGGAAGCACACGAATTACTCCGCTGTTGGTCTTTACAATACTTAGTGATCATGAGAAACATTGCATTTGATAACTTCTTGATCCATTGTATAAAGTGCTGCACGACAACCTTCATAATGCCTAGCGCAACGCCATCTCACTTTAGGGCCATTTGTTCGATGTCTCGTAAACTTGTAGCTTTGATAAAATAAAAACCGACCATGATCTGACGTATAAATTGAATCTGAAATATTAATAATAATATCACTAAATTACATCTTTTTACGTATAATTCGAAATAACCTAACGAAATAGCACGCTGAAATTGCAATGGACATCGGTCGAGAAGCTGATAACCGAAGAAAGTTTCTCGAATGACAATCATTTGTTGGACCAAGCAGTGTAGATCGCCACAAACAAGATGGACTGAGGATTTGTTGAAGGTCTAAAGTAGTTATAAGCAGACGGCACGGGACCGGACTAAACGTCGTGCTACGTTTATACATCTGTCTGTCTACATCCAGCAATAGATAACAAGATCATCGTATGTAGATACCAGTTACAAAACAGCTAACCAAAATTTTGGTGAAAATTTTTAGTATTTTGTTGAGTGTAATGGGTTATTTCTATTTGTCTGTCCTGTGTGAGCGCTGTCATGTCAGTTGGTATTTTATATAATTGAGTGATACTGCAATATAAGATAGATAAGTTCCAAAACAGCTAAACAAATTTTGGTAAAAAAAATTAGTATTTCGTTGAATGTAATGGGTTTCTTCTGTTTGTCTGTCCTGTGTAAACGCTTGTATTGAAATCTTGTTAGTTGGTATTCTATATAATTATGTGATACTGTAATATAAGATAGTTTAGTATATCGTTTGATTAAAAAAGTACTACTAGTTAAATATAATTTTTAATGATAAAAAAGTTCAACTTTAAGTTACATTAAAGTTTATTGCGATAGTTTCTTTGATAAAGCCAAACGCCATTATCTAAAGTTTATTAGGAGGTAAATGGTTATGTTCTTGTTTCACATTAATTATGCTGTTCTCCAAAGTGAATATCGCAGCTTTGCATTTGAACCGCTGGTAACTACAAAACCACCTAATTTTACTAGAACCACTAATTCTGTGCCTGAAAAACTTATAGCCATCATATATTAACACAGGAGCGCCTCTAGAGGAGTTCTTAAAAAATGGACCTGAAAATTGATAAATACATGTAGACATTATTTTATTCTAATGAAAAATATAAAAATTTATAGAGGCCTGGGCCAACCTCGTCTTATGTCGCCTGGTCAATAATTATATTCCCAGGCAAGTTTGACGTCAGGCGGACGGCGGCTTGCTTATTAAACTATAGGTCAAAAACTTTTGTAATATGTACAATAGAAGAGAAGGACATGTTGCGTCGACCCTTTTTTGGTAGGCTATTGTCTGGACACACCCCACCCAATCCGCCCGGGGCGACGGATTGGCGGCGTGTGACCCCATAACCTACCGTCGCCATTGGGCCGCTCACTGGTACCGATCTTTTGACATCCCTGGCCAGCCCAGCGGGTTACCCTTTCGAGTATCGTCCAATTCGACGTCCCGACAACAAGACAGTGTTGCCGGAGCATCACCCTTACGCGGGCGACCTCTCTGCGGGTGGCGGACTAATCTCCTCCGCCTGCGGCATCGGGCGCAGGTAATTGAGATAAGAGCAGGATAATGATGATATTTTACTCCAATGATAGATAAAACTGATTATATGAAAATTAAATATTAATAATAATGCTCTACAAACTAAACAAAGAACGTTTACGAATGCTGGTACTTACCAGCATTCGTAAACGTTCTTTGGATTTTGTCGAATGAAATAATTCTTAACATCGCCTTTGGTTGTCCATATTTGGACGTTAGCCGCTCTCAAGGAATATCACATGGCAGGGTCATTCCTTGGAAGATATATTATCATAGTTGCCCTCTTGGCATTCAGGTTGGTGATCGAAGTAAGATTTTATACACTCGCGAAGTAAGAACTACTGCCCTTCTCCTAGTAATCACTTGGCCGATTTTTATAACTGCTACGGGCAAATAAGGAATCGAAACGGTATTATTATCGCATCGCCACGCAGGTTATGCGTCACATATGGGCTATAATTTATATATTTTTGATTAGATAGTCTAGATATGTCTGTTTAATATTCTTCTTACCTAAGAGACAAGTCTGCTTTAGAATAGGAAATAAATTAGCGTGCTTATTCTACACTCGCGAAACGCAAGCCGTTTCGCGTCATCTTTTACCTAAAGGGAGGGGTCAAATAAATCATATTTTTATTCTTAGTCCGTCAAAGAATTCAATATAAATTTTAATACTAAATATATTAAAATGCATCTCTAGCAATGTCCTTGTGGGTCAAATAAATAAATACATAGTCTTAATTTTTTTACACATGTATTTATAAATTACCTTAACTACTTCTATTTTTGTGACGACATAATGTAACTTTACATTGTAATCGATAACATAAAAAAGTAATAAAAATTGGTCTGTGTTTAAGACCACGCGAGAGAAATGAAAACTTCATCAGGGCAAGTTTAATAATAGGAAATACAATTTTTTTTATCTATGTTCACAAAATAATAACATTTATATTGTATATAATAATTATGAATGTGTATAAATTACTCTAGTAAATGTTGTTCTAGCGAATCGCCATGTGTACCATACTCTTAAAAAAGCTGCCTTAGTCAACGTGAGCCGATTTTGCTCGTATGAGCGTTACAGGGCTGAGTGTGGCGGTTCAGTCTCATTCAACTCACAAAATAAGTGCTTAGAGCGCCTAGAGAAGTCTTCACTTCAAAATAAATTAAAGTAATATAAAAATGAGTATATATGACTTACTTTTTAAAATTTTTAGCACTATATAGCTAATAATAAATCACCATTCCATATAGTACCTTCATCACTTCATTCATATTTAATGTCATGTCAATTTACAAAGGTCCAACTGAAGGGTCTAGCCTCTTGCACAGTAGGAGGGAAATTGAGTAACTGTACTACGCTGGTCAAATTTATCGGTATAGGGTTTTATTTCAAGTTTTGCTCCTCTGACATAGATGTTAATTGCATATAACTTTTAGACGACTTTTACAACATACACACAGGCAAGGTAAGGAGTGATGAATTGTAATCTTACTCCGTCGCAGCACGGCAATTCTAAACTTTCATCTCATAATCATTCCATATTATGATGAACTAGCTTATGCCCGCAACTTCGTCCGCGTGGAATAGTTACTTTGGGCTAATGCTAACTTTAACCCACGACTTTGTTTACATAGAAGGTCCACTTTCGATTTCACACATAATTTTTGCAAAACCTTAACCGTTTACGCAGTGCACACAGCGGAAGCTCTCAAAAGGAAGAAATCTCGATTCTGAAACATTTTTCATTGGTGCTCCGCTCCTATTAGCCTTAGCGTGATGATATATATCGTATATCCTTCCTCGATTAATGGCCTATCTAACACTCAAAGAATTTTTCAAATCGAAAAGTAATTCCTGAGATTAGCGCATTCAAACAAACTCTTCCGCTTTATCTATATTATTAGTATAGAAGTATAGATTTACTGATATTTACGGATAGTGATTTCTTCTTATACCTATAATCTTTTTCGATAGCAGATCTCTATCAAAGTCAAATACATTTTTTGAAATCTCATTTTCAAATATTCAAACAAACCATGCAGCCTTATAATAAAAATATAAATTGTACAAGACAATAAAAAAAACTACATAAAGCCATTCGGTGGAATGTGATTATGTCTATTTTTTATAGAGATGACTTCGTTATCAACCGTAAAGATCACAGCTTTACAACCATTTCCATGATGATTACAATACCATCTAATTTTAATTCCATTCGTTCTATGTTTTATAAACTTGTAACCGCCAAAAAGTATAACTCGGGCTCCCCTGGATGTTTGTACAAATACAGGACCTGCAAAATAATAATTTTATATAGTGTTGTAGATATAGAAATATGACTAATTACATCTTAAATTTATTGTACTTTTATAGCCTCTAAGGCTAGATGAGGGTATAATAGAAAGTGTTAGACGATTGTAGATACTATTTAAAGCACCATGTTAACAGATTGCCAATGTATGTAGTGTCAAATACCATCTACTATTTATTTTTTTACTTTACAAATTTACCTACAATTTCACTATTGATTTAAAGAATATTATACATACACTTATCCTAATCTACATGTTACATTTATACCCGAAGTATTAAAATTGAGATCGAATTTTTACCTTTAGTGTGAGAGGTTTGTATTGCGTAAGACGTTTTAAACTTTCTTTGTATTATGGTCAAAAGAAAACTAAGAGTTAAGAAATAATTTTATATAAACCCTACAACTATATATATTAATACTACAAATTACAAAATTTCACAAAAACGTTATCACAAATCTCGTTGGGCAAATAATTGATATAAATAATACTTTCAATGCATTATCTCAGCCTACATCCCGCTGTTGGGCTCGAGCCTCCTCCATTGTGGGAGTAAAATTGACCTATTATACCACGCTAGTCAGACGTGTTGGTATCGGATTTTGTTTCGAGTTTTCTTTGTCGTGCATAGATGATGTATGCATATTATATCTCTTAGTTATCGACTGGTCAGAAAGAGGGTGGTGAATTGTATTCTTACTCCGTCACCACACGAATACTTCAATATATATCGCTTATATAAACTATTCTAACAATATAGATTTTTTGGGGGTAAGTGGTTGTGTTGATGTTTCATAGAGACAATTTGCTCGCCTATAGTGAACAGGACGGCTTTGCATCCGTCTTGATGCCGACTGCAATACCACCGAATCTTCTGCGCGTTTACCATATGCTTAAAAAATTTATAGCCATTTAATAGTATAACGCGAGCTCCTCTGGGAGTCTGTACAAATATTGGACCTGGAAATATAAAGAATCGAACATTAGACACTGACTCATCAGACGATAGTTTGTGATGAATTCAGTATCACTTTTTATTATATCTTTTGTATGAGACGTGAAAAAAACCTCAGATGAAAATAAAAACATAAAAAGTTGTGAGACAGCCCAATAGCACTTTCTACCAGCTTCCTATTTAGCTAAAAACTATGCAAAATTGTAATAAAATCGCTCAAAACATTTAAGTACAAAATAATTTCAAATAAAAAGTAATCGGTGAGGTAGAATTATAATAAAGCAGAAAAGTAATATATGTACTATATTTTGCTTTCGCGTTTATGCTACTTACCCAAGCTTGAGCTTCTGCCGTCCACAAGTCAGAGTACCAGAGTTCTTGTTGTTATTGAGAACTACACCTATGGCTGGTACGATGGTAATATAATGAAAAATTTATATTGAGTATCTATTACTACCAATACCCTCACGACTATGCGGCCTAATAGTGCTGGCAAATTGTCGGGTTGCTACACAAAAATAAATGTAAATACACGTGCCAAGATAGATGTAACAACTGTACCATGATTTAATACGTAATGTGAAAAGAATAGGCACAAATATTTTGTACTACATTACTATGAGCAAAATTACATGAAATAATGACAAATGTTTATTACGATAAACAAATTATACACATCAATTATAGGTAATAAAATACAGTATTTTAACATATGGTTATTTATAAGTAATGAATATTAAAATTATGTAACACAGCTACTATGAAATCTCGGTAAATTCAATGGACATTAAAGTAAAATAAGTCGCGAAGCTATGGAAATTAAGAAATATTGCTATCTATAGGAATCAATCAGAATCACGCAGAAATATTTTTTTTTTTTTATAAATAAAAGCGTTTGGCATTTTATTGCAAAATTGCAAAAAAAAGAACTATAATAATTTCTACAAGTTAACCTATTGAAATCATTCAAAAAGTTACGAATGGATTTCGTTAATATATAGGTTATCTAGCTATTCATCATAATGTCAATGGTATTTCGCCTATATCCCATTTTTTTAGTAATATAACATCCCAATCAAAGAGTCGGTTACAAATTATCACGCTATTTTCAATAGCAGATCAAGTAATAAAAGATTGTCTACATAAATATTTATCATAGATGTATTGACAGTAAATTATCACGCTATTTGCCACAGACAATCACTTCTGCGTGATAATATACAGGAACTTACTGACGTAATAAAATATATATAGGTATATATATTGCTATGTGGTAGCGGTTATAAATACTACCAACCCTTATATTGGTTGTAAGTGTCCTCAAAGACGCCTAAAAGATTTAAATGGACCTGGGCTAAATCCATCTAATGCCATATGGTCAACAATTACATTTCTAAGAAGGTTTGACGCTAGCCAGACAACTAGTCATAAGACTATTGCTAAAGCTGTTGAAATATGTATTACAAGAGTAAGACCACGCCGTACGTTTCTGGATCAAACTGGTGGTGTGCTGGTGAAAGGTCATGTTAACGCACGTAACCGTAGAGAATGCATGAAGACTTTCATGAGTGTGAGTGAAGTGATGGAAGTATGTCAGGATCGTGAATTGTGGCAATGCGTAGTCTCTTTTTTTTTTTTATGGGTGGGCTATGGCAAGCGCACGCGCGGTCCTGTCCGTCCGGGGCGATGATGCGTAGTCTCTGCCTACCCTTCTGAGAAGCGGACATGAGGCTATATCTATACCAATAAATAAAATTGGAGTGTCTGTTTGTAATGTCAAAATAATAGGCTTTTTTCATGCTCACACGGTTATTTGCACAACACCTATGCCTAAAATACAGATTAAACAATTTTTGTCTGTCTGTTTGTTTGTTCCGGGTAATCTTCGAAACGGCTGGACCGATTTTAAAAATTCTTTCACCAGTGGAAATCTATAATATCAGGGCGTAAACTAGGCTATATTTTATCCCGGTATTCCCATGGGAACGGGAACTACGCGGGTAAAACGACTAAAACCGAAGCGAAGCGAGGGCGGGTTGCTAGTATGTAAATATGAACTGCATATGAATTGAAATATGACTTGTATTTGGCGAATCAGCTGGGACATAGTAAATATTTTGAGTTAGGAGTTTGTATAAAAGTCTTTCTAGAAATTTAAATTAGCTGGCGGTTCGTGGTTATGATCTTGTTTTATAGCAACTATCTGGTCATCTACGGTGACAATTCCAGCTTTACATCGGTTTTGACTGCAGTGCCATCTCATTTTATGCTCATAAACCTTATGCTTGAAAAATTTGTAACCGTTGAGAATTAACACACGAGCCCCTCTCGATGTCATCGCGTATCTTCCTTGAAAAATACAAAAAAAATGTGTTTTAATCTATACCAATAAATAAAATTGGAGTGTCTGTTTGTAATGTCAAAATAATAGGCTTTTTTCATGCTCACACAGTTATTTGCACGACACCTATGCCTAAAATAGCAATTAAAAAATTTTTGTCTGTCTGTCTGTTTGTTCCGGGTAATCTTCAAAACGGCTGGACCGATTTCAAAAATTCTTTCACCAATGGAAAGCTATAATATCAGGGCGTAAACTAGGCTATATTTTATCCCGGTATTCCCACGGGAACGGGAACTACGCGGGTAAACCGACTATAACCTATAACCGAAGCGAAGCGAGGGCGAGTTGCTAGTATTGTTAGTGTTGCCCAAAAAAGTCTTGGTCTTGCGGTCTTGGTCTTGGTCTTGCGAGAAATGCGAGACCGAAACCAAGACCAAGACTGCTTAATTTTTGCAAGACCAAGACCAAGACTGGCCCTGCAAGACTTGAGCAAGACCAAGACTGAGCCTGCAAGAGTCTCGCGGTTTTGCATTTAATTCAAATTACCATTCCAGCTTATATATGGTGGAGCTCGTGTCTTCTATATAATAGGAGGGAAATCGGCCGTGGCCGGAGAGGAATCGCCACGGTGATCGGCCGTGTTGTTACAGGGTTTCATGTCAAGTTTTCCTTCTCTTGCACCAATGTTATATATTATAGCCCTTAGTCGTGGGTTCGCACTCGCGGGTGAAATAGGGGGATGATGAATTGTATTCTTACTCCATCACTACACGGCAAGTCAAATCAGTCTTGACATATACATTTATTGCCCAATCGATTCGCAATGTTGATGTTGGCTTTTCAGAATTACTCTTCGGAAAGGCTTAAGGACAAAAATACCGTAATCACGAGAGTGCTCTTGCCCATTATACATATTTATATATCCGTTTATTCATTAGCCCAACGACGTTCACTGTTGGACATAGAAATATGCCTACAATTAATCTACATAAATGTCCGTGTAGGGACAGAGTACCGTAGACCGAGGCAATGGTGTTAGGAGGCCATTATTTTTTTTTTATGAGTGGGCTATGGTAAGCACACGCGCAGTCCATTCCGTCCGGGGCGATGAAAGGACGGCGCGCGGGCCCATAACCCACCCGTACCCACGTCGCCTCGTTGTAGGGCCGACCACCAGAGCAGGGTGACTTCTCGTCAGTGGTCAAATAACGTCCGTCGCTTGCCAATCAAATTGAAAAAATCTTTTTTGTTGGTAAGGGGGAATGTTAAATAACATAAAATTTTATATATCAATTGCCCCGTATGGTGACGTCTTAAGAAAACAGGGTCGAAATTCCTTCCTTTGTCATAGGAGTAGTAACTCTGTCTAATGTAACACCAGGGGAATATGAAAGTAATTTTCCCCAGTGGTAAGGGTTATATTCAATAGTGGACTATAGGCTAGGAGATGGATAGATAGGATAGGATGATATTTGATTAATGTTGTTGGATTTTTCATTGCCATGATAAATGACTGTTACGTTATTCAAACTGCAAGACTTGCAAGACTTTGCGAGACTCTTGCTGCAATACCAAGACCAAGATCAAGACTCGAGTGTGCAATACCAAGACCAAGACGAGACCAGGTGTGCTGTTGCAAGACCAAGACCAAGACTGGTCCAAGTCTCGTCTTGGTCTTGCATTTGGGCAACACTAAGTATAGTCATAAAAGTGAAAAATTCAATAGTGCCTTACAATATTGAATGGAAACTATAAATAAAACTCAATGTCAACTTGTTTAGCCAGCAATCATAGTAATTTTCCTGTCATTATAAGTGAGGCTGGTGAAACAATACTAGGACATATATATCTTCAGCTTCTAAACAGCCCATACAATACAACCCCCACTGTCGAGCGCGGGCCTTTTTCAAATGTAAGCAAATAGCCTGCTATACCACGCTAGCCACACGGGTCGGCATAGGATTTTATTTCAAACTAGCAACCCGCCCTCGCTTCGCTTCGGTTATAGGTTATAGTCGTTTTACCCTCGTAGTTGCCGTTCCCGTGGGAACACCGGGATAAAATATAGCCTAGTTTACGCCCTGACATTATAGCTTTCCATTTTTGAAAGAATTTTTGAAATCGGTCCAGCCGTTTTGAAGATTACCCGGAACAAACAGACAGACAGACAGACAGACAAAAATTTTTTAATTGCTATTTTAGGCATAGGTGTCGTGCAAATAATCGTGTGAGCATGAAAAAAAGTCTATTATTTTGACATTACAAACAGACACTCCAATTTTATTTATTGGTATAGATAGAAATTAGCTTAGCTTGAGAGAAGAAATAAACTCCAGACTATATCTAGGATAATAATAACAATATTGTTACATAATATATGTACATGTAAGTATGTATTAATCTTTTTTAAAAATAATGTACAGTGAAAATACATAAGTCTAGCAATAACTTCGTAACATTAAACAAAATAATTACACAATATATGACTACAATGTTAATTAATAAATTAATTATTTTTATTACATATCTCTTTTCTAGCAGAATATTCTAGTCATCATTCCTAATTATTAATGTTTACATTTAATGAGAAATGTATCCCTTGTGGGAGACCGGTATCTGAACTAGGTTGCCTTGCCATACAGATTACTAGGTCCCCTCTATCGCATTAGATAATAATGTACATGTACTGTGCCAGAAAACTTAGAAAAGAATAAACAAAACGAAAAAAATATACACACTACACTACTAATAGTAATAGAAAATGTATACGAGTTGTGTATGGATATGAATCCGTGCAAGCATGTTTGCATGTATCGCGTGCGTCTATGTGTGCGTGCATTGGTGATCGTGTGTGTGTGTGTTCATGTGGAGATGCGGTTTGAGTGAGTTGGTGTATAATTGTACGTATGCCATTGGATAGTTGTATATAAGTGTGTGGGTCCTTGTGTTTAAGTAACTATATGAATTAGACTATGTTAGTAAAACAGCATTGATCTATTTTGGAAAAACGTAAAGTTGTTCAGTGCTGTCATACGTTTATTTCAAGAGCCAGGCTGAGGCTACTCGTTTGCACTCCGCTTTATTTCTCAATATGCTCTCGCATATATTGATAAGATGGCATTAATCTTATTGTTTAGATAATTACCCAGAAAACCAAAGAAGCGATGTGAGAAGCTTGTTTTACATAAGCTAATCACACAAACTTTACTTTTGATACATTAGTTAGCATTTACATGAGGATTGTTTCTCAGAAGCAAGTGTATCCGTAGGACAACTTGAATGATAAATAATTGCCAAAGCGTTAGCACTTTACATTCACGATACGATTATGTAGTTGAATGAAGAAATGTAAGTCTATGCGAAACTTTCAGTAGGACTCTTTGGGCTCTCTCTAGTTTGATGATGTGTGTGCACACACATACATCATCAATTTGCTCTAATTTCAATTATTAAAGGTTCACGCAATATGTACTACCCTTGTATTGTACATTTGCGATTTAATATTAAGCTTTGATCTATACCAATAAATAAAATTGGAGTGTCTGTTTGTAATGTCAAAATAATAGGCTTTTTTCATGCTCACACGATTATTTGCACGACACCTATGCCTAAAATAGCAATTAAAAAATTTTTGTCTGTCTGTCTGTCTGATTGTTCCGGATAATCTTCAAAACGGCTGGACCGATTTCAAAAATTCTTTCACCAATGGAAAGCTATAATATCAGGGCGTAAACTAGGCTATATTTTATCCCGGTATTCCCACGGGAACGGGAACTACGCGGGTAAAACGACTATAACCTATAACCGAAGCGAAGCTGTTGCTAGTACTTCTATAATACTAAGCATTTTAACGTATTAATTTAATAAATAAACAAATTGTTCATTTGATGGATGAGTAATGAATTGGTAAACATTTGAATATAGTACTTCGACCATTTCTTGCAGCTTACTAATAATTACCATTAAACTTCGTAATCATTCATTTATTCGATGCTTATTTTACAACTATTTTAACCCATTATATTATTATAAGGCACCCTAATTATTAAATTCTACTCTAATGATGATATAACATCTTTAAAATAAATTAACTAAAACAAATTATGCAATTATTGACTCAAAACGCGGAGAACGAGTGCCCAAGAGATTATGAGGCACCTTAGCTGCTCTGCTGTTACCTACTTAGAAGCTAGATAGGTTTTTACCTATCTAGCTTTCTGACTAGTAGGCTCGAGCGATAACCTGGATCTATTTTGTAGGGGCCTCGACTGGAGAAACTACCTGAAAGGATAAGCCGCCGGGCTAGTCAGCGAAGTCTAGAAATCGGTCCAGATTTATAATTTCTATTTACATTAACGGTGAATTATACAGTGGATTGTGGAATGATCTGTTTTATGGACGGGGTGGGACAAGACCATTGAATGTCAAAAAAATGTGAAAAATGCGTGTCAAATACAAAGAAATAATAACAAAGAAATCAAAACTAACAACTCTTAGGAGGCTCATGGTTATGATCATATTTCATAGAGACGAATTTGTCGTACACTGTGTATATTGCTGCTCTACAACTTGGTGCGCAGCTACAAAACCATCTTACTTTTGGACCACTCGCTGTTTGTTTGAAAAACTTATACCCGTTGAAAACTACCACACGAGCGCCTCGAGGAGTCCGCACAAATAGGGGTCCTGTAAATTTTATAAAACAATCATTGTTACTCATAATTCACCATTTCAAAATAAATGAACGATTAGTAATTATTTAAGACGATACTCCACTAAGGAATAAATCATTACCCCGGCGGATATTACAAAGATACAACTCATAGATAGTCTGTGTCAAAATTCGGCACAATCATTTGTAGATCGCACAAAAAATTATCCTGCAAGGGAATCGAAAATATCACACTGGAAATGTCAGTTTTCTACCTTAACCTTCTATATCCTTTATAAATTCAAGTAGCTTGGGCCTGGATTGGGGAAGAGCCTAAGGACACTATCAATAGTAGTAGACGTGTTTAGACTGAGAAAGAGAAATGTAGGTTTTTAAATGATATTTATTGCAAAAACCGTTAGTTTGTAATATAATTCTGCTGATAATTTAGAATTTTATCAATATAGGAGTTATTAATATTCTACACTACTAACATATAGTTTAAATAAGCGTCTCGCTTCCAAAACAGCTACAGATTTTTTTATTTACAACACTCAATAGAAATATTGCAAATGTACCCTAGCTAATGACATGCAGCCGAGGCCGCGGGTGACGTGACCGGGGAATTAGTCCGTCACCCGCCGAGAGGCCAACCGCGCGAGGAAATGCCGACGTCCTCCCCGAGGGGGGGACGCCGGTCCATGGGAGGGTACTCCTCAGGGGGTATTCCGTCGGGCCGACACCTGACGTCAAGTCACCCTGCTCCGGTGGTCGGTCCAACGACGAAGGCGACGTAGTGTTCGGGTGGGTTGCGGGTGTGCGTGCTTACGCCCCTCCATTGCCCCAGACGGAGTGGTGCGAGGAGTGCGCCGACTGCAACCCACCCCAAAAAAAAGGAAAATCTATTAACATGCACAAAAGCACAAAAGTGATAATAATACCTATGAAAATAAATATCTCTATAGTGAAAAAAAACAAAAGTAAAGAATAAAGAATATAATTTCCAGTTTGAATTATTCAACATAAATATTAAAATAAATAATTCTTATCCATTTATACAGCACACAAACCTATTATGTAGCCATTAAAAAGTATAAATTGAAAATATATAACTGAAAAAGCATCGTAGGATTTGTAACTACCAACAATTTTGCAGGTAAGTACATTATTTTTAATCCGATACCGAAAAAAAATCAAAATATATCATGTATTTAATCATTCTTGGATTAAAGTAATATCACATAAATAAGTCTTGAAAATATTAATTTCATCAAATTCTTCAATATATTTTATATTGTATATGGTGGATTATGATTATGTTCGTTTTTCGATGAAATGTATTGGTCATCTATAGTATATACTACTGCTTTACATCCAAGATACTGGCTATTACAAAACCATCGTACTTTAGGTCCAAGCGTCAGCTGTTTACGAAATTTGTAGCCATTTAAGATAACAACACGAGCTCCTCTAGAAGATGTTACAATTGAAAAATCTGAAAGAATATAGAAAAACAGTGATAAAACAATAAATAATGGGTACCATTTTGTTGAACAATGATACAACGATCAGATGTTTATGGCAATATCAGACGTATAATCAAACTTTTCGCGACAACGAATGGGACCACGCAGCGTAGGACGCCTCCCTACTAGGTGGATTGACGAAATCTTAGAAGTCGCAGTGAACCGTTGGATGCAAGTGGCGCACGACTGTTCCGAGTGGCATTCTCGTGAGGAGGCCTATGTCTAGCAGTGGACGTCTATAGGCTGATGGATGGAATCAAACTTTATTTAACAACATTAATTAATATGACTATATGTTTTACATCAGAAAGGTAATCTCGTATAATATGACCATTATCTATTGTAGCGAAACGGGACCTTTGGAGAAATAGATAAAATATGAACTGAAAATCTGAAATAACAGGGACCCATGAACAGTCCTGTACAATAAATCTGTAAAAACTTCTTAAAGCCTTAAAGAAAAAACAAGAATACGTAAAAATGTATAAAGCATGTTTTTATCAGTATAACGAATGATCACTTATGGCCGGATTGCAAAATATGATGTTTTTTTAAAGCTATGGAGGACAATGCATACAGACAGCCTGAAAATGAGACTATCCCATTGAGAATTGTATTCATGATCACTTTACGTTTAATACTATTAAGTTATTATTATGTAACCATACTAGTATCATGTCTATTATTGAATAACACTTTTCTTCTGCTTGCAATTATTAATTTATCTTAAAACTTATGTAACAACAATTTATAGTAACGACGATATTGATCAATCTTGTGTGTCGACACACTGAAGTATTTTTCGGATTTGTGCATTGAAGGTTTCGAAACGGTGGTAGACTGTTATATAATGTTTAAGATAATTTAAAATTAACTGGATTTATACATCGTACATAAATAAATCATCTGAATTTGGAAACATCTAATAAATGTAATAAAAGAAGCAACAATAGGAACGTAAAAAATAATATATTAATAATTTTTACATTTAACTGGATAACAACAATAATAATTTAATTAAAATTATTTATAAAGATCACGCACATACATGAGTTAATAATGTTAAAATCCTGTTACAGCCTGCAACTTAGGCTAGAATTATAAGACTATTTGTGTGTATTGATTTTTTGATTGCCAGTAACTCATCATCAAGATAACCAATAACCAAGAAAACCAAATCACCAACTTAATTGGCTATGACTTACTAGCAGTTTGGTGTACTATTCGCACCGAAACAAATTCCGTTTTTCTTTGCCTACCATCAATGCAATAGTATTCTGAACGGAATCCGGACTAAAAACATAGTTTGTGATATTTACCACCAGATTTATAAGTGGTTCACCAGCATGGACATTGACTTCAATAACCCAACAGACCACTGAAATACATTCCTGTATCAAAATTCACTTCGCTTCGAACAGCTATGGATTTTTTACAGTAAGTAAGAAGTCGACTTTAAGCAAAGCGAGGTTTATAAATGCTTTGAACATATTCAATATATTTGGAGGTTTATAGCATAATAGCACATTTGACGTTATATTTTTAGTGCAGTTTAATATTTAAAATATTTTTAAGCTCTTAGAGCTTTGAATTATTATTGTACAGAATGACTACATTATATGGTATTTTTATACAATTTAATGTTACATAAACTCGCATAAGAATGTTATTTACATATACTTATATATAGTTTGAATAATTACATGCCATTTTTACTCACTTATTCAGTGTATATTAAAATACACTGAATAATTAAATATCTTAGTACAATATTAAAATTAATATATAATTGTATACACCTGTTCCATATCACCAACACCACGGATTAACAAGGCCGAGAGCACCATAATTTTGATTATAATAAGACTCTAATATACAAAACCTTAAGGTAACGGATTGAGAATATAATGTGTTACCATCCCTCGAAAATTCCCTTGTAACTCTTAAAAACCAGCTGAGTCATTACTGGAAGAATAGACAGCAATTCTTGCCTGGGAAACTCATAACACCAACTCCCATCACCAACCCGCCGGCCAAGTGTAGCTATTATGACATTATTGAATAATGATTATTCCCCTCATTAAGAGGCCCAGATCTAGCAGTAGATGTCAATATACTAATAGGTGAATAGATGGATGGAATAATAATACATATTACAATGTATACTACATTGCAATATTATTATTCCTAACATTTCATAATATAATTTAGTATAAAAAAGAAATAAATATTTATTCATTTTATAATAATAACTATTTCTGCAATAATTCTCTTTAAAATTAAAACAATTTTATAAAAATGCTTATGATGCAAGATTATCGAAACTAAGATAAAGAGATAGATTAAATTATAACTTATGATACAATTAAAATAAATAAAAGTTACTACTCAGTGATTTATATTATTAGCGTATTTTTGCGCAGTACGCTTTAACTTAATAAGCTACGCTGCATTTTATATATTCGTATACTTATATAATCATAATATACAGCACAGATGGCGTAGTGGTTAAGATAGCGACTTAGAACGCCAGTGTCGGAGGTTCGAATCCCACGCGGGAAAACACTTTGTGTGATCCACAACTTGTTGTTCTGAGTCTGGATGTAATTTGTGTCCGTTAATTATATGTTTGTAAAGTTCGCAGCAATACAAGGATTATTTCCTTAGTGCATGGTGTTGTCTTAAAATTATTATTATTATAAAATAAATTTTAACACAATTTGAAAGGTTAAGTTAATAAAGAGCGAGTAATAATTGAAGAGCTAGTTATTTGAACATGCCACTAATGATCATGCGACGACCACTACTTCGTAATATCTGTAAGATAACGTAAATAAATACTTATTTTTGCGAAAAGAAAATTAACAACATTATCCAGCTATGCATCATTAAAATTGATTGAAACAAAAACGTGGACGGAGGAACGCCACCGAGTCTGAATCATACGAGTATGTAGCTCATACACAATGATAAATATACTTAATAATTATAATATAAACAAGGATGATTATGTTCGTTTCTTGCTCTATAAATATGATTGCCTATGGTAGTGATAGTAGCTCGGCATTGAAATGAGCAGTGTCGAGAACATCGCCAAGTTTTTCTCAAATGCTTCGTATATTTCAAATGATATGTATATCCCTGATAGCTCAACATCATGTTACCTCGCTTAGACAACATGTACAAAAGAGAATCTGTAAATAAATAAAAATTATGTATGAGAACTTAGTGGCTAATTATGCATTTAATACACTTTCTTGAATGATAGAAAATCTAGGATGCCTTTCAAAAGGCTTAAAGCCTTTTACCCTTTCCAAGCAAAGATTAGATAATTTCAGAATAATATTTTCTTCTTAGAAGCATTATATGCTTGTGTATTGAATTTTGACGGCAGTTAGTAAATTATATTATCGCTACCAATTCTGTCGTCTCAAATTCTTTAGACGAAATTTAATATTGATTTTGTCATACTGGATTCAGAACAACAATAGAGTTTACCTTTATTATAAGTCATCTCTTGAGATTCAGTTAAATAAAAACAAGAATACAATAATTTAAGTATATAATCTAAATGTATATAATCATAATGCTAATATACAATACAATAATATATAATCGGCAGAATTTAATGGTATACAAAAAATAAATGATCAAATTTAATTTTTTTTTTTACGGATTTTATCGCGTTTCTATTTCATTTTAAATTTCTCCATGTTTAACACTTTGAAAATACAACCGCGATTAATACCATAAAATATTTTTATTTCAAATAGATGTGTAAAACTCGCGTAAACATCAGAAATCACTTCATTATGTATGATCACCCTTTCATAAATATGATCAAACTCATAATTGTCAAGTGAAGAATATTATTCTAGTAATAATATTAAAATAAGTATCTTAATAACTATGATAGATATGAACTAACTGCAAGTGAACTAAGATAGAATTTTCTATCTGACAATGGAATCAGAATGCAATGTATCAATCTTTGACCTCTTCATCTTAGTACCCCTTTTCATCGCTATATTTCGCCATTAATCCCCATCCCTTATAAAGCAAACTCGTGACTAGCAGTGCAGGGAGATGATCGCACAAGATACAAAATACTCTTATTAAAAAAATAAGGTTTGTGATTGTAGACTAATATTATCATATCATATATTTCTCTCCTAATAATTTGCATTAACCCAATATTCGCCTTTAATTGGTGGGTGATTATGTATGAAATACGCATTGATGATTTCATTTCCCAACATGTTTATTCTAGCGTTACAACCATGTTTTCTTTGATGAGTTGAGCATCTCCATCTAGTCTTCGTCTTTGGTCCAATTTCTTTTTTACCACCAGCCTCATAGTAGGTGTAACCGTCTTTAAGTAGAAGACGATTTCCCTTATTTGAAGTCACGAATTGTATTTCTGCAAAAGGAGTATCTTGTAAATTCTTATCCAGATATAGCAGCACATCAGTTTGTTAAGTAATTTTAGACAATATGCATAAAAGATTACTGATTAAGAAACCGGCTAAGTGCGAGTCGGAGTTGCACACGAAGGGTTCCGTATCATTATCTATAAAATAGCGTTTGTTGTATGGGAGATCGCCTTAAATATTTATTTTATTTTGTTTTTAGTATTTGTTATTATAGCGGCAATAGAAATATATAATTTGTGAAAATTTCAACTGTCTAGCTATCGCAGTTCTTGAGATACAGCCCGGTGACAGACAGACGGACAGACAGCGAAGTCTTAGTAATAGGGTCCCATTTTTACCCTTTGGGTACGGAATCCTAAAAAGCACAAAAAAACTCTTTGATAGATTATAGTCTGAACGCACTTCGCCCAATTTTGTAACTAGGTAACTCTTATAAAGAGGAGAGTAATATGAAGTTTCGAAACCGTGTAGATTCATATTTAGTGGTGTACCCAACAGCCAACCGCTTCCCGACTTTCTAGTCGTACGATTCTTATAAATAATATTTTTTTTTTATTGCCAACGGTGGCAAACGAGCAAGCAGCACACCTGATGGTAAGTGAAACTGCTGCACATGGACCTTTGCAATACCAGGGGTACAGCCAGGCCGCTGCCTACCGTGAAGGAAATACTCTTCTTAAACCTCGTTTAAAGAAGGACATGTCATAGCGCTCGGGAAACACAGCAGCAGGTAGTTCATTCCAGAGCTTGCACGTACGTGGGAGAAATGATCGCTGGAAACGCACAGTTGAAGACCATAACGTTTCCAGATGAAATGGATGAACCCTGCTGCGATGTCGAGTGGTACGTTGGTAGAATGGTGACGGTGGTACCAAGTCAAACAGTTCCTAATAATCACTTATGTGATAAATTTTGGTTATATTTCTCATGTTAGACATAAATAAATAAATAAAAAAGGTAAAATGAGGCATACAATCGATATTAAACAGCCCATTCACACTTATATAATATAAAAAATCACAATTGTAAGAAACATTTCACACATCGTTTTTTTTAAATACAATGCAATAAATATATTGACAATTCATCAATTTGCATTTCTAAGCATTCAAGTTAACCAAATCACACATACCGAATTAATTACATTATATCGCGTCTTTTCTTAACCATAGTTATCTTAATAAATATAGATACACTCTATAAGTCTTTTTCTCCTTCAACTGTACAACTGCAAATCCTTATTTCGTAAACTTCTCTAATCAATAAATTACTAATTATATTGCGCAAAATTACGCAAAATATATTTTAAAATTGCCTATTAGTACTAACAGATCTGACATGTATATTTCTATAAATAAAGAAAAGGATATTTAACAGCCAAATAAAAATTATTACTCTTAGTAGTAGCAAACGCGCAAACAGCATACCTGATGGTAAGTGATACTGCGGGTCATGCACCTTTGCGTAATCGCTGCCTAAAGAAAGTGAAGGCAGTGTGAATGCGTACAATGAGGTTCGATGATACTAAAGGCATCATCAATACTAGGGCTTCCAATCCCGCAATACCGAGATCTCGGTATTGCGGGATCCCGCGTCATTTTCCAATCCCACATGATGCGGGACTACGGGTGCGGTATCCGCGGGATTTGCGGGACTGTAAAAAGCATGCAATCTTAAACTTAGTAAACACTTAAACTCAAACAGTAACATATCCTATGTATATTAATTTAGAGTTTTTAAATGTGTTTATTTTTTGGTTGATTTTTTATTTTCTTTGTGTATTTTTTGAAGATTTGTTTTGATTTGTTTTTCTTCCGTATCTGTTACTGTTAATGTGTAGTTAGTTGATTAAATCACTCTTTTTGTATGATAAATAAACGGTGTAATTTGACTGATCACATACTAGTAGTTATACTTAAATAAATATGGAGTTAGTTGATAATTCATAGGGTTTTTGTAATAAATAAACGGAGTAATTTCATTGATCTCATACTACTAGTACCTAATACTTTAATAATTGTGTATTTAGTTGATTAATTCCTTCTTTTTTGTTACAAATATACGGTGTAATTTAATTGATCTCATATAAATAGTAATAGGTACATAAATAAATATGGAGTTGATTAATTCCTTGTTTATTTGCCTTATATAAATGTGAATATTTTTGATATGCGGGATCCTGCAAATACCGAGATCCCGCGGGATTGAAAATTCGTAGTCCCGCAAATACCGAGATTAAATTCAGGCTGCGGGATTGGAAGCCCTAATCAATACCCACTACAAGCAAACATCTTCAGAAAGTTAGACTTCCGGCTCTTTCGCTCAACGCACGAAATGTAGTGACAAATTGCTACTACTCAAACACCAGACGGAGCGGCCCGCGATTGTAGACACGAATGTCAATAGTATAGTTCTACCACATAAACTTACTTTTAACCCAGTTACCAAAGTCTATGTGATGGTTACAAAGCTTAAATCTAGATTTTATAACTAACTTGGCTATTTGACACCTACATTGTATGTCTTCTTTATCTTATTTAGTGGAAGGTTAAAGTATTCCCACCCAAATATCTTACAACTAAAATTAAGAGCCTTTTTTCTATGTCATTTTATAAACAAATGATTTTAAAATAATGAAAGTGCTTTATTAAGAGATCAAAGCGAATGTTATCTCACTCTTTCTTACAGTGAACGTATATAAAGTACGCTCTATTAAACATTTATGAATAATGTAACTTATGCAAAAAATTATCAAAAGTTATAATTCCAAGTTATATTAGTAATACAACAATAATAAGTATCTTAGTAGCTAAGATAGACGTGAACTAAATCAAAGATAATGAAGACCAAATTTTCCCTTCTGAAGATTCAGTAAGAATACAATTTGTCGATTCCATGTATTTATTCATTCCTGCATTCTTTCCATTGTCTGATAAATGTTTCATCATCATCATCGCAGCCCACATACGTCTCACTGTTGGGTTCGGGCCTCCCCCACAATGGGAGGGAATTTGACCTACTATACCATGCTGGTCAGACATGTTGGTATAGGGTTTCATTTCGAGTTTTCCTTCTCTTGCACAGATGTTATGTGCACATTATATCCCATAGTCGTCTTATACGACATCCACGGGCAAGATAGGGAGTGGTGAATTGTATTCTTACTCCGTCACCACACGGACTTGTTTAATAAGATTAAATTACATTACACACTAAAAGAAGCAAATTTAGAAAGTGAAATACTATTCTAATCAGTCTGGTTAGCATGAAAAATTAACCTGGTATAAATATAAAATTCTCGCCCGTTATGAAAGTCACAGGCCTCACAGTGGAATGCGTAAAATCTAACAACGCATGACAAGATAAAACAAAAAGTTTGTATAAAAATAAGTCGTGTAGCAATTATACAATCACATTGCAGTACTTTAGTACCCTAGTAGCATGCGTTGACCCAATATTCGCCTTTAATCGGTGGGTGATTGTGAACGAAATATGCATTAATGATTTCATTGCCCAGCATGTTTATTCTGGCATTACAACCGTTTTTTCTTTGATGAGTTGAGCATCTCCATCTAGTCTTCGTCTGGGGGCCGATTTCTTTTTTACCACCAGCCTCATAATAAGTGTAACCGTCTTTAAGGAGAAGTCTATTTCCTTTATTGGACATGACGAATTGTATGTCTGAAAATAGAATACCAAGTCAATTCCTATGCGAATATAGCATATATATAGAAATATACATCGAGGAATAGGTAGCAGAAATAATACAGTCCTACTAATATTATAACCGTGAAAGTTTGTATGTGAGGATGTGAAGATTCTTGTTGCTTTTCACGCAAAAACTACTGAATGGATTTTGATGAAACTTCTCAATAATATAGCTTCCATATCAGAATAACACATAGGCTATAATTTATCCAGATATTCCCATGGGAAGGGGCACTATGCGGGTGAAACTGCAGGGTGCTACTAGTAAGTAATAATAAAATATCATAGACATAATAAATCAGTTTTCTTATCGTGTTATACATCAACCTGTTTGACTATACCAACCTGTTTGACCAGCATGGTGTAGTAAGGTCAATTTCTCTCCTATTGTGAGGAAGGCTCAATCCCAACAGTGGGTCGTATATGAGTTGACATGATGATAATCAATGATTGTGTTATTATTCTTTTTTATATAGGTATCTAGACGATCTCTTTTCTGGTGGGCTATAAGCAAACGTACGTCACAGTACTGCTCAAGTTAAGAGCAGTGAGACATCTGTTGACACTGTGTGTTTTCATATTTACAGTGCGCCCTGTAACCTAATTCTATCAGTTCTGGCTAATTTTTAAATCTAATATTTCACATATTGGAAATAAATAAATTGATACCTTAATTGTTAACATTTACTTCAATATTAAATGAAATGAGGCACAACATCGATAATTAATAGTTCATATACAGTTAGATCACATTATAAGAAATATTTAGACACCGATCTCACAGACACAGTAACTACATACAAGTAAATGGACAAACATCAATGTACATTTCTAAACATCCAGATAGAAAAAACACACATTTAATTAATTAAATTACGTCGCAGTTTAACGACTTTGTAAATCAACATTATATTGATAAATGTGTAGGTAGACTCTAAAAGTATTTTCCTCCTTCAATTATTCGTACACAAATTCTTGTTTAGTAAACTCCTCAAATCCATAAATGTATTAATTACTTTACATTATATATGAAGTATATATATTTATTTTACTTTAAAAACAGCTTTCATTATATACATAAAATGTGCGAGAGTAATTTCAAAAATGATTTTATGGTTTAGTCTAAATATATAAAATTTTTCAGATAAGAAACAGAACATTATTGACTGAAAATAAATATAAAAATGAAGATGAACGAAGACTGTGTGTAACTCTACTTTAAAATTTACTTGTTATTATTAAGTATACGCGGTTGCTTCATACTTATAATTGAGTTGCGTAAGACTGTATGAAGACTATACAAACTTAAATCTAACTTGACTATGTTGAGATTGTAATATCTTGTGTTATTGTTGAAATTTCCTAATCTTATGTATCTTAAAAAATATACGTATACTCTAAAGTCTTTTCCTCTTTTAATTGCTCATTTGCAAATTCTTTTTGTAAATTTATCAAATCATAAATGTATTAATAATATGTATAAATATCGTGAAAATAGTTAGCACAAAATATGTTACCCAAAAAAATTAAACAGATTTTTTTTTTTTTTTTAGAAAAACATGTTGACTAGAAATAAATGTTTACCCTGGTTCCCAAAGAGTTTTTACTAAACTAACAATAAAATATTATATTCAGTCAATCTCATCAATGCGCTTTTCTAAGAAATTAAACAAGCTCAACCTTAACTCGTTACGAAAGTTATTACTTGTATACAAGTAATATAAAATAAATCGATAATTATAAACGTCTGTATACTTTTAATAAATATTTACGAGTATAAGATTAATTTATATTACATATATTCCACATAAATAAGTTAGAAAACATCTAACATCTTATTTCTTAATACTAAATTAATATTAGGAAAAATGAGGCACAACATTCATATTAAACAGCTCATGTACAATTAATATAGGGATCACAATTATAAGAAATATTTTAAACACCAATCTTAAAGATACGGCAACTACTTAATGGACTAACATCGATTTACATTTCTACACATTTAGATTGGCCAAAATACATAGATTAAATTAAGGATAATATCACTTTTTAGGGACAATTTTTAAGTTTTAATAAATATAAATACGCTCTAAAAGACATTTCTTACTTCAATGAGATACTTCAAAAATTCATTTTCCATTTTATCAAATTCAGAAAATTATTATTTACAATACACGTTCAAAGCTCATGATGATAGGTTTCACATATGTGATGACTAGACCCTTGACTAGAACACATTATAGATTTCCATTCATACGTATACGTAGATAGAGGCATGTAATGAAAATAGTTAAATAGGCCTGGACACACCTTGCCCAAATCATACGGGTCGACGGAATGGCGGCCTGCGGCAACATATTATCTCCTACGTCAAACATATTTTCTGTTCGGTGATGGAGTAAGAATGTATTTTTACAATTCACCACTTCTTATCTTGAGGAGGAGGCTTGAACCCTTCAGTGGGACATTTAGAAACTGAGACGACGTATGGCAGATGATGATGATGAACACGTACGTCGGATTCAAAAGTAGCAATAGTTACCTTCCAAAAATTTAGTTAAGAATTTTAGGATTCTCATATACCCACTTAGTTGATTTCGTCTCATGGCTATGTATGTTACTTTCTTCCAATATATTGTCTTGATATATGCGAATTCTAGCCTTACATCCTCTAGAGTAGTGGCTTGAACAAACCCAAAGAACTTTTTGACATTTATCTGTACCGTGATAACTATATGAATACCCTGAAGGTCCCAAGACCATTCTATTACCTCGTCGTGAGTACACGTATGTTACTGATTCTTGTCCTCTTGTTTGTTCCGTATTGCTAAGTACTACTGATTCGGTTTCGCCACATTGTTCTGCTTCTGTACTTACTATTTGTTGTTGTGTTGGCTGCATTTCTGCAAATGTTAATTGTCTTGCCCCTGGTTCTGTCTCTTGTTCATCATAAAATAGTTGCTCTATTCCAGGTTCAATTTCTGGAAATAGTAATTGTTCTGATTCATTATATATGAAATCTTCAGTTACTGGCTCTGCTATCGCATACAGATCTTCATGTAATTCATTTCTGGTATACATTAATTGTTTCGGCTCTTCATGCGTCGTTAATTCTTTTTGTGCATGCGTTATTGTTTCAGTTGCGGTGTTTATTAATGATTCCGCCTCAGCATATGTTATTAAACCTATTTTTTCATTAGTAATGGAGTTAATTTCTTCACGTTGTAATGGTTCTCTTTCTACACATGTTACTAATTTTAATCCTGCTGCTTGTTCTAATTTAGAATTTACTCGATCTGATCCTTTATAAGCTGTTTGATTTTGATTTGTATTTTGTCCTGTAGATACTACATTAAACTCGCTTGATAATTTGCTAGCTAATTCTTTAGCCATTTCTTCTATTAGCCCTTCAGCCAAGCCGCCTGGGAACTCTCTTTTAGGTCTTAGAAAACTTTTAGACAACTTATTACTTATTTCCTTATTTAGCTCCATCACCGCATACTCTGCAAAGAAAAACTGCAATTAGGAAACCTTAACACCTTACAATAAATACTAAACATAACTATTAGATAATTTTATATACAGAAGGATAAAATTTATACAATCTTAAATAAGAAAACAGTAAATCATTAAGCAAGCACATCATTCTTTGAAAAAAGTTTAATTAAAAACCATAAATACATAGTAAGCATAGTAAATTGTATAAACTATCATAAAATCGCATCGTTATTCATACCTTTTATGTTTTTTAATTAATTTTGACATGTTTGATGACAGAACATAATCTTTAACTCCGGACGCAAAAAGAGTAGTGTTTATAAGTTTGAAGTCTGTCTGTGCGTGTATATGTCTATTTGTGGCATCGTAGATCTCAAACGGATGGACCAATTTCGATGCGCGACTTTTTTATTTGAAAGCTAGTTTCCTTGCTGTAGTTTTTAGGTATGTTTGGTTAATATCGGTCCAATCGGTTAAGAGTATCAGCTCTTTATCAAAATGATATACTGGCGTATCATTACTCTACTACATTATAATCGTTAAATAACAATTAATTGATAAAGCCTGTTGAAGAGAACGTAATACTTTTATTATTATTTTAGTTTGCGTCGGGGAGTTGTTCAATTTTCAATTTTACTTATCTATTATGGATAGCACATAACATTTCTCTATTTACAGAGTGTCTAATTATTATTAATATAAAATTTGGATTGGAATTGTTAATTGTATAAGATTCGGATACAACAAAAAAATAAAACGATAACTAGTATTTATTGTATATAGTTAAATAACTTTACAAATGCTTGTGTTGACCTCTGACACCACATATTTTACTACCAGCAGTATATACAGTGGCCTTACAATTATTTGCTGCAGAACATTGCCAACGTGTTTCGTGCGAGCCCCTTGATCTTGACAGTGTGTAATATGTGTGCCTCTTGAATTTCATCACATATTTTCCTCTCATAAATACTACATAGTCTGGGCCTATAAAGTAAACTACTTTAAGTGAAAATATTGTTAGGTCACATATCTTTATATCGGAAAGACAGAGGTAATACAACATTTCGTCACTTAAAAAACAACGATACCCGAAAGACTAACCCGCCGAGTGAACTACGAGGGGTGATCCAAAAGTAATGATAATCAGTTATTTCTAGTGCACACAAAAATACAAAAAAATTTCAGTCACTTGCTCAGTTACCCACTAGTTCAGGAAAAAAAAATCATATAAATAGGCCACAATTCCCGGGAGCTACATTCATTTGAATACGGACTGTCAAGGAGTGAACATCAAAATGGAAAAACACGAAATCAGAGCTGTCATTAAATACCTCTGCTTGAAAAAAATGTCTACCAAAGACATACACAGCGACTTGGTGGAAACATTAGGGGACTCTTCTCCTCCATATTCCACAGTTGCACGCTGGGCTAAGGAGTTTAAGCTGGGAAGAACATCGACGGAAGACGAACACCGCGAAGGACGCCCATCGACGTCCCTCACTGAAGAAAATGTGAAAAAAGTTGAAGAAGTTGTATTGGAAGATCGAAGAGTGACTATCAGGCATGTAGCTGAGGTCACAGGGATCTCATATGGCAGCATTCAAAGAATCCTTGCGAACGAATTGCATATGAGAAAGGTCTCCGCGCGTTGGGTACCGAAAATGTTAAACGACGAGCAAAAGAAGAAACGAGTCGACATGTCAAGAGCAAATCTCGAAAAGTTCCAGGCAGACAAGGACAATTTTTTGTCACGTTTTGTGACCATGGACGAGACCTGGATCCACCATTTTGATCCTGAAACAAAACAACAATCGATGACATGGAAACGATCCGATGAACCGACGCCGAAGAAATTCAAAGTGTCAAGCTCAGCAGGGAAGGTTATGGCGTCTGTTTTTTGGGACGCTGAAGGAATAATCATGGTGGACTACTTGGAAAAGGGGGCCACTATTACAGGCTCCTACTATGCAGAACAAATAAGAAGATTGCGGGAGGCTATTAAGGAGAAAAGGCGAGGCAAACTGCGGGCTGGAGTGTTGTTCCATCAAGACAACGCACCTGTTCACAAAGCTGCAATTGCCATGGCTGGCATTCAGGAAGCGGGCTTTGAGTTGGTGGAACACCCCCCCTATTCACCAGATCTAGCCCCCAGTGACTTCTATCTCTTTCCACGACTCAAGGAACACCTCCGAGGCAAGAAATTTGATGATGATAGCGACGTGATGGCCGCGGTTGAGGACTTTTTTGAGAGTCAAGATAAAGATTTTTTTTGTAAGGGAATTTTAGGTTTAGAAAAGAGATGGACTAAATGTATAGACTTGCTAGGAGACTATGTTGAGAAATAAATATATTTTTTTATTTTATTCATTGTGTTTATTATTGATTATCATTACTTTTGGATCACCCCTCGTAACTAATCCAAAGTATCTGTTCCTGCGTTCCGTTGGCTGGGGGGAGGAGATGGTGAGGGGTAATACGACAAATTATGGGGCGGCATGCCACCCTTCCCTCAACCCGGATGGTTACGACTGAAGTGAAGTATAATAGTTTAGCAAAAAAATGTTATTATAAAAAAATATATATTTTAATACAAAATGTACTCAACCTATTAAGATTACCTAAGAGTTAAGTACAGACATTTTTATCTTGAAACTAGCAACCCACCCTCACTTTGCTTCGCTTTTAGTCGTTTTACCCGCGTAGTTCCCGTTCCCGTAGGAATACCAGGATAAAATATAGCCTAGCTTACGCGCTGATATTATAGCTTTCCATTGGTGAAAGAATTTTTGAAATCGGTCCAGCCGTTTTGAAGATTACCCGGAACAAACAGACAGACAGACAAAAAAATATAAAATGATTTTTAGGCTTGTGTATAGTGCAAATAACCGTGTAAGCATGAAAAAAGCCTATTATTTGGACATTACAAACAGACACTTCAATTTTATTTATTGGTATAGATAAGCAATTTATTGAAATACTAGCAACTCGCCCTCGCTTCGCTTCAGTTTTAGTCGTTTACCCGTGTAGTTGCCGATCCCGTGGGAATACCGGGATAAAATATAGGCTAGTTTACGCCCTGATATTATAGCTTTCCACTGGTGAAAGAATTTTCGAAATCGGTCCAGCCGTTTTGATGATTACCCGGAACAAACAGACAGACAGACAAACAGACAGACAGACAAAAATTTTTTAATCTGCATTTTAGGCATAGGTGTCGTGCAAATAATCATGTGAGCATGAAAAAAGTATATTATTTTGACATTACAAACAGACACTCCAATTTTATGTATTGATATAGATGTATCGTCTTGCAGTATTGCAAGTAAATTTTTTACCACTATTAAATTATCATCCAATTACATTTTCCTAGCTTATCAATTAAAGATTAGAAACCTATCCATCTATCCATCTCAAATATGATGTAATTAAGTAAACTTGTCAATTACCGTAGAAATGAATGAGACTTATGTAAGTGTATCATTTATAAAATTGTAAATTAATATATATATATTTTTGATTATATTTATAAATACATTTTTTGCTTGTATTTTTATGATTTGTTTCTTGTGGGAATAAAAAATATTGACTTCTTGTCTTCTTTATTCTTCTTTCGTCCTTTTAATGGGTTTAAATAAAAGTCAAGCATTCGTGTTTGTTTGAATTTAGTTTTTACTACAGTATAGAGCATATGAATAATTATGCTCATCGGTGAACCACATAGGCATACCTAATTGTAAAAAAAACCGTAAAAATAATAGATTTATTACTAACCAACTTTACATACATATATTCCAATTGGAAACATTTTATTTAACTAGAAGGTAATTCAATTAATCCACAAAAAAATATAAACCAGCTTTAATTGAGAATTATTAATAACAATTGATATCTAAATACCAATAGAAAACCTCATATTGAACTTAACATACATACTTACAAAATGTTATCCAAACATTTACAACAAAAATTATTCAACATACTTCTACAAAATGTTATCCAAACATTTACAACAAAAATTATTCAACATACTTCTACAAAATGTTATCCATATATATATATATTTACTATATATATATTTACAACAAAAATTATTCAACCAGTGTAGATAAATATTCATTTCAGTAAAATTTTATAATTACCTACATTGAGTAATAGGCACATATTGTTTAATAAAAATGCCGATCAGAAGAATATCGCGCCGAACTAGGTAGATGTGTGTGTTTATCATCGGATACTATAACCTTACCATCAATTGTTATTACAAATGCTGTACAGCCTTGTGGGTTATGCGTAGAACAACGCCATCTTATTTTATTTGTTTTGGACGGAGTAGGACGGTAAGTATACCCGTTAAGACGGATAAGTGGTTTCCCTCTTTGAGAACATATGAATTCCGCTGAAACAGAATAATAGCTGTTAAAGTCAATTATATAAAAAAACCGGCTAAGTGTGAGTCAGAGACGCGCACGTACGGTTCCGTACCATTATCGATAAAAATCGCGTTTGTTGTATGGGAACCCCCTTAAATATTTATTTTATTATGTCTTTAGGATTTGTTGTTATAGCTGCAACAGAAATACATAATGTGTAAAAATTTCAACTGTCTAGCAATCGCGGTTCTTGAGATATAGCCTGGTGACAGACAGACGGACGGACAGACGGATGGACAGACAGCGAAGACTTAGTAATAGGATCCAATTTTTACCCTTTAGGTACGGAACCCTAAAAAGGTAAATCTTTAATTTGCAAACAGCAACCTCTTATATTTTCATTCGGTTTTCTTTTCACTACAACCGTTTTATAAAGAAAATTGGCTAGGAAGTTGTTATGAAGTATATATAATTTTTTTTTTATTCGCAGCTCGAATATGACAGACTGTTGAGCCTGAGTGTTCTCCAAAATAGCCTACTATACCACGTTGACCAGACGAGTTAGCTTAAGATTTTATTTCGAAATATCCGTCCCCTGCAATACATCATTGCATATATGGGTGCAACTTGGTTTCTATATACAAAGTTGATAAGTCGATAAGTAAGTCGGTAAGCAAGTAAGTAAGTTGATAAGTCAACTTAGGTTTCTACACGATTGTACGAGAAAGAAAGGAATGTTGACCACTATATTTTGAAGCACTAGACGGGTAAATAATATAAATAAATATTACACCATCACTAGGTGATGATGATTTATCTCCCAATTTCATGGGTTAACGTAATATATACTCCTCTTCCATTATACCTATTACAAAAGTTTTGACAATAGTTTTATGACCGGCCACCTGTCTGGCGTCAACCCTCCTTTGGAAAGTAATTGACCAAATGACAGCAGATAACGTATAATTAGACCAGGTCGATGTAAAGGTCTTGTTCGTGTTTTACGACACCCACGAAGAATGTTAATATTATCATCGTAATTAATATTCTAAACACGAATATCAGTTTGTTTTTTGGTTTATTACACTTTCACGTCTAACCAACCAAACATATCAAAATTTTGCATACACCCAATTGAAAAAAAAATTGTGGAACAGGGCAGTTGATTGATAAAATCAATATGTATCACAGTGAACATTCCAATGCACATCAGCTTATCATTATCGTAACTTAAATCTTGATAAGAATAAATTAGAAATTTAACAATATTCTGCAGATACAATACCCTGGTTATGAAAACTTGTAATTTCTGTAATATTTTTATGTAATTTTTATACATATGGGTCAAACACAAAATGCGTGGTTCAAAATATGCAGAAAATAAAACATCACATATCGTACTTCGTGTTTATTCTTAAAAATATCGACACAGATCAGTCTTATATATTTTTGCCAAACATCACAGTTTTTGTTTTGAATTACTCACAGAAGAGACTTATTTGTCTACAGATGATAAAATTACCCCTATTTATGTAGTCACATTGATATGATTCATTTGAAAGAAGTTATTTGACATGGTCAAAGCAGTATTCACTCCCCTTAATAAACAAGTAATATTTGAAAAGGCGCTTATTTTTCATAGTAATAAATAATCAAAAGTTATCTACAGAATCGTCATTCTGTCGACATTTTCCAAAAAATACCTAAAATATATTTTCATCATTAGAATCATCCGATGTAAAAGTTATTGGGGTCGTATCTTTGGCGTTAATTCTAGGGAAGAATCAGAGTCCTCTAAAAAGAAACGACGTACTTTCTTTAAGGGCTTTTCACTTGGCAATACGTTTTCAGGCTGGTTATCAGGTGTCAATCTATCAAAGAAACCGGGTGACATTGATTAAGTTGTAGCTTCACTCGTCCCTGGACTACTGAGAGACTGAATAGAGTGACCTTCAAAAGAAGTATTATGATGATTGGAAGGACCCAGCTGAGGAGAATCCGATGATGCACTGCCAAAGTGACGATCAGGTAAAAGACAGATAATAGGAGAACTTGATACTTTATACTTTATTTGAATCTGTCCTAATTTATTATGAGAACATAAAGATGTTGTTTGATGACTCATGAAAGCATGAGTTGAGCAATTTAAACAGCGCAATCTTGCTGTACAGCTCAAGCTTGATGTATTTCGAGTGTTCCTTTGAAAGGACGAGTAGCACTTTTATTCAAAATATGATCGATTTCAGGAAATTTCGACTCGTCGATTTTATCTATGCCTACTTAGTTTCTATGCCTTTACAATTTACGTTTAAACATGCCATCATTTCGTCTAAATTTGATACGTCATTCCCCTTCGCAACATGAATATCACATATGCGCTTGATGCAACCGCCAACACCATCAGGTGCACCTCTTTCCATGATCTCGCTCAGTAAAATGCCAAACAATATGTAACAGCAAACTACTTAATACCGTAGCCAGTAAAAAGAACAAATTTGTTGCGATGTTGAGTTAAGGGATTATCACTTAAAATATGCAAAGTTTGTAAACCCGGAGACAGTTCCTTAATTCTTTTTAATATAGCGACTAAGTGAACACATATGGCAACTGGATCGTGTCGCAGGTTATCCGAAATGCTACATAAAGATGTAGTATTTATATAATTATTAGGAAGTTCTAAGTTGGTATTGTAATAAACGAATGTATGTGTCGAAAGTTGAGATTTAAATCTAACAAAATGCGCCGATTGAACCTCCTGCCCATATTTACAACTATAATTTTCGGCAAAATCTCTATTGAGTAATCCTTCAAAGGATGACAAATTTTGTTTGAGCCCTTCGATTATTTTAATTTGGTGCATTATGTTTGCTACATGCTTCCTTAAAGTAGGCATATTCTTGTTCAATTTTTGAAGCAATGCTTTCTTTGTAGTCGAAACATTTTCTTTAACAATTTTTCGACACTGTTTTATAGTATTTTTAATTACAACTGGAACAGTTTTTGTAAGCCACCTTTCAAATAATACAGTATCACTGCCATCAAAGTTGTTACACTGCAAAGTATTGTCTTAGCAACCTAAACATCTATTTTCTAAACAAGCCACAGTTATGGTACTATTGCAGCATAGATGCCTCAGCTAAGTCTGTAATAGATTGGAGGCGGAGATGATCGCGGGAATTTACCGGCGGGTGTCGGAGACGCGCGCCTGCGGCGGCATGGTCTCGATGAAGGAGATTGCCGCCTGGCGGGTCGACGCCCGCCGAGACGTCATTGCCCGTTGGGCAGACCGGCTGGAGAGGCCTCGTTGCGGTATCTGGACCGTTGAGGCCTTCCGGCCGGTGCTGATGGAGTAGTTGGAGCGCACGCACGGGGTGCTTACTTCCGACTGGTGCAAGTCTCCGCGAGACGGCCACCGACGTCCCCGAGGGGGAACGCCGCGTGGAGAGGGTACCCCACGACCGGGGTATTCCATCGGGCCGACCACTGAAGACAAGTTACCCTGCACCGGTGGTCGGCTCAACAACGAAGATAACGTGTCACGGGTGGGTCATGGGGCCTTACGCCGCCCCTCTATCGCCCCGGACGGATCCGGGCGGCGGGAGCTAACACCATGGCCCACACCTAAAAAAAAAAATAAAAAAAAGTCTGTAATAGATTTATAAGGCATCATTTTAGCATTGTAAAGTGCCTGAATTATAAAGTTATTATTTGCATGTATGATACATAGGCATGTGTTTCTAACGCCTACTTTAGGAAATAATACCCAAAATGGCCGGTACCTCCGAAAAGTTTCATACGATATGTTGACTCCAGACTTATTTACCAAAGTTTTGTGCTAGTTTATAAGCGAATCATTCAAAACACGAATCTGTTGTTGAAACTTTTTCTCGTTATGTTGTCTTTTTTTACTCGATGTAAGGGTGTTTTGTTCATCTTGAATCAAAAATTCTTGTACCGCTTTTTTAATTTTATAAGCCTTCTTAAACTTGTTGTTGTTTTGGGTGTTTTCTTTTGTTTTTCTAATCTATTTGATGATCTAGTAGCTCTCATTCTGTATTTTGCCATATATATTCTGTATTTTTAGATTCTAACTCCAGTATTCTCTTTCTAAGGTAATTATTTTCTATTCTCAGTTATCGAGCGTTGAGTTTCACAACTGCATTACCGACCGTCATGCGTGAAAATGAGGGACTAGTCGGTGACGTGTTTTCTTCGATGATACGCCAAGCCTTTTCGTCAATTTTTTTTCGTCATTTCGACGTCTTAATTTGGCCTTTTCTCTCCATACTTTTCGGATTTGTCGTTGTTCTTTAGCTGTGTAATCCCTAATAGTTTTGATTTTACCTTGTTCCTTCTTTCGTCGATATCTTTCCCTATCCTGTTTCCTTCTCTCTTCTAAATCAACTTCATTCGTCTTAATTTGGCCTTTTCTCTCCATACTTTTCGGATTTGTCGTTGTTCTTTAGCTGTGTAATCCCTAATAGTTTTGATTTTACCTTGTTCCTTCTTTCGTCGATATCTTTCCCTATCCTCTTTCCTTCTCTCTTCTAAATCAACTTCATTCATCTTAGCACGTGCGCGACGTGTACTAAGTTTCTTTTGCTCCCGCCTACGTTCCTTTTTATCTTGCTCAGAAAGCTGAATTCTTATTCCACTTATCCGTGGCATTGTAACTGTAATGTGAATTACATAATAAGATTAAAACATATGAGCAAGGCGCAGGTGTACCTACTGATAACATCATGTCGTTACATGAAGACACATTCACTAACAAAAAAATATTTACATATAATATAAAAGAT
Organism: Lymantria dispar; assembly: GCA_032191425.1. Lineage (NCBI taxonomy): Eukaryota > Metazoa > Arthropoda > Insecta > Lepidoptera > Erebidae > Lymantria > Lymantria dispar. Next base: position 28,678,411 of record CM063449.1, on the reverse strand, counting down.
TTTTCTGATAGCATGAAAGTTTATTTTACATCCTGTAGACAGTAGTATCTTCTGTAGACATTGGTGTTTACAGAAAAGATTTCTACAGGAAAGAGAAATGTAAAAATATTAAAGATGGCGTCTTCATTTAGAGATTAGCACAAACGCAAGTTGGGTATTGCAATCAGAGTCCTAATGAGCGTAAAAGATTAAGTCTTATTTATTTTTGAATTGTCTACTTACCGACATATGATCCAACAAAGACGACATAAATCTGATGTAACTTTAAAAACAATAGTATTCACCGACACCAACGACATTAATTAAAATTTCAAACAAATGACTGGCAGAGAAAACATTATTGCCAACACAATAACAAAAATATGTCGAATGCGTTCAATAATTTTAAAATTATGTACGTTTTTATATGTCTACAGAAGATTATAAATATCCCAACAACATGTTTATAGATTCTTATTTATATAATGATTTCTGATGTTTACGCGAGTATTATACATTTTAAATAAAACTACTTTACGGATTTTATCGCGTTTGTATTTGATTTTTGATTACCCGACGTTTCGAACACTTTACAGCGTTCATGATCACGGGTGGACTAAGATGTCTCACGTCCAACAAGTCATCGTTACTGCAGAAAATTTTATAATTATCTACCCGATACAGCAATTAGTTATTAAATATTGACCCATATTTTGATACAAAATTTATTGCCAGTGTAAGAAGAAAATGATTCTATATGAAAAAATTATATTGTTTATGGTTAGTAATAATTAAACATTAAAATTAATATTAATTATATTAAAAAACTAACTAATAATCTAGTATACTACCACCGGATCGGAACACGGTTACACTGAGAAAGATCCGGCAAGAAAACTCAGGTAACATGATGCTAAATTAAAGTTAATTTTGAAGGCGGCTTACTTTATGTTACTAAAAAGGTTTTAATTTATAAAATTATCTTTAGTTATTATTATTGTGGGTCAAATCTATACAATATGAGCTCACGGTGTCTTGCAGTCTTGTGGTGGTCTTTTTGGATTTGTATTTAATAATGTTTATAACAGGATCCCAGCTTGATGGTAACACCCAGCCATCCTCTCTATTGAAATTTTTGTGTTTTTTAATCTCAATAGCCTCGCGTACCATTCTAGGCAGGTATCGGTGTTCTTTTGCGAGAATTTGTGGTTTATCAAACCTGATGTTATGGTGGGCGCGGTCCTGACTATGTTCACAGACGTTTGTTAACTTTAAATAATAAAAATACTTAGGCGATAAAAATAATAAATATTTAAAGGTTAAGTAGCTTGAACACTTTTTTTTACGTTTTTACTGTTTGTTTGTATGTCAATATTTATAGAAATCCGCAATACAAAATTGATTTATTTTTGTAATATCTTGAACAGATCAGTTAAAAGAGCGATTACAATACATCTACGATTTTACCATTACAAGCTGCTGCTGAAATACTAGCTACTTATATACATATAACACATAAATACCGTGGGCTTTATTAGCTTTAAAATAATCTCTTTAATGTTGAACATCAAATACGCGAGGTCTGCTATTGCATATAGCTATAAGCTTACAAGGTATAAGAAACATCTGAAAATTATAAGTCGAATAAAAAGCGACACAATAACTTAAGTTTAATATAAAAAACATCAAATAGCACAATATTTTAGAATGTAATAGTTTCAGACAACAGCATGATATTCTAATCACTAAAGTTTTTCCGAAATCAAATTACAAATAACAAAAAAAACTTACATATCTTATAAATAGGATTTACTTATAAATAGGATTTATTTGTACTTAACTTAAAATTGTGCGTATATAACTTTTTTATTGGCCTAATATAAAGACTTTACAATTGTAAAATCATAAAATTTCCAAATAAATAATAGTAATAAATATAAATAGTATATATATATATATATATATATATATATATATATGTATATATTAAGAGCAAAATTGTTTAACATTGCTGTTCGGTTCTCTTTTAAATTAGAGACATGGGCAAGATAGGGAGTGGTGAATTGAATTAGGACGTTAAGATAAGCGATTTCACACGGATGCTAGGTTACGTATGTTAATTTATAGTGGTAAAATGGTAAAAAAAACCACTTAAAACAAAACAAATCTAAGTTAAACTAAACATTATATAAAATACTTTACTAAAGTCGTACTGTTATCTAAGGATCTTTTTTAATTAAAGAATCCGGCATAATTGATAACAGGTACATTTAGATTCGAACAAGTCTGTTAGTTGATAATCTATAATTTATTATGTAAAGTCTAACTTTTTATTAGCTGCAGTAAAATGACGTTTCTAAATGTCATTCCGTAAAATAATGTTGACAGCCTAATCTCAATAGGGATGTGATTCAGTTCACAAAAGTTTACACAATATCTAATCGTTCCATAGCTGACTCATAATGATCATACTAAATTCTATTTAATATTAATGTAAATAAAAGGCTGTATAAACGTTGATCCTTTTAGACATATACAAGGTAACACTCAAGAAAACGCTCTCTCAAGTTGGTAGTACTGGTTTTTGGTTACGGTGCTACGATGACGCTTGACCGCCATTTTGTTTCGGCTGTCATTCGCTCATTCGGCTTCATACTTCTGTTTTGAGTGCATGTATAACTTTGATTTGCCCACTGCGCGTTGTTTTTGTTATCATTATTGTTAAACTTATGTTACGCTGTGTTTGTTTTTCATTACCTGTTTTCGTTAATCGTGTTAGTTTTTTTTTGTTTGATACATTGAAGACATGGATGCTCTGCCGAGCACATCGCAAGATGGAGACACATTTTTATCTCCTAAGAAAATAAGGCCACGTGTAGCTCTAAGTGCAACTGAAAAACTTTGGGTCCAAAACGTTTACAAATATGTGTTTGAAGTGAAATCTTCAGAATCAAACATTGAAGTTCCAAAAACAAGTGAATACGTTAACAAGGTGGCTGAAGTCTTGGGAATATCCGTCCGCACAGTTTATTCCGTTTTAAAGGAGCACAAGGAGAACGACAGCGAATCACCAAAACCTCCCGAAAAAACGGGCCCAAAACTTACATTTAAAGATAAACTTGATGATTTCACATTCTCTGCTGTTAGACGAATTGTACATCAGTTCTTTCATAGAAATGAAATACCCACCATCGCAAAAGTTAGTTTACACATGTCGTCACTCATCTTTTTATTATACGTTATGTATGTTTTCTCCCATCCCATGTGTAATCTTAACCAATTAGGTAATAACTTTAATCATTTTTAGGTGCTGCAAGTTGTAAATGATGACCCAGGATTGCCCAACTTCTCGAAAGAGACATTGAGAAAAATTATGAAGCATCTTAATTTCGAATTCGCTACTCGATCACGCAAGAGTGTGCTTATTGATAGACAAGATATCATATCATGGCGCCAGCGCTACCTGCGTTTAATTAAACAATATCGTAGGGAGGGAAAATACATATATTATCAAGACGAGACCTGGGTCAACGCCGGTACGTGTCAACTCTTAGTTTCTTCTATTTATTCCCTTTTTGTTTTGATGTCGAAACTTATGATTCTTTTTTATTCTTTTCAGGTCATACTACAAAAAAAACCTGGATTGACGGAAGTATTAAATCTTCTCGACAGGCATTTTTAGACGGCCTGACTACGGGATTAAAAAATCCCACAGGAAAGGGCAAACGACTCATAATTAGTCACATAGGCGGAGAAGAAGGCTTCCTGGTAGACGGACTTCTTATGTTTGAAGCAAAGAAAGGTACAGAAGACTACCATGATGAAATGAACGCAGAGTGTTTCGAGGATTGGTTCGGCGGTATTCTACCTAAACTCAAGTCGAATGCAGTAGTCGTAATGGACAATGCGCCCTATCACTCTCGGAAGATCGAAACAATCCCGAAGATGTCGTGGACGAAAGCACGAATTCAAGAGTGGCTGACTACTAAAAATATTGCGTTTGAACCAAATATGGTCAAGGCCACTCTCATAGATATTGTGAAACAACAAAATCATACTGAGAAATATGCCGTAGACGAGATGGCTGCACAAAAAGGTATCACACTTTTAAGACTGCCCCCTTATCACTGTGAATTGAACCCCATTGAGTTGGTATGGGCGCAAGTCACGTCGTAACAATAATAAGACGTATAAAATGCAAGAAGTGAAAACTTTATTCCAAGAAGGAATCAAGAAAGTGACACCGGCTAAGTGGAGTGACTGTGTATCTCACACTATTAAAGAGGAAGATAAAATGTGCCACCTCGATCATATTATAGACTAGCAACCCGCCCTCGCTTCGCTTCGGTTATAGGTTATAGTCGTTTTACCCGCGTAGCTCCCGTTACCGTGGGAATACCGGGATAAAATATAGCCTAGTTTACACCCTGATATTATAGCTTTCCATTGGTGAAAGAATTTTTGAAATCGGTCCAGCCGTTTTGAAGATTACCCGGAACAAACAGACAGACAAAAAATTTTTATTTGTTATTTTAGGCATAGGTGTCGTGCAAATAACCGTGTGAGCATGAAAAAAGCCTATTATTTTGACATTACAAACAGACACTCCAATTTTATTTATTGGTATAGATGAAGTGACAGATAGATTTGTTATTAGTGTGACCGAAAGCGACAGCGACAGTGATTTCGAAAAAGATTAATTAAATAACATTATTATGACGTTTTTGTTTCATTTTGAATGTACCTCCCTATACTTCCACTAAAAAAGATCAATCCTCTAGTATAGTAATAATAATAGGTTAAAAAAATACATTACAACTTAATATTAAATCTCAAAAAAAAACCAATCTGATTATTCATTTATGATTCACTCATTTATCTACATCCCTATTTATTTTTCTTCAAAAACCGGCAACCCACAAAACGTCATTTTACTGCAGCTAATAAAAAGTTAGACTATAGGCAAATTTAACACTTAATGCTCAGCATTAAAAGTCATCATCTAAACTGCAACAGTGACTACACTTGGTAAAAGTAATAATAAATAATAATAGTTTTTATTTCTCATCATAACATCTCATAGTATACAATAACACTTATTTTAAAGTTACAAAATTTATTATGAATCGCTGGTGCCTGTGGTAAGTAGAAGATCTACCTGTAATACAGGTCACCAGCCACCAAAGCAGTACAATATTAATTATTTAAGCGCTAAAAAAATTGCTTCAAAATATTATAACTCCTTATCGTCTAGAATTAGGTTTCGTTCAAGTATAAGTCAAATACAATAGCCATGATTTAGCAGCTCGGTTGTATTAGACGGTTAGTAAAAAAATGGCGCACCCGAAGCCTCGTAAGTGCTACACCGATGGACGTACATTAGGACTAGGACCCATCCCTTTAGTCATTTTAGATGAAATTTAAGCTAGAAAGAGAAGTGGTTACAACTAATATTTTATTACACAAAAATTCATGACAAATTAATAAAATTATATGACGGTTAAATATTAAATAACGTATTCATAACATAAACGTATAAATCGATCGCTTTGATTTACTCCGTTAAGATCATATTTTCCGCCGGCACTGTAGCATGATGGGAGAGTTTTGGTGGATGGTTGTGCCTATCGTCAGATGTTACGATCTCCTTATCAATGGTGATGACGTATGCTCTACAACCTCGTGGAGAGTGAGTGGAACACCGCCATCGCATTTGGGTTGATTTTGAACGTTTCGCACAAAATGTGTAGCCCTTATGCAAGAGTAGTGGATTCCCTCTTTGCGATTTAACTATTTGCACTGAAACTAAAAAGAACTAATAAATTTTTTGTTAGTTCTGTAACCGTATATATATATAAATATAATTTAAATTACTCATGAAGCCAAAGCTATTCATGTAGATTTAAATTGGTAAGTATAAAGATTAACTGCAGTTCGAGTAAGTTCATTTTTAATACCGTTTTTCCTTTTATATAAAACTAGCTGACCCAACAGACGTCATTCTGTTCAAGTAAGAGCTACTTACCGGGTCCAATTGTGAATCTAAATCATTCTCGAATCCATTTGAACATGCCGTTAAACAGCCGTTTAGCCGAGGAGTTCAGTGACATACTCACGTACACAAGAAATTTATATATAAAGATTTATATAAAATGATATAAACTTTTCATATTTAAATGACAATGACAAAAACCTTTCTGTACAAAAATACTTTTATTTTTCTTTTTATATATACGTAATCTTCAGCAGCTTTCAAATAATACTAATGATGGTGGTGTTTACTTAATACTGAAGCTCCGCATACATTTAATACTATATTAAACATTATCCTATAAGTTAAGAAAAGTCAAGTAACGTAACTACATAATTTAATTTTCTGTCATTCCCAAAATTAATAATAATAATTATGTGTATTTATTCTCGTAAACAGTATGTGATAATCTTTTCTTGCATAATTATTATATTATATAGGACCATTCAAGTCGTGCTATTTAATAATACAAAGTGGGTGTGTACTTATTTACGTACGTTAAAAGTTATAGGGACTTCTTTGGCGTAACACGATAAAAATCTTTCTAAAATTTTATCCTACGTTTGTAGAAAAAGGTCACTAATAATAGAAAAAAAGGTATCGAATACATTGAAAGTTTTATTATAAGGCATTATCTAGTTGACATATGTGACTTCAGGGTCTCGGTTTTTCGTGACGGTGTGCAGGCGCAACGTAAAAAATTTACTCTTATAATTTTTACCTAACACGCCAAGAGGCGCATAACTTTGGAAATACTAAGAAAATCTAGCTACAAGGTTTTGGGAGTATACATATTTATTACTTTCAAATGGGCAAGGTTGGGTGGATGATTGTGTTCAAGATTTGAGGATACAATTTCTTCATCGATCCTAATTAGAAATGCTCTACATCCTTGTGCATTATGAGTAGAACATCGCCATCGTGTCTTTGATGTTTTGGACGGTGTAGCATGGTAAGAGTATCCTTGAAGTCGAATCAAAGGCTTCCCCTTTATCGATTTTATCATTTGAACTGTAAAATAAAAGTTATTATTATTAGATCAATTCTAGAATCTATTCATGGGCCTATCAACGTCCACTTGTAGACATACCGTCCCCCTTGGCAAGCGAATTAGAGATCGCAGTTGGTAAAATAAATTTTCCAGATATTCCTGCTGGCTATTCTCCTAGTAATCCTTAAGCCAATTTTTACAACTACCACGGGAAGGTTTGTTAGATTCATTGTATTATTATACTCTATCACACTGGGCATTTTAACAATAAAAAAATATACCAGTCCAATATATTATACAAATGGTCAGCCGGATTGACATAGGATCTACTTGTATTTTCTTGCAGGGATTTTATCCGCTTAAGTTACTCAATGTAATGGGTAATAACACATGCTGTTTTCAATCCAATAAATCATCTAGTAATAGTTATTTAAATTTACCATTCACTACTTTTCAAATAAAAAATAGTACGTACTATACAAACTGACAACGGACTATTCAGTAACATTAAAATTTATTTTATAAATATTTGATTTCATATTAATATTTTCTTTTATTTCATATATTATATTTAATTCATATTGTTCAAACTTATAGTTTCATAACGCGAACAAATCATTTACTAACGAATTAATAAGTAAAGGGAGAATTAAAAGAAAAGCGGCATATTAGAGCACACAAGCTATATTAAACAATTTCATCATCCTACATTCTAAAAGTATATGTTAACTAAAAGAAGTAATCCTTAAGAAAAATGAATAATTAACAATACATTTGTGGTACTTTGAAAAATAAACGGTTTAAAAAGAATATCAGAGAGCAAATATTTAAAACAGAATAGATTAAAATATTATTTGTATACCTAAATTGTAATGTTTTATTAACGACAGCATTTCATTAGGTCAGAGACTAACTAGAAATTTAGGCATTGATATAAAATTTGGAAATAAGTTCATTAGTCTTAGAAACGTACGCTAAAAAGCACACGGAGGATTCTTCGCTACCTAACAAATTATCCATATCTTTCTATTCTTCATGGTCTACATGTATTGTAAAGTACATATTACTTATCCTCTTTATTTACTTTCTAAGCAATTACAAAAATTGTTATAACATACTAAAATTAATTGAATAAAACATAAAATGCAAATAAAAATAACGAAAATGAAATTAAAATACTTAATCATATAGTATGGCTACAAATTCTTAAGATAAATGCTTGAACATCTAAAATATATTAAAAAATATTAAACCCTAAAATGGTATAATAAACACAGCTAAAACGACATTACAAGAAACGAAAATACAGAATTGCATGTGGATATCACTACTCATTATGTAAATATAGAAATTCTCTACTTCACAATTAAAATAATTGTACAAACCAGAAATAAATGTTCTGAACCTTAATGCCTTTATCTCATATAAATTAGAAGATAAACACAACTTACTATTAGTTTTTATGCAAATCTCAATCCTGCTAATCACATTATAATCCTATCATTAAAATAATCATTTTATTTGCACTGTAATCGAACAAAATCTAAAAGTAAAGAAGAGCGTGCGTCAGAAGTGAAACTTCTTTGGTGCCACGGGTTTTTGTCAAAACTTATAAAAATTGTATTCTCTCACTCTCTCTCTCTTCCTCGCTCGCTTGCTCCCTACTTCCATGACTATGTTCTTCGTGCTATATTCGCCTTTACTACTCTCGCTCTGAATCGGTCTCAATCGCTCTCTCCCTCTTCTTGGACAAAAATGCCTCACATTTTCGTTTCACTAAATTGCGTTCCATCCGTAAAAATTTTACCCTCATGCGCGCAAGGAAGTTTCACTTCCATAAATCTTATAAAAGTAAATACAAAACAAATATTATAACTGTATAATTATGTTAGTACGCTAAATACTAGACTTCGCTTGCTATCAAACATTATCCATATATTTGGGGATTTTATACTGTTTTTTGTGGTTACCATTTTTGGATTTGATATATAATGGGAAAGTGTAGATAACACTTTCTCATTATATATCAAATCGTAATTACCTAACTAACCAAGCACTCTTCTGGTACTTCCTGTTATTAATGTCGTAACATATAAGATTATATAAAGGCATCTAATTGTCTAATTTTAACGTCTATCTCAAAAACATATCTAAGAAATTTTTTTACTACATTTTATACTAAAAAACATACGTTTCATTATATCCTAATTGATGGTAAATGGCTATATAATAAGAGATGTTAAGGCGCATTAGTTTTAAAAAGATTCTCTTTCACTTTTAAGACACGGTAAAGATACGAAAATACCGTCGCTACTAATTGCATTCCATACTTAAATCTAAGTTTTTGCTTACCTAAATCTAATGAATAAAAAAAGAATATATAGTTTTTTCATTGCCAACTAAATTTCAGTGACAATTAAGTGTTATATTCGGGTCCCCATGTGCCCGTACTAGTTTTTATTTTCTTCTGCTGACAAGTTCTACATAAAGACAGATACAAATTTACCATATCCTTAGTGATATTAGCAAAGCTTTTAGATGCCTCGGCCAGCATTTTATCACGACCCCCATGTCCAATAGCTTCGTGTATTCCATCAATTACATCATACAATTCATCTGCGGGTAGGAAGTATTTTAAATTAGGTTCTCCTTTCGCAACGAGTCTCTTTTCACCTTCAATACTAATCACGTTAAATCTTCTCAGTCTTCTGTAATGCAATTGAGTCTTCTTTTCGGAGTGTATCGCCTCTTCCACCTCCTGGACCAGCTGTAAATAGGCCTCCCTAGTAAATACTTTATAGTGGGTTGCCTTTTGGTCTTCAATTCGAAATATTTCCGTTAAAAACCTCCTTCTCGCTTCCAACGGCCACGATAAATCTGAAAAGGTAAGACGAAGTTAAATAGTGTTACTAACAATTTACATGATAATAATCGATAGGAAAAGTTAAAATATTTATAGTTTTAAAGTGTGCATTAAATAAAAGATGATCATATTATATACTTGTTCGTAAACAATTTCTTAAGGACTCAGGTAGTAAAAAGACTTTTATTTAAATTATACAAAATAATTAATGAAGAATATTTATTCAAAAATGTCACTCTTACACAACTTTATAAAACAATATTATGAACGAATCTAATGTAATAATCTACAAATTATTTATTATAAAAATAATCTCATGAAATTATATGAGGGTGAGCTTTAATAAAGATAAAAATAACCATAATACTTTTTAATTACTTATTTCCACCATAATTAACAATATAACAATATATATGGATATTTTGGAAGATAAAGCAGAAAACGAAGTTAAAACACCCAGAGATTATAAATCATGAAAATATTTAGGTCAGTAAAATTATGTATAGAGGCTAACGCCGTGATTGGTGGATGGTAATAGACTGACGCCACATTGCGCGAGGATAAGAAGTTACATAAAATATGTAAGTATTAATTAAACATCTGGTTGCTAGGCAGGAATGAAGTGTGAATCCACAAATAAATAAATGTACCAATTCGTATACATACATATACGCATTGGTAGATTTGCAAACTAAAATGCATAAATTCTTGCCAATAGATACATAATAGGCGCTGAACGACAGGCGATTGATTTCTAGGTCCCTAAATTCTGCAAAGGACCGTATAATATCTGGTATGTATCAATTTCATTACCAACCTTCAACTAAGATAATAAAAACTCTAAACATGAGTTGGATTCTATAGGAAAACCCAAAGTTGGAGATAAAGTACCAAGTTTACTGATTAAAACCAAATTGCCACTTACCATCCTGCACAGATGGCGTAGTGGTTAACACATCGATGTGCCAGTATTATGGTTTCATTTCTACGAAGGATGATGCATTTTTGTGTCGTTAATTGTATGTTTGTATAGTCTTTCGCAATACAAGGATTATTTCCTTGCTAACTACAATACAAACTAAATTAGAATAAAATCGATGAATTTTAGATTTTCACTTTAATCTTCCTTATGAATATCAATGGATTTTAAGCAAGGCATTACCTTGTTTAATTAATATTTTATATTCGTCACTACAATAACAGCGAAAGTATTAATTATCAATTAAAACATAACCTTTAACAAATCTTAAAAAAGTGCTATATTTTTTTCTATTTGTAACTTCATCTGGATGGGGGATGGTTATGATGTCCATCTGCTACGATCACTTGGTCATCTAGAGTATACACATGTGCATGACATCCCATGGGTGAATGGGTGGAACATCTCCACCTAACTTTTCGGCCCCTAGACGGCCGCGCCGAATACGTGTATCTATTCAGTTGTATCAATTGGCGACCCCTTCGTGAAACGACGAAACGCAAATCTGAAAATAATATAAGATAATTTCAGTTCATAACATAATAAATTATTATGATTGTTGTCATGCCCTTATTACAAGCTATTCACAGTTGATCTTTCTTTAGAAAGACTACAGACGTGGTACAGTCGCAAGCTGCCCAAGCCGTCCGGAAAAATAGAAGGGCTCATAAAAAGGCTGACGGCAGCTCTATAGAGTCCCACGGTAGGCTATAAAACCTAACAAAATTCTTCCTCTTGTACATAACGGCATTCTAGGTCAACCACGTATGCAGTTGATTCAAGGAGTCGATGCCGTTGACTCGCACAATAGAATTTTTTCCGGGAGATTATAGGACCTCAAACCGCTCTTCTGTTTCCTCGGCCGATCAGGCGGGGTGTGACCAAAAATAGCTGCCCTAAAAAAGTAAGACTATAAATATTTAATAATGTACAATTAAAATCTATTAAAAGTGGAAGAAAATCTTCAACTTGGTGATAAACTGAATTTTCTAGAAAATTGAGAGTTTTCATATACATATCTTTATATATAAATTTCTTGTGTACGTGTGTATGTCACTGAACTCCTCCTAAACGGCTGGACCGATTTTGATGAAATTTTTTGTATGTATTCTAGGGGGTTCGAGAATGGTTTAGATTAACAATTGGACCCAGTAGATAGCACTGTTGTCGATTGCCAGGCGAATTGATTTTATTTTATTTGAACAGAACAACGTCTGTTGGGTCAGCGAGTAGGTGTATAAATTACGAATAATTGAGTAAAATACGATGAGAAATAGTATCAACAATTCAAAATACATCTATATTTTTATCTTTTTATAAAAAATCAGCAATTAGTTTATAACCCTATCTTTATATATACAACTAATCTATACGTGCGTTTGTCTCTTAAGTCCTAATCGGCTGGACGGATTTGGATAATTTTGTGTATATTTATATTGGTTCTTGCATGGTTTGAAAACACTACTGGACTCAGTAAGTGGCAGAGTCGAGATATTAAATAATGTGTTCTCAAAGATAAGTTAATTTTATAATAAACATTATTTTTTATATATAATTCTATCCGGGAAGTCTTGAAAATTTATGCATGTAAATCTAATACACAATAGTAGAATGACAGACAGTATACATGGGAATGTTGATTTACAATTACAAAAGAATAAGGACCCTGTTAAACTATGATTAAAGCTATGATACTTTACCAAACAACTAGTTACGTATTTGGATAAAGATATTAAGTCTAGATGACGTTAAAACTAATTTCATTGTTACAATTTCGGTGGGTGATTGTGAACACTATACATTGCCGTCAAACGATCATAAATAGTGTAAATATGAGCCTGACAGCCTTTTTTCAAATGTGTAGAACATCTCCACCTTATCTTCTGAGTCTTTGAATGTATTGTTGAATAAGTAAATCCTCTTAACTTCACTAAGCGTTTCCTTTTTCGTGACATGACGAAATGAGCTGTAATTATATGGTCAGTATATTAAACATACCAAAACTTGAAATGAACGGATGAGCAGCAGAAAACTTTTTAATATCTAATAATTGTTAATTATTTAAGTATAATTTTATTCGTCATCAACTGCCTCAATATTATATAATTAGCACAGTATGTCTTGTTTCTTTAATAACTGTGAAGAAATAATGTATGCTGCAAAGGACTTTAGCAAAATTTGTCGAAAAAACGATTTATCCTATGTGAGAAAGCAATACTTGATCCTTTTTTTTTTGTTTTTTACGGTAAAAATAGCACAGGTTAGTGTGAACTTCTTAGCCTTTGCAACATCTACGAATTTATTATAGTTAATATTATTTTCTAGAATTCTGCCGTATAATGACGAAATACGAATACAATTCACCACTCCCTATCTTGCCCGTGGATGTCGTAAAAGACTACTATGGAATATAATATGCACATGATATCTGTGCAAGAGAAGGAAAACTCGAAATGAAACCCTATACCAACATTCCTGACCAGCATGGTCTAGTAGGTCAAATTCCCTCCCATTGTGGAGGAGGCCTGAGCCCAACAGTGGGATATATGTGGGCTGCAATGATGAAGATGATGAATAGTATTTTAAGAAGAATCAGCATGCTAAAGTGGCCACATCATTTGACGAACCGACAACCGTTGTGGAAGAAAGGTTCTCGAGTGGCAATCACGTATCGGGCGACGCAGTGTAGCAAAAATGTCTCAATAAATATTGAATCCTCCTTAACAAATACAATCGCCATTAAATATTTATTGAATAAAAAAAAATAAGGAACAAAAACTTTAATGACTAGAAGGTAATACCTACATAGAATGCCTATAATTCTGCTCCTTCATAAAGTATTGTGAAATGCAACTTACATGACTTTTTCTCGGCTACGTTCGGATCATACTCCCTTCTATTCGAGATGACAGAAAAGTGGCGGCCCCATAACTTACTATATCTCCTCCCCATCGCCTTTAGACTGGCCACTGGCACGAATACTCCGACCTCGGTGCATATTATACATGCCTAAGAAGAAAAATGGATTTGTGCTTGTGTAAGCATGAAAATGCATAAAAAATTACAATAAATAAGGCCAAAGATGTAGTGTAGTAACAACAATAATATTTATTTCTAAAAAGACATTTTTGTATTTACTCTGCGCTATGATTTTTTTTTTTTTTTACTAACCATTGCCAGAAAATTAATGATGTGATATATAATACGTTATAAAACGTTATAAACGTTAAAAATAACACTTTATCTAAGATTGTTGAGCCCAAGCCTCTTCTATAATAGAAGGAAAAATTACGAACTATATACTACACTGCTCCGACGGGTTAATTTTATGCCGAGTTTTACTTCTCTACCTAAACGTTTGCAGCCACGAACGAGAGAGATATTTAATTACTTCGGGCATTCAAGTATAAAACTATAGATATCTATTATGAAGGACGGATTAAGAATACAATAAGAAACCACTTCTTTCTTTAGCGCATCATATTATATCTTTATTATATCAAAAAAATCTATGCAAGACGAGAGACGAGGATGTATGAATCTGAGAAAATTCGCATTCACAGGAGCCTACCCCACTACAGGTACATAATATCATTAACTAGCTGCGCCCGCGACTTCATCCCCGTGGGCAGTCGGCGACGTAAGACAGTATGGCCCGCTAACACTCGCAGAACCAAAGTCATTCTTATTCGGACCACCGTATTGATAAGAGTTCAACTTAAATTGGAATGTTCTTTGAAACGGTTGAAATAAAACATTGAAACCCTAAATATTGCAAAAGGTTGAACACAATGCATCAATAATTTTATTTAACTCTGTGAAGTGTTTTCAAAGATTGGCCTACACATAAACAGATAAAAACTCTAAAAACTACTTTTTTGGTCTCGGTAACATAAGTACAACCTGTATAAATTGTTTTTCTAAAATATATAAAGATGGTTTATTTATGATTTTACCTAATTAAATATAGCTAAAAACCGCTTAATTAATACTAAGGCCTACGTTTGATCTTTTTAAAGGATGATTATGTACATCATAAATTGCAGTTACTGTGTCATCGATGGTGTAAATATGAGCCCGGCATTTCCTTTTTGAGTGCGTAGAGCATCTCCACCTAATCTTCTGAGTCTTAGATTGTATGGCAGAATAAGTAAATCCTCGCATTTGCAACATCCTTTTTCCCTTCTGCGACATGATGAAGCGTGCTGAAACTATACTAGGTTATATTATTTTTTTTTTTTTATTAAATACAATAAAAAAGTTGATAATTGATCATTTTCCTTTAATCAAAACGAAAAATAGAATATCATTATGATCATTATTTTCCTGCTATTATTTTAGTTATCCAGAATAGTTAGTTTCAGAATCCGAAATACGAAAATCCGCAGAAGAACAGGTGTAACCGACGTAGCACGAAGAATTAGTACGCTGAAGTGGCAATGGGCAGGCCACATCGCTCGACGAACCGACAACCGCTGGGGAAGAAAGGTTCTCGAGTGCCGACCACATATCGGACGACGCAGTGTAGGACGCAACCAGGTGGATCGACGACCTGGTGAAAGTTGCTGGGCGTTTTTGGATGCAGGCGGCACAGGACCGCACTTTGTGGCGTAACATGAGGGAAGCCTACGTCCAGGAGCGGACGGCGATAGGCTGAAATGATGATGATGATGATTTCAGTTATTTCGTGTTGACGCAATAAGTAGGTACTGTTCTTCCACCATAGGCCCAGAGCGATATGAACTTGGTTAAAAATGATGCGTAGGATTTATTGGAACAACTTAAAAAAAAAATATAATTAGTTATACTTATTACTCTGCAGTACTTTTGTAGAATATTTCAGTAGCGAACATCTGTATATCGTTATATCAACAAATCAATAGGTAAAAATAGATCCACTGAAGTCAAGGAACTCTGTACCGGTGGTCGGCCCAACGACGAAGGTGACGTGCCTTGTGGATGGGTTACGGGGCCGCGCGCCGCCCCTCTGTCGCCCCGGACGGAGCCGGGCGGCGGGTGCGCTGACCGTAGCCCACCCCAAAAAAAACAAAAAAGAAAGATAAAATAGATAAAAATTATATTTTCATGTCTAAATACTTTATTTTTTATTCTATCTTAACTTGTGAAGACGTATCACATATTTCAAACTTTTTGGTAGGATTGAGAACCTTATACTCGTACATCTATCGAAAATAGTTTCAAATTCCATAGTACTACTGAGGCAGCTATTTGCAATTTCATGACTAAACTAAGTAACACTTAAGGAACTCGAAACTACAGTCATATATCAAATTATGACAGACATAGGCATCTCATTGCGAGGTACTAAAGTAGCTAAGATTAAGAAATTAAAACTAAATACATAAAAAATTACGTTCACACAAAGATCGAACAGATTCAATAGTGTATCTCTTTTAACACCTAATTCTATTTAGTATTTAAACTATTACGTTACTAGCTAATTGTAGACAATATTTGTTTAATAATAGAGATTATACAATCATGTGAGTTTATATTTATACAGCCAATGTAGTATAAACAAAAAAAATATCTGTAGTGACAGACGAAGCACATATACGCTACTACTCTTATATTTACTGCAGTTGTCATGAAAGCTATAGAAATGGGTCTATGACATCGTGTAAGACCATGGCATCCTGTAATGGCTTTGGCTCCAAAAAAGTCACTTCTTAGTAAGCCAATGAAATTATATTACGACGTAATCTATCCATCAATTAGCCTATGGTCGTAAAATATTAACCATATGGCCTGCCTATGATGAAGCTGCTTAGAACAATTATAAGCCGCCTAAATCCAACACTCTAATCTAACACCTAATTATGGTATTATAAGCCGCCTGAATCCAAGGTTCTAATCTAACACCTACTACTATTTTATGCCTGATATTCTTTGAACTAGAATTTTTTAATATCAATTAAACAAACTCCTGGTCATCCAAAAAGTTACGGAGGCAGAGCAGTCTTATAAAGGCATGCTTTATTATATTTAAGGCTACCTTTGAAAATTAAACACTAAATAAAATTGAATATTCACTGAATAAGGTTGAACTTCATAATCACTGTTGAACAACTAAAATATAAATACATAATCAATTTACTGAATTAAAAGATAGCGTAGTTTTTCTTCCATACATTAAACGGTGGCGGATGATTATGGTTTTCTTTGACAACTATTAGCTCATCATCTACAGTGTGTATACAGGCATGACACCCTTGAGGTGAGTGAGTAGAACATCGCCATCTAATCTTCGGGCCTTTTGAATTCATTGCAGAGTATGTGTAGCCTCTTAATTGCAGCATTCGTTTTCCTTTTTTAGAGCAGACAAATTGTACTAGAAATAAACAAAAAAAATTAAGTCTTTTTGCCAACGAAATACAGATCGTTGAATAAATTTATGATTCTTTTAAATTACTTAACATATAAACTTATATTTACATATATTGTAATACGCTTTATCTCACTGCATAATATTGACTGGACAGATAGTTAACGAGAATTAGTGTTTAACATGCTAGGTTATTTATAAAAAAATATTTACGAGTGAAAAATAATTGGCGTACGTGGAAGACAAACCCACCTATTTGAAATCCATTCAAATCATCCTGGACGTAATTTATTATTTGTAAACAAGTTTTTATGGACAGATAGTGTTACGGTTTGAGTTACCGCCTGACATACTACTCTTTATTTCAAAATTCTTCAAAATCGTAATAACAGTGTCAATCACCATCTTCTTGTATTTCACTCAATATACATGTACAAGTTTTGATTGATATCATTAATTGACTATGTGCAAATAAAATAGCAAAAAAAAAGTAGTAGTGGTAATTGAACAAAATCTTTGGAACTTACCACAATAATCACTAACGGTAGCATGCAGTCATTATCGGTTATTAATAGGCAAAAGTTGTAATACATCTCAAAAAACACAAATAACATGTAATATTTATTAAAAAATAATTCAAATTAATCTTCTGTTCACAAGACATATTCATGTACAATTTTTTCGTGGTTATGTTCTTCGTTGTACGAAACAATGACGTCATCAATAGTTGTAACTGCTGCCCTACATCCGTGTCGATGATGAGTAGAGCACGGCCATCTTGCTTTAGAGCCATTATGCCGAGCGAGATAGTAAGTGAAACCGTTCAATCTAATCATACGTTTCCCTCGACGAGATGAGATGAATTCTCCTAAAAAGTTATCAATTAATGATTAAAACGTGTCGTTACATAATTATTTTTTGCAAAAAAAAAGAAACCGCCATCAACAATGTAGATGTTTTTTTTAAATTTTTGTTGATTTTCAAAAACCGTTTGTCCGATTTCGATAAAATTTTCATGGGAACATTTAGGAACCTTTCCAACAAAAAAAAATCATCAAAATCACTTCATAAACCGACGAAGTTATCCGCGAACAAACATATAAAAGCACATATCCGCCGAATTGAGAAACCTCCTCCTTTTTTGAAGTCGGTTAATAAGTATTCTACATTTCAACCAATACAAATTGCTTCGCTGCTTCGCTTGCGTCGCTAAGTATCCATACATCTTCTTGAAAATCTTTATTCTAATGTTTATTACCGTACAGTAAATATACGGTTAAATGAATATTATTATTTTGTAGCCACAAAAAGCTCTTAAATGTATTCAATAGTAGCTTAAACAAAATGTAAAATGCTCACTTTAGAAAATGGTTACTTATACCACAGATCAAAAAATGACACTCCATGCATAATATATTAACTTTAAAATTTAACATGATTATTATAACACCATGAACATTATCATCACAGCTCATATACGTCCCAGCGCTGGCCTCGAACCTCCTCCACAATAGGAGGGAATTTAACTTAATATATCACGCTGATGAGACAGAGTACAAAGTTTTATTTCGAGTTTTCCTTCTCTTGCATGTTTTATCTTTTAGCGGTCTTCTACGTCACCCAAGGGCAAGAAAGGGGGTAGTGAATTGTAGTCTTATTCCGTCACAACACGGAAAAGTTGGTATTGGCTATTATTTTATCTATAAAAGAATTCCTTCATATGGTGGTGGACGATATAAGTACAGTTTACCCTTCACCGTGGCAATCGTAAAACTGGTTGAGAGAACGATTATGGCGTCATCCACTTTACGTAGGAAGGGGTACGTCCAATAGTAGACACAGATAAGCTGATGTATGTATGTGTTAAATAAGTATTCAAAATTAAAAATGACATCTTTATTAAAAATAACAATATATAGAACACATTTATGTAACAAAAACAGTATTTATAAAATATCACAACGAAGCTCATCACATATTTTAGTTGAGTTGAATATTTCAGTGGATACAATCAGACAATAATAAAACAACAAAACAAATCCTTCTTCTAAAAACAAAACAACAAAAGCTCCGTCATAAACTGTGGGTTAGTATTATCCACAGTTTATAAATAACCATCATCATGATCATTAATCATTCATCATCATCATTCCAGCTCATGCTAGGCTCGAGCCTCCTCCACAATAGGAGGGAGATTGCCCTACTATACCACGCTGGTCAGCCGTGTAGATATAGGGTTTTATTTCGAGTTTTCTTTCTTTTGCATAGATATTATATGCAAAAATCGCTTAGTCGTCTTTTACCCACTCACGGGCAAGAGAGGGTGAATGAGAGAGGTGGTGAATTGTATTCTTACTCCATCACCACGTGGAATAAAATAAAAATAAATAATTAAATACATAATCTTAAATAAATTTTAAACTATAATTTTAAAATAAATTTTGTCCCACAATAAAGAAATTTCTAGCATTTTGAAAGATAGTAATTAGTTTTATGAACTCGTTTATTAATTGTATAAAAATATTGCACATTTTTACTGCTAATGAGGCAGCTTAATTAAGTCCTATCTGATAGTAAAAAGAACACCGTTATTCATCAACTAAACATAATTAGAGCCGCAGTTCAATTTTTATTTGAATTTATCCCGAGCAAATTCGTATAGAGCTATACATATGTATTTCTGTTCAGATTCATGTTAATTGTAGATTCAAAAGTATCATTATTAACGTTATTTATTCAGTGTCGTATATAGACCCGAACGTTATCAATTCAATTATAACTATAATTAACTATTTACCCGTGAAAAAATAATGCATTTTTTAAATTTCTGACAATAATCTTGTAAATGCATCGTCATAAAAAATGAACACTTATTAATTGTTTCATTTCAAAATCTAAAATGAAAACAATATCGTTTTCGAACTTTAATTATCATACATGCTAAATCTTTTGGATGAACTTATTAAAGATGGCTCGTGATTATGTATTTCCGAGATACAAACGATTTTATAATTTATCGTTCTGACGGAGGCTCTGCATCCTTTGGAATGATGTGAAGAACAATACCAACGAATATCTGTTTTGCCTTCATATCGGTTCCGACAAGAATATTTATATCCATTGTAGTAAAGTTGACGTTTCCCTCGAGGTGTACTAAAAACTATCGGTCCTGAAAAAACACATTTCTTAAATAGTTTATAAATACTTAAATTTTAGTGACGTATATTTCTAATATACATATATGTATTTGTATAAATACATATGTAGAGGTAATTACAACATAAACCAAAACTTTTACTGACTAATCAGGAACTGCAATAATGTAAATACATCAATCAATACATATGACTGCAGCAACTAAGTACGTGAATCGGATATCTTCTTTCCTCCCAATACGGTTGCGGGCAGTTATGGTTCTACTAATTAATTCACGATCGGATTTCGCTAGTAGGATCTAGTCTAACCATATTACCTCTACATTATATTTAAAAATTTACATAATATACATAACCTGGTACAAAAAACATCACACAGTTGATACTAAACACGTATGCCACATTTATGTAAAAGAAACTAAAAAATAAGACAAGTCCGTCTAGTTTTATGCGAGATCTCCTTAACTTGCGGCCGCCATGTAATTCAGTTGTAGATTGTTAACACTAAGAAAGCCTGAGTAGTACGTCTGACGTCTGAGTAGTAGTAATTTGTTACTACGCTTCGTTCGGTGAGCGAGAGAGCCGGAAGCCCAACTTTCTGAGGGTGATTGCGTGTGGAGGGTTTTGGTGGTGCCCTTGGTATCACCGAGCCTCAATGCACGCATTCACACTCCCTTCGCTTTCTTCGCGGTAGGCAACGGCATTGTAAAGGTCCATGAGCGGCAGCAAAACTTACCACCAGGTGTACTGTTTGCTCGTTTGCCACCGTTTGCAATAAAAAAAAAAAGCCGCAACGATTGCACATAATAATAGATTAGATTTTTTTAATCTAGTTAGTTGGTCAATAATTCTGAGTTCTCTTTTATTTAACATTTGCCACAATACTATTACGTATTTACAAAAATAATGGTTTTCTTATTATTTTAGTTCATCGGTTTAAATATAGTTCATGTTATTTCTATGCATCCAACAAACTGTCCAACGTCCATTTTTGGACATGTTCCCCAGGAGAATGTCACTCGGAGCAGGACTGTTCCCTGCGACTTTCATATATTTATAAATTATTACAGTGTGTAAAACAAAAAATTATTATTATTTATATTATATTCGCTAATAAAATATTGTTGATTTACATATTATATTGATCAAAGATAAAAATACAAAAGTACGGTAAAATATTTAAGTAAATCTCCAATGATTCGTAGTTTTTACACACTTGCTTACTACAGATACTTACTTAAAATTACTTTAACTGCCAGTTTACGTAAAAAATATTAAAAATTAACTTTAAAACTTATCATCATCATCTCGGCTGATATACGCTGGAGTCTGGCCTCATCTACAGTGAGAAAAATTGACCTACTTATACCACGGTCAGATGAACTTGTAAAGAAGAAGAGTTCAAGTTAACAAGTTCTTACAAGTCTAAGGACTCAACTATTTTCATCATGTAAATACTACTTATTCGTCAATTTCTCTCCTTAATTAAGTATCAGTCCAGTTATTTGAAAGTAATTTTAAAATAAACATTGAAATAAATACATTTTCGTTTTCATAATTATTTAAATTATAGATTTAGACCACTAGTTTATAAAACAGCCAACCATCACTTCAGCTCGTATACGTCCCACTGCTGGGCTCGAGCCTCCTCCATTAGGAGGGAAATGAACCTTACTATAAAATGCTGGTCAGGCAGGTTGGTATAGGGTTTTGTTTCAAATTTTTCTACTCTTGCATAGCTACTCTTATATGCGTATTATAACCATTAGTCGTCTTTTACGACATCCACGGGCAAGATAGAGAGTGATGAGTTGTGAAAAATTCTTACTCTCTCACCACACGAATAAACAATCAATACCTTATAATTTTGCTACTTATAAATTATTTAAATTATTCAAGTTAATATTTTTTTGGGCAACATCATGAGTATGATTGAGGTCAGATTGTACTATGACATTTTCGATGGTTTTGAGCATTGCTTTACATCCTTTGCTGTGATGGGATGAGCAGTACCATCGGCTAGAATACTGAGAACTACGGCCTTCGGAATACTTATAGCCATTAAGACTTATCTGCCGGTTTCCTCGCATTGACTTCGAAAATATAGGCCCTGTAGATTTAAATATACCTATTTATTAAAAGCGTATACAAATATACAAAATGTAGGACAAGGCTTTTGCAGCAGAATTTAGGACGAGGACAAGTTATATAGGGCAGAGCAGAATACGCAAACCTACATAATTATATAGGACAAGGTTTCTGTATTGATTAAATGTAGAAGCCAATAGCAACATTTATTTTGTATTTAAACTGTACTGACTTCAAATACCTTTATATAATGATATGAATTTATTAAAAAATACAAGTATAACTAGAATAAAATTCTATCGATAGATAATGTATTACTGAATTCAAACTCTTATTAATATGAAAAAACTTAATTAAAAGTGTTTTGAAATTACATCAATCTTCTCTTATAGATGGGATACCTAATTTGCTAAGCATAAGATATCCGCTAGATGAGATGCAATTACATGCACTTATTTATAGTTCATCTACCTCCACGCGTTTGACCTCTTTTCGCCCGGGAAGGGCGACGGGAAGGGCTCCATTGCCTTACCATCGGACTAAGCGAGGTATAGAGGGTGAACATTACCCGAATCTGTGGCACACTTGTGCGCTATATTATTTCCTGTGTAATTGGTTAACGGCCATTGATACTTTTTTTTCCTTTTTGCGATGAGTCTAGTAGATGAAATTGATGGGCCTGCGGTAAATGTGAATAATATAAGTATCTACTACGGCCTATAGTACCAATAATAGAGTGTGGTACTTGAATTATACTTCAATCTTCCAACTTATACATTTTTATACAGTTTTCCGTGTGATGACGGAGTTATACAATTCACCATTATCGTGACCGTGGGTGTTGTAAAAGACGTCTGAGGAATATGATGATATGTAAATAACATCTATGCAATAGTAAGAAAACTCGAAGAAAACCCTATACCAACCCATCTGTCTAGAATATTATAGTATTTCAATTTCACCGCTATTGTGGAGAAGTTACGATCCTGACAATGGAAACGTATATTGAAATGATAAATCTTCGAAGTCAAATTATTCGAAGTTTTTCTAGTATTTGTACAGATAGCGTAGCGGTGTAACAACCTACCATGCCCAATGTTATAGGTTGGATCACACAAGACTTCTTTCTACTATCTACAAGGTATGGTACGAACTAATTATATGCTTATGTTCCTGACACTGGAATTTATTTTTTAGTACGAAGTGTGGTAATAAAAGCTTTCCTTTAGTAAGCGTTTTAAGAAATCTTATGGTAATTTCATTTAATTTTAGCCATAAACCAGTAATACTGTATTTTTGTTAATTTTAATACGGGTCATGGTTGTGCATATAATTGTTTTTCACAATAACATCGTTTACTGTATGAACACAACTAAGACAGCCCTTCTTATGTTTCATGCAGCGCCATCTAATTTTTTTTAAGTGGTTAATATTATACATTTTATGAATGTTGAAAGAATATCCGCTGACAATCAACTGATGTCTGCCTTTCTTGTTGATCACATATCTCGCATCTGAAATAAAAATAAATCTTTAGAAAACTGTGTCATTTAGATATATTTAAAATTAAATTATTATAATATTTTTCTATTCGGCAAGGGTGGTAGGAACCCATGAAAAAAATTTGAAGGAAAAATATCGATTCGTTAAGGAATTAGAGACATGTAAAGTTTTCAATTTTGTCATCGCTTTTTCGTGTAAATCTGATTGAAATGTATAAAGTCAATGATACTTAATACGCAACATATTCATACTTTATTAAATGTTCATTACAAATTGAATAAATCAATGATTACATTCACATAAGCAAGACAAACTTCGCTTTAAAACAGCTGATCGGCCTATGACCGTTGATCGCTTGCCGTTGTCATTGAAACGTTTACTCAATTCTAGGTATGAATGAATGAAATTATACTGTCGAAGCTTTACATGCCTACATGTATTCTGTTTGTACATGCCTACATAATACGTAACATTTAAGGCATAAACTCTTAGACACATTTTTTTGAAATCACTATAACTTTTATGATATATTGTTTATTGTGTAATGTACATTCTAATTACGATCTATGACCGTTAAACTACAACATATTCGAACAGTTGCCCCCATAACCTGATACACCCTGTATTATATTTGCATAATAAATATACATAATATCATCCGTGTGATGCCGGAATAAGAATACAAATCACCACGCCCTATCTTGCCCGTGGATGTCGTAAAAGACGACTAGGAATATGATATACATATAACATCTATGCAAGAGCAGGCAAACTAGAAATAAAACCCTATACCAACCTGTCTGACTAGCATAATAAAGTAAAGTCAATTTCTTTCCTAATGTGGAGGAGGCTAGAGCCCAGCAGTGAGACTTATGACTTATAGATATATGAGCTCCAATGATTAAAAAAAAGGTTTAAAAAATTTAAATAATAACAACTTTATGATTTATCTTTATTTTAATATTTGAAATCAGGCTCATGAGTGTGTGACTTGTTTACTTTTGTAATTATATTATTTACAGTTCGAATTGTAACATTACACTTGCAAGATTTAGCCTTAGAACATCTCCAGAGTTTCTTGCGCCCCCGAGTATATACTACGCTGTGTGTATACCCCTTGTAGCTTAACAGTACACAACCTCGTTGTAATACGACGAGAGCTGGAAGTTAAGTAATGTATTTAGAAAAATATATACTGGAGCTTAGTAGCGACCACGAATACTGTTGACCCTAACATTATTCGTGGGTGTCCTAAAACCAATAGATTTAAGAAACATTATAATATCCTGTGTAGTGATTAAGAATATATCTAATTCCACAGACGACATAATAGTCCAAAAAGAAACCTTCGGCGCAAGCGTCATGGGTTTCATCTATACGCAAAAGAATATCCTATCAAAAGAATATCCAAAAGAATCCTCCTTAGTCTTTAAAAATCGTCTTTAAAAAATATGTCACTAGCACTTTCTTGGCCATTGTCGTAAGTATTGGCTGAGGGATTAGGCAGCGGCACTCATTTTCCTATCTTGCAAGTGGATTTCGTAAAAGACAACTAAGGGATATATGACGCATATAACTTGCTATGTAAAAAAGGGCAAACTTGAAATGAAACCTTATACCAACCTGTCTGATCAGTATGGAGAAATTTACCTTACTATAAGGTCAATTCTGTTTCTATTGTGGAGGAGGCTCGAGCCCAAAAGTGGGACGTATATGAGCTGAAATTATGATGAAATGATGATGATTTATCTTGGAAATGTAAACCCAGCTACGATCACCAAACCAATTACTAATCCTGGTAGTTATGGCGGTATTCCCCATTGAGAAGGCCTATAATATAATAAGCACTATGTAACAATTCTGCCAGAATAATAGTTCTCTCATTATATATTTATTACTCTTTTTGTACAAAGGCCCGGTGTTATGGCTAATCATAGAAACTTGATTGGTGACGGTATTATTAATTTTATTTTCCTTGCAAATTAGTTCATAATACTGTTTATTTCTTTGAACACAATAAATCTTCGATAATTCACTCGATACTTTTAGCAAAGCAAAGTTATTAATTATTTATTTATTACAAAATGTTCTAAACAAATATAATCTAATTATTATGTTTTCAAAAGAATTAAATACATTATAACACCCTAATAATGCAGGAAACTATTGATTTGATTTAAATAGATCTTATACTTTTGTAATTGTAAAGTGTACGAGTATAATTATGCGTGCTTGATTTCGTACATGCTTACATAGTCTAGGAGTCGTTACCAAATTTTATAATACCTTTGTATTATTTGATACACATGCAATGATGAATTCATTGTTCGTAATTTTTTTGAGAAATTATAACTCAACACAAAAAAATAGTCATTGTAAGTTATAACAATATTAATCGTTAGACAGTTTGATTTGTATGTAATCTAATTCTATTAGAATAAGGGAATATAAAAGATAAGCAGAACCATTAAGTCTATAATTTATTCAAAATGGTACAAAAATACTAATGGTAATTTAAAATTTTAAATATTTCAGTCACTATCTTACAAAATACTTAAATAATAGGAAACAGAAACACATCACCGCGTCAAGAGTGTCACAACCTTTTTTAGACTCAAAACATTTTATTTTTGATGTCTAAAGACTAGTTTTGACTAATATTGCTCTTTTGCAAGTTGTAACAAGGTTCTGAATACAAGAGCTTAGAGCTAAGAGTCTCATCATTTATGGCACTGGAACATAAGTACGTTACTTATCAGTGTAGCGTACAAGTTGCATGATAACTAACACACAACCAAAGCCTACACTGAATATTATGTAGATTAACATCGCGTAAGTCTATCAAATTCAATGAACTCGTCATCTCGTACAACACCCGCAGAAGAGAAACGGATGGTGACATATTTTATTCTTAATCACACGGATACATAACACCAATAATATAATCATTAACATCTATAGCGGATACGCAAGTTTTAATGTGTAGACTGAAACAAGTTCTACTGTAAAAATCCTATGTCTGGTATGTACTATAGTACCACCGCGTTGTCTTTAAGAAATGAGAGATTTGGCGGGCACAAGAAAATGTAAAAAAAATCATATGGCGCTCTTGAATTATAATTAACATTTGTTTTGTTAAATTTTGTTAATATGTTCTGTAATATAATGAAAGTGCTAAACTGTAATCATTATCATAGTAGAGTGATTTACGTGTGGTTTTCATATTTGCCAAAATTTCTAGGGGAAACCGTTAATTGGTTAATCAGCGCTCAATTAAAGTTGAAGACTAGAAATTTAAATACTGCTATAAGTTATGAAGAATTATTTAATCCTAATTAGATTATTATCCTAACAATATATACGATTGAAGGATTATTTTCATTCATGACCATGGCCGTGGCCCATAATCATGAATGAAAATACAAAGTCCCGAAATTAAATTTGAATAGTTACCAGAATGATAAAGCAATATGATAAGTGTAATACAATTACGGTTGAGAGATTTGAGCCCCAATACACGCGAATCACAACGCTATAACTACAAAAACGTAAAATTATAATACTTTTTATTTTTGAGTGAACCATAGTCAGCGCACATGCCATCCATTTCATCCGGAGTAACGAAAGAGCGGCGCGCGGCCCCATAACTCACCGTATTCCCTTTCCTCCGCCATAGGGCCGGCCACAGGTATTTATTTCCTTTTCATCCGTAGCAAGCCCGGAGGGATAACTCCCTTAAAATTATAATACTAAAAAAATACTCTTAAAACTACATATCACACAAACATTATTTTTTATTTCAAACGTAGTGGTGTGTATTTAACATCGTTACAAGATGCAAGAATAGGTGGAGGATGAAAATGATTGTTATTAATAACAATCAAATCATCACTTACAGTATACAAATGAGCTTTGCATCCATGTACAGTATGAGTAGAACATTGCCAACGTACTTTAACCGCGTTAGGGTTCTTTTGCTTCTTCTTTGAAAACCTGTAACCGTCTAACAATATGAGCCAATTGCCTCTATAAGATCTGATAAACTCCGGTGATGGGTAACCTAAAATAAAAATATTAATTAAAATAAAAGATTTCTGATGTTTACGCAAGCACATCTATACCAATAAACAAAATTGGAGTGTCTGTTTGTAATGTCAAAATAATAGGTTTTTTTCATGCTCACACGGTTATTTGCACTATACATATGCCTAAAATACACTTTATATTTTTTTTGTCTGTCTGTTTGTTCGGTAATCTTCAAAACGGCTGAACCGATTTCAAAAATTCTTTCACCAATGGAAAACTATCATCATATCAGGGAGTACACTAGGATATATTTTATCCCGGTATTCCCACGGGAATGGGAACTACGCGGGTAAGAAGGCGTCTGAAACCGAAGCGAAACGAGGACGGGTTGCTAGTCTATACCAATAAATAAAATTGGAGTGACTGTTTGTAATGTCAAAATAATAGGCTTTTTTCATGCTCACACGGTTATTTGCACGACACCTATGCCTAAAATACAGATTAAAAAAATTTTGTCTGTCTGTTTGTTTGTTCCAAGTAATCTTCAAAACGGCTGGACCGATTTCAAAAATTCTTTCACCAATGGAAATCTATAATACCAGGGAGTAAACTGAGTTATATTTTATCCCGGTATTCCCACGGGAACGGGAACTACGCGGATAAAACGATTAAAACCGAAGCGAAGCGAGGGCGGGTTGCTAGTTGTAAATAAAACTACATCTACAGATTTTATCGCGTTTGTAATTGATTTATGATTGCCCGACGCTTCGAACACTTTGAAAGAAAAGAAAGAAAGAAAAATGCATTTATGCGGCGTAGGACATGCTAAAGATAATTATCATCAGAAGAAGTAAAAGCGTAAAACTTTACAGCGTTCATGGTCACGGGCGGACTAGAATGTCTGACGTCCAAACAAGTCAACTTTATTCCAGGTTTCTTTTTTAAATAAATCTTAAATCAAATACAAACGCGATAAAAGCCGTAAAAATAGTTCAATTAACAAAATCAAATATGAGAGCATTCAGTCATTTTGAGTTCGAACTTAAATTTGCATCGATAGCTACGTTAATTAAAAATATTATCATCATCACCCTATTCTTATCTCAATAATTTGGGGTCGTCTAAATATGTATTTTTCTTTCACAGTGTATATTCCAAAAGTTATTGGCAATAGTTTTATGACCGGCAGCCAGCCTGACATGAATCATCCTTGGGAATGTAATTATTAACCAGATGGCATCAGATAGAGCTGGCCCTGGTTTATTTAAAGCTGAATAAAAGAAAATATTCTTAAATAAATAAATTTCAAATATACAAGATTTAGAAGAGCAAAGAAATAAATCATTAAATGCACATTAAAATATATTCCCAACTACACATTTCCATTTTACACAGTTATATTTACCAACATTTATATGCAGACACTTTCATTACTCGAATTCGGATCAATAGCATATTGTTTTTTCTATTTCATAATAGTTTATTGGAATTCATTATTTCATTTCACCTTCTTAAGAAGCAATGTAAATCAATGTGAGCTTAAAGCTCACATTAATGTATAAAATCAATGTGAGCTTAAGCTCACATTGATTTTATACATTAATAAAGAAAAATTCTTATGGCAACATTATTTACATCATATGTTCGTATCACGACTAATGCTCTCTTCTCAATATTTTACGTCACTTTCATACCCTTAACTAGTAAATCACTTCTAAATTTGGAATGACTTCGAATAGAAAAGTTCTAACAACATTTGCATATCTCGTGTAAGAATATATCTCTGAACAATTAATTATTTATCCGTGTCAAGGTTTACTTTATATCAATAAATAAAAAATTACAAAATCATAACAACTTATATTAACATTTTTAAAATTAATATAACTATAAAAAACTCAATCATTTTCTTCATCATCATCACAGCTCATATGCGTCTCACTGTTGGGCTTGAGTCTCCTCCACAATGGAAGGTAAATTGACCTAATACGCCACGCTGGTCAGGCGGGTTGGTATAGGGTTTTATTGCAAGTGTTATGTTAGGGTTTTATTTTTTATATATTATTATATTTATTATATAGGGTTATTATATAGGTTATTATATAGGTTATATTTTTTATATAGGGTTTTATTTCAATTTTATTTCAAGGTTTTATTTCTTTTGCATATTTTTTTAACTTATGATAAAATATCAAAGTTAATTTCTAAATCCATAAATTTATTTACGTTTTTTTTTCGTAAGATGCCTCGCGTAAGACAATTTCTTGAATTGTTTCATTAAAATTTTAAATAGAACCTGTGTTATATCGTCCTAAAGGTGGAGGATGAATATGCTGATTATTCACAAAAACGACTTTATCATACATAGTATATAATCTAGCTCTACATCCCATAAAGCTGTGCGTAGAACATCGCCAGTGCACCATTGTGTTAGACTTCACGTTAGCTTTCTTTCTCTCTGAAAATCTGAAACCAGCTACTGATATGAGACGCGTTCCCCGTATTGATTTTATGAATTCATATTGACAAATACCTGCAAAATAAATTATTTGATTTATTAAATTAAGCTTTTTCAATCGTAAGTAAAGTTCAAGAGACCAATAAATTGATACAGTTACTGAAGAACTTATATAAAGCCAACTGTCAGCACCGAGTTTTTCTATAAAAAGTTACATTTCTTCGTTTATCCCAGATAATATTTTTGCTTAATTTTCTACCCATACTTGAAAACACAACAGTCTATAATTTCTGAGTTACAATGAAATAATATTTCTCTAGAGTATATAATTACGATTTAGTTAATTATTGAAAGGAAATAAGAATTTAAATTTAAACAAAGAGTAAAAATATTTTATTATAATTTCTTAACAATTTAATTTATTCATTACTAGCTGACCCAGCAAACTTCGTACCACCATAATTTTTTTCGTAAATATACGGCTTAAAATTATAATTATCAATTTTCAACCATACTTAACCATAGACAAAATTACGTTTAGCTGTCATTTGCGTTTTGTTATTACATATCAAATGCGTTTTTATTATCCTACGTTTCATAGTGACTTGTATTCTCTTTGACATGAGTTTCGGTGCGAATATGCAAATGTCGTGTTAAGCTCTTGTATTATATTAATTTTTTTAGTGTTTTATAGTGTTATATTTTGCTGATATTTTATGTAATATAATACAGTTAAGGTGCTGAAGTGTGGTGAATGTGATATAAGAGTGGTTGTGTATTTTCATATTCTACTGAAATTCCCAGAGGAATCATTTAATTAGGTTTTCGGAGCCTAATGAATGGTAACGACTTGACTTAATGACGGACATGACTATAAATGAGCATGTATAAAGAAATGTTAAATAATATGAAGGAAATTGTATCAGACTTGAACCCTTTGCCTGTCCGAATGGACAAACAGAAACAAAAAAAAATTCACGTCACACGGGAACGCAATCGAATGGGATAAAAAGTAGCTCATTGACATTAAGAAGAAGAAGAAAAATAACGGGATAAAAAGTATCCTATGTCTGTCTCCTGGTTCTAAGCTATCTCCCACCAATTTTCAGCCAAATCAGTACGTCCGTTCTTGAGTTATAAATAGTGTAACTAACATGACTTTCTTTTATATATATAGATCATTCTCTTCAAATATAACTTCTACAGTTTCAAACTTGTAGTTATGACGAGACCGTCGAGGATGATTGTGGTGGCTATTAATTGCTATTATTACGCCGTCTATTGTCCTCATTTTTGCTGTACAACGTGACTTTCCTCGATTTGAGCAAGTCCATCTTTTTGTTTTACCAAGTGGATTGTCCTTCATTTCAGTAAATGTATAACCATCGTATAGCACCATTCTATTCCCCTTGTTTGATAAAACAAATGTAGCTGAAATTTTTGCTATAATTAGTTGATTAAACATATTTCAATAAATATTTTTAATAATAGTTGTGTGTGTGTGTGTCTATACATTGTGTTTTATAAATTACCAGACAACGTTTCACATTTACAAAATAGATGACTCTCTTAAGAAGGTACCTAATGCAACTAACTAAATATGCAAGAAGAGAAGAACTTAATAGTTTCTTGGCTATCCTTAGCTTAAAGTCACAATTATGGAATAAATATAATTTTAGTTCAATGCAAGTTAATGTTTTTCGAAAGATAAACCAACATATATTTGCTTTCCTACTTTAAGTATAAAATTACCCTCCAGATATTCCGATGAATCACTGATATGTTAGTAAATAAGGCGATACACAAATTTACAACACTATATTATTAACCGAATAAGCACTTTAGTCCCATTATCCAGTACTATTAAAGGAGTAACTTCTTATACATGACTAGCTGACCCAACAGACGCTGTTCTGTTCTGTTCAAATTAAAAAAAGTAATTATCTTTCAAATCGATCGCAGCGCCCCCTATCGGGTGCAAATATTAATCAAAAGCATTCTCGAACTCACTTCAACACACACAAAAAAATTCATCAAAATCGATCCAGTCGTTTAGTAAGAATTCAATTACAAACACACGAACGGAAGATTTATATATATATATAAAGATATGACAGGTTAAGATTTTAATCATCAGCTATTTATATCTCATCATCAGAATTAAAATATTCTACAAGTTGTTAAATAATAAAAATACATATTTCGTAGAGGTTTTTATTAAAAGGTTAGATCTAATTTCTTATTGTTATTTTAAATTCCTATATCATTCTCAAGTTTTGCCTAAATCTTATTAACTAAATTATTATCTAGTAGCAAAACACCGGAATTCTTAATTTAAAATTTATGTTTATAGGTTTGCCTTAGAATGGAAACTAGGCACTACAATCAAAGTACTCAAACGCTTGACTATTTTGCTTGCGCGCAAATATTTTCAAATCTACTTACATACTCGTATATTATGGAACTACCATCTTAGAAACGTGGAGTAACCACGTGGATGATTATGAATATCTTTAACAGAAACTATGACATCTTCAATAGTGTAAATAACGGCCTTGCATCCCTTGGGGTAGTTAGTAGAGCAGACCCATCTTTTTTTTATAGAGCTTCCGAGCTTCGACTTTTTATTATAAAAAGTGAAACCATTCAGCATTATCAAAGTATTACCTCGTTGTGACTTAACAAACTTTGCTGAAAAGAAATATTTTGACGACATTAATTGATCAATTAACTCGTATGAAGTAATGAAATCACTGAAGATTAGAATTGAACAAACAACTATAACATATAACTATGACTTTGTTACTGCAGTGATATATAACCATACTAATAATAGAAATTCGAAAGTAAGTTTGTTCGTTTGATACGCTTTCCCGCTTAAACAACCGAACTAATTTCAAAAATTCTTTCACCAATGGAAAGGTATATTATCAGGGAGTAACATAGACTATATTTTATCACGGTATGCCTACGAAAACTATGCAGACAAGGCGACCGAAACCAAAACGAAGCGAGGGCGGGTTGCTAGTAACAGATAAATTAAAATGAAATGAAAATTGTTTCTGAATACCGCTAAAAAGTAAAAAGAAAAAACAAAAACAATACTGGACGATATGATTTATTAAATTCATCATTCAATGGCATATCAATGAAATAGTAATGAGTACTCAAGATTTGGTTAGAATGATTTTTAGCACCAAATTTACCCAAATTCAAAATTAATTTTAATGACTGTGTACATTAAAATTTTTAACTATTTCATCTTCAATTGTATAGATCTTAGCTTTACAACGACGCGAACAACGTTTTGAACAACTCCATATTTGTTTTGAGCGATGTTTTCTGTTTGGATCGCTTGTATTTATATACACATTGTTATTATATATGAGTTGTCGAAAACCTCGTTGTGATATAACGAACTTGGCAGAACCTGGAATAGAGCTGACTATATATAAACATGCCAAGTAATTTAAATATCATTATTTTATACTATCAACAGCAATAAAAAAGATCTTAGAAATATTACTGTTAAAGCTGAAGATTGTTTTATATATTTTAGATATTTATTGAAGGTGCAAATAAATAGAAAATTGAAAACAGCTGTACTATCATTAGTTTAATATAAATATAAAACAATATTGTGGCAGAATATTTCAAACAAGCAAGGTCCTATATCATACTAACTTTAACTATCGTACTAACTTTAACTAAAAGATGACGTAGGCGCAACACATTTTATCTATTTAGAATAGATGGAAAAACAGCAGAACACATAACAATTTTAGTTAAGTTTTACCAGCAGAAATTTGCTCGATTCTCCCTTTAAGATTGTCAATGGTAATCACTACCTAGGATGCCTAGATTTTACCAAACTAAACCTGTCAGGTTCAAATATTAATATAAATACTAAAATAATTCAACTAATTGGCAAGATCAGGTAATTGGTTGTTTAATATCAATTTACTAAAATATGGTTTGGAATATCGTCATTATTAAAAATATAATAATTCACATTAAATTATTTCTTTTCATGATTATGTTCATTGTAAATGGCAATTATTTTATTATCTACAACATGAAGGCAAGCTTTGCAATATTTATTTTGTGTACAACTCCATCGTTTCTTATACGTTTTATAATTCCCAGGTTTTAAATAGAACGTGTGGTTGCCAACTTTAATGTTAGTCTTGCCTTTCTTCGTTTTAATTAACGTTACTGAAACAATTATGGTCAATCAAGTGTTGATTACATTTTGGAATACAAATAAAACTGTAAAAGTATATAACTAGCATTTACCAGAATGTGATTCAGTAAGGCAAATCGGACTATATATAGATGAAAAATAATATATATTACACACATTTTATACAGTAATATCCTAAAATTACGGTTTCTTTCCCTGAAGCAGTGAGAAGGAAAGCTACATTATTTTCCACACCGCTTGTTATTTCATTCCTCAGTCTATCGAAGTCCGCTATAGGAAATAGGCATTCTTATTTAAGGCGATAGTGCCATAATCGCTTGTCATGCAATTTGGCGATCGTTGGTGGTATTATACATGCGACTGTTGGCGAATTTCCTGTTTGCTTATGACAGGACTTACACGGGAAAATCAGGGTTAAAAGCATATAGCCTATTTACTACATGTCCTTAAAGATATAATTACAAAATCTCTCTTTTTATTTAATGAATATTTATTATAATAATGTCATACAATTTTTACAAAATAACATCACCAATAAATAAAAATAAAGTTTTTTTTTTTGTACAGGAATTGACTTACGATTTGTGACATAGATAAAGAGCGACTTATCTAATTAAATACTGTTCATTAAGAAAGATCCTTAACACTTAACAACTATTTGTACTTATGCTCAGGTGACTCATTATTTGCCTCAATACAACTACATACTTTATGATATATTCACTTGACAATAACCATATCATTATTTCATAGTCTACTAAACCACATTATTTTACTTATAAAGCACTAGCGCTAAACCAGATGCTACGTGATCGCAAATATACAATACAATGTATTCCTTGATACATACATACATACATAGATTCACAAAGGCAAGGTAAATATGGGTAGAGACCACTTCCCTCCACTTGCTACGGTTTTGACATACCACTTTCGCCTTCTCCACATTCACTAATCTCCTGATGCATGTTCTTCGGTTTAGGGTACTGTTAAACTAGCCTTTCTTAAGGATGTTCCCGATTTGATCGTGGAACGTCCACCTTGGTCTTCCTCTTCCAACATGTGTTCACATTCGCCCGATAAATTCTTCTTGTCAATATCCTTTCATTCATCCTCTCTACATGGCCAAACCAACTTAACATACCTTTTTCAATCTTTGTCACTACATCTACTTTCATACCATAATGTCGCCTAATCACTCTGTTCTTAATTCCATAACTCAATTTCACATCAATCATGCTCCTCAGCGCTCTCATTTCCACAGTATTTATTCTACTTTCGTGCTTCTTCTGCCATACCCAGCTTTCACTTCATTAGGGTTGGTACAAGCACGCCCCTATGCACAGCCAGGCGAGCCTTCCTAGACAGACTCTGGCTGCCAATAAAGGGGGCGTCCATAAATTACGTGAGGTGTTTTTTTAAATTTTCTGTACCTCCCTCCCCCGCTGGTGAGATGTCGTGAGATTTTATTCAACCCCTCTCCCCATCCCCCAATCTCACGTGAGATTTTTCAAAATGTGGGTTTCTTACGTAAACGCGTTGGATTGTTATTGTAAAAAGAAAAAAAAATTGCTTCGTGCTTTTATTTACGACTAGTTAAGACTAATAATCAATACTGCTGAGTAACAAAAATTTAACATTTTTTTTTATTTCAATCAGAGTAAAAATTGCGTGATATTTGCCGAGACCCCCTCCCTCTCCAACGTAAGATTAGATGAGATTTGACTCGACCACCCTTAAACATCTCACGTATTTTATGAACGCCCCCAAAGGTGCGCAAAGCACCATTCACCATATATCCTTTACACACTTTTCTTTTAATATAATATTCCTTAATAATATGTGATATGGGTTTCTGTTTCACCTAGTCACATTTGTTAATAAAATCGTTATTCGAGCCTTCCAGAAAATAATTACTATGGATATGCAAGATCAAGGAGTCATTTCCATAGTAGATATGATTATAAACATGGATAAAGGTAGCCTTACCGTAGACTATCGATAAAATCTTAGCAAATATTGATTGAACTAGTTTTAAACTATTAATGGACAGTCATATTACAGGGCAAATAAGACAACACCCAAACTGATTAGTAATAAACTTTCTTCCTTGGATGATTGTGAAAATTGTTTATTTTGATGATTTGATGTTCAATTGTATATATCTGAGCTTTACAACCTCTGAAACAGTGGCTTGAGCAGACCCATCGCGTTTTCATTCCCGAAGAGGATTTGTGAGTAAAGAGGTAACCGCCAACTCGTAACATGGTACGTCCTGTTGTACTTGACTCTGTGAATTCGACAATATCTGAAATATAAAATTAATAGTTATATGTATCAACATATTTAAAAAATGGATGCTTAACTAATTTTATAAATAATAATTCGTAATTTAACATAATAATATTTATTACTTAATCATCATTGGCAACAATTTGTATCCAAATATAAATTATTTAATACCTTTGCAGATAAATTCTTATCAAAGGCACTGTTAAAAATAAACATTAACGTTGTTTTGAAACAATATTACTATTACAAATTATAACTAAAAACCTATACTACACCCGTAGGAAATAAAAAGGAAGCGCATCATTACATTTTCTCACGCCGTCACTATATGGACAAAAACGTACAAAATATTATAATTTCATTTAAAATATAGGACTAATATAACTAGAATCTATGTCACATATTGAGCAAAAACGCTGAGAAAGATGCAGACGTCTATAAAATTTGTAATACTGGCATACGCAATGTCTGATTTTTTTTTTGTTATAATTATTTATTATCTTTATTATAGTTGAGCTCGCAGCTTGGAGATGAGAGTAAGAGATTCTCGATGCTCCGCTACATCACCTTATTTATAGGTACAATAAAAAAAATACGATGGAGACAACTTCGTACTGGCTGCCTAGATGGCACCTTATGATTCGCTGTACCGATTTTGATAAAGCATATGCCATATTTTAGATATTTTATGACGACGTAACGATTACATTACGTAGAAATCTCTGTAGCAATTTTTATTCAATGGAGTAATAAACATACACAGAAATTAATAACGAGACGACTGATTTACGTCTTATTAAATATTTATAGCCTCTTTAGCTAAGTATCGCTAAATCTAAATTTAAAACTTTTACAAAGACTAACAATAATGATCTTTGATTTTTACGCAAGTATTACGCATTATAAATAAAATCTATTTTTACGCAGTTCATCGTATTAGTATTTGAATTTTGATCAATAAAAGATCTAATACAAACGCGATAAAATCCGTAAAAACAATATATACAAAACAATATGTACAAATAATGTACCACGTGAATTCTAGAACCAGTGCTAGAACTTTAATAGCTTAATGGTTATGTGTATTATTAATTGCTATAATTTCGTCATTAATAGTATATAAACATGCTTTACATCCTTTCCTTTGATGTGTAGAGCAGGCCCATCTTGTTTTCAACTTCTGTTTCACTTGCGCGAAAAAGCTATATTGACCAATGCAAATCAAACGGTTTCCTTTCTTAGATACTGTGTAAATAATGCCTAAAAAATAACAGTTATTAATAATTTTCGATAAAAATGTTGATATGTTTGGATGTAATTGACACTTTTTTGGCTATGATCTGGATGCACGCCGTCCTTTCCATCCGGGATCACGAAATGGCGGTGCGCGGCATAATCCATTGTATTGCCTCGCCGTCGCTATTGGGCAGACCACTGATACTTGAGGTCCGTGGCCAGTCCGGCAGGTTAACCTTTCGTGTACCGTCCCTACCACACACCCAGTTCGCCGCCCCTTACGCGGTCAGCCTCTCTGCCGGTGACGGATTATTCCCCGGTCAAGTCACCCGCGGCCTCAGAGGCGTATTTGACACTGAATGTAACGTTTAATTTAGTACCATTCATCATCACCATCATTTAAGCTCATATACGTCCCACTACTGGGCTCAAATCTTCAACACAATAGAAGAGCAATTGACCTAATATACTGGTCAGACCTATTGGCATAGGACTTTATTTCTAATTTTCCCTCTCTTGCATAGATGTTTTATGCATATCATATCCCTTAGTTGTCTTTTACGGCATCCACGGGTAATATAGGGAACCTATCTTTATCTTTATATACATATTTCTTGTGTACGTGTGTATGTCACTGAACTCCTCCTAAACGACTGGACCAATGTTGATGAATTTTTTTGTGTATGTTCAAGGGAAATTCGAGAATGGTTTAGATTTACAATTGAACCCGGTATGTGGCGTTATTTTATTTGGATAGAACAACGTCTGTTGGGTCAGCAGTCATATATAATTTCTAGATATCGCCTTTCAACAATTTTAAATAAAAGCCGTGATTTCAATTTTAATCAGTTTATACTTTTGCGAAAAATACGTAATTACAGGTCGTTGCATTTTCTTTTTTGGAGCGAGCTATGATTAGTGCACACGCCGTCCGCTCCCTCCGGGGTGACGAAAGGGTGCGCGCGGCCCCATAACCCACCGTATCTCCTCTCCTTCGCCATTGGACCGACCACCGGTACCGAGTTCCTTGTCCTCCGTAGCCAGCCCAGCACAGGTAATGGCCAGCCCACCGTAAGGACCTGCGGCTCTATTGCTTACTAAACGAAGCACAACGCACACATACTTATACGTGGATTCTCTGGCAGAGTGTACTACTACTGCTGACTAGCCGATGCTAGCTAAAGACGACTAGCTTTCCATTATATAATTATCGAAATTCAATTTAAATAGATCTATAATTTGTAACTAGATCTTAAAAAGGGACTAGTAGTTCCTTTGATATCTCGAATATTTATTTAAGTATTTCAACATATTAAATAACAAAAACACTATTCTTGTTGATCTTATAGTGTTTAATATTGTGTTCAGTCTCGCGATACTTACAGCATCTATAACAATTTCACGATAAGACAAAAATAATGATGACTAAGAAGCTTTCGTCGTTAATATAGAAATTTTATCTACAAACTACTTCATATACTTTCAATAAATACTGTGATTATGTGTATTATTTATCCTAATGATTTTCTCGTTATTTGTATAGATGTTTGCCCTGCATCCTTTTGTTTGATGTGTTGAACATGCCCATCGTGTTTTCT
The DNA here is from genome assembly GCA_032191425.1 of Lymantria dispar. NCBI lineage: Eukaryota > Metazoa > Arthropoda > Insecta > Lepidoptera > Erebidae > Lymantria > Lymantria dispar. The sequence continues at coordinate 28,638,662 of CM063449.1, read as the reverse complement.
TCTGCGTCCTTGAATGTACAAAGAATGTGTATTCACCAATACGTAGTTGTGGATTTCCTTTTTGTGATAATGTATATATTACACCTAAAATGATAAGTATTCATTCAAATTTGTTTTAAAATAATGTTCTATACATAAATATGTATGTGTATATAATAGCGAAAGCGTATACTAAATATTGATTTTGAACTTGTTCTGGTACTTTTTAAATGTAATGTGAAGATATATAAATATAGTGTACACGTATATACTGGATATATGTATTGGTTGAAGAGTTATGATTTAAGTATTTACGAAATATCTTTTTAACCGTTATTTTAATATACTCATGATTGTATAAACATTATTTTAATTTGCTCCTGAATAACAAGTACATTTTGAATTTATCCTTTTTTTATGGCGAGTTATATGATCTGCACACGCCACCCAATACGTCCGGGACGACAGAAGGGTGGGGCGCGACCCCATAACCGGAATGACCGCTGGTACCAATTCCTTGGCTTTAGTGGCCACCCTGCCCAGTTAGTCTTACGTATAATTATGAATATAACCTGCAATAAGTTTGACCATTAAAAAAGAAGGTGTAATCCAAATCCGTCAGAGCTATTTTTGGAACAAAAAGTTAGCATATATGTATTTGTTTGCATGTACTGTTTATTTACATTAATAAGTTAAGTAGTTGATTTTTGCCTTTAATTGGGCGTTAGCCAACTACTTAATATTTTTTGTAGGATTTCGGTTAAAGTATATAATACCATAAAACACTGAAATATTCAATTATTTAAAATCGCAGCATAACATTTCAATGTAGCCAGCAAACAAAAAAACCCAAAATGTTGTAAATGTTGTAACTATAAACAATATTCACATATGTGTTTGCTTTTTTGTTAAATAAGAATAATCATTATATCTTCAATTTTATTGTTAATCTATACATACAACAAAATATTGACTAATTGTAAGTGAAAAAAAATACATAAAAAAAATATAGAAAAGTAAAGGCCGCTGTTTAACCTCCGCTTGGTATTAATTACTAAATATAAGTAGATTTTCATTTTTTGTTTGTCAGAGTTTCACGTGAAATTACTTAAACATACATACATGCATAGCCCCACGCCTGTTTCCCAGAGGGGTAGCCAGAGACTATGGATTACCACAAGCCACGATCCTTACATACTTCCATCGCTTCACTAACACTCATTAGTCTTCATGCATTCTCTACGATTATGCATATTTTTAACATGACCTTTCAGCAGCAAGTCTGAGCCAGAGTTTGATCCAGAAACATACGGCGTGGACTTCCTCTTGTAACCGTCCCGTTCACATTTGTTTACTATACCTTCTTTGTCATCCTCATCCTCGTCACTCATTCTTTCCACATGTCTAAACCACCGACCTAATCAATTCCCTTAAAATTGTACACATGATCTAATTAAGTATAAGTACAGGCAGCAAGTTATTTACTATAGAAAACTAAGAGTCATGTAATACATCTAAACAACTTTAAACTTCTTCAATGTTTACTTTCGTTTGTCTTTATATAATTATATACCTAAGAAATGCATGTATCCTTTTAAAATATTTACAAGAATATCATAAATTAGTTCAGTCAGTACATTGGTTAAAAACATTCAATGGTTATGTTCATTATTAACATCTATAATTTCATCTTTAAAAGTCACTAAACTCGCCTTACATCCTTTTCTATGATGCGTAGAACAATACCAACGCAATTTCTCTTTGTTTTTTGCTGAAGAAAAGAAAGTATATTCACCAACTCGAATAAGAGTATTACCTTTTCTTGATACTGTATAAAAAACTCCTGGAATCAGAATATGAATATTAAAAAAACGAAGCGTCTAAATGAATTTATTAATGTATATAATAGTTATTCACATTCAAAAATCACATTTAGTGTGTCAAGGTTTGGTACCGAAATAATTGGCACCTATATAAAAAAAAATTATCTTAGCCTGATTTTATTTATTTATTTATAACTTTTGCACAAACAAACGCACAAGGCGAACTTAATGCCATAGGCATTCTCTACCAGCCGACCTAGGGTGGAGCAGAAATAATGTCAGGCAGGTGCAATACAAGGTGGTTAACGATGTCGCGTAATAAATCATTTATATATAATTACTATTACACAATACATATATACTTTATAAATATATATAAATACATATACATACATACATAAAAATATAAATAATGATAATGATATTTGAATGAGTGGATGTGAGCCGTCACAGATGTGTTGACTCTGCCAGAAAATTCAAGTATAATCGTTTGACCATGGCCTTAAAAACGCCGCGACTGGTAGCCATCCTGATGTCCAGAGGCAATGCATTCCAGAGAAGAATGGCCTGGATACCAAAGGAGGAGTGCACCAGACTAGAAGAGTGAGAGGGACAGTGAAGAAGAAGATTATTGGAGGAACGAAGAGCACGGTCATGGGTGGAGCAAAGAAATTGAAAGTTCAGTTTTAAGTAGGAAGGAGCGTTAGGAGAGTTAAGAATAGAGTAGAGCAAAGAAAGAGCCCGCAGGCTACGTCTTTGCCTAATCGGTAACCAATTGAGGCGAGAGCGAAATGTGGTTACATGATCAAATTTACGTAGGTTAAAAACGAATCGAATGCAATTGTTGAGGAGTCGGTCCAACTTATTGAGCAGATTTTCGACTTATCAATCAAAGATTATCGTTAGTCTCTGCATTACTATAGCCAGATAGCTAAGACCAAAATTATCATCTGAGTAGCCATAGAAATCCAAAGAACCTTAATGGAATGGGGCTATCTGATTGTTATAGTCGAAAGTACTATACAATAATATTTACAACTTGCCAAAATTCAGTTGATTTAGAAGTCAATGAAGGCTAATAACAAAATTTTGAATGGAAGTTAGTGGTAGGATCACACTGTTGACAGTTTTTTGTCTAAAGTCGCGGGCCGGACCGTCTGGGGTAATACCACACTCTCGTAGAAAATTGACGTTTGAGTAGTAGCAATTTGTTACTGCGCTTCTTTCGGTGAGCGAAAGAAAACCTAACTTTCTGAGAATGTTTGTGTGTGGTGGGTTATGGTGATGCCTTTAGTTTCACCGAAACCCATTGTCCACGCATTCACACTCCCTTCACTTTCTTCACGGTAGACAGCGATCTAGCAATGGTCTATGAACGGCAGCAACACTTACCATCACGTGTACTATTTGCTTGTTTTACCACCGACTGCAACAAAAAAAAGCCATAGACAATTTAACATTCAACTTTCAGTGAGGTTATTAATATAATCGCCACATTTGGAAATCGGTCGAAGTATACACCATACTTATTATATATACATTTCTCAAGAAAGCGCCGCTTACCTTTCTCCTGGTGATCAGCGAGGCAATTTTTACGCCTCTCACGGGCGAGCAAGGAATGGTGACAGTTGAATTATCATTCCATCGCCACGCGGGGGAGGAATTCAATAAAAAGCCGATAATAATAGCAAATATATAATTCACTCTCATAAACAATTCAACTCAAGTTTCAAGTCAAAATCTCTCATTAACAACATTATTAAAATATTTATAATTGTGTGGATTTGGTTCAATATTTAACTATGATTATGTGATCTCCTTATCTGTATTATACTATTATCAACAGATATAACAGTCGCTCTGCATCCTTTATTATGATGTGTGGAACACTGCCAAATTTCCTTAGGGCATCCTTTGTTCTTTTTAGAAAATGTATACCCGTCTACGCTCAACATTTTCTTGCCCTTTCTAGATATTACGAAGCATACTAAAATAATAAATTAATTTATAATGTACATCAATAATAAGCAAATAAATTATTTTCATTTATTTAAATCATTTCCATTGGTATACAAAACGCTCTCTCCATTCTATAAAAAGATAAACAGAAAATCACCTATAACTAATAGAATACTTTCTACAATCCCCCCTAATTTTAGCAAATAATAATACTAGAACGTTTCAAATAAGAATAAAATATGCAAACAAGAGATAAAATCCGTATTTCAAATAAAAACTGCCATACTATTTGCAGTAATTCAACCTGAATTTAAATTACAATGTTCTCAACGTAACTCTTAGTAGATATTAAGGACTTCGACTGCACGTTATTCAATTAGAATGTCGAATACAGCAAAGCAGTGATACTATTTTTTTATATAGTAGTGTGGCTATGGTCTGGACACACCCCGCCCAATCTGTCCCACAGATGGGCGGCATTAGGCTCCATAACCTACCGTGTTCCCTCCCTGACGCCGTTGGGCCGACCGCTGGTACCGATTCCTTGACATCCGTGGCTGACCCGGCAAGTGGTAAGCCTTAAACTACGATGAATCTAATGATGTTATCCCCATTGGCTTATTTCTAACAGTAGACGTCGATATGCCGATGAATAGATAGATTAATATTTATTATATTACCACAGCCACATAAAATTTATTAAAAATAAAATATAATAATGACAAGTGGCTCATTTCAGTAATATTTAACATGGAAATATATATATATATCATCTTTGCTAACATTAAATTAATTCAAAATTTGTATCACAATTATTATTATAGATATATTTATGAATGGTTGTGATTATTGTTAACTTTAACTACCATATCATCGAGTGAAGTGATCGATGCTCGACAGCCCTTGTTTTCATGTGTAGAGCACTTCCAAAAGTTCTTGATACCGTTTACTCGTTTCTTGTAGAACGTGTATCCTCTATAACTTAATATTATTTTACCCCTTTTCGACATCATGAAAGTGACTGCAAATAAATTTGTTTAATGAAAGTTATTTTAGAACCATAAGTATTATGTACATAAATTTACACGTACATGTATTTTCTTTCCCCTAAATACATACAGTATTTAGGGGAAAGAAAAGTACTAAGTAAGTTTTAAAGTTTAAATTATTATGAAACATATGTAAAATATGAATCAACATAAGAAGTTTAAGTATTTTGCGCATATTATTGAAAAATGTCGGCTTACAACATTTACGTCACTAATAGCAGAATTAATAGACTCTAGGCTATTACACCTTATAGGGATTTAATATTAATATCATTTCATACATCATATTGTACAATGTACATATATGTTATAGATTTTCTTTCTTATATGTATATAATAGCGTCCTCGGTAATAGCATTGTCAATTGCTTTTATTTATTTACACTAATAAAATTCAATTAAAAAATGCCTAGTGCTGAAAATAAACAGTCTTTTGGAATAACCAAGCAGGATATATTTATCTTTATGAGTATACTAGCAACCCACACTCGCTTCGCTTCGGTTTCAGTCGCTTTACCCGCGGCGTAGTTCCCGTTCCTGTGGGAATACCGGGATAAAATATAGCCTATGTTACTCCCTGATATTATAGCTTTCCATTAGTGAAAGAATTTTTGAAATCGGTTCGGTGGTTTAAGGGTGAAAGCGTTACAAACAAACAAACAAACATCCTTACTTTCGCATTTATAATATTAGTATGGATAAAGACCTCCTTTTAAATCAATGCACTGTTAATTGAACCTTAAAAATATAGACTTCTTTTAGCAGTGATATAATATTACTTCTAATTATAAGTTTTATGGCAAAATATGTTTCAGCATATGCAGATATATAAAATATATTTACCTATATATACATTTTCGCTGCTTCTGAATTTAATCTATTAAGTTTGATGCTACCTATCAAAGTTTTTTCAAGATATTGTCACTATTGAGCAGAAAATTCGTATTATCATTTGTTATAAAGAATATAAGGAATCATTGTAAGCAAAGCTTCAAATCAGAAATTATATTTTATCAGTATTATGAGATCTTTATCTGTGTACTTGTATTTGTGTGGTGACGGATTAAGCATTCGTCTCCCACTTCACTACCCCTTTCTTGCTCGTGGAATAGAATGAGGTTTTAATGATATAATATGCTGTAAAAGAAGTAAAAGTCTATTATAGGTAAATGTCCCCCCCATTGTGGAGAAGGTGAGCAGTGAGAGACTTATGAGCTGAGATGATGATATATTCTTGAAACTTAGATGAGAAAAAAATAAGTAGATCTATGAGTTGTCGAAAAGTAGTAGCGAAACGGGCAGGAGGTGAAACTGTTACACATAACTATGATTGTGTTCGTTATTAATTTTCACAACAGTATTAGCAACGAAGGTAATGGATGCTCGACATCCTTTATTATGGTGAGTAGAACATTTCCAGAAGTCCTTAATGCCGTTGGTGACCTTTTTGTAGAAAGTATAACCGTTGTAACTCATAATCGCCTTGCCTTTCCTGGACATCGTGAAAGATACTGAAAGATCGGACATTATAATTCAATATTATATTAAATACTCAGTCAACAATAGCAAATTTTCTTTAGTTAATCCTACACTTGTAATCGTTTTAAATAATCTTTTAATTCTTTTTTTAGGCAACATACTACGTAAAAAAACAGTTTGTGATCATTAATGAACATAAATTACACCAAGTCTAGTTTATGATCTCCTACAGTGTTCTAAGACATTTTCACGTTTTTAATCGTGATGAAGTAGAAAAAAGGACAACACCTTACATTTCGCCTTAGATGTATTTGGAGCGCTTTTAATGCCCATACTATATGCTTGCTATTTCGCTCGCCACCGATCACAAAGTTTTTAATAAGTACGTAGTTTTCAAGTACTACGGATTTAGTAAATAAAGTACTTCTATTTAGAATCTAATCTAATCTTCGACGATAGAAGCCACATTAATTTAAACTTACGCGTATAACTGAAACGTTGCATTTTTTGTACGAAATAGTTTTGAGCTAATAATATTTGCTGTCACTCCTACTCTAACACATGCGAAAAGCAGCAAGTATTAAGTTTGGCTAACCGTATTGGGGTTTAACTAAATTTTTGAATTGCCGCCCATCTTGCAGAAGGAGGCGGCGAGTCGCGCGCGCGAGGATCGCAGTCTCGACGAAGCGACCCGCCGCCGGCGACTGGGCCGGCGCAGGCGCGACTACTTGCGCGTCATGCCGCCCTAACCGTGGCCGCGGAGTTAGTCCGTCACCCGCCGAGAGGCCGACCACTTGAGGAAAGACCGACGTCCTCCCCGAGGGGGGGACATCGGTCGATGGGAGGGTACCCCAAATAGGGGGTATTCCGTCGGGCCAACCACTGATGACAAGTAACCCTGCTCCGGTGGTCGGCCCAACGACGAAGGCGACGTGGTGTTCGGGTGGGTTGCGGCTGTGCGTACTTACGCCCCTCTGTCGCCCCGGACGGAGTGGTGCGTCGCCTGCAGCCCACCCAAAAAAAAAAGCTCAACGTGAAGCTTACTTAAGAATAAATCCACAAATCTAATATATTTTCGCCAATATATATTTATCAGGTAATATATATTTCACGGTCCTATTTCTCTGGATATCATAAGAATCGGTGATATTGTTAGCACATAACATGATAGCTAAAGAAAGAAACTTGAAATAAAAGCCTACACCATCCCGTCTGATAAGAGTGACATATCAGCGTAAATTGCCTCATCTGGTGAAAGTAGGCTAACTTAACAGTAGTATTTATGTAGCCGATAATGTATTTTTTTATTCACGATAGCAACTGCATTAAAATATTTAATGGTAATTCTTGCAATCAAAACAATAAGATCAAAACAATTTTTATTTGTCATCATTACTTAATCACAAAATGAAAATAAGACATATGGACACTCCATCAAAAAGCATCTTCTATCGTGTTTTGAGAGCGAATTAGTTCAGAGAAATCACTGTTATCAATAACCACCACATTCAATTTAAAAATTATATCAATCAGTCAATGATTATGAATGCCTTGAACTTTAACCACACTATTATCGATACAAGTGATAGACGCTTTACACCGTTTGCTATGATGCGTTGAACATCTCCATATCTGTCTGAGACCATCTGCATCCTTTCTCTTGAAAAACGTATAACCATTGTAACTTAACATCCTATTACCTCTTCGAGATACAACGAAAGATACTGAAAAGAATTTATGTGATAAATCCCACATTTTTTTTAATATTAAATCTTGTATAGTATCATTTTTTTTGTGTAATAACAAAGAAAAACTATATTCCATATTGCACTGTCGTAAAATACAACTAAGGTCTACTGCGACAGTCTTTAGTGGTATTGTGGACTATATAAGTCGACAATATCACTGAATAAGAAGTAAAACTTAATAAGCCACACCAACACGTTTAACTAGAGTGCTATAGAATACTGGAATGGAAAGTGAGAAAAATAATGTGTTTTATTTAATAGATATTACTATATTTTAGTATGTAGAGAAATTTGCTTGCATTAATATAAACAGCATCATTTCTACTAAGCATTTTATCACAATAAGACTTAGAACGATCTTGCTTTTTGGAAGATAAACAATCGGCAAGGCAACTTTCAGCCTTTAAATCTTTCGCCAATCTATCTTTAATGTCAAGGCATATACCTAACTGACATTCATTGACCATTGACTGACGATCACGATGTATTTATAACACATACCCATAAGCATGTTCTAAAAGCCAGAAAACATTAGAATATATATATTTTAAATGTTATTTATTTATATGGGATGTGTAAAGGAAAATAGGCATAGAGAACTAAAATTGAAATCCCAAATTTTATTTATTCAATTTATTCAGTACTAATGTATAGATATTTGTTTTAGTGCATTTCCAAGGACTACTTATGTCAAACAAGTGGCCGCACATAAATATCAGTATATTTCGCTTATTTTTTAATTGTGTTCGTCAATAGACATAAATTTGAGTATAGACGTCCTCTACGTAGGATACCTAGTGCCACAATCATCACGTCTGGTAGGCGGATTGGTGATTGCAGTTGATATTATAGGTGGCATTACTGTTACTGTACAATCCAACAGTGGCTGTCTACGGGCTCATAGACGATGTAATTTGGTAATCAACAATCTTCTCGTGGTACCTGAGTTATGTCATGTCACATATAATATGTGTGATTAACAAGTGCTTAATGTTTAAATAAACGATTTCTTCTTCTTGTTCCAACAGATTTTTTTTATATTTTCATTCCATTGGGGTTCGTTTTCAAAAAAAAAGTTTACTACTATCTATCATATTGACTCAATCTTTTTAATAATTTGGATACGCTTTGAAGATCTGACATTCAGCTATTCTTGGTCTTGTACTATTATTTTTTAAGCATTTCCTCTTTAAATATGATTTTCTGAGTCTTTCCTTATGAGCAGCAAATTTTGCAGGATCGTTTTTTATTTTACTATATCGTTGCCTTTCTCTAATACGTTTGATTTCTAAAATTTCTTCTCTACTTTTAGACATTCTCTCTCGGTAAGGGTACCACATCTCTGAAATAATTTATTTGATTATTTACATCAAATAAACAAATTAGTAGAATCATTTGATTCTTTAAATATTTATTTTTTAATTATCAATTTTGAAAAGGAAAAACAAAAATTTACAGCCCATCTAATTGTGCCAAATGTTGCACGACATGGCCTTTCATTATATCAATTGAAATGATACATAAAGTTAATAAAGCATATTAGATATACATATATCTATCACATAGATACGAATCAAACTTACCATGAAATGTTGTTAAATAGTATTTTTTAAAGAATACGAAGTCTATTTTCTGCTACCAATTATTTTACAGTTGCACTATAAGGAGACGACCATCTTTGGCACAACAGGTTATGTTCTATTCTGTGGTTTAAGATATTTATTTAATGATGATTATATACCCTTGTAGAATACGATTCACCAAGATCTTGCTCGTGGTCGCAAGAGACGACTAAGGCGTATAATACGCATATAACACCAAGAGAAGGATAACTCGAATGAAAATCCTATATCACTTATCTGACTAGCTGGACTGGTACAGTAAGATCAATTTCTCTCCTATTGTGGATGAGACTCGAGCACAGTAGTAAGACGTATATGAGCCGACATGAATGAATGAATGATATATCATTCAACAATTAATCAAATAAATACTTTTTAGTTACATTCTATATTAATGAATAAAATACGTTATTCAATGGCAAATACTTTATTTTGAAAAAATATAAAAATGAACACGTAATATCAATATTCGAATAACAAACAAAAGAGTATACACTTTTTAATGTTATTTATAATTTTTTCACAGTTGTACTATTAAACAAGTTACATTGTAATATGATAACAATTTTAAGGGTTTTGGACTAAAAAATAAGAACAATTTCTAGTACGTATAAAAATATCTAAGGCATTTTTTTTACATAAATGCCAATATAATTACAAATTTGTAATACGATAGTATTATTGTTTTTCTAAAGTTAAACAGAATAGAAAGATCTTCATAGTCCACCAATTGAACTCAGACCCCGAGGAATTCACCAATATGTACGTATATTTGACGGACTTGAAACGAATTCACGTGTAAAAGATGCAAATGTTGAAGTGGAAGTTTTGTACGACAAGTTAATGTTAAAAAAAAATATTTTTTTTAATTATTAATTAATCATACTCTGGACTAAAATTTGTTAGGCAACCCATATGCAATATATTTATTGACATATTAAATTACATAAAAAATAAGTTTCATCAAATAAGCATCTCTGTGAAGGTCGTTGTATAGCGGGATCCTATACTATAAAAGGCGACCACTCGTTGTAGTAAAAACACATGATGAGATAGGAAGATATTAATCATCATCATCTTGCTCTTATCCCAATTACTTGGGGTCGACGCAATATGTCATCTGTTTTGACATATTGCAAAAAGTTTCGGCAATGACTTTTATGACCGGCCGCCTGCCTGACGTCAACCCTCCTTGGGAATGTAATCGTTGACCCAAATGGTTCCAGATGGAGTTGGTCCGGGTCAATCTAGGGCTCCTAGTCGTCTTTTACGACACCCACGAGCAAAGCAAGGGTTGGTAGTATTCGAAGCCGCTACCACACAGCAGATAGGAAGATATTAATATTGCTAAAAAAGCCGCTCATGAACGTGATGAATTGTAGATGTAAAGGAAGACTAAAAAGATGGATTGTACAAAGTTGTTGTGGATAAAGAGGTCTGTCTATACAAGCGGGCACATAACATTTAACAGAATTGTATGGAAAAAAGGAAATATATTGCACCGAGCTCTAGGTAAGATACAAGTAGAGGGATGGTGATACATCAATGAATTCATAAGGGCCTTAGTTTTTACTGAATGTCAATGATTATGAGCGGCACTTATAAACACTACAGTATCTCTGACAGATATCATATACGCTTTACAACCTTTGCTGTGATGGGTAGAACACTTCCATAGTTGTCTCATACCTTGTGATACTTTCTTCCTGAAGAACGTATAACCTCCGTAACTCATCATCATCTTTCCTCGCTTAGATACAGCGTATGAAACTGAAACAAAACCACTTTAATTTGTAGTGGCTAAATTGGTTAATAAGAAATTAGAACGCATTTTAAAGCCAAGTATAATTTGAAATCAACAAACGATAAATAGGCATACCTCGAATAACGTGCCACTCAAAAGTAATAAACCTAGATAATTTCTGTTCTTATCCTGTGACTCCAAATGTAAAGAAATTACTTTAATTAAGTACAGCAAATAAATAATTTAATTTATGGAGGCATTATTTATTTAAAATTAATTAAATAAAAACTTGAAACACATTTTGCAAAATTAATTGATAATATGTCATTGCATTTCTGAAAATAATATGTCAGAAAAAGAAAACGATGTAACACAAATAATCGATGTAACTCTGCAACAATTCTTAATAAATAAAAGCCCCATTCAATGGAAAGAGAAAGGAGTTACTTATTATATTTTTACCTTTTTTTTTTTTTTGTGGGTGGGCCGCGGTCGGTGCGCCTCCGCACCACTCCGTCCGGGGCGACAGAGGGGCTTAAGCACGCAACTCCCGCGACCCACCCGAAAACCACGTCGCCTTCATCGTTGGGCCGACCACTGGAGCAGCGTTAACTTGTCGTCAATGGTCGGCCCGACGGAATACCCCCTATTGGGGTACCCTCCCATCGACCGACGTCCCCCCCTCGGGGAGGACGTCGGTTTTTCCTCACGCGGTCGGCCTCTCGGCGGGTGACGGACTAATCCCCGGTCACGTCACCCGCGGCCTCGGCTAGGGCGGCATGAGGCGCAGATAGTTGCGCCTACGCCGCCCCAGTCGCCGGCGGCAGATCTCCTCATCGAGGCTGCGCTCCTCACGCAGGCGATCCGCCGCCTCTTTCCGCGAGATCACTGTCTCGCAGAAGGCTGCGACCGCGTCCCAATTCCCGACGCTGTCGACCATCGCCCTAGCGATAGCCGGCAGCGTCAGGTCCATACCGATGATTGCGACGAGTTCACAGCGCTGCACTGCCCAAGCCCCGCAGGCCTCGAGCGTATGGCGCGCCGTGTCCTCGTCGCAATCGCAGTGGTGGCAGGACGGTGTACTCTCCCTCCTAACGACCTTGTGCAGGTATTTGGCGAAGCACCCATGCCCCTTCAAAACCTGCACCAGTCGGAAGGAGAGCACCCCGTGCCGCCTCTCCAACCACTGCATCAGCACCGGCCGGAAGGCCTCCACGGTTCGCACCCCGAACCGAGGCCTCTCCAGCCGGACTGCCCAACGGGCGATGACGTCTCGGCGGGCGTCGACGCGCCAGGCGGTGAGATCCCTTAACGAGACCACACCGCCCTCCGCTCGCACCCCCGTCACCCGCCGATATAGTCCGGCGAGCATCCCCGCCTCCAGGTCCCACGGGGGAGTCCCGGCCAATAGGCACGCTGCCTCCGTCGCCACCGTGCGGTATCCGCGGATGGCCCTGACCGCCGTGACCCTCTGTGGTCGCCACAGAAGGGCCCTAAGTCGGGCGGTCATGGACCCCGCCCACACCGGTGCGCCGTACAGGGCCATCGACCGGATGACCCCCGCGTACAGCCGTCGGCACGCAGCGCTCGGTCCGCCCACGTTCGGCATAAGCCACGATAGGGCGGACGCCGCGCCGACGAGCCGCGGAGCGAGCCTGCGGAAATGCTCCCGGAACCACCATCGCCCGTCGAGCACCAGGCCCAAGTACCTCATATGGGCCCGGATGCTGATGTCGACCGAGTGGACGGTGATCGAGACGCCGATGGGAGGGCTCATAGTGCGCCCATGGAACAAGAGGGCCTCCGTCTTGTCCAGGGCGACCCTCAACCCCAGCGCCTCGATCCGTCTGACGACCTCCTCGGTACCCGAGGTCGCCAGGCTTACCGCCTCTTCTAGCGTCCCACCGCGGGCTGTGACGAGCTTGTCGTCGGCGTAACAAATCACGCCCAGCCCGGGCGGGAGGCTCCCCCTCAACGCCCAGTCGTAGCCGATGTTCCACAGGGTGGGTCCGAGGACCGACCCCTGTGGGACACCGCACGTCATGGGCGTTCGCACGACGTCCCCTGCTCGGTCGGTGCAGAGGACGCTGCGCCCCTCCAAATAGTCTGCCACTAGCCGCCTCAGGTAAACTGGCACCCCGTGATACCGGAGCGCCTCCCTGATGCAGCTGAATGGCAGACTATTGAATGCGTTGGCGATGTCTAGGGACACCACCAACAGCACTCCCCCGCCGGTGACGGCCTCAGTCGCCACGGCCCTCAGGCGCAACAGAGCCGCGATCGTCGAACGACCCCTCCTAAACCCAAACTGGGCGTCCGACAGATCGGGCCCCGTGCCGACGAGGTGCCGCTCGATGCGGGCAGCTACCACCCTCTCCAGTAGCTTGCCCGTGTCATCGAGCAGCACGATAGGCCTGTAGGCCGAAGGCGACTCCGGAGACCGTCCCGGCTTCGGCAGGAGCACCAGACTTCCCTCCTTCCAGCACCCAGGGAACCGTCCGGACGCTAAACACGCGTCGAACAGCTCCCTGAGGCGGGGTCCCAGGTGTTCGAGGACCAGGGCCAGCACGCGGTTAGGAACACCGTCGGGCCCGGGGGCGGTAGACTTTGCGCGCATGCGCGTCACCACCACCCCCATCTCGGGTTCCGTGATGGGCGGAACACTGTCGTCGTCAGCCTCCCGGTCAGTGTCTGGCGGAGCCATGACCGGGGGCGTGTGTTCCGCCCGCCGCGGGAACAGGTCCTCGATGACCCGGGGGAGAAGGCCGGGCTGGAGAGTCTCGGTGAGGGGAGGGCCCCGCGCGCGTAGCCTATTCAGCACCGCGCGATAGGGGCGTCCCCAGGGGTCACGGTCGAGACCGTCCAGCATCTCCTGCCGACTGACGTCCTTGGCGGAGCGGACGGCCAGCCTGAAGGCCGACCGCGCATTGCGGTAGCCCTCGTAAAGCACGGCCTCCCGCTCCGCGTCGCGATGGCGCCGCCGGCTGCGGGTGTAGGCCCTCCGGGCGCGGATACACGCGGCCCGGAGATCCGCCAGCTCCCGGGACCACCAGTGGACACCCCTCCTCGGGGGCAGACGCCGTACCCGGGGCATGGCCGCATCGCAGATCTGCGTCAACGCACTGCGGATGCGGCGAGCCTCGGCGTCCACCCCGTCCGACTGGTGGGCAGAGGACAGCCACGAGTATACGATGGCTGTCTCTGCCAGCTGGTCCCGGTCTAAGCGACCCACAGCCCATCGCGGGAACGCAGGACGCCTATCCGCCCCGTGACCCCTGCTGGGCGTCGGGATTGCATTATATTTTTACTTGTAGTGTCATTATCATTAACTTACACTTCCAATTGGAGCCCGCGTAACTAGTCCTTACGTTCCAAAGGCTCCTGTCAGCCGTCATATCTGGATTCACTTCTTTCACATCCATATCCTTATTCACACCACCACCGTTCATCTCCTTATATGTTGCCCACAATTCTTACATTCATCCACATTAATATCGATAACCCGTCTTGTCACATGCCTTTTATCCCTACTCCTGGGGGCGCAGTAACACAATATAGAAAATGATCATTATATAAACATCAAAAATTACTAAACTAACCCGAGTGTTTAGTCAGATTCTAATTAGTATCATGACTGGACCATGGCATGGACAACTGGATGCATATCAAATGCATTATTTGATGATATATTTTAACATGATTTGTTTATGGCGAATGGTATTGGTCATGCTCACTGAAGGGTCTGCTAGCGGTAGCTATGAGGAGTGGGTCGCTCCCTTCCCTCCATTATGATTGAGGGGAGTGATGGCTGCTCTAGTAGTTAACTCGTGATCGGGTGCCGCTTGTGGGATCTGGTCCAACCATAATTTTCCCATTACATTTGTGATTATTATTATATTTGTGAACTATATTATATAATATTTCGAAAGGCATCACACTGGAACTATAATAAGCATGTTGTAAGATGTAATTTTATTTAAAAGATATTAGAAAAGTAAATAAACAATAGACAATCCCGCTGAGTTTCTTGCCGGATCTTCTCAGTGCGGTCGCGTTCCGATCCGGCGGTAATTATAACTTTAAGAAAAATGTAAAAAAAATGACAATATGTAAGTGCTCCCGTGGGGTTTATACATAATAAATGATTTGAATTTGATTTTGAACATGGTTCATCTAACTCGCCTTCGAATTTCACCATCCAATACTGTAAAAATATATATGGAGATTTCGAAAACTAAAAATACTATTTAATGCTTCAATCTTGTAGCTCTTCACACTGGACAACTGGAAGGTTTTAAATAAAATTTGGGAAATACAAAGCTTAAACCAAACATTGTAAAAAGCTTGTGATAATAATATTTTCTCGCATATATCCTCCTTGGGAATATTATTGATCAGCAGGTATCAGATGGAGTTGGACTAGCTCGATTTACAGCTCTTAGTCATTTACGACACCTAAGAGCAATGTAAGTGTTGGTAGTATACGATACGTATCGTAATGAAATAAGAAAACAAAATTGCATACGCAAATCCCTTAAAAAACAACTAATTAAAGATTGAAATATAATCAGATACAAATAACATCAGCACTAGAAAATTAAATCTTGAAATATGACCCTGGTATAGAATCTAATTTCTAGAATTATTGTTTCTGACTAGTCTAATCAGCGCAATAGAACATGATCGTTCATTTTCACTGCCATTACAATATATGAGAAAAAGCTTGACTGGTTAAGAAACAAAAAAAACTTACCCCTCCCGTCCATGGGCATCGTAATACACTGACTTATGGATAACCAAAGAAATGAACAAGTAGCTCCCCGAAATATACAATACTGACTGCAAATACCAACCTGTCTGCTAATCGCGGTGATTATAACATTTCTATCATTTAGGGAGCCATGTATCCAAGAGTTGAATATCCATAGGCTGAAGGATGAAAGAATGTAGATCAATTAACCTTCCATTTTATGGCCTTTGCCCAATAGTAGGACATACGTGTATGGTCTAAATAGGAAGAAAAAAACCCAAAGCTATTGCTTTGTACACGCTCGTTATTTAATAACAATAATAAATACTTACACTTAGTGCGAATGACAATTATTTATTCTAATAATTTCATTATCAAAAGTATGTACAGTGGCCCGACACTTCTTGTGGTTATGTGTAGAACACACCCATCTTGCTTTTAGCCCCGTTATGGACTGCACGCAAAACGTGTAGCCGCCGATACTCAGTAGATCTCTACCACGACGTGACTTCACGAAGGTCACTATAAATACGAAATCTATATTACTACATACATTTAAAAAAATAAAAGAAATAAATATAATAATCAAAATTTTCGCGGCAGTCTGCTGAACTTCTATTTGCATTCCAAAAAAAATGTTTTTGTGTAAAATAACCTGTTTATCAAGGAGAATTGATAACATTGCAATAAATAGGAGTAGCGCCATGAGTGTAAATATTATAAAATCGGGCAAATTTTGATAGCTATGGGAAAATGCGAATTAACGGTTCTACGTAATCGCCATTATTATGGCAAATGCTGAGATACCAAAAATAATGTTTGTTCTTATGTGGACGATTGATATTATTATCAATGCCATATTATCAATAACGTTAGTAATCAAAGAAAATAATAGCATTAGGGTTACATACCTATTTAATGTTATTGTTCAGCAAAGCATTTTTAAGCATTGTTATTGCTCAACATGTGTTAAGCATTTCGTGTGGTGATAGAGTACCAACGAATATATTTCACCACTGCCTTTCTTGCTTGTCGAGGTCGTAAAAGACGACTAAGGTATATAATACGCTTATTACACTTATGCAAGAGAAGGAAAACTCGAAATAAAGCCCTAGACCAACATGTCTGAGCAGCTTGTTATAGTAAGTCAATTTCCCTTCTATTGGACAGAGGCTCGAGCTGAAACGACGACGACTGAATTGATAACAGCATCTTATTTTTTTTTAATTGATGAGTCATCAAAGAGATATTATTATTTTGGCATAGCTATAGTTTGAAATATGGTAACTTTCTTCGGATGAATTGATTTTTGTAACACTATGTTTAAGGAATGTAAAATGCTAGGATGAATTCGACTTACGCATTCGACTTACTCATCAATATCCAGTTTACGCGCCTGTGGGGCTCATAGATGTAACCTACATGTCTTCCAGAAAACCATCTTCATCATCTCAGCTTACTTACGTCCCACTGATGGGCTCTTACTCCGTCAGCATAAGAAAAATTAAGATGAAAATTTAAAACTGATAAATTAATGAAAGCGGTTTGTTTCAATTAGGCTTAGTGGGTCGCAATGACCATAGCTCTACAGTTTGATATCGCCCTTATCGCTATATACTGTTTAAACGCGAGGTACCATAGCCAGCGAAGAAAAAAAAGTAGGTTATCTCAGATTATAAGAGTCATAAAACGCTTAAAATATAATAATAATATTTAATGCCAATGTTCATTATTAATTTTAATAACATTATCATCGTACGTGTGAATGGTAGCCCGACACTTCTTGTGATTATGCGTTGAGCACACCCATCGTGTTTTTGGCCCCACTTTATACTGCACACAAAATGTGTAACCTCCAATGCTCAACATATTTCTACCGCGACGCGACTTCACCATGCTCACTGTAACAAAATTACTTAAAAAAAGTCTGACTGAAGACTTATTGGTTGCTTAAAAACAAGGTTGCATTATTTTCAATTATATAGTGCTCCATTCGAACGCAATATATAAATACTCGTCGAACTGATTCACACGACAGTCGACTATTTATTACAAATTCTTTGCAAAAGTTAAGCTTTTGGGGTGGGTTGGGGTCGGCGCGCTCCTCGCACCACTCCGTCCGGGGCGACAGAGGGGCGTAAGAACGCACACCCGCAACCCACCCACGATGGACGTCGCCTTCGTCGTTGGGCCGACCACCGGAGCAGGGTGACTTGACGTCAGTGGTCGGCCCGACATGCAAAAGATAAGCTAAGATTAATTTAACAGGTCTGACATAAATGTAACAACTTATTTAAACTTAAACACCTATATTCAATATTTAAATATTTCAAAGTATCCGATACAATGTTTACCATTGATTTAGAAAATTAGTTACTATAATATATAGATTTAAAATCTATATTTACATTGAGTTATAAACTTTTCAACTATGTTGTTTATCAAATTATATCATTGTAACATGTAATTCGTGTGTATTCGTGCTAAAGTACTCAAAAATATGAAACCATTACCTAAAAAACCTTGATCCCGCTTCATGCTTATTTAGGTTTAGCTAAATTCTTAAACTGATACTACAGTAAAAGCATATATAAAATATCTATAATGAGCTAACAACTATCTCAGTTCATAATTATAACTAATATTAATAGTGTCAACTAAGATAATACCTATCATACAGAAGTAATCGCTTAACAAATACTATGAACTTAAAAGCCAACAAAACAAATTCAAAACTCCTATAAATTGAAAGTATAATTAAAACAATAATTCAAGTGTTATAATTTTACCTCCAATAATTGTAAATATAGATATATTTATTTATTTTTTGACAATTTTAAATGAAGCTATATCTGGCATTTAGCTATTAATATTTAGAATTATAAAGAAAATGATCTATGTGTAATTCTGCAAATATTGGACTAGGACTTCTTCATGTTCAGTGATTATGATCATTTTTCATATACATTACAGCATAATCATTCGTAAAAAGAGAAGCATTGCATCCCTTATTGTTGTGAGTTGAACATGCCCATCTCGTTAAACCGTTAGAGATTTCCTTTTTCTTATAAAATTTGTAATCTCCTACTTGAAGCATGGGACGACCACGTTGTGACGTGATGAACATAACTGAAATATAAAATTTACAAAATACTATAGAAAATTACATAATTTTTGCCTGAAATAAGACCTTAAAATAAAAAAAAATGCTCTATTGAAAAGATACAGAGGAAAATAAGGACGATCCAGCTGTATACTTTTATAATTTGGAAACTCTAAAACAATCTTATCAATAAATTATAGTAATAATTTATAATTTCTCGTATATATAAATAAAATGAATGACTGCCTTAGAAGAGAAACACCATATGTTGTAACAAGACTTAATTTATTACAACAAGTATTAAGAAAGATACGTTTTAATCGCCGATGTACATGCTATCGCACAGTTAAGACAACGGTCCGTTAAATAGACGGATAGAATTATACCTAGAGATTCTTCCGACCTCGAATACATGGGCAGGGTCAAGTAGGAACGTATCGGACCCAAAAAAAATATAATTTTTCGATCCTACTATTACTACTTTGTAACTAATTTTGGCACATCTAAAAATCGAATATCTTATAGACAGTCATTTCAATTCATGACATTCTAGAAATAAATTATCACGCGGTTACTTCCGTCCCACTAGGACTATTAGAATTATGCTAGCGGTCGTAACAAGCGACGTGAGTACGGGTGGCTTATAGGCCCGCGCGGCTGCCCCAGACGGAATGGACCGCGTGTGCGCTTACCATAGCCCACCCAAAAAAAAAAAATAAGCGGTCGTAACAAGCTTATTAACAATAGCCTCGCGTACCATTCTAGGCAAGTATCGGTGTTCTTTTGCGAGGATTTGTGGTTTATGAAACCTGATGTTATGGCGGGCGCGGTCCTGACTATGTTCACAGACTGCAGACTTAGCACTAAGTTAGCATTGAGAATAAAAAACACAAAAATTTCAATAGAGAGGATGGCTGGGTGTTACCATCAAGCTGGGCTCCTGTTATAAACATTATTAAAAACAAATCCAAAAAGACCACCACAAGACTGCAAGACACTGTGAGCTCATATTGTGTAGATTTGACCCACAAAAATAATAACTGAAGATAATTTTATAAATTAAAACCTCTTAGTATCATAAAGTAAGTCGCCTTCAATATTAATATTAATTTAGCATCAGGTCACCTGAATTTTCTTGCCGGATCTTTCTCAGTGTGGCCGTGTTCCGATCCGGTGGTAGTATACTAGATTGTTAGGTTTTTAAATATAATTACTATTAATTTTAATGTTAAATAATTACTAACCATAAACAATATAATTTTTTTCATATAGAATCATTTTCTTCTTACTGGCAATAAATTTGTATCAAAATGTGGGTCAATATTTAATAACTAATTTCTGTATCAGGTAGGTAGATAATTATAAATTTTCTGCAGTAACGATGACTTGTTAGACGTGAGACATCTTAGTCCGCCCGTGACCATGAACGCTGCAAAGTGTTCGAAACGTCGGGTAATCAAAAATCAAATACAAACGCGATAAAATCCGTAAAGTAGTTTTATTTAAAATAATGTGACTTCTATCCTACGATACACTAAAAAAATGCGCGCGACATTTGTTTAGTGTATCATAGGAAGATGATATCAATACGAAATCGGCAAGCGTGTTTGGTATTCTCACCCCATCGTGAGTAGACCTGTGTCCAACAGTGTACGTCGATACACTAATGGATGAATGGATGGATAATCATCTTTAATTATCTCTTACACACCTAAGAGAATGGATAATCATCATCATCATCATCTCAGCCCATATACGTCCCACTGTTGGGCTAGGGCCTCCTCCATAATGGGAGGGAATTTGACTTACTATACCATGCTGGTCAGACATGTTGGTATAGGGTTTCATTTCGAGTTTTCCTTCTCTTGCACAGATGTTATGTGCCTATTATATCCCATAGTCGTCTTGTACGACATCCACGGGCAAGATAGGGAGTGGTGAATTGTATTCTTACTCCGTCACCACACGGAAATGGGAATGTGATAACATATTACATTCTTAGCGCATCACCACAAGGACAATGTCTAGTCAGATGCCTGAGAAGCAACTCGCAGCCGAAGAATTCCATCAATTGCTGCGGGAAAATACTTCTTTCACATGTACAAGATCCGTTACTACTAACGAATGATGACCTATATTGTATACCTAATCATCAACACATGCAACTAATCTCCTACCCTAAAGGTGGTAAATATGGGATGAAACAGAACCCAGACATTACAACATAAAACTAACTAAAATCTCTATAACTACACTTTATTGCTATTGCGATTCAGGACTAGATAGAAGTTGACTAAGTTCCAATTGGATCACACAAATTATTGTCCTAAATGGATTTTTTATAGGCTATGGTATGACTATACGTCATCCTAGCTCTCTGGGTCGGTAGAAGAGCGTCTTGAGGTACAACAACCTATTAATATACTCCTCACTGTTTGAATAGGCCACCGGAACCGGCACCTTGACATCAGCAGTCCGCAGTGCGCGGTGGGCTTTCCAAAGGCCCAACGAGAAACGAGAGAGCACCGAGACGACAAGGAGCTTCACGCTTTGCGTATTGGAATTGAAGAATATGAACCAATATAAACACCGATACAATAAAAATAACTACCCGTAGGTGTGGATAATCTTTGCCCTATGCATTAATTGAACCCACTATTATGGATACAGTTTCTATTTCAACATTTATACTACATTATTTACATATGCCTCGTTATATAACATTTTTTTTTATTTACAGAAGATAAATTAATTTATTATATAAACTAATTTTATGATACACTATTGACTTTATAAAATATTCATTATTATTTCTTATTAAAAGGACAATAAAATATATTTACACCATTTATACGATATGACTAGTTTATAAGTTAGCTTAAATATATGAATAGATGCTTGACTTTTATTATGGAATGAGTATGAAATAAAACTACAAGACTTAGAAATTTGGCATTATGACCTTCTTTTTGGGCGGGCTATGTTCTGGACACGCGACGCCTGTTTCGTCTGGGGTGACGAAAGGGCACCGCATGGCCCAATAACCCACCGTAACATTTGGTACTAGTGGTCAGCCCAATGGGTATTGGGCTGACCACTAGTACCGAATCCTTGACCTCCGCGGCCAGCCCGGAAGGTAATATGACCTAGAGATAACCACTACCTAATCCGCACATTAATATTATAAATTCGTTATAGAGCAAATATTATTTGCATAAAGTTCTTTCCAAATTAAATTACTGAGATTTAGCATTAAACATGCTAGGTCATTTATAAAAACTTATTTACAAGTGAAAAATGATTGCCGCATGTAAGACGATTGGAACGTATTCCCAAGCGATGTGAGCTTGTGTCCTACGTGTGACAGTCATTTATCAGTCGTAAACAAGTTTTTACTATATTAAATTATTAATTACGAAACGATTAAAATATCATCATTCTTAAACATAACGCGATAAAAAATTTAACAGAGATTGCTATTATTTTGGAGTGTTCGCAAATTATTTAGAAAATAAAATAAGTACGATAATTGTATTACTAAAATTAAAAACGTACGAACTAAACTTTAGCACCCATGTAGTGGCGATAATAAGAATACAATGCATCAAACTAGCGACTTTCTCATGGGAGTCGTAACATCTGGCTGAGGAATAAAGAAGAGAATTAGCGGCAACAATCTCCTGAGAGACATAGCAAATGTAGAGACCAAATGTGACAAAGTTTTTTTCTCAATTCTGTGAACATATCTATATATTAATACTTGAAGCAAAAACTTTGTACCCCTTTTTACGAATATCATGCAGATGGACAAATATGAAATATGGCACAGTTGAAGAATATATTGTGGAGAAGTGCAGAAAAGTAATATTTGATATAATAATGGATTATAAAAAAGACCATTACTACCATGCAATCCATACACACACACTTACACACTTTTGTTTACGTTTAAAATTTGATCGAACTGAATGTCAAACAACCATAATTATGATAACAATGTCTGATAGATATTTTTACTTATATATTAGATATTAGTGAAATACAGCTTGCTCAATATACAAGAAAATTGTGTAGTAGAAAAATCCATTTAAACGAATTACGACAGAATTTCGACCACTCAGCGACCACTAGTCAGTATAAAGACGTGAAACTATGTGTCCCAAAATAAACGCAAGATTTGAATTTGCCGCCATTTATGCAGTAAAGTGTTGGCAACCCTAAAAAAAACAAATTGACAGCTGACAGTTTAGAGTTAGTAAAAATGAAGCGTTACACGATAGAACAACGTGTCTTCATTATTGAACAATATTTCCATTCCTGTATGAGACATTTCCAGGTCGTGCGCTTTCTCGTTTCGGTGATCAAAGTTGGCCCCCTAAATCGTGTGAATTAACACCATTAGATTTCTTTTTATGGGATTATTTAAAATTACAAGTCTATGTCAATAAGCCCACGCCCATGCGTATATTAAAAGAGGAGATTCAGCGCCATCAACAAAGTTCAGCCACATTTATGCACAATGGCCAAACAAAATTTCGACAAACGAGTGCATACATGCATATGTATGCAAAGCCGTGGAGGCCATTTGTCCGATGTGTTATTCCATAAATAACCCTATCTTATTTAATTCATGATTCAATAAAAAATTACAATTATAAGACTAAAACCTATGTTTTCTATTTAGTTCAAATCTTGCGTTAATTTTGGGACACCAAAAAATAATGTGTTCAAGAGCTAGTAGTTCTTACTTTAACTATTCGTAAATCAATTTGTTTCAAAGTTTACGACGTATACTCATATACTATACGTATACGTTTATTACTCATACCCATTTCAATGATTGTGTTCATTTCTTAATCGTATTATTACATCATTTTCAATTGTAGTTACTGTAGCGTTACACCCCCTGTGGTTATGCGTTGAACAAACCCATCGTATCCTATTATTTGGAGCTGTATACTTCTTGCAGAATGTATAGACACCTATTTGTATCAACTGACGACCTCTTCTTGATAAAGCAAATGTAACTGAAAGATGAGATTTTTTATTAGAAAAAGAGATACATATTAACCATATAAGAATAATTTAAGACAGAATAACGGCCGTAAGATCGTAGTTAATTGCACACTGAACTTGTGTCTTTACCTTGCTAGAAGATAATAAACACTATCAGCATACTCAATATTAAAAGATAAGCTACACTTGGCACTAAGCGTTAAGCAAAATATCATAAACTATTTCATTTAGTAGTGTACGATAACTAGCACTCTCGCATCAAAATACCATTTTAAATCAATTTAGACCCAAAATATTACTGGTAATGTGATCAGTCTTGTCTCTAATATATAAAATGTCATCATGGTAAATAATTCCAAAAGAAATCTAAAATTTATCAAACATTTCCTGTAAAAGCCTGAATCAGGTTCAAAACCTAAATACAAGGATTACAACACATTAACTAATAAAAACAAAACGATCTGATTGTTGTGTGTACATTAATTAATTGTATAGTAGCAAATTTATTGGGTTGTCCCAATAAATTTGCTAATACAATCTACACGTTGAAGGTGGATTTGAATAGCGTCCAATCATGTTATGAAGAGGCAGTACATAATTTATAACTTTCGTTTATAACTTTAATGTTAAAGAACGTTCATAACAACATAGCTAGCTAATGGGCACCAAAAGCATGAATAATACAATCTATGATAGAATTAATAAATGTAAGTAAAAAAAAAGTAAAGGAAAGAAAATGTAATGAAAAAAATTAAACCAAAATAAATGTAATTTTATAAAATAAGAGTATCTTTCATTCAAAAGCTTATCTTCTCTCTTATTTCCTTATTCTTATATGTGTACCACAAAACCACAACACTAATGATTACTGTCTAATAAACTTTAGTGAAAAATCTTGCATGTTTCTATTCCTATTGTATAGGCAATGCTATACCGATCCAACATGAACTAAAATCAGTAAATAATATAACGGCATAAATATTCTTTATATTTTATTTCATGTACATTTAATACAATTATATAATATATAATAATATATACAAGTTTATCTCAGTTTGCATGGATTTATTGTCATTATAATAATTTGTAATTCCACACGGCAAACAGCGTCCTTTAGGATTCTACCTAGGCAGTCTATGTTTATTATAAACATTAAATTTCATTGAGACCATACAGGCACCTTAACTTTTGCAATATAAGTGCGATTTTTATTGATATATTCGTGTGTCATATGTGCATATAAAAACTACCTGATTTAACATCATAATTCAACTAGGTGAAGGATCAAAACTCGTTGTATGTAAATTCATGTAATATATCACTTCGTCATTGACTGTATGGACTACAGCTTTACAGCCATACTTGGCATGTGTGGTACATCGCCATCGTGTTTTAAGAGGATCCCCTGTACAATTCTTCCTGAAACGATACCCTCCGATCATGAGAATTCTGGAGCCTTTTCTGTTTGTTTGATAAAACGCTTCAATATCTGTCAACAGAAAACTAAAATTACTAACATTATTATTTTCTTGCATTAAAATAATTCGAATCTTAGAATATTTGATCAAAAAATGCAAATGCTCTTGCACCTCAAAATGTATGCCCTTTTTCAGACATCTTTATCGTTTGCCTTAATTTGAAACTTTCGCTCAAGTCCCACATAATGCCAAGCGTGGCTATTACCTTTTACCGACCGCATATTTAGTATCCATGCTGCCAAGTGAAAATTCTTTGATAGAAAAGTCGCCTAATTCTGAAATATTATCAAGTCCTAAACTATTAACGGTATCCAACATATATAAATATCGATAATATAAACGACTGCATTGGTATACGCTCGTAGGCGACTTTCATTGAAAAAAACTTAGATAATTACTTTACATATATTTCAGTAAGGGTATGTATATCAATGGATATAAATTATCCTGTATATTTTATATACAAAATATAAAATAACTATTTCACGAATTCTGTCGCGATTAATTTGGTCATCTACCTCTACATATTTCAATTTCGCATATTTTATGGTATCCACGCTTGTGGAAGGACAATTTAAGCATATCCACTAATACTTTTAAGCATAGGCTTGCCTCACAGCAGAAGGAGAACCATTGATCAACAACACGCTGCTAAAATGGGTTACTTAGTCATCCATATAGAATTTTCTTAGTCATCCATCACTTCCTCTAACAAAGCATCATAAGCAGTAGAACATAACAATTATATAATTTGCTGCTTCTGATGTTTTCATCTCTTAGTCGTCATTTATGATCCCCGCGAAAAAGGGTCAAACATCTAACAAAGCTAATGCTAAGTTTCTCATATAATTTTCCTATCATCATTACACCTACAAATATACATCAATCAAGCAACCATTATTACAAAACTATATTAGTCTTACTAATGTAGGTATATAATATTTAATGTACCTACGTAACATTGCTGTAAAGACTCGTAGGCAAACATATATGCGCGACGACGACCGACGTCCCCCCTCAGGGACGTCGGTCGAGGAGAGGGTACTCCTCAGGGGTGTTCCGTCAGGCCGACCAATGACGAGAAGTCACCCTGCACCGGTGGTCGGCCCAACGACGAAGGCCACGTGCCACGAGTGGCTTACGGGGCCGCGCGCCGCCCATCTATCGCCCCGGACGGAGCCGAGCGGCGGGTGCGCTGACCATAGCCCACTCAAAAAAAAAAGAAATATTAAAAAAAAGGTAAACATATATACAAAAACATATTTTTGGTTGGTACGTTAAACAAGAAGATAAATCCATATAGGAATTTTAAGTTTTGGTAAAAAACCAATCAATATTTATTTTAAAATGGAAAGCCCGTTTTAAAATAAAAATGAATTGCCGCCATGTATCGTCTGATTCAATCAATTATCAATCAATATTTCCTTATTTAATAAAGAAATATCCTTCATTAAAATACATAAATAACAATGTTAATTGCTCCCTCTGATCATATTTTAAATAAATTTTGAATATAACACAGTAATACACATTTTAAACGCGGTTACGGCAACTTAACTGTCAAGTTGAAGGCGGCTACGAATATAATATTAACACTAACATAATAGTATAATAAAAGTCAACTTTTCATTCTACTGCATAATGCTGGTCGGTCAACAATTACCTTCCAAAAAAGAATTGAAGCCTGACGACCACGTAAAGCTTTGTTAAAACACAAGATCATGTTTTAATTGGGATAAGGGTGACATAGAATGATGATGACTAAATTTTCAGCAATAACTAGTGATGACAGAGTTATAAATTATAATGGAGGTGAAGTAACTAGTGGTGGGTCTCCTAAAATAGGTGCACACTGCTATGCGACGTTAACAACCCAATCTAATTTCATCTTTGTAACGTGCTCGTTGTAGAAATACACAATTTTGTTATTTATAGTGTGCACTCTTGCTTTGCATCCTAATCGTTCGTGAGAGGCGCATCTCCAGCGAACCTTATCAGGGCATACACTATTGATGCGATACATTGTATTATTCACCATAAGTTTTCTTCTGCCACGAGCACTGCTAAAGAAATGGCATTCCAAGCCTGAAATGAATAATTTTAGTTAATAATTCAAACTAAATATACATTTGATTTAAACGATATTTTAGAAATACACTTCTCACAAAAATTAAGGGAGCAAGAAAAAAATCAAAATTTTTGGGGGATTTTCAACAGGCTGTAACTTATACAAAAATGGCCGTACAGCAAAAAAAAAACATGCAAATTGTATCTTTAAGTGTCTAGTTTTTGGATCTGAGTTTGAAATTTTGTTTCGAGTAATCTTAAGAAAACCACCGACAAAAATATTTCAATTTTTTTTTTGTTTTTATTTTTAATCTACGGACGTGGATAAAAAATTTTGGACTAAACCTTTATATGGACCAGATAGTTTGTTTATTCAGCTTTAATTTGGTTTTTTCAAAATCTCAATACGACCATTTCTCACTGAGATATCGGTGTTTGAATGGAAAAAGATCATTTGGTCTTTGATTACCAATATCTCAGCAGCTCTTTAATTTTTTCAAAAATTCAATCAAGCGGAAAAAAAAAACGGTTGGCTGGATTAAATTGAAACTTCGTAGGGTTTTTGTGCGTATACTGAGCAGTAAAAGGCATACTTAACATTAGTGGTTTCCGAAATATTTTTGATTGGGCGCTTGATTTTCCAAAAAACCACAAAAAGCCCTTTTTTGGTTACTTTTTCAAATTTATGTAATGATTGAAAAAAAATTATGTTTCAAAAATCAATAGCCAATTCTTGTAGAGAGTTTATTCAAGTTTTTAAAACCAACCTTAGAATTTCAGTTCAACCGTTAGTTGCTGAGATATTGGTAATCAAAGACAAAATGATCTTTTTCCATTCAAACACCGATATCTCAGTGAGAAATGGTCGTATTGAGATTTTTAAAAAACCAAATAGCTGAATAAACAAGCTATCTGGTCCATATAAAGGTTAATTCCAAATTTTTTTCCCACGTCCGTAGATTAAAAAAACCAATAACTTTGAAAATTTTTTTCGGTGGTTTTCTTAAGAATACTCGAAAAAAATTATAAAAAAAAAGTTTTCAAACTCAGCTCCAAAAACTAGACACTTAGAGCTATAATTTGTATTTTTTTTTATTTTTGCTGTACAACCATTTTTGTATAAGTTGCAGCCTGTTGAAAACCCCCCAGAAAATTGGATATATTTCTTGCTGCCTTAATTTTTGTGAGAAGTATATTATAGGTAAAAATTAAAGTAATAAAAGAAAATATATTTTTTACAAGCTTATATTTAACAATAAAATCCAACGGCCCCCGTCTATCTCAAAGATCGATTTAAGTACCTCCATG
This sequence comes from Lymantria dispar, assembly GCA_032191425.1. Classification (NCBI taxonomy): domain Eukaryota; kingdom Metazoa; phylum Arthropoda; class Insecta; order Lepidoptera; family Erebidae; genus Lymantria; species Lymantria dispar. The sequence continues at coordinate 28,609,538 of CM063449.1, read as the reverse complement.
ACACACACAAAATCCTTGAGATCATCTGAGAATTTGAAATTAAAGGTACCAATACACTTTTCTGATTTCATGGGTAAGTCTTTTACTGTAAAGGCTACAACGTTGTGGAATGCGTTACCAGTAGCAATCAGAAAAGCCCCGACTTTAACTACATTTAAAAAACAGTTGACAGATCACTATTTATCGCTATAATATTTTTAGTTCTTAAAGCGTGCGAGTTCCTGTAATATATGTGTATGTATGTATATGTGTATGTATGTATATGTTTATGAATGTATGTCTCATCATCATCTCAGCCCATATACGTCCCACTGTTGGGCTCGGGCCTCCTCTATAATGGAAGGGTAATTGACCTACTATACCACGCTGGTCAGACGTGTTGGTATAGGGTTTTATTTCGAGTTTGCCTTCTCTCGCATAGATGTTATATGCGTTTTATATCCCTTAGTCGTCTCGTACGATCACCCACGGGTAAGATAGGGGGTGGTGAATTGTATTCTTACTCCGTCACCACACGGATAGTGTATGTCTATTTATATGAAAATATATACTTAAGACATAAATACAATTATCTACTATTTACTAATTTATATTGTTTTATTTTTACAGTATTAGAGTTACAGATATTAACACATAATATTTATTAGTTACATAGTCATAATGTTAGGGGGCGTCCATAAATTACGTGAGGTGTTTTTTTTAATTTTCTGTCCCTTCTTCGCCCCCTGGTGAGATGTCGTGAGATTTTATTCAACCCCCTCCCCCATCCCCCAATCTCACGTGAGATTTTTCAAAATGTGGGTTTCTTGCGTAAACGCGCTGGATTGTTGTTGTAAAAAGAAAAAAAAAAAAAAATTGCTTCGTGCTTTTATTTACGACTAGTTAAGACTAGTAATCAATATTGCTGAGAGTTTAATTATAAGTGTAATAAAAATTTAACAATTTTTTTTGTTTCAATCAGAAAAAAAATTGCGTGATATTTGCCGAGACCCCCCCCCTCTCTCCAACGTAAGATTAGATGAGATTTGACTCGACCCCCTCCCCCCCTTAAACATCTCACGTATTTTATGAGCGCCTCCTTATTTAGAATTGATTTTCAGTACCACCAGCAACAAATTACCTACCATCTCCTTTTTCTGTTATATTATCCATACTTTTTTTTTTTTTTGTGGGTGGGTCGCGGTCGGCGCGCCTCCGCACCACTCCGTCCGGGGCGACAGAGGGGCTTAAGCATGCAACTCCCGCGACCCACCCAAAAACCACGTCGCCTTCGTCGTTGGGCCGACCACTGGAGCAGCGTTAACTTGTCGTCAGTGGTCGGCCCGACGGAATACCCCTAATTGGGGTACCCTCCCATCGACCGACGTCCCCCCCTCGGGGAGGACGTCGGTCTTTCTTCACGCGGTCAGCCTTTCAGTGGGTGACGGACTAATCCCCGGTCACGTCACCCGCGGCCTCAGCTAGGGCGGCATGAGGCGCAGATAGTTGCGCCTACGCCGCCCCAGTCGCCGGCGGCGGATCTCCTCATCGAGGCTGCGCTCCTCGCGCAGGCGATACGCCGCCTCCTTCCGCGAGATCACTGTCTCGCAGAAGGCTGCGACCGCGTCCCAATTCCCGACGCTGTCGACCATCGCCCTAGCGATAGCCGGCAGCGTCAGGTCCGTACCGATGATTGCTACGAGTTCACAGCGCTGCACTGCCCAAGCCGCGCAGGCCTCGAGCGTATGGCGCGCCGTGTCCTCGTCGCAATCGCTGTGGTGGCAGGACGGTGTACTCTCCCTCCTAACGACCTTGTGCAGGTATTTGGCGAAACACCCATGCCCCGTTAAAACCTGCACCAGTCGGAAGGAGAGCACCCCGTGCCGCCTTTCCAACCACTGCATCAGCACCGGCCGGAAGGCCTCCACGGTTCGCACCCCGAACCGAGGCCTCTCCAGCCGGACTGCCCAACGGGCAATGACGTCTCGGCGGGCGTCGACGCGCCAGGCGGTGAAATCCCTTAACGAGACCACACCGCCTCCCGCTCGCACCCCCGTCACCCGCCGATATAGTCCGGCGAGCATCTCCGCCTCCAGGTCCCACTAGGGAGTCCCGGCCAATAGGCACGCTGCCTCCGTCGCCACCGTGCGGTATCCGCGGATGGCCCTGACCGCCATGACCCTCTGTGGTCGCCACAGAAGGGCCCTAAGTCGGACGGTCATGGACCCCGCCCACACCGGTGCGCCGTACAGGGCCATCGACCGGATGACCCCGCGTACAGCCGTCGGCACGCAGCGCTCGGTCCGCCCACGTTCGGCATAAGCCACGATAGGACGGACGCCGCGCCGACGAGCCGTGGAGCGAGCCTGCGGAAATGCTCCCATATTATCCATCCTAAGGTTGCCTAGAAGAGATCGCTTATAGCGATAAGGCCGCCCTTTGTACATTCTAGGTTATAATTATTATTTAAGTTTTCTTGTAATATGGTGTACAAATAAAATATTATCTAATCTAATCTAATCTAATAAAATATACTAAACAGGAAAAAACAAGTTTTTTTTTAATAATTTGAGTCTATAAGTAATATGTTTATATACAATAAATATATAATATCCCAAATTATAAGCTATATATATATATATATAGCTTATAATTTGGGACTAAATAATATTTAACCAAAATATACATTTAGAATATTTCATCACAATATCTTTATAATCATACAACTATAATTAAAAGCCTGGGAGTTCTGAAAGTTAGGAGTTCGTTAGTAAATGAAGCAAAATATTGTTTATTCAGCAAAATTTTTCAGTATATTTCAATATTTTATTATTCATAAAATAAAAGTTAGTAAAACTAACCATTTTCATTATTTAATTCTAATTCCTACTTTTGGTCCTAGAAAATTTTGCAATCAATATCTAGTATTTGTCATTTTTAATGTATTTAAAACTTGTTACGATAATTTTTACATACATTTTATTACTTAGAAAAGGCTTCAATAAATTTAGTTGTTGGCAGGCATATCATAACGTGAGGGGCGTCGGAGAGGGATAGTATCCGAATGAGTAATGGCCACGAACGTCAAAGACTCGGTACCAGGACTGGTCAAATGTTGAAAAGGAGGGAATACGGTGGGTTATGGGGCCGCGCGTCGCTCTTCCGTCACCCCTTAGGAAACAGACAACATGTATTGCAGACCATTGTCGCTCAAAAAGCCTCGTAGCGTATTTTCAGGAATTAAAGTGATTTAACAGAGTTTCTTCCGTGTGGTGACGAAGTAAGAATACAATTAACCACCCTTTCTCTTGCCCGTGGGTGCCGTAAAAGATGACCATGGGATAAAATATGCATATAATATTTATGCAAGAGAAGGAAAACTCGAAACAAAACCCTATACCGACACGTCTGACCAGCGTAGTGCAGTAGGTCAATTTCTCTCCCACAGTGAAGAAGGCTCGAGCCCAACATTGTGATGTATATGAGCTGAAATGACGAATGAATGATGAACAGTGTTTGCAATGAGCAACGGGCACATGGTTTATATAAGCCTTGCCTTACAGTCTATTAAAGTAATAAATAGGACGTATATTTATTAAAAAAAATAAAATTCGTTATAAAACCGTATACCACCATGACTTATGGCCTAACATAGAACTGCTCTCCCATGTATAGGTAACTTCCATAACGCTTAATGTATCGTGTGTGAATATCGTCTAAAACGCTGCTTTAAAGCCTTCCAACTCCCAATGTCAAATATAAACAAAAGTAAGAATATACATAGGTAAGTAAATAATTGCCTAACTCAAAATTGAAAACTCGGCTTTTAAGTTTCATTATTTATTTCGTCTCGTCTCAACTCATATAAGTCACATTGCTGGGCTCCAGTCTCCTCCAGATTACGAGGAAAAATTGACCTACTGTACCACGCTGGTCAAATATGTTGCTATAAGCTTCCATTTCGAGGTTTCCTTCTCTCGCATAGTTGTTATATGCATACTATATCCTGAATGTTTTTTTTTTGTGGGGCTGGGTTACGGTCGGCGCTCTCCTCGTACCATTCGTACCAGGGAATACCCTGAGGGAGTACCCTCTCCCTTCGACGTCTCCTACTGGGACGCCAATCGCCGTCGCGAGGCTAACCTCTCCGCGGGTGCACGGACTAAATACCCGGTCCGGTCACCCGCAATCTCTGCTAGGGCGGCATCAGGTGCAGGTACTCGCGCCTGCGCCGCCCCAGTCGCCGGCGGAGGACCGTGTCTGCGTGGAGTCTTTCCTCCCGCACACGGTCCGCCGCCTCCTCCCGCGAGATGATAGTCTCGCAGAAGGCGGTAACGGCGTCCCACTTCTTGACGCTGGTGACCATCTCCCTTGCAATGGCCGGCAACATCAGGTCGGCACCGATGGTCGCGACGACTTCACGGCGCTCCCCCACCCATGCGGCACATACCTCGAGTATGCGCTGCGTGTCCTCGTCGCAATCGCAGTGGTGGCAGAACGGTGCGCTCTCCGTCCTCACGACCGTGTGCAGGTATTTGGCGAAACATCCATGCCCCGTCAACACCTGCACCAGACCGAAGGAAAGCACCCCGTGCTGCCGCTTCAGCCTCTGCATCAGCACCGGCCGGAAGGCCTCGACGGTCCTCACACCGAACCGAGGCTTCTCCAGCTGGACTGCCCAACGGGCAATGACGTCGCGGCGGGCGTCGACGCGCCGCCGATACAACCTGGCGAGCATCTCCGCCTCCAGGTCCCACGGGGGAGTCCCGGTCAACAGGCGTGCTGCCTCGGCCGCCACCGTGCGGTAACCGCGTATGGCCCTGATCGCCATGGCACTCTACGGACGCCGCAGAAGAGCCCTAAGGCGGACGGTCAGAGGCCCCGCCCACACCAGTGCGCCGTACATGGACATCGACCGGATGCCCCCGCGTACAGCCGTCGACATGCAGCGCCGGGTCTGTCTACGTTTGGCATGAGCCAAGAGAGGGCGGACGCAGCGTCGACGAGCCGTGGAGCAAGTCGGCCGAAATGCTCCCGAAACCACCATCGCCCGTCGAGCACCAGGCCCAAGTACCTCATAACCTGAATGCTGATGTTTACGCGAATATTACACATAGTAAATAAAACTATTTTACGACTTTTATCGCGTTTGTATTTGATTTTCCTTACTTTACAGCGTTCATGGTATTCGAAACGTCAAGCAATCAAAAATCAAACGCGACAAAATCCGTAAAAAAAAATTATTTACAATATATTATATCCCTTAGTCGTATTTAACAAGATCCACGGGCAAGACGGATCGTAAATTGTATTCTAACTTCCTCACCATACGTAAAATTATCTGTTTAAAACATATTTATAGTAATAAATAAGTACGATTCCTATATATTTTAATACATATATGGAAATTACCCGCTACTTAAAAATCATTTTTTAGTGAAAGGCATTTGGTGAAAAATTGTTAAGGTGATCTTGTATGCGTCAATTATATTTTTTTAGATAGGCCATGGTCTGGACACACCACCCGATCTATCCCGGGGCAATGGCGTGCGGCCCCATAACCTACTGTCACCTATCGCCAGCCCGGCGGCTTCAACGCCCAGGCAACAAAACAGTGTATCCGCTAACGCGGTTGGCCTCTTTGCGGGTGACGGACTAATCCCCGATCCATCCACCCACGACCTCGGCTATGGTGGTTTCAGGTAAACTTGTTATGTGCTCGTTAATAAAGTATATAATTTTATCATGTCTAGTATGAATCTTTGCTCTACACGCATATCTCTCATGTGAAGCGCAGCGCCACCGCACCTTATCCGAACTTGCACTATTCACGCGATACTTTATATCACCAACACTAAGCATTCTTCTACCCCGGTTGCTGCTAAAGAAGTAATAATCCAAGTCTGAAATTAGAATTTAATATTACATACTCATCACGATGATATACATATATTGTTAACGCTATTTTGTACAGATTAACGTTCGCCATTCATAATAACCCGCATATTGGATCCAATATGAGCGGCCTTATTTTAAAATTTCTACTATCTGTGGCAGAGTATTCTTTAAGTATAGTTATTATATAATCTCTAACTTTTCACAATATACAGATTATGAAAGTTATAATAAAAATTCCAAATCGGCTGGGCATTGTAGTAGTTCTTGGAAAGACATCGTTCAGATAGCTCTTTAGTTTGCCAAAGAATCGCGAGTGCCGTATAATTGCATAATAAATATTATATAATAAATATCGCATCTAATTTTAAGGAAACCACTGGCGGGTAGAAGCTTAATTTCACTTCATTGAAACGAAGATAAATTAAAAGGAAGAGAATATATTACAACGTCTCCAACTAGTTAGAACAAGGCAAAGGAGCTGAAAATAAATCCTGAATTTTCAGGGTACTTCAAAACGTAAAATAAATAACACACTCGCAACCAATTTCATTATCACTCTTTACTAGTTATGACTTACAGAAATGTATGTACGACATTTCACGTATCTCTGTATTTTATATTAGTTGTAATTCCTCTGAGACTAATGCATATGTTCTCCAATAAAAAATCTACTATGCTTCAGTTGAACATTTTGACTCAAGCTCGACAATTCCAGCTGCGTTTTTTTTTTCAGCAGTACCAAGCGCAGTACCAAGCAGCAGTACCCAGTCCTATAGGATTCATTATAGTTGTAGAAAACATGTAGGTATTCACAGACTTGAAGCAAATAATTACCCATGGGTAGAGGAATTAATTCATAAACTGAAGTATATTATTTACGTACAGATATTGTCTTCTAAATAAAAAATATCAAGTCATCAACTTACCACTTATCTGTCAGTTTAAATGAACTAATAGTTTCCTGGATAAAGTATAAACTTAATTACATATGCGTTTTCGTATTTTAATTGTTCATCATCATCACCATTTCACCTTACATGCGTCATACTTATGCGCTCGAGCCTCCAAAAAAATGGGAGGGAAATTGCCCTACTATACCAGGCTGATCCGACAGGTTGGTGTAGAGTTTTGTTTCGAGTTTTCCTTCTCTTGCATATATGTCATCTATATATTATAATGCCTTAATCATCTTTTCCGACACCCATGGGTAAGAAAGGGGGGAATAGTATACAAGAAAGCATGATTACCAATCCGTCCAGAGGTACCAAATTATGGGCAAATATAATATCGATATCTCTGAAAAAGTATAATTTGCTGTACCAATAAGACATAATTCAAGGAGCAAGCAATACCAATAATTTTTTCATAAATATATATTATTCACCTTAGCATTTAAAGCAAATAGATTATTTTAAATATGTTTATAATAAGCTTAATTTGACAGTTACAACGACGAAAGATGGAGACAATTATCTTTAATCTCTACATCCACCCAATAACGGCCACGTAATCTCTGTAGAAATTTTCAGTAATACATCCTAACTACAAAGCTTAAAAGAGTGCTGTAGCTTCCATCATCAAGGCAGCAACACGAAGTGACTCTTATACTCAAACGTCTGAATCATTTAATTTGCGAGAAATAAACAAACACAAAGTACAATCAGAAATTACACCTTTTAAAATAGGTTAACATAAATTTGTATATCTGTATTCTATCTCATTCCCTCAGAAGCAAAATCCTTGTCACTTTCAGTATTGTTTTTTCGTATCATTGAATTTCAATCAACAATGCTAAAGATAATGTCCGTGTGGTGTCGGAATAAGAGTACAATTTACCGCTCACTATCTTGCCCGTGGATGTCGTAAAAGACGACTAAGGGATATAATATGCATATAACATCCATGCAAGAGAAGGAAAACTCCAGCATAGTAAAGTCAGGTCAATTTCCCTCCTATTATGGAGGATACTCGAGCCTAGCAGTGGGACGTATCATCATCATCGCAGTCCAACAGTGGGACATATCCCACTGTTGGGCTCCGGCCTCCTCTACAATGGGAGGGAATTTGACCTACTATACCATGCCGGAACAGAGGGCGTATATGAGCTAAAAAAAGAAGAAAGAAAATTTTATTTAAAGAAAATCAAGTTTTGGAAAGCTCAATCTGTATTATAATACTAAATTGAATATCAAAAGACATTGATTATATTTGCATGTTCAGTCATTTGGTTTTCTTAATATATTCATTCATACGCTGATGTGTGTGTTCGCCTATAAAGCTGACTAATTCTTTGTTGAACATCTTAATACGAGCCTGGCATTTCTTACTCATTCGTTTGGAACAGTTCCAAGTGGACTGTCCCAATAATCGGCTGTTGCTAGTGGAATAAGTATATCCATCGCTTAGAAGTAGATATTTACCAGTTGGCAGTGGAATTAGTTCATATCCTGAAAAGAACACGGAAATAAAGTAAACTCGTTCAAATATTGAGTTCGATATTTAAAAATTTAATCTGGACAAATTTTAAGCGTCTAAATTTAAAATTTTAACAAGAATAGCATTTTTAGATGTTTGACATAAATAGGAAATAATTAAAAATTTTAAAAACCGACTTCGACCATTTTCTCGTGGATGCCATTGTCAGAACTGGACCAAATTGAAATGGGACATGGGAAGCACTAGTACACACTTCCAAATTAAAAAAGAATCATCAAAATCGGTTCAACCAGTCGGAAATTCTGATATAACCAACATAAAAAAAACAAAGGAATTGGAAAACTCCTCCCTTTTTAAAGTTGGTTAAAAAGGAATGTAACTTACAATACAAATCGACAGTAACCATAAATGATAATATTAATAATAAACAATTACAATATTCTCTTTTTATAACAAATTTCATAAGAGTAAGAAACATCAATCGCTTCCCCACCCTTTCACTGTACAGTAGAAATTCGATTATCCGGTCCTCAGTTATACGGATTCGCGATTATCCGGACTACCAACCGCGACCTATGTATTGTATGTATTGGTACCTACATTTCGAATTTATGCAGGCATGAGTGTGTCAGAAATGGAACGTCCCACCCGCGCCCCGGGGAATCGCTGCCCCACGCGTTTCATTATTGTTTTAGTTAGTAATTGTTAGTATGTTGTGAGGTACATGCCCCGCGAGATTTATATTCGTCTTTTAATAAAAGCATAAAATTATGTATATTATATACATACCTATGTACAAAACCGAAGGAGGTTTTTCATAGATTCGATTATCAGCATTTTCGATTATCCGAATGCCTACCCACAACAATTAGCTGTAATTAATTATAATATTAAATAAATATATTAGAATAAATAAGTTAGCATCTTATCTGATAATAATTAGTGATTACCACTTACCTCGAAGTCATGATTTCAGCAGCAAAAGCAAGTCAGTAAACCCATTAGTTATATCTGCTTGCAAATTATAAATAAAACAAAATGTACAAAATTTATAATTTTATTTTCTGGTATTTCTCCATTACGTTTTTAAAAACGTAGGTACCTAGTAATTAAACGTAATACAATAACAAATACATAGTGTCCTATTAAAATCCCTTCAGTTTCAATGTTCTATGTTAAATTCTTATGTAATGGCCATTACGAAGTATATATTTCCTTGGTGGATGACTATGGTTAAGTTTCGCTTGCACAACTTTGAGATTACAGTCAAGAACAATTTTTGCATTACAATGCTTGGTTGTATGGCATAAACAACGCCAGTGGTTAGTACCCTTTACAGGGAAATACCGAAAATGGGCGTATGTATAATCCTTATACAATATCAACTGCTTACCCGAAGATTGTACAAATGTCATTTCTGTAATATAATAATATTTATCGATCTCTTGGTCATTCAATTTCTCATTATATTAAAATTCTAATGTATATTACATTAGAATTTTAAAGCGAGTACAACAAATTATCATACACACGTATTGATTCCTGATGTTTACGCGAGTAACAGTAACGAATTACAGTCATCTTAGTCCACCCGTCACCATGAATGCTGTAAAGTGTTCGAAACATGAAGCAATCAAAATCAAATACAAATGCGATAAAATCCGTAAAATAGTTTTATTTACAATATCATAGGATTTTAATTCGCTGCATCAAGAATTAACACGTATTTCAATTTGTTGACTAGACTAATAAATTAACAATAGAATTTAAAAAAATATTATGTGTAACCTATTTATAGTTCCAAATATAGAACTGATCTACATATATAATATAGATATAAACATATATAAAAATATTTACTTCAGATCAAACTATCATAATGTTTACTTAGATTTTATACCATTGCCCATCATTAAATATAAATTCAGAAGGTCGATGAATATGTTCGTGTGTCGAGGATATAATTGTATTTTCAGAGTTTAAAATGAGTCTTCCTTTGCATCCTCTACTTTTATGCGATGAACAACGCCAATGATTTGTGTGTACACATTTTTTTGTATGGGAATATGTATAACCTCTATAAATAATAAGACGTTTACCATTGCGAGATGTCATAAAATGAAATACTGAAAAAAAAATATTAATATCAACTTATTACAAAAGCATTGTACAACGAATATTTAATTATAATTGGACCTTGTCCAATCATTAGTACAATAAGTTAACTCTCAAGTTCGATTTAAAATATGATAGTAATTTAATCGATTAAATAGTTAAAATCGATTAATCAAATAAAAAAATAACAATTCCACGTGTTTTATTATAGAAATATTTGTCAAGAATGAATTGCTTAATATCAATTTTATCAATATAGTATTTCTGTTACAACTACAGCAACTGAAGTAAATACGGTACAACTTATACATAGAAATAAAAAGAAATAGTTAATTTCTCCCTAACAAGGGGGGGGGGGATTTCTATTTTATGCAGCTTATTTCAAGTTACATAATTTCGGCATTTTATAATGAGACTGAATAGGTACTGCAAATTAGGGCTTTAATGATGGATATGCTTCCGACATTAAGTTTTCTCTGATAAGATTAATACAACATTATTGAATACAAAGCAAAATCACTAGTTTCACTGTGTTGTGGCTAATTACTGGTGATAGTTTCATTCCCTTAAGGACTTGAAACTATTTACAAAATCTATCATTTATTCCATCTTTTCTTTTTGGTGGCAGATGATTGTGACAATAATTAAAATCAAAATTATTTATTTTTCTGATCCAGGGCACGTTCTGCTATTTATTTCTTAGCAGTGTCCCTGTTAGTAGCAAAATACATAAGCAGCAGTTACCACTTACCATTTATGGGCTTCTAATTAATTTTGCACCAAAGGTAATAAAACATTAACATGTTTAGTAGATTAACAATATATGTATATATAAAAATCAATTGTTGTTCGTTAGTCTCGCTAAAACTCGAGAACGGCTAGACCGATTTGGGTAATTTTCGTCTTGAATTATTTGTGGGAGTCCAGGGAAGGTTTATACGGTGAGAAAATATGAAAAATTGCGAGTAAAATGCTAAAAAAAAAATTTTATTTTCCCATACAAACTGATCTTACCTGCCAAACATTTGATGTCGCAGCCCATACACTTCCAACTGATGGGCTCGCTCCTCCTCCACTATAGAAGAGAAATCGATTTACTATACCACGCTGATCAGACGTGTTAATATAGGAATTTGTTTCGAGTTTTCCTTCTCTTGCATAGATATTATATGCATACTATATCCCTTAGTCGTCTTTTACGACACCAACGGGTGATGAATTGTATTCTTACTCCGTCACCGCACGGATAATACTAAAACCAAACTAATAAAAACTAAAACAAAATAATTACGAAAAAAGGCGTTACGAAGTTCGCCGGGTCAACTAGTATTAGGTTTATCCTTCATCCTTTATCTCATTTACGTGTTTGTGTCTCTATAAACTCGTTTTTTCGTTTCATCGAATTTGAAATCACAACGATTCTAAAGAAGTTTCACTTCAAAAAACTTATTACTAACCTTTTTATAATTGCAAACAGTACTGAATTAAAATTTTAGTTATAAAAATACCACTATATACCATTAGTATATACATATATATGTATAAAAAAATACTAACTTTAGATCGAAATATCGGCATTAGATTTTGTGCCATTGCCCATTTTCAACTACAAATTCAGAAGGTCGATGAATATGTTCATTGGTCGTGGATATAATTGTATTTTCTGAGTCTAATATGAGTCTCCCTTTGCATCCTCTGCTTTTATGCGTTGAACAGCGCCAATGATTTGTATGTAAGCATTTTTTTGTGTGGCAATATGTGTAACCTCTATGAAGAATAAGACGTTTGCCATTGCGAGACGTCATGAAATGAAAATCTGAAAAATAAACATTAATATTAACTTATTAAAAAGCATTCTAATAATAAATACGTATTCCTAATACTACCATGCCTGAACGTTAGGGCAATAATTGAACTCTCAAATCCGATTTAGGCTAGGATATAAATTACTATAATTTAATCGTTAGTTAAAGTAATTAAATAAAAATTTGGACAATTTCAAAGTGTAAATAGTTTTGTATAAAATGTACACTTTTGCTAATTAATGCTGATACTAGATTTTAAATTGAGCGCATGTGGGTGATGTCGCCTCCCGGTAACCACGGAAGACCAGAGCTACTCATCTGCGGCCAGCATTATGCTGAGTAAAGATCGGATTGTGACAAACATTTTTGAATTTATTCTTATCAATTTGTTTTTCATATATTTGTGTATGTCATAAATAAATAAATAATTCAATCCTTAAAATGCTAAATATAACTAACTAGCTTTGTCGTGTGATAGGCCATATATGTATGTTCTGAATAATAATTATTTAAATAAAAACTTTACGTTTGTAGGAAAGTGAGATATGGCATAGATTAAAGAGTTCCTAGGCAGCAAAATCACTTGACTTAAATAAAATGTTCAAGTAACTTATTTTATTTTTGGCCCTGGTCCTCGAACACCTGGGACCCCGCCTCAGGGAGCTGTTCGACGCGTGTTTAGCGTCCGGACGGTTCCCTGGGTGCTGGAAGGAGGGAAGGCTGGTGCTCCTGCCGAAGCCGGGACGGTCTCCGGAGTCGCCTTCGGCCTACAGGCCTATCGTGCTGCTCGATGACACGGGCAAGCTACTGGAGAGGGTGGTAGCTGCCCGCATCGAGCGGCACCTCGTCGGCACGGGGCCCGATCTGTCGGACGCCCAGTTTGGGTTTAGGAGGGGTCGTTCGACGATCGCGGCTCTGTTGCGCCTGAGGGCCGTGGCGACTGAGGCCGTCACCGGCGGGGGAGTGCTGTTGGTGGTGTCCCTAGACATCGCCAACGCATTCAATAGTCTGCCATTCAGCTACATCAGGGAGGCGTTCCGGTATCACGGGGTGCCAGTTTACCTGAGGCGGCTAGTGGCGGACTATTTGGAGGGGCGCAGCGTCCTCTGCACCGACCGAGCAGGGGACGTTGTGCGAACGCCCATGACGTGCGGTGTCCCACAGGAGTCGGTCCTCGGACCCACCCTGTGGAACATCGGCTACGACTGGGCGTTGAGGGGGACCCTCCCGCCCGGGCTGGGCGTGATTTGTTACGCCGACGACACGCTCGTCACAGCCCGCGGTGGGACGCTAGAAGAGGCGGTAAGCCTGGCGACCTCTGGTACCGAGGAGGTCGTCAGGCGGTTCGAGGCGCTGGGGTTGAGGGTCGCCCTGGACAAGACGGAGGCCCTCTTGTTCCATGGGTGCCATATGAGCCCTCCCATCGGCGTCTCGATCACCGTCCACTCGGTCGACATCAGCATCCGGGCCCATATGAGCTACTTGGGCCTGGTGCTCGACGGGCGATGGTGGTTCCGGGAGCATTTCCGCAGGCTCGCTCCACGGCTCGTCGGCGCGGCGTCCGCCCTATCGTGGCTTAAGCCGAACGTGAGCGGACCGAGCGCTGCGTGCCGACGGCTGTACGCGGGGGTCATCCGGTCGATGGCCCTGTACGGCGCACCGGTGTGGGCGGGGTCCATGACCGTCCGAATTAGGACCCTTCTGTGGCGACCACAGAGGGTCATGGCGGTCAGGGCCATCCGCGGATACCGCACGGTGGCGACGGAGGCAGCGTGCCTATTGGCCGGGACTCCCCCGTGGGACCTGGAGGCGGAGATGCTTGCCGGACTATATCGGCGGGTGACGGGGGTGCGAGCGGGGGGCGGTGTGGTCTCGTTAAGGGATCTCACCGTCTGGCGCGTCGACGCCCGCCGAGACGTCATCGCCCGTTGGGCAGTCCGACTGGAGAGGCCTCGGTTCGGGGTGCGAACCGTGGAGGCCTTCCGGCTGGTACTGATGCAGTGGTTGGAGAGACGGCACGGGGTGCTCTCCTTCCGACTGGTGCAGGTTTTGACGGGGCATGGGTGCTTCGCCAAGTACCTGCACAAGGTCGTTAGGAGGGAGAGTACACCGTCCTGCCACCACTGCGATTGCGACGAGGACACGGCGCGCCATACGCTCGAGGCCTGCGCGGTTGGGCAGTGCAGCGCTGTGAACTCGTCGCAATCATCGGTATGGACCTGACGCTGCCGGCTATCGCTAGGGCGATGGTCGACAGCGTCGGGAATTGGGACGCGGTCGCAGCCTTCTGCGAGACAGTGATCTCGCGGAAGGAGGCGGCGGATCGCCTGCGCGAGGAGCGCAGCCTCGATGAGGAGATCCGCCGCCGGCGACTGGGGCGGCGTAGGCGCAACTACCTGCGCCTCATGCCGCCCTAGCCGAGGCCGCGGGTGACGTGACCGGGGATTAGTCCGTCACCCGCCGAGAGGCCGACCGCGTGAGAAAAGACCGACGTCCTCCCCGAGGTGGGGACGTCGGTCGATGGGAGGGTACCCCAATAGGGGGTATTCCGTCGGGCCGACCACTGACGACAAGTTAACGCTGCTCCAGTGGTCGGCCCAACGACGAAGGCGACGTGGTTTTTGGGTGGGTTGCGGGAGTTGCGTGCTTAAGCCCCTCTGTTGCCCCGGACGGAGTGGTGCGGAGGCGCGCCGACCGCGACCCACCCACAAAAAAAAAATTGCATAGTTTTTTTTATTCACCTCTTTCCATTATAAGAAAACAGGCCAAGTCAGTTTTAAGAGTAGACTATCGACAAAGGAACTGTTCAACAGTCGCCAGTAAAAAAAACATGTTTTTTTATAGCTACGCATATAATTCCATACCTATGTTATCTTATCTTGACGAGGCTACTCAAAGGCTCCAGCGAAATAACTTCTTAACAGTCATCAACACGTAAACGAGATTTTGTATACGCATGAAATTGCATTGAGCCATTCTAACTTACCAGTATAATATGACTGACTGCAGTGTCTCTTCAGGATCAATTACGTACAGAGATGGGACTTGCTCAATAGTCAAGAAAATAAATACAAAGTTTTGTACACACATTTAATTATACTTATTCATTGTTCATGATTATATATATATGTTCATGATATATATATATATATATATATATATAGCGCTTATGATAAATGAGCATTTAAGTATGGTAGGGGACTTAAAAACATCCGTACAATACCTCAAGACTAGTAGTGAGTCGTCCACGATTTTACAGTCGACGCAACGAGACCGTTTATCATCGATGATAAACTAGTTGAAAAAACAGTCTAATTTTCGACTAGTTTACGTCGTCGACGCTTAGACAAGACGAGACGTTTAGTTTATATTATGACGTACGTTGATCGTCCATTGGTAAAGGACAACGAAACTTCAACGAATTTTATTAGACAACAGTTTAATTGTACAATATACATTGACGCTTCAATATCTAATGATAGCCCCATCACATGATAGCAGAGTTCAATGAATTGCAATCAATCTATCTATGCGTTATGATTTCGGCTCGACTCGCGCCTACGGGCGGTGAGGTTTGCGGGGCGGGTAAAGAGCGTAGCGAGCCATGAGAGCGCGCGCGCATCGCGTCGTCCAAGTTCGGGCCGATTCGGGCGCTTTCGAATACTCCCAAGTCGTCGTCGTCGCGTTCGTGTCATTCGTTGATGCAGCGACCGATTTGCGAAGCCGTTCATACATAAACATGTTTATCAGTCAACTATAAACTAGTTGATTAGTTCACGGCAAAGAAACAGTCGAAAAAAACTGTTCGTTTATTCAACGACCACCACTACTCAAGACTATTTGCCTCTAATAATCAAGCAACAGATTATTCTAGAGTGATATCCGAACCGGGCCTTGATAATCAAATAGAAACAAAATGAAGTTTGAAACTGTGGTCGGTGACCGGAAATAATCTCATTCCCTATTAAGCAGCTCTAAAATATCGTGATTAATATAGTTACAATTACATCTTTGCTTATCCCATCAGATATAAAGGCGTGAATTAAAAAAAATTTGGTACGAGTTCCGATTCCTAATTACTCTAATCATAAATAATTCTATCATATTTTCCATCTTTTCTTTTTGGTGGCGGATGATTGTGACCGTAATTTAGAAAGTAAGTAATATGTTTTTTCTCGTCGAGGACACGTACTGCTTTGCATTTTTTATCAGAGCAAGACGTACATTTCCAATGTTTCTTAGATTTGTATTTATTGGCATGAATACAATTGTAAGTGTATCCATTAATAAGAAGTAGTCGCTTCTTCCCATTTGATGTTATAAATTTATAGTCGCATTCTGAAACAATACCAAATTGAAATACATTTAGGAAATTTAGAATAATTGTAGTAGAAAAATGTATTTGTCTTATTAATATAAATATATATTACTTACTTTACCATATTTATATAAATAATAATATTTATAATACAAAAATTGCCTAATAAATCTGAGAAGAACCAATTTTGTGATAGTTATGGAATAAATAAGATTCTTTTGCAATAGTTAAGTTATTCTAGGCAAATATTACTCATTTAATTTTTTTATTTTAAAGTGCTTTTTTTAAAATGCAATATTTACGGCGTTAGAATTATACCTTAACTTTAACTATACAGTGATAATAATACAGGTGTTTCTAATAACCTAGTGTAAATTATAATCAAATAAAACCCAATCATTTTACAAAGTTAATATATAATAATTAACTATAAAATAGTGCAGATTTTATTGCTTCAATTTAAAAAGAAGTCCATGTTTTTACAGGCGTAGTTGCTTGTAAATATATGTATTTATTTTTTATACAAATTAATAAAAATCTACCTCATATGGTTACTCATTTATGACGTAAATTACTATGGTATTTGCTGATATAAAACTTTTAGGCATAAATATTTTATAGACACCCTAAGCTGTGGATCGTAAACTGATACATAGGCGCAAAGAAAAATGAGTAAATATAGGATTTTATACACGATTTCATAAATATAATTTGATTTTTTTCCATACCTATTAATTCATAATGTGGATACAAACCGATAGCATTAAAAAGAAGTGCAAAATCACAGCACCATAACATGTGCACTAGGAAGAAATAGTAAGAAATCATAGCAAGATAAAGATAGCCATACATGTTAACATGAACTGTTAGAAATTGGATTGTTATAATTTTAAATTCCAGCCGCAATACTAAAACATAATAAAATGTTTTCTTTTTACAACATGTTTTAGTTCCATTTCTCTATAAATCTCATGGGTTATAGTAATTAGATATAATTTATTTGAACCGTAAGTGATACATTCTGAGGTAGTTATATGCCTGTTTAACACAACGACACATACTCCATATAATTAAGTATTTTTATGGGCAGAGCAGTGACTTGTAACAACAATGTAGCGATTCTCTAAATGAAAATATTTTTTGTAAATTTCTATGAGAGATTGTGCTAAATTTTTATATATTGGCCACCGTGAATACAATACTTGGCAGGCGGATGTGTATGTTCATTCTCTAAGCCAATGATAGCAAATTTCTCATCTAGCTTAAGTTTAGCGTTACAACCTCTACAGTTATGAGTGGAACAATACCAGTGAAAATACTTTGTCTTCTTGCATTGCTTCTTACAATAGTACGTATAGTCATTATACATCACCAAATGTTTGCCCGAGTACCGGGATTTCGCCAATAGTATCACTGAAATACAAATATATGGTTAGCACGTGCTTTTATTTCACTATACGATTTCACAAAACGTGATCAAAAACTTTATTCAAATGTTAGTTATACATACTTCTTTGCATAGTAGTCCTGGCGATTAATCCTTCCAGTCGACAATAAAATACAATTTATTATTATTTGATGTTTATTAATAAATAAGATTTAGCAAAAATTAATACATAAAATAAGACTACATTAAGGCAGATAGGCCCTGCGTTTTAAACACTTTTAAGAAAATGTCGCATGGAACTGAAACCTTTATTCGGACGGACAACCATTAATTCCAATCGAAGAATATAATAATCCTGATAAAAACCTTACAAAATATTATTCTAAAACATAGTTATATGGTAGACCAAATAAATACTAATGACAAATAAAAATGATACAGCGAGAAAGAAATACAATGACTTAATTTAACTAAAATATACCGTTCAATCAAGGCACTTCAAAAGAATATACCTTTTCATACTACATGCTCATATATTATATAATATTAACTATTTAATATTATCATCATTTTTTCATCATTTCGGCTCATATACGTCCCACTGCTGGGCTCGAGCCTCCTCCATAGTAGGAGGGAAATTAACCTTACTATACCATGCTGGTCAGGCAGGTTGGTATAGGGTTTTGTTTCGAGTTTTCCATCTCTTGCATAGATGTCATATGCGTAATATATCCCTGAGTCGTCTCTTACGACACCCACGGGTAAGAGAGGGGGTGGTGAATTGTATTCTTACTCCGTCACCACACGGAATTTAATATTATACTCATACAATATTAAATATTTGGCGTAGAGAAAAACTGATTAACGTTGCAGTATATGTGTTAAAAGCACGCTCACAACCGGCGCGCTTTCATCTGCCATGACACACAGTGTTTGAGGTGATTAAATATGCCTTCAAAAATTGCCGCGAGACGACGTCCCCGACATTTACTGAACGAGACTGACGATTATATTACGGACGCTTAGCTAAGAGCATACACAGTTCGTGAGGCCATAACACATAAACATCCGCGGTACAGTCCCCGCCGTCGGGGTCGCGACTACACCAGTAACAGTCAATAATACAAATGTGGGCACGACCATATTGCCATCAGCAACGCCCTACGCCGAGGTGGGTTCCCCACAGGTGGAGCTTTTGAGCGTCTCTGAAAGCTTTTACCGGGTTGAAAGCCTTCAGCGCTCACCTATAGTCCGGATTAATCTGTTAAAGCCATCTGCGGCTAGCAGCTATAAACACACAAAATAAAAAAGGCATGCATTCACTCGTTCATCAACCGTGGTAGTGAGCAAACCTAAGATTCTTACTATTTAATAGTTCTGTGTGATTAGCCTGATCTCTATTTTTTATATTAAAAAGTGTAAACATTGATTCTGTATAAAATTTGGATCTGTAATTATTCTCTTTTTATACGCGCCCCACCCCAAATATGTATACGCGTACGCGATGTACATCGTTCCACTTCGCTGTTAACGGTGTGTCGCGCGTCGGTGTGTTGTCTCAACGTACATTGCTGCTCAAGGTCGGCCGCCAGACATTCAGACTTTTCATCGTCATCGAACGCCGGCGGTTGATTGGGGCGGTTTAAGGGTGGCATGGTGGACACCGTATCCTTTTTGAAAGAACGGGCTAGCCGCCAGTAAGCCTGGTGCGAAGGCTCCAGTTCGCTTAAGGTGGCGTCCCATTCGTTTTGTCGAAACTCGTTTATAGCCGTTTTGACCGCCCTCTGCATTGACCGCATATGATAGCGATTGTCTTCGCAGGGGAAGCGGTCGTAGGCTCTTATGGCTGCGTTCTTACGCCTCAGTAGGTCGCGGACGTCAGCGGGTAAGCGCCCTCTACGATTGCTCGTGTCAGGCACCCTCCGTAAACAATCGTTAACTAACGATTGTACGTGACCGGTGAGGGCGTCGATCGCGGATTCGATGTCCTCTTTGTTATTTAATGTACTACATACACTGTCAAGATGAGCCGACGAGGAGGGAGACTGGAGTTTAGCCTTCAGTCGCTCCCAGTCTGTGCACACTTTCTCAGTGGGGGGGGTGAGGCCTGAGGGGCCGTATCGGGGGGCGAAGTCAATGACCACCGGGCGGTGATCCGAGTTAAGCTCGTGAATTACCTCTATTAGACATAAACGAAGGTTTATGTTCTTTAATAGGGCTATATCTAATACGTCGGGCCTGTGCCCAACTGTGTGAGGGAACTGAGTCGGCTCCATTGGGGCTATGATGTCGAACCCGAGCCGATCTGCGTAAGTCTCGAGAGCCAGTCCCCTGCGGTTGTTGGTGTGGCTATTCCACGACTTACTTTTGGCGTATAGATCGCCTGCGATAATGACGGCGTCGCCGAGTTTTAAGGGAGCTTGGAGATCACTCTCAAGCAACTCTTTTGGTGTGTCCCCATTAGGAGGGGAAAGGTAAGCTGATGCTATGATCAGTGGCTGGTGACCGGTGAGGGCCAGCCCGACAGACCGAGACTTCAATGTACGTCATGGCGGGGGGATCTAGGGGTGTGCAGTGCAGTGACCTTTTGTAATAAATGAGAGTCCCACCTAGGGGAGAACCAACCCTATCGTTGCGCACTAAATTGTAGTTTGCAATTTTAGGGTCTCTTGAATAAGGTTTAAGAAATGTCTCTTGGACTAGTAAAAGGTCAAGCTGCTGGTCTTGTAAAAATGTACCTATCTCGTCTCTCTGACGTGAGAGACCGTTCGCGTTGAAAAACCCTACGCGGAGTGATCGTGTTTTGACTCTGCCTGGTGTGTACCTATCCATCATTTAGGCTCTGAAGGAACCGAGGCTCTCTAGGACGGATGAGAACCTCATGGCGCCTTTAAATTGCGCGAGGCTGTTGCCTTCGTTTTTGCGCAGTTCCGCTGCGATTACGCGAATCTGAGAGATATCTATTATTGACGCGAATCTGGCCACTGGGTCTAGATCCGGGTCTAGACCGCTAGCGGCTGGCGCGTGTGTGTGAGTTGATTTGCCTTGAGGAGGCTTAGGGAGGCCCGCGGGTGGCTGTTTTTGCCCAACGGTTTGCGGTTTATAGGTATTATTATTGACTGTGGCCTTTGCCGACGGTGTCGCGTTCGCGGATACCGGCGGGGTGGCTAGTTTGGGGGGCAGGGGGGGCGTATTCCGCCCTGCTTTGAGTATTAACCCACGGGTTACGTGTGGGTTTCGGTGCCGGAAGGTACCTTTGTGGTGGGGGTGGTGGTGGCCTCCTCATAACCGGCCGTGGTGCGCGTGGGCAGCCACGGTAGTTTGCGGGGTGCCCCACTTGCCCGCAGAGTACACACGATGGTGGTGTGGTACTTTTTATAGGGTCGTTCGCTTTAGGCCTGGCACAGTCCGCCGTAGCGTGGTCCTCCAGGCACTTTACGCACCTGGGCCGCGCGTAGCAGTTGCGCGCTGAGTGTCCATATAGCTGGCACCGGTGGCATTGCGATAGCATACCCTTCCGGCGCAGGGGTTGTACCACGATGCCGGAGAGGCCGTACACCGTGGTGATATTAAATATGTCCTTGCCCTTCTGAGAGAGGTCAAGGACGACTATTACAAGGTCAAATGGTTCTCGCGTGTGTCCTCGGATCATCCGGTGCACCTCGATCACCGGCAGTCCTTGTTCGAGGAGATCCTCCTTAACGGTTTCACATCCCAGTTCCACGGGGACGTTGCGTATTACTACGCGCAGTTTACGTTCCTCGGGCAGGGTAAATGTGTGAAACGGGATTTTTTGGCTATGTAACATAGCCGTCATTTTTCGGTGGTCGTCCGAAGTGGACAACTGCACCTTGATTCCCTCGGTGGTTGACCGAGCCGTGCGGTATTGAACTCGGTTGGTGTTGCACCAAGCCGAGATTGATAGCCACTTCTCCTTGTTACGGATGACTAGTGGCGGAGGGGTGGGAGGTTTATAAGCCTTCGCCGGGGGCGGCTGTACAGCGGCCTGTGGCTTTGGGGATGAGGTGGGGGGAGGGACGTCACTGGCGGCAGAATTACTCGCCTCGTCCAATCGCGCGGCCTTATTTGGCTTCGTGCGGTTCTTACGCCCCCTTTTGCGGGAGCTGACCACCGTGTAGTCGGAGTGCCGAGGTGGTTTCAGACTCCGAGTTCTCAGCTGTCGATGCCGTTTCGGCATCTTCGCTATCGGTTTCCTCCGTCTCCATGTTTGCGGACGGGATTATCTCCTCGTCCGGGGAGGCAGAGGAGTCAAAATGTACCGGCCCGGATACGGGCTCGGTAATCGCGATCGCGGGGCGGTCGGGAATCATGTTCCCGAACCGTCTTTTTAACAATGCGTAAATTTCCTCGTCGGCGAGGAGCATATCTATGTTTAAGGCTGGAAGAGCCATGGTGGGAGGTGATTTAATTCCTGCGCGTAATACCTAACTCCCCAGGGGGAAAACCCGGGGATGTGTAATATGTTCCCTCCCAACCGGGTTAGGTCGGGAGGATGTGCTTAAACACTAGGTGTGCCCTAAGCTGTGATTTACCCTTCGCCGATCTTAATGTGCGAGAGGGGCCCGAACTGCCCGAGTGGCGGAGAGGTATTCGGCCTGTGAGGGCCGGCACTCCCAATCTACACACTCGGGAATAGGATGAGGAGGTGGAAGGGTGGGAAGGAGATAACCGGGGTTGACTAGGGGCCACCCCCAAGGCCAACTTATCCGGTCCCGTCCGAGATAGTGCTTCGCCCTGATGGGGCTCGGCAGGCGACTCGGGGCTTCGCCTCACCCGGCTTCGTTACCACCGCTAGGTTTCCGCCGCGGACCAATGTAAACTTGGTTTTGCCCTGAAGGGGCCACTTGACTTTTACTACTTAGACAGAAACAATTATCACTACCTGACCTTGCTTTGAACGCAGGCAGTTAGTGATATTTGTGAGCAGTCCAATATAGATCGCCTCGAAAAAGGCGGTTTTTGCACTGCCACTTTCTTCGTCCGTTAACTGCGACGGTTGGAAAGCGCGCGAAACGACAACGTACGTGCGATCGTGAGCGGGAGAGCGCGGAGCGGTACGCATGCGCACCGAGAGACGGACGCGGAATGAATGTACCGCAGACGCTGAACCACAAGAACCTATACCAACAGCGACAGTGGAGGAGGTTCAGGCGATTGTAAGAGGTCTCCACCCTAGGAAATCCCCCGGTTCGGACGGTATTTCTAACAAAGTTATTAAACTCTTCCCTCATTCATTATTATTAATATTAACAGCAATTATTAACGCCGCATTAGTTAATTTTATATTTCCTAAACAATGGAAACAAGCCGTAGTAATAGGTATACCTAAACCCGGCAAGCGACGTACCGAACCGTCATTATATCGCCCGATTAGTTTATTAAACAGTTTAGGTAAAATCTATGAGCGCGTACTACTTAGTAGGCTAAGAAAGTACGTTGAGGATAACAACCTCATCCCGCCGATTCAGTTCGACTTTCGCACGCAACACTCTTGCGTTCAGCAAGTACATCGAATAGTCGAGTATACAAGTGCAACGCGGTTTATATACGGGTATGCTTCTATTTGATGTAGAAAAAGCGTTTGACAAAAGTCTGGCATAATGGCCTTATTTTCAAGTTAATAAAGCTTAAAATCCCCCACTACTTAGTTATGATAGTTAGGGACTTCCTACTCGAGCGTAGCTTTCGCTACAGAGTGGTAGGTACTCTATCAGCACCGCACCCACTAGAAGCCTGCGTCCCCCATGGATCGGTGCTCTCTCCAATTCTCTTCTCGCTGTTCACCAGCGACATACCACAACATAGTAAAATACAAACAGCATTATTCACTGACGACACTGCCATCTTCTATGCAGGTCAATCCCCCACAACAGTGGTAACCGCTCTCCAAACTGCGGCTACCGCCCTAGCGAAATGGACTAGGAAATGGAGAATCGGTATAAACCCCACCAAAAGCCAGGCGATCATATTCCATAAGGGGAAAGATCGCCGCCACCCAATAGCTGAATACCAACAGATAAAGATGTTCGACCAACCCATCCCCTGGACAAGGGAGGTCAAATATCTGGGTGTGACCTTGGACAGACGACTGACCTTCGGTCCTCACATAGGGCTAGTACGCGCGCGCGCAGCCCTAGTGCTAGGATGGTTACACAGCTTAGTACACGCCAAGTCTAAGCTATCTCTCCGCAGTAAAGTTAGATTATACACCGCTTGTATACGTCCTATCATGACGTATGCTAGTGTAGTGTTCACACAAGCGAAGCCACACAGGCTACATCGGCTACAAACATTACAGAATAGGTTCATGCGCCGAGCGACGGGAGCACCGTGGTACATGCACAATATGGATCTTCACATAGATCTTGGCTTGCCGACCATCAGGCAATTCATGAAACAGTGCTCCTGCCGCTACTTCAACTCTGCCGCGACACACCCGAACCCATTAGTAGTAAGGGCGGCTTCTTACATCCCCTCTAAAATGTCCGCGATCAAACAACCGCGACTAATACTCGACGAACCCGACGACACTATTACTCTCGCCCAGACTGAGGCATACACAGCCCGCGAGGCCTTGACAAATAGTAATAAATATCCACGTTACCGCCCCCGCCGACGGGGAAGGAAGACGTGTCGCGTTAAAATCATAAACGTGGGAATGCCCACTTTGCCAGCGACCGCCCGAGCCGAGGTCCGTACTCCACAGGGGGTGCCCTCGGGATCGGTCGCTTAACTTTAAACGGGTTGAGAGCCCTCAGCGCTCACCCACCAGTCCGGGTAAAGTTGTCACAGCCATCTGAGGCTAACAACTAAGTCACACAAAAAAAAAATATATATATATATAAACAAACGAACAAATCAATTTCAATAATTATAGTGTCTTTAAGTTACTTTCTTTACGTGAAGCTCATAACTCTTTATTTTGTAAAAAAATATGTAGCAGCAATACCAAAAAATATACATATTTACCGTCAAATTATCATTATTCAACTAATGAACCAAAGCTAACTAATTCATATAAAGTCTGGTTAAAAAATTTAAACTCTGAAGACGTACGTGGTTGCTAGCAAAATGAGAAAGTATAATATATGCGTATATAAGTATTTGTTGACATATTTACGGTATATTGAATTTCTCATTGTATTTTATCTCAGTGTATTATATTAAGTTATATGCTTTTTAAATATAAATAAACTAACCGCTACTCATGCATTTAGAAAAACCAATAGAGGCTCACCCACTTTCTGGTATTGAAGAAACACTGATTTTAGAAGTGTGGGACTTTCTGCCCGAATAGACGAAACGTATTCATAAGCTTAGCACTTAATCATTCGAATCCGGCCATAATTTCGAGCTAGTACCAAGTACCTGCTAGAGTCAGTGCCATCCCGCCGCCGGCGACTGGGGCGGCGCAGGCGGGACTGCCTGCGTGCCATGCCGCCCTAGTCGAGGCCGCGGGTGACGTGACCGGGGATTAGTCCGTCACCCGCCGAGAGGCCGACCGCGTGAGGAAAGACCGACGTCCGCCCTCGGGGAGGACGTCGGTCGATGGGAGGGTACCCCACGTAGGGGCTATTCCGTCGGGCCGACCACTGATGACAAGTAACCCTGCTCCGGTGGTCGGTCCAACGACGAAGGCGACGGGGTGTTCGGGTGGGTTGCGTTTGTTGCGTGCTTAAGCCCCTCTGTCGCCCCGGATAGAGTGGTGCGGAGGCGCGCCGACCGCAACCCACATCAAAAAAAAAAAAAGAAAAAGAGTCAGTGCCATTTAGTCGTCTGTCGATTACAGATACGGCGTAATGAGCTTTTAAGTCTGATTATAAGTTATGTCCGTTAATTATGTTTTTATAAAACATAATTAACGGACATAACTTATAATCAGTATTAAAAAAAGAAAATATATAATATAATAATAAAAAGGAAAAAGTTTCTGTTCCCTTGCGCTGAACTCACAATGTAAGACAAACACCGTTTCTAATAATATAATAAGGTGCCGCATGATTATGATCTAACCGGGCCCTATATATCTGACCGTTATGATGATAACTGAATCTCGCATTGCATCTTCTGCTACAACGCCACGTGCTGCTAGCTCTGTACTGCACAGCACAATAAAATGTGTATCCCCGATACACAGCCACTGGTTTTCCAGACTTTCTTATTGCAAATATCACTGTGAAATAACACAATATTTATATTAATACGAGTATGGAAATTATAGGATACAAATTGTTTACACTAAGTTAAAGATTATAATACAATACATAGGCAGCTCGTAAATGCTATGTACTCGACTTGATAATGTCAAATAAACTATAACATGACACCAATATGATCGATCCTAAAGGGAAAGGAAGGAATCTGGTAAATGATTCACATTTATCATTCATTATAATGAACTTTAATATATGTGTAATGTCTAAATCATTTTTATTTATTTTTAATAAGCATTCGACAATGTAGGCTTTCTATAAAAGTAAGTTTTCGACTGAATAGATGAAAATTATTACAGGTGGGATTTGAAAGCGTGTTCCGTAAAGGCGATCGGTATAAAAGAAATTATTATTACAAGTAGATACCACAGCTGCTTAATTAGTTAAGCATTAGGAATGAATTTCTAGTTGATATGAGTTCAAGTCTCACCTGTGAGTTATAATCATAAAATAATAAGTGCAAATAAATACAATCTTATGCAAACTCAACAAATCAGATTAAAAATGACCTTCCTGTAACCCTTCTTGTAAATATGATGTAATTGTGTCTATATAGGCATAATTCTTTACGTTTTACCTTTTTATTACTTCAAATTAATTAATAATATTTTAGTTACAATAAAATAGTTTACTGCGTGGCTTCGAATACTACCAACCTACATTGTTCGTGAGTATCGTAAAAAATCGACCAAGAGTTTTACATTGTTCTGACCGTTTGGTCTACAATTACATGCCTAAGAAGGGTTGATGTGTGGTCAGTCAGGTCAAATGGCTAAAACTTTTGCAACACGGACTAAGACAAAGAATAGACATTGAGTTAGCCCTCAATAATTGAGATAAGAACAACTTGACGATGATGAGTTACAATAAAACAGTTATGCCTGACTTTTTGGTATATATACCTTTTTTTTTTTTTTTTTTTTTGTGGGTGGGCTGCGGTCGGCGCGCCTCCGCACCACTCCGTCCGGGGCGACAGAGGGGCTTAAGCACGCAACTCCCGCAACCCACCCGAAAACCACCTCGCCTTCGTCATTGGGCCGACCACCGGAGCAGGTTTACTTGTCGTCAGTGGTCGGCCCGACGGAACACCCCCTACGTGGGGTACCCTCCCATCGACCGACGTCCCCCCCTCGGGGAGGACGTTGGTCTTTCCTCACGCGGTCGGCCTCTCGGCGGGTGACGGACTAATCCCCGGTCACGTCACCCGCGGCCTCAGCTAGGGCGGCATGAGGCGCAGGTAGTTGCGCCTACGCCGCCCCAGTCGCCGGCGGCGGATCTCCTCATCGAGGCTGCGCTCCACGCGCAGACGATCCGCCGCCTCCTTCTGCGAGATCACTGTCTCGCAGAAGGCTGCGACCGCGTCCATGGTATTGGTATATATACCTTACGATATGTATGTGGATAGTAGTGGATGTGGATATTCATGCAACGACAAATATGAATTCTTAGTTTCCTAGTCGCTTTCATCAATATTGAGGCTACTATCAGTGAATTCTCAACAAAGCAAAATATTACAAGCAAAGAGTAAACCTATTAATTCCCTGTCCAATCTTTTAAAGAACATTATTGATTAAAATTATTGTTTGTGTTTTTGTTTATTTATTTTAATACATTTTCTTTCTTACCAGCTTAACTAATGCCGCAAAGAATGCAATGTTAATTGTCAATATATAATAGCAAGTCAATTCAAATTGTCAATTTTATATAATAGCAAACAATAACAGTCTGCAATCGGTTTTATACACATTTAATTACGTGAATTAATATAATAGTTTAATTGTTATAAATAGAGTAATATTACAGAAAAATTTACTAAATACATATAAATTAACTCTCATAAATAAAGGAATTTATTGTAATATACACCTTTTTTAATCTCATTATGTCATTATTTTATATAAGATTCACTCATTACATTTTACTAAATGTTTTTGCCTAAAAAACGAAACACGCAGTTTTGCGCACAAAAACAAATCATTTTTTATAACACCATCTAGAATATCTTCGAGTTACTTGTATTTTAGCTAAATAAGTTTATTACCTAAAATTAAATGTTCGTATAATACAAACAAGCCAAGTAGGTATGTGCAGGTGTTAAATGTTTTAATACCAGTTTTAGTTCAAATTTTAGTTAAAAATTAATGCAATCTACATAACGAATAACATCAATGACTTCAATGATTGATTAATATTGTGTGTCATTTCATATGTAATATTTTATACTTATTGCCCTAATTGTTACCTGAAATTAAAGGGGTTATTAGTGGTCACTTGGAGTTTTTCTTTACCTAAAATGTATAATGTACAAGATTGCTATGGTGATAAAACTCATAAGCTTTGTTATCTCCACTGACGTAATCATCAGCGCCCCGAATATTAAGATTAACAATATTTTTCGTTCTTGTTTTTCTTTTCCATATTAAATCTTAACGTACGTTCCGTCACGTATTACAAAATTTGAAGGTGGGTGATTATGTAGCAGAAACGATCTTATCATACGATTGCCAGCTATTGTGAACCTTGCTTTACAATATGAACCCTTTGTACATCGCCATATGGAAGTATTCACTTTGATCTTGTCGCAATAGAATGAGTGTTGATCAACGATGCCCCAAGTCCTGCCGCTGTAATTCCTTACCCAAGACACTGAAAATGAAATACATATTGTCTTTAGGACCGATATTACAATTATCACAGAAAGGTTAAGCGCAAAATAAATTATAACTCAATATTATACGTCAATATATAAAAAACGTACGTAATTTTCAAATAGTTTTAAAATATTTAAAATAGGAATATTTTAATTACTTTTCGCGACTTCAAATAGCAAGTCATGGCTTTTTAAATTTATAATTAAACAACAAAGAATATATTAAAAGAAGAATACCACCCCATCTAGTAATCTTGTTGCGCTGGCGCTCCAACCTGTCATTACAAGTAGTAACTGCATTTTAGATTCTTTATTAGCGCATTTTTTTTTAATTTTCATCCAACGCATATTTTGTATGGATAGAAAACGATATATTTTTTTCTTTTGTTGTATGTTTAATGGTAGCCGCAAATGCCTTTAACAGCTATGCCCAAATTATCGATGAGCACTGCGACTATTTTATATTACATTTCTTAGTCTTCTTTCATAGCCTACGTATTGAATTTGTTAATACAATAAGTTTAGTTTATTATTAATTTTGTGCATATACTTAAATATATTAAGTTTATTTATATTTCTCTTGTAAGTATATTCTCTTTTAGAGAAACAAATATTTTAAACCGTTTATACTTTACCTATGAATATATTACACGGTTTTTTTTTATTATGATTAAAAAGTCGTTTCAAAAGTGCTATATTACCAATTTATATTTTAATGTAGATCACAATATTTTTTTGTATTATATTAATTTATAATTCACGTGTCATAGTTTGAAGAAATATAGCCCTCGCTTTAATTTTTAAATCCCAGCCTAACCGTCCGAACCCCTGTTCAACATAGGCCTCCCGAAAAGGAATAATGCCATAAACCCTACATTTGACAAGCGGTTTGGTTCTCGCAGTTTGTATTATGAGATATTCAGGAAAATGCCCCTGCTCGTTACACTAGAGACCACCCGGCTAGTTCATTAGATAGTGACAAATTATATTCTGAAGCCTTCACCACACGAGTAATAGGGATTTTTTTTCATAGTTAACTGTAATCTTCAAATAAGGAGTTTCATTTTTAATAGCACAATATATTTTTCTCTCATTCTCATCATACATTACTTGTGACAATTCGTAATAAAATCAGCTATTAATACTATATTTAAGTAATTAATATTAAGGTATTGAATCAGTTCACTAAAAAGCTCTAATCATCATGCTAAAATCTCGAAGCCCTGCCCAATTTAAATAACATTCCATCTCTCACAATAATATTTGGTGGATTGTGAGTATGTTCCAAAGAATTGTGTCTCGTAATTAGTCCCTCAGAATTAGCTTTGAACCTGGCTTTACAAGGGGAGCCATAGTTACATCTCCATACTGTTTCATGTAAACAGCTCATGCCGACGCTGTAATACGTGTATTCAGCCAAAATAGCCACTTGTTTACCATTTGAATTCTGAACATATTGAACTAGAAATATAAATAAATAATGAGTAAAATTCTAAGTATAAAAGTATTTTACAGTCCTACTCTTTTATGTAAATATAATTATGTAATTGAGGAATATTTAGAATGCAGATTGCTATATTTTCTGTGGTTTATTTTTTATATACGCATTAAAAATAAAATAAAAATAAAACAAGAAAAACCTTTATTTAAAATAGTTTTTTTTTAAACAACTAGTGCTTGATAATATTAATAATAAGTGGCAATTCGATCTTATACAATTAAGTACACCAAACACTGCTAGTGTTAGCAAAAAATAAATACGTGTTAGTAGTAACATATGGGCAAAATACCATGAGATTTGATCAAGCAGATGAGAGCTAGATCTAGAAGTCCAACTTAACCCCACCATCAGCCTCACGGAGAGGTATCCATAGTTTTTGGATTCCAGAAATGGATTGGATTCATTCCTCTATTCATCCCTCCACCCACCAGCCTATTGCTGTCCACTATTATCTAATAGTGGACTACTATCCACATATCCTCATATCGTCTCCCTCGTGTCATCCCCTATTGTTTAATAGTGGAGTTAAATCTATAAGCCTCCCCACGAAGCGTATAGAAAGCTATAATCGCTGTACTTGAATTATGGGTTGATCATCATAGTTTGTATAATAAGTTTCCCAGTAGAGCTCCCCATGCATCTGGTGATCTTTCGAACGTTTCGTTTATTTATATCGAAGCAATTATATTATTAAGATATTACATACATACTAATTGTTGTTACGATTCTCACGAGAACAAAAAACAAATCGGTGCACAAGGGCGCACATTCATTTCTGTATAGTAGGTACTTTATTATAGTATATATATATACACGTGTGTATAATATATTACTTATTTAATTTTATGGTATAAACCATCAGAAGTTTGAAATAATTCTGGTTGTGTATGTGTATGCTCCCCTATAACCTCGGTGATAATGAGATCCGCGGTGGTGTGCACAGCTGCCTTACACCCATTGTGGTACCGGCTACAATACCAACGTGAGTTAGAATTCCTCATCTTCTGTCTTCTATTGTATGTATAACCGCCCGCCAGCAACGCTTCGCAACCTCTAGACATTGTTATTATCACGGCTGTAATGAATACATATTATTACGGTCAATTCAGATCAGATGGCAATATAATTGTGCTTGCTTAAACATTTTTTAAATAATACATTAATACTTTATAATCAAGTAACATCTGCAGTTCCAAATAGTAGATAAATCGCATGGGGTAATTAGCTGATCCTATTCAAATTTAAGGTATTTTTTTTATAATTTTGATAAAAAACCATCACTTTAAAATCTGCTCGCATATATTTACCACTAATCTGAATTGACCCTGATTCAAATTCTTTTAAATCAAAAAGAAATATAAAATAAATTGTTTAATTTTTTGATGAATTTAAATATGACGGCATTGAGTAGCAAAACCGGGGTAAAATTACGTATGAATTCTTGAATAACTTTCAATATACATATTTGTAGTGGGTGTACTAAGAATCAAAAATGTCACCACTATTCTTATTTGCGTGTCTTGTGGAGGGCCAATGACCTAAACAACACTCGTGTGATGTCAGCCAATACTTAGTAAATACCCACTAAAAAAGGTCTATCACTAAATGACATACTTTATCGAGGAAATGCATTACCATAGGCTTTCTCATATCAATACGTTATAAGTGCACTCGTTCGCCGAACTTTGAGCCAACCGCTAACGCAATGTAGTGCCTAATGGGCAACAACTTTACTGCTTAGCGTCTATTGTCACTTACAATTAAAAATTATCAAGCACTAGCATTTTATAAAAAAAAAAATAGTGATTTATCTACTAAATATAACCTATTCTGATAAAGAATATTCATAAAACGCATAAAAATATTTCTATTTTCGTTACAGACTGAAACCGTCCAACCGATTGCCTCTAAACCGATTTATTTAGAAAGACAATAATACGAAGATTGTTTTAAACCAATAAAAAAAGGAATTAGGACGCAGCAGATGGCGATTTCATCGATTTCAAGGAATAACATTATCATTTCGATTTATTGTACATAGTGTTGCCCAAATGCAAGACCAAGACGAGACTTGGACCGGTCTTGGTCTTGGTCTTGCAACATCACACCTGGTCTCGTCTTGGTCTTGGTCTTGCGCACCCGGGTCTTGGTCTTGGTCTTGGTCTTGCGCACCCGAGTCTTGGTATTGCAGCAAGAGTCTCGCAAAGTTTTGCAGTTAGAATAACGTAACAGTAATTTATCATGGCAATGAAAAATCCAACTAAATTAATCAAATATCCTATCTTATCTATCCATCTGTTAGCCTATAGTTCACTATTGAATACAATACTTACCACTGGAGAAAATTACTCTTCTATTCCCCTGGTGTTCCATTAGACAGCGTTACTATTCTTATGACAGGACTTTCGACCCTATTTTCTTAAGACGTCACCACACGAGGCAGTTGATACAATAAATTTTATGTCATTTTATAATCAATGCGATATTTTACAATTAATGCGATTGTTTATATTCCCCTTCAAGTTAAGTGGTATGTATCTATTGTATTTCCAGTTTAGTTACTGATACTCTGGATACTTGAAAAAACCTGTTGCTCTATTGCCTATATAAATACTTTGGCCGCTGGATCCATGTAGCTCTTAATATACTATTTATTCAAGAACATATAAAACTGATTTAAAATTTTATGGTTTTAATACTTGTAAAATATAATATATTCGTCGTCATCGTCACAGCTCATAAAAGTGCCACTGCTGGGCTTAAGCTTCCTTCCAGTAAGAGGAAAATTGATCTACTATACCACGCTGGTCAGACATGTTGGTACAGGGTTTTCTTTCTAGTTTCACTTCTCTTGCACATATGTTATATACACAGAGTGTATCAGGTTATGGGACAACTGTTCATGTATGTTGTAGTTCAACAGTCATAGATCATAATTAGAATGTATATTACACAAAAACAATATAACGTAAAAGTTATAGTGATTACAAAAATGTGTGTCTAAGAGTTTATGCCTTAAATTTTATGCATTATATAGGTATGTACAGACAGGATATATGTAAGCATGTAAAATTTCGACAGTATAAATAGGTATTAGATTTGCGCGAACCTTTCAATGGTTACTTAGGTACAAAGGCGACTCATCAACGGTCATCGGCCGATCAGCTGATTTATGTTAAAGCGAAGTTTGTCTTGCTTATGCAAACGTAATCATTGATTTATTCAAATTCTAATGAACATTTAACAAAATACGAATATGTTATAGATTAAGTATCATTCCTTTATACATTTTAATCAATTTACACGAAAAAACGATGACAAAATTGAGAACTTACATGTCTCTCAATTCATTAACGAATCGATATTTTTATTTCAATTTTTTTTCATGGGTTCCTAACACCATTGCCCGATCCGATTTGATACGACATCCACGGGTAAGAGAGTGGTGAATTATATTCGTACTCTGTCTTTTTTTTGTGTGTGTGTAGCTGTTGGTCGCAGATGACCTTGACAGCTTAACGCGGTCAATGGGTGAGCGCTGATGGCTCTCAACCCGGTAAGTAAGTTAAGCGAACATTGCCCGAGGGCTCCCCCCTGTGGGGAACGGACCTCGGCTCGGGGTGTCGCTGAGTGCAAAGTGGGCGTGGCCAAGTTTAGGTTAATGACTTTTACGCGGCGCGGTTTTCGACCTCAACGGCGAGGCCGATACCGCGGAGTTTTATCTGTTATCGCTGCGCGAGCTGTGTAGGTCCTTTCTTGGGCGATCATAATAGCGTCATCTTCTTATTCAAGAAGATGACGAGGACATCGGACCGCGGATATTTTTGAGGGGACGTAGTTTACCGCCCCAACCACTAGTGGATTGGGGTGAGTCGTGGCAGAGGCAAAATAGCGCTGGGAGCAACGCTTCATGTACTGCCTGATGGTGATCGTACTCTGTCCCTACATGGACATTTATATAGATTAATTGTAGGCATATTTCTATGTCCAACAGTGAACGTCGTTGGGCTAATGAATAAACGGATATATAAATATGTATAATGGGCAAGAGCACTCTCGTGATTAGGGTATTTTTGTCCTTAAGCCTTTCCGAAGAGTAATTCTGAAAAGCCAACACCAACATTGGGAATCGATTGGCCAATAGATGGATATCTCAAGACTGATTTGACTTGCCGTGTAGTGACGGAGTAAGAATATAATTCATCACCCCCTATTTTACCCGTGACTGCGAACCCACGACTAAGGGCTATAATATATAACATCGGTGCAAGAGAAGGAAAACTTGACATGTATGACCTGTAACAACACGGCCGATCACCGTGGCGATTCCCCTCCGGCCACGGCCGATTCTCCTCCTGTTATGTAGAAGACACGAGCTCAACCGTATATAAGCTGAAATGGTGATTTGAATTAAATGCAAGACCGCGAGACTCTTGCAGGCCCAGTCTTGGTCTTGCTCAAGTCTTGCAGGGCCAGTCTTGGTCTTGGTCTTGCAAAAATTAAGCGGTCTTGGTCTTGGTCTCGGTCTCGCATTTCTCGCAAGACCAAGACCAAGACCGCAAGACCAAGACTTTTTTGGGCAACACTAATTGTACAGAACAGAGTCTGTTAGGTTAGGTTAGAGTAGTAGTTTAAAATAATAACAGCTAAATATTATGAATAGTAACAACG
The DNA here is from genome assembly GCA_032191425.1 of Lymantria dispar. Classification (NCBI taxonomy): domain Eukaryota; kingdom Metazoa; phylum Arthropoda; class Insecta; order Lepidoptera; family Erebidae; genus Lymantria; species Lymantria dispar. Next base: position 28,574,544 of record CM063449.1, on the reverse strand, counting down.
AAATATAACAGCGTTTTTATTAAAATAATTACATTTCTTATAATCATTAACTTAACATTATGACTTAGTCAATTGACTCTCAACACTTAAATCTAGACGTCCTTCCCACCTTAAATAGTATCCCGTCTCTCATTATAATATTTGGGGGTTCATGACTGTGTTCCACGACATTGTACCTCGTAATCACTCCTTCAGTGGTTGCCTGAAATCTAGCCTTGCAAGGATAGCCAAAGTTACACCTCCACGTGCTTCCAACTTTATAGTAAGTATAGCCAGCGAATATAGCTACTCTTTTTCCACTTGAATTATAAACAAATTGAACTGGAAATTTAAAACACATAAGTATCAAGTAAGGAATAGTAAAATAGCTATAGGTATTAAAAAAGCACTTGCTAAATCACTATATAAGTATTGTTTTAGTATATGTAATAAATACTACGTACTTAGTTCACAGAATGAGCAAACCGCCGAGTGTGAGGTTCAAATATTTGTTAATAAAAAAAAATGTTCTTGAAATTCAGGCACAAAAATCTTAATTATAAGCTCATATAACTTGCTAATTATTATGTGAAAAATTACATTGTAACGTGAATCTTTCACGTGGTTACTCCTTTTGCGAATGTAATTGTACAAAATATATGTTATGTATTTTTGTTCAAAGACCACACCCTGCACTAAGGAACTCTGTCTTGTATGGCGGGGCCTTTACAAATATATAATTAACAGATACCAATCACACCCGGATTTAAGACAATAATTTGTGAATTGCACAAAGTATTGTCCTCTGCACTTGGCACCATAGGTCTATTGTTTAACCACTATGCCATCTGTGCAGTCTGTAATTATATGAAGGCACAGATCGCTAAATCGCGCGACTACTCCATTAAATAATGAAAATTGAGTACTTGTATATTATATACAATGTAAATTTAAAAAAGTCATCAAAATTAAATAATATAAAATTTACAACATTGAATAACCCCGGACACAAACTAAAATAATAAAAAAAAGTATTACGTTCTCTTCAACAGGAATTACCAATTAATTGTCATTTAACGATTATACTAGCACGCGTAAAGAACTTAATCGAGTAATCATACGCCATTACATCATATTGGAAAAGAGCTGATACTCTTACACTGCTGGACCGATGTTAACCAAACATAACTCGGTAACAATCAGTAATCACAGGTAATTAAGATGGTCATTCTACAACATTCATCAACCTATCCATGAAACCAAATGAATGAGAATTGAAATTGGTGTTATAAATTATTGGAGAGTGTTGTTGCTATTGTTTTGGCCGGAATAATCCCTCGCTCAGGTTTACGACCTCTACGCAAAAGAAAGAAGGTGGCGACACATGATATTCTTAATCCATCACCATATAGAAAACTTAATAAAGGAACAATATTGAATCACAAAAATTAAGTAATGATCATTAAAGATCAAAAACAAAATGCAAATTAACAAATACGTATGGAGATTTAATTCTACTTCTCACAGATTCGCTTCATGTTGGTAGTGTATATAGTAGGTATACGTATTTGTTAAGCTAAGTAAGAGCCAATGCCACAATTTTAAAGTCATTTGGGTCGACATATTGTAAAGAAAAGTTTGCCGTGTAGTGACGGAGTAAGAATACAATTCACTACCCCCATTCTTGCTCGTGGTGCGTCCTCAAGATCGATTGCGGGATAAAATATGCATCAGCATCTATATAAGAAAGAAAAATTAAAAATAAAGCCCTGTACCAACTCGTCTATCCAGCGTGATATAGTAGGTCAGTTTTAATCCATTGCGGTGGAGGTCCGAGCCCAGCTGTGGGACGTTATGAGCTGTGATGATAATGATGATTGTTAAAAGTTAGCAAAATACACATAATCGTTCGCAGTTATAATATTAATATAATATTAGTGAGGGATTTAATGACTGTTCAAGATTAAAATTTCGGAATTTAAAAGAACATTATATAATTTGTTAACAAAATCACAATACTAAAAATATAAATAACAAAAAATGTTGGGAACCAGACAGAACTTAAAAATAAAACATTATTATTTTTCTACTAATCAAACATTTGATACACATTTTAACCTACTTACAATAAATATTATTGATATACTACGGTTTTAAATTGGTCTATATCAGTAACCTAATCTCAACTCTCCTTTGGTACATAATTTAATTTTAAACTATACCCATTAAGTATGTATCTTCTTAGTTATTGTTATCTATATAATATTCCAAAATATTTAATTATAGTTTAACAAAGTGGAATGTGCATTTTAAAACATGAAATTAAGATATAAACAACGTTTATCGGGATTAAACATTCAACTATAAATTTAAAACAAGGAGACCACTAATGTATTATTTATTAATTATAAGAGAGTGATTTCTAAATCTATTAAAAAAATACATTACATGACTAAAATACCGGCAAGTCTGGCCATTCATTAGTACTTTAATACTGGTCGCGAATACGCACTGTTCATATTTGTTTGCTTCTTTATAAACAAATACAAATAAAAGTAGTATTTTTTATTACATTCTTCGTGTTTTATTTTATTCAGCTGCCTATTTTCACTGTTTCTCATTGAAAACTTAATTTTTACTACGTTACATAGCCTCGCATTGTTTAATATTTAATTTTAAAATACGATTTAGAACTTTTCAAGGCACTTTAAGAACCTCAATATCTTTCTCTTAGATTTTAGCTACATACATATCAAAACACTAAATTCAATATTTACTTCGCCTATAACTTGCATTATATGCTCATCAAGTTTGTTTAAATTCTTCAATTTAAATTTTTCATCAATCCCTATTTGACAAAATTTGATGCACTCCCTCGTCAGAAAGAGAATAAATACGTACATACGTAAATATATATCTTTTTTTTTTTCTAAAAGCACCATATACTATAACGGCTGCGACAGAGAGATGTTCTATAATTTAATGTTAACTACCAATGTTATTTATGTAGATTTATACTCAAAAAAATTCAAAGTGAACAGTGATCTAATTTATCTATCTTTAATGCACCTATATTGTTAGGTGTATTAGGACAAACACGTGCATCTTCGTTTTCAATAATTTAAAATAAACATTATTATGGGGCACGAACATAACGGTAATCACAACACCCGCGGATAAAAAAAGGAAAACACCTTGCATTCTTAATCACACGGTTATGTCTCATGCATTTGCATTTAATTAATTAGCATTTACAATTCCAATATTATAAAGCCAGAATTTATTTTTAGGCAATTTATATCATAATTATATGTAAAATATGATTGGTAATTTAACATATTACTTTTTATAAATCAAAAAATGTGTATAAGCAGATAATAGTAATGTTGGTGACCCGTACAAACATCAAAAGCGTTATAAATACTTGAAATTAATACATATAAAAGAATACGAGATAGAGATCTATGTATTTGCAAAATAAAATGTATATTTCTATTTTTATAGAGATATTTTAGTCAATTCACCGATTCCCAATAATTTCATTCGTAGATGGTAATTTTTCAAATCTACGTGAATGAGAAAAAAGAATTTATTACGCTATATATTGGAATAAAAGTTGCAATTTAGCCGTGCGAATGAAGACCACTCGTAGAGATAATAACGCCATCTACAGTGACCGCTGAAGCTTTACATTTGTGTTTATGTTTCTTAGCACAAGTCCATCTTATTCTATTGCCAACAAGTGATCGAGAATGTCTGAAGAACTTGTACCCTCCGATAAATATGTGAGTTGTCTCTCTGGTACAGAAACGAGCTCGCAGTAGTGACGCTAAATATTCTGCAAGCAAAACTAGAATTGAATACTAGAAACCATGATTACAATAATTTATAATTATATTTTATTAATATATATTAGCTAAATAATTTTTAAAATAAATAAAACCACGTTTTATTCAATTAATTTTACTTCAATAAAATAATCGCAATTAGTATTATACTAGTTTTTTCAACCCATAATACAATGATACTATGAATCAACATCAAATTAACAGCAAAAGATACAGCTCTTCATGAAATACATACCTATCAAATCTCCGTAAAACAACCAATATAAAAAATATAAATATTATGACATTTAAATTCTGTTAATTTATATAAAGATAGCACCATAGCAAAAATCTTTATCGAGTTGTTAAGTCGGCTTTAATCAAACATCTGGATGTTAAAAGATTTAAGACACTCTAACCCACTTTAATGTATTGTCCATCTGCAGTTAAATGATAAGCTGGTGGTTGATGATTATGATCTTCGTTAAAATATTTTAAATATCCATCTACATCCGTCCGAGCTTTAGCGGTACATCCACTCTTCTTCTTAGTACAATACCAAAACATAGGTTTATACTGTGAATAGGTAAACCCATTGATCATTAACAAATTCTTATTTTTATTCCTTGTGCTTGGTATTATTATAACTGAAAGTAGAAAATTGTGGAAATTTTACTTCAAGATTTTGCATAATATCATCTTGACAGTATTTTAGTTACGAGGTTCAGTGGTAAGCAATACTACCCAAATGGGTAAACCGTATTTATGTGCCCGTATGTGTGTGCAGAACCAATATATAGATATAGAACAAAACAGATATCAAGTGCAGGAGCAACGTATTTAAGCACACTCAAAATAATAGTAAGTAAATGTATAAAAATAATGCCTCTGCCATCTTGGAAAATGCTTAACGCCCAACAGTATAGTAAATGTGGCCTGAGAAAAAAAATTGGGTAGGTAATATACATATGTAATAGAAAAATATTCTCACAATTCATCGATGGATCTGTGCTGAACAGAGCTGGAAGAAAGAGACGGGTCTGAGACTGTCCCAATGAGAGGTTTGATATAGAGAAGCTTGTTATATAAATATAAGTATACATACTCTCAAATTGTAGGTCCGCGCTCTCAGCATGGCAATAGTAAAACTGCTAATGATTATGGAAATTTTTGAATTCCAAAACCTCATCTTTCGACGTAATGACAGATGCTTTACAGCCTAGCCTCTTCTTACTACAACTCCAAAACGCTTTCCCATACTTTTCTTTATACTTATTATAACTTATGTCACCCAATATTAATACTCGATGTTTGCCAGTTTTCGAGAAGAAATGGTGGCTTCCTGGAAGATGATAAAAAAGTATTCAACATAAAATGTATCTAAGAGAAGTTCTCTTGGGTAATTTAATATATAAACAAATAGTAATGCTGCATAGACACAGTAAATTAAATATATTATTATTATGATTGGTTTATTATGACTGAATCTGGGCCGAGCAAAAAAATTTTTTCTGCAGATTTTACCGATTTTTACAAATTCAATAATGATTTTCAATAACGACTATGTAATCAGGAACTGTTTTCGATTACCTCTAATAATATGAAATTTGCTGGTTCCCTAATAAGTAGGACTAAATTAGGCGATGAAATGTAAACGTGTTATACTACTGCTTACCCCTTCGGGGATAAAAGCACGGGTATATATAAAATTAATGATTTTTTAATAAGATCATTAATAATATATATTAATGAATCTTTATCCTCTTAGAATCAACACTAATATTCTACCATTTTCGACTCAAGTAAAAAATATTGTTACCTGAACAATTTCAAACTTTAGCTTGATGTTGGGAATTTCTTAAAAAGATTCTACAAGGTCAAAGAAAGTGTGCAGAAATCTCCAACAGGTTTCGAATGTTAGGACTTCACTTCACGTTAAGTGTAACTGAAGGCGTAACATTTAGTAGAATAATGAACTAAAACATATGTTATGTAATAACAAGATGTGATGACAGGTTAAGAATCAATGAAACAATGTGTTTTTACATTATAATGAAACAATGTATTTTTTACCTTATTTTCTCGTAAGAGTGGTATAGCCGTCTTAGTAGCAGCAATCTCTGCAACCGCCAACCCATCTGCTAAGCGTGACCAGAAAGAAAATTTGTAATTGGGCATTAAACATTTTTTGGCTTCCTAACATATGTAGATAGTGATAGGTTTTATTAATACAACACGCCATCAACCGTTTATTTTTCTACTAATATCTTCCACGTGTGTCGATTGAAGTCAATATAGTCTGTGTAAGGTTTATGCGTAGGGTAGTATATCATCCACTGTGCCATAAAATACTTCCAGTTAATCAAATTACTTAAATCCAAATTCAATAGCAGTGATTTTATCAATAATTATATCAACACGCTTTGTCTTTTGTCACAAGCGAAATCTTGCCATATACAAGATTTTCAATTAAATTTATTATATTCTGAATAAAACAAGGTTCATCTTAATGGTAAATATTTAATGAATTTTATAACATATCGTTAAATTTTTAATTAACAACAAATATTTTGTTAATTAGATTTTAAAGCGGTTGCCCTCCTGCCTTCGTACAGTCTCTAAGTACCAACAGGGGAATATTATTTTTTCAACCTTTACGTGTGTATTTATAGGAATAACAAGTAAAAACCATAAAATAATGTTAATTATAACGTCGCTGCACTTCTACACGTGGTTGTGTAAAGCATGTTAACTTGGTTGGAGTTGACACAGACTGAATATAAAAATAACATAGAAAACTCAGAGGATGTAGTAAAAATGTGTAGATAAATATGATTGATATAAATTTAATATTAATGAAGGATTTAAATTCTTCTCTTATTTCTTCTACCTATTCTGCGTGTCTTAAAAGAGACAACTAAAAAATGTAAAAACATAACGTAACTTCAAAAGGAGAACTCTTGCTCTACTTTTTAGAGGAGACCCGTCCTTAATACATACTATGAGGCTTATGAAACAAGAAAGCTAAGAAGGTATTTGCAATAAATAATATATTTTTAAATGTCTTTAGTGAAACTTTATAAAAAGTTTTTTTTGTTATGTTTTTATTATTTTAAGTAATAATAATAACTACTAATATTTCGTTAAATAACATCCCATTCCTTTACGTGAAAAATATCTAACTGGCGAAAAGTTCTGAAAATAATAGTAGGCTTTTTTCTAAGTTATATTTTTAAAACTAAGCTGGTACTTTAACAATTGAATTTTAACTGATATTGGACATTATTTACAATACAATTAGATTGATCAACTTAAAAATTGTATTAACATATATTTTATTTAAACAAAAGCAATAACGATTCTGATATTAGTACCAATAGAATTAACAAAAATGAAGTTGACTTATTCGAACCTGGTCACTGTTTTCTTTATTATTGTCTAAATTACAAACGAAAAGCCCTTTTCTATTTCAGGTATAAGAAATGATTACATTTTTTGCTGTGTGGTGGCGACTACGAATACTGTCACTTACAATGCTCGTGGGTATTGTAAAAGACGACTAAGAGCTTTGTATCGACCTGGGTCGTTTCTATCCGTCAACCATACCGTCTGGTCAACAATTACATTCCCAAGAAGGCTACAGGCAGGCGGCCGATCATAAACCGATACACGAGGTGTAAAATATGTACGATGTAATAGGAGTAGCCACCCCAAGTAATTGACATAAGAGCAGGATGATGATAATGATGTATAAGAAGTGATTTACTTGTGCCTATAATATAGACTAGATATACACCTAACACCAGGATTAAAAAAGGACTAGTTGTTACAAACATTTAGTAGAATACTACCACAAAGTTACTCTGATACTATTAATCATAACAAATACATATTTTAGCCCACTAGTATGTCGCTCAGAGCTGATATTCCGTATAAGCAAAGAAGTACTTAACGTTGACCAGCACGACATCTCCGTACATTCGTGTGAACTAATTGTTACAGATTTGACATAAATGTATCAAAATATCGCGCGGGACCATGTTTATAGACAGGAAATATCGGCTCATATTAAAAACTGTTAAAAACGATGATTTTTTTTATCAGTTACTTTCATAGATAATCTAATCATGATTGTGAGATGCAGTTCTCTTCACAATATCTTGCTTGTATGTAAAGACAGCAGCTTTGCAACCTAAAGATCTTCTCTTAGAGCATCGCCACTCAATCTTGCTGCCCTTTGTTCTCTTTTTGTGAAATTTCTGATTATTCACCATTAAGTAACACCCGCGAGGAGTTTCCACCATAAATTCTGAAATTATAAACATTTTAATACTTTTAGCACAAAATTATTTATTAAAGGACACAACTTTAGTATTGAAATTATCGTGAGCGTAACACATATTAGAATGCGGCAGAACACTCACGTGTTAAGATCAATTACATCGACCCGGGTTTAAAATTATACGCTTGGACATACATTTTATTAATTACATATATATACAAAGAGCATCCATTGTCCAAATTTATGAATCAATGCCCAACCTAAATAATCAAACAGAGATACTTGAAGAAATTTGGAATACCTTGTCTTAAAATAATTATATACCTTATCTACCTTTGTAAAGCATTATAAAATATTGAGTTGTTTTGTTGTATTGAGTATTTGGAATTCCTTTTGCATCCCACGCGCCGTCCTGTAGGCTTCTCATATGATTTTATTCGAAAGAATTATATCTAGTTACCAAATTATTATTGTATAAAGATATGTACTCGTATGCATATGTGAACGTTTATGTACTTGAAATTTACGTAATATTTAGTATAATTTCTCTTGAATCTCGAAATAGACAAATAAATAAGAGGTGTTACTATTTTAATTTTACTAACTTATTAGATCTAAACGACCCATTATTCTAAGCAATTTAACAGACGTGATTGTGATCCTTATTATACTTGACAATAGTATCTTCAATGGTGATGATATACGCCTTACATCCGTTTCTTCGCTTATTACATCTCCACTCTCTTTTGATTCCTCGTTCTCTCTCTTTTAAAAAAGTATATCCCTGTGAAACTATTGTTTGATGTCCACGCTGAGACACAGCAAAAGCATATTCTGAAAAATAGTACCTACTTGGAAATTGCAAATCAAATAGGCCAAATTCTCGAAGGCTAGATAAAATTAATAACGGACTAGAAATAAAACAAATAATGAACGGCTGTGCACATAGTGGACAACTGATGGTAAGTCATACTGCCGCTCATGTACCTTTGATAGGTCGCTGCCTACCGTTAATTGTAGGGAGTGTGAATGCGTGCAATGAGGTTCGGTGATACTAAAGGCATCACTAAAACCAACAACACGCAAACAAGCTCAGAAATTGGGCTTCTGGCTTTCTTGGTCACCGAACGAATTGCAGTAACAGATTGTCACTATTCAGATACTTTTTTTTTTCGAGAGTGTGGCACTACCCTGGACAAACCGGCTCGCGACTGTAACCAGACCACTGTCGACAGTATAGTCCTACCACATAAAATCTCATAAGAACGTATCCTGCCGTGATATCCTTGTTTAATCCATACCTAAGGCAGTTAGTTCTTTGTGCAATCCACAAATTATTGTTCTAGGTCTGGATGTAATGTGAATACGTTATTTGTGTATGTTTCTGATGCCCCAAGGCGATAAAGATTTATTGCCTTGTTAGATAAAAATTCATCATCATCACAGCCCACATATACACAATGGGAGGGAATTTAACATACTATACCGTGATGGTCAGACATGTTGGTATAGGGTTTTATTTCGAGTTTTCCCTCTCTTGCACAGATCTTATGTGCATATTATATCCCTTAGTCGTCTTTTATGACATCCACGGGCAAGATAGGGAGTGGTGAATTATATTCTTCATCCGTCACCACACGGACAGATAAAAATTAACATCAATAAACTCAAATCATGTTGGCGTTTTAAAAGTTATGATACATACCCGATATCAAAGTACAGTATCTTTTTTCCTTTAGACCAATTTGATAAGAAATCAGATCTATAGATATATCTTATGAACCTAATTAGAAAGATATAATGACAATTATAACATAACTACTATTATATCTTTCTAAGAAGTTTATATATCAAAAGCAAATCGTGGTTATATACTTATACTACCTGACCCGACAGACGTTGTCCTGTACACAGTCTAGATGGACGTTAAGTTTTCTTAAATTTTCTAATTTTCTACTCTACTTCCTTAATTGTTTTCCATAAAAGCCTTTTTTCAGAGTATTAGAAAACTTAAAAAAAAAGATTACCGAAATCGGTAAAGTCGTTCTCAAGGTAGATTATTGTCCTGCTTGAACAGCGCCACCTACCGGGTCCAATTGTGAATCTAAACCATTCTCGAATCTCCCTGAACACACACAAAAAATTTCGTCAACATCGGTCCAGCCGTTTAGGAGGAGTTCAGTGACATACACGCGTAGTCAAGAAATTTATATATAAGATAATCTTACATATAAAATTGAATATTTATTTGTACTTCTTGCTGTGTAGTAACATGTTTTACGTAATATTTACAATGCAACTTTGGTAATCCGTGAGTGTAAATGAGTATGTATACATTTCGTAATAGACTTAAGTATAAATCTTTACAGCGATCCATAATATACACACAATTTACAAGATACCATATATTTTAGACTATTAATATAATTCTCTAATAAATTCGTATATCCGTAAAATAATCTTTAAAATTGCGTGTCATAGGCAAATTAGTTTACATTAAAATTAATGCACTATAATGAAAGATATTTCATAATGCCAACCAAAAAAAATTTAAGAAATAATATACAGAAATTTTAATGATATAGTCTCTATTACGTTCAATGATTATGTTCAGCTCGTACTCGAATGATGGTACTGTCTATAGTCGTAACGAAAGCCTGGCACCCTCTTGTCCTGTTCTGACACCGCCATCTGGTTTTAAGTCCCTCATTCTGATGAACGGTGTACCGATGTAGCCCAATATACAGACACCGTTTCCCGTTGACAGTAAAGCCAAAAGATACTGTAATTTTATGAGAAATTGATGAGTGACATCTCTAATCTACAATCTCTAATAAATTTCTTTTATTTCCTCCTTCTTTTCTTACTTTTGGATTCATACGTTACCATTGGTAAGTACAAAGCCGCTCGGAAATTTGTCGACATTCAAGTGTAACCTACTCAGAATGGTCCACACCATTAATTTGCTGTAACATTTTCTTTTAAATTTTACCCCTCTTGTAGTAATATTATGTGCTTTCATAACTTACCGCGACATTAAAGGAGTAATAACATACTGTACTGTTCACCTCCACATATACATATACAGTAGAATCTCACTAATCCGGCACTTCAATAGACCGACACGTCCAATAATCCGGCACCCTCTGCCCGCGCCTCCCTCGCCCCTCTTCGCGTATGCGCTCCGGTCTAACCTCAAAACTTATCACGTGCATATATGTATGCAGCGGCGGCCTTACCCATTGCGAGGATCCGGGCGGCAAGTCTTTGCGAGGCCCCGGGCGGCAGTCTTTGCGAGGCCCCGGGCGGCAGGTCTTTGCGAGGCCCTTTGTCCTTCGTGAAAAGTATGAGATACGAAAATAGGTCTGGTTGTTTGGTTTAGGGATTTCTCATGTTTGATGAAAAATACTAAAGTTGTACAAATAAATAAGGTTTTATAATATTGAAAACAAAGTGAAAAATATAATTAATAAGTAAAAATGTAATTTAAAATCTATATTTTTTTAAATTTGCTTGGGTTGTTGTGTGAGGCCGCTGTAAGCGCGAGGCCCCTGTAAGCGCGAGGCCCCGGGCGATTGCCCTGTTCGCCACCCCCTAAGGCCGCCACTGTATGTATGTGCATGTATTCTGTGCATTGTACGTAACTTATCATGTGCATACACAATAATATGTAAATTCAATACATTATATGTATTCTCTGTATGAAATGCTTTATTTTTTATTAGGTTTTTCTAAATAATCCAGTAAACCGAACATTCCAATAATCCGGCACCCTTTGGTTTTTAATAGTGCCGGATTAGTGAGATTACACTGTATATATATATATATATATATATATTGCTAAAGAAAATTACCCAACCCCTATCGTTTTGTTTTTCAAGAAAAAACAGGCGAGCTTGCTTGCAATTTATTAGAAATTTTTAAAATTTGAAATCTATAGGATGCACGCTGTGCCAATGTTGGTAAATATAAATAACATACATTTTTATACAATAAATAATAATTTATAATAAAGAACAAACAGTAATTAACTAATCAAACAACTTTGTTGATATAGTTGTTGTACCTATAGTTGTACCTACATATAGTAGGTACATACAAATTAAAATTCAAATATTCTATCAATACATTATCATTGGAAAATGTGATCTCATCTCACATTATACTTCATAAAAACATATACATTCCAAGCGCCTAAGTAAAGCATCTCAAGAAATAATCGATTCACGAATTAATAAAAACATCTGTAGAAATCGTTTTTCAAAAAAGTCCACATTATTCAACAATTTCACGTAGGTCCCATCGCTGAACAAAATATAGGTACATATACCAAATATTTTGGTTAACACACACAAAAAACAGTGCTCATATTCAAACTAAAATGTTATAATACATAATCTCTTTTTAGTGATTAACAAAATATATCATATACACTATAAAATTCACAATTAAAGTTCATTGGTGATTATGTTTCCCAGCCGTTTTAACAATAACACCTTCGCAGGTCATGAGAGATGCCGTGCAACGAAGAGTACGCTTCTTGACGCAGGACCAACGTGTCTTTTCACCACATATCTTCTCTCTGTTAAAGCGATAACTGCCCACTAAAATCACAGGATTTCCTCTGAGAGATCTTCCAAATCGTGGCTCTGTCGGCAGAAGAAAGTAGATCACTATGTATGAGCTTTATATAAATTAAAAATATGTATATACTAACTGGATCGGCTCTCATCTCTATCTTTCTAATATTTATGTGTATTTTTATTTTATTATTTAATTTAATAAAATTAGTTCATAATTTCATTCAAATCTATTAAAATTTTGTGAAACTTTTTGTAAACATTTCCTAAATTATGCTACAACTCAATAGTATAAATAAGCGCCAGAAAATACACTAATATATTTAAATAATTTTATAGTTAAACAGATCCAAAAAACTTAGTTAGCTTAGTTTTTTTTTTTGTGGATGGGCTGCAGTCGGCGCGCCTCCGCACCACTCCGTCCGGGGCGACAAAGGTGCTTAAGCACGCTTAAAAACTTATAGAGTGACACCATTCTCGAATTCTGAAACTTTGATGTTTCTTCTTCACTCGTTATTAAATCATATACCTACTTAGTCATTGATGTGCCCATACAATTACTAGGGTTAAATGTTAAAGACTGACATGTATCTATTGCTTTAATTGACTTAATGCTTTCCTACATTTAAAATCAAATCATTTATCACGTAACCATTATATTTGATTATATAATGTATAACTTAAATAACATTGCTTTATAATAATAATAATCTTTTTGATTTATTCAATAGTATTGTTTATTTTGATATATAAATTAACTTATTTTCATAATATTAAATTAATGTTTATATAAATATACTATGAATTTGATCAACTTCTTCAGGTACGGAATGCGAAGCCGGAGGATGTGTATGCGAGGATTTCTTTACAAGTTCTCCTGCGTAAGAGACCAAGGACCCTGAACATGTTTTCGATTCTCTTTGCGAGCACACCCACCATACTTTTAGACCCGACTGGTTGTTCTTCCTATACCGGTAACCGTCGCAATAGGCATACAATCTGCCCTTATGTTCCGCTAAACGAACTGTTGGCAAAAGAGATACCCTATTAATTTGAAAATATTAGACAATATTTACAAGATTATATTTAGTCGATTTGTGCATAAAGTTCAAACATCTTTCATACACAATTTAATTAAGTACCAAACACAACGTACAAATTCAACATTAAAGTATTACCGTAGCAGTATTTACAATGATTTTAGCAGTTTCTTGTTGTAGGCAACCGAATGGATAAGTCATAGTGCGAAAGGAATTGCGGGTTATTAAGCTACACGCAAAGACTGTTTTTGTACGTTTCGTCCGGATCAACGGGAAGGGACAGCGAACGAGCACATCGGGCGGACCGCCGGTACCCGACCTTGCCATAGTACATCAAAGCGGGTTCCTTGCGAATACGGTCTCCAGTCACCCTCACGATATCGGCCTCTCCGTGGACGACCCGACTACTCACCAGTCCAGTTAGCCGCTGTCACGGCTAGGGCGGCATTAGGCAAGGGTACTCGCGCCTACGTCACCCAAGTCGCCGGAGGCGGAGCGTATCGTCGTATAAGAGTTCCTCTCATTCACGCTCCGCCGCGAACATCCGCGAGACCACTGCCTAAAAAGCTAGGTACACGAAAAGAAAGATCAACGTAAAAGCTAGGTAAAATTATACAGCAATAATAGATCGACAACAAAAAAAAGGATTACCCAATATTCATTTCAACAAAGTCATGTCAAGAAAATATGTGCTATAAAATGCACATGGTGAACACTAGTATACATCTATAATATCTGCAGTTAATAGTCATTAATAGTTCGAGCGGCTATAAATATTATACACATTATCAACCCTTTCCATATATGTATGTCAAATTACTGATAATATCATAAACTATCTATATATATATATATATAACAAAAAGATATAATTTTATGACGAAGAACATTTTATAACAAAGAATCCAGGGCGATAGAAGAGCGTTACATAGACAATTGAGTGAGCTATCAATAGCGATTTCTTGACTTCGGTGATCCACCCGGTGAAAAACGTATCTTTAAATCTTGCAATTTAATGATGCATCCCAATTAATGTTACTTTTTGTTGAGGAACATGTTAACCAATATAACTTTAGGTAAAGTTCTATAATTTTTGCTCGTTGCCATATATTGAATATTGGTTAGTTATATCAGCTGTTGTATAAATATTTTATTTTACTGTGTAAAAATAACATGCAATAAAAATCAAATCGGACAGATACAGACTCTTTTTCTTCCAGTTTACGTCCACTGTTAGGCTCAAACCTACTCCATTAGGAAATGAAAGTACTATAACATGCTAGCCATCTCTCTGTATTATATGCTTGTCCGTCTCGTATGAAATTTATGGCAAATAAGACGCGTAAAATTATAATCATCATAACTGGTTACAACAATAATCAAACTATTACAGAATATGCGTTAGCTGAGAATCAATAAACAATTTTAGGGGATGTATAAAAAAGTCAGCTTTTCTATAGCAATATTACAGTAAACCATCATATAACAAAACTTTTGAAAATTACACAAGTTAACAAAGAAAAATCAATTAATTTCTTTTCATCCGCTTCTTCAGGTGAGTTGGAAAAATTATACGCATTTAAAGTATGTTCAAAGGCTTTTCAATAATCAAAGATTTATCGAGATATGCATTGAACGATTGAGGAAACAAAACTGCTGTTATATCCTTGTATTTAGTAATTTTACAATTTATTAAATTTGCTACTTTTTTGTGTGGTAGCGGGTACAAATTGTATAAAATCACTGAGAGTTCTACACCAAAATTGTTCAAATTAATTTGATGCCATGTGATCAAGAATTACATTCCCAAGGAGGGTTTGCGCCAGGCAGGTGCTCATAAAACTATTGCCAAAACCTTTGAAATATATCCGATGAAAAGAGAGAATACATATTGCATCAGATTCATTAAAAAGTAAATGACCTAAGACCAAAATGATGATGATGATATTACTATTTATTAAACAAAACGAAAATGACAATTATCTATAGAATCTAAAAAGAATTGCCATCGGTGAAACCTTATCCACAACATTTGGCTGAAGACGTCACTATAAAGATATAAGAAAACCAAATCTAATACAATCAAAAAATAAATTTTACTGCCTATGGTGGTAGGTGAGCAATCAGGGGTGGATTGATCGTAAATGATAGCCAACCTTCATAGACCTTAACAATATCGACCTCATCAGGAACTGGCACGCGGTCGCAGCCTTCTGTGAGGCGGTAGTCTCGCGGAAGGTGACGGTGGAGCGCGCACGGGAGGAACGCCTCCACGACGACGCGGTCCGCTGCCGGCGACTGGGGCGGCGCAGGCGCGATTACCTGCGCCTGATGCCGCGGGTGACTGGATCGGAGAGTTAGTCCATCACCCGCCGAGAAGCCGACCGCGCGACGACGAGGAGAGGATACTCCTCAGGAGTATTCCGTCGGGCCGACCACTGACGACAAGTAGGTAACCCTGCACGAGTGGTCGACCCAACGACCAAGGCGACGTGCCACGGGTGGGTTACGGAGCCGCGCGCCGCCCCTCTGTCGCCCCGGACAAAGCTGGGCCGGGGGGTGCGCTGACCGTAGACCACCCAAAAAAAAAAGAGGTTAGTAATGCCAGAAACACAACTAAGCCACTATGGATATTGAAGAAATCTCGCATTTAGGATAATAGCTGCTTTGGTTGTGCATAAATAAACAATATTCCTTATGAAAGAAAATATGTATTTTATATTGTCGATTTCTTATTATCTCGGTTGCAATGTTTAATTTATATATTGGCATTGGAATTAAAGTTAACAAAAACATCTTTATCGTTACTATCATCACTATTAACAGATTCAGTAAGCATGTAAGTAAAGCCGAATTTATTCACACTGACACCTGAAAAACAACTACAATTATTTCAAAATTAAAATTTTCTCATTTTACAAACAGTGTTAAAAAGCTACGATACAATAATTGAGATTAACATCATAATAGTAACTTTGAAGGTAGAACTGGGGTCAACCATCATCCTTTTAGACAATTTTATTTAAGTTCTAGACAATTTTATTTAAGTTCTTTTCAGTTCTTTTTATTATAATGTAACTAAAGTAAACTTACGGTTAGTCATTTTGGTGACGTCACTTAAACCTGCAGCTGCTTCGAAAAAAGACTGAACTATAACGCCACATTACACTATGGGATATCTTCATTATTGTTTATGTAAATGTATGTTTCTCTCGTTACCTTATCGACCAATGTTACTAAGCAAGCGGTAATACAAGCCTGTTGATTAATTGCAACTCCTGCACATTCTATATTTAACGACTCCAAAAGTAGCGATTAACACAATTGTGATTGCAAACGTTAAATAAAAATTAAATTAAGTTTCAATGTTCATACATCATCAATATTCGGTTCTTTTGCACCAACACCAATGCCATAACATGACGGATGCTTGTCAAAATATCATACTCATAACATTTATTCGACGAGTATCTGCTTGCTGTTGATAAAAATTGATTAATGACACGACCAATGAAACTAAATAAAAACCTTAAAAATATGTGATAATTAGTCCGTAATTTAATTTGTTTCTGAAATTTCCTCGAATACCCAATATATAAAATAGCAATTTAGTTCTAATAGATGTATATTTTTTCACGTTTGTCAAGTTTTGTGCTGAGACGTAGTTTTACGCCATAACATCAAACCTTTCGTGTGAGGAAAGCCGATCCATCAACCAGCAGAAAGCCTACTAATATTATAAACGTGAAAATTTGTATGTGAGGATGTGAAGATGTTTGTTGCTCTTTCACGCAAAAACTACTGAATGGATTTTGATGAAACTTCACAATAATATAGCTTATATATCAGAATAACACATAGGCTATAATTTATCCCGATATGCCCACAGGAAGAGGAACTGCAGGTAAAACCGCAGGGCGCTGCTAGTAATATAAATATTGAAACTGATAACATTTAAGCATTTATAATTATTTTAAATGTTAAATTTATAATTCAAAATAAATAATCCTAATCTATTCATAAACACTACAGATTTCAAATCAGACTTACAAAGTATTTAAGCAAATATAAGAACAAATGCGACGTTATCTTCAAACTCAATTTATTATCTGAAAAATTAATACTAACATAAAACACACTTCCAAAATATTTATCGTTCTTAGGAACATAATAATCATAAAACAAAGTACCAGCCTAATTCAGTTAATACATTTGTAATAAACATACCCATAATTATTGCACATAAATAATATTGCAAATTAAATCAAAATGACTAATGACTAGGCAAAGTATACCATACCTAATATTGATACACTACCAATTTTCGCCACTCGTGTAGTTTTACATTATTCATAAAAAAATATACATGCATTGTCATTGTGTGCATTATATACATACATGCATGCAATACTTTTGGCTTAATAGGGCCAAACATGGCTATTGATGTGGAGACGGACTAAAACCATAAAACGTTCCCACCTTTCCCATAAATATCGCCAAAAATTACTAATGAGCTATCATTATCACCCTGATCTTATCCCAATTACTTGCGATCTTTTTCACTGCACAAAAATATTGACTACTATTTGCAAACAGTGGCTCCATCCGTGTGGTGTCGGAGTAAGAATAAAATTCACCATTCCATCTCTTGCCCGTGGTTATCGTAATGACGATTAAAGGATAAAAGACGGCTAAGGGAATTTCGCAGATAGCATCTATGTAAGAGCAGACAAACTAGACATAACACCCTATGTCAATACGTCTGACCAGCGTATATAGTAAGTTAATTTCCCTTCCATTATGGCAGTGGTCTAGTGGGATTTATATGAGTTGAAGTAATGATGAAGACAGTGACTAAAATACCAAATTATTGGCATTCACGGTATCAATAAATGGGTATTTTACAGTTACTAATAAAATTAAATGATAGTAGGTATATTACTTATATAAATGCAATGTGTTACAATACAATACTTTCAATGTCCGTGCAAAATATATACTTAAGAAATTGTATTTCAATTCTAAATTCATTTTAATACATATATACAAAGAAATTCTTAAAAAAATTAAATTCTTAAAAATCACCTTAATACGTATTTAATAAAAATTAGTTAATATATACTTTTGTAATGTTTTAATATCTATACAATCTCTTAGAAAGACTGTTTAATCTTCATCGTTCATTTGTTACACTTGTTGGAAGTAGACATACCATTTGCATTGTTATTCTAAGGAGATCACATATTTTCTTAGGTGTTTCAAAAATTTGCTATATTTTTTAATATACTTAAGCACGTCCTTGTAATATTAATATATGTACGTCTTTATTATAATACCTGCTGAGCCCGCAGCTTGGTTCAATTAAACTAAATTTACTAAACTTGTATTATTCTGCCAAAAATTCAAATCTCAAATTGAGCTAAAATTTGCTCAAATATACAATTGTATTGTTTTACTCAGCTATTACATCAGAGAAAAATAACAAATTGACATCAATTTAAGAAATTAATATCCTAGGTACCTATTAAATAATTCCAATCTAACTTATTTCTAGAAAATTTCATTTATTTCCTTCGTGTGCAGCCTTTTCGTTTCTTACAATATTTAATAGTATTTGTAGACTAGATCATAACTAACTTAAAAGACCCTTGAAAGCTTTTTGCCACAAATTTCTCTCGTGTGAATGTTTAGCGCTAGTTTTCACAAGCTTATTTCCATGAGTAATGACCGAAGCGATGCACCTTAACGAGGATCTTTTATAACACACCCACCATATAGTTTGCCCAAACTCCTTGTGTTTTCTATACCAGTAACCTTTATACCACAGGTAAGTTCTACCACAATAGTTCTTGTAGAATACTGAAATAGATACAAAATATTAAAATACACAAGTATTTATAATTTATATGGCCACGTGAGTACTTCAAATATTTCATAATCCAGTGCTTGACAATGTTACACCCGAGAATTAATACCATTATAGTCTAAATAAAAGGTTGGAAAATATAGAAATATTTAATCTCACTTTAAAGTCATCTTCTAAACACACACTCATCCAATTATTCAAAGAACCCAAGAAATTTTTAACCAATTTCAAAAACAAAGGAACTTCTCCATTCGACTTTGTATTTTTTTGTATGTATGTTAAACAATCATTCCCCCAACTATGAATCGATTTTAAGGTTTTTTTTTGGCAAATCATACTTCAGAAGCCATCTCAGCTCATGTATGTCTCAAGGCTGGGCTAGAGCCTCCTTAAAATAGGAAGGATACCTACTATACCACGCTGATCAAACAGGTTGGTATAGGGTCTTGTCCGAATTTTCCTTTAATTTCATAACTGTTATGTGCCTATTATATCCCTTAGTGGTCTTTTACGACACCCACGGGCAAAAGACAGGGTTGAAGAATTGTATTTTTACTCCGGCACTATATGGAAAAACTCACAGAACTTCAGAGGTAGCCCCAAGGTCTGATCAGCAGTTTTTCGATTAGCCTTAAGAATACATACTTATTTAGATCATGTCCACAGTTTTGAAGTCAGTTTTTATTTTTTAAATTTTGTATACTAGAAGTCTAGTGGATCAATTACAACTAGTCGCTTTCAAGTAACTAAAAACGCAATTCAAAGCCAGATTATATTTATTATAGATTTATATACATTTAGTGCAGATGTAAATGTTTGGTTTTGATAATCTGCCGACCGATAGTGACCACGGAAGCTTTACAGCCACGCCAAGCTTTGTTGCATATCCAGTATCTTCTCTCACCGGCCACCCGCTTAAGGTTATACCTATACTTGTGTATGTCCAGTAACCATGATCCACGTCTTGTAGTTGTAAATCTAGCTCCTGTAAACCAAAAAAAAATGTTGTTTTACCATATAATAAAAATTCGAATACAATCTAATTATGTTAAATCAATTGTATTTACAAAATAAAATAGGTATTTATCTTAAAAATACGTACTAAATAAGTCTGGTCATGATTCGTTTTGATTTTGCATTCTTATATTACCAGGCCGAAAACTTTTCTTACAAAACTGGGCACTTGGGCATTACAAAATAGCCAATCATTATCACGTATATTTTTGTTGACATAGCTAGTTTCCCCCTTTTTTTTAATTAACAGCGAAGATATTGTAAAAATGAGTACATTTGGCGAATGAATGGGCTACTTCACAACGATCAATAAAATGTGTTCAACTAATTTGTGCACGGTATTTAAGATTGATATAACACATGTATTCTTCTACAAAATGAATACTTATGTATTCATTTTCAATCTGAAAGTAGCGCCCATAATAGTAAACATAAAAGGAAATCTTTGGTGCAGGGATGATGCCAAAATACATACTTATTAGCCATCTAATGTTGATTTTTCGTATAAAAGATACATGAATACTACGCACTATGCCAACTCAAACATTGGACTCACTGCAAGAAAGTGATAATAACTTATCTATAGGAACATATAGTATAAATCGTGTTTAACTAATTATTTTACTTTTAGTTTCTACTCAAGTGCACTGTTTATCTCATATAATTATCACTTAATAGTGGTTGCCGTGTGGTCGAAATTCGGCCATAATTCATTTTAGTTAATTTTTCTGCTATACAATTTTCTTTTAATATTATTTATGTATTATTGTAAATTGAACAAACTGTATTTCTCTAAAAAAAATACGTGCGTGCAAAGTACGCATGCCAGAAGTGACACTTCTTTATCCTTTATCTTTCGTCCTTCATCCCTCATCTTTCATCTTTCATCCTTCATCCTTCATCCTCCGTCCTCCACCCTCCATCCTTCATCCTTCACCCTTCATCCCTTAGCCTTCAGCCTTTATCCTTCATCTTCTATCCTTCATCCCTCATCCTTCAGCCTTTATCCTACATCCTTCATCCCTCATCCTTCAGCCTTTATCCTACATCCTTCATCCCTCATCCTTCATCGTCCATCCCTCATTCTTCAGCCTTTATCCTACATCCTTCATCCTCCGTCCTCCATCCTTCATCCCTCAGCCTTCAGCCTTTATCCTTCATCTTTCATCCTCCATCCTTCATCCTTCAGCCTTCAGCCTTTATCCTACATCCTTCATCCTTTATTGATCCTTTAATCCATCAATTATAGACGTATTCAAAAATAATATAAAATAGTATATATATTTCTGTTTCATTCTTTTCCGACTTCATCCTACACATTTTTGTATTTGTGTCTCTTACCTGTAATGTTTTCCCTTGCATCCGATTTGAAATCACAACGATTCTAAAGAAGTTTCACTTCAATAACTAATATACTTCTTCTTCTTCTTATTTAATGGCAATGCGCTACAAAATATGGGCTATTGGTGTCAGTGTCGAGTTATAATATACATATACTGTTTACGTCTTCAGTCTTCTTCTTTTAGTCTTAGTCGTTAGCGAGGATTAGATGATGAGAACCAATCCATGGTTCCTCTGGGAATTTTCGCAGAATATAAAAATGCACGCAATTCACTATTATATCTTATTCACTAAATTACAACATTTTTCCGCATTATATTACATAAAATATCAGCAAATTTATTTAATATAACAGTAAAATATTAAAATATATAAGTAATATAATGCAGATAAAATTCAGAAATGTAGTGAATATCATATAATAGTGAATTGCGTACATTTTGATATTCTGCCAAAATTTCCAGCGAAGGCATGACTTGGATATCAGCACCAAATCATGCTAACGACTGACTGAAAGACTTAAGACTAAAGACATGAAAAATGAATATAATAACTCGACACTGGCACCAATAGCTCATATTATTGTAGCTAATTGCCACTAAATAAGAAAAAGAAGAAATGTGTATAAGCGCGCGCATGTGTGCGTGTGTGTGTAGCGATTACGCTGTAGTGTGCGTAATGCCTTTTTTAATTAATTTAATGAATTTCTAATCCATTATTATATGAAATATCAGTTTTATGCACTTCTCCTCATTATATACTTCAACTGTGCCAAATTTCATACTTGTCCATTCACGCAATTTTCGTAAAAAGGGGTACAAAGTTTTTGCTTCACGTATTTATATATAGATATTATAAATTCTTAAAGTATCTTAAAATTCTTGCAAAAACTTAAAAGAATATTAATATACTCACTCGAAGTTTACAATTGCCGACTTAGTGTAATGTAATGTGTGTAATGTTATAATTTCGGTGGTGTACAAAGTACGGAGTCTCATTTGAGTAATTTATATCTTATATCTTTAAACGAGCAATTCTTGTATATATATATATATATATATATATATATATATTCAGGATCTCGGAAACGGCTCCAACGATTTTGTTGAAACTTGGCATACTAGAGGATTCGGGTCCAAAAAATCGATCTAGCTAGGTTTTATTTATAGAAAATGTTCTTTTGTCGGTGTTTTTAGCATAACAATAAATGACATTAAATTTTAAAAGAATATGAATTCAAATTTCGTTGTAAATGGCAAGAGTTCCGGTAGCTCAGTTGGGGGACGGCCGGTTTTAATTTTGAATTTTGTAGCATCCAAACAGCATCGGTTCGAATCTCGGTGTTATTATTATTCTCTTTTTGTATTTTTTTTATATAATTTTTAGTTTTTATTAATATATCTAAATAAATTCTATAAAAATATTCCGAGCGAAGCTCGGTCTTCCAGATATTATTTGTCAAATGATGTATAAAAACCAAAAAATAAATGTGAGGAATGATATATTAATATAAAAATATTTTTATACAGTGAACAAGAACAATAAAACACATTAAATTTCAAACGACATATGTATACATCATAACAATATAAACTTAAAATTAGAAATTTTATTATTAACTATAAACCCCGTCCGCACGTATGTGCGTTGCGATCCTTTAGAAGATGAATGATCCTTTTTAATTTTACTTATAGAAAGTATGTCGGGCCAGCCACGAAGGATAAGGAACTCGGTACCGATAGTCACCCCAACGGTGAAGTAGAGGAATTAAAGTGAGTTATGGGGCCGCGCGCCCCGCCCCTTTGTCGCCCCGGTCGGAGCTGCTCGAGGTGTGCGCTAACCATAGCCCATCGCAAAAAAAGGTATAGGATGCATTTCGTATATAACTGTAACTTAGCATCAACACATTTGTACACTTTTCATAAACTAACTTTCTTAAAATTTGATACACGCTAGAATATCAACAGACTTTGAATTAAAACATAACCTTAAAATATTTACTTATTTTTTATCATTAGCGGACAAATATTTTTTAAACAAATCAAACAACGTATCAAACATTAAAATTGATGTTTCTGCATAATCAAACGTAGGTACTTGATTGAGAACATCTTTGAGGAAAATCTTAGAGAAAAAAAACATTAAGAAGATCTATGTGTGTAATACATAGAGGTGATTTTTTTACTCATACGAATAAAATATTTATCATATTCATAGAATAAATATTTGGCACAGTATACGTCTATCTGCACAATAACTGATTTATCAACTCACTTAGTAAACTATGTCGTCCAATCTTCTTCTCAGCCTGTCACTGTTAATTACGGCCTTCTCCCGATGTTGAAAATTTAGCCTACTAAGCCAGCCACACCAGCCAGATGGACTGGCATAGTTTTGTTTCGAGATTTATTCCTCTTGCAATAAATCTATATCCTCCTCAACAGTACCTAATGCTAATTCTGTTGCACACTATCGATTAATCAATTTTGCGATATCCACGAGAATACTTTTTGATCCTTATTATTCTATGGTGACGATTAAGAATGCATTATATCATTAGCACTTATTTGTCCGTGGGACTTATAAAATTCGGCTGAGGGATCACCAGGGGAATGGACAAAATAGTTTCCTGGGAAACATATAACATTAACCACAATCGTCAATCCACCTACCAATCATAGCGGTGAAGGCATTATTCCCTTCTATCCTAAGTCCAACAATGCACGTCAATAGTCTGGATAGGCTAATGACCTAGGATCGTATAACCACTTAGCATCAAGTTCTACGGGGATACTATCTGCCACTGCTTTTTTGTTATGGATGACAAATGATTGAGTACAAATAAATCGTGTGACGATGATTGAGGACCGTAAACACGCCTCACGCCTGCAAGGGAAGCAAAACTTATGCCAATTCATCTGGTCAGGTTATGAAAGTAGCTTAAATTGCCTCCCATTAAGGATTCGCGCCTGATATTTTATGAACTGAGATGAAAAAAAAGAAATATATTTATGGATGTGCAGCCTTCTAATGAATATGTGTATAGTTAATTTTGCAGATGCTCTGGCCGCAGGTAATAATAGTCACTCTACATCCGCGCGGCGCTTGATTACAACTCCAATAGAGCCTCTCTCCGCTGCCGTTCTTCAAGTTAAACTTGTACCTTCCAAGTAAAAGAAGGGGTTTTCCTCTTGACGTCCTTGAAAATATTACTGAAAATATCCATAATTAAAATAATATTTGAATACACTAATCATACACTCTCGTTGTATTTAATAGGACAAAATATTCATTTGCTTTTTTTTTTTATTTTTTTAGATACAGCCCTAAACAGGTAAGGTACACATTTACTATGTAATTTTAGATAATAAAAAATCAATACTACTACCGTAACCGAGAATAACATAATTTAAAATTTACTATAACTGTTTATAATTAATTTCTTATCATTTCACATGTTGTTAGATGAATGAGGCTATCAATAATTTGCATTTAATTACATATTTTTCATTAATATTTGTTTCACTGAATGACCAATGTCATTTAGGCGAAAACACATATGAAATCAAAATAGGGTAAGATACTCAATAATTGGCAGTTTGTCACAATCCATTGAAATCGTAAAAACTATCTTTATGAAATGTTGCCAAAAAATAATCTTATTAAGACGATAAAATAAGAGACAAATAACGTTTTTAAATAATAAGACGTGTGCTGATTACCGATTTAATATATATATCTTATTATAGTATTTTTTTGAAAACCAGATGTGCCCAATTACTGACATACTATGGCCAATTATCTTCAAAGGGCTAGAACCATTTATTGGCATTACAGACTGTTCAACAAATAAAGAAAACTATGTATAGAGAACAAGGATAATGAGGATAATGAACAAAGCTAGAAAATATGCAATCACATTTATGTATGTACATAGACACATAAAAATGAAAATAAGAAAGTACAACTATTTCGTACACATATGTAGTATTAAAATCAACATTCAATTATGTTCAGGCAAACAACAATACTCAATTGTTATAACATTGTCTTATCACTACACAATAACTTAAAGTTAAAAGATCAACCGCAACTGGGTAGTTGTATTTCTGAATGACTATAGATTAATCTCTACATTATATTATCGTTCTTCATTAGTCATTAGGCTTTAATTTCAGTCAAAAACTTCTGTATTTCAGCTGTAGTATAAAATAACTTGTTTTGTTTTCTATCACATTTTTGTTTACTCTTTTGTGATCCATCTTAATTTTCAACTTACTTTCTGGTACTTTAGGTTTTGTCTATTCAGTTTTTGCTTCAAATTTTTTTTGCCATCCTTCTTTTCTTATTTTTGTCTTTTTCTAGTTTTACGCAGAGTTTTCCACTTTCCCTTGATCTCCAATCATCAGAAGTCAATATTAAAGCAATAAAAAGGATTTTGGCAATAGAAGGATATCTGTTAATTTAATGGGAGTGAGATTTATCATGGCAGTAGTATATATTTGTACCCTTACAAGCACTGCATCTATTTTATCAAACTCGGAACTTTATTATTCCGGGCTTGTATTTGTGAGTGATTGGTTTGTTGAGGTAGAACAGAAATTATCGTAATTTCAACCTTAGAATCAAACGCTTCTGCTTTATGACTTAAATATAAAATTCCTTGTGAAATGTCAGATGAACAATCTTCATTACCATCATCTAAGTTTTCTGCTATTATAATTATTACTTTCCAGACAGCTGCAATCAGAAAGCTCTTCACTCAAATCACCGTTTATAAGAAATACCATATTTTTAATATCCATTACCTCAAAATTCATATCTGAATCTTGTTGGCTAAAAGTCTTTAATTAAATTTATATCCTTTTGCGCATAAAGGCTCCAACTTTTTTTCAATTTCTTCTGGTTTCAATTCACCTAGTGCAATTTAAGTTATTTTGCTTATTCCTATAACATTGTTAACGTTATTGTGGTCATCTCTTTTGGTCTTTCATTGTTAGCGTTGTTAAAAGTTTATGCGTGCAGAATATTCGCTTTGACAAGACATTTTGTATAGTCCACGGTATTCACATTCCAAGGCCAAAGACCTGCAGCTCTAAATCCATTACTAATTGTTGATTTCGAGATCGTGTTATTGATAGTTTTGTCTAGAAGAGTTACGAAGTTGATCTTAGTGAGAGCTACTGATGGACTATTTCGTCTCCACTCCAAAATAGTTTTCTGCCACCCAGATTTCAAAGGCTTAAATGTTGACACATCATCTGGTTTCAGTAATCTACTACAGTTGGGATATAAAGCAATTAGTATGATTTCCAGCTTCTTGCATAGCTCACTAACGGCGTATGTTAAATGAGTCTTCTGACCATCGACAAACAGTATAATGGGAAATGGAGTCCCTTTTTTTATTAAGTGAGGGTGTAGTACACTCTCAATATAATCGTGAAACACATCAGCCTTCATCGAACCATTGTCACTGAACCCTATACCCCAATTTGACGGCATTTTGGACGTAATTTCGGCTGATAATTGTTCATTTGGAAATATAACCATTGGAGGTGTAGCATCTCCATTTGCAGAAAGTGTGAACATTACAGTCAAGAAACTTTTGGCCAGCGCATTATCTACCTCATCCGCATTTCTTTCACTTTTAGGAGCCAATACAACCCCCGTTTTTGGACAAAGAAGAAAATTTGTCTCATCGCCATTAAATATTCGGGATGCATCTGAAAGTATGTGAAATAAATTGTTTTCTTTAAGAAAAACTTCAATTTGATTGAACCAGGCTCTCACATCGTCTTCTGATACTGCAGCACTAGGTGCTGTGACTACCTCAGGTGTACGTACAGAAATATTTGGATGTCATTGAAGAAATAGTTTATACCACTTTTCGCCGTTCTTAAAAATACTAGCCCTGTTAGTATTTTTTAGAAAGTTCGCTACACTACTTATCAAATCACATTTGCGTTTTGGGAAACCTTTTCTACAACTAACTAAAATCCAATCTTCGAGGTCTTTTTCTTCTTTTTCCGTCAGAATAGTAGGAGGACCTGGACGTGCCTGATGCTCAGGGTTCTTAATCCTATATTGTAAAGTAGCCCGTGGCACTTGATAGGTCTTTGCTGCTATTTTTTGACTCATGCCTTCTTTGACAGCTTGCAGGGCCCTATCTAAGTTCGCCGTGTTGTATATCCTACGTCGGCGTACTTGTTTGAGATTTTTTTTGGAGATCTTAGTTAATTTTGGTTGCATGATGTAACTCGTGTAAACTGAAAATAAAATTATAGGTAAAATAACACTAATTATTAGCATAATTATGTCTAATTATTAGGCGTAGTGTCGATAATTGATAATTTTGTAGTTGGCACCGAGACCAAAATTTGGAAAAATTGCGTTTTCACTTCTATTTATTAATTACACAAAATGAGATTGTCCACTAATATATAATTTATAAAATACTTGTAAAAATAGACAATTATGCCAAAAAATCACTTATTGCTATTAGTGCCAATAAATTAGAATATGGATATTTGTCAATAACAAATTATAAACAACGCAATTCTGGGAAACACATTCTCATAAAATTAGAATAACATGCTGAATTTGATTTAAATGATAAAACACATTATAAACTTTTGATTGCTAAAATTCGATGATAATAAAAAAGATCTTACCCTAACAAAAAATAGCTGCTATCGGCCGGTGCCAATGCCATTTCTTCTTTTTACTATGTTGCTGTGTGGTAGCGGCTTCGAATACTACCAACCCTTGCTTTGCTCGTGGGTGTCGTAAAAGACGACTAAGAGCCCTAGATTGACCCGGACCAACTCCATCTGGTACCATTTGGGTCAACGATTACATTCCCAAGGAGGGTTGACGTCAGGCAGGCGGCCGGTCATAAAAGTCATTGCCGAAACTTTTTGCAATATGTCAAAACAGATGACATATTGCGTCGACCCCAAGTAATTGGGATAAGAGCAAGATGATGGTGACTATGTTGCCAGTGTGACAGCCCAAGATTCATCATCATCAGCATCATCATCATCATTTCAGCCTATATATGTCTCACTATTAGGCTCAGGTCTCCTCTATAATGAGAGGAGAATTAACCTACTATTTCTTATTTTATAGTGAATTATCTATGCTACTATTCCACGTTGGTCAGACATGTTGGAATAGGGTTTTGTTACGAGTTTTCCTTCTCTTGCACTCAAGAAACCTAGCATTGTGTTACTTTAATTATATAAGTTACAACTCCGTGACTTTAGATGTTTTCTAATTAAAATAGTTAAATCAAAAAGTGCTAATAAATTAGTGAACGCCAAAATTAGGTCAGTTTATCCCATTTTTATTTGTTTTCAATGATTTTACCCAAGAAATAGTTTCGATTCAAATTTCCGTATTTTTTCTTGAGATGTATAAAGTACCAAACATAACACAGACATACATATTTTGACTATTTTACGTTTTAAACCTCACCTAATAGAGGCGAGCCCATTGCCGGCAGCAGTTCCAGTCCCCTTTCATAAACCCAGGCTAATAGTATCATACTTGCATTCATTTTCGTGTTTTGATGGCATAAGAGGACAACTTACCATTTCTAAACCTGACTGTGAGTGCCATAAAAGACGATTTAAGATCAATACGAAAAGAAAAAAAGCGAAATAAAACGCTATACCAATCCATGTGTCCAGTATAGTTTAGGTGAATTTTCTTCTATTGTGTGGTAGTCTGAGGTAGACCCAACAGTGCAGCATATAGGAGCTGAGATGATGAAGAGTGTCATACTTATGCCATTATATTAATTACAGATATTTTGCTATAAACAATTCAGTAAAACAATCTTCTCTCACATAGTTTTTGAAATATATTTTAATGAGATATATAGAATATACAAAGAAAATACATAAAGTGTAAAGTAATATATAAAAACAATATAATTAACACTAATTTATTTTCCTTTTTATTTACTATTTTATTTGCCTTTTTTTTGGGTGTGGGTTACGGTCAATGCACTCGTCGCGCGGCTCCGTCCGGGGCGACAGAGGAGCGGAGCGGCGTGCACAATCCCGTAACCCACCCGTGATACGTCGCCTTCGTCGTTGGGCAGACCACCGGTGCAGGGTAACCTGTCGTCAGTGGTCGGCTCGACAGAATACCCCTTGAGGAGTACCCTCACTCATCAGAAAACATATTGTAGAAAGACGCAGACGTAGTGTAGATAAAAGTAGAATGTATGGAGACTATCAATAATAAAAGATAACATAAATCAAAAAGAATTCTTGAAACTTAGTCCAATATTAAATTTACCACGTTATATGATTATCTTTAATTCAGCTTAAATATGATTATGTTCATTCTTGACCCTAATTATGACATCCTTATAAGTAACTATAGACACTCGACAGGCTTGCGGTGCTTTGTTGCACACCCAATATGTCTTTGGTCCTAATTTGCGCTTACAATTGTATCTGAATCCATTAGCTTCAAGAAGGGGTGTTCCTCTTTTAGTATATGTGATAGTCGGTCCTGAAAAAAAATTACCTTGTCAGAGGGAAATAAAAGAAACTTACTATTAACTTTGTATATTTTGTCTTATTTGTGATGGATTTAACGATACATTTCACTATCCCGTCGTTCCACAGCCCACCAATATCACTTTATTACTTCAGATGAATTATCTATTGTTATAAAAATACCACAATGACTCTACGTGTATAATAAAAAAAAGCATATAAGTATCCATCACAATAAGTTGGAAATTACTCTTTTGGAACATGATTATGGACTTCTCTCGAAGTGATTACTATTTGGAATAGTTTTACAGCATTTTTACAAATGTGTAATCGATTACTGAAGATACGAGACCGGGGATATTTTAGAACATCTTAAAAATAAAATTCCACAGTCCGACATCCTCCTTGGGGGGGGGTGGGGCGCTGTGGCTTACGTCGGTCGATGGGAGGGTACCCTTCAAGGGGTATTCCGTCGGGCCGTCCACTGACGTCAAGTCACCCCGCTCCGGTGGTCGGCCCAACGACGAAGGCGACGTGTCACGGGTGGGTTACGGGTGTGTGTGCTTTCGCCCCTCTGTCGGCTTGAACAGAGTGGAGCGAGGAGCGCGACGACCGTAACCCAACCCCGAAAAAAAAAGAAATAAAATTCCACCATGTATTATTTTGCAAATGACTACCATAGAGTCCCATAATTTCTCTCAGTTTTCGTACCCATATTGTCTCATCACAGGAAAAAAAAATAATACATTTACATATTTAAAAATAATAAATAATACGGAAATGTAAGTAAAACATCGAAATATGATAACATTTTATTAAAGAATCACATCAAAATTCGAACTTCAATGATTGTGTATGTGTTTCTCTCTAATGATGACATCATCCAAAGTGGTGATAGCAGCTCGACACCCACTACTGACCCTGGTGCATACCCAAAGACATTTTGGACCATTACTTCTATTATTGCGGTTAAAACGATAATTTCCAACTTGAATTGCTGGTTTACCATAACGTGTTATGGTAAATATTGGACCTAGAAAGTTATGATTATTTAGTAGGGCTTACAAATAACATAAATTCTAAGAAAGTGTTAACTGCGTAACATTTTTCGCTAATCATTATATTGTTAACATTAAGTATTGTGAGAAGAATAGTAGAAAGCAGTATCTCTACGAGTTCCTCAAACTTTGTAAACACTGCGTAAGCCTGAGCTCAAATCGTTATCTTTAATTATGAATGCCCAGCAAAGTACCGTCAAAAATATTTAACAAGTATGCTATTTTACGCCCAGGATGGGCGAACCTATGAACGCGTTCTTAAACCTATTTATGATTGCAAATGGATCATTATACTAGACCAGTAAAATAATTGACTGCCATATAAACAATGCGGTCTAATCTAAGATTTTCGAAAGATAGAATTGACAGTAATTGTACCTATTTACTGTAAGTTAAGTTTGTAAATCTTTATAACAAAATCTATAGATAAATACGACATTGATAGTGAACGTAAAGAGAATAATAAATAAATAGAGTTGCTTTAAATTGATAGAGATCGGTTAGGATCGAGCATGATCGAATTTATTAACTTTTAACATATACTTATCATTCGATATTACAAGTAACATACACATATTACAACACAATTCAGTTAAATATTTATAATTTCTTTTTGGAACATCAAATTTTAGGAAGTATTCGTTTATTATAAAACCTTATAAGCATTTAACAAAAAAGTACTTGTTACTAATTATGCTGTGTATTATTTCATTTACTTTCATATAGTACTACTACCTCAAATTTTCGTCAAAATTGTACCTTATCTTTTGTCAATCATCATCATCATAATTCTTATACGGCCCATGGATAGCCTCAAACCTCTCTACAACTGGAGGGCAACTGAACAACTATGACACGCTGATCAGGTGATTTGATATAAGTTTGATTTCAAGTTTTCCTTTTTTTAAAGAGATATTATCTGAAAATTATTATCCTTTAGTCGTCTTTTACGACGCTCACGGGCAAGAAAGGAACTGGTAAATTATACTTCTTACTGGTAAATTATACTCTAATATTACTCTGTCACCACACAAAGAATCAATATAATGTAAAATTTTGATTGCACGAATAGAGTAGTGATCTGAACTGCCTCCCATGCTGAGTGTCATAGATTCGATTCACACAGGAATTCTTTACGCAGTCCTCAAATGATAGTTCTGGATCTGGCTGTTACTTTGATCGTTGTATTTATGATTAAGTCCCACGCAACACAAAAATTATTACTCATGAGAATGAGAATTTCTAACAGCTATAATAGTGCTACCAGCTATTATAAGTGATGCTTTGCAACCAATTCTTCTCTTGCTACAAAACCAAGCCGCTTTTATACCGCTGCTTCTATTATTTTTGTAGTAACGACAAGCGCCAATATCCAATACTTGTCGTCCATGCCTAGATAGTGTAAACGTTGGTTCGGCTTCGAAATTCTCTGAACCTGGACGGAGCAAGTAATAGTTAAAATTACAATACCTGAAAGTGTACGTTTATTATTTTTGCATACTAGATCGCAGCAAAATTGAATCAAATTCGGAATAGAAATTAAAACTTAAATTAGTATATCGTTTATATATATATATATATATATATATACATATATATATATATATATATATATATATATATACATATATTGCTAAAACTTAAGAACTTAATAACTACATATTCCAGGCAGGCAGATAAACTGCAACTGGTAATCATTTGAAACAAATCAGGGATCAATACTCATATTATTACTATTCTAGACATCCATCAAATCACAAATAGAATGTAGTCATTAAATATAATTTATTCACACAACGATATACCCTAACAACTAGTAGAACTTATTAAACAAACCAGCGGGTTCTAATATATACAACACTTATTATAAGCAAAGTAACATTAGAATGTAAATTTAGGGCGACTCATAACATGGCTCTCTATTCATCAGATTTTCTCCTGCCTTTAAGGACGAGTAAAGCGTAACAAAACAGCGAGATTAAAATCCACAGTAGCCAGTAAGTTACATGATTATAGGTAATACTAGTCTCAAATTGATAGTCACTCACGCTATACACTCTATAAAACTCCGATAAAGGCAAATTATTTCTTTTACTTGTGTACATGAATTCGCTGCCTATTATTCTATACCACGCTGAACATTTTTCGGTGATTACAATGGCAGTTTCTTTAATAAATATCTATATAAATATTACACTATCTCAAGATCTCGATAGAAAATCAATTTAAGAATAATTACCCACAACAAATTGAATCCCGTAAGGTGACAGATTAAAAATATAACGTTTGGCCTGACCTCTATATTTTTCTTAGCAGAGGCTGGGGGTGACCAGACCGGGAATTTAGTCCGGGCACCCGCGGAGAGGTTAGCTTCGCGACGTAGGGGCTGTCGACGGGAGAGGGTACTCCCTAGGGCAGTGGTTCTCAAACTTTTTAAATGACGGAACCCTTTTGGGAAGCAAAATACTTGATGGAACCCTACAATAAAACAATTATTTTTATAAGTGTATTCTATATTAATCAGCATAATAAAAGTACAATGTATCAGTTACTAATTATTATTTACTTCACCACTTGGTAAGGACAATAATAGAAAACATTAAAAAAGAAAAAATCTAACTAGTGGGAGGTATGAAACTGTTTTTTATTTTTCATCAATTGCTTGATATCAGGTTTGATGGAAGAAAGTTGGAGTCTCATATCAGCTTCGGCGTCCAGTCTATTGCGATATTTTGTTTTCGTGGCTGCGTAGGTAGAGAATCCTGTTTCGCACAAATATGTAGTTGGGAACGGGAGAAGAATATCCAGAGCCATTTGGCCAAGCATTGCATATTCATCTTGGATTCTGCACCAAAAATCATTAAGAGGCGTCGTTTTGAACAATGACTCCATACTTGTGTCTGATGACATTTCTAAAAGAGATTCATATATCTCATTTGACATGTTTTCAGGCTTTTCCAAGTTGGGTAAAAAAGGATTATGAATCCAGGAGTTCACTTTAATTTTTGTATTGTGTTCTTCGGGAAAATACTTTTCAAAAGATGCGCGCATCGAACTGAGATATTGGACCAATTCTTCAAACACATTATCTTCAAACATTTCTGAGTCGTTTTCGCTAACAAACTCACTGAGTAACGTAAAACTTTCTATTTCTTTCTTACCAATGCAAATGATCCAAAAATCTAATTTTCTTTTAAAAGCAGTTATTTTATTATAGGCCTGAAACACTGTTGTCTGTTTACCTTGCAACGATAAATTTAATTCGTTAAGTTTTTGAAAGATATCCGCCATAAAAGACAATCGGAACAACCAAGTTTTATCATACAAACGGTCCTTCAAATTAAAAGAAGCATCTGCTGAAAGAAACATTTGTAACTCGGCTCTAAGTTCAAATAGCCTTATTAAAGTTTTTCCCCGAGACAGCCATCGCACTTCTGTATGGAGCAGCAGTGTTTTATGTTTGCTGCCATAATCTTCACACAATAATGAGAACAATCGGGATTGTAGTGGTCGTGATTTGATAAAATTAATTATTTTTACCGCTTCATCCATAACTAATTTTAGATTAGACGGCATTTGCTTCATCGCAAGTGCTTGTCTATGCAGAATACAATGACTGGAACTACAATTAGGCGCTTTATTTTTCATTCGTGACACTGCTCCTGCTGTTTTACCTGTCATCGCCTTGGCCCCATCTGTACAAATGTCAATGCAATTGTTCCAACTGAGATTATGTTCTTCAAAAAATATATTTATTTTATTAAAAATTTCTTCCCCGGTAGTGTTTGTAAGCAGCGATGAACACATAAGCATGTCTTCTTCAAAAGAACTTTTATATGGATATCTCACAATAACCAGCAGGATAGCCAAACCAGCGACATCAGTCGACTCGTCCATTTGCAAAGCGAATCGTGTATTTTGTAGACGTGTAACTAGTTCTTGTTTGACGTAGCTTGCCAGATCATGGATTCGTCGTGAAACAGTATCGTTTGATAGCGGAACAGTAGAAAGATGCTTTGCAGATTTTTCATCAAGCATACATTTTGTTATGTCTAATACACATGGTTTTATTAATTTCTCAGCGATAGTGTGCGCTTCACCTGCTTGTGCAATGCGATAGCTAACTAAGTATGATGCCTCCGTGGCCTTTTCGTTGGTAGTTTGTGTTACATGCATCATATTTTTTTGACTTTCTAATAACTGATCTTTTTTGCGAACAAAAAATTCTTTATTCTTGTCTTTAGTCTCGGGGTGTACGGTTTCTAAATGTCGACGCAATTTGGCAGGTGCCATGGAACTATTAGGAAGCAGTTTACTACAGAGCATGCAGAGAGGTGAGCCGTTGGAATCAACAAATCCGAAACTGATATAAGATTCATCATACTTCCTTTTTTTCGTCTTTGAAACCGTCGAGCTTGACGTCGTGGCACTCGTGGCATCATCTTCTGGATCGGTGATTGCTAAATTCTCCGCGCGCATTGCTTTTGAACATTCAGCGTCATTAGAAGATGTTGTTGGAACACGTTTAACACCTTTAAGCCAACGTTCCATTCTTCTTTATTTATAATGTTACAAGTCAGGATAGTGGGGTTTAAATAATGCACAATCGTTACTGCGTATAAGAGACTAAATTTAGAACCTACAGGGAAGAAATGTATAAAACTGAGACAACAGAATACAGCAGGCAGTAAAACAATGAACACTAGTTTCTCGCTAGCGAGCTTGTAAGTAGGTAGTAACTTATCGCTCCGAACGCTAATCATCAACTGACGACGCCAACTTTTTTTTTTTTTTTTTTTTTGTGTGTACAGCTGTTGGCCGCAGATGGCCTTGACAGCTTGACGCGGACTATGGGTGAGCGCTGAGGGCTCTCAACCCGGACTACGACGCCAACGCGCGATCGCCGCTTTTATACTTAGTCCTAGACTCGATCTCAAATATTCTCGAAAATACTCGAGTCGGCACCTTTGATAAACAAAAAGCAAAAATAAAAACAGAAATTTAAAAATAGCGTTGTAAACAATATCGACTTTATCCTTTGAAGTTAGAGACGAAAGTCGCTAGTTGACAACTATAGCGTCTAATTCAGAGGCGGCTTTTATCAAAGAGACTGAGCGCTTACGAGTATGCTACCCGCTCGTTTTAAGTTTGCCGCTGGCGATAGGTATGAGTGTATGACGTTCGAAATTTTTTATTTAATTGTAACAATAAAAATTGTGTACGTTAGATATTTGGGTAAAACTATGACACATTATAAGTTTTGTTGTCACGTGGGGGAGGGTACGCGCATTCCACAGACCGGCAAACTTAGAGCGAACGCGTTGTACAAGTATAAAATTGTTGAGACCAAACTTATGAGATATTGTACCAGCTAATGTAACACAAGCTTATACAAATACAAATAAATAAATAAATAACATTCATAGCGTTTTGTCTTCGCGCGGCCGCGGAGTCCGCACAGCCGCGGAGCGACCAGAGAGAGGTGTTTTGATTTTTTTATTTCTAAATTCTTGCGGAACCCCGACAGAGGTATCACGGAACCCTAGGGTTCCGCGGAACACACTTAGAGTATAGCTGCCCTAGGGGTATTCCGTCGGGTCGACCACTGAAGTCAAGGAACTGCGCCGGTGATCGACCCAACGACGAAGGGGCCGTGCTGTATGGATGGGTTACTGGTGTGCGTGCTTACGCCTCTCTGTCGCCCGGGACGGAGTGGTGCGAGGAATGTGCCGACGGTAACCCACCCCCAAAAAAAAAACCCTTTATTTTTCTATTAGAGTCGCAACAAATACTTGGGGCATCCCAAGAGCAATGCGGCAGAGAAATCTTTTGAGAAACTTTGCACCAAATGTGATCGCCTATACGCCTGCCAAAGGTGGCTATTATTGCATTATTTCAATATTGGGCAGCTTATGTCCAACAAAGGATACACTAATGCAAAAATAGAACGAATTAAAGACTCCACAAAATCACACTATCGTTATCGTATTACCGAACGGAAGAGAATAATATCCAAGAATATGCGACCAGAATATGTTATTGCTTATTAAAATGACTTATTTTAAATAACCGTATATGTATATATAAATTTAATGATTATGCTGTCCTCTGCTTTGGATAATGATGTCATTGTAAGTACTGAGTGAAGCATTACAACGGCTACTTCGTAACCTACTGCAAGTCCAATATCCTTTTAAGCCTTTGCTCCTGTTATTTTTATTATATCTATATACACCCATCATGATCACTGGTTTTCCAAATCGCGAAGACGTATAAAATACTGTAATAAAAATTAAAGACAAAATTATCTGTGCGAGTTGGCATTAGAATAATATTTAAAATTTAAACACAACATTAGAGTAATAGCATAATCAATACATATATTTTTATGATAGTTCTTTCTATTTTACAACCCTCCAATTACACTGATTCAAGCTTTCTCTTTTGGGTAAAGATCACGCTAGGCAGATGGTTCGATATCGTGTCCCATGTCTCCACATGTTAAGAATACCACTGTGCCACTACTGCTTAGTTTCCCTATAATAGAAACTTATAAAACTGGCATCACCAATCAAGCATGGTGTTTATGACGTAATCACTCGTAATTTGGCAATTCTGTTAGTACATCCGTTCAGAATTTTCCCATTTTTTTACTAATTAAAGCTATTCACTCATACTTAAAAAAATCTGTTTCACACAAATAGTAATTATCCTCTCACTAAATAATTTCTGATCTGATTAGATCGTAAATTAACTCTCGTAATTAATACTATACCCATAAATATAGTAGAAGAAATGGAATAAACATTGAACCAAAATATATACGACCATTTTCTTGTTAAGTTACTTATTTCTCTTCTTTCCCAATACTATTTGTGTCAGTCGCGCTGATCATAAACAATAAGCCATAAAAACCTAATTATCAACGAACGAAAATAAACGTCAATTGTAATATTTACTATCATTTTTAATAGGTATAAATTCAAATTTTCATTCAATGTTCCAATAATCATCATACTTATTTTGTATGAGTATGTGTGTTGTTCATTTTGATAATTTCATTATTGAATGTAGTAATTGATGCTCGACAACCGTAACTCCACTTCACACAAACCCATAACACTCTTGGTGTAGTACGATAACGACTATGTTGATTATAGCGATTTATACCTATTTGTAACATTGGTCTGCCCTTGCTTGAGGTAAGTATTTGAATTTCTGTAATGATACACACTGATAATTATTTTATCGATAAATTTCATAAACAAAAAATACAAAATCAGAATAAAATAAACATTATTTTGCAAATTAATTTAGGCAAAGCATAAGGTGCTTTCAAATCCTTATCTTATATCATTGATCATCAATCTAAAACAGATATCATAATTATAATATTTCTGTAATCACTACATCCAAATACAAATACATATGTCGGTATTGTAACCTACCTAGTGGAAAACACGGTTGCGGTTATAATATCCATCTGATAAGCTAGAATTTAGTTTTGAACTTAGTTATTCTAAATTAAAAAAATCTATAAACAGGCACAGTTTAAATAATTACGATATTAGTAAATACTGAATTGCGTTACTAGATTTATTTCTATTACTCTCTGCTATTTAAAATTATCTAAAAGTATTATATACAAAGACTATAAGTATCATAATAAATACATATAAAAAATCTCTTAATTTATATAAAAAAAATAATACAAATCAAACATGAGCACTGCCGACAGAAGTGCAAACTTGAAACTGAGCAAACACTTGTTATTTTCGGATATTCAAATTGTTTAATCTCAAATCAATCTCTAACTCGAAATAACATCCTATGCCAACACGTCTGAGTAACGTGGCATAATAGATCAATTTTCCTTGTATTGTGAAGGAGGCTCGAGCCCAGCAGTAGGTCGTATATGAGCCGACATGATAATACAACATTAATTGACACTAAAGTACAACATGAATTTAAATATTTTTTAATAGTTCTTTTTCATATTTTTGTTTTTACTATAGCGACGTTAAAATCTTTATTGCAGATTTTTTTTAATCTCATTTGCACGATGACTTATTGGACATTATACACCCAATTTCTTCCACGACCATGATTCCTGAAAAGTAATCGAGACAAAATTCAAACGCGACAAAAGCAGTATAAATAGTTTTATTTCATACTAACTGACCCACCAGACGCTGATCTACACAAATTTAAAAAAAATTGCCTGTAATCGATCGCAGCGCCACCTATCAGGTCCTAATTTAGCATTTAATTAATTTGCTAATGCCTAACGCATTGTTTAGCTCTAAAACCATATTCGCCTGTCTAATGAAACCGATTTGGGGCACTTCGGTTGGATGATTACAAAGTTAATAACCTATATAGAAACATTTTTTAATTATACTCGTGTATATAGTCACGTAGACGTCCAAAATAATGTGAAGAATTAAAATTTGCTATTGTTAATGTGGTTATGAATACTGTTCATTTTAACAACTTCTCCGTTAAATGTTGTAATTGCAGCACGACATCCTGCACAACATTTGATGCACACCCATAGCACTTTAGGACCACCAGTACGATATCTGCTGTGCTGGCAGAAGCGATATTCGCCCATCTGTAACATTGGTTTGCCTCGCCTTGATTGAATCAACCGTATTTCTGTGAAACATTATTAAAATGATAACACTTTTTTATATAAATTCAATCTGGCCCGATGGTGACCAGAAGTACACATGAAATTGATTAATTCACTCCTGTTAATACCAAGGATACATAAAAATTTAAATAATCACAACATGACTTATTAAATTATTTATTTAATGATTATGTACATTATTTATTTTAACAACTTCGTTATCAATAGTATATATAGATGCTCGGCATCCAGTTCGAAATTTAACGCACACCCATAGAACTTTCGGAGTCTTATTACGATAGCTGCTATGTTGGGAAAAACGGTATTCACCCATCTGTAACATTGGTTTGCCCATTCTGGATTCAACCATTTGAATTTCTGCAAGAAATTTTACTGTAATAACTTATTGAATATTGCAAAATAAGTACGAAGTTTTATTTTATTTTCACTTCTTCAGTTTGTAATTAATACCAAAAAAAAAACTATATATTCCATGTAATATGAGAGCAAAAACTTTACAGTACAAATATCGGTGGATAAATAAACCTCTCTTGTTTAATTGAATGTTAAATCTGGCAGAATATTTATATACGTGAATTAAAATACTAATTATTATGATTAGTAAGTTTTATTTATCTGCTTATGCTTATTATTAAATTAACAGATACGTTAAGTCATTATAATGATTAACAATTAGTTGATTATTATAAAAGTATAATACTATTACAAATGAATAATAAAAATTAATATTAAAAAGCTTTATAACAAAAAGTACGGCTTCATCAAAGTTTAAATACGGCTATATCGGAGTAAACATCTTTCATATATAAAAAAAATACAATTCCACCTATATATGTATAACGAGTTAGAGCTGCTGTACATCAAGCCACCGTGGCAGTCACAAACTGTAGACGAGGTTTTTCATACATTTTGTTAGCATCAGCGCAAACGGAAAGCTCGAGTGATTGCGTTGGAACCATAAACTACGGGAATGGCAACATTTTGTCACTAGTCTCAAGCGCAAATCTCGGCTACAGCCCCCAGCTTTTCTACATGTAGTGGCGTTTGAAATGTCCCATGTGGAATGAATTCAGTAACTGATGGATCGAAACGTCGATTTTAGTACAATGATCGACAATCATGAGTGCAAGAGTATTTCAATCAGTCAAACGCGTTCGATCCTTGGAAGCATATTGACAGAATGAACAAAATCCTATCTCCAATCGTGCGGGCAGCGCCAGCGAATGGAGGCTGCCAGTAAGCGACTTGTGATTGGGATTAGTAGTCGCGGCTAGTAGCTGAGCTGAGCCACCTGTGGTTCACACTCAGTGGTCGCCACTAATAGCTCAATGTGCGGGCACGCTTATGACCCTAAATACCCTTTTCCTTTTTTGAA
Source organism: Lymantria dispar (assembly GCA_032191425.1). Lineage (NCBI taxonomy): Eukaryota > Metazoa > Arthropoda > Insecta > Lepidoptera > Erebidae > Lymantria > Lymantria dispar. The sequence goes on along the minus strand of CM063449.1, from coordinate 28,533,013 downwards.
GTCCATTAAAAATATTTTTGTCTACAAGTTAATTTTATTTAACTTCTTGCTTACGCTACAGCTAAACAAGTATCTATTCTACCTCTATATTACTAATACAAAAAAATCAGATAATTAAAAAGTAAAACAAAATTATTATTTTATATTTTTTTTTTACCTTCGAGTGTGTTGAGTGCTTTTAGCTCCTCAACTAAAATGCATCATAACGCATTTTCCTGCATGCAGTTTTGACATTACATAAACTAGTATGTATAATTCTAGATTTAATTATTTGATTTTCTATAGTGGTGATAGTAGCGCGACAGCCATGGTCCCAGTGGCTGCATCTGAATGTCTTCTTTTCAGCATTTCTTCGTCCTTTGTTCAAGAAGAATTTGTAGCCGCCACACTCGATCACTGGATTACCATAACGACTGACCGTGAAAACAGCCTCTAAAAATAAAACACACAATATATTTCATACAATAACAATAACATATAATATTATCTATGTATTATATAACTTAATATTATATAACGACTGCTGTCGTATAGTGGTTTTACTAAAATAAATTTAATACGAAACGCAATGAGCGTTTTGAATTAAATAAATTTTCATAATTTATACAAAATTCATTTCATGGCGTATATTTTATTATGTTATTCCATTTTGTTGGAGAGTTTAATTGGTATATAGAGGAAAACTTAAAATATAAATTAAAGGTGATGACGATGTACACATTTTATGCAATACAACGATCAAAGAGATCGGAGATCGATTAAAATTCGTTGCCTGAAATAAATATCCCATCTGTTACACATAACTTTATCTATTAAAAATGCTATCGATTGACGGCGGCAATTCCTAAAAAATTCTAACAAGATTAGCCTTATAATCATATTTGATACAAAATTATGAGACAGAATTGCATTATTAAATAAGTGGTTTTAATGATGTCTTCTCCACCGCTGGCTTAAATTTAAGAAATGTTGTTTTACATACTGATTTCAGATATTTAGACGAATATTTTAAATAAAACTATTTTTTAGGATTTTATCGCGTTTGTATTTGATTTATGATTGCGCGACGTTTCGGAAACTTTACAGTGTTCATTGTCACGAGCGGACATGTCCAATTCATAAAAATTGTTTTATTTACAATGTTGTTTTATATCATATTATAATATGATTAGTGACTTTGCTGATATGATAATGTTCTTCACTGCTCAAAGCAAATAATAATTTAGTACAATATCTATGACCCTAGGGGCTCGCACTTGAGATCTCAAACTTGTCTCGTAATTGAATTAAATCATTTTTTTTTAAATAGTGTGTTATAGTTATATTAAAAGTTAGTGTTACATAGATTCTGTATTAAATTTTTGCTGCCACAAGAAATATTTAGTATTGTGTTATTCGTGATAGTTATCACACTATAAATTGTGCCTGTAAACTATACCTAGCTAATATAAAGTTCTATTAAATTTTAAATTAAAATTCAAATGTGCATTAGGTATGGAAATTTGGTATTACACAAATAATATGTCAATATTGTATTTTATTCTTTTCATGATTAATATCAACGTCAATACATTCCTTTAGTAGACATTTTAATGAATATTGGTAATTCAGTCATACATATCTATAACAATCAAATTTGTATAATTTAGATATTTGATATAAACTATATGTAATTCTGTATTTTGGTAATAATAAAAAAAAAATCTTTATTTAATTTAAATATATTTTAATTTTATCTTTGACACGAATTGTTTGCCCCGTTGATGAACTACAACAAAACTGTAACCATAGAACATTAAACAACTAAATTAATAACTTTGACTAGATTATATTTATGCATAAGATCGTACATATTGCTCTTCTCGAAATTTCCTGCCCAATATTTGGCATACACTAACATGACATAAAAGGCACAGAATCTAGAGGACTAAAACAAGAGAGCAGACTTTTCTCCAACGGGTGTTGGAGCTCACCTAACATTTTACTATAACCCAATTTACACAATTCTTCACATATCACAGCACCAATAAGTCTGTAGCTAGTTTAAAGAAATACATAATCAGTAACAAGAATAGGTGTTTAGATCTAATAAAGTCTAATAATTACAGGAATCTTCTTTAAATATAAAAAAAGACATTTTCTCTTGCTACATGTTGTGAATTTTACAAAGAATTTTCATCTATATCTTTCATGCAGTTCTATTAATATATCACCTTTTATATCCATATACATAGTTTAAAAATCTTAGCAAATATATTCATTTACAAAAGTTACCAGAAGTCCTAATAAAACATCTTTTTTAAACATTTCTACGTACTAACAATTTAACAACATAATTATTGCTTGTGTATATGTAACGGGATTTAGCTAATTATTAGGACTATATGACATAATATAATAATTTCCGTGTGGTGACGGATTAAGAATACAATTCACCACTCCCTATCTTACTCGTGGATGTCGTAAAAGACGACTAAGAGATATAATATGTACATAAGATCTGTGCAAAAGAAGGAAAACTCGAAATGAAACCCTATACCAATATGTCTGACCAGCACCGTATAGTAGGTTAAATTCCCTCGCATTGTGGAGGAGGCCCGAGCCCAACAGTGGGACGTATGTGGGCTGCGATGATGATGATGATGATATGACATAATATATGTATATCTCCGTGTGGTGGCGGAGTATCAATATAATTTATCATCCCACTTTCTTAGCCGTGATTGACTAACAGATATAATATGCAAATAACATCTATTCAAGGGAAGTAAAATTTAAACCTTATAGCGACATGTCTGAACAGCGTGATACACAGGTCAAAATCCCTTCTATTATGAAGAGTAGTCAAATTCAGCAGTATATGAGTCGTATATGATTTTTTAAGACAATGCCTTGCACTAAGGAAATAATCCTTGCATTGCGGGGGACTTTAGAAACATATAATTAACGGATACAAATTTCATCCAGATTCAGAATAACAATTTGTGGATCGCATATAGTGTTGTCCTGCGTGCGATTCGAACCCGCGACACTGTCATGGTAGGTCGGTCACTGTAGATCTTTAATCACTACGCCATCTGTGCAGCCATGTATGCCAGCTGGTATAATAAGATGATGATATGTGTATAGCATATCTAGTCATTATACAAACAATTTACATTGGCATTCATTTAAGTTTTAGCTTTCCGCCAAGGTTTACGTTTCATATTATGAGTATGTTCGTATTTAATTTCAACTATAGTATCATTGACGGTGACGAGTGCTGCTCGACATCCATTAGAAGCTTTGACACATTTCCATATTGCTTTAGGACCAGCGTAATTAGACCGCATATTGTATCTATTGCCTTGCAATTCGATCACAGGTTTGCCATTCTTTGAATACGTAAATATTGGCTCTGAAAATCAGCAGTATGTATTATTAAAAAATGTACAGACCATATCTTTTTTATTTAATATAATCTTTTAAAAATATAAAATTCTATTTTATTAAAAACTCATTTGAAAATAAAAACTACCTAAATTTATTTACTGGAATAAATATTCATCTGGCGATCAAGGAGACGCAATCAATTCTGGGGTCGGGTTGAAGGTAGGACCTTCAGTTTTTGCGTCCAGACAATACTTAGTAATGGCACAGACGTCGGAGCTCTATCTGGTAAAAGTCAACATGCCTAAACCCTATAAGCTATGCAGCCCCACAATATACGTATGCATGACCCACTTCTACTGGCCTCTATTAATTACATCGCCAATAAAAGAGTGAGGCTGTAGAAAATAAACATATACTAAACACATTCTCTACGTGAAGTAAAGCAATCCACTAAAAGTGCTTGTAATTTTTTTTTTATCATTATTAAAAGTAATATTAAAAGGAATATGAATTAGTTATCTATGATTAATTTCATACCTAAGCCTAGACAGGTTTATTTAATATTTTTATATTTAACATTAAATTTTAAAATTACACTCCGTCTTTTAATCCAATGAAAAATAAATTACAATTATCAATGTATTTAAAAATAACAACCCCTTTTACATAAAAATGCTTTCAATGTTTATAAACTATAAAAAAACATAACAAAAGCGCTCCTTTGCGCTGTAAGCACTAATGTCGAAATTATTTTAAAGTTTGTACTAAAATTTAATATCATTTAAAATCTAAAAACATAATTCGCCAATTTATTGACATTTTACTATTTAAATACGGTTTATATATCATTATATAAAACACCTTCAAATAATTATTGTAAGGCCCAAAATTTACTATTTTTAAAATAACGCCACGCCATTGAATAATTTATGTACATTTTCTCTTTATAAAAATATGTATTTTTTAAATCTCAATTTACATAATGGCCATCCTAATCATGCGACGAAAACATTCTACCCTGGTTTTATTATCCCTAGCCGAGGCCGCGGGTGACGTGACCGGGGATTAGTCCGTCACCCGCCGAGAGGCCGACCGCGTGAGGAAAGACCGACGTCCTCCCCGAGAGGGGGACGTCGGTCGATGGGAGGGTACCCCAATTAGGGGTATTCCGTCGGGCCGACCACTGACGACAAGTTAACGCTGCTCCAGTGGTCGGCCCAACGACGAAGGCGACGTGGTTTTTGGGTGGGTCGCGGGAGTTGCGTGCTTAAGCCCCTCTGTCGCCCCGGACGGAGTGGTGCGGAGGCGCGCCGACCGTGACCCACCCACAAAAAAAAAAAAAGACCCTGGTTTTATTATAATTACCAAACTTAGGCCACAGATATTAGAAAATGACAACGATAGCTTTGTATTATCAATATAAAGATATCGTAGGATACTAATGTATTCAATGTTGATGAAGACTAAAGGCTTTGATGATGATGTCATTATATGTTGTGATTCTTGCTCGACAACCCACACTTGCTTTCACACACGCCCAATGAGCCCTTGGGCCTTTACTTCTATAGTACTTATTGAAACGATATTCACCCAGTTGTAACACAGGATTGCCACGACGGGAGACCGTAAAATATGGTACTGAAATAATAAGTAAAATAATATAAAACCAAAATATATATGGTGGTAGGACCACACTGCTGATAGTTGTCTGTCTACAGCCGCGGGCTGCTCGCAGCAATTTGTTACTGCGCTGCGTTCAGTGAACGAGAGAGCCGGAAGCCCAACTTTCTGATTATATTTGCTTGTGGTGGGTTTTAGTGATACCTTTAGTATCATCGAACCTCATTGCACGCATTCACACTCTCTTCAGTTTCTTCGCGGTAGGCAGCGGTTTTGCAAAGGTCCACGAGTGCAACACTTACTACAGGTGTACTGTTTGCTCGTTTGCCACCGTTTGCAATTAGAAATACACAAAATTAGACATTTTTTTGATGGGTTATGGTCATCACACACGCCGTCCATTCCATCCGCGGTGAAGGAGGGGCGACGCGCGGTTCCATAACCCACCGCATTTCCTCGCCTTCGCCATTGGGCCGACCACCGGCTAACGAAACAAAAATATATTCAATCTAATCAATTTATTTTATAATAACGCGGTATTAAAAGTCTCGGTATCATTGTAGTATACAGGAACCGTAACAATTATTCACAAATTAGGAAAAATATTTCTAATAACTATATATCTATAATTAATCATTACCAAAAAAAAAAACCGACTTCAAACAGTAAACTAATTAAATTTTAAGAATTCCACCAATTTCTCAAGGATACCATCATCAGACCCTGACCTAATGACTATGGGACCACCTGGGAAGTGTACCCTATCAAACAAAAAAAGAATTTTGCAAATCGGCCCAGGCGTCTTCGAGTAATCGCAGAACATACATAAAAAAAAAGATTCCGACGAATTGAGAACCTCCTCCTTTTTTTGAAGTCGGTTAAAAATCATGACGCTACTGCACAATTACATACACAAAGATGATGGACTTCAGTAAAATCGCCAAGTCCAATAGAGCAAAAATGCCTAAAGTATGATCTATTTGTTTTTGATAGATAAATGTCATAAGCTATATAGATAAAAATAAGAAGAATAGATAAATGACCGAGGTTCTGATAAATCGAATAGCCTCGCCATATTGAGTTTTGTTAACGCTTGAGACAGAATTATAAGTTTAATTTAAGGTTGTATTAATACTATTGTAAATTTAATCAATGGCTATAGGAGAAATCGACTTAATGTTTCATCGCCATAAAATGGTAATAAATTAACCCGCCAAAAAACTTGATACATACTTGAAATGTTATTCATAATGTCTTCGCATGACGGTCATTTTCACTAATTTTGAAAATAAAGGTATCGTATTTGTTTTTTAATTAGCTGACATATCGAACACTTTCCAGCTTTTTTGGTCACGAAACGACGGCGAGGGTCCTCCCGTGTCGTTACATTTTTACAAAGATTTACCCAAATGGCTACCTTTATAGACAAACTCTATAGATACTTTTAGGCACCTATTTGAAGCAGCATATTGTAATCTAGTCTACATTTCCCAATAAATGGGCTATCTAATACGTTAAGACTTTTCGAGTTCAAATGGTAGGTCCTGAGATTAGGGAGTTCAAACAAACACAATCATTGTTTTATAATAGCGATACATATTAGCATACAGTGGTTTAAATAACTAATCAATACTTTCTTGCAGGTGTCTATACTGCTATTACTGATAGTAGTAATACAGAAATATTACATGTAAATAAAGACATAAAAAGCATTACATCTAAAAAAAGTACTTAATGATTATGTGGAGTCTGCGTAACTGTAACATTCTGAATAGTTACGACAGTGCCTGAACACTTTAAAGTTTTAACATGAACACAAATCCATCTTACTCTGGGGCCTCGACTACCAACCCATTTGCGGTAACGGTAACCTCCAATTAATACACCTGGAAAATAGAAAAGAAAATGCTTAGAGAATGGTATACGTGAAATAAATTATTTTTAGAAATAAGAAATATAAAAATACTGTACAGAAAACAAATAAACAAGCAACCTGATAGTAACTAGTAAATACTAGTCATGAATTTAATCAACATCAAGGATACGACCAAGGTATATCTACTCTGAGAATGAAATTAGCAATAATCGTAAATAAATTCATATAGTGTTTACATACATAGGTATATATACTCGTATAAATTTCCTCCTTTAATTTTTGTTATTTGCCACAAAAAAAATATTTTTATGAGGCTCTGTGATTACTGATGTTTATGCCAATATTATACTAATGGAATAAAACTATCTTTTAACATTTTGTAATTATTTAATTTTGTTTTTACTCGCCCGGTGTTTCTAATACTTTTTAGTATTCATGGTCACGATCACAAAGGCCCTAAAAATATTTCAGTTTATAGAGCTACTTTCCCAGACTTGTATTTGTTGTTTTTTTTATTATTTATTTTTATACTAAAATGTGGTATTTATTCGATATGTTTATGAGTAAGAACTAAAAAGATATTGTCAATATAATGTACTATATAATAATAACAATATATTTTGTCATTTTTAATAATGTAATAGGCCGGGCAAAAGTCTTTTCGCATATAATGTTTGTAAACTTTTAATAAAATATCTTTGACTGCACTTATTCTAACTGGCTGGGTTTGATACAACTAAAAATTAAATTTATCTTGTTTTGATAGATTTCAAAACATTTTACTAAATTGTATCTTAATATTTAGTAAAATGTTATTTTCCGCCGTTTTTCATTTGGTTTTCTTTCCGTCAAAATGAATGAATCTAATGAAGAAATACGATACATTTTAAAATTTTGTTACAAAACGAAGAAAAAAATGTAACGCAAGCCGCGAAAGAAATTTGTGACGTTTCTGGACCTATTGCCTAATGTCAGTGAGAGTAGCACAAAGTTGGTTTAAACGTTTTCAATCCAGGACAGATCGCCCGGCCTATCACTGATACAATGGCTGCGATTTTTGAAAAAGTGGGGTAAGATCAGCATATGCCCAGTGGCGACGGGGAGGGAATACGGTAAGCTATGGGGTCGCACGCCGCTCATCCGTCACCCCGGACAGATTGGGCGGGGTGTGTTCACACCGCAAAGCTGAATATCTGGGAATAGAACACAAAACAGTTCGCCCATTTGAAACAAAACCGGGTGCACAAAAAGCTCGATATTTAGGTGCCACGCGAACTCACTGAAATAAACCGAATGAAACGTGTACTCATTTGGATTCTTTATTGAAACATAATGAAAATGAACCATTTTTGAATAGATTGATAACTGGTGATGAAAAGTGGATAACGCACGATAAGAACGTGCAAAAAGGTCGTGGTGAAAGGTGGTCAAAGCCCGGGTTAACTCGCAATAAGGTGATGCTGTGTGTATAATGACATTGGAACGGTGTTGTTCATTATGAGCTTTTACCGCCGGGCGAAATCATCGTTTCGGTTCTCTACTGCTAGCAACTGATGGGATTAAAGCAAGAAATTGAGAGAAAACGACCAGAATTATTAAACAGAAAGGGTGGTCTTTCATCACGATAAAGGTTCATTTCCGTGCATCGTGGCCGACGTGACACTCGATCGATCGCACGCGGCCGATACGACAATAATCAAAGTATGAAAATGTATGGCGCCATTTCCGAGATACGCGACAGTCGCACGCGGCCAACCACAGAAACGGCTCTATACATTATCATACTTTGACTCTTGTCGTATCGGCCGCGCGCGACTATCGCAAGTTAGTCACTAAGCAAACATTTTTTGTCACTAAGCAAACATTTTTTGTCACTAACCAAAAATTTAAGCAGTTTGGCTGGGAGGTGTAAATGCATCCACTATATAGCCCTGAACTTGCCTATATAGCCTTGAGCTTCAGATTTTCACCTGTTTCAGTCGTTTCAGAATTCATTAAGGTTAACATCAAGAGAAGACGGTCAAAACTACTTGATGCGTTTTTTTGATCAGAAGGCCCAAAATTTCTACAGCAATGGCATCGTGTATCGCTACCTACAAGATGGTAGACAGTCATCGAACAATATGGCATAGATATATTGCAATTAAATGTAAATAAAGTCTGAAAAAACTGTCTTGAATTTTCATATACAATGCGAAGAAACTTTTTCCCCGACCTTATATTATAGTTCGTGACGAACCATTCGTTCAGTGATTGTGAGGTGTCCTCATTTTTACTATAACATTATTAATAGTAGTTAAGGTAGCTGTACATTTCAACCTTCTGGCCATCACACAAATCCAACGAATTTTAGTACCGCGGCTACCGGCCCATTTATTAAAACGATGTTCACCTAATACAATAATTGGTTGCCCCTTCTGTGATGTAGTAAAAAACATCTCTGGAAGAAAAATAGCACGAGTCTGTCTTATTGTAAATCAGATTTTTGTGAAGACTCAGAATGCCTGTAAAATTATTAGTCAGAATTACACTTGCTTCAGCTACAGTGAAAATGTTTATTCATAAATCACATACTTTTTATTATATATTTAACAAAACCAATATATATATATATATATACGTCATAATAATAAGTGAAAAGGTTATGTATTATCTTTCTTCCACGATTTAAAATGGTTGACCCATCTGGTCAACCATTTTTATAAAGAACTTCATAAAATAATACGGTACCGGTAATTAATTTTACCCATTACAGACTTTAGAGAGCAGCTTTCTGTGTTTTCCCGTTCTTAATATAGACTACTGTTTGTATTAAATTTAAATAGATATTAAAACTATAAATAATTTACCAAAGCGATTTAAAATGTAATTAACAACGAACGTCCTAATAATTCATATCGGTGTGGTGACAGAGTAAGAATACAATTCACCGCACGCTCCAATTGTGGGACATGAGCTGTGATGATGATCATAACAATAAATAACTCATCAGTAATAAAAATATACTTTTTATTGATTCCAAGAGATACATAAAATTTGTTTTATCATTAAGCACTAAATATGATAATGAATTCTGATGTTTACGCGTGTATTACAAGTTTGAAATAATAGTTTTATTTCATATTATAATTAAATTAATTTACGGATTTCATCGCGATTGTATTTAGTATTTATTTTCCCGACGGATGAATAGCAAGACTGTCCTCCCGTAACCATAAACGATGAAGTATTCGAAACGTCGAGAAACCAAAAATCAAATAGAAATGCCATAAAATTCGTAAAAACATTTTATTACTATATACAATATTTTCACTATTATATTCGTTTGTTCAATTACAACGAGCTAAAACCCATGAAAAGCAGTTCCTAAATTATAACATATGTAATAAATTAGAATTATCCCTGCATGGTAAAAAATTAGTGACTAAAATTTTGAACATAGAGCCTTTATATGATATTCTTAGCGTGGTTCTAATAAAACTTCGGCGTAATATCACTAGTGCTTTGGGCAAGGATCCAACTTCATTAGTTAATACCAAAGTATTTGATAACTCTTTCAATTACATTGAGACTGAAAATTTCAATTGAGATCCGGCACTAAAATTATTACTGATTTATTTATTTGTTACTCATGTGATGAAGAAGTAGAGATACAAAGTATCACTAACCCTGCCTTTCTCCTACATGGCATCAAAGACAGCTAAAGGACGTAAGCAGATGACATCACGGCAAGAGGAGTCGTCATCATTATCTGCCCTGCCCTGCTCTTACTTGGGGTCGACTTAATATGTACTTTCATAGTACATATTGTAAACGTTATTGGCAATAGTTTTACGACTGGCCTACCTTACATCAACTATCCTTGTAAATTTCATTGTTGACCAGACAGCTTTAGATGGAGCTGGCTCTGGTCTATGTAAATCACGCCAAAAGGAGTAAAACTGGCAATAAAATGTCGACACATTTGGTCTACGTAGAATAAGGCTGTTCTCAAGGGTAGGACCGTATATGGACTATAAGAGAAGAATAAAAACGTTATAATTGTAATCAGTCAGTATCAGAAATCTAAGAAACGAACAAAATTATTTCTAGCCCTAATGTTGTAAAATAATATCATAAAATCATAGTAGAAATGCTGAATGGAATATGAATTTAGAGGTATTCGTGTTGATGATTGCATTGATGTTAAGCAATCGGAATAAAAGAATATTCAACATCAAATACAATGTCCTAAAACGAAGCGATTTAGCTACATTTTTTTTAATTCAACGTTAATTTTTATTAATTAATAACAGTAGGCACTATTGCCAATTTTTTTTTTTTGGAAATCAAAAGAAACGCAACCTGTTTTAATCGTCACTATTAAGCTCCACGAGACCATATGACTATACTTTGTTCATTAAAATGCTTAAACAATATTTTTTTGTCGGGCTATAGTCTGAAATTTTTCCAACCGGTAGCAATAATAGCATCACCCCCTGTGCGACTTTTGTTTAATTTGTAAAGGAACCACCAGCAAATATTATAAGACTTAGTATGACAATGTTGCTATAAACGATAACATTTAAACATGCTCGTATCGTTAATTAAAGATTTAATGAGTATGTTCTGTTGAACATTCAATAATCTCATCGAATTCAGTGATGACCGCAGCCCTGCAAAAGTTTTTCTTGACACAAAGCCATCTGACACGAGATCCTTTGGAAACACAGTATTTGTTATATCGATGTCCGCCCAACAGCAACACTGGTTTGCCCAATCGTGATGTTGTATAAACTGGTATAAAATCTGTAATTAAAAATATCCGAATCATATTTACTTAATTATCCCATTATTAATATACGTAAATATCCTAATGTTTGTGTAAGATCATGATGTTTGTCGATACAAATATATATTTCAATGTCATCTTAATCCTCAACAACACAGTTTTATACAACATAGTTTAAATATGTGGACTTATAATAATCTTCAGGACCTCGAGCATAAATGCGCCTTTTATTATTGGGCTTTAATTTCTTGCACGCAAATTAGCTAAATTTCTTAAAAGATCAGTGTTACACGTTTGTAATAAGTCATAATAGACATTTTCAAATCCATCATTTATTGTACAATGTGCAGAGAACGCCTCACACTAAATACAATATATATTATGATATCATTATTATCCTTAATACAACAGACTACTCAATTTATTAAATATATCACTTGTTAAATACTGACCAAGCAAACTATATTATCATCCAAAGAAATGGAAGAATTGACTATGCTAACAGGCACTATATTCTCTACGATATCAAGGCCGAATAAAGCAACGTCATTTACTTTACAATCTATTAAAATATCAAAGAATTAATTTGCGTATCTAACGTCTTTGCATAATATTATACCTCCTTTATCTACTCAATTTGATAATAAAGTTAATTAGTTAATTGTTATTTTTAATTTCCCGACGTTTTGTTTATTGTTACGGGAAGACTGTGGGAACGGGAATCGATAAAAATTGATAAATTTCAAATTTATCTTGTTTTGGGGTTAAAAAAATTAAATTAAAAAATATATTCATTATTATTCGTCATTATTCTCTAAATGGCCGTGCGCTTTGTAAAAACTTATGTAGGGATCATCAAGAGAATGGAGAGGGGCGCTCTCCTACAATACTTATATAACCATCTGTAATTGCTTACCCACCAAGCGCGGCAATTATGGTATTATCCTTCGGGAAGAGTTCTATGTTTAACAGCGGAGTCAGTAGGCTGATGGATGAATGTACACTTATATACCTCTTTGGAACTCAAATGGGATGTTGATTACATTTTTATGTAAGATATCATACAAATTTCGATATTTTTATATAGATACGTCAAGTCTATAATAAACTCATTTGCAAAAAAAACGGGCGGTTTTGATTTTCATTCATATTTAAAAAGATACAATACCAAAAAGGTTTCAATCGTTTGTACACGTTACTGGCCGGTTTTAAAAATGCTGTGGTATTTAAAAAAGTACGTTCTAAATTCAATTTTTCATTTGATGTTCATTTTTACAAAAAACCCCTTTTTATCCTACATTTTTGGCGCGAAGTTCCAGAAGTTAACATCGACTTTCATAACTTTTATTCAATTTTTATCGATTAATTTCATATCCTTGACTGTCAAAGCTTTATTTAATGCTGTTTGGCTGTATCAAAAATGGTAGATAAAGTGGTAAAAGCTACCAAAATTATCGCGCTGCTTGAAGAGGGTTGCAGCCAATGTTTCGTGGCTAGGAGGCTAAATGTTAGTCGCTCGACAGTCCAAAGGACCTGGCAGCGATATCAGGAGACTGGTTCCGTCGAGAGAAGGCCTGGTTCTGGAAGAAAACCATGTACCCAACCACGGGATGATCGTTTTCTTGTGAGTCGCGCATTGAGAAATCGCAAATCTTCGTATGTGGATCTTAAGAACAACCTCCAAGAAGTAAGAAATGTGCATATTAGTCTATGGACGGTCAGGAGGAGGCTTCTCGCTGCCAATATACGCAGTCACCGCCCGGCCCGCGGCCCCAAATTACTCCGTGAGCACAGAGTTCACAGGCTTAGGTTCGCTAGAAATTGTGAATCATGGACTCAAGACGATTGGAATAGGGTTTTGTTCTCTGATGAAGCCAGGATATCTCTGTTCGGTGAAGATCGACGTCGGCGAGTGCTAAGAAGACAAGGAGAACGCTTTGCAGAGGCATGTTTCGAAGAAATCACACCTTATGGTGGGGGCTCTGTTATGTTTTGGGCAGGAATAAATTCAATGGATCGTACAGAGTTAGTCTTCATTGAAAACGGCTCACTGACTGGGCATCGATACATAACGGAAGTTCTAATTTCTCATGCACAACCCGCATTGGCCGCTCTAGGTGAAGACTCGATTTTTATGGACGACAATGCTCGCGCCCACCGATCCCGCGATGTTAATGCGTATGTGCAAGAGGTCGGCATTCGTCGTTTGGATTGGCCAGCTCGAAGTCCCGACCTCAATCCCATAGAGCATGTCTGGGACGTTCTGAAACGCCGTGTGAGATCAGTACACCCGGCTCCGCAGACCATCAGAGAGCTGAAGAATGTGATTACTGCGGAGTGGGAACGTATTCCGCAAGCAAGTATCCGGGATATACTCGCTAGCATGCCCAGACGAATTCAAGCTGTGATTTTAGCTAGAGGGGGTCACACTCGATACTAAACATTTATCTGCTTTTACTTTATTAAAGAAAAACAAACAAAAAAACTTTTTTATTTTTACTTCATGAGCATATGCACTACTAGCGAATATACACTACTAGCGAGGTTTAGCATTATTTCCCATAAATTGTATCTAAATTTTATGAAATACTGATGAAAACGATTATTTTCTTATTAATTTAGCAAATTGTGTGGATAAAACTACCTATAATTATCAAACAAAGAAATATTAACATTTGAAATGGTTCATTGCTTAGGTGCCCGTTTTTTTTGCAAATGAGTGTATATCCACCAATAAATCTTATTTTTTCACAATAGGTACTATATTTTATTATGAACTATGATAAGCGTTAGATCAACGGTCAGCAGAGTTAGCACGTTAGTTTAAAGCGACTCATGTCTTCGTTTCAAAAGGTCTATAAACATCATCACTTCAAGGTTCTCCAAAGGTTTTCATGAGATTTAAAGATAAGATTGTAGAATGCAAAAATATTTGTTGCAATATTCGTGACTTACCTTGAAGAATTTATTCATGCAAGATAAAATAATACTCGACATGACTATACCATTTGAAAATTTTAGTAACATGTAACAATTTTGTTACAAAAAGCAACATAATTTCACATATGCGTATGAAAATTTCTAGTTTTAACTATAACGTTATCTATAGTTGTAACTGTTGCTCTACATCCTTGTTGATTTTTCACACAAGTCCAACGAACTTGAACACCTCTGCTGCCACTCCATTTATTATATCGATACTTTCCTACTACCATCACAGGGTTACCATAACGAGTCTTCTCAAACGTGCAAGATACCAATCCTGTAATGATGTAAAACCACAGCGTATTAATAAAATCATTAATGAACCTATAATTATTAAAAACCTAACAATCCAACTACGGTACAGAACTGTTAACTATTTTATCTTAAAAGTCTTACAGTCCTTAAATTTATTCTGTAGTTTAAACCACTTGAATCATGAATCTTCTATTTGCAGACGCCAGCGTGTCATCATCTGTTGCGATGTATCATACTCTTTTCTTTTTTACAATAAGTAGACACCAAACAATATAACGTATTTTATACAAAACTTATCTGGAAAATTGTACCTAATCTATCAGTTGATGAAAGAAATGGCGCAACATCTTTATAGAATATGGGTAGGTATATCTTTTGTGTATTATTAACCCTTACTTATTACGGGCCTTTTAAGCTAGCTATGGACTAGTCTCAAACCACCCGTATATCCCATATGCGTCTAGGGCCTCCCACCTGAACCACCCATTTCAATTCGGCTACTCACTTGCCGGATTCTCTTTCAGGTATCCCTAAACAAACATAGTATGGCATCATCGCTGGACATCACCGCCGCATGTTCGGACTTAGGTCGAGAAGCGGCCTGATCCCTCAATTCGACCACTTGTCTTGGATAAATCAACTTCAGGCAGTTATTATTATTAGTACTAACCCTGGGTTGAGAGCCCTCAGCGCTCACCTATAGTCCGAGCAAAGCTGTGAAAGCCATCTGCCGCTAATAGCTATACACAAAAAAAAATAGTACTAAAACTAAATAGAGAAAGATGCTTCAGTCCAAAACTGGATTTAATTTCCTTATTATAGAAAATTTATTTTCAACATTACTATCTACAAACATATTATGAAAACGAAACTCAACATAGAAGAAAAAATGGAAAGAACTTTCTTATAACCAGTATTAATATGTCTTATAAACGTAACTTTTAATGATCTCCACAAGAACCAAACTAAAAAAGAAGTCAATCGGATA
Organism: Lymantria dispar; assembly: GCA_032191425.1. Lineage (NCBI taxonomy): Eukaryota > Metazoa > Arthropoda > Insecta > Lepidoptera > Erebidae > Lymantria > Lymantria dispar. Next base: position 28,517,146 of record CM063449.1, on the reverse strand, counting down.
CCATATTCTCCTGCTAGAATAATTCACGAATGACAGTGATTATTGTTATGGTAAACGATAACATTGTTAATAGTATACAAAGTTGATCGACATCCACCCGGGAACTTAACACATGTCCAACGAGTTTTCAATCCCCTGCTGTTACTGGCGCGATTGTATCGATAGCGACCAAAATTAATCACCGGATTACCAGCCCTTGTTCTGCCAAAAATTGGTACTGAAATCAGAAATATCAATTCAATATATTTCAAACATAAATGATGTAAATTTATAGGGTCTATAAATATCTTCTTGTCTATACCAATAAATAAAATTGGAGTGTCTGTTTGTAATGTCAAAATAATAGGCTTTTTTCATGCTCACACGGCTATTTGCACTATACATATGTCTAAAATACACTTTATATTTTTTGTCCGTCTGTCTGTTTGTTCCGGGTAATCTTCAAAACGGCTGGACCGATTTCAAAAATTCTTTCACCAATGGAAAGCTATAATATTAGGGAGTAAACCAGGCTATATTCTATCCCGGTATTCCCTCGGGAACGGGAACTACGCAGGAAAGACTGAAACCGAAGCGAAGCGAGGGCAGGTTGCTAGTCTATACCAATAGATAAAATTGGAGTGTCTGTTTGTAATGTCAAAATAATAGGCTTTTTTCATGCTCACACGGTTATTTGCACGACACCTATGCCTAAAATACAGATTAAGAAATTTTTATCTGTCTCTCTGTTTGTTCTGAGTAATCTTCAAAACGGCTGGACCGATTTCAAAAATTCTTTCACCAATAGAAAGCTATAATATCAGGGAGTAACCTAGACTATATTTTATCGCGGTATTCCCACGGGAACGGCAAACTACGCGGGTAAAGCGACTAAAACCGAAGCGAAGCGAGGGTGGTTTGCTAGTTAGAAATATAACGATATGGCGGCAACAAGCACGTAGTGCGAAATGACATGACAACGCTGTCAAAGTTAGTGGTAAGTATTTTCTGTGAATGTCTACTCGGGTTTTGGCGGGAATGTCAAAATGTCATGTGATACATACATACATACATAGGGGTAGGCAGAGACCACTTCCTTCCACTTGCTACGATCTTGACATACCACTATCGCCTCGTCCACATTCATTAATCTCCTCATACATGTTCTTCGGTTCAGGGTACTCCTAACCTGGCCATTCTTAAGAACGTCCCCGATTTGATTGTGGAACGTCCGCCTCGGTCTTCCCCTTCCAACACTTCCGTTCACATTCGCCTTATAAATTCTCCTTGTTAGTCTCCTTTCATTCATTCTCTCTACATGGCCGAACCAACTTAACATACCTTTCTCAATCCTTGTCACTACATCTACATTCATTTCACAACGTTCCCTAATTACTCTGTTTTTAATTCTATCACTCAATTTCACACCAATCATGCTCCTCAGCGCTCTCATTTCCACAGCATTTATTCTACTTTCGTGCTTCTTCTGCCATACCCAGCTCTCACTTCCATACATTAGAGTTGGTACAAGCACTCCCCTATGCACAGCCAAGCGAGCCTTCTTAGACAGGCTTTGGCTGCCCATAAAGGTGCGCAAAGCACCATTCACCATATTTCCCTTACACACTCTTCTTTCAATATCACTTTCACATTTACCATCTCTCGCAAATGTAGATCCCAGATATACAAACTCTTGCACTTGTTCTAATATTTCCTCTTCTATACGTATCTTGCATTCCGTCATAGCTTCTTCCCTTTCAAATACCATAACTTTCGTCTTCTTTACATTAATTTTCATTCCTTTTCTTTCAAAGCCTCATGTACTGCTGTTACCATCTCTTGCAACTCATTCACCGACGAAGTCATGTGATGCTCGTAAATTTTAGACATTATTTTAGGAGTTTACAATGTTATGTTGAATATTGCTGGTATTTATGTGATATAATGTAAAGAAAATGTAGAAATATCTTAAATATGATATAATAGTGAATGACGTGCATTTTCATGTTCTTCCAAAACTCCTAGTGGAATCACTGATTCAGTTGTCAGTTCGATACTTAATGGTGACGATTTTGACTAACTGAAGGACTGTTATTATGAATAAGCCGCTCAACATGAAGATGTGGAATATTATACTTCAAATTATAAAGAAAATTGTATACGATTTGATTTCGTTCAGAATAAAAGCTAAGAATATAATCGACTGAAGGACTTTGTGTCCATGATCATAAAATAATTTTATTAAGAAAAAAGATTGTCTACTTGATTTTTATGTTCTTTTAACCCTCGACGCAAAGAGAGGGGTTTTATAAGTTTGACTTCTATGTCTGTTTGTGTGTATGTGTGTCTGTCTGTGGCATCGTAGCTCACAAACGGATGGACTAATTGCGATTTTTTTTTTTTTCATTTGAACGCAAGTTTCCTTGCGGTGGTTCTTAACTATCTTTGTTTAATATCGGTCCAGCAGTGTAATAGTATCAGCTCTTTCCCAGAATGATGTAATGGCGTATGATTACCCGATTAAGTGCTTCACGCGTGCCAGTATAATTGTTGAAGGACAATTAATTGATAATTCCTGTTGAAGAGAACGTAATACTTTTTTTCATTATTTTAGTTTGTGTTGGGGATTATTCAACATTTTTAATTGCACCTATTATTTTACATGTTATGAAAGTATAACTGTAGCTAGCCGCGCGACTCGTGCATCATTATGCTGTACGTGTCAGTCCATCGTCAAGTTCACGTTGTACTATAAATTAACAAATTTTATGAAAAATGATTTATTTTTATTTCCACATTATTACGGAATACATTGTGTCACAGCTACTTGTCCGAGGAAATCGTAAGAACTTAGTGTGGTATCACCAAGAGAAGGAGATCTATATGCCAGAGTAGGTTTGTGTAGGCTAATAGGATAGACGCATGCAAATCATTTATATCGCCTTAATAACTAAAACGGCAACAAATAACGGTTAAACATGTAAGCTGCTAATATTACTGAAGGAAATAAAATTCTCTCCCATTAGACCGACTAAAGTGAAGCAGTTTTCCCTCTCAGTTCACTTTTTCCTCTTATTATGGGGAACCCTGTACTCAATATTAGGATATATATCAGAAGATGAAAACGCAGCAACGATTACGACAACTCAACAACTCTTACAAGAGCACTTACACAGTCTTAGTTACAGTACGGCTTCATATGATGTTTTTTTAAGATAAAATGCTTTTTATTATTTAAAATGTAGTTTTAATTAAAAGATATACAATCAAATTACAATTAACACACTACATATATTACAAAACCTTATTAAATAATCATTTTATTATAGAACACTTTCCTCTCTCTCAAACTTTAATCTTCCATGATGCAACAACATAGATAGAGATATAACAATTCGTAGCATGACTTAGATTCCGAGGCCGCGGGTAACCGGACCGGGGACTTCAGTTCGGCACCCGCAGAGAGGCTGACCGCGCGATGGCGATCGACGTCCCGGGACAGGGACGTCGAGAGGTGAGGGTACCCAAAAGGGTATTCCGTCGGGCCGACCACTGAAGACAAGGAACTCGGCACTGGTGATCGGCCCAACGACGAAGGCGACGTGGGTACGGGTCGGTTATGGGCCCGCGGGCCGTCCTTTCGTCGCCCCGGACGGAAGGGACCACGTGTGTGCTTACCATAGCCCACCCATAAAAAAAGCATGACTTAGATTAGAAAAAAAAATGGTGTGCTTATGTACGCACGTAAGAAATTATATTTCTTTGGCGTAACGAGATATAGTTATCTCAAATATCTATAAACAAAGTTAAGTGTCTACCATCTTACAACTTTCTGACAAGAATGATGGCATAAAATTATTACAATAGGTATACGTATATTTATTATATATAAAAATCTATATCTAACTTAAAAATATATTAATAAACAAATTGAGGTACTGAGGTACTATTAAAATATATTTAACAATATTACTGAGAGCGAAATGTAAAGAAATTAATTACATTAAAATTGATCACGGATACGCGCAGTCAATGATTATGATCTGCTTTGTGATTGAATATCACGCTATCGATGGTTATAATTGTTGATCGACAGCCAGTAGAGACTCTAGTGCAGACCCATCGTACTTTCGGGCCCTTAGCATGGCCAGCTCTGTTATACCGGTATGGACCTACTATAATAACGGGATTGCCAGCTTTTGTCGTACTGAAGACAGGCTCTGAAATTGAGAAGTGAGCATAAACCGTTTAGATTAACACGTTAATTATAAATTGGACTTTTAATACAAATTGGACATAAATAGATAAAAGTACCTATATATTTCTATGCAAAAAACGATGACAAGAACAGGCACAGAAATCTACTAATATAAAGCATAATTTAAAATATATATGATTTTTCGATATAAGACTTAAAGTGATTATATAAGGATTTATAGTCACAGACTTAGTAATATTTAAATATATTTATTAAATATTACATTAATTTTTTGGCTCCATATATCTATAATGTAGACATCTATAATCTCCATCTATAATGTAGACATTGTAATAAATACAATAGTAGATTGAAATGCTGTAACGAATTCCATATAGTTCCATCCACATACTTATTAACTAACAACATAAGAACGAATGCATTTCGGTGATTCCAATTTCATCTCAGCTCATATATGTCCCACAGCTGTACTTGAGCTATACTGATCTGATTGGTATTAGGCTTTTATTTTCGAGCTTTCTTTCTCTTGCATAAATGTTATTTGCATATTTTATCACTTAATAGTCTTTTACGACACCCATGGACAAGATAGAGGGGTGGTATTGTATTCTTACCACCACAAGGATATTTGAATGTACTATATTTATATTGATAGGGTTAGTAACATTCGTATTACCATATATTTTATACAAGTAATTGTTTCCGTACCCATGTGTTGACGAGACAATAACAATGTGTCGCTCCTTAGTTTCCGTTGACCCGAAACAAACGCAAAAAAAAACCGTAAATACAGTTTAATTAAAACATGTAATACTCGTATAATCATAACCGTAAAATACCTATTATAAAATTACCTATTGTAAAATACATTCTATTATGTTTAATGGTCGTTTAAAATGGCAGACGGTTAACGTAAAACCAAAATTTCAGTGATCTTATGAAAGAAATCAAACTTTTATAACTATTTGTTCTATCAATTTAATTGCTTTATATATTTATATTATTTCGAGATTTAAAGGCAGTCTAAGGTCTAAAAAGTCTAATATTGATAGGGTTAGTAACATTCGTATTACCATATATTTTTTACAAGTAATTGTTTCCGTACCCATGTGTTGACGAGACAATAACAATATGTCGCTCCATAGTTTCCCTTGACCCGAAACAAACGCAAAAAAAAACCGTAAATACAGTTTAATTAAAACATGTAATACTCGTATAATCATAACCGTAAAATACCTATTGTAAATAAAATTATTTGACGGATTTTAATGCGTTGTATTTGATTTTTGATTGCCCGACGTTTTGAACACTTAACAGCGTTCATGGTCACGGGCGGACTACATATTACATTTGTATATCCCAATTAGCAGTTTCATGTAGTGGTAAATGACGTGCAAATGTCACGTGCAATGCGCGAGTAGCTGTCAAACTTAGCAATTCTATTGACACTCGCACATTAAGTGCTACGGACGCACGATTCCAATCCATTGCGCGACTTGCATGTCTTTATGAAATACATGTGTTAGTCCTACTACTAATTGATAGATATAGATTTATAATGTAGGTATTATTTCCCAAATTCAAAGAATACTATATATACTTATTCTATTATAGAGAAATTACTGGCAATAGAACGTTGATGTAAAAGTTTTTATGAAACTAAAATATTTCTATTAAGTCATAGATATATGCAGCCGATATTTTTACACCAAAGTGAATTGACTAACGCGATGCCAAATCTTCATACATTTACCTAATGGTTGTGTTCTTTTTTATGTTGGAAGATCTTATCGTGCATGGTGACAATAGTTGATTGACATCCCGTAGCAGATTTCGTACACACCCATCTTATTTTTGGGCCCTTATTTCTCCCAATGCGCGTACAATTATATCGATAAGGACCTATTAAAATCACAGGATTACCCAGCTTCGTTGTACTAAAAATTAGTTCTGAAAATAAAACTATATAAGAATTAAGGACTGTTGAAGTCTAATAGAGAAAATTTATAACTAAGACCAAACTAGAATAAGGAAATTACATATTGCCTTGAAAACTATTCATTTACGTATATTTTTGATAAAATATAATAGCCAGAATGTATGTATAATAAATGCAATAAATGCCATCTTGTTATCGACATAAATTAAAAGATAAAAAATCTCTTTACATTCTGTTATGTTTAATGGTCGTTTAAAATGGCAGACGGTTAACGTAAAACCAAAATTTCAGTGATCTTATGAAAGAAATCAAACTTTTATAACTATTTGTTCTATCAATTTAATTGCTTTATATATTTATATTATTTCGAGATTTAAAGGCAGTCTAAGATAATACTTTTTGACAACAACTACCAATAGGTAATAATGCCGTATCAAAGTGGTCTTTATACCACCGAGGACAAGGACTCGGTACCGGGTAATGAATTTTTATAAAAACATATGATGTGTTTTTTGTCAGTCTTTAGGGTCAACGCTACGTTGTAAAATGATTATGCTCATTCTTATGATGAATAATCACATTATCCACAGTCATTATAGTCGAACGACATCCTCTCGGTGTCCAGGTGCACGTCCATCGCTGTGGACCCTTACTCGTCCTTGCACGATTATAACGATGTCGCCCTATTAGAATTACGGGGTTACCAGCTTTTGTTGTACTAAAAATAGCCTCTGAAAATAATAAGTTATAAAAATTAATGGAATATATTTGTCAAAAAGGCATATCAAAAAAATAATTTCAATAATATTTATAATAACTGGAATCAAAACTAAATCAACCCCATTTTATAGGTCTCGGCAAGTACGCATGACTACGTTGGCTTATTATGCCAGCAAATAGCTTTTTTATTCAAATGTTATTTTGATATAATACATTTCATCTAGAAAAAAGGTAATCTATGTCCTTTCCAATAAAAAACAAAAAAGAGTGTGCAAAACAAAAAAGAGTCAATTAATTAGGAAGTAGTTAAAGCGTGTATGCATAATAAACAATTTCGTTAGTAATATTAATTAACATAATCAGGAAGGAATTGTTTTATAAATTGTACTATAGCTGTTCGTTATCACATGGCACCAATCAGTCATTTTATTTTCCTTTTTCCTTTAAAGCATATAAAGTTTCACTAATGGCCACGAGCCGTACAATACACAAACCACAATTAGAAGGACATCCACCAATATTTAGACGGGTTGATATAATTTTGTCTCGAGTTTTTCTTTTCTTGCAGAGGTGTTATCTACTTAACTCTCTTAATTTTCTATTAAGATTGACGCAAAAGAAAAAGAATTAACAGCACTTTGTATACCTTACTGCGTCACTACACGATAAGTCAGAGAATAATATAGTTAAATAAAATAGCAATAGACCAAAACCAAAAGATTTATTCATGAAGAATATTATTTTATATCTTCTTGGAAAAATACTTTAACCATAAAAAAATTATCATTTTAATTCAGTAATGATTATGTTCGTTTCGATGCTGCACAAGTTGGTTGTCGATAGTGATTATAACTGACCGACATCCAGTCGGTTTCCGAGTACAAGTCCACCTCGTTCTCACACCAATCTTATGATTATCAGCACGATGGTATCGATATGTGCCCATTAAAAGAACAGGATTACCTGCTTTCGTTGTACTGAAGACATAACCTACAAGATAACATTTTAAATTAAACACATTTCGAACGTGATACGAACCTATGAAGATCTTAAGATGTGATAAAATTTTTGAATAAATAAAAAGAAAAATTTCGAAATATTTATTATATTTAACACCTACCTCAAGTACTGAAATTGGATTGCTTTAAGTTGGTTAAAATATTGTCATATATAATAGGGATAAAGTTTAAACGAACTTTTACTATCGACAATGGAATTTATTTTTTTTTTTACCAATAGACTAGTGAGCAATTTAAAAATGGTTATGATTTAAAGAGGACCTTAATATCTGATCGCCGTTTGTCGTAAGGAAGGCTCTGCACTTGGTTCGTGTTTTAGTTGTACACTGCCACCTGATATTGTGTTTCATTCGACCACATTTTGTAAATCGGTAATTATTCGCATATAATACCTCGACACCTTTATCAGTTTTCATCTTGAACACTGAAATAAAAAAGACTTGATGCTGAAAATTGAATTTATATTTAATGATCGACAATAAAAACAAAACGTTAAAAAAAAGTTGAATTTGAAATACGATACAGATCTCTCGTGCTGAGATTCTTATTAAGCTAAAAGGCCGCACGACTACATATAAAAGTCAATTCAAAACTTTATTATTCACTCCCTCATACCCGCAACAATAAAATCGTAACAGACACTGTATACACATTTAAACTTGAGCAATTTAATATATGGCACACGCGTAACTATAAAATCAGACACAAATAAAGCATGGCATACATATTTACCGCAAATGGAAATGTCAAGTTGCAAGCATCGATAAAATCGCATTAAAGACATCATCATTTATCAGTACTATCATCATTTCAGCTCATATACGTCCTACTGCTGGGCTCGAGCCTCCGTTAGTCAGACGGGTTGGTATAGGGTTTTAATTCGAGTTTTCGTGCTCCTGCATAAATATTATATGCGTGTTATATCCCTTAGTCGTCATTTACGACACCCACGGGCAAGATGGTTGTGGTGGTGAAGAAGGTGGTGAATAGTATTCTTACTCTGTCACCACAAGGTAAATTAAAGACATATAATTGAGAAATTTATGAGTTTTTGCAACTACTACGTAGTAGAATGCCTCAAATCATTGAAGTGAAATTCGGAGGGCTACACAGATTATTTATTCTAAATAAACTTTAGAAGTCGATAGAGTAACAATTACATTCGTACTTATATTTGCGGATCCTCACCATCACCACAGCTCATATACATTCCACTACTGGCCTCAAGTCTCCTTCGCAACGGGAGTAAAATTCACCTACACTACCACGTTGGTTAGACGTTAATATTGGTATAGTATTTTATTTCGAGTTTAATTATCTTGTATAGGTGTTATCTGCATATTACAATCCCTTAGCCATCTTTTACGCTACCCACGGTCAAGAAAGGGCAGTGGTGAATTGTATTCTTGCTTCATCACCACGCGGCAAAATATATTTACGGATAGAACATGTTGTAGAACAGATAAATCAGAGAAATATATCTCGGTCGTTAACGGCACACGACTAACAACCACAATACTTGAGCTGATTAAAAATCCATCTAACATTAAGTAAGTTTTGGGGACTGAGTTATGGTCAGCGCACCCGCACCTCGGCTCCGTTCGGGGCGACAGAGGGGCGGCGCGCGGCCCGTAACCCACCGTAGCACGTCACCTTCGTTGTTGGGCCGACCACTGGTACCGAGTTCCTTGTGGTCGGCCCGACTTAAGTATCACCGATCTTGCAATGATATTTGCATTAAGGACAGTTACAGATTGACGGACTGAAATAGTTTATTAATCTGAAAGTGGAAGATCTAAGTTTTTTTTTTGGGAGTGGGTTGCGGTCGGCGCACTCCTCGCACCACTCCGTCCGGGGTGACAGAGGGGCGTAAGCACGCACACCCGCAAATCACCCGAACACCACGTCGCCTTCGTCGTTGGACCGACCACCGGAGCAGGGTGACTTAACGTCAGTGGTCGGCCCGACGGAAGGTCTAAGTTAACAGTCAATGTTTACGGGCTGATCTCATCATCTCGGCTCATATACATGCCACTGCTGGGCTCGAGCCTCCTCCACAATAGGAGGGAAATTGACCTTACTCTACCATGCTGGTCAGACACGTTGGTATAGGGTTTTGTTTCAAGTTTTCCTTCTCTTGCGTTATATGCATACTACATCCCTCAGTCGTCTTATACGACATCCACGAGCAAGATAGGAAGTGGTGAATTGTTTTCTTACTCCGTCACCACAAAGAAGAGCGAAGCCTCATACAAAGGTTAATGCCTAAAATTTAAAACCAGTTATCGCTGGCCACCTACCTCGTTTAGTCTAATAATATCTGGTTGATCGAGCTTCGCTCGGAATATTTTTATTGTATTTTTGTTGAATTTATTTAGATATATATTAATAAAAAATAAAAATTAAATAATGAAAAACATAAAAAAATACAAAAAGAGAATAATAATAACACCGAGATTCGATTCGACGCTGTTTTAATGTCAAAACAAAACAAAAAGAAAACTGGACAACTTCCCAACTGAGCTATCGTAATTCATGACGTTGACAACGAAATTTGAATTCATATTCTTTTAAAATTTAATGTCATTGTATTTTTTTGCTAAAAACACCGACAAAACAACATTTTCTATAAATAAAACCTAGCTAGATCGATTTTTGGACCCGAAACCTCTAGTATGCTAAGTTTCATCAAAATCATCGATGGAGCTGTTTCCGAGATCTTGAATATATATATATTATATATATTATGTTTTAAGATATAAGATTAAGATCATTAACCTACAAACCGTTAGTTCTCGATTTCGATTTCCAGAACGATCAAAACTTTACTGGATTATCCGCCACAGACAGCAAATTACTTTTTTTATTATATTTTATTTTCACAAAGTGTTCAATGCACATTGAACATGCAACGCAGCAAACTCAAAAGTAGAGCATGTCAACATACAAGTAAAGCATGTCAACATACAAATGTGCAAAATTAGCACTGACATGATTTAAAGACACTGCGTTATACTTTACACTTACGACACACTAACACAAAATGGTATATGTGTGTATTAGCAATAAGTAGTATATAAGGTGTACATTGTGTAAAATAAATCAGATTTGAATTTATTCATCTCTCATTAACATCCCTCTCACTGTGGCCAAGACACCCTTAGCCGTCAGTTCTGACCAGTCGAGTGAGTCTGCTTGACTGGCAGTGAGAGTTACCAATCCTCCACCCAAACCTCCATCTCACTGTGGCCACGACACCCTTAGCCGTCAGTTCTGATCAGTCAAGTGAGTCTGTTTGACTGGCAGTGAGAATTACCAATCCTCCACCCAACATCCATCTCACATCTACCTGTCACCTTAGGTAGCGCGGTGCAGGTATCCCATCATATAGGCTAGGAACTTAAGGGCTTTAGGTACATCAAACTATAACCTTAGGTTCTTCTGTCAAACACGGCGTTAGTCCATAGCCCAGACTACGCCTGTACACAAAGTATAGTTAACTTTGTGTATTCAAGGGGATACCCTCTTAAAAATAAAATACTAAAGTAAAAAATAAAATATATATTATGGTTTATTATCAGTCTGCATGATTGTGAATGAAATTGCTTCTTAAAATAATCCCATCCAAGGTGATTAGGAATGCTGAGCATTTTGTTCGAGTTCTGGTGGAACACTGCCATCTAGTCTTTTTTCCATTAACGTATGATCTGGAAAACCGATAACCTTCCGCCAATAACATTTGTGTGCCTCTACTCGTTACCATTTCTATAACTGAAAATAGAAAATAATATATTGAACTAATTACGAAAAAATGTAACTTGGAAGATGGACTTATAAATGAAAATACTTAAAATAACGTATTATGAGACATTTGTTATCCAAAAAAAAAAACGGACTTCAAAAAAGCACTAAAAAGTTAAAAATATGCAGAGTAAACGAAAAGGTCGTTAATGTTAGACAATGTAGATAATTTTTTAGATTTTTGATGATTATTCCAAAACCGCTTTTCGATAACATTTTCATGGGACCATTTGGGAAGACCTTGCCACCAAAAGAAAATGTCAAATCGGTTGAACAAACAAAATAAAAAATTTCAAACATCCGAATTGAGAACCTTCTCCTTTTTTAGAGGTCGGTTAAAAATGATGAGTGTAAACAAAAAAATGGTACCTACTCAATAATAAAAATGAATATATTATTAGCATTGAAGTAACATATTATTTATCGGATAAATAACTGTTAGTATAATATCACTTCTGTGTGGTAACAGAATGAGTATACATTTAACTACCCTCTCTTTTACACGTAGATGTCGCAAAAGACGACTGAGGCAATAGAAGGCTAAACTCGAACTAAAACTCTATGTCAGCAAGTCTGACCAGCGTGATACAGTAGATCAAATTCCCTCCCAATATAGTGAAAACTCGAGGCCAACATTACGACGATATGAGCTGAGATGATGATGATACTAAATCCTTAGAGATTTGATACAAAGAAAAATATAAATATCCATCCACCACCCAATCGACGTCCACTATTAGACACTGGGCTTCCAGGTGAGCAAAGTATGCAAAAACAACTACGGGTAACAACCAAGTTGGCAACAACAGTTCATATTATATATTTCCCACAAGAATACTTCTAATTCTCCTAGTGATTCCTTGCCGGTTTTTATGACACCCATAGGAAAGTAAGGTTAACATATATTCTTAACACATTACCACATGAAAAAACGTAATTATAAAGTCTATTAGTAGCTTGTTATGCCTTCATTCTTTAAGTATATAAACAATCGCCTTGAATGGCATATATCCTCATTATCACAGCTCAAATATATCCCACTGCTGGCTCCAATCTCCTACACCATGTAAGGGAAATTAACTTACTATATCACGCTGGTCAGGCGGGTTGGTATAGGGTTTTATTTCGAGATTTCCTTCTCTTGAATTGACATTATCTGCAGTGATCCCTTAGTCATCTGTTACGACACCCACGGGCTAGACAGGGGATGGTGCTTTATATTCTTACTCCATCACCACATGGAACGGAGATATATAATAGCAGGATATTATCCAGCAAAAAGTGCTGTGTCCAAGGGATAGGAAAATATAGGTACCAGGATTACATTCAAGACAGTTCTAAATTGGCATTTCTATCTTACTCTAACAGAACACTGCTAATTTAGTTCTTAATCCCGTAAATTTATCTTTTGAGAGTCTGTACCTAATCAATCGTTTTTGCCTCGCTAATCAAACACACCACTTTATCCTCCTCAAAAAAAAATAATGTTGAATACTAATTCTCCATACGTAAGGTTTTGGAAAATTATCAACAACGAAATAATTAATATGCAGTTCAATTCTTCTATTCGAGGGCAATATAAGATTCCTTACTGGCTATCTGATAATCCTGTAAATTACTAATAGACTATCATGTATAGTAAGTAGCCTTCATACATATTATGCAACACAACTATGTAACTTGTAATCCTTATCACTGAAAATTTTAAAATATTGGACACACATCGCACCTTTATTCATAAATTGAATTAACACAAAATTTCAATTTTATGGGAAATCGCATTTAAAGTCTGACATATTTAGATTGATGACTTCAAAAAATTATAAAAAAATGAGTAGAAGGACTAGGTATTTAAAAAAAAAAGATAACTGTAGCATAATTAGTCTATTATTGGAATAAGATACAAAATTATACTATCTAAAGGAAGACTACACTTTAGACAGCAGTTTAAAAAAAAGTTCGTACTTATTTCTCTTTTGACTAAAATATGTACCTGTTTTTTTTTTATTTATAGTACAAAACTGAAATAAAACTTAGTTATTAAAGTTCTGCATAAATGTTTTAGTATTAAACTGCATTAATTCAAATTGATGCCATAATTGTACAATATAATTTATAAAAAACTGAATTAAATCATAATGTGATAATAAAACATACATGTAATTTTCTAATAAAATGAAATAAGTATGAATACATGCAGCTTTTGAATAAAATAAAGTATCGAGATGTACTCAGGAGTTAATGGAAAAGAGAACGACAATCTTTTATCTTTGTCATTTACGTCGTATCGAGTTATCTGTTAGATTGTACATATTCTACTGACGAATATTTCGGTTTTTATTGAAAACTCAAAAAACGTAAATTTTGAATTAATGCAGTTTATGATTAAAGGTGCGACATATGTACATATAATCAATAGGAAAATCAGCAAAATATTATCCGTTTATAATTATACTAATTGTCTCTATGCCTATCTGATGTCATCCATGAATTTATTTGAACATTAGTTTTACTGTTATATAAATAACGGGTATCTTTCTTAGTATTAGTATTAAAAGTTTTATAGAAAATAATTATCAAGTAAATTTCAAACCATAGGTAGCTTTCGTTCACTTTAAAATAGGCGAGTGGTTACAAGTCTCGCCAGTGTAGTAGTTTCCTTATTAAAAGGGTAAAGAATAAAAGCTTATCGCGGAAGACTTTATAAACATACAATTAACAAAGTCAGAGTGAGTCAAACAATATCCACACTCAGATTATGTATCGCACAAAGACCTGACTTGAGAGAGATCGGACCCACGATGTACAGTTTTCTATGAACAGTGATGGCAGTATCATTAAACATTAATTATGAATAGATAAGAATAAACCACTAAAGATTTAACACGATTTTCAATCGGACTCTTGCCTGTCCTCCTTGGAACAGTTGGTCCTTTACTATTACTTCTTTTATTAATGTCACGTTGCATGCAAATTTCATCTGGTCAGAATGAAGACCCACGAAAAAAAATCTTTCATATAATACTCAGCTATTTGAGTAAATAGTGAAAATATAATTTAGTACGTGGTATTTGTTGAAATTTTTCTGTACTACTAAAGAATAAACGTGATTCTATTATCTGCCTGTCGAAGTAGCAGTGTACCTAGCTTTATTTTATTTCATTTTATAGTGGATTATATCAGAAAGTAATAGCGTAAAATTAGTACGTAATTAACAATTATTGATCACTGATATAAGCAAGCTACGAAAAAATTCCAACAAAATATTTAGGAGAGGATTAGGAGAAAGAACAGACAACTTATGTCTCCGCGTGAAATAGAATTTTTAACAAAATCCTTACGATTTTGGGAGGGAAATGATTAAATGAAACACTGTTATAAAAATATTATAAATTTACGCATTTTATAAATTTTAAGTAGTAATAAAATATGAATAATAAACATTACTTATGATTAAATACTGAATAAAAGGTTCTTCTATTTTATCCACCACCAAAACCTAAGTAATATTTATATTAGTAACTTGAATATGACAGCTATCATATGAATCCTCGAGGACACCTGGAGATATTAAATGAATCAATATAAATATGAGACTACAGATCAAAAGATCTTGAGGACTCAGATTCATGGTATTTTAAGCAATCTGAAATTGCGACCTGTACACAGGCACGCTTCTTATTAGGTAGAAAATGTTACATAAATAGTAAAATATGGTCACGTTACGTTGAGTAAACACTTCAGCAATAAAAAAGTGAGTCTATCTGGGGGCACGGCAGTGCCCCCGCCAAGTTGAGCAAAAAAAAAATTCGGGCAAAACGCAACACTGCCGTAACATACTTTTCTCGAAGCCATTCAGGCCATTTTCGACCCCCTATAACTTCGTTGTTAATAAAACTAGAAACCTGAATTTTTAGTAACCTATCAGGCATTGTATATGCATTGTGTATTTCAAATGTCATTCAATTTGAACCAATAGTTCAAGAATTATAACTAGTCAAAATTTCGTAATTTTGTCACTCACTGACTGACTGACCGATCATCAATATTAAAGAGGCACTTCCAGCAGACATAGAAGCTTCAAATTTAGAATACAATTAGTGTTTAGTGTATAAATGAAGGAAAAATTATGAAACATTATAATTTTCATCCAGTTTCCGAGATACACTAACTGCATAAATAATTTTGTAAACCCATATAAATATATAGGATTACAAACTTACATTTGCAGTTAATGAAATGTAACTTTGTAAAAAATAAAAATACATTTGTCGCCATCATTGCTTCTCTATGGGACTCGTAACAACCAGCTAAAGATTGCGCAGATGACGCAGTTGTTAAGATACCAACATACCGTGCTAATCGCGGGTTTGATTCCCATGCAAGACAACACCTTGTACGAGCCACAAATGGTTGTTCTGAGTCTGAATGTAATTTGTGTCGGTTAATTATATGTTCTTTCCGTATGGTGACGAAGTAAGAATACAATTCACCACTCTCATCTTGCCCGTGGATATCGTATAAGATGACTATGGGATATAATATGCACATACCATTTGTGCAAGAGAAGAAAAATTCGAAATGAAACCCTATATCAACATGTCTGACCAGCATGGTATAGTGGGTTAAATTCCCTCCCATTGTGGAGGAGGCCCGAACCCAACAGTGGGAGATATGAGGGCTGCGATGATGATGCGATGTTGAATTATATGTTTGTAAAGTCCCCCACAATATAAGGATTATTATTCCCTTAGTGCAAGGCGTTGTCATTTAAAAAAAAGATTCAACAGGAAGGAGAGTGGGCAGCAGCTCTCGCCGGGGAAATGTATGATATCTCACTGCGAAACCAACCCGCCTACCAAACGTGGCGACTTCGTCATTATTCCTCATATGGCGAAGAAAAATGAGCTCTAGTCATGGCAACTCTGTTACCCTTGAGCGTCGTTGGATGCAGGTGCCACAGTACTGCACTTTATGGTGAAGCATGAGAGGGTCTATGTTCTACAGTGGACGGCGATAGGCTGAATGATGATTGGCATAATAGGTGTAGACAGATACCTAGATATAATTATATTCAAAGACAACTTGTAAAATGGTCAATCAACTTGAATGAAAAAGCAAGAAACATGACCCAACATGTCTTATGAAATTGTACCAAAATCTCCCAAAGTATTAAGCAAACTAAATTGCCTGAAATTTATCTGAAAGAAAGAACGCCATCATTAGGCACGATTGCCATCAAAGCGGAGAGGAGACTAGAGGAGATGTGTTTCGAAAAACCAATCAAATTTCTTTATTTCCACATCTCTCCGCTTAGTTTAGGTAGAAGTGACTCAAACGGAAAGGAGAGATGTCTCATTTTTCAGAGAGTGGATTCTAAGAAAATCCGTTGTTGGTATTTAAGAAGTAGAAGGTACCGGAAAGGAAAATAAGTAGGTCTATCTACAAAAAGAAATGAGATACCATCAAAAACAAAACTTGTAAAAAAAAGCCAAGCCTCGCAACTGAGTTCTTCTACCGTAAAAAGTTGTGAGATCTATGTTATTCCAAGTCGGTTAACTCATTCAGTCCCTGCTTAAGAGACCTTTCTTCTTAAGTTATTACGTAAATAGCTAACCTAACAACTTCTTATAGTGACTATATCAATATTAAAGATCTTTTATGTTTTAAATAAATAGATTGACTTGGCAATTTCGAAAGACCAGCCTGATGAACGGTATTCATTAGTAGGACAAACAAAGTTGATAATAAACATCATTGTATATATATTATCATTTTTGTCATACTCGAAAATAGTACTAAAAACGCAATTCGAATACCGAAGCATGTATATAGCTACGGTACCTACGTATATTTGAATGACTTCTTCATATTAGCGTTAAGTGACTTCTTATTTGGTCTACTTTTATCCCCTTATTAGCCACGAGACATCCACCTAATGAAGGGATACTATAATAATAAATTCGAAGCTCATAAATAATAATATGATATTAGCGTGATATCTAATACTTCCAAGTGAATACAAAAGTTTCAAATTAGTCGTTGCGACTGAACTTTAAATTAAAATTTAACACTTATGTATACTAAACGCTAGAAAATACTGATTACACTAACATTAATAATTTCATCTCATAATTCTTTTTATCAAAATCTAATTCGAAATACAATCGCTTGCATTAAGCAATATCTAAATTTAAGCACCTTTTTAAATTACCTAGAAATATAAAAGTTCACTTTAATTTAATTTCTGGGAATGACACTTTTTGGTTTGGACTGCAGATTGCTTATACGCACAATTTAAACTTAGGTTATTTGTTATCGAGAAAGGTGGTTAATTTCTGAAATATATAAAATAAATTCAAAACGACTGTTTAGTATTTCTAACATGTTTATAGAGGAAACAAAAAAAAATCAAAATAGGCCTGGCTCAGGCCCTCATTCACTATCACAACAGAAATAAGACGCCACCAACGATTGGCCTAACGCTAATGACAATTGTAATGAAATGCAAAAATAAATACATGTCAAAATGTTGTCAGAGAAAAACTATTATACACCAAGGCGAGGCCGAGTTAATTGTTTATTTGGTAATAGCGAACGCAGGCCTGGATAACGAAAACCGCAATAAAGAATACAAGCAATATAAATCTCGAGCTTAAAAAAGTCATAGCCCTTTTATAAGAGACGTCTCATAAGTATTTGCATACTTATAATTATTCATACATCACTTTGAAAAAGGATACTCTTTCTATAAGCCCAACAGTAAACTTGACATTCATAATAACTTCTACAAAGATTCACAGAAAAATTCATTATATGTTCTCTCTCGTCTAAGGCAAAAAGACCTAAATATTCTAAGATTGGAATGTAAACAAATAATATACTTGATAGTATGGTAGAACAGCAACGGTAGGTATTGTTCTAATTTACCCAAAGGACGGAACGTTTGTGCTGTCACTTTTAAAATGTAATTAATTTTAGAAGGGGATAGTGCTGTGCTGAACCAGCTACAAAAAAAGTAGAAATAACATTGTCATACGATGCGCTTAAGAGATGTCGATGCTTATATCTTATAACAAATATCACACTCCTAGCCAAATACTATATTATTGTGTATTTGTTGCAAAAAACGAGACACGTACAGTTCCAAGTAACACTATTTCAGAATCTGTTAGCACTCGTATGCGCCATAGGATCGTGGAAGCCCCATACTCGTACTATAGCATTATCCATGGTATGAAGAGAAGCCCTGCAGCCAGCTTTAGCTTTGACGCACACCCATCTAGTTCTGCTTCCGTATTTATTGACACGATTGAAACGGTACTGACCGATCATAATTACGGGGTTGCCTCGTTGAGATTGTGCGAATACAGGGTTTAAATCTGAAAAAATGTATTTTTAGTGCCTAGTCGTCAATAATAATATCCATAAATTACGCAAACTTTAGCTACGCAGAGAATCATTTATAAGCATCAATATTAATGTTATTACTTTTATTGTAAGATAATATGATGGATATGGTTAGTGGTTATCTAAAGTACTATTGTATCGTAGAGCTACGAAATTATAACATAAACAAGTTAAGATATTCCTGTGGCAAAGGAATAAGAATACAATTCACCATCGCTTCTTTTGTCTTTGGGTGTCGAAAAAGACGATTATGAGATAAAATATATTTATCATAGCGATCCAGGAGAGGCTAAACTAGACATAAAACTTTATACAACTTATCTGTACTTAGCAGAACAACTAGTAGATCAAATTTAACACTTGCCCAAAAATATCCTTAATAAATTGACTTATACAAGTTATTTCTAACTAATTAGATAGCTAAATGATTTGGACAACTATGAGACAACTATGTTATAATTTATACTTCTCAGTGTCTTGTGATGCCAAATTTTGTCCTATTTTAATTTGCATTACGGTCTAAAATGTCATCATCTTTAGAACTATATAAATATTACCAACAAAAGTACAGGAATTCTTATCATTTCGATGATATTGTTTCATTGGTTACGTTCACAATTTCCTTATTTATTCATTTGCCACGCGTATCAATTATTTAATAGTTTTGTTTTATTATATTATCAACTTTTTATTTTTTTTTTGTGGGTCGGCTGCGGTCGGCGCGCCTCCGCACCACTCCGTCCGGGGCGACAGAGGGGCTTAGGCACGCAACTCCCGCAATCCACCCCAAAACCACGTCGCCTTCGTCGTTGGGCCGACCACCGGAGCAGGGTTACTTGATATCAGTGGTCGGCCCGACGGAATACCCCCTATTGGGGTACCCTCCCATCGACCGACGTCCCTCCCTCGGGGAGGACGTCGGTCTTTCCTCACGCGGTCGGCCTCTCGGCGGGTGACGGACTAATCCCCGGTCACGTCACCCGTGGCCTCGGCTAGGGCGGCATGAGGCGCAGGTAGTTGCGCCTACGCCGCCCCAGTCGCCGGCGGCGGATCTCCTCATCGAGGCTGCGCTCCTCACGCAGGCGATCTGCCGCCTCCTTCCGCGAGATCACTTTCTCGCAGAAGGCTGCGACCGCGTCCCAATTCCCGACGCTGTCGACCATCGCCCTAGCGATAGCCGGCAGCGTCAGGTCCGTACCGATGATTGCGATGAGTTCACAGCGCTGCACTGCCCAAGCCGCGCAGGTCTCGAGCGTATGGCGCGCCGTGTCCTCGTCGCAATCGCAGTGGTGGCAGGACGGTGTACTCTCCCTCCTAACGACCTGTGCAGGTATTATTTGAAGCACCCATGCCCCGTCAAAACCTGCACCAGTCGGAAGGAGAGTACCCCGTGCCGCCTTTCCAACCACTGCATCAACACCGGCCGGAAGGCCTCCACGGTTCGCACCCCGAACCTAGGCCTCTCCAGCCGGACTGCCCAACGGGCAATGACGTTTCGGCGGGTGTCGACGCGCCAGGCGGTGAGATCCCTTAACGAGACCACACCGCCCCCGCTCGCACCCCCGTCACCCGCCGATATAGTCCGGTGAGCATCTCCGCCTCCAGGTCCCACGGGGGAGTCCCGGCCAATAGGCACGCTGCCTCCGTCGCCACCGTATATTATCAACTTCTTCCCGCGACTTCGTCTGCGTGGAATTTGGGCTAACGCTAACTTTAACCTGCGACTTTGTTTAAGTAGAAGGTAAAATATTTTGTTTTATATTTTTAAATAATACGATTCTGTCACACACGATTTTTGCGAAACTTGAACCGTTTATAACCTTAAGCGCACGCAGCGGAAGCTATAAAAAGGCAAAACAATACCCCGATTTTGAAACATTCTTCATTGGTTCGCCGCTCCTATTGGTCTTAGCGTGATGATACATAGCCTATAGCCTTCCTCGGTAAATGGGCTATCTAACACTGCACAACAAATATTTTTTCAAATCGGACCGTAGTTCCTGAGATCAGTACGTTCAAACAAACAAACAAACAAACTCTTCAGCTTTATATATTAGAATAGATAGTTAATATTTGTTTTTGCATGTCTTTTCTGTTATAATAGCCAAGCCTCTTGTGACAACTAATTGAATTTATTATTTAGTATTTACTTATAATTTTAAAGAAACTTTAAAAATAGACCATCCGGCATAGAGTGAGGTCCTATGAGAGAATCCCAAATGCTGAAATTCATTGCTCCTAATATATATAACAATAAATGTTAACTAAGAAATGGAATACTTGCACAAAGAACAGAAGAAGTCAACAAAAATACATGTGTTCATTTGCTTATTACATTGTGGCAGTTCAGTACAATCAACTTTAAGAACGTTTTCTGATTTCTATTTTTAGTGATTACTGCGTCACTTTTGCTTTACATATTGTAAATCATTCATCATTTGCCTGCCCTTATCCCACGCTAAGTGGGGTCGGCACAACATGTACTTACCTTCCATAACCTCCTATCGGCCGTCATATCTGTACTCACCCTTTTCATACGCATGTCCTCATTCACACAGTCTATCCATCTCTTTTTGGGTCGCCCACGCTTCTTTCGTCCATCCACATTCATATCGATAACCCGTCTTATCACATGGCTTTCATCCCTCCTCATCACATGTCCATACCAAGACAACCTCGCGCTCCTAATCTTCTCTATCACTGGTGCTACTTTCAGGCTTCCCCTAATATACTCATTTCTTATCTTATCTAACCTTGTGACCCCACACATCCATCTTAGCATACGCATCTCTGTGGCATGTAATCTTCTCTCATCCGTCTTTTTCAATGCCCAACATTCAGATCCATACATAGCAACAGGTCTGATGACACTCTTGTATATTTTCCCCTTAAGTTTAAGGGGCATCCGTGCATCGCAAATTGTTCCCGAGACCTGTCGCCACTTCATCCATCCTGCATTCATTCTACGATTTACCTCCCGGTCGATGTTGCCGTCGTCTTGGAGAAGGGAGCCTAAGTACTTAAAGTCGGAGCAAACCGGTAGGGGTATCCCATCTAGGCCAATGTGAAAGAATTGGGAAGAGTCACCAAAGCTGCAGAACAGATGTTCAGTCTTGGTGCGGCTGATCCTAAGGCCTACTCTCTCCAACCTCTCTCGCCATTTCTCCAGTCTACTCTGTACTCCAGCTGCCTCCTCTCCAACGAGGACAATGTCATCTGCAAACAGCATACACCACGGTGCTTCCTCCTGTAGGTCTGATGTCAGAGCATCCATCACCAGGAGGAACAAATAAGGGCTTATGGCCGAACCCTGGTGCAAGCCTACAGTGACACTGAACTCATCAGTGACACCGGCTTCGGACCGGACATTCGTACGTGCTTCTGCATACATAGCTTTCACTAATCTCACATACTTCCCCGGCACTCTTCGTTCTTTCAAAGCCCACCACAGAACTTCCCTGGGAACTCGATCGTACGCCTTCTCTAGGTCAATAAATACCATGTGCAGGTTTTTACGCGCACTTTGGTATTTCTCCATGAGTTGGCGTAAAGCAAAAATTGCATCCGTGGTTCCCAGTCCTGGCCTAAAGCCAAACTGGTTCTGGGTTATTTCACTTTCCTCTCTCATTCTTTTCTCTATCACTTTCTCCCAAATCTTCATGCTATGTGACATGAGCTTTATTCCTCGGTAGTTGTTACATTCTTGTACGTCACCCTTATTTTTAAAGATAGGCACCAGTGAACTGGTACGCCATTCGTTCGGGATCGACTCTTCATGTAACAACTTATTAAAGAATAAAGTCAGCCACTTCCATCCATCCGCTTGTAAAACCTTCCATACTTCTACAGGTATATTGTCTGGGCCAACCGCTTTACCTCTTTTCATACTCTGGACAGCCATTCTTACTTCGTCTAAGCTTACTTCTTCTACCAAACCCAGATTGGTCGGTAGGTCGACTACCTTTCCACTCCAGACGTTCTCTTCATTCATTAATGTTTGAAAATAACTCTTCCACCGGCCTTTTATTTCTTCATCGCTGGTCAGAACTCTTCCATTATCATCTTTTATACATTTAACGTGCACGATATCTCTAGCATTCTTTTCTCTTGCTTTCGCCAGGCGATACAGTTCCTTTTGTCCCTTGGAGCTCTCAAGACTTCGGTATAATCTGTCTTGGGCCTTAGCTCTAGCGATCGCTACACCTTTCTTACCCTGCTTCTTGCATTCAATATAGGCTAATCTTTTCTGCTCTTTCAATACCGGGTTATCGTCATTTACGCCTTTCCATTCTTTGAATGCGTTCTTCTTTTCTTTCAAAACCTTTTGGACACACTCATCCCACCACCACGTATCTTTAGCAATCACTCCTTTCCCTTTCGTCTCACCCAGCACATCCTTCGCCACTTTCCTCACACATGAGGCCATCTCGTTCCAGCATTCATTTACCGAGTTATCCTTCATTCTATTTTCCATCTCACTCATTTTATCAACCACTCTCTTCCGGAATTCATGCGCACAATCCTCTTTCTCAATCATAAACCACTTAATTTTTGGTGGGGGCTTAGGTTTAAACCCAGCTATCGGTCCTGTGATTTTAATCTCCAGTAACAATAGGCGATGCTGGGAAGTTAGAGGCTCACCTGGGATTACTTTGCAGTCTACAACTGCGCGTATGTTCGTTCTTCGAAGGAGGAAGTAGTCAATTTGGGTTCGGTGGTTCCCACTTTGATATGTTATCAAATGTTCATCTCGCTTTTGGAAAAAGGTATTAACAATAGCCAAATCGAACGCTGATGCAGCCTGCAGCAGTGTTACACCCTCTGAATTCCTCCTGCCTAAGCCCCAACCCCCATGCACCCTCTCATAATCTCCTTTCATTCTTCCCACATGACCATTAAAATCACCCCCTATGTACACATTCTCACATTGTGGGATATTCATTAATATTGAATCAAAATCCTCCCAAAACTTACCTTTCACTACATCATCGCATCCAACCTGTGGCGCTTTACATATTGTAAATATAATATTTATTTAAATAATATGAAAAAAAAATGTGGTTTAAATGTAGATTGTTTCAGTAATAAAAATGTATGAAAATAATAAATTACGATATCCCAGATAGACAACGTATTATAATGAATCTATAATAAAACAACATCTATAAATACGATTATAATTATGAGAATCTATATATCTTTTATTTTAAAAGGCAATGAAATGTTTAAAGCTTTGGAAAATAAAGTCTAGGTCAACATATTGATATATAGGCTAGGAAAATTACGGAAAAAGCATACTGCCAATGGTAACAATGATAATTTTCAGGCTGGATAGAAAATCATTTTTACGAAAAAATCTCCCAAAAGATCTTATCATCATCAGGAAGAGTATCGTCAACTTATTATATTATTATAGACGTTGCTTATAGTACTAACTTGAATGCCTTGAAACATGGAATAATGTACCTAATATGAGAATAGATAACTGACTTTTCTCAACTTACATAAACACTTACTCTAACATAGATATCAGTAGATAAGCCTATGACTATATTAATATTTCCAGTTTGCTATAATAAATGCCCTAAAATAATCCTTTAAAATCAAGGAAATTTGCATAATCAACTACCTATTACTTTTTATCCGGCTAAGCCATCAAAAACTACAAACTCTCGATTAGCAATCGTATAAATGCCTACATAACAACGGTTACCTAGTTCTACTTGACAACATATATTGAAAGATCCATGATTTTTTAAATGAAATATGCTCGTGTAGCATTACAAACTTATAACTATAAAATCTCGACGAAACGGCTTTCAGGTGCTCGCACTCCTGCGTTGCACACCTAAATGATACATTTCCATATTTCCTTATTTACGACCCGCACATATGTAGCGTAGTTTCAAAATTAAACTTACTTCCGATCGCATGGTGCATTTTGTAACACTTTTACGGAGAACAATTTTCACTGCGTTTGTTGCATTGTCAAGGTATTTTAACAAAATCTGCCCGATTTCGGTTCCAATTTCGACTAAGAACCACCTCATGACATTTTTAAACAATCATCGCCCTTGATCTCCGTGATCATTTAAGACATTCGGGCATACTGAATAGATTAAGAAATGTGGTCAAACAGACTAAGTTAACAAAATGACAGCAATTTTACTTACTTATAATTATAAGTAGGTATCTATTTAAAAATAGAGTGTATTAATACGTTTCACATATTCACAAGTTGCGTATACTAAATAGAAATAGAGTAGACCATTTTCCCCCTATAATGGGCTACAGAAATCGGTGCATATGGAGACCGCTACTTCGTTTTAGGTCAGGTCTATTAAAATATGCCAACTGAAAAAAAAAATAGGCACGTACACCTTGACAGTTCTAGCTCTAACTACTTAGTAAGAGTAACTCCAAATGTGGCAATCATCAACAAATACTAGATAGCACCAAAGCTTTTCTGATACTAGATTTAAATACTGAAATCATTATATGGGACGAAAATTAAAAAGCTTAACGGCACCAAAACTGAATGGATAAATGCTTGGCATTAAATGAAAAATACTCTTGACTACAAATCATTTAATAATGTATAAAAAACCTTAATAATAAATAATTATTAAAATGAAGCGTCTTGAAGCGTATACGGTTTTATGTAAATTAAATTAATTTCAGATCTCCGTTATTAAATAATACAATACTGATTGGTTCTAATCAAAATAATCACATATATCACAAAATTCAATAATGCTTTACGTAACAATGATGTGAGAATAAGCATACTATAGTCACCATGTCGGCTCACATATGTCGCACTGATGGTCTTGGGCCTCCTGAACAATAGGAGGGAAATTGTCCTACTATGCTACGCTGGTCAGACATGTTGGCATAGGATTTTAATTCGAGTTTTCCTTCTCTTGCATAGATATTATATGCATATTATATCCTTTAGTTGTCTTTACGACACCCACGAGAAAGAGAGGGTGGTGAATTGTATTCTTACTCCGTCACCACACGGACAATACATACTACTAATTATGAACTAATGTTCCTAAATAAAGGTGTTTTTAAGTAAATAGTATGTGAAATTATAAAATTTCGCTAAACACTAAAATTGAAAAAGATAGAAACACTCTCTTTTAAATTATTATTACTTATATACTTCTTTCTTTTTAAATATATGATTTATGCGATTTTACATGTCAATATGTGGCTTTTTATGATATTTCAATAGACATTTTAATGAACATTCTTGATTTACCCAGCATTATATGGCAATAGCAGAGCAATAGATAATGCATAACACTCTGAATACTTTAGTGCTGCTATCATGGCTGTGACTCTTCTTTCCATTAACAAAATAACTTTCATCGGCATGAATACTCTGAGCCACAATTCTTTCAGATAAACGAATTTAATCTTTTCAGTTCTAGTTTTTGTACCAAGTAATATTGTACGTTATTTCTCATCTATGCCTTGTATTATATTCAAAAATACAGATACAATGGATACTCTCTACGCATTATAGTATATTGAATTCACCTATTCACAACGACATAAACAGCTACACTACAAACTGGCATAACACTTGCCAAAAAATAACCACACTTTTACATTTTTTATACTTGAAGCATAACTAATGATTATGTTTCCCGAGCGTCTTGACAATAACATTATCCACTGTAGTAATAGCTGCATTACACCCATATTTCTTTTTGATACACGTCCAACGAACTTTAGAACCCCAGCAGGCGTGTTTGTTGAAACGCCACTCTCCAATTTGTATCACCAAATTACCGCGCTGAGATAGATCGAATTTAGGTTCTGAAATATAGCTGCAAAATTAGTGACCTTATCTTTTCCTTAAATGACTTAAATTTTACAAGCAACCAAACTACTATATAAAAAACTATTTTTCTACTAGCCTACAGTTTAACTATTAATAATATTGCTATAGTCATATTTAACTTCTTATTTTGTGAAGTTTGGATTAATGGAGTACTTTATACTTATATAGAAGAACAAATTATGTGACCATACTCCCGGATTTTATGTGTAATTATAATTAGGAACGGCTATTATAGGGTGAAGTATATAAATAGAAATACTTTTGTTAACAAAGACCGTCAATCGCACATTTATTATTATCTAATAAGATATATAAAACAATAAAGTACATACATAAAATACATCACATTTGAATAACACATTAATTGAACAACTTTAATAGAACTACCGACCTTCCTATGATATTTTGTACCTAATAACAAAATAAAAGTACAGCGGTGTCTTAAATAGCACTCCCAATATTAGGACTTTCCAATATTAAATTATACCTAATATTTTCTATAAGACTTCATAAACCAAAAATAGAAAAATTCAGTCGAAACAGATGTTGAGATTCCGAAGTCAAACTCATATAAAATTAATTTATATTTGCACAGAAGATAAAACGTGAAAAAAAATGTTCAGTAAAAACTATTAATTAACACCGATACCACGACTTTATGCACTAGCAACAATTTTACGTAACAAATTTATAGAACTTTACAAATCGTTTTAATAGTTTAAATTTATTGTTAGTCACAACATTAAGATTATAAATTTTATAACTAAACCAAAATGTATAATAAATATCAATGTGTATGATATACATTCATTTTGATAATATTTTCGTCTTCGGTGATAACGAAGGAATTGCAACGTTCTCTAGTCTTGATACAAATCCATCGTTTCCTACTACCATAAGTCCTCATTAATTTGAAACGATATCCTGACACTATGAGTACAGGATTGCCTCTTTTACTGGTACCAAAATAAAAATCTTCGGTGCGAGCTGATAAATCTGAGTCTGAACCTAAAAGTAAGGTCAAATCACTAAATAAGTCGCAGTTCAAAATATAGAATTCATAATCCCTTTACCTTCTTAAATATTTTTATTATGACAAAAAAAAAGCTATAACAAACACGCTTTAAAAGCATTCTGATGATTTTGGTCAATTCAATACATGTTATTTTTAACGCCATTGGTTCTTAATACGTTCCTTCTTTATTATAGACCATTATATTCCAATAGCACTTGTGGTGACGGATTAAAAATATGTATCAACGCCCCTTACTTTCCCATGGCAGTCGTATCTTGAGAACCGCATGAGGGTTAACCACAGGAATGGGCAGCAGTACTATCTTGGGAACTCTCCTTTATAACACCAACTACGACCGCCAACGCGCCTGCGAAAAGTGGTGATTAGCACTATTGTGCTCTCGGAAAAGTCTATGTTCCAGAATAAATATCAATTGGCTGATGGATGGATGGAAATGTTCCATTATAAATTATTAATTCTTTCTAAGTCTTTCGCAATGGGAGACATGGTCTACTACATATCACAATTGCTAAACGGATAAGCACAGAATTTTATTTCAATTCATTCGCCTCCTTTTTTTTGTTTTGGAGTGGGCTATGGTCAGCGCAGTCCAGCACCGGGGCGACGAACACCTCTCCTTCGCCGTTGGGCCGACTACCGGTACCGAGTTACTTGTCCTCCGTGGCCGGCCCTTTCTTTAGCCTCCTACCACGACATCCAGTTTACGCTTAGTCATCTCAAACTACACCCGGGGGAAAGGAAGTAAATAACATCTGCTCTCAATTTTTACTCCGTCACCAATATTGTATTTATTTGTCTAGCATTACGTTTCTATATTTCGACACAAATTAATCACTAGATAAATTCTAGTGATTGTGTTCACCAAACCACTTGACTATGACGTCATTTATAGTAGTAACAGAAGCTCGGCACTTGGTGATATGCACTTTAGAACAAATCCATCTGACTTTGATACCATGTACTCTCTCTCGTCGATAACTGTAAGGCCCATACACTAATATTTTATTTCCATGGGACGATAGAACATATTCTGGTATAATCAAATCTGCAACAAGTGATAGAATATTAGAATAAATATTATATTAGAATAAATATGCCCAAATCTTTATATTATTACACAAGAAAAAAATTGACCTACTATGCCTCTGCTGGTCGGATAAACTGGAATAGAATTTCAATTCGAGTACGCTGTCTTGTAGAAATTCTTACTTCTTTAAGCCCTTTTTGCGATACTCACGTTTCATTTAAGCACCATGTAAACTAGTCTAAACGCCGTGTATTATTTATACAAAGATATACTTATATTACAAATACGCCTAAATCATTGAACAAATCATGAATTCTTAAGTTGATCTTGGCCAGAGATAGGCTAGTAAAAAAAAGATATAAGATAGGCTAGTAATTGTAAATTAAATAAAACTTGAATGCATAAAATAGGTAATGGAATTTTGTATGTATATTCGTTTCTTAAGTAAGAGATATTTCTTGTAACCTTAATAATAAAATATTTTGTAACAATTTGCAATATTCAATAAATGAAACTTATTTTAATTTTTATTAAAACTTATTAGGGTAAAGCCGCGCCTAAAGCAACTAATTTATTATTATTTGTACAAGAACAATGAAAAAACAAAGACCATCAGAGTCCATGGCGCTGTAAGCACTAGGTATATGATCCCAAAAACTTAGTTATTCTCATTTAGTTGGATTTGTTTTTCGTTGATACATTGTAAAACGTCGTAAGAGGAACCGAATGACATGCCATGAATAGATTCTCGTTTGTTGCCTAACATAATGCAAAGAGGTAGGATAACTCTTCACTTTTACGTTGCTCCCTAACATCGTGCGACGAGGCACCTGCTTAGCTTCTCAAGGAGCTCATCGCAAGCAGACTTGTCGCCCACTTGACGCTAGTGGAATTTAATGAATAAAAGGAGGTTTGGCTATCACATAAGCACCTGCCTACAATAGCAATTATTTATTTTATTATGCTAATTAATATGCATAAACAGATCAGCAAGCAAATCGCACTCGAGTGGCGTACTGGTAATGGGGACCTTTTTCCGTGTGATGACAGAGTAAATATACAATTCACCACCCCCTTTCTTGCCCATGAGTGTCGTAAAATACGACTGATATGTAAACAACATATACAAATACAAGAGAAGGAAAACCCTTAATCCGTGTGTGTGTGACGGAGTAATAATACAAATCACCACTCTCTATCTTGCCCGCGGGTGTCGTAAAAGACGACTAAGGGATATAATAAGCATACAACATCTATGCAAGAGAAGGAAAACTCAAAATAAAACTCTGTACCAACCTGTCTGACCGGCCTGGTATATTAAGCTCAATTTCTGATGCGATAAGAAACAAAGGTCCAAAATTGACTACGATCGCATTGCCACTTGTAATCACGTGAAATGTTGCCAAATACTAGCTTTATAGAAGAAAAAAAATCCAAATAAGTATAAACAAAAATAATTTTATCTCCATACTTTGATTTGCATATATAATGTAAGGCATTAAAACTTCATCAAAGCATATCCAGAAAAGCTAGTTGCTCCAAAGTATCATCCGGATCGTCATCTGGAAGACTGCTTTCGTCATATTCTTCATGTGAACTATAAACATCTTTATCTTCATAATCACTACTATTGTTTTGATCCTCCGAACCATCGCTACTATCTTCAAGATACTCATATGAATCACACTCATCTTCGTCAATTTCAATTTTTGTTACTCCTTGCGTAATCGAATCTATAATTATATTTATTAATAAGGAGACGTAAATAATACGAAGAACTTTTAAAACTTAAGAAAATTGTGTTTTAAAACGATAAAAAAAAAACAACCTAGCCACTAGGGTGCTGAATATAAATAGAAATTATCACACTTTTTAAAACATCAAAGACCAAAGCCACTAACTGCCATCCGTGGTTTTCCACTTATTTGTAATGCTGTTTTTAATGACATGAATGACATGCCACAACATATGGAGAACTGTATGGCAGTTGACTTCAGTCTACACATATAAGACGCTACAGTAATCTTAGATAAAGTTAATCTTATTTCAGTTTGTGTAAGCTTATTAGCTTATATTTGGATGCTATTGTATTTGGTATTATTTCCAGATAATCTTGAAGGACCTCAGCTGCGGCATTAAACAGGGCGATGCATAAAAACAATTAACAATGTTACATTAACTATATTTATTAGCTATTACATAAATTTGAGGCGAACCTCTAATACATTTTGCAGTTTCTTATTTATCTAAATAGTCACTCCACTGAACAGTCAGTATTTATTCAGATTCTTAACAACTACTTCAGATTTTTTAATAACATCTAATCTTACAATATTCTAACGTCCGTTTTTAATAATCTATCGGAGTTCACTTTCATTAATTGATCAAAGAAATAATTAATCTAGAACTTGCGTTTGTCAATTCAATGTAACTAATAACTTTGATTAATACAGTAGTTGCCTTGCAATCTATCCAATTTATGTAAACTTTTAAATAATGTAATTGATTAAATTAGGCGATACATGTCGAAAATTTAATAATATTTAAATTGCAGGAAAAGAGAGGATACCCTCCATTCTTTCCCAAAATTAATCTATTGATTAATATACCGCACACCTCAAGAAAGCAAGGAATACGAGATATCCTCTAGTTGAAGTAGGATATAAGGAAGTCTCAATGTGCATTTGAATTCCAACCGTTCTAAGGATGTCTGTTGCGGTCAGAGGCGAAATACGTGTCGAATCAATATTCGAAGTTGTGTGGCAAATTGAAGTTGAGCTTCTGGAGGGTGCTCAGCACATAGGAGTAAAAAGACTTCCTTATATCGTACTCCACATTGATTCTATCCTGTAAACCATACTTACACCAACTTACATATATCTATACACTGTAACAAATTTGGAATAAAACTATTTTTACGGCTCCTATCTTCTGATGTGACACATCTATAGGCGAGGATGAACCTGATCCTTGGCGTGGCGTTAAGACTACGTTTCGCATATGTACATTTGTGTAATGAAACCATAACTTTTATGATTTACAATTTTGTACAGCGCCATCTCGTGACCTCAAAATAAATTATTATCCTAAACACATGTCTATAGTGTATACTAATGAAAATAAATGTTTATAGAATAATAATCATCATTTTCTGGAAAAAAACGTAATATTTTATTAATACTTTATGCCATATTAGTCTGTGGTAATCATAGTAGGTACTGCTGTGGTAATCTGTTCTTCTATGCATATATGTATACTTGTACCAAATAATTTCGATGTTTTACATCTGCCAGGCGTCCTGAGCGATGGCGCCTTGTATTTAATTTTTGATTTGCCAATGTTCCGACAACTTTTTAGCGTTCATGGTGACGGTAGGAGTAAGATGTATAACCTAAAGGTAAACCTTCGAAACGTCGAGAAACCTAAGATCAAAAAGTTCATATTTGATTCGATAAAATCCGTAAAAATAGTTTTATTTGAAGTGTGTACTTAGTTTATTAGTACGTAGATATGAGAAATCATTACTTTAATAAACTTAGCAATTATAATAAATGAGTATTTAAAGTAAATAACATCTGGAATAAAAGTGTTAATATTGTTTATAATAACTAACTTTATTGTTATTGTAGTGACAGTTGAATAGTAAAGTATGAAAAGTGTGTCACCACCCTTTTTCTTTCTCATGGGTGTCGTAAGAGATGACAAAGGAACAAAGTCAGATAGCATCGTGAGGGAAAGATAGAGAAATTAAGTATAATGTCATTTCATCTGACCAACAAGCTTTAGCGGGCCAATATCGGTCCTAATAGTAAACAAAATCCAGACCCAATAGTAGGAATTTATATATGGACAGAACATATAACAATTATATTGACAATCGAAACTAGCATGATTAAGTTTTACGTGCAAGTAAAACTTAATTTCCTCGACATTTATGGCACGTCCAATAATCAAAATCGTTCTATTAATTAATTTGATATTATCATAACAAACTACAGAATAAATATACTAAATAGCCTGCAAGACAAAAATATTGCACCTGCATATGTAATTAGGGCCATTGACGTTAATAGCGACCATCATTGAAATTATCGTGAGATTGAAACATATTATAATATCTATAACGGCAAAACACTCACGCACTGAGATCTATTACGTCGACCCGGGTTTCAAGCATATCCGATGTTCATCATCAGGGAAAATGCGGCGCTGGGGCCTCGCAGATGCCGCTGCGCACTCGCTCTGATAATGAGCATCGGACATCAACTCCCCTTGAGAATGTAATTGTTGACCAGACGGCACGGGTTGAGAGCCCTCAGCGCTCACCCACCAGTCCGGGTAAAGTTGTCACAGCCATCTGAGGCTAACAACTAAGTCACACACAAAAAAAAAAAAAGACCAGACGGCAACAGATAAAATTGGCTCAGGTCGACATAAAGCTCTGAGTCGTCTTTTAGACACCCACGAGCGATGTAAGGGTTAGTAGTATTCATATCACCCAGGTTACCGACCACCGCTGCCACATAGATTACAATAACGTCAGTATCAACTTTACAACAACTAAAGTATGTATATAGTCAAGATAGCAACGCTATTATATAATATGGTAACGATAGTGCTACGAAGTAGAATATTGTATTTGACAAATTCATTTTAAGTTGGATGAAGTTCGAACAATAATTTTAATTGAAGAAATTAAAATTATTGTTTAAACTTTATTCAACTAAACACAAACAACGTCCAAATAAAGACAAAAGACAATTTTAAAATAAGCACAAAAGATAATTTTAAATAGCAAGATATTTTGTATCTCTAGGCAGGCAATTAAAAATGTCCCCGTTCTATTACAGCATAAATAATATTTGTCATTAATAGTCTTGGCTTCCAAAGAAATTATTATTTCCAATTTATAAATTTGCCTTGTAATTTTTAATTGCTTTAATGAAAGTCTAACTTATAGTCGTCCGTACATTTTTAAACATTCAAGTTGTTTATGTAATAAACAAAAAAAACGTAAAAGAAAAGGATAATTGTTAAATAAATAGACGAGACGTCTATATTTAAATAACCTATTACTGCACTAAAAATTAAAAAGCAAAGTCTCGAATATAAAATATATGAATATTTATAATGAATATTTAAGGAATCTTAAGAATTATAAAAATACTTGCCACACCACGATTACAAAGTATGTTTACGATAAACTTAACCTAATATAATAAAAATATAAATGAAATATTAAGCTAAGGTTAATATTATTATTTCATATTGGAGGCTTAAGTTAGCCTACTCATTCACAATCTGTTAGAGACATGCAGGCTTGCGAGTGTTCCTTCCAGAAGCCAACCACTTGAGTGCCATGAGTTTTAAGTCTGCGCCCGCAGATATATTTGTTTTGACAAACCCATGAAACCACACCGTCCTTTCCTTCATAATTCTTATAGTACTTGTGACCATCGTAGCGAACTGCAAGAGCGCCGCGGCCAGTAGTAAAAAATGCAATTTTTCCTAAAACCAAATTAGAACATCAGAATTAAAATGAAATACACACCAAAACATAGAATTGGCAACCATAGAGATTTAGATTTTGCATAGAATTCACGACTTATAACAGCTAAAGCTTTATTACTACTAAATCGCCCATCACCTATAAACCATACCAAGGATACTGCGCCTCCCAGTCACGAACCAGTGAACACGGTCGGCTTCAAACATCTATATAATTATATACACAAATATGTAACTTTTATATTTAATATAATAACAAATTTCCACTTAAACAAAATATTTCAGGACAATGCTGAATCGTTAACAGTGATAGGTATTAAAATTTTTTCTTAATCTAACGTAGATATACATTAGCTCCAGGACATGATTTTATAATTTTAATAGAGAATCTAATGAAATACGTGATTATGTTTTAGGACTTTCATTGGTCCATTAATGTTAACGAATATTATTCAATATTTTTTTATCAAACCTATTTTTATAGTCTTAAATTTCCCTGACTTGCCATAGAACAAACAATAAACTTTATAAAAAAATAAACTAATGGATGTGAGAATATTTAGTTGAACATAGTCTTTGCTCAATGGTTACTGCTGTAGCAGGGCAGCCTCTCTTTGAGCATCTCCAAGACACCCTCACACCTGCAGAATACTCTTTCCTATAGCTGTAATTATTTAGAAGAAGACGAGGAGTCCCGAGTCTATTTACTGAGAACAGCACCCCTAAAGCATAAAATAAATATCTTTAAAATGTATACTGCGTAGGATACACATACGCAAATGTAGTAGGCGATATACGGTAATTCTTGAAATATCGCAGACATTTCCATTAAAAATACAGAAAATAAAAGAATAGATACTACAATTAATGACGTGGCCCTCGTGCTATCGACTGAGAACAAGCCGGGTGCACAGATGCAATCATATTCATTACAATTAATATATGTAGTTAGCTTACAACTTCATATCGAATATTTTTTCTTAATTAGAAAGAAAATTCTGCGTATGGTGCATAATGCATCTACGATATTGCTCATCTACGATACATATCTATACACTGTATTAGAAATTGCTGTAGTATATGAGTATTACTAGTCATGGATAGAAAATCTTGGCAATGGAGAGGCATAGATTTCCATATTAGGTGTTTTTTAATTTTTCTTTTCTTTCAATTTAAACGAAATGAGACGAGTATTTTTTTTTTTGCGGTGGGCTGTGGTCGGCGCACTCCTCGCACCACTCCGTCCGGGGCGATAGAGGGGCGTAAGCACGAACACCCGCAACCCACCCGAACACCACGTCGGCTTCGTCGTTGGGCCGACCACCGGAGCAGGGTAAAATGAGACGACTTGAGAAGGACACATAAAACATACATATTTGAGATAAGAAAATACAATTTGCACGATTTTTAATTCAACACAACACAATTTTCATTTATCATCAGAATTTCATCCTCGTAGCTTTTAGCGAAAGAATGTGTTTAATCTAATCACTAGTTCTAGTGATAAGCCTCAACAGTCAAATTCACAAACATACTCACTTAGTCGTCTCTTACGACACTCGGGGCTAAGATAGGTGGTGAATTGTATTCTTACTCCGTCACCACATGGACAATAATACGCAAATATATATAACTATAAGTAATTTTAAAATGCTTTATGCATCCATGATATTGATTTTCGACGTTGACTTTACTGATTTTGTTGAAATAATCACATATACATAAGTATATTTGAATAAAAATCAGAAGCTTTTAAGCGCAATATGATTTATAAAAGAGCAGTCTCTATAAAAGAATAAGATTTTATATTTATATACAAACGAAATATTACATTTCAAAATTTCTACAAGTAGAATTAACATAATCTTAATAAGGCTTATTATTATATATTCAAAATATCACCAAATACGTATCGCGTTGAATTATCACTATAAGCGGAGATAATTGCTTAGTTAATTTTAGAAATACACGAAATTAAGAGATCAATAATTTTTCGAATATTCGTTTCCTTTAAAAACATTAAATACATTTTTATAAAGTTCAATTATTGTAGTAAACATATATCAGAAATAACATCATTTCACAGCACTATTTAAAGCTTTCTCACATATGAATAATATTTGCCGCCATAATATAGAATAATTTATTTTTTAAATAAATTTAATTCTGGCAGCCAGTCTTACTGTATATTTTTAAAGTACCTATAGATACTGATATCTTAATTACATGCACATATTTTCCATTGCACCTCACAAAAATAAATATAAATGATAAAAATTTATTATAGATTTATTAATCATTTATGAAAAAGCTTTAATCTCAATCACATTCACAATATTAAAGCAAAATATATTATGCTATTGAATAATATTGAAGTTCTAGTTTTCGTTAGTGAACAGTCATAGGCATGGTATCATGATATGGTAACCATTGCGATTATTAAGGATCTTGGTTCGCATCAGGATTTGGAGGCCGCAACCACAAATCTGTTTTAGGAAATATTCGAGGAAAATTCAGAGCATGAAGAGCTAAAGTTGTAGTTGTGGGAGATTTCATTGGGGGTGGAAGTACGTTACTTGATGTCGATAATGCTGTTAGATTTGACAGTCCCCTAGGTCTGAGTTGAACGAAGGCGCCATTACCGCAACGGGCGTGAGATGGCGGAACATGGTTGTGCTCATCACCTGACGCTACCAGCTTGCCCGATATAAGACGGACTCTCGCTCGGCATCCCACATGCTTTGACGAGCAGTAGAAAAAACGCCCCCCAACTTGCGAATAAGTATATCCCCGTAGTACAAGAATGTACTTTCCCTTTTCCGTGGGAATAAATTGCACATCTGTAACACCAATAACCTTTAACCGTATGTTCCATACATCACAAAATATTATTCCATATAAATTAAATCTAGCATGCAAACACGGATTTTACACTGTAAGTTAGCCCCACGTAATAGATAAGGAACCAATTGCCAACTACTAAGGACCAGAGAGAGCGGGACTTGAATAACATTATTTTACCTATTCAGGATGTTTCAGAATCACTTGTAGTATGCTTATATCATGAAACAAGACAAAGCAACAAAAACGTTGAAAATAACTTTAAGGTGATTATATCTATATACTTACGTCATAGACTTTCCATTGCAATATACATTGTAAAACTGCAACATATTTGTATTCAGATTTTAAACAATTTCCATATTGATATTGTATCTAAAGTGAATATTAGGATATAGTTTCAGAAGAAGAGAGTAAATTGAAATATTTGTGAAATATTTTTTATTATATAATGAATTTTTCACAAATCAATTCTTTTGATGTTCAAAATTTTTTAAATGTTAATAATTACAGAGAATATATTTCCAATACACCACATGTACGCAAACATAAAACGTAGTATCTTTATATATTTCGTGTACGTGTGTATGTCATTGAACTCCTCCAAAACGGCTGGGCCGATGTTGATGAAATTTTATGTGTGTTCAAGGTGATTCGAGAATGGTTTAGATTTACAATTGGACCCGGTAAGTGGCGCTGCTATCGACGTAAGGGAGAATTACTTTTATTTTATTTAAACAGAACAACGTCTGTTGGGTCAAGCTAGTATCTTTATATTTCTTGTGTACACGTGTGTCACTGAACTGATCCTAAACGACTGGATCAATGTTGACGAAATTTTTTGGATGTATTCAAGGGGATTCGAGAATGGTCTAGATCAATATTTGGACCCGGTAGGTGGATCTGAGATCGATTTCCAGAGAGAACTCCTTATTTTAATTTGACCAGGACAGCGTCTGTTGGACCAGCTAGTACTTTATATTATTAAAACATCATCATAATTTCAAACATATGACTGATATTCACCGCTAGACACAACCGTAGGGTACCCGAAAGGGTATCCCGCCGGGCTGGCCACGGATGTCAAGGATTCGGTACCAGTGGTCAACCCAACGGCGAAGAGGTGGGAATACGACAGGTTATGGGGTCTCTCGTCGCCCCGGACGAGATGGACGTCGTGCGTCCGAACCATAACCTGCCAGAATAAAAAGATGCTGAGCATAAACCGTAGATTTTTGCATCGATCTTTGTGTAAGAGTTTGTAACATCTCTATGCTTACTTAGATACAATGAAACTCCGCAATAATCACACCCAATACCTACATGTGTTGACTCGTAAGCTTGCAGATTTTCAATAATAGTTATTTACAAAAAAATAAAACATATCTATTTAACAATAGGCGTCAATAAGGCTCTAAAATGGCCAGCAAGTGTCAACCCTAATAGAAGGTAGGATATTATTGAGAATATGGTCAGATCTCTCACACACATAATGATTACTGTTGATATTATTGTTAAATAGATTTATATAAAACTACTACACTAGGGTCGCCGAGTGGTCGAAATTCACCCATAATTCATTTAAATTAATTTGTATGCATAATTCAATTAATAATCTGCTACACAATTTTCTTTTAAATTTATTTATGTATGATTGTATATTGAGCAAGCTGTATTTCACTAATAAATAATATGTAAGTACAAATGTCTATTAGACATTGTCGTGTTTTTTAGTTTTTTTAAACTATATTTATTTGACATTCAGTTCGATCAGAAATTTTATACAAAAGTGTATAAGCGCGCGCGTGTATGTGTGTATCGATTGCATGGTAGTGTGCGTTATGCACTTTTTAATACATTTAATGACTTTTTAGTCCATTATTATACGAAATTTCAATTTTATGCGCTTCTCCTCATTATATACTTCAACTGTGCCAAATTTCATACTTATCCATCCACGTAATTTTCGTAAAAAGGGGTACAAAATTTTTGCTTCACGTATTAACCCCTCGAGCGCTTTTGGGACACCATTTGACCCAAAAAAAAAATGTGCTCAAAGCGCTTTTGGGACACACGTTGACCCAAAAAAAATACTTTACAATTAGCAATTACTTTTAGTACATTTATTTAAATCAACCAATCAAAAGCTATTAATATATATTTTATTTCATATTTCCTTATCTATATGATATTATTATGAGATTATTATCATATAGCAACAATAACAAGACTGCACAGATGGCGTAGTGGTTAAGATAGCGACCTACAGCGCCAGTGTCGGGGGTTCGAATCCCACGCGGGATAACACTTTGTGCGATCCACAAATTGTTGTTCTGAGTCTGGATGTAATTTGTGTCCGTTAATTATATGTTTGTAAAGTCCCCAGCAATACAAGGATTATTTCCTTAGTGCAGGGTGTATTAAAAAAAAAATGATAAACCATGATATGGATTTTGGTAGGTTATTACTACTGTTTTCATAATAAGAATGTATAAAATATTCTAAAAAGTGCTTCACTAGTTCTACCAACGAGCGCGTATTCCAACCTTTTCTTTTGGCAGGCTACTCTGGACACATCCCGTCAGTGCCATCTTGAACGACGGAAGGACCGCATGCGGCCCCTTTACCTACCGTGTTTCCTCCCTATCGCCATTAGGCCCACCACTGGTATCAACAACTTGACATCCATGGCCGGCCCAGCCATTTATTCCTACCTAACCTGATCTATACCTCCATCACAGAAAATCCTCGAGACTTCTTTATATCAGATTGGATTACTTGTTACGAACGGATAACATATTTAAGTAATTATGGAACCGTCCGACAGGTATTTTAAAAATGTAAAATTTGTTTAAGACTGAAGATCAGCCTAGAGTATCATTGCACCCAAGTGCGCTACTCAAAGAAATTACTTGCTATCGCATGATTGATAATGCATCTAGCAATATAAACTGTATAATAATGCACGTCAACAATCACACATTACTTGTTGTACTTGCAGAGAATATGCATTGGTATGTGAATTACAATACCTGTAATGAGCGATACACCAAGGAACAGGTCACAATGAATCCACAAATTTGCACGTTTACTGCAAATAAGCGCTATGATAAATGAGTCCTTCTTTGTAGACAAATATAAGATTATTGGGATCCTCGATGTCGAAATATTCAGCAAAGTCAAGTTTGAGAGTCATTTGATGAACAAAGACAATTTGATAAGCAAAAAGCGAACTGAACAGAACCAAGCAGTACCTCACGCAGAAACAATAAATTGCCTTGTAAAAAACACATGTTTGTCCACGGTAATATTGTTCAGATAACTGCGCCCGAATATCAATTAGACTGGACTCCCTGCAAAGACATGCTGTTAGTATTACCAATGGCCTAACCTTACGGACAGATTGGATTCGTTAGAGTAGTGGAGAGACTTCGGATCACTCTGTGGGTCCGTTGGCACCAACCTCTCCTTTCTAACATCATACCACTCGACAACGCAGTATGATTCACCAATACCACCGAGAAACGGTAACGTCTTCGACTGTACGTTTTGCCACCAAGTCGGATAACAAACGCAAAATGCGAGATTATTTTGAGGCACTTAAGGAAATGATAAGATTTGAAAAATTATCTATGAAAATTAAAAACACTTAGACGGCATACATCATAACTTTCAAAGAACCTAATCAAATAGAAACCTCTCAAATACAACATAAAA
Source organism: Lymantria dispar (assembly GCA_032191425.1). NCBI lineage: Eukaryota > Metazoa > Arthropoda > Insecta > Lepidoptera > Erebidae > Lymantria > Lymantria dispar. The sequence continues at coordinate 28,476,075 of CM063449.1, read as the reverse complement.
CCCATTCTCAGTTATTTAAATATCTGAAGGTATTGAAGGTAGTGTTGCCCAAATGCAAGACCAAGACGAGACTTGGACCAGTCTTGGTCTTGGTCTTGCAACAGCACACCTGGTCTCGTCTTGGTCTTGGTATTGCACACTCGAGTCTTGATCTTGGTATTGCAGCAAGAGTCTCGCAAAGTCTTGCAAGTCTTGCAGTTTGAATAACGTAACAGTCATTTATCATGGCAATGAAAAATCCAACTACATTAATCAAATATCATCCTATCCTATCTATCCATCTCCTAGCCTATAGTCCACTATTGAATATAACCCTTACCACTGGGGAAAATTACTTTCATATTCCCCTGGTGTTACATTAGACAGAGTTATTACTCCTATGACAAAGGAAGGAATTTCCACCCTGTTTTCTTAAGACGTCACCACACGGGGCAGTTGATATATAAAATTTTATGTCATTTAACATTCCCCCTTACCAACAAAAAAGATTTTTCAATTTGATTGGCAAGCGACGGAGTTATTTGAGTGGTCAAGTGGTCGTCAGTGGTGACGAGAAGTCACCCTGCTCTGGTGGTCGGCCCAACAACGAGGCGACGTGGGTACGGGTGGGTTATGGGCCCGCGCGCCGTCCTTTCATCGCCCTGGACGGAATGGACTGCGCGTGTGCTTACCATAGCCCACTCATAAAAAAAAAATAATGGCTTCCTAACACCATTGCCTCGGTCTACGGTACTCTGTCCCTACACGGACATTTATGTAGATTAATTGTAGGCATATTTCTATGTCCAACAGTGAACGTCGTTGGGCTAATGAATAAACGGATATATAAATATGTATAATGGGCAAGAGCACTCTCGTGATTACGGTATTTTTGTCCTTAAGCCTTTCCGAAGAGTAATTCTGAAAAGCTAACATCAACATTGGGAATTGATTGGGCAATAAATGTATATGTCAAGACTGATTTGACTTGCCGTGTAGTGATGGAGTAAGAATACAATTCATCACCCCCCTATTTCACCCGCGAGTGCGAACCCACGACTAAGGGCTATAATATATAACATCGGTGCAAGAGAAGGAAAACTTGACATGAAACCCTGTAACAACACGGCCGATCACCGTGGCGATTCCTCTCCGGCCACGGCCGATTTCCCTCCCATTATATAGAAGACACGAGCTCCACCGTATATAAGCTGGAATGGTAATTTGAATTAAATGCAAGACCGCGAGACTCTTGCAGGCTCAGTCTTGGTCTTGCTCAAGTCTTGCAGGGCCAGTCTTGGTCTTGGTCTTGCAAAAATTAAGCAGTCTTGGTCTTGGTCTCGGTCTCGCATTTCTCGCAAGACCAAGACCAAGACCGCAAGACCAAGACTTTTTTGGGCAACACTAATTGAAGGCATTGGGACCTTCCTATTATTCTGATTACTGATTCCAACTACTTTTTTCTGTACATATATCCATTATGGAAATATATTAGGAAATTCATGAAAGCTCAAATGCTCATGCGATATAACGCTTACGAAGAAATGTTCAAAGTGAACCTTATAGAGATCAAATAATACTATTTCATTCAAAGATGCACTTTAATAAAGTGCAACTTTGTTGCACCTATACACCTATATTTTAACTATGTAAGTCTCTTTTTGAGAGCATGGGCCGTAACATCTACCCATTTGCTGCCTAACTAGTACGAAATTTTTTTATACTGCCTAGTACCAAACAACGTGTAAACCAGACTAAGTGTGGGCTCCGTGCTCCTACTGAAAAATTTTGACTATAAAACGTAATAATGGCTGACCCAAAACCTAAACATCAACGAAGTTATCACGTTATTCCTGCCACGCTATTCGCGCCCACGAATATGGTCGACATTGCTCCTGGATAAATGCTCCACATCAAACTGGAACATTTGCATGGAACGCTCTATGATCAATGCTTGCGTTGCCAAGGAAAGTTAACGTAAGCCAGGCAGCTGATTGTAAAAATTAACTACAAATCTTTTGCATTTGCACGTTTTGCTCTTCTTTCATTTAATGAAGATTGAAAAGTTGCTATTCTCATCTCATTTAGATTGGATTGCAGTGCCACGATACACTTCTTTAATTCGAAATAAACAAATTTCTAACAACAGTATCCGTCGATAAATATCCTTCCTTCCAAAGAGATAATCAAATAAATTCGTGATATTGACTAGATGTCACACAAGTAATGCGTGATAGAGACAATGCTCTATGAAACCGAAATGAACCAATTGCCTCTTTTCAAACATCGACGTGAAATATTTCACTCTGGGCACTGTACGCTATATACGAGTAGTAACACTAACGACATTAATTTTTGTATTTTGACGGCTTGGTATTATCGATGCACAATGCATTAAGTTATAACATCACAGATTTCATCACATTATTTTATTACTAATAGTATTAAAAATGGTAGACAAGCGAGCATCTTTCCTAGTGATGAATAGTAGTAATCGCCTTATTGACTTATTCATATGTAGGGTACAAGCAATCATAAAAGGCCTAAAATCTTATTATGGCAATTTTCTAGAAGGTACTCAAATTCCGGTGGGAGGCACGCGTTAGAAGATTTAATAAAAATTTTATTTTAGAATCTTAATCACTGGAACAGTGCTGCAATGCTACTTCCAGATCATAAAACGAGTAGGGCCTTACAAGGAACTTTCTTTCTCCTGGAAGGACATCGATACTTGAAATACCTGTAAATAAGATAGGAATAAAAATAAATAAAAGGTATATTAAAAACTTAGAAAAAAAAACATTAAAGAACACAAGCGTATTTAAATTTGGATGATTTTATTTATTTCAAATACTTATTAATCTATGATAACAAGTTTAACATCATCATTATGTTATAATTTCTTTCTTTTAGAAACAACATTTTTAGACAAATACATGAATATAGGCAACAAATGTATACTTATTTTCTACTGTAGCAGACAATACAAACGAGACAATACGAACTTATTAAATATACAATAAAACACTAACCAACCTTCACAAACATACTAAATATAAATACATATACAATTAAAGATGAAATATTGTCTTATCGATTACAAAATCCCAAAAATTCTAACAACCTCGTGTATGCGTTTAACGATTCGTATTATATACCAAACATTGTCAATACGCAAAAAAATTGTTAAAAACATGTGCCAGGCTTAACTACAAAAAATGTACACGAGAAATGGAGGTACTTCAAACCACATGTATTGGAAATTCCGTTAACATTCCTTTATACATATATAAACTAGCATACTAATTATTAGATCAACAAAAAGTAAATAAAAAAGTATCAAAAATTTTATGATTAACAAGTAGTACAATACACTCTGTATTAGAATCTTTGCTTATTATAATATTGTAATATAACATTGTTTCAGGGTCTAATTTTTATAAACACTACGAAAGATAACAAAACATTATTATGTTTGTAGATGTAGTTGAATTGTGCTATCTAATATCTATAAATACACTAAGCCTTCTTATTCTAAGAGATCTGTGCCATCGCATACTGTTAGGATTAAACAAGATGTAAATAGCGGCGAAATGAAAATTCAATACCAATGTAAGGAAACCATACTAAACCGTGGTTTGGAAGTTTTACTTGGGATCTTGATACCAATTGAGGGTGTTTGCACAGATGGCGTAGTGATTAAAATACCGATCCGTACCGTGTTGCGGGTTTTTGTCGGCGAATTCTTATACCAGACCATACTGTGTGCGATTCACAAATTGTTGTTCCGAGTCTGGATATAATTTATGTCTATGTGTTTATATAGTAATGTTTGTAAAGTCCCCCACAATACAAGGATCATTGCCTTAGTTTAGTCTTTTAAAAAATAAAATAATACTAAATAAGCCTCCAACAGGGGCTGATTGTCATTACACAGGGAAAACTCTAATCAATTTTTATAACTAAAAACAACGGAGTAAGTGTAAATAAAACTACTTTTACGGATTATATCGCGTTTGTATTTGATTTATGATTGCCCGACGTTTCGAACACTTTGCAGCATTCATGGTCACGGGCGGACTAAGGTGTCTCACGTCCAACAAGTAATCGCTATTACAGACATTTACAATTATCTACCCGATACAGAAAATTACTGTATCGGGTAGATAATTGTAACAGAAAATTTCTGTATCGGGTAGATAATTGTAAATGTCTGTAATAGCGATTACTTGTTGGACGTGAGACACCTTAGTCCGCCCGTGACCATAAATGCTGCAAAGTGTTCGAAACGTCGGGCAATCATAAATCAAATACAAACGCGATATAATCTGTAAAAGTAGTTTTATTTACAATGTGTAGTGCTCGCGTAAACATCAGATATCACAACGGAGTAAGTGGTTGCTGTTGTTTTACTGTGATAGAAGTCCGAAATGTAGTCTCTAGAGATAACAACACAGCGTAATGGCATAAATGGCGATTATTATGATTATATTTCTGCTCGTATAAAATAATTAATGCATCATGACGTTCATGTGCATAGCGTGACTAACTAATTATATCCAATATGATTTGTGCGTGCTTAAGCCCCTCTGTCGCCCCGGACGGAGTGGTGCGGAGGCGCGCCGACCGCAGCCCACCCACAAAAAAAAAAAAAATGTCGGTAATAAAAAACAATGACACGAAATTCCTTATCGTCCTCATCAAATCCATGAATTCAGTAGAATAGTATAAATGTTTAACGATAACTATCTCTTCATATGGTGACGGAGTAACAATACAATTAACCATTCCTTTCTTGCCCGCGGGTATCGTAAAAGAGGACTAAGGGATATAATATACAGATAACATCGCATACAAGAGAAAGAAAACTTGAAGTAAAATTCTATATCAACATATCTGACCAGTGTGTTAGTAGGTCAATTTTGCTGATGCAGTGGTTGGAAAGGCGGCACGGGTGCTTTCCTTCCGACTAGTGCAGGTGTTGACGGGGCATGGGTGCTTCGCCAAATACCTGCACAAGGTCGTTAGAAGGGAGAGTACACCGTCCTGCCACCACTGCGATTGCGACGAGGACACGGCGCAGCATACGCTCGAGGCCTGCGCCGCTTGGGCAGCGCAGCGCCGTGAACTCGCCGCAATCATCGGTGCCGACCTGACGCTGCCGTCTATCGCCAGGGCGATGGTCGGCGGCGTCGGGAATTGGGACGCGGTCGCAGCCTTCTGCGAGGCAGAGATCTCGCAGAAGGAGACGGCGGATCGCCTGCGCGAGGAGCGCAGCCTCGATGAGCTGATCCGCCGCCAGCGACTGAGGCGGCGTAGGCGCGAGTACTTGCGCCTCATGCTGCCCTAGCCGAGGCCGCGGGTGTCGTGACCGGGAATTAGCCCGTCACCCGCCGAGAGGCCGACCGCGTGAGGAAAGATCGACGTCCTCCCCGAGGGGGGGACGTCGGTCGATGGGAGGGTACCCTAAATAGGGGGTATTCCGTCGGGCCGACCACTGATGACAAGTAACCCTGCTCCGGTGGTCGGCCCAACGACGAAGGCGACGTGCACGTGGGTGGGTTGCGGGTGTGCGTGCTAACGCCCCTCTGTCGCCCCGGACGGAGTGGTGCGAGGAGCGCGCCGACCGCAACCCACCAAAACAAAAAAAAAAGAGTAGGTCAATTTTGCTTCCATTCTGGAGGAAACTCGAGCCCAGTAATGAGACGCATATGAGCTGAAATGGCAATGATGAAAGATAACAATCTGCAATGTTAAGGTGAAGACGTCATGTAAACCTGACGGTTCCTACAAAATATATCATTGCTGCTTTGACTACTTTGATAGAAAACTGTTATTTACTATATTATGGACGGATACGAGTTTTACAATAACCTTGTTATTACTATCGTCACGTTTTACTACTTTAGCAGAAAAATGTTCTTTACTATATTATGGACCTATACTAGTTTTACAATTTCTTTATGTTAACGTTGTCGTCTTCACAGCAATAGCTTGCTTGTTTACCACATTCATATAAATCGTACGGTGATATCACAGAATAATTACAGGTTGTTTTGTTAATTTACTGGATTCAATGTTGCCTCCTTTTTCAAAAGTCATCATTATTTCAGCTCATATAACTCCCACCGCTGAGTTCAAACTTCACGTGTTTCTTTCTCTTGCAGTGATGTCATCTGCTTGGGTTGCCATACACGTCTTTTATGACGCTCACAGGAAGGGTGTCACATCATGTGTTTGTATTAAATACAACCACGGCATATGTGTTTTTATTTATACAAACACACAATATACATATGTTTGTATTTGTCCTGATCACTCCAAAAGAAAAATAAAGATTTGATAACTAAATAAAAATAAAATTCAAATTAACTAAAGAATTTTGGTTATAAAATCCGATCCAGCAATTATAATCTGGATCTCTATTGGCTGTTTAAAATACGAGCTCTATAATTAAGGCTATTTTTACAGGATGCAAGCCCAATGTCAAATTCATCACATTCACTCCTCACAAATACATGTTTTATTTTTAGAATAACTAAAATAAATAAAGAACTAATTGTAGCAAAACTAACTTAACTTTTAGTAAAATTATTTTATTTCTCTCATAAGAATAGTCACCGTTTGATTTAAGAAAAAAAATAAAGTTTTATCAAACATGGCGCGCACAATACAAATGGCAACCTTAATAATATTATAAATGCGAAAATAAGTTTATTTGTTTGTTTGTTACGCTTTCACCGAACCGATTTCAAAAATTCTTTCACCAATGGAAAGCTATAATACCAGGAAGTAATAGGCTATATTTAATCCCTGTATTCCGACGGGAACGGGAACTACGTGGGTAAGGCGATTGGAACCGAAGCGAAGTGAGGGCGGATTGCTAGTCTATACCAATAAATAAAATTGGAGTGTCTGTTTGTAATGTCAAAATAATAGGCTTTTTTCATGCTCACACGGTTATTTGCACGACACCTATGCCTAAAATAGCAATTAAAAAATTTTTGTCTGTCTGTCTGTTTGTTCCGGGTAATCTTTAAAACGGCTGGACCGATTTCAAAAATTCTTTCACCAATGGAAAGCTATAATATCAGGGCGTAAACTAGGCTATATTTTATCCCGGTATTCCCACGGGAACGGGAACTACGCGGATAAAACGACTATAACCTATAACCGAAGCGAAGCGAGGGCGGGTTGCTAGTACTTAATAAAAATAATAAAAGTCACTAAAGCAATTATCGTAATTATGTCGTTTAATTGGAAATTTGTATCGAAATGTTACATACATTTCATCTTTGAAAAGTATTGATGCTACATGTATACATATTTTACATGCATCTATTGAAGATCCATTACAAAATTATAATAGTAATTTTATTCGCTTGTACAGCTAACTGGGGTGTAAACTTATAGTAGATAATCAATTCTGCATCCACATTTTTATCTTTTTGGAAAACTTTTTACTGCGTCGCTATTTATTACGTCGTTTTACATTATAAATAGTGACTGCCGATGCCTAATGTCGTAGGTTTTATTCCCCACACAGTTGCTTGTGCGACCCACAACTAATTGTTCTGAGTCTGCGTATAATTAACATTATTTTCCATCTCATGTTAATTACATTTTGTGAAGTCCCCCACAAAATCCAAGTTATTTAAGTAAAGTTTTTATTCTAAAAATAAATTCGGAGCAATATAATTAATCACCGATTATGTAAAAAGATAAGAGAAGAAAATCTCGATAGAAAATCCTATACCAACCGTCTGACCAGCATGGTGTAGTAGGACAATTTCCCTCCTGTGTTGATGTTCCCTCCTGTAATGGTGGATTTATTTCTGAGAATTGCTATTGGCTTGATTTTCTTTGAGCACAGGTAATAAAATATTCTGACAACATTTTTTCTGTGATTTTCATTACAAAATACTGAACAGTTACGACTTGACAATTTTATTTCGTTTAATAATCTGTCCATCTCCTCACAAGCAAAAAATACAAGATCAAACCAGCTTTGCCACGATTATCATAATTATACTGAACAAGATTGTATACCTTTATACACTTAACCCGCACAGTAACGTGTAAAAGGCGGAAATGCACCTGATAAACAGATAAGTTTGCATCATCAAGTAAGACTATACAACTAAATAAATTACAAACGTAAGGTATTTTCTAGCACTATACCGAGTAAGTATTTAGTTATTCTGTCTATTAGTGCATTGCGACCCCACATTCTGTGCGGTAATTGTTTGCCGAAAAAAGTCGTCGATGCAGGTCAGGAGGGAGACATTCACATTTCCTGTGCGCTTACGAGGGGAGGAACGCGGAAGGATAATTACAGTTAATAACAGAGGCGAGCCACCAAAGTCAATGTATTGGTTCTGGTTGTGGTCAAGACGAGTAAGGTGACTATGGCGGGTTATGGTACCACACGCCGCCCTACAGTCGCTCTGGACGGGCAGGCGGGGAAAGAAGGGACCAAATCCAAAATACAAGTACCTATACTTTCACTTACTGTTACGTGGAATGTTGACAAGTGACAATGCTTTTTGGGTTCAAATATACGAATCGATATTGTATCTATCTTCATTTTGAAATTGAATTATTGTATAAATATATCCTAATTCCTAACTACTATAAAAGTATCTTTCACGTTATAAAGAAACAAGTATATAAATTTTATATACATATTATAGACATGGAATACCAACGTATAATTAAAGTTCTTTAATAGTATAACATTTCAATAACATCAAATACCACGATTATGTACTATCATATGAACTATCAGCATAATTATATAATACATAATACCTCTAAAATATTTTTATTAACTTACCCTATTTTCTAACTTTAATGTATATACTTGCAGTAAGAGATTATTGTGAAATAGAAAGTACCAAGGAATAACACAGTATTTACAAAATATCGTATTGCTAGTAATATAGACATCTTTCTTTATATAAATATTAGAAATACTAAGTCATCGCGCGTATACTTTAAAAGTATTTATTATACGTACCAACTGAAGATACGCCCATTCTCACCACCGACTCCTAAATATTAGATAACACCTAAATCATTATAGATGAGGCATAATATTGATATTTTATCTCATTTGTATTGCCGTAGTTGCTACATAAAATAAAAATTGTCCTAATTATCTTCAGTTGGTCCTTGTTGGTACCTCGTTGGTTTACAGTCGAATATAGATAATATACATGTATTGTACAGTTTTTGTACGAAAACAGTAATAAATATGGCAATAAGAATAACTCTGCATGATCCATGCAAAAATAAAGATATTGTGTGCCGTACACCGTAGATAATGAAAACACCTGGATATATGTAAAACCTTTTTAAAAAAGTTAGTGGTAAATTTGCAAAATTGAAATAAATTTCATACGCCATATTGAAGTTTGTACTAGAAGATATCCACAAGGATAGATCGGATTTAATTTCACAACCAACTTACATATAATACAAACCATGTACCTACTATTAATTTGATGTACATCATAAAACATTCTGCTAAACTAATAGCAGAAATCAATCGCTAGAGGTGATTATGAGAACCATATTTCTTGACAAGCACTCCGTCGATTGTAGTTAGCGTAGCTATACATTGTAGTCGTCTCTTCCTGCCGCACACCCATCTAGTTTTAAGTCCTCGGGACCGCTCCTTAATGAAGTTCGCACCATTATAGATAATCATAGGGTTACCGCGTCGGGACATTACGTAGAGTGCACCTGCAATATTTACGAGGTAATAATGGACATCATGTGGGAAAGTATATCGTATTTTTTTAAGTAATTTAAGTAATCTTTAGTTTAAAACTTACATAAACGATAACGTTCAATTCAATGTACTTATTTTCTTCACAGACTTCTTGACAGACAAAACCCATCTCAATAAAATGTATGTTAGTATTAATAACTATAAAACAGTTGAGAGTCTTACATTTCTTTTCAGCGTAGCATTAATGCTACATACTGCATAACATACTGGTACATTACAACAGGTCTTATTAAGGGTTAACCCTTAATAAGACCTGTTATAATGTACCAATATGTCCATGCAAATACTTAATATATTTTTTTTCAAACGATGGCAGACGAGGTGTTTTCCGTGTGGTGACGGAGTAAGAATACAATACACCACCCCCTGTCTAGCCCGCGAGTGTCGTAAAAGGCGACTAAGGGATATACATATTATGCATATTACGCATATGATATCTATGCAAGAGATGGGGAACTCAAAACCTATATCAACAGGTCTGACCAGCGTGGTATAGTAGCTCAATTTCCCTTACATAGTGGAGGAGGACTGAGCCCAATAGTGGGACCTAAATATGGCTGAGATGATAAACGGTTTGTAGGCGAGCCATCAGGTCATCCAATATTTCTACCGAATAGAACTAGGTCTCTCTGTCTAGCATAATTATCTACCGCCATAATTAAAAAAATGAGGACCAAAGGATAGCTTCTTTACAGCCAAAAATAATCGAATTATCTTCATTTACAACCAAAAATACACGGAAATAATTTACGGAATGGGATTTATTACAGTCCCTAACGAACAAAACGGTGGATTTCAAGGTAAATTATAACACCAACTATGGTCATCAATCCGCACGCCAAGCGTGGCGATTGTGGCATTATTCCTCCTTAGGGAAGCCTATATCTAGTACTATAGACTGATGAATGAAATCAAGCCTGTAAACACAAATCGTACAATTGAGTTGAAATTGGCGCTCTTAATTCTATAGATATTTCATTGTGTATTAACATCTATAATCTATATCCACAATGAGTATTGCCATTAGTAAATATTATTTCAATTTAGAAAATAAAATATCCTACCGCCACCTATTGACAGAAATAAGAAAGATATATGTGTTACTGCTAGTTTTATAAACGTAATAACTATTAAGGTTATTGTGACTTTTAAATATCAAAGAAAATTAAAGTTGAAGTTTGCTATATTGAATTATCTTCAGCACTATCAACTAAACATTTCTTACTATAGCAGTACGGATCATGCAACGCCATCTAGACAGAAACCTTAAAAATCTTTGCTGAACTACACACAAGATGTTTACATTGAGTTTCAAGAATAATCCGCCATAGCGTCTAGGGGCGCCAGTAGCGTATATTTCTTTATATTCCATGCATATCCCGGTTAAAGATGATAATAGAATCAACTTATACAATCAAGATTTCCTGGGTATCGCATGTATTCTATAGTAACATGTGAGCATGAACAGTGTAGGTATTTATATTAAGCATATTTACGTGATCAACATACCGATTGCAAGGCAAGAAACAAGTTGAAAGAAATGCAGCGTACCGTTAGAAAGATTATCATCATACCGTAATGCTTCACTTAACGACCGTCACAGATGCACCTCTTTAGTTTCTTTAATGGAATTTGGTGAACCGCATCTTTGTTTTGACCTGTTTAAACTAATACAGAAGATAAATAAAGTTTAATGAATGTTTTATAAGCAACTTATGCACAGTTTACCAAATGTTGCATTCCAGTAGGTCCTAATATGTCATATCCCCACAATATGTTTTCTTGCTGTAAGCACAGATAAAAAAAGTAGGAGACAAGTTTTTGGATAAGTTTTACGATTGCCGCTTCCTTGAGAGTATGGCTTTTAATCCTTCGGAATACGGCACAAAATATCATTAAACAGAAAATCTATGACCAACTAGCACTGACAGACTGTCAGTGTTAAGGGTACACACAATATTCCAAGACAATCAAACACCGAGATTCAAAATGATGTTAATGATAATGAATTTATTACAAAATATTGACTTTGTTAAACTGCATTTATACAATTGTTCAATAAGTTCTTTGTTTACAGACCGTACACGTTTCGCTGGTCATTTACCATCTAAAATATAAACGAATTTTTTATTCCACTATAACGTACATTACAATGTTTAATTAATAATTTCCTATATTATTATCATAGCAACTCTATCATAAATCGACATGTAATTTTTTTTTGAGGAGCACAAAATATCTTCAATAAGAAATTGCACTTAAGTGACAGGAACAATAAGTAACGATGTGCAAACATTACAAACCAGAGTAAACTCTAATAACATACCGGGTCATTCTCATGAAACAACAAACGCACGTTGATTATGTAGAGTCAAAAACCTATAAAATATCCTTCCTTATTACTCGTAATAACATTTAATAAGCTAATAAAGAAGAATAAAATATTATAGTTGGGAATAAATCGATAAATTCCATCTAAATATTTTTTATTCACAATTATAAACCATAGAGTTATGAATCTCGCCCATGAGTGCGATTTGTTTACTTGATACACCCGTATACCCCCCTATTATCATTTTCATGATTTTTTGGCAGGCTATGGTATAGAAGCATGTTGTCCGTTCCGTTCCTATAACCCGTCGTATTCCCTCTCCAGCACCATTGGGCCGACCACTAGTACCGTATATTTTCATGATGACCAAATACCGACTAAATTATATGGGGAAAACCATCGGAAGTCACATTGCACGGGTGGAGGAGTGGTCCATGTACTGACATCTTGTGCCGAGCGTCAAAATTCGATCACGACCACACAGCATCTTTACACGATTCACAAATAATTATTTTGAGTCTAGGTGCAATTTATTACTTATGGTAGAATATTGTCTTATAAAAATAAGTACATACAATTGATATTGAAAAAAATTCACTATGTAAAGAAACAAGTAGTAGTACGCCAGTGGTAGAGCAAATAACAATAATAAATTACATAATAAGAAATTTTACTGTTGCCTTTGTTATATTTATGATTATATGTTATATAGTCTATGTACAGCACTTATAAGGAATGGAAATTACAGTACGGTAGACAATTAGGACCCACGAACAATTAGATCATTTCTACTGCTTAGGTACCGAAAATATAGCGCATAGATCGCATGTTTATTGCTCTATAAGGGACACAGTAAAGTAGATCAGTTTGTGTTACAAAGGCTTGTTTTGTTTGCCCAGTTCCCTGAAGCCAATTTAATCTGGTTATATTTTATATATTGTAGGAAAAGTATCCTGTGAATAGACTTGTGGTGCATTTATTAAGACAATCTCCATCAGTATGTTTATTCGATGAATAATTGTAATAATAATTGACTGCACAGATGGCGTAGTGGTTAAGATAGCGACCTACAGCGCCAGTGTCGGGGGTTCAAATCCCACGCGGGACAACACTTTGTGCGATCCACAAATTGTTGTTCTTTGTCTGGATGTAATTTGTGTCCCTTAATTATATGTTTGTAAAGTCCCCCGCAATACAAGGATTATTTCCTTAGTGCAGGGTGTTGTCTTAAATAAATATATAAATTAACGTAATTAAATTAATAGCGGACGATTAATTACTTTTAACCACCGTATACGAGGAGGTAAAAAAATCGTTACAATTTTTGAACGAAAAAGGCGCGCAAGTTGGTTTTCTCAGTAGCTGGAAATGTGACGTTGCTGCTCCCATCCGTGCGAAGTAATTAGTCTGGCGTCAGCCACGAACCGTGTGACACTTACACAAAATACGCTTGGGTATCACACACCCCACCTTGTATGGCGCGTGGCCTAAAAGGTAAGTGTAACTACTTTTGTTTTTTATTTATTTATATGTTTATTTCGGTGTTTAATGTGGTGAAATATTGTTTGCAGGTAATAGTTTAACTAAAACATGTCTCGGTTAGCGGAAGAAGACGTATTACGTGCACTGATAGGTGAAGACGATCATTGTGACACAAAAATCGGATATATGCAGATAATATCAGTGCTCAAAGCAATATAGATAGTGAAGTGGATGCTAACATACTGTCTTCGGATTCAGACAGTAATTACATTAGGCACATCTGTGAAAAATGTAATAAGCCTATATACATGGAAACATACAGATTTTTATTGTCAAAACTGCGGAAACTTAAGTGATTTAGATCTGATTTTATTATTGTTTGTTTTTACTAAATTGATAATGTTTAAAACTAGATATACTATAGTTTTGTAAATTGAGAAGACTGTGATTATAATTTGTGCCACTTGATTTAAGTACTCAAGAAAAGATTTAATAGTTTATAGTTTGACGAAAAAGTTAAGTTTTTGTATTTTTATTAATAAAAGTCTATTCTAATGTAAAAATAAAATTTGTTTTACTTAAACCAATTCATTATTAGATATATAAATATATTTATTATTAATTAACAATCACAAAAAACAATTTGGCAGATTTTACTACCTTTTATAATTGGGGTATAGCAAACCCCATCTAGTACAGCATGGTGAGATTAGTCACCTTGTGGAGGGTTAATAATGTAGGTAAATGTTTCTATTTTGCATTGCATATTTGGCGGGTTTGTTAATTGCTATTTAAAATTAGATCTGCTTAAATATGTCAAACGGACTATCAACAGCTATCAGATAGATAATAATTTTGTATATAAAACGATTTATGTTGTATAATTATATTCATACCATCACTAACACATAGTTACTTCTAAGCATTCTCAGTCAGAATGGTTAGTCAATACGATGAAGGCGACTTTCCTTCTGCTGTTAATTAACTGATGAATATCAAGTGGAATTTATAAAATTGAGTTACATTTCGGGGAGAGTAACTAACATATACACACGTATTACATACATGTATATGTATATATATATATATATATATATATATATATATATATACTAATTCCTATATACAGTAATCTAATATACACAATTACGGATACCTAACATAATACCTCACTTTTTATTTTATTAATTTTATTAATTGTAAATATAACTACTTTACGGATTTTATCGCGTTTGAATTGGATTGATGATTGCCCGACATTTCGACGAACACTTTACAGCATTCATGGTCACGGGCGGACTATGACTATAAATCCAATACAAACGCGATAAAATCCATAGTATTAATGATGTTTACGCGAGTATTAAATTGTAAATAAATATTTACAATGTAAACATCACGAATTTTACTAAGTCAACTTCCAGCAGAGCTAGTATAGCATCGCAAATGAATCGTTAATTATACGCAAAATTATTAATTAAGCTTCATTGTTTAATACTTTATTATAACGTAGGTACGCGTGGTACCTGCTGCCATGGTACCTCAAACTAAATTTGGCGAGATAGATGATATGTTTCTGTATCGGAAGGCATGCAATATAATTTAAAAACCTAAAACTATATTTTTTTTTAATATGACTCCGTTCATAATTTACTGTTTATTATTAACTCCGCATGGTGGCATGTTACGAATACTTATTCGAACACCCCTTTCTTGTCACTGTTATGATCATGAGAGCTCACGATGATCAGACGGGCTGATATACGGTTTCATTTCAAGATTTCCGTCACTTGTATAGATTTTTTCGCATATTATAATCCTTTAATCGTCTTTCACGACACTCACGAGCAAGGAAGGGATTTGTGAATTATATTCTTCCACCGTCGCCACGTAGCTATCACTGGGAGAATGGCCATCGCCAAATCGATTACTAAACGTGGTGATTATGGTATAATTCGTTCATGTGGAAAGCTCTATCTCCAACAGAGGATTTTTATTGGCTGATGAATGGATACACTAACCATTACAATAACGTCTCCAATAATAAATCGCCCGCGAAGCAGTCTACTATGCCATGCCTAGGCTACATAGGGCAAGCTACATCGCTTTTTCTTTTATAAAAAAAATAATATACAACTGATAGGTTAGGACATGCTAGGTTATTTATAAAAACTTATTTACGAGTGAAAAACGATCGTGTCCCACGCGTGGCCATCATTTTTCGCTTGTAAATAAGTTTTTATAGGCTTTTTTTGACTTACTTTTGTTTTGACTGATATAGAGTTTCAGCTACATTCAATGACTATAGCAGAATCTTTGTTCATAGAGTATTCGACCACCATACTTATCCATAGAGCCTAAACGGGATTATAACTACCTAATTAGATATTTGAGGCGTTACTAAGACCAACTTCGCGTTCCATCATTATTTCGCTTACATCTACACATTGGATTGCGTCTGATTCTCAGAGAGTTAGGCAGACATTACGTATTATCAAATGGTATGATCCTGACAGACGCTATTCCTTACCGTTTCAAAATTTAAACTGACTTTGCAAAGCAGTGAAATGAAAAAATTATATTTTTTTTTTTTACCGCAAGGACAAGAAGTCAGAAAGTGTGTGTGTGGGGCTAAATATATATGAACGGCACCGACAGAACAATATAAAAACAAAAAATAAGTAGCTATTTACCATATATATTATATTAGTATAATTATATATTTCTGACGTCAACATAATTAGGCGTTCTATATACACATAAACTAGATCAATTTATGTAGCTAAGCTACAGACATTATGAAAAAAAACCTTTAAGTAAAAACGACATTGACACCTGATGTGTCTTAACCAGCTTTTACCAACGACTGCCAACTAAGAGTTTGCTCTCGTTGGGCTATTATATAGCCCAAGAACAACCAATCTAACAAGATCTTGGTCTAGGTCTCTATTGGGAGGATTTTTGGAGAGAAATTTTCTTTTCATACCGCGCTAAGCAGAAAAGATGGCACAAAATATTATTTTCCGTTCGATCCATATCTCATTACAAAACAATTTAATACATCTACGTATAAAACTATGTATATATAATTGCCTGTTGATTTTGTAAGGATACGCAAGTATTTCTGATTTACGTTACACAGAATCACAATATATGTACTGATGACGTGGTACCTACCCCCCTCGCTCCCTAATATGAACAAAATATCATAGCGCCCCCAATGCCTAGCAACCAACCCCGCCCGAATTACACATGACATCAATATCTCCATAATATATAATATATACATATATATAGTTATGGAGCTACTACGCTAACCTCTGCCCTCATTTAATGATATTCTAAACAAACAAATACACCAAACTCAAAACAAATATACAATTTATACAGGTTATATAAATTATTTCATAGCTGGCGGCAACAAAAATTGCTATTAATGATTATTGACTTTTGTGGAGCTACAAGCAATTTCCTTTGTTCTCAAACAATTTAAATTTCCCATTTCTCAAAATAAAATAATACGTAGATAATATAATGGCGGATTAAATATATAATAATGTGGCACCATAAATTCGTTTCCCGCGGGTGTTGTATGAGACGGGCATCCGAAGTCAGCAGATAACAATTAACATCACTACAAGAGGGAAAACTGGTAATAAAATACTCTGGCCAGCGTATAATAGAGCAATTTTCCTACTATTAAGAAAAAACACGTGCCCAGTAGAGAAACGTATATGGACTGAAAAAACAATAAGTTTTGTTATACCAGAATTCATTAGAGTCATTACAACTTACTTATAAACAGCCAAAAGCAAGGAAAACCCGAGAGTCAGCAGTGCGATGACTCTTACTCGAATATGGGCATAGTACATAGATATGTACCTATTCATTTTAGTAAACAACTTTAGTACATTAAACCCAAATCATGTGGCTAAAAATACAGCTAATCGAATATACGTTAACGCCCTGCAATAGGGACTATTATCCCATATATGTTTGATAGCAAGTCATCAGTGTTGCCGCTGAGAAAAAATATAATCAAGTTAAAATTTCAATTGAACTAAATAAGTGGCGGCTGTCCAGTTTGTTCACCGTAACGGTACGCAGAATACCTGAGATACTCTTCAGGTGTTTAGTAGTTGGACGGGCAATAGGGTCACAACGAAATCACTTCCAAGTTACTATTCAAGATTTCTGAGTAGCTACGCTATTAAGGTACAACTGTACTTATAATTGAATAGCGACTGTGTCTGCCCTTATCACGAAGATATTCATAACTACCGTGTTACGGTGCACTTTTTATAAATTCTTTCTCAATGTATAGTGATCTCGTATTATTATACAAATCTGGAAATATATTAACATAGATTGTATTAGATTTGTAATTATGTCAATGTGAGAATTATTAATGTACAACTTACGGTGAAAAAGTGGACAGCCATACTCGAAATTCCTTTTTATGCGTGTATCTTTTATTATATTTTTGATACGAATTTTAATCACAATTATTCATTAACAGTCGAGCTTAATACAAGTACATTGTACACCTGTATTGCTTGTGTGTTCACAAGCATTACAGGTGTACAATCCTTATAAGTCTGAAATTGTAAAATTGTATTTTTGGTGGCAAGGGCCACATTGCAGGCAAATAACGGGTGTCTTTAGCCTAACGTATCTAAAATACGCCTGTCTATATATAACGTTACAAAGTATTACTTACCTATAGAACAATTTACGATTACAAATTACCGAATAGGAAACAAATGTCAGTTATCTAGATTTTATCAAAGTTTGAAGAAAACACGATCAATTAAATTTTAAACTATTGCCTATTTTCATTCCCATGTGTGGATTGAACAACACAAAACTTATTTTACATCTTTTATTTTCGAGGAAGAATTAAAAGTATAAAATACAATTACAATTATATATAAAATATATGTATATAAAATACAATTACAAACAACAATATGATTTAAGAATTCACCATCTTCTATCTTGCCCGATGTAAATGACGACTAAGGGTATCCCTTGCTTATGCACATTGTACTTAAAAGCATTGTGCTAAGCATAACACATTTACACAAGAAAAGAAAATCTAAATAAAAACTAATAATACTAACCCGTTTGACGGTATAGTAGGTTAATTTCCCTCCAGTTATGGATGAAGCTTGAGTCCAGCATTGCAAGTTATATGAACTGAGATGATGGTGATGCATTTGGCGATTAAATAATTACTTTTAACGGATTCAGTTATTTTTGTGTCTTATTATTTTTTTTGTTATCTTTTTGCATACTATTTATTGCACGAAAATAAAACGATTATATGTTAATAAGAAGCGACCAGAAGAAGTGACCAGCGAGTTATAGCAGGTCAATTGTAAATGTAGATATGTACATTCTACATATATATTTATCATGCGAAGACGCAAAACGGCCGTACGTATTTATGTATATTGCACACATGGCCGATACCGCGAATTCACGTAATCGTCTTCCAGGGTAACAATAAAGTTTTATAAGTCAAAAAACATTCAAAATGTGTTTTTTATAAACTTCATATTGCAATATTCAACAAAAATGAAGCTATTATGTCAAGATAACAAAAATAAATAAAACACAGGGGGTAATAATCAACTATTTTTTTTTTTTTTTTTTTATGGGTGGGCCGCGGTCGGCGCGCCTCCGCACCACTCCGTCCGGGGCGACAGAGGGGCTTGAGCACGCAACTCCCGCGACCCACCCGAAAACCACGTCGCCTTCGTCGTTGGGCCGACCACTGGAGCAGCGTTAACTTGTCGTCAGTGGTCGGCCCGACGGAATACCCCCTATTGGGGTACCCTCCCATCGACCGACGTCCCCCCCTCGGGGAGGACGTCGGTCTTTCCTCACGCGGTCGGCCTCTCGGCGGGTGACGGACTAATCCCCGGTCACGTCACCCGCGGCCTCGGCTAGGGCGGCATGAGGCGCAGATAGTTGCGCCTGCGCCGCCCCAGTCGCCGGCGGCGGATCTCCTCATCGAGGCTGCGCTCCTCGCGCAGGCGATCCGCCACCTCCTTCCGCGAGATCACTGTCTCGCAGAAGGCTGCGACCGCGTCCCAATTCCTGACGCTGTCGACCATCGCCCTAGCGATAGCCGGCAGCGTCAGGTCCGTACCGATGATTGCGACGAGTTCACAGCGCTGCACTGCCCAAGCCCCGCAGGCCTCGAGCGTATGGCGCGCCGTGTCCTCGTCGCAATCGCAGTGGTGGCAGGACGGTGTACTCTCCCTCCTAACGACCTTGTGCAGGTATTTGGCGAAGCACCCATGCCCCGTCAAAACCTGCACCAGTCGGAAGGAGAGCACCCCGTGCCGCCTCTCCAACCACTGCATCAGCACCGGCCGGAAGGCCTCCACGGTTCGCACCCCGAACCGAGGCCTCTCCAGCCGTACTGCCCAACGGGCGATGACGTCTCGGCGGGCGTCGACGCGCCAGGCGGTGAGATCCCTTAACGAGACCACACCGCCCCCCGCTCGCACCCCCATCACCCGCCGATATAGTCCGGATAATAATCAACTATAAGACAAACTAAAAGCAAACATTTGAAATTAAACGTTGGTATTTTCACATACTGTTAGAAAAACCAGTGAATTTATTCAGGTCAAAAAACAGTTCATACATAACGAACGGGAATTAGGGCATTGCTTGCATTCCATGGTAGTATTTGTCCTTTTTTATTTGAATAACAATTTCCACAATCTTTTCTGACCGTAACAGTGACTTTTCTACCATTACGAAATGATCTCTCCTTAGGTTTTTCAATTTTAGTCAGTTGGTGGTCTTATTTTCCCTACGCTGCCTGTGGTACTTGTGGCTCTACTTGATTTTTAGGCGCAAAGGACTCAATTACTTGTTCTAGAAAATTATATAACGATAAGTTTCGGTTGCCTGGTTGTTTATTGTAGAGTAATCGAGCGTTTACATGCTGATCATTAGGAACATGTATAAAAATTTTCACGTACTACACCGAAGCTTTACTTTCACAAGGGTTACTCCCCTGCTCAGCATTAGCTCAGTATCTGATTCTGTAGAGATATATACATATATATATATATATACACTTGACATATTTAGACTATATTGTGCGATAGCTTTTTAGCAAGCCTTTCTTCGTAACATTGCCGTGTTTGATGAAGATGGCTTCCCTTGCCTTATTTTTTTATGGTAGATTGTGATCTGGACACAACCCGCCCAATCTGTCCGGGGCGACACATGGGCGACATGCGGCCCCATAACCTGCCGTATTCCCTTCCCATCGCCGTGGCCAGCCCGACGGATTACCCTTTCGGGTACCGTCTCCTTCGACGCTCCGGCAACAAAACAGCGCTGCCAAGACGTCGCCCTCAGCTCACGACCTCGCTGCGGGTGGCAGACAAATCTCCGGTCCATCCATCCGCGACTTCGGCTAGAGCGCCACCCGGCGCAAGCAGTCGTGCCTACGCTGTACGTGTAGCGCCGACGGCGGAGCTTTTCGTGGTAGAGGAGTTCCTCCTGGACCCGCTCTGCTGAGGTAGTCGTCACGCAAAAAGCGGCGGCCGCATCTCAGTTACTAAGTACCTGCCGACCTGACGCTGTCGAGCATCACCCTTGCGATGGTCGGCAGCGTCAGATCAGCAGGTAATTCCCGTCCCTAGTGGTACAAACATCAGAAGCCAATACGTTGCAGCCGCTATTTTGTAGCTCGAACATAATGGTAAGGGAGCTTCACGCGACTTCGCACGAGCAGCCATAACGGAATGGTCCTCTTTACGCGACGTCGTGTGGTACAGTCATCAACGGTGTTAAACATAAAAAGGAAAAGAAAAATACCATTTACAGTAGATATGCTTATTTAATTATGGGAAAATAAAATACAGATTCTGGAACATCTCTAACGAGTAAGGTGATTTGAAACCTCGGACCTAAAATAGAACAACAATGCGGAATCAGTCAAAAGACTAACATAAAAAATTGTTAGAATCCGTTAGGAGCTTTTGAATCTATTGATCAAATAACTTTAAGAGTATTAAAGGGATGTGGGTATCTACCTGCGGCTGACGTCAGAACATTGAAAGAAATCAAAATATCCCATAAAAACATGTTTTAAATAGAAAGCAGGGCGTCTAGACATTCTTTTTTTATTCTATTTCCCAGAACGAGCAGGTAGTATCTATACAAGATATATCGATGGATGGATTTGGTAAGTTTCATTTAAAGCTTTTACAAACAGAATTTTGTAAATACGCCTGCAAATATTTAATCAGACTACGTTATAGAGATTCTATAACTGTGAATATTTCATTAATAATTTACATTTGTGTATAAGTTACAAGGGACAATTTCGCGACAAACAAGATTTCTATTTTATCTAAAACCTATATTTAAAAACAATAAAAAGTATAGAATAAATAATCATTGACTTATGTAGATTGTACTTGTTATCATAAAGACAGGTTATCGCTCGTTGACCTACAATCACAAGGAAACAACCGTTTTTTTCCTGAACAAATATATAATTTGATCGAATATAACATAAAATTATGTTATTTATTTGAATAAATGAAAGTAATTGAGTTTGTATCTGATTATGCGTGATTGATTCCATCTCTAACAAGGGGACATAATTGGTAAAATGATTTGGTAGTTAGGTGGTATTGATGACGGGAGGGTTGCATACGGCATATTAGAATCCTGCTTCCATTTCATCTGAATTATCTGACGTCACTTGTCTTATATATAATACATCTTATATATAGCAATGCTATTGACCTTTCACGGTATTAGTTAAAAGCAGATATATAATAATAATTTACTAAGATACCTTAGTATTCAATTGAAATTTAAGGTAGTTTCGGTGGATGCGTGTGAACTGGCGCCTCTCCAATAATTGTGTCGTTATAAGTCAATAATGATGCATAACAGTTTCGGGATTTTCTAGATGAACAATACCACAGCAAACGTGTTTTGTCTCTTCTTTTTCTAGAATTTATGAAGTACGTGTTGCCCATGAAGTATAGCAGCCGTCCTCCGCGCGTTGATGTCAAATATTGAGCACCTTACAATAACAAATAATGAATTAAATTTTATTCTAATATTAAAAAAGAGATTACAATAACGATTGGAAGTAAAACTTTTCATTGTAAACAAAATGTAATCGTTACAACTTAAAATTCGGAGTAGCAAACATCATGCACGTGTAGTTTGCAGTTTGGTAGGATATTACTAGAACGAAATCGAAAAGACCAAAAAATTGTACTTACAACAGGTACGTTGCTTTCGGCAAAAATTAGCTAGGAAGGCTAGAAACTAGAAAAAAGGAATGAGATCCAAACTTTTTAGACAATAGTGCGAATTCTATTGTTCATAACTGTATTAAAATTAAACTATTGCTGAATTTTGCTAATTAATAGACAGCGTGTGAAAAGCTTAATTGACACTTTAGAAAGCACCTAATGCTTTCATACTAAATTACTATGGTTATATCAACACGTTCCAAATACTTACAAGTTTTATGTTAAAAGTCAGTCGTATTTGTTGAACTTAATTTGACAGGTTTGGGATTATAATCTCTTTCTTGTCTGCTTTAGTTGGCAAAAAGGACTGCAATAGCCTAAATTAAGTAGGCAATTTTGATACAAAGCTGAACCACTGATATAATGGCTATAATAGTCGATAAAATGTGCATAAATACCGATTAGAAGGGGAAAAAAAATACTCGTTCAATATTAGAATACGTTTTATATTGACCAGTATAATTTCTTACATAGATTCATTGTTATATATTATTTACCGAAGTTAACGTTTTTGTAAAGATGTGTAAGGCTGATTTTATACTGACGCGTGTAGTGGGTCAGAATAGTAGGTAGTGCAACCCAGCCAGACCGGCCACGGTTGTCAAGGATTCAGTACCAGTGGCCGGCCCAATGGTGATGGGAAGGAAATACTGTGGGTTATGGAGTCCACGCTATCCTTTCCTCACCCCCGAACAAAACGAATGATGTGTGTTTAGTCCATAGCTTGGCAAAAAAAAAATGGTGACGTGACCCCAATTGTACATACATAATATCTTATTTCATTCAACAAGTGCACAACGGCATGATAGGCGTAAACATAATGGCAGATCTTTGTTGAGCTAGTATTAAAAGCGTAAATGACCGCCACTATCATATTGTGAGCGTGGAAAAGAGCTGTCATTTTCCTTACTCGAGCGTGTGCATGCAGAATTTTACTGCGTGTTAACTCCGTAGAATTACGCGGCTGGTAACCTAAACTGCTAGTGCATTGCAATTACTAACAAAGAAATATGAATTTTCACATAGTGCATCAACGCTCTTTACCCCACCTGGGTCACAGCCTCACTATAAATTTATCTCGTTTAAAGAAAAATATTTCATAAACATACATATGCGCAGTATTACCTGTATCGAGTTACTTTGGACGGATTTTTATAGATATAACTCATATTTAAAATAGGTATCTTATATACCTATTACGTTATCTAGAGTAATTCATAGTGTTTAAACAATTCAAATAAAATTCAAAACAACAAATCCCTACCTCTCTTTTCAATGAAAATCATAAAAGGCAATAGAAGAGCATGTAAGCAGCAAACGCAAGTAAAACGCTAAATAAATTCTATGCTAATGTCTGACCAATGAGGTATGTAACCTATAAGGCAATTTCTCGTTCACTGTGTAAGAAGTTGTTAACCAACAGTGAGGTGCAATGAACTAATCAGATAGTATTTATTATGTTTCAGCAGCCAAATCTATGAAATGTAAGATTATGAGGAATGCTAATTAAATGCTGAATTTAATTTACTATAGACGACGTCTGCATATAAAAACAAAATAAATAACATTGAACAAATGAGACATCATTATGACATAAACAACCATATACATTTAGAGGCTACATTAACACACAGCCTCGAAACATTCGGAATGTAGGTAATATTATATCAGAATTCTAAACCGAACAGTTAAACCGAGACCGGTTTCAAGAACTCAAGTTCCTAGTTAGAAAAATATGTTTAGATATTACAAACACATCTATGGAACGCGTTAGAGGGTTACGTAACAAAAAACAGGTTGGGAGCCCTATGTAGTACTATAAAATGTTCGGAAATAATTTCATTGATGGGCACGCATGCGTACTGGAATTCTACGCATTACAACCGCGTTTTACGCCTTCAGGTTTGTACTAAAAATAGAACATTGAACTAAGGGCGTGTTAGGGAAAGAGCTGTGACCTCACGTTATATCTGTATCGTGCTTTTATTGTTTTTATTATGTATGTACCACTCGCTTTCATAACCGTTCCAAATATTATATACTCAATTGCTACTTATTAAATATGACTATTCTATTATTTAACACATTTTTGTACGTGGTTATTGAGTATTATTAATAAATTAACTACTATAAATAGGTATAAATGTACCTTAAACTATCATTCACCTGTCCTTATCAACATGAAGCATACATGATTTTGTGACATAGGTATAAAATAAAAATTTAATTACATATCTTAAGTCGTGAAATGCAACAAAAACCGTGTAGTTAATTATTAACTTTCATTAGGGTTTGTGTTTTTTTTTGTTATTTATCTCTAATAATCTACAAATCTACGTGCAAAATATAAAACGGATGAAATGATAAATTACGAACAATATTTTTTTTTATTTATCAATTTTATGTTATATGCCAAATAGCATCTATTAGATATGTGATTCATTTATAAATATTACAAGATTTAAGAACACGTGCGAGTACTAACAAAGCCATTAACTCTCAAGGAGTTATTTAATAATTAATATGCTAATGTATTAACGGTGTCATGAGTTTCGTAATAAAAAAGTTACAAGAAGCTAATTAAATTCCAAATGTCCTAATGACTAGTAGGCGTAGATATTTAAGGTTTGGTGATGTTTGAACTCTATAGTCATGTGTATACTAATTTAGTCTCCGAAAAAGCATTGATTTTTTTTATTTAATAGGGATTCCATACTTTCGTAAAAACTTAAAAATTAGCCTCTTTAATCTAAGGTAATAGTTACCTTCATTTTAAATTTAACACAAATTCATCATGTAGATTTTGTGTGAAGGGTTCGACCCGAACACAAACAAATTGCCACGTTAGTAATTTACAACGCATTGTCTCCCCTCTCTGAGGAATACTATTTGTCTAGAATAGGATGCGTGTAGTGTTCAGAGATAATGTAGCTAGCTTTACCTGTGAAAATATTTTTTAAAATCTTCGGTAGTTCGATATATTAAATATTAAAATAGATGTGATAGCGTAGGTACCTATTTGCACTATACTTTTTAAAATAATTTAATAATATTTTGTTATCATATTAACGCTAAATATAATTTACAAAGTATCGGATATGAATGTGTTATCATTTAAAGGCATGTTATGGCATCGCTTGTGGGCGTGAATCTGTTGTACATCACATTCGCTTCAAGTATCTTGTAAGCAGGCAATCACACAGGTGTCTGTTGTGGACGGTGACGTAACACGAGGGCGCGTGGATCACGGACACGCTGCGGCAACGCCACGCTGTCGCCGGGCAGTCCACTTTTACACGCCACGATATCGACTCCCATCGAACAACACCAGCTACAATCACCAATCAATCCAACTAAACCACATTTCATTAAAATATCAAATAAACAAACTATAAGTACTACAGGTAAACAAAACTAGATGACCGTCCAAAACTTATAATTCTTAATTATACAGTCACAAAATCAACATTTTAACATTGAAGACGTTTAAAAGTAAACACAACATTAATAATTCATACGAACGTATATGTATGTATAGTAATGATAGGCCGTTCTCTATTCTAAAAATACTGAAACACAAAGAATCAACATTTTCTTCTAAAGATTCTTTATAGCGTCTATTAACCATAACGGAAACATTAGCGAGAGCGAAATTGTAAAAAGGACCTTATTACTATAATAGGATGTTATAATTTCAGGGTTTGGTGAGCCTAGGGTTGGGAGAGGAGAGGAGGGGCACTGGGAGTAAGATTCTGGGGCAATATCGATTGGGGGCCCCATCACCAGGATGCGAGTGGCACGGCGCGCATGTCCCGCGAGCTGACGTGGGATCGCGTGCGGTGAGAGCTAACTACCGCGACCCGCGGCGCGCCCGACCACTACCCTAAATGACGCTCGCACCCATCACCCATGCCTGCACTATTTATGTAAATGAACCTCATTATATAAACCTTACGTAGCTACTTAGCTAAACCTAAAACTAACACGACAGCTTTCATACTTAATAAGGTCGGTGTACCGTTAGACCAACATTCTACATATCTCATTCTTAATTAATTGAAAGCTGCGTCCATATTTTTTCCATAAGTAATAATATTAAACAGAATTGCGAATCCAATGTAACGGAGAGGTAATCTATAAATAAATCATAGTAGTGTATGTATGTAAACACGCTACGTCACGGGAGGCGTACTACGTAGAATGTTTACTCACACAGACACGGGCGCCCTTAGGGAGGCGGGCGGGTGTAGTACGTCAAATTAGGGCATACAGGGTGTAACTAGGCTATAGCGGGAGATGGAGGGCACGCCCATGCGATTCGCCGTGCCCTGCGGAACTTTCTTCTTTCATAACTTTGTAGGTATTGATCCGTCACAACTGCGCAATTCATGTCCTCTCGAATACAACCGATATTGCAACGATAATATCGTTCTCGCGTATAATACGCCCGTGTTTTATTTTATTGTAGTTCAACTATTTATTGATATATGAATGATAAAGTGTAATTTAAAAATTTTTATCTATATTTCTTGTTGCATTAAATGTACAGTAATTACAGATTATTTCGAATCAAATAATCAATGATATTGAAAAAAAATATTACAAATATATAATACCTACAGTATAATGTACAGTAAATTAAACATGTAATATAAAACAAGCCTGTTGGATAGTTCCAGTTTTAGGGTCAATATATTTGGTAAAAGGGGGCACTGTATACAAACAAAACCTAACGTACAGGTTATTGCGTAGTAGGTTACTACGTTGAACGCCCGCGCTCGCGCCCCCACCTAGTCAAGTTTCCAAGTCGCACGGAAACTTCATTCATTCATACGCTTTAATACAATTTTCTGGTTTATTTACAGTATAACTGGGTTAGGGAAAAATTACACTTTCATAATATGTACATTTAATAATAAGCACGTTTTCAATATAAACATATTTTCGCGTTTGACTAAATTTTAACGTCACGGTAGCGGTATCAAGAAATAGTTCCCCTCTATTTGGGACAGACTCATGCACGATGTAAATGGATTTGTTTGACTTGCTAATTCTATTTTCAATTTCCTGTTTTTTTCGTATTTTGAAATTCACAAACGGGAAATAGATAAAGTTCAGTTTTCTTGTACAGTTTAAATAAGATCATTCTGTAAATCACGATTCGCTGAATTGCATTGCGGTAGTTCTTGATTTCGAATTAATTTATAGAATAACTAAATAACGACAGCGAAATAGAAATTAAAGTTAATAAATTACAGAATAAAACATGTAATATGATTAACATCGTCAGCGATTACTCTGGGTTAAGTACGTCGCCATATAGGTTGTATTAATGCGTATGTTTCTATAAGTAAAAATAAGGTTACCTAACTTACTCAAATTTGTGCGAGTCAATAACGCAACCAAATTATCATATTTTACGCGTCATGAAGATGAGGAACGCTTCATAAATTGAGTATCAGAAATCACAATCCAAAATTTAATCAATGCTAGGTAATACGATTTTCTTTTGCTTCTTGTTTTTACACGCCAATAATGTTCATGTGCTCGAAACAAAGATTCACATGATATGGATGCAAATAATGCTCGAAGTACTGATCCCACCAAAAACATAAATGTAAAAAAGGAGAGCCAAGTTCAATACAAAAATTATGGTTGGCTGTGGGCTTCGCCGCAAAAAGAATGGAGTCTAAATGAGTGCAGAGTTCTATGCAAAATCCAAATATGTATTTATAGCAACCAAATAACATTATGAACAAGTATTAAACTCTATTTCTTTGCTTTATTGGATACCTATAACAATTGCTGTTATTTAAAAAAAAATGTGAGATCTTAAAGTAGGTTAGATTTTATAAAGTTGTTCAATATATATATATATATATATATTTTAATTCTGATAAAAACTGGCCAAGTCAGATCTAACCTACTTTAAGATCTCACATTTTATTGTATAGATTTGACCCACAATGATAGTAACATAAAGTAAGGCGCCTTCAAAATTAATATTAATTTAGCATCATGTCACCTGAGTTTTCTTGCCGGATCTTTCTCAGTGTGGCAGTGTTCCGATCCGGTGGTAGTATACTAGATAGTTAGGTTTTTTAAATATAATTACTATTAATTTTAATGTTAAATAATTACTAACCATAAACAATATATTTTTTTTCATATATAATCATTTTCTTCTTACACTGGCAAAAAATTTGTATCAAAATGTGGGTCAATATTTAATAAATAATTTCTGTATCGGGTAGATAATTATAAATTTTCTGCAGTAACGATGACTTGTTGGACGTGAGACATCTTAGTTTGCCCGTGACCATGAACGCTGCACAGTGTTCGAAACGTCGGATAATCAAAAATCAAATACAAACGCGATAAAATCCGTAAAGTAGTTTTATTTAAAACCAGCAACCCGCCCTCGCTTCGCTTCGGTTTTAGTCGTTTTACCCGCGTAGTTCCCGTTCCCGTGGGAATACCGGGATAAAATATAGCCTAGTTTACCTCCTGATATTATAGCTTTCCATTGGTGAAAGAATTTTTGAAATCGGTCCAGCCGTTTCGAAGATTACCCGGAACAAACAGACAGACAGACAGACAGACAAAAATTTTTTAATCTGTATTTTAGGCATAGGTGTCGTGCAAATAACCGTGTGAGCATGAAAAAAGCCTATTATTTTGCCATTACAAACAGACACTCCAATTTTATTTATTGGTATAGATGTGTAATACTCGCGTAAACATCAGAAATCTTCATACATTGCTTTTCAACTTATTATTACAACCGAACACTATTATGAGTTCCTTGACGGCATAGCATACCAGCTCATGCCGAAAACACCGAGATACTTACTGCAATATGATCAAGGCCCTACTTATTTCAGACATGATTATGTTGTTAAAAAATATATAGATATACTATCTCTTGCATTTGCTACAGCCCGCTTATGCAGATATAATTGTTGATGTAGGTATTAAAGTACTAAGTTAAAATTATAGTTGCACACGTATCGATTATTCGCTCTTATCGGCCCTACAGGCCACCTAGTTGAACGCGAAACTATTTTTATTTGTAATTTTATTGCCCTATTGCACAACAAATATTTAATTTGAACAACGGTATTCCTTCCTAATCTTTATCTATGATAATCAAGGCTTTTTTGCTTTTACATTATTTTAATATATGGTACTGTGTATACATTCGATTTTTATGGTCTAACCTACCCTAATACCCAGTACTGTGTAAATTAATTTATTTTTCGCCGTATAGGTAGAATTAATGCGTACGTTTATTTATATAAAAATAACGTTAACTTACTCAAATTTGTGCGAGTCAATAACGAAACAAATTATCATATTTTACGCGTCATGAGGAACGCGACATAAATTGAAATGCTTTTCACAAAATCTTTTTCAAATTGAATTTAATTTTGATACGAAATCACATAATAATTAATATATTTACGTAAAATATACTATAAAACTTTAAAGTATTAAAAATTATATAAAAACGAAATAATAGTAAAACAAACAAAAATTTTTATGTCACACTTAACTTCACTACCTGAACCTAGGTTCTGGAATCTTCCTTCGTTTACCATCGGAAATTGAGTAATAACTAGGCGGTGAATGTGAGTGGCTTCCTCGAACAAATAAGACAACATCGCCATCGCCAGAAAGAGCTGGTGCCGTAATGACGGTTAAACGGCAGTCCCTCGCAGACCGCAACAAACAGTACCACAGTTGTCTGCCATTATTTTGACGATGGTTAGAGTAGAACGTGTGACCATCAAGTAGCAACAGCATTTTGCCTTTCTGCGATCGCACGTACACTGCAGGCACTGCAGCAAACATCCAACACAAATGATCATTCACAATCAAATGATGACAAACATTAGCCGATTGTACCATTTAATTGATTATAATATTGCTGGCACATTTAGAACAATGATTACACAAATATGTATAAAAAAAAATATTTAATCAAAAATAATAAGTAAGGCTCATCATCGCTGCATGAGTACACGAGAAAGGCGGCTATCAGAGAAGAGTGGCGGCGTGTTGTGAAGCTTGCCGCCAGCATCTGAAATAACGACCACGACTACTCTGTCAAGAGTGATACCGACAAAGAAGAAGAATAAGTAAGAAAAAAAATATCAATATATCAAATAGTTATTTCTTTCAATGAATAATGATGATAATTACACAACAATTAGTCTGCCGAGTACTTCATGTGAATTGAAACCATTTTCTTTTCATACACATTCTTTTTCTTTTGTGTTGTGACAGAGTAAGAATACAATGCCCTCTCTTGCTAGTGGGTGTCGTAAAAGACGGCTCAGAGATGTGATATATATCACAAAACCATAAACAAAAGAAACTCGAAATGCCTATATCTATTAAAACGCATTAAAATTGGCAATATATTTTTCTTCAAGTATAATATTATTTTAAATAACTTATTCTAAAAAATCCCGGATTTTATCGCATTGCACATGAGTCAACTCGTGACCATCTAATTTAATTAATATTAATACGGTTTTTCTTTTGTTTCTTGCTTTTGAACGCCACTGTCACCTTAATAATGTACATGTGCTCGAAACAAAGATTCATATCATATGGATGCATATGATGCTCGAAGCACTGATTTAACGTGCTTAATGGATATTGATCATCAGCTGTTTGATAAACATATAGTAGCCTTATGGCTCTCTCTCTCTCTCTCTCTCTCTCTCTTCTACAACTGACTCGGGCGCTACTTGGGCTACTTTCGACGATGCATACTAACATAAATGTAGAAATTCTT
The DNA here is from genome assembly GCA_032191425.1 of Lymantria dispar. Taxonomy (NCBI): domain Eukaryota; kingdom Metazoa; phylum Arthropoda; class Insecta; order Lepidoptera; family Erebidae; genus Lymantria; species Lymantria dispar. The sequence goes on along the minus strand of CM063449.1, from coordinate 28,444,366 downwards.
TCCGTGGATATCTTAATAAAACGAAAGGATAAAATTATATTCCCTTAGGTCTAGTAAGGTAAACATCAAATTAAGACATTATTGAAATGTGTCATAAATAATTATATAAAGATATGTCAAACTCTAAATAATATTAATAACATACATAATATCATTAAATATTATAATTACCTATTTTTGTACTGATACTTCATAGGCCATTACTTTATTTACCATACTTGTGTAGGGTTGCGAATAAACATGAGTATAGACAATTTCATTTGGGTGTCCTGTAAATATTGTGGTTTTTCATGCACCAAAGGTGGCTTCATGTATCAATTTTACACCTTAGTAAAATACAACTGAATTATTTGAAAATTGGAAATACTTTCTACGTAAAATTGACTTCGGTTAGTCACAATTAAATTAGATTAGATGCAAATATTGATTTTCATCTTATTATTACAACAAAACACTATGATGAGTTCCTTGACGGCATGGCATACCAGTTCATGTCAAAAGCACCGAGATACCTACTTACTGTAATATGATCAAGGCCCTACTTATTTCAGACATGATATAAATTTTTATTTATTATTAAAGAATATATAGATATACCATCTCTTGCATTTGCTACAGCCCGCTTATGCAGATATACTCGTAATTGTCGATGTAGGTATATGAAGTACTGCGTTAAAATTATAGTTGCACACGTATCGATTATTTCCTCTTATCGGCCCTACAGTTCATGTAGTTGAACGCGTCAAATAAAGTTTTGAATCAATGACAAGAAACCGAAACCATTTCTTTTTGTAATTTTATTGCCCAATTGCATAACAAATATTCAATTTAGACAACCGTATTCCTAGCAGTAGATATTTGCTTTTACTTTATTTTATAATAATATATGATATTACTGATGCTGTGTGGTAGCGGCTTCGAATACTACCAACCCTTGCTTTGCTTGTGGGTGTCGTAAAAGAAGACTAAGCGCCCTAGATTGACCCGGACCAACTCCATCTGGTACCATTTGGGTCAACGATTACATTCCCAAGGAGGGTTGACGTCAGGAAGGCGGCCGGTCATAAAAGTCATTGCCGAAACTTTTTGCAATATGTCAAAACAGATGACATATTGCGTCGACCCCAAGTAATTGGGATAAGAGCAAGATGATGATATGATATTGTGTATACATGCGGTTTTTTACGGTCTAACCTACCCTAATACCCAGTACTTTGTAAATTAATTTATTTCTTACTGTGCTAAACGTTCTCCCTAGGGAAATAGATGAGAATCAGATTTTTTGTACAGAATAAATAAAGTAATTCTATAAATCACGGTTCGCTTGATTGTATTACGCTTATTCTTGATTTCGAATTAATTTATAGAATAATTAAAATAACAGCAAAATAGAAATTTACAAAATATCAGATATAATTTTATTCAATTACAGATAATATCAATAAAATATGTAATATGATTAACATCGTCGGCGATAACTGGGTTAAGTACGTCGCCATATAGGTCGAATTAATGCGTACGTTCTTTGAGTAAAAATAACGTTAACTTACTCAAATTTGTGCGAGTCAATACCAAACCAAATTATCATATTTTACGTATCATGAGGATGAGGAACGCTTCATAAATTCAGATGCTTATCACAAAATCTTTTTCAAATTGAATTTCAATTTGATACAGAATCATATAGTAATATATTGCCGTAAATACACTATAAAACTTTGAAGTACTTAACCTATTGTATTAAAAATTATATCAAAGGCAATAATAGTAAAACAAACAAAAATTTTAATGTCACACCAATCTTCACTACCTGTATCTAGGTTCTGTAATCTTTCTTCGATAAAATGTACCATCGGAAGTTGAGTAATAACTAGGCGGTGAATGTGAGTGGCTTCCTCGAACAAATAAGACAACATCGCCATCGCCAGAACGAGCTGGTGCCGTAACGACGCTAAGACGGCAGTCCATCACAGACCGCAACGAACAGTACCACAGTTGTCTGCCATTCTCTTGACGACGATTGGAGTGGAACATGTGACCATCAACTAGCAATAGCATTTTGCCTCTATTCGATCGCACGTACACTGCAGGAACTGCAAGCAACAAAGATCCAACACAAATGATCATCCACAATCAGATGGTGACAAACATTAGCTGATTGTACCATTTAGTTAATTATAATATTGCTGGAACATTTAGAACAATGATGAAACAAATATTTATAAAAAAATAACACATTAAGTGTTATGTCAACAACAATAAATAAGACATTACTACAAATATAAAAAAAATGTCAATATATAAATTAATTATTTCTTTCGGTGAATGATGATTACCAAACAATTAATATTGCTGGAACATTTAGAACAATAATGAAACAAATATTTATAAAAAAATAACACATTAAGTGTTATGTCAACAACAATAAATAAGACATTACTACAAATATAAAAAAAATGTCAATATATAAATTAATTATTTCTTTCGGTGAATGATGATTACCAAACAATTAGTCTGTCCAGTACTTCATATGAATTGAAATTATTTTCTTTTCATAGACATTTTTTTCTTTTGTGTTGTGATGGAGTAAGAATACAATTGCCTCTCTTGCTAGTGGGTGTCATAAAAAACGGCTGAGAGATGTAATATGTATATTTTTTTTGTGGGTGGGCTGCGGTCGGCGCGCCTCCGCACCACTCCGTCCGGGGCGACAGAGGGGCTTAAGCACGCAACTCCCGCAACCCACCCGAAAACCACGTCGCCTTCGTCGTTGGGCCGACCACCGGAGCAGGGTTACTTGACATCAGTGGTCGGCCCGACGGAATACCCCCTATTGGGGTACCCTCTCATCGACCGAAGTCCCCCCTCGGGGAGGACGTCGGTCTTTCCTCACGCGGTCGGCCTCTCGGCGGGTGACGGCCTAATCCCCGGTCACGTCACCCGCGGCCTCTCGCTAGAGGCCGCGGGTGACCCTTGGCCTCGGCTAGGGCGGCATGAGGCGCAATGTAATATGTATATAACAGAACTATAAAGGAAAGAAACTTAATCAAATCCATATCTATATATATATATGAAAACGCGATGAAATTGGAAAATGTTGTTTTAAAGTACAATATTATTTTAAATAACTTATTCTAAAAAATCCAATCAAAAATTTATCGCATTGTAAATATTTGAAATTAAAAATATTTGATGCCATCAAAAACAAAACTTGTAAAAGACCAAGCCTCGCAACTCAGTTCCCCCACTATAAAAAGTTGTGAGATTCATGTAATACCAAGTCGGTTAATTTATTCAGTCCCTACTTAAGGGACCTTCTGTCTTAAGTTATTACGTAATTAGCTAACTTAACAACTTCTTATAGTGACCATATCAATATTAAAGATGTTTTATGTTTTAAATAAATAGATTCGACTTGGCAATCGCACTAAACAATCTGATATAATGTAATATGTATTACTTGTGAGATACATTGTGTTTTCATGCGATTTTCATGGGATTATTTATGTAGTTAGTGTATCTAGGAAATTGGGCCGAAATTCCAATGCTTTTATTTTTTCCTTCATTGATATGCTAAACACTAATTTTATTCTAAATTTGAAGTTTTTATATCTACTAGAAGTGCCTCAATAATATTGATAATCGGTCACTGACTGATGTCAGTGTGTGACAAAATTAAGAAACTTTGACTAGTTATAATTCTTAAACTATTGGCTCAAATTGAATGAAATTTAAAATATACCGTGTATACACACGGTATATTTCAATGCTTGTTAGGTTACTAAAATTCAGGGTTCTGGTTTTATTCACACCGAAGTTATAGATTCATAAAAAGGCTGTTACGGCAATGTTACGTTTTTGCTCGACTTGGCGGGGGCACTATCGTGCCCCCAAATTTGACGAACGCGATAAAATCCGAAAAAAATATAACTCATATGTGCAATAATAGTATACATATCGGAAATCACAATCCAAACTTTAATCAATATTAATACGGTTTTTCTTGCTCCTTGCTTTTGAACGCCACTGTCACTTCAATAATGTATATGTGCTCGAAACAAAGATTCACGTGATATGTATGCATATGATGCTCGAAGCAGTGGTGCTAAACGTCCTTAATGGATATTCATCATCAACTGTTTAATAAACATGTCGTAGCCATATGGCTCTCTCTTTTCCACAATTGACTTGAAAAATTATTTCCGTGGATAGTTTATTAAAACAAAAGGATAAAATTATTCACCTAGCTAAACGCTTCAAAGAAAATTTGAAATCAATGACAAGAAATAGAAACCATTATTTTTTTTTCTAATTTTATTGCCTTACTGTATAAAAAATATTTAATTTGGACAACAGTATTCCTAATATTTGTCTATGATAATCAAGTAGTAGATATTTTGCTTTTAAATTAATTTTAATATATGATACTGTGTATACATGCGGTTTTTTATGGTCTAACCTACACTAATATGGGTATAAGAGTAGGTACTGTGTAAAATAATTTATTTCTTACTGTGCTAAACGTTTTCCCTACTCGATACTTTTGCCATTTCGTATTACTGCCAAGATGGAAGCGAAAATATGGGCATTAAAATATTTTTTACGGATTTTAGCATTTATGAGTTTTCATGATCATGACAGGACATAACTATTTCAGGCCCAACAAGTCATCATTATTAGAGATTTTGTCTACCAACTACATAATTAATTGTTACATTTAGACTCGCAATTTTGAATTAGATTCTGCATTAAATATTTTGAAATGACGCTTGTGATATATAAAAATCCCGTCGTTATAGATAGAGCGAGAGAGGTTCCGCAACGACGATACCTAGTTCTTAGAAAAACAATATGAAAAATATCCTAGTAGAGATGGAAAGAGAATTATTTTAACACTGGATGCCCTCAAATCAGCAGAGGCATAAAGAATGAAGATCCAAAGCTGGCTAATTAGCGTTACCATTATGTACATTAAGTGCAGGGATAAGCAAAGATATACATATTGCTTTAGGCGTTTGAGCTGTGTTAGCTAATAGCTTATAGATGGAATGATATCACTTAAATTAATGCATACATGACGCGGTAGATATGCACCGTAATGTATCCCCAGAGCTATCTACTCATGTTCATGTCTATTCATTTATTCACGGAATGGATCGCGTGTGAGCTTACCGCTGCACACCCATAAAAAAAACAGCTGTCTATTCCTAGATCATCAGAAGATCATCGTTTGAAGACAGATGCACTGCCGTGTATCTTGAATATCAACCTCGCAGTAACTAACTACCCGCATAGACAACTGAAAATGATATATATATCCCAATACCTCTACTTTTGACTAGTTTTATTATAATGTTTGTGAAATTAATTGTGCAGCATATTATTAATATAGTCTTTCTCATGTTCTAGATTAAAAGCGTGAACTTCCCATGATTCAACAATCTAAAGTTCACGCTTACGCTTACGTTATCTAGGAGCTAACGATAACTAACTAGACGCATTGTCTCCCTGACAAGTGTAGGCTAGACTGTGGACTGTTCTCCAACAAGCGCTTCTCGGAGCAACCTTCTGAATTATGCGGCCGCTTGCAACTGTTGTGTATACTAAGCTTCAAAAAACAGCCAATGCGTGACGGTAATTTGTAAGTTTGGGTATAGATTACATAATAGACATGTTAACAGGGTGGATTAAATGCAAATAATATTGATAACTCTTCAAATACGTCGGTGTTGTAATGTAATATGTGTTTCTCTGGAATCTAGAGAATATATAAAGATCTCTCTAGAATATATAAAGCGTAGACTAAATGTTTCATCTAGAGTCTAGATGAAACATTTAGTCTACGCTTTAGATATTCCGATTTGGTCATTGAATAATTAATTATAATTAATAAAATTAGTTAATGACTGTACATTCAAACTAAATGGCATATGTTTGAAACAGAATCTTAAACCTCAGTCTTATTATTCTGATATCAGAGAAACATAAAATTGTTACTACAAACCATCAGGTCATTAATGAAAGAATCAGACCCTCTTGTACTCGCATAAATACTTTATTCACACTCTGTACAATAGTCTAGGTTTGTGACTCGAGACCAGTTTACTCGCCGGTAGCCGACAATTGAATGCCCTTCTGTAGTCAGTTAAACATTGAACAAATATCTATGTTGCCAGTACTAATTTAAAATGTCCTTATTAAAAACGTGTGGCTATACGCAAATAGTGTTTTCTCTTGGTAATTATATACACGCTAACATTAAGTATAAACAAACTATTATTATATTTATACAAAATATTTATTTAATTCCATAAAAACATTGTTCTTTGTCATCTTTTTAAAAATAATACATATAAGTACTTTACCATTTGTAAGACATGTGGGCTGATTCGCATAAAATAATGACATAATCCAAGAACTTTGTTGATCCTAAATACCATATATATTTTAACGATTAAATTTATAACAATAATTTGTAAAAACTGCCAAAATGTTTTTAAAGCCGAGTGTATTATCTTGCCAAGACATAAAAATCACGGTTATAATAAAATTTTGCATAACCTTTATATTTCAATTTATTTTTCTAATTATTAAATATCTTAACAAAAGCAAAAAACTTTTCTAGTGTTATGTCATTATTCATTCAATGCAGCAACTTTATTTCAAAAGAAACTAAAATCGTCGTATGAATTCGACTCCATATGCAACAACAACAACGAAGAAAATTCGTCTATTTTAATGTTACTAAAGAGAATTCTTAAAAAAAAAACAATATAGTGACAAAATATGATCTCAATTTTAGGAACTCTTCAATATACAATTTTCTATAATCTATACAAAAAGCTGTATTCAATAAAAAAAATTAAAAACTACACAAAAGTAATAAAAAAAAAACTTGTAATAAAAATACATTAAAATCACATAGTGTTTCGTCGCTACCTATATCTATGATATATGTCCTTCTTTCGAACATATTTTCCATCAGGAGTAAAGTAGTAACTAGGCGGTTGATGTATGTGCCTTCCTCTGACAAGGAAGAGTACATCGCCGACACCGGTACGACCTGGAGCCGTGATGACATCAGCGCGGCAGCCGGCCATGTCGCGTGATGAGCAGTACCACTGTTTCCGGCCATGCGCCTGGAGATTCTTCAAGTAGAAAGTATAACCGTCGTGTAGCAGCAGCGACTTGCCCGTCCTCGATGGCACGTACACAGCCGACACTGTGTCAAACACTGAACATATGACCATCTTACATTCAGTTGATGATGTACACACCATCAACCGAATTTAAACAATCAAACTTGCGACGCCATCCTCAAGTACCATTCATTTTCTGAATTATATGTCACAGAAATGTATGGTCATTCGAATACGTCGTATTTTAAAACTTTCTATGACTGTACCGAAATGTTAGACTATTGTTTACGATTATAGCTATATTACCTGTATATACACGCGAATAACAGGCAAGGACAAATTGAATTATATTTATTTAATAATTATACAAAAAATATAATTACAAAAATAGGACTATAAAATGAAAAACAAAACTATATATATATATGTATCTTGATTATATCGAATATACCCTAATGGAATAATCACTATAACGGCTAAAATTTCTAATTACTCCAATTTCCGCGTATTCAATTATTTTAATAAATTAGAAAATGTTAATGATCAGTATTGCATCACTAGACATTATTATAATACAGCTTGTTAAGTAACGTGGACTAAGACCAAAAAGTTTCATTTTGTTTTACCACAAAGAAATCTACAATAGTAATTACGAAGTTTAAAACTGTGAAGCGGCAGGTTCTATTTTTTTTATGTTCTTAGATTTCAACAACTAAAGTTTGTAAAAAGTAAGTAACAAAGTCTTCCATCAAAACTTTAAACTTTTTTTAAGGAGAAATTAGTGAGTCATTTTCAACAGAGCAATACAATCTTTTGCTGCATGGCACATTATCACTTATTGGTAACTGTAAAGGGAATAACCGTAATGATTACAATATATTTCTGAAGAAAAGATTCCTCCTAACTGCAGATTCCTAGGCCTGCTATTTGTAATAATTATATCATTGCACCATTATGACGATTCGTGTCTACTTAAAAAATATTTATAATAACATTCTCGCGATTTTTGAAGGCCTGCTACAAATTTATAATCAATTGGCAGAATTGAATCTCTGATGAAGTCTACAATAAAGAATTCTACCAGAGCGTAACCTAGTATCAAGAGAATAATTTCCTAACTTGACAAGAATAAGCATTAGGAACTTATGTTTACCATCTCACTCTAGAACTAGAATATACAAAAAAAAAAATAAAGAACACAAATATAAACTACCAAAACTAAAAAACGCAACTAACCCGTAAGGTATATATACCCATAAAAATTATTGCCCTGTGCATTGAGTGCGTAACTTAGTGAGAGTCGACAGCTTAACTTAAACATAATTTAGGGTATTTTTTTAGTTTAAGCCATAATTTAAGAACGCTGCTACTTCGAAATAACTCATAGATATATGGGAAATGGATAACAGGTCGATATGATTCATATAACCGTCATGCTGTAGGGCATTCCTCATATTTCTACAAATCGTAGAAGTAGGTAATATAATTATAGTGGAATAGCAACCTTTGGCGCACTGATAAGTATAATCGGCCTATAATATCGTGCAGCCAATAATTAACGATCATGGTTATGCGTCCCTGAAACAGCAATGACCTCATTGTTGTACGTTCTTAGTGTCGCTGTACATTGAAATTTATTTCTTGCTGCACAATACCATAGAATTTTAGGTTGATTCCTATAAGCATTGTGCGGCCGATAGGTGTAACCGTGTAGTGATAACTTGGGATAGCCGGAGTTTGACTGTATTACTTTCACTGTAAAATAGTACACATATAAATTAGTTTTGTCATACATTTCTACTTTTAGTAATAAATAAGTAAAGAATTACCTTTTCAACGTGTCACATTCAAATGTTTATAATAAATGAAAAGTCTATATAAATATTTAATTTTCATTTTCATAACAAAACATTAAAAAATTAATTGAACATTACACAAAACCATCAAAATCAGCAAAGTAACATTAAAATTTCTAATATAACTAATCACTTTAATTTCAAATTGTATGATTATTACTTCTGCAGAAGTGTCGAAGTTCTGAGAATACAACTCTTTTCCCTATAGTATGCAAACGGGCACCACAGCCGCGTGCGCAAACCCATCGTCGTTTGGCCTTATAGTATCCATCTAGATTGTACCAGTAACCTCCGATCTTCAGCAAAGGCGCGTTATTATCTCCACATGAGCTCGTCGATAGTAATGCTGTCCAAAAATTTTAACACACCATTTATATAATCAAACTACAAAGGTTTAAAATTTAAAAAAAAATGTAATATGGATCAGCGTCATCATCAGCAATATGTGAATTCAATTCTAAATTGTATAATCGATTAATACTATTTTTTATGCTATAACAGAAGAATTGATAGCCAACTTGGTTTATTTATTTAACCCTAATAATTTAGATTTATAAAAATAAAAAAGGTTATTCGGTATGTATATGTTTTTTTTATAAATAATCGTAAAATTAAATACTTTGACAATATATAAGTTATTAAATAAAGATATAAGTTTCAATGACTCTATATAAAACATCATTACAATAAAAGCTAGGTACTTTGGTAGTAAAAAGATCGTCTAAGTGTAATGAGTATCTAAATATTTAAATTATAAAAAAATAACAACAACTAATTCTCGTGGAGATAGCTTAAGATCAGATACGAGTGCTACGGAAAACCGGTTAGTGCCCTAAGAGCGCACCCTACTACATTTACAAGTATATAATATAATATAAGTCGTATAAGTTTCTAATATAAAAACTATGCTCGTATTATTCTGTTCATAAGCTGGTATATATATTACACCTACAGTCTACTCTACTGCTAAATACAAATCATAAATATTGGAGTATTTCGTAACATCGTCTATCAGTCGTGCCGCGTACTACATTGCGGTCAATAAATAGATTTTTTTTTATAAAAAAGCATCAACAAGACGGCTACGCTATCATTAAAGCTATACATTTTGTATACATAATTTCTAAACATTTTGGTATGAGAATATTGCACAAACACGTTATACAATGTTTAATAATACCATATATCATTGTTTTTAGTTTCCTAATAAATTGCCGCTTAGGCATAACAAGGCGACCTTAAAGCGTCTATAGCCACCTGTTTAATGATTCCAATAATTTCACATATTTAATATATTAAACATGTTCCAAAATCTAAATAAACGTTAAGTCTGATATCACACATAACCCAAGGGGCTCCTCGTACTAACTATACTTAAATGGAAGATTGATGAATAAGAGATATCGGTATTACCTAACTGTGATAAGGTTTAGTTACTTGAGAACTAATAAACAATGAATTATTTAAACAGTGGCATTCTAAATAACCACTGGACTAGCTAGTAATTCGAATCGCACCTATACATATAGGTATTTAACACAAAATTAAAAGAAAACATTCATATTTTACACAGATAACGAACTTGCAATAACCTTTGGCATCACTACATACAAATAATAAGGCGTCTTTCAAGTTTTACAAAGGAACAAAATTAGGCTCTGATATAATTTATTTGAAAATTGCTATTACCTGTCAATTCATAGCAAAATTTTGTTACTTTGTAACAAAATAATGAGTTCAACGTGTGTAATTTACACGTATTCTAGGCACGCGACTCTCCTTATACGCAATCAATGCCTACTATCTAGTAGGCCGCGTACAAGGAGGTCGCGCCAAGCCTAGAGTAGAAGCGCCGCATGAGGTGCCGGCGGCACCAACGTTGGCGGTGTGGTAATCACGGTCGGGGCTCTAGGCGGTGGACTAACTACTATCTTGTACTTGCCCATAGGGTCCACTTGGAAACGTCTCGACTCGTGTTTAGCCGGATTATATGTCGCTGGGTGGTTATGCGAGCCACGAAAGTACACCAGGCGTCCGTCTCTTAAACATAAGGCTACTTGGCATCTCTCAGCTTTCTGATATGAACGAGCGCATCTCCAAGTAACACGACGAGGATGTGAGCCACCGTCTTCATAGAATATATGACCATTGGCAACCAGGTGGAGACCCCCGCGAGCAGATCGTATATAGAACCATCCTGAAATAAGAACGTTGTTAGACATAGTTGAGTCATTATCAAAAATAAAATTCATAATATAGGAATGCTCGCTAAATTTGCGCGGTCAAAGAGAACCAACCGATCTAATTAAGTTATTTGCCTCACCGAAAGTACCTTGATATTTCTTCCGCTTTTCTCCAGGGCAATATTTTTAATTTACTTTCTGATTGAGTTAATCTTGCACGTGCACAATAAATATGGCCTAATTACTCTCTACTAGATATTATCTTATATATAATCTCGATGGCTTATCTATAATGATAGACGTTACTAGATGGTTGCTTAAACTGTGAGCTATTTTAAACTCTATCATCTGTCTAATTAATTATTTTTAAAAAATAACAATCCTGTTTGCAACATAATATACAAACTCTATACAAATTCGGTATTCTGAATAATAAAATAGTGGTCTCTATTTTTAGTCTTTTTTTCTATATAGAGCATTATTTTAATTATCACACTTTTATTAGGATGTGAAAAGAAACTCAAGAATTAGTTCAGCGCAATATAATCTTTTTTCCTTTGTACGTATACACAAGAGATGCATCTCTCCACTACCAGCTACACAGCATAAACATTCTCTGACCGACTGCTGTCGCTTAAAGCTACCTTTATTCCATAATACTTTCACGACTAAATGTTATAATACAACAAAATATTCTTATCACAATAAAAATAATACTTTAGAAATAATACTTTCAAGGTTAACATATCATAATCGTATACATTTTGCATGGTAGGTACCATGATAACTGGTGCATGGTTAACGTTTCCGTTAACGTAATACAGCCTACAGTTGTGACAACACATATAGTAAAGGTGGCGATTAAAACCGAACGTCTCTAATACTTCGCGATTTTTTTAATCAACGTTAAAGTTACGCGGCGATAGACGATATTATTGTACCAACAGAAAAATTAATAAGATAGATCGGCCTTGTGGTCATGGCAGGCGTGCCGCAAATGTGAGCAATTGCTCAGAATATTGGCAAATTTCTTTTTACCGGCTAATAGTCGCCCTCGTATCAGTATCCAAAAACTTATTAATTAAATGATATTCGTTAATTTTATAATAATATTGTCGTTTATAGACAACAACGATAAAATCGCAAACAGAGAAAACAATATACATCGTCTGCCATACATGGATGTCATCTTTTATTATTTGAACAACCACGCAATGTACTGCGTTCAATGCGATATCGCTAACGGCGAGTTAGCGCCTTTTATCATAAAGAATACGTGTGTGGTGTACGTTGCCTATAGAAGTTAGTGCTAGTTTGTATGCGAATTGCAGTAGCGAGATTTATGTGTATTATATTTGTGTGCGAAATTTTTGAAAGCATAGACTTCGCGTATGTGTTAACATTAAAGGGAGGGAGAAATGCGGCGACACAAGTTTTAGTAGAAAATAAGACCGATAGCCCTTCTAAAGTATTAATATTTCTGCGATTGTACCTATATTTAAAGTCAGCAAATGCCGAACCATTCATAAGAAGCGTAAGGAACGTTACCACATTCATTCTGTATTCAAACCGCTTGGTTCGAAAGGTCACCTTAAATACAATTCACGCTAAAATAAACATTTAAGTACTTTAAATCAATTTGTAAATGTGTAAAATAATAAATCTTAAAATATATATAAAAGATCTCACTAAAAATCTTACAACTACAACGTATACATGAGTATTATAATTTAGTCATCATTCAATAAATGCAATTTCCTACTATAACAAGTTGTTACAATACATTCCTAACCGTATACATACATGACTGACTTCGTAACCTGCCTCCTTAACTATGATGTAAGCGTACTCGACAACATAACCGTGACATTCGCATAGTCGCAACCGAAACCAACCTCTTTAGAGCACGCATAGGTGCTGCACGCTCCGATACCAACAATCATAAATTTTATATACAAATCCACGAATAAAATTGTAAAAAAATAAATGTAAAAAATAATGTATAAAAATACTTAGGATATCAACATCATAAGAGAACTATCACTTTGTACAGTAAACTACAATTACACCGTCGTGCTCACACGACCTTCCCTAAGACGATATCCGTCAACGGAGTTTAAAGCGAATAATCAAACTAGTGAGAACAGTCAGCGATGAACCTCACTTTATAGAAACTTTACAAAACATATTCTTGAATCATTTGTATATGTAAACTATGAATTTTCAAAATTGTAGAGGCTATATATATAACACCCTAAAAGGGTTAAAGTCTTAAATTGTAGAACATAGACGGTCATTTGAAACTTATAAAATAATCGTATACTTTACACAGCACAAAAATATCTACCAATTTAATGGAACTACTGAATACAGTATAAGTACATACATCATAATAATCTCTTTGGAGAATACGATAATAATACATTAATCCAGCAAACTATAGTTTGCAAAATATATTACATTGCGTATACATAATCTAATCGACATCAGACGTATACATAGCCAAATTCGAGACCACCGGCAGGAAGGCACAAGAGCAATTTATCTTTCCACTCGTTTAAGAAAATACCAATCATCTGTCATTCAATACGTCAAACACTGGTCACTTATGTATAAATAGAAATCAGTCGCTACATACCAATCAATTTTGAGCGAAGATCAACCTGTGCCATAAATAATCCAACATCATATAGTATGCCGGTGGTCTTTCGATGACTAATAAATTGACTTTTCGTCGAACTATCGCAATGTTTCGTTCAACAAGTAAATTGTCTTAGAACATGGGTGTGAGCGGCGTGGCTCTTACACCACAGGTGTGTGCGCTGTTCATCTGTACTACACGAAGTCCAAATGTATGCACTGCAGCTCTACAGCGAGGATTTCGAGAACACCGCCACCACACTTTGCCGCTGGCTGCACGTCCATTAAAACAAAACCTGTGCGCTCCCACTTCTATAGCAGGTTTCCCCCTCTTGCTCAAGCAATAGCGAAATTGCCCAGGGAAGCAGGGAAACGGAAATGGCAGACCCAACGTTGGCGGAGCTTCAGGATTACCAGTGCCTGCAACTAATCAATGACCGGTGTTTTAGTATTCACTCAAGTAAATTCTGGTTACTACCACTGCACAAACAAGACAAAACCATGAAAATTAATGACATATGTCTCTCACTACATGAGTACGCCGAAACTAAACTACTTTATTGATATGAAATAAAACATTTTTTACGGATTTTATCACGTCTGTATATATGTATTACTATCTCTGCGTTTCGAACGCTTTTCAGCACGCTTTCGAAAAATTGTTCGAAGCGTCGTGATAGTAAAAAATACAAACACAAATAATGTGTAAAAAATCTGCAAACATTCGCGTAAACACCAGGAACTATATTATTGATTCAGAAAATAACATACACAAATAAAACATCTTTATTGCTTACTTTACAATAATTACATTAAAAATATTTGCTTATAACAGTTCGCCTAGAACTATCTATCATACATAATAATTGTTTTGAATGTCCACAGTTTTGATAAAATTGATGGAGTTAAGATTTTACTAATTTAAAATTCGATTTCGTTTAGGATTATTTCATGAAATGATCACAATAAATTTATGAAATTGATTGCAAAAAAAATGTAATAAACTTTTTATAACATTTTATATCAAAACAGTGACAGGATGCGTTAATAAATTTATAGTTATTTTTCTCGATCGGTATGATATTCTTTTTTTATTTTGCCATTAAGACGAGGTTTACGTTTACGAGGAGATTTGCGATATTGTCGCTTTCGCATTCTAGTGTTATGTTCATGTTGATGTCCCATACCGATGATTCGGTTATTTATAGTAACAACATAGCACTTGCAGCCAGTGTCGGACTTGATGCATATCCAAGTAGAACGGCTACCAACCACCTTGCCACAGCGCCTGAACCGCCATCCTCCAACCACAAGCACTGGATTGCCGTACTTGGAAACACTCCAGTATACTGCAAACATATTTTCACTACCAATCTAGTAAATAATATATAAATAACTAATTTAACACTTCAAATAAAACAATCACATACAAAAATAGCTTATATTAATCATGTTGTATAGAACGGACTCACATACTAAAATTAAAATATACATAATTGTGATGATACTAATATCCCAAATATTGTTCAAGTCTTTAAAATTTTGAAATCGTTTATAACAAATAGTTATAGCAAAAAAAAAGTTTATTTATTTAACAATAAAATACTAATATATTCTAAAAAGGAAAAAAAGTTTTAACTAAAATTAATTTAGCACGGTGTTTCTGCATTCGTATAAGTATGTATAAAACTTAGGCGCTCATTAGATAGTGCAATTAGAAAACAGCAGTACCTGCTTAGAATAATAACATATAGAAGGTAAGTCCACGCACAAAAAGTGAGGCATTTCAATTGGAGCCTAATGGAGCTTCCGCCGGAACAGTCCCGTAATGTACAAGTCATTGCACTGCACGAACGTACGCAACTCTTAAAAAATAAATAGGTAATTATGACGGCTTGTGCATTCAAATGGTGCCACAACACATTTGAAAAACATAAAAAGGTTTTTAACATTACTTTTAAAAGTATTTCGACTATTTATGTTAATAAAAACAAAATTTGATTTCATAATTTGTATAGTGGTTTCCGTGTGTACGTGTGTAATCGTCTGCCCGCCATTAATATTTTTAGATTCAAATTTTTAAAGTTCGAAGTACTGACACTATCCTTCTATACGTTATTATTAAGGCTCGACCGAGATGAGTTTTTCGTTCTCGGCCGAGACCGAGAATAAAATAATATCTCGGCCGAGACCGAGAGCCGAGACCGAGAATAGGACAAAGCGTGAAAAAATAAATTTTAATACTGTAAACTTTTTAATACACTACTAATTGTTTAACAAAATTAACTGTTTTAATAATCAAAGTTAAATAACATTATATTATAACACATAGAAAGCAATTTTTCAGCATTTTCGCCCTTCAAAGAATGTCGCCTCTCGTCATACAATTGTCCAGCTTTGCTAAACAGTTGTTCGCTTGCTACGCTAGTAGGCGCCGCAGATTAAAACTTATTTGCTGCAGGCTTAAGCACTTCAGAAGGTGACGAACACCAATATTCATAAATATTAGCATTTCTTTGCAGTCTTAGCTCCCTAAGGAAGCTTTCTAGCGCTATTTCGATCACAGAGCTTGAACTGTATTCGTCATTGGGCATTGACTCGTCTTCCAACTCTATCGAATCATGAGCTGCCCATAAGTTGGATTGATTTGTAGCAGCCATGTTTGACGAGTTAGTTGAAGATGCCCATGTCGTCTCACGAGAATCCTACATTTTCATTGAGAGTGAGAGCCTCGATAATATGAAGCTTGGCTGAGTTAACTTCGCTTTCAGTTACAAATATTGCTCGAACATTACAAATACTGCTCGATCGGAGCGAAGACGGCCGGCCGCAGTTCGCCAGCCAGGACTTCAACCAATCACAATTCAGCTCTCTCACGCACTCACCAATCGACTTCGTACTGCGGCGCGTGGACACGCGCAGTAAAATTTGAATGGCGATTCAAACAAAATTCCAATCTCGGTCATGACCGAGAATCTCGGCTATAATTAGCCGAGAACCGAGACAAATTTCTCGGTTGGATTTGTAGCCGAGAATGCCGAGACCGAAATTCTCGGTCGAGCCTTAGTTATTATTCTAAGAGTACCTAGTGCAACAACACGAAATTTTGTGTTTTTCAGGATAGATTCGCTTTAATTGAACGCCCAAGTTTTTATTCATAAGAATACATATACCTACAGTAAAACCCGTTTAAGACGATTTCGCAGGGACACGACCAAAAACGTGTCTTAGGCGGGAAAGCGTATTATGCGGAAAAGGAGAAAAACGTGCCATTATTATTTATTATATTCTATTATTATTTTGAATACCTACGTATTGAATTTAACATAAAAATTGCCTAAAATAAAATGTTGTTTATTATTACTACGTTACTTAAAGTACTCACTTATTTTAGTTTGACAAAAAGATTTTGTGGCATTAGCAATTACAAGATTTTCAACGCAGTACGCCTTCGCTTTTATTCAAAGAAGTTACATAGCGTCTTAAATCATTAACTGCTGATAATACCCGGGCGTGTGACAAAATCGGAGTTGACTCATCTTCTTCTTGGTCATTATCACTTAGGGTCGCTCGACAGTCATCACTTTGTCAGTCGCTGGCCGCTGCGGCAAGGGGTAATATGTGTATTTGAGTGGCACGTGTTGACGTATTCAACGGGATGATGAATCGTATTAAGCGTTAAGAAATGTATGAAAACATGTATCAAGTTGCTGGGACTGACGCAAAATGGCGTATTATGCGAGAAATCGTATTAAACGTGATCGTATCGACTGGGTTCTACTGTATATTTATATATGTGTGTGTGTGTGTGTCTGTATATATGCATATATTTAGTACTTTAATATTGTTAAATAAAAGCTTTTAAATTATTTAATTTCACTTTCTACTTTTCAGTCTTTTAAAATTTTGCAATCAATATTATATCTAGTATTTTTTTAACGTTTCAAGTTTTACACTTTGGTGTGACCATTTTATTTTATAACACCCGCCGTATTGGATGTAAAATGATATCATGAATAATTGATTCTGTTTCGCTAATCCATTCGTTTCATTTGATCATTAAGGTTACTATAAAAATTATAAATTGTCATCTTATGACGTCCACCATTGGATTTAGAACTACGTCACTTCACGTATTGTGTTTCGTTTATCGAGCCTTTTCATTTGATAACCATATCATAAGTATAACTATGATGATTATAAATCGCCATCTCGGGACGTCCTTCATATTGGATAAAAATAGCGGCATTTTAATAATTGTGCATTGCAACGTGAACCAAACATGTGTGCCAATTATCAACCCTATAACTTTAGTGGAGGTGGGTAAAATATTGATTGCAATAAATTAATACATTGGCAATTGACACCCAAAACATACAAATTAATAAATATTACATGTTTTAGAGATTCTTCTATTATTTTCAGCATGATACATACATATATTAATGAAATACTGAGAAGCTATTTCTATATTATCACCAGGAGTTTGTGACTATAAACAGTGGTATTAGATCTACTAGAAAAAATGTTTTACCATATTATAGTATCATGTACGAGTATAAAATAAAAGACTGGCCAAAATAGTTGTACATTTACATCATATACGGTATTGTGTATTTAATACAAACAAGCATAATATAAGTGTTTAAATTAGCAGATAATTTAACAACTTTAGAATTGTTGACTTCCCATTACAAATTATATAAAATTGATATTATAATACTGTTGAAAAATATAAATATAGACAAATAGACATATAAAGAAGTTTTTCTAACACAACTTTTTATTCTTTCGTTAGTATCAGTAACCATATAACACGTTTTTTATTTTCTTCAAATCTGGACTAAAAAACAAAATGAAAAAAGAGCTTTTGCATAATATCAAATTAAATAGGTTTTGGTATTATACAGTTTTTTTTTTTCTTACATCTTACACAATTTCGAATATACTTGTCAATATCTTCTTAAATAACTATTATTACTGATTAGTCAAACAATTTAAATTTGAGGAAAGTGCAATCTCATAAATATATAGCGCTTATTTCGGTATTCTTTTCAAATCTACATATTTACCTCTTTCATGTGTTCAAGTACATATTACACTTTACGCACAGTTATTTAATACTATAGGAATGTGGTGTACACGAATATTAAGCACTATTAATATATGGTTTTCACAGCCCCTGAAGCCACTACGTTTAACTAAATGTTTGGCCAAAGCCAAAAAGCGGCTCAGCCATAATATAATATAGCCGGATATTATATTTATATCAGTAGACTAAAAGAATGATTAAAATATATATATATATATATATATTGAATTCACCCTCTTATCATGATTTTCAGGCAATAAATGTGCCTACTGAGCTTGAACTCGTGTTTCAACGTTGCTCACGACTACTGAAGTATGCCATTGATTAAATTTATTTTGAACTAAACTCGAGGAGTTAAAATTATCAGGCGTAAAATTTGGCTTGTGACTGTGATCGCCTTTAACGCGGATGAAACGTCCTTCCATAGTGGTTTGGACTCTGCATAGGCAGCCTTTCGAATCCTTATCACGACAGGCCCAGTTTAACTTATCCCGATACTGATTGTTAACCCAAAATTTATTACTCCTGAATATGAGTACCATCTTTCCAGCTCTTGATGGTAGATAAAATGTTTCTGTAACAGTAATGCCTAAATTAACATTGAGTCTGATTTAAAACTCCCAAGAGCAACTATACAATTAGTATGTGCAATATTTTATATAAAACATAAATAAAAATAATCTTTTAAATAACACTGACAACACTTTAAAGTATTTTATTAATGACAATTGTGTACTTAAAAAAAAAATAACACTATGTTAATAATAGAATTAGCAATTAAATGAATGGATCTTCATACTAATTTACAGTGACAGAGTGTAATGAGGCCCGTTAAGATAGAGTAGTAGTATCAGGCATTATAAACAAAAAAAAATATGCAACGGCCAATTTTAGTCAAAAAAAAGGATACGGTTTAACAATTATGCAATTCACTCCCTCGGCATAAGACTTGAATGAGAATAGAATGAGTATAACATGGAATACGAGGATTTTACTAAACAGAATAACGTGTACATACACACTATTACGGTTTCAAAATCAAAATGAAACCTAACCTAACCTAACTAGTAACACTAAAATCAAATTTTAATATAAAATATAAACCAATTGCAATTTTAGTAGTAAATGAACCGCTGTGCCTGTTACTTTTAATTTGGTAATTTGATATATGCCATTAAATTATTAAGGACATTAGGTACTGACGTTTTTCTTAAGCCGAAACTTATGTAGATTCGTAAAGAGTAAAACTAGGTTTAAATAAAAATGAATTAATTAAAACATTGAAGAAACTATCTCTTTCCAATAAAACTATAGAATTATCAACTTCTTGGTGCTTTTACTAAAAATCTTCGGCTTCTCATGGTTATGATTATTGTTGATGCGGATCACTTCTCCTCGTTTGTTGGTTCGAGCTGAGGCCTTACATCTCAAGCGCTTGCGACGTGAACATCCCCAATATGTGGGTGCGGTCTCGGTGAACGAATATCCATCGAGTAACAAATTCTTCTTACCCCGACCAGTTGGAATATATGCAGCTTTTAAATTGCCTATAAAAATCATATAGTTATAGGCATCAACATCGTCCATTCGTTTTTCTTTTTGACGTGTTCAAGAGACCGCCAGGCATTACATTAATTTGTTAAAGTTACAAAGTTATAATTATAAAATGGAAACAGTAGGATTTATGAAAGGGCGTATGTTTTATATATTATCGTGGGCTAACACTTATTAATCTATAACGTATACATATTAATAAGTATTATTATATGAGATTTTTAAATAATCTACAATCATTTATGTATAAATTGATATATGTACTAAAATAAAAACAGGGACACGAAGTATTAAGATGGACAACTAATTAGAAACAGAAAAAAATATCAAGCATGAATATTAATAAAATTACCTATATTTTTATTTAGTAACTTTTCGCGCTATTTTCTGAAGTTTTGATCATTTCTGTTTATCTTTAATGTTAAAAATGGGTAAAAATAAAAGTTGTGATGCATCAACAAGAAAAATTATCGTAAATTTGCATTTCAATCAAAATTGGAACTACCGGGATATTGCAAATCATTGAGAATGTTCCATGGAAAAGGTGTATAACGCTATAGCATATTTTAAACAACACAGTACAACGGATAAGGTCCCCAGAAAAGTTCAGTCAAGGAAGACTACAATCCGAGAGGACAAGCTGATTATTCGTTTGGTTAAGGCGGTTTCTTTTAAAGGCTCCAATGAAATTCGAAAAGAAGTATCTTCTCAAGGCGACCCACGAAACATAACTAGTCCGCAGGCGATTATTTGAAGCAAAGTTGTTTGGGAGTGTCTCGAGAAAAGTACCACTTCTTACCAAGCAACAGAAAAAATCGCATTAGCTTTGCTAGAAAGTATTGTAATTGGGCAGTCCGCCAATGGAAATAGTTTTATTTTCTGACGAAACCAAAATAAATTTAATAAGTTCTGATGGCAAACGACACGTGCGCCGACCAATTAACAAAGCATTAAATAACAAGTTTACGAAAAAAGATGGTTAAGCATGGCGGTGGAAACAATAAGGTATGGGGGTGTATTTCAGGATACGGAGTTGGTCCAGTAAGAAAGATTGAGGGGATGTTGGATCAGTTCCAATATAAAAGTATATTAGATAAGACAATGACCATATTGCGGCGAAAATTTACCAATGTGGATTTTTCAACACGACAATAATCCGAAACAACAGCAAACAGTTTAAAGAATTTTTAAGAAAGTAATTAGTGAGAGTTTTAGATTGGCCGGTACATAGTCCTGATTTAAACCCAATCGAGAATTTGTGGTTTATTGTAATAAAAACATTGTCTAATAAACGTATCACGAATATCACAGAACTTTATGATGCATTTGAAGAAACTTGGAGAAATATTCCTATGGAAACTTGTGAAAAATTAATAGAATCGATGCCATGTCGTTGTAAAGCTGTAATTGACAGGCGAGGCTACAACCAAATATTAATTACTGCATATTATTAAGATGTTTGTATTATTAAACTATATTTTTTTGCTTTCCAGTAATTTTATTAATATTCATGCTTGATATTTTTATCTGTTTCTAATTAGTTGTCCATCTTAATACGTCGTGTCCCTATTTTTATTTTAGTAAATATATCAATTTATACATAAATGATTGTAGATTATTTAAAAATTTCATATAATAAAACTTATTAATATGTATACGTTATAGATTAATAAGTAATAGCCCACGATAATATATAAAACATTTATTATTAACCGTATTAGCATTAAAAATTAAAGTCGTATTTATGTACATTACACAAAAAACAATATAACATAAAAGTTATAGTGATTTCAAAAAAATATGTCTAAGAGTCTATGCCTTAAATGTTACGTATTATGTAGGCATGTACAGACAGAATACATGTAGGCATGTAAAGCTTCGACAGTATAATTTCATTCATTCATACCTAGAATTGCGCAAACGCTTCAATGAGCGTAAGTAGCAACGGCGAGCCATCAACAGTCATCGGCCGATCAGCTGTTTTAAAGCGAAGTTTGTCTTGCTTATGTGAACGTAATTATTGATTTATTCAATTTCTAATGAACATTTAACAAAGTATGAATATGTTGCGTATTAAGTATCATTGACTTTATACATTTCAATCGGATTTAGACGAAAAAGCGATGACAAAATTGAAAACTTTACATGTCTCTAATTCCTTAACGAATCGATATTTTTCGTTCAAATTTTTTTCGTGGGTTCCTACCACCATTGCCTAGCTCCCTCTTGACCAGTTACCCCATAACCTGATACAACCTGTATATATGGGAAACTTATTAATAATTTAAAATAATTTGCCGTTACGTAAGGAGCCAACCCATTATTGTTCTTTTTTCTCCGCCTATGGTCTAACCATGCCTCGTTTCACTGTCCCGGGCGAGAGAAGCATGGCATAGTACCCGATAACCTACTGTGTTCAGTTCTTCAATGAGCGGGCCAAAATAACTAAGCAATGAAATGGACACCAAGTAGCCAGCTGAGGTGATCCACCCAATATCTGAAGACGCGTTATCTTTCAAATGGGGTATTTTAAATTCCAATCGACCTCCTGGCAAAAAGCATCAAGACATCTCCTCACGCGGACGACTGGGGCCACATCACTAGGAGTAGCTAATCCCCGGTCCGACCACCCGCGAATAGAGCTGGGGCTGCTACAGGCGCAGTTACTCACATCTGCACCACCTCACCTGCCAGTGAGAGTACAGGACATCGTGGGTGTTTCTCGCCGACCTACTCTGCCGCTTCCTTATGCGAGACAACCGCTTTAATCAAAGTGAGGACCACATTCGATTTCATAGCGTTGAGCTTCAAAAAATAAAATATATATATACGTACCTAAACGTATAATAGATATAGTGTTAGCGAGATCGGACTGACTGACAACATTATGCCCTATTCGTGAATAAGATACTATGATGTGAATACGCACTAAAAAGAAGACATTAATGTCTTGACTTTTTCAATGGGAGTCAAAACAAGTAATGTACCTTTGACTTCGTGCATGTATCTGATGGTACACTTCGGAAACAGATGGAGTACCATGCTGACGGAAGGCAGCTAGCCTGACTAGACGTTCATCGTCGTCATTGGATGAAACCTAAATTCAGCATACTCAGGCCATTTCTTCAACAGCTCTAGTTACAGGGCATTCACACCCTGATTCGCATAAAATGTTCCTAAATGTATATTACAGCTCGGTTAAGATAGACATCGTTTATCCTTCAACCTAGATCTAAATGCTTTGGGTGATGCTTTGTACTCAGTACCTACAAGAGAGAACATTTTGCACACAACATTACTTGATTTAATATCCTATAATCCATACTAATATTATAAATGCGAAAGTAAGGATGTTTGTTAGTTTGTTTGTTTGTAACGCTTTCACGCTTAAACCACCGAACCGATTTCAAAATTCTTTCACCAATGGAAAGCTATAAAGCTATATCAGGGAGTAACATATGCTATATTTTATCCCGGTATTCCCACAGGAACGGGAACTACGCCGCGGGTAAAGCGACTGAAACCGAAGCGAAGCGAGGGCGGGTTGCTAGTATCTTATAAAAAATTTTTAAACCACGCAGTACTTTAATTTTTATATAGATTCATGGTACAATATATATGTACTTTTTACGTTTATTGTGAAAGAGATAATAAATTTAGACAGGCATTTTGAGAAAAAATTATTTTAACAGAAAACAGGGCTGACGCGACGGTAAAATCAGCGCAAAACCTCAAAAGGCGTAAACACTGTACTGCAGAAAGTGTATGTACATATGAGAGCACTTTGTAATGAACACACCAGGATCGTGGTGTGACGTTTTGTGAAGATTTAAGTAAGTGCCTTATTGAATCGACATATGACCAAGGCTTTTTCCCCACCACCCCGGGTTGCGGTCGGCGCACTCCTCGCACCACTCCGTCCGGGGTGACAGAGGGGTGTAAGCACGCACACCTGTAACCCACCCGAACACCACGTCGCCTTCGGCGTTTGGGCCAACCACCGGAGCAGGGTTACTTGTCATCAGTGGTCGGCCCGACGGAATACCCCCTTTATTTGGGGTACCCTCCCATCAACCGACGTCCCCCCACCGGGGAGGTCGTCAGTCTTTCCTCACGCGGTCGGCCTCTCAGCGGGTGACATTCTGAAGACTGCCCACTGCCAGTGGATTATTCGACTAAAATTTTGAATAGTATTACTGTTTTATTAGGTAAACTTTATACGTATAAATAAATATTTTACATTTATAATGCGTGATTTCATTTATAATATATCTTGCAGCTGTATTAGATATGTATATTAATACACCCACATAAAAAGTATTCAAAGAGCAGGGTATAGAGGACATCAGGACTATTCAGAAACTGCTATTTTAATTTTAATTAAATACGTTAATTGAAATGGCGAAATCAGAAATATTTTTATTTTCTTATTAGAATACATTTTTGGACATGTGTTTAAAAGGTAATATGTAATCATGGTTTGTTACAATAATTGCGTTTCAGCGAAACGAGGGGCTCGGCACACAGCTACATCAGTGCCACCGACCCTTTAAAGCTTACCACCGCAGCAAACATACATACCTGATAACGAATAGGCGCCAAATACATATTTTACAATAAATTCATCTGTCAATATATTAGCTGTGCTATTATTTATAAGATAGGGATTCAGCATTATGGAGAGTATAACCTCTAATATAACGAGAGTGATCTTATGTTAGACAGCTTGTAAATCATGTTTAAAGTCAGTAACTTTGTATTACAAGAAAATTGTGGTGCGTTCTGGCGTCTCTGAAATACCTACTAATTTAATTAATCTTAAGGTTCACATGAAATTGGCCTCTTAATCTGCATTATCAGTGGTACTGGCATGCTGCACTTATCGTAACTATATATTCTCATCTTTTTGGCTGAGAAGTCAATTTCGCTTTATACCTGCCGCTTTAGCATAAGAAGATAATTGAATATCTCCAATTCTTCAAGTTAACCTTTTTCTTATATTTTCTTTTTTGGTAAAATATTTGAAAGCTTTTCGCGAGACTTTCTGTGGGTTAAACTGTTATGTCATTTATGTAAACTATTGTGGATCGTGCCATACCAGAGTCACAAGGGTTGGAAATTGAGGTGGGATTAAACCCACTTACAAAAGCCTCAGCTATCTGTGTTTAACTTATGAACTGATGAAAGAAAGTTAAAAGGAACACAGCTGAAATTTTATTTATTATATTTCTATTATCATTACAAAGACAAACATATAACAAAAATAAAATCATAAACTTAATAATAAAAGAAAATCTTCTAGAAACATGTTTCTAGTACGCACAAGAAACTTGTTTTGTGTTTTTTTCTCTTATATACTAAAAGAATTTAAAATGTACTTAGTGTTCTTCGCAAAGGAATCTGCGTTTTCTTAAGATTTTATAATTATGTACACCGCAAAATATTTTTATAACTTGGATTTCATGTCGTACAAAAAGATATATATGATTAATTGCGTAAGCAATGCCTAACTTAATTGTCTACTTTCTGAGATTCTAATATCCTTACATACACACCCTGAAACTGTTTTTGTAAAAAAATACCTCTATTAGAATTTTAAAAATTAGAAAATAAATTTTTGCATTACCACTTAAATACTATGGAAATGAATGAAGCTAATGATAATAATTTTCTACTAAAACAGAAAAGCGCCTTTAAAAAATACCGAACCGGAACTAAAAAGCAAAAGTATCTTTTGAAGTCGTTGCCGATGTTGCATAAACTCTTACCTATAACATATACGAACTTCTACCTAAGGACTTCAATACGTACTATTTTTTGCTTTTTAGCTCCTCTGTATTTTTCGAAGACGGTATAGTTCTTTAGTTAAAAACAATTTATTTTGTGCATGTCGCTTCAATTCTACATATAATATTTGTATGATACCCTCGATTTTTCCAGCACCTCATCATCAGATCCTGACCTGATGACCATAAGACCACCTTTAAATTATACCCTTTTTTATGTTAGACTATGGTCTGTACACACCCCGCCCAGATTAGACGACGTGGCGTCCGGAGGGAATTCTTCTTCCCTAGGCGGCATGCGGCCCCATAACCTACCGCTTTCCCTACCTATCGCCATTGGGCCGACCATTGGTACCAATTCCTTAACATCCGTGGCAGACCCAGCCGATTACGCTTTCAGGTATCGGCCCTTTCAACGCCCCGACAACAAAACAGTGTTGCCGGTGCGTCGCCCTCACATGGTCGTCCGCTTTGTAGGTGGCGAACGATAAAGCATGTCCAAAAAAAAACAATTTTTCAAATCGCTCCAGGCATCTTCGAGCAATCAGTGAACACACATAATTAAAAAAAAATAAGATTCAATACGAATTGAGAATCTCCTGCTTTTTGAAGTCAGTTTAAAATATAGCACGTAAAAATATGTATATCGTATTTCAAAGAAATACAAAATATGTGAGGCATAGATAGATGATATTGAGCAGTAATTATTTTAACGTCATGCATGTTAATGCAGACAAATCTATCATTTCTAAGCTAGCAATCAGTTTTATTTCAGTTTTTAATCACCGTGCGATTACCATAGGCCTTATTATGTGCTTAACTTTAATAGCCCGTGGCTTATATCAGCACCTAACAGTTTCATTTGTCTAATGTCTAATGCAAACCAATGAAAAATATTAAAAATATATACATCCTTTTACAAAAATTCTCCATTTCAAAGATTAGATCGTATTATATTAATCGTTATCATCATAAAGAAGTCTTACTCAATAACGCTTCATGCTATGACCGCGCTAAGAACCTATGGGGAAAAAAATACCTTTTTATTGAAAAGTATGAAATTATTTATGTCTACTACCGTTCCGTCATCGACCAACACCATCATGTGCCATGCACGAACCGTTGACGAGACGGTAAGTATTGCTTGCCAATGAACCACGCTCCGTTCTAGTAGCATAAAAGATCCATGTCGTGTTTGCCTGACGCGCGACTAGCATACTCGTAGTATGAAGCGGTGTAGTTATAAGATTACTGTATTATTATTGTATACATATATTATCCACATGGACAAAAATGTAAAAAGCGAAGTTACAAGCTTCCCGTGAGAGGACTTTTTTATTTCGTCATAAAACTCTTATTAATAACATGGCTAATGATATATCTTAATTATATTATGTCATATATTATAATTACTTAATGTATTATCATTAGTTTAATAAATAAAAGATATTTCATATTTATATTAAAAAAAACTCAGTCTAAAAATGCGGATTGTCATTATTTACGCGACCTTTCTATATGACCTGCTACCTGATAATATTCTACCTGATACATATATAATAAGAGAAATATCAGCTGGAACTTGTTTTCAAAGCGCCTTATTGAAATTTTGCGACAAAACATAATATGTACCGTCTTGAGGTAAGACGTTAGGCATCCGCGCATCTGCCTCCTTACCTCCTCCGCCTATTGACCGGGCCACGGTAATAGATTCCTTAACTGCAGAGGCCCACTCCACGGGTAGTCTTTTCAACCCCGTCGATTTAACTCCACTCCCCGGGATTTACCTCAAGTCAAATTCAGAAATGCCGCAAATAGTTCATTCCATTTGCTTTATACATAACCCTGTTTTACAAAAAATCTGTTAACGAGTACGACAAAAAAAATATTTCATGTGTAAATATTTGTGGCGCTTTCCTTTGGCTGTTATCTAAGATTGGATCATATCCGTAAAAGTTAATTTTATGATTTTCTGGTGGACAGAAGACTTCCTAAATACAACTCAGTGATGATTTCCACTCTTATACATTTTCATATATTAAATTGTATATATAATACATTTCCTAAAAACGTATTCACCTGTAGTTTAAATTCAGTTACTCATGATCATGTTTATCATAGAATAAGACGACATCAGTGTCTATAGTGTAAATATTCGCGCGACAGGTACCGCTTGGATGCGAACACTTCCACCGGGTCTTCCCATTCGGGTATTCGCGGTCTTTCACAAATGTGAACTTCCCCGTACTAATCACAGGAGCCTGCTGTCGTGAATTTCGATCGAATTTGAACACCGACTCTCCTTTTGAACCTGATAAAGACCTCACAATTTATCAATTACATTTTTAATAACTTTCAGTGTTTATATCTATAAACGATATGGACGTAACAATTAATTTATTTTAGCAGAAATATCTTAAACACTTGCAGTACTATAATTTTATGAAGCTTAGAAACATGTAAAAATAAATAATAAAACAATATTATAAATATAAACTTTTAATTATTTTAATCTTAAGAAATAATACTCTCGATAAATGTAACCATGTCTTTTAAACAGATTTCTAATAAATGTCATATCAAAATTACATACATTAAAAATATAGTAAAGAGCACAGCAAGATTTTTCATTAGGGAATGTTTAGTACATCAATTGAATTAATTGACAATAAATTGGTCCCATTGTTATACACAAGGCACGTTTATACTTAATTTAAGGAGTAACAATATACTCGTAATATACGGCAAATATCAACATCTAATAAATACTTGAGTTTATAACCTCATCGTAAGTACTTAAAAATGTATTAATATAATATAAAAACTAAGACTACTTAATTATCATGTATCTTATCACAAGTTGGCATTGACGGTGTAAGTAACGTAAACGTCAATTTCATAACGCCGCCAACTAACTATTTGATAGCGTGACCGGCTATTCGCCGCACGACTTTTAAACGGATCAAATAAACCCTTAATACATTAAATAACTATATAACATTATATAAAATCAACGCTAAAATCATTGATTCAGTTCATATCATTCAAACTTTTACATCAATAATCAATACCAATCATAGCACCGAACAATGTAACTGATATGTATGATTGGCTATTCAAGGGCAGTTATATTCACCCGATTCAACCGCCATTGGGTATGGTATCTATATAAATATATGGATACATCTTAATCACCCTTAATGCTAATAATCATGGCTAAATGCATCCCAAATTACATCAGACGGAACTGTGACTGTTTCATGTGTGCGTGAGCGTTGACAGGGCCAAGTACATAAAATGGAATGGATATGGAATTTGATATTAGGCAACTACGACCAAATATTCAATACAATAATAACTCAAAACACTGACAACCAAATTGTAGTTTTTGCACAACGTATAATCTTTACAATTACGGTTGAGTACAGTTGAGTTTAAGAATATTCAAACGCGTCAAAAAATCAACACACTAGATTTGCAAAAAATAAAATATCCTTATTCATAATACTTAAGTTAATGAAATTATAATAATAAAATCCGCATGGTGACGAAGAATATTAAAATGCAACTGCGCATCCCTTCCAACGGGTGAACGAAAATGTCGCTGTAAGAGTAAGGTTCTATAGCACCGCGTTTGAGTAGCGCGGTGTATTATTTTTTTTTAATTCTGAAAGATTAACGAATGACAGACTCACTGTGCGCCTCATATATGGACTCGATGTATTTCGACTCGACTCGAGATATTTAAAAACGGCAATTTTAAAACATTTGCCGAGACTAATATGCACATATCTTTTGAAGCTGCATTTACGGCGCAGTTAACTTTCGAACTATCCAAACGACAGATCGCTATAAATAAGTGAATCACTTGAACGGCTTGACATCTCAAGAATTAGTCAATGATAAGTACACAATTATCATCGTCCCCCTGTCTTTGTCATAATTTCTATGATGCCTGCCCAGTATGGCTTCTTCTACTTTTAAAGCTGAAGAAAAGATAGTAGAATGCGCGTTCTGCTTAGCGTTGTCTAAATTTTACAAATGGAAGCCTACTTGACACCAACTCACGTGAATTGGTTATTTTGTTATTGCATTGTTGTATATTTGATCGAAGTTTAGTAACATCGATATAACGAAATTATAACCAACCAAAACTTAAATTGGAATATCTTATAAGCGCTTCAATTATTTAATTATTGTCTTATATTTATTGCTTGAGTAAACATATTTAAGGCCAGTATGTTAAGAATAATACTAAAACGATGACCTTACGAATTGTTATTCAAGTTCTGTGGATTGTATAGTTAGCGCTTCGAGGTTTGTCGCTGGTGGGATTGTTGAACCAGAATTGGCTGAATCGATTTGTTTGCGCGCGTTAGTTTTGCGCGCGGGTAAGCAAAAAGCACGAGGAGGATGATTATGCATGCCTTTCACTGCCACTACGCTAGCTCCCAGCATATGTATCCTTGCCTTACAATTCGTCTTCTTCGATGTACACCGCCATATAACTTTGTCCCTCAACTTCGACTCCTCACAGAAAGGGAACGTATTCACCATCATTATAACTTTCCCTCGACGTGATTTCAAAAACTGAATACCTGTGGAAAACTACACGTCAGATAACTGAATAAAAATAATCATTACATACACCATATAGACTAAAATAGGGTGAGGTGTGACCATACCATAGTCTGTCCCAAAAAAGGGCCAAAATTAATATTTTACAATATATAACAATTGAAACGAACAATTATTTATAAGTACAATTTAATATGATTTCACAAAAACATACCCCGTACATGAACTAAAAAAAATCTATGATATAATGGTATACGTATAAAATTACACAATTAACTATGTTATAGTTGTAAATGAGTAGTTAACAGTGAATGAGGTAGATAGTTTGTGTCAAGGGCTAAGTACAGCAAAACTGCGATGAAGCCGTGGCGGCAGTACTCAACAATCAACACATATTTATCATGCACTACCTACGAGATTCATAATATTAACAACATGAGCAAACATAGAACAGCACTAGACTCCAACGCGCCGTCCACCTAAACAGACAAACATCGAAAACTGCAAACACTTACGGAGTGAAGCGACGTAAATATTGAATACACGTACAAACAATATTTACATAGACAAAATGCTCTTTATATACGATATTATCCATTATACATGTCAACTCATTAATCGTATCTTATATAATTGACGTATATTGTCATTGCTCTAACATATATATTTTACATACATATAAAACGCATTAAATGTTAAATTTACAATTACGTACAAACTATCGCCACGGTTTCATTATAACATAATATCGCCCTTACTATTTGGCTTAGTGACAGTTCAGGTACGATAGAGCGTGCCAAACAATCAACAGGGAGTTAGCTCACACGAGGTATATTGAAAATATGGTAAAGTAAACTTCAGACAAACCAATTTCATCCAAATCTTTATAATTTCATACTGGCATACAACATGTAATACCGTCTCGTCTGAACTCAATTTCAAATCTGAATCAATTTAATAATATCTATCGTCAAAAGTTTGACACGGCCTATAATAACATTTAGATAATGTTGAAATTTTAAGTAAAACACACATATCCTAAAATCCCGCATAGTTAAGTCTAAATAACAATTAAAATTAGTATAAATTTGTACTTAAATCAGAGTCATAATATAAAAGCGGATCATTACTCTTTGATAAGTTATCGACAAGCAACAAAATAGTTAAAACAATCCATAAAATACACTGAGACAACAGTCTCAAATAAGACGTTATTTATTAAATTAAACAACAACGATCAGCGTGGGTACATATAAGTAGTAAACTAAAGTAAAGAGGTAGTCGAGTTCCAATAATTACTAGAGGTTGTGACGAAACGCGCCGGACCCTGCGCGGCGTACCGCCCCGGCGCGCGCGTCTTTAGCCTAACTTAAAACTAACACTTATATCTAAACACCTTACTCGAGTAAAGCTTCTGAGTATTTATTCTTGTATATAAATATTGTATAATTAAACTAATATGTAAAACCCGTATAAAAGTGAAGAGGTAGATGATTGAGCTTAAGTACTTTAAATCAATCCTAAAGGGCACAATTTGACAGACCAAGCACCGCTGGTGCCGTATAAGATATAAAATGCCTTTTCTACTGTAAATTCTTATAGTTAAAAGAGGCGGACATCTAAATGTCTAAGTAGCAATAAGAATCTGTAAAGTGTAAAGTTTATATTTTCTCAAAATAAATTAAGTAATCCTAAGTACAGTCCAGGGGACGTCATATTGCTTTAATTCGAACGAGTTTTTTTTTTAAATCAGTCACCGACTCGTTGTCAGTGGCCCGCGGGGAGCCACCGACCTTACCGTTACACTCGGGTCGACATCTGACTCGGCTGCGTTCGCAATTTGCATCGCGCACAACCCTGCCCTGTTTGACAATAACCAGCCTGTGAATATCGCACAATATGTCCGCCTAGCGCCTTTTCTAGCTGATAACCTGATAGATACACTGCACAGATCGTAAACATTAAAACAAACGCTAAAAGCGGCCGTAATCCGGATAATAACCATCTGCCTAAACCTGATATCAATACGAGCTGACACCGTTATACATTCAGAAGTTTCCCTACACATATAACTAGCCCTATTCGATTCGATAAATAGCCCACACCTATACGGATAATCTTATAGATCTCGACGAGACCGCTTAACCTATACGAAACGACGTCGACGTGTTCACTCGTATTACTGGCTGTCACCATGTTCCCGTCACTGGTCGTCAAAACATCCAATACACCACAACAACTACTTATAAGTTGACATACATTCATATTACCGATATATAATAACCAACAATAGCCATCGCTGAATCTTAAGTAAATGACACCATATCCCCTCATAACTTAACTAAACGTTAACCTACTACAAATTATGCTACATTCGCCAAAAGGCGTTCCGAAAATATCCAATACTCGATTATTCATCATTGTCAAAATCGCTATACTAAAATCGATCGATGTTTCTGGTAGAGCCGCAACGTTATTTTAATCCTCTTCCTTGCATGGGGTGTCCACCAACAAAGGTTTGGCGTTGTTAGTATGCTGTGGAGGTGGTGGGAGAGCGTTAGGAGATTGCTGCGAGGGAGGACCCGTGTTGGAGGTGACGGCGGCGGAAGCACTCGCGGTGGCTGTGGCGTGCGCAGTGGCAGCGTACAGCGCCAGTGCGTGTTGTAGCTGCAGGAGCTGGTGATGTGGATCGAGTGGGGCAGGCGCACGGTGACCGCTCTGGTGCGGTGTACGTACCACATAGCGCCCATCCGCGAAGCGCCGAACATTGGGCGGCGCGTGATTATGCGCATAACGCGAGCGCACTATGCGTTCATGACCTTCTGGACCTTCCGTATTCACGTCGGCGAGACAGCGAGAAGTCAAACGCGAGGAACAATACCACTGCTTCCTTCCATGAGCCAGGTTGTTCTTCAAGCGGAAAGTATAACCCCGATGGAGCAGCAGCCGACCCTTGCCTGCACGAATAAAGCGCGCTAAAAAGGAAGGGTAATTGTTAGTAACCGATACCAATTCACATTCTTGCAATTACTTCTATATTTTTTACCAAACTAATCATGCACATTTAATCTACAATAATGCATAACGTGAGATGTTACATTAAACGCAAGAATAGGGATATTATTATCAATAAAACAAGGGAACAATGATACACGTTTTAATATATTTAACAAATAAAATACCATTCAGTTCAATATATTTATTCGGTACATTTACACATAAGTGCAGTACATACACAACTCTGATTCATATACATATAATATAATAAAATTGCTAGGAAGATGATGACATAAACGTTTAAAAGATAATTCATTCATTCTCTTGGAGATATTTTCATGAGCAATGTTTGGCACATAATAACTTTGGCATCAAGTTGACTAAGAACAAAATTCTTTTAATTTTAAAATTTATACCTCAAATAATATGCACATAAAAATACATTGTTGAGCGACAAAAAACTACTACGAAACGCCCTTATTTTAATGTCACAAACAAATTTTTATATAATCTTTTTATATTAAGTAGGCAACTTTGAGCAAATTTAAATCGTATAGATGATTGATTCAAGTTTATTACATTAATACGAAGTATAATAAAACAGTAAAGATATTACATATATGTATTTATATATTACAAGATTATTAGTATCTAGTCAATAAGTTGGCGAATAAACGAACTGATAAAGGATAGCATAAAATCGCACATCAACTCACAAGTTAAAAAACCTTAATTTTATTTCAGGTCTTAAGACTCACTACTAACGGTGTTATCGCTCCTTTGTTGGCTATCCCGAACACATAATGAACTTACCCATAAATTTACCACTGGCAGGTATTTAAAAAATATATATATGTAAATCTTTACGAATGTATCCTTTAAGGTAATACGTACCATATTGATGTAGTAAAAATGGCATGAAGTGTATGAATTCTATTTCGATCGTTTAATATATTTTTATTTGATTATTTACTCCACTAAAAAGCATTCTCGAGACAGCCCTGGCTGCTTTGCTTAATTAAATCAAGAAGAACAACTACATACAAACACAAGGAAGACTACAGACTCGTTACTCAACTATACATTATTCACTATTTTTGCCATAATTACTATGAGGTATTTATTTGTTCATTTAAATTTCTACTTAAAACGCGGCCTACAGAAAAGAATTTAGCACTTTGGAATCTACCTTAATAAATAATTGAGACTTACATTACTAAGTTGCCAATTAAAAGCGAGCTTTCTTAACACAATCAACGCCCTCTTTTTGCTTTGCCTCATATGTATGTGTATTGTTTTTAAACACATTGAAATACCATATAAGTTATTATTATAATTTTCTATAAACCGTAAACCTTGATTTATCAAACATACATAAAAATGTACTTAAAATATCATTACGTGAATAAGCACAACATATACAGCAAAACTTGGGGTACTAACTATAACATAACTTGGGTAAAACCAGACAAGAAAACCCAGATCCAGATCAGAAAAATTCTTGATTTGGGCCACGCGAATAAATCATGTCCTAACTAGTTTTCTTCTCAATATTTTCTAACATCTACTGTGACTATCCTGAATAACTTATCTATAATGAGCTAAATATCACAATTCTTGAGAAATAGATAAATAAACCAGACTTACTTAATATTAACTAACAGTAGGTACCTAAGGAATGGCACGTTGTCAAATCTCAGAAAAATAACCTTTTGTTGTCTTTTAATAAGAGACAAGATTTTAAGGGTATATTTTCTTTAGGATTCTTTAAATTACTTGTAAATACGTAACAAGGAAAGAAAGTATAAACCTATAATAAAAATATGGATAGTTGCAATATGATATGGAACTACATAATACTCTAAAACTCTAGACTAATAACGGGCGACCCAAGCGTTAGGATCGAATTGATCGAAATCAAGATTTGGAATTCGAGGTACCAACAATGGCATAGGAGGTGAAGACGTCGCTGGTTGAATTGATGGCATAACTGACGAGGAACTTATAGGCTTGTTTTGTGGCCGTCGGCCGCAACGACCGGCGTGGTTGTGATCTCCGACCAGCTTGTGTAAGGTGCCCTTTTGAGTGTAAGCTTTGCAGGCACAGCCACCCATTGTACATCGCCAACGAACAACGCCGGAGCGCATGGTGTGCGCCGCGTAGAAACTGCGTCCTCGCACCCACAGTCGGGGCCGCCCGCCTGGTCCCACGCAAAGGCGCACGTACTTATCTACCAAAAACACCATATAATTACAATCATATCATACAACATCAAAGATTCTTAGCAACATGCAAGAACCAAGCTCATTTTATCTATTGTTACCACACAACCACAAGCATAGTACCCAATAGAGAATATTACGGATAAAAATGTTATATTATCAATAACAACTGTCAAATCACAATAATTATTGGTTTGTTTACTTTATGTCCTAATAATCGAAAGTAAATTATAATAATATTAATCAGATGCTTAATATCAAGTTTAATTGCTTGCTTTGTTAAATATGCTATGCTTGCTATGTCTGTTAAATTAAAATTTGTTTTAAAACAATTGTTTAATCTTAAAAGTATGCTGTGATACTTATAACTTCATAATTGTAAACTAATATAATTATTGCTATCTTTATATAGTATAATATTATATATCGCTTTACCGAAATGGTATAGGACCGTTTTCGATAACCTATCTGCGTTTTCAGTTACTAAAAATAAATTTGACTTTTTGAATTTAATTTCCTATAATTTATCGGTAGAGAGCTTTTCCTTTCCAATCTATTTGTTTAACGTCGAATGACGAAGATGTAATAAGGTAATTGAATAGCAAATGATTAAACTATGGTCACATAACGTCTTGTTACTAAAACGGGTGTAGTGATCTATCCATAATCTCAGATAGGTTACAGCAAACGACCGATAGTCATTGCAAATTTACACAGAACGTTGACTGCTATACTGCTACAAATTTTCTAATTACAATTTCAGTCATATTCACTAGAACACTCTTCTTACATTTATAGGTAAAATTCTACATGATTATGGTTTTAAAACTCTTACAGAGTAGAATAATTACCTGTAAACTATCATAATTGTATCATGATTATATGTATGTACATAAACAAAGATTGCGAAAATGAATTATGAATCTTCAAAACGATATGCCATAAATTACATAGAAAATTAAAAAATATAGTTCATTACACTTGTGACTAATTTTTTTATAATATTTATTTTTAAAATTACTAAAATATATACATGTACACAGGCAAAATATTAGTTATATCGTTATTATGATAATATAAATATATGTACAATATTTAATGTATTATACGGTTCGTTGAAATAGGCTTAATTAACATAATTAAGTGTGCAAACACTGGACGCACAATTATAATACCAAATTATTGTTTTAATCATGGTTGTATTTTTAACATGCACTTAACTAAAGTGCACATTTATAGTTGTGATTGAAGTTAGCGTTAGCATCTCTACCTATACAAATATTTTCAACGAGTGTTATATATGGTCATTACAGATAAAACGATATAATTAAGATATTTTTCTACCATATAAAAAGTACGTCAACTTTAAAGTTAATACGCCATGTCTGCCATATAAAATTTACATGAATTTTAAAGTTAATACGCCATTTAGGTGATTATTTTCGCCTCTAACGACGAAAAATAGTTTCAAATCGCTTTTAAAAAGGGTTTCTTTAAAGAAAAACGCTTATTCTCGCGTAGAAAGCATTTATGATTATCAAGAAATATAAACATGTTGTTGCCAGATTACGATTATTTATGTAAAAAATATTCGCACAGGTCTTCTAGTATTATATATGTATATATACTAAAAGTTACTTGCGTAATGTAACTAAATATTTAACCGAAAAGGTGAGATTTTGCGGCTCTATCTTAATATAAATAGTTTAGTTATATATGCCGTTTCAATTCATGCCGATAAGTTACTTCCACAAATTGATATAAATTTTCCATTCACAGTTTAACATATCGCACCTTTAATCCAATACCGTCATTAAACGAAATTTTTCGAAAAACTGTTTTTAATACACATTGCTTCAATTTATATATTTTAATTTCACTTAACAATGTATTTATATTTTTTCGAAAATGTGTACGTCACTAATATTTTAAAATATTTATATCCACTAATTAATAATAATTACAACGAAAAAAAATGTGTTTTAATAAGAATAATAGTTGTTAATAAAATAAAAATAAAAGACAATTATTCCTGAAACGCTAATATACTCTTATTTATATCAGTTAATATTTGTCATAAATCTTTAAATAGCTCTCCTGTAAAATATGCTTATTTAGGATAGTGACAGTATTGGAATAAAGGTGCAGTATATTAAAGACATAATGTGTGATGCTAACGACAACAGACAAATTCTAGGCAATAATTTCTTTAACAACAAATCCTAAAATAACAACTGCAATGTATTTGAAAATATTTTTATACCCGAAGGAGTATTAGACGCAGATGTAATATACACACATTTTGCCATACGTTCGTGCCATACGCCATCAGTTGCACATAATAGAACGCGACGCTATCGCTTACCCCGGAACCATATAGAAAATGCATGGTTATACTACTGGACAAACACGGGTAAGCGTGTTATTAGCGTAGTAAAATTGATTTTATATAAATTGTTGATTACTAAATACTTCCTCAAATAAGTTTGATATCAACTCTCGCGTATAAAATCATTTCGGTATAATTAAAATAATTTTCAACATATTCATTTCATTTTATAAAATCAATTCTAACTCATTTTGGGTTACTAAATATTATGCAATAAATTAATTCGTTCCTAAGCTAATCATCGTTTCTTATTAGTTAGTGTAAACTGATAAATGTATAATGAATTTCTAGAAATTTAGTTATTAATAGAATGCTTTCGTAGACAGCGTCCAATGAAACGTGACTTTCAAAATATATTCTAACTCGCGAAAAATATTCCGCCTAATCCATGCTTATTTTGGATTTTTTTTTGAGGGTGGGTTGCGGTCGGCGCTCTCCTCGCACCACTCCGTCCGGGGCGACAAAGGGGCGTTAGCACGCACTCTCGCAACCCACCCGCGATGCACGTCGCCTTCGTCGTTGGGCCGGCCACCGGAGCAGGGTGACTTGACGTCAGTGGTCAGCCAAATGCCTATTTTGGATAACAGAAGTTTGTGTTACATGAACTTCAACCGCATATTTGCAGAAGCATAGCATATCATTTTATCAACATTAAAGATACATTCATACTATTTATATCGTCAGCACAATGAGATCCAACAATTTCATGACTAGATTCTAACACTATGGGAATATAAAATAAATATAACCATGACCTGTATTTACATCTGTAAACAGTCATGTAGCTAATTAATCACACAATATCTATCAGTCCTACGCGTTACCGCCTCCATGCTCGAGGTATACTAACACACACCATATAAAATCATGACCCTCATTTTTTTATACATACACGTAATATATATTTAGTAGTTAACAAAGCTGCAAATGTGGTGTTAGTGAAACATTCACATGTTATGTGTTAGCATCAGCAGTGTGTTAGTTGTCAGTGTGCATTTAATTATTCGTCGAGCACAGCCTTGGCTTGCGTGGCGATGGAGGCATGAATAAATCCACGTGCAGCTGAAGGTAGAATCGCAGGCGGCTCGTGTGAGTGTACGTTGCTAATCGCGAAGATACGGTCATGCAGCGTGTGAGCATATGCACGACACGTACGTCTTGTACACCTCCACCGTACTTTATTCTTTTCCGGAAACACCTTTTCAGCGTAAAACGAAAACCCACTGAGCCGCATATGCCGACGCCCGCGGTTAGATATCACGAATTCCACTGCAAAACACCACTACCGTAACTATCCGAAACTACATGTTATAATATTCAGCATGCGTGCGTCAATCTACATATTGAATTAAATTAGAATTGTTAGAAAAAATAACCCACAACAGTAATAATTGGTCACATAAAACTACTAATCTATCCATTTGTTAGTATATATTTTTTTGGTATAAGATGAGCATTCTCAATTGCAAAAGACAAGACGATGCATGCACATAAAATAAATACAAATACTATTTTTTCATTTTATTTAAACGCATTTGCAACAGAATTGTTAGTTATTAGTTGCGATGGTTTCTATGAGACTCTCGATGCGCGCATGTTCGTCGCCATTGTTTGCGTGCGGAGGATGCGTATGTTCGCCGACGCGTGCCTGAAGCTGGCCATGAGTGGTGAGTGCTCGCGCTGGACAGCCTTGTGCACGGCTGCGGCACGACCAGTACACACGCGGCCCGCGTCTCTTACGCGCCACATAACCATTACCGGCCAACAGTAGCGCAGGCGCACCTCGTCGTGTCACCGTGTAATATATTTCCATTTCGCCAACCCCTGTCGTGATTACCATTACAACATGCTTGGTCTTTAAAAATCCAATACTTTAGACAGTTACAATTTTTTTTGTGTTTTAACTCGAACTTCCTTTTTTAGGTATATGGAATTTAAATTAGTAAAAAGGGGTTTATTTTAATCTATTTTTTATTATACATATATGTGTATTATACATATATGTGTGTAAAATACAAAATGATATGAGATTACAACATATATTACGCTATAAAGAAACAAATGATCAAATGTATAAATTTATTGGAAAATTACAGCAACACAATTAAAACATACTTGATCACATTCGTCAAATAATAATAGATAGTTGAAATACAGGTTAGAGAAAAGGATACAATAGTAATTAAACAACCTATCGCATTATTTCATTCATACAAATAATAACTAACTACAAAGAAAACTAAAAATAGATTTATTACTACTAAAAAATTAAGAATTACCAATTATAAATTTAAAATACACATTTTTTGCAAAACAACTGCAGTGGGAAATTGTATCTAGATTTAATTTATCCAAACATTGGCAGGAAATACATTAGAATAACCCCTTACTTACATTATAATGAATTTATATAACTTCTTCAAAACTGTTATTGCCATGATAATATTTACCTATCATTATGGCAACAATGCCTTAGGCTGTACAAAATTTTTTCAATTAACTTGAGGTGCTATTAGACTGTAGGACAAGTTACTACTTCACCTAATTCATATTTAAGACTTATTTTCTGCATATGATTATCAGTATGATTATGAACAGGATTAGTTATTCGTAATACATTATTTTTTGATGTAATTCTGGCTCTACAGCGTTTTCCATAGTCCATGCACCTCCAAAACGTCCTCCCACTACGTACACTATCAGTCACAAATATATAGGGTTCGTATATTAGCTGAAGATGGCCACTTTTGGTTTGAATAAAATGAAGATCACTCTTTATGAAGCTGTTTGAAATTGCCGTTGCTGAAAATTTTTAAAATGATTAGTTTCTATTAAAAAATTACATTTAGTTGGGGATGAAATATCCAATGAAACGAGTGCATGCTGTATTTATTTTCATTAATTTAAGTAAACATGTTTTCAAAACAGATTAAGCTAAAAGGGACATTTTTATAAATTTAATATAGAGAAACTAAAAATTACATGTGTACATACAATTTTATATTTCTTCAAATACATTGTATGAGTCTGTATATTAAAATATAATATATTGAATATATATATTCATTTGATGTGTACAGTTTAGGATAATCCTTTCATATTATGCTGTGTATTAGCAACTACGAATACTACAAATCCTTACATTGCTCATGCATATTGCAAAAGGCTACTAAGAGCAATATATAGACCTGGGCCAAGTCCAACGGATGCCATGTGGTCAATAATTGCATCCCTAAGTAGAGTTGCTGTCAGGCAGACGGCGAGTCATAAAACTATTGCCAATAACTTTCATAATGTGTACTATGAAAAAAGGGTACATATTGAACGAATACATATTTCCGTGTGGTGACAGAGTAAAAATACAATTCACCACTCCCTTTCTTGCCCGTGGATGTCATACAAGACGACTAAGGGATATAATATGCACGGAAAACTTGAAATGAAACCCTATGCCAGCATGGCTGACCAGCATGGTATAGTAGGTCAAATTCCCTGCTACTGTGGAGGAGGCCCAAGCCCGTAGCCTGCCCATGGGACGTATATGGGTTGTGATGATGATGATGATTGAATGTATACCCAGTAATCAGGATTACAGTAAGGTGATGATGATGATGAATATCAGAATGCTCATTAAAAATGCTTTAAATTCCACTGTAAGGACTAGGTTACTCAAACTTTTAAAAATGAAATTCTTCGAAATCAATGTCAATAATATTTGGTAGCCAAGTAATATTTCTTGTTCATTCATAGTTTATTGACATGGAAAACATTTGCAAAATGTACTCAAATTCACATAACAATCATATACATTAACATTTACATATTGCTAACAAACATTTACATTAACCTAACACACATTAACACTAAAGAAAATTTAAGTACTAATTTTGTTTCACAAAGTAAATTACGCTTTCGTGTCATGTTTTGAATTTCCTAAGTGAAACTGAAAATGTGTTTTTTTTTTCAGATGACAGTGATGTAGGATGTGGTTTGAATAAAATTTCCAGATAGCTTAACATCTCAATTATTAACGCTTTGACTGCTGTCATATATCGCATACGTCGTGCGGCCGCATACACGCGTGCAATCGCCGCACACGCGTGTGTTATCAAAAACACTCTTGTGTGTTTTCCCACGGCAAATGTGTTAATAAAACAAAAAAAAAATCAGATTATAAATTCTATTCTTTGTTTATTCATTATTATACAAACTACAAAGTCGAGTCAACTACAAAAGTAAATCTAGTTGGCAACTAGGCCATTGAATATCTTCTCAACTCTTCTCATTATAGCTGTAAGAACGCTTAAAGCAAGAGGTAAGTCACATTAGTACAGATGTATCTACTTACCAAAGCAAACCTAGTTAATTACATTGAACTAAATTGCTTAGATTATTTAAAAACTTCTTTGGAGGTATAAAGGGTATGGTTATTAATATGTGGGCCCTTCATACTAATAAATGGTCAAATGCAACAATGGCAATATGTCTTTACTCTTTGTATAAACTTTATACAGCAATATAATAATAATATATATACAATATGTAACGATTGGATAGTAAAAATCTTGAAATAAACTTCATATCGACATCATTGCAAGTGACTGACTGACTGATATCCACATCCACAATGACTGGACTAAATATATGCCAAATTTCTACTTTATTTTCAATAATATAATTCACTCCACTTATGAGCATAAGCCCCTACTGCAGTAGGGACAATTGTCTAGATGGGAAAACGGTTTTAGTATAAGTTTTCCGACTTTCAGAGTGATACATATTTAGTTAAATCCCTAAGTTGTCTCTGAATACACTTACGGAACAGGAAGGGGTGGTG
Organism: Lymantria dispar; assembly: GCA_032191425.1. Classification (NCBI taxonomy): domain Eukaryota; kingdom Metazoa; phylum Arthropoda; class Insecta; order Lepidoptera; family Erebidae; genus Lymantria; species Lymantria dispar. The sequence continues at coordinate 28,401,093 of CM063449.1, read as the reverse complement.
ACATGTTATTAATCTTCCAATACAAATAGCAGTACATGAACTATGTGAACAAAAAGCTAAGGTTATTCTAAACATTTTTCCCTGTGGTGATGGAGTAAGAATACAATTCACCACTCCCTATCTTGCCCGTGGATGTCGTAAGAGACGACTAAGGGATATAATATGCATATAGGATCTATGTAAGAGAAGCAAAACTCAAAATAAAACCCTATACTGACCTGTCTGACCAGCATGATATAGTAAAGTCAATTTCCCTCCTATTGTGGAGGAGGCTCGAGCCCAACAGTGGGACATATATAAGCTGAAATGATGATGATTCTGAATAAATTGGCACAGCTGTCACTTGATAGCATTTCTTTTTCAAAATATTTTCTTTATTGCGCATAATTGCAGAATAGAAGCCTACCCAATAATAAATGTTGATTATCATTCTCTGGCTCAGAGAATGCATGCTGCAGATCTTTTCCACTTTTATTGGAAAAAGAAGGGTGGAATGCGAACAAGTGAAGAGTAGATATATTTACCCTATGTTTAAGTGTTTCAATATACAACAAAATAATGGCATCAGCAAATTTATCTCCAGTGTTCCAAAATCAAATTATTTCAATGTTAAGTGCACCTTTAGAAACATTAAAGCGTAGCTTTTAATGAATCATTTTTCAGTAATTTCTTAAGTTACTTTTTAGACCTTGATACTTTTCATATTTAGATCTCACCATAACATATAGTATGATCAATGATCAACCTGCTGATATACAAATCAAGCCAAGAAAAACATAAAATTTAATAAAAAGACAATAAGAATATAATATTTAATAAAACACTTAATGTCTAATATACTTCATTCTTTTTAGCAATAAAAACCATTAATCCTATGATAATACCAAGATATAAGGTATACTATATATTAAGCAAATCACATATAACTTTATTCTCTAAAATTTCAATAAGTACATGGTGGAAAAGTAACACACTACAGTGCAGGGAGCTGTAAAGATTGTACTAAATTTTTAGGTTATGTTTACAAGCTGCCAAATCGTACGAGGAAAATATTGTTCTTTCAACTTGACTATCACTAGAGACAAATTAATTAGGTTTGCATTGGAGTGTAGAATTATAAACATAAAATTAAAGAGTAGAATAAGAAAATAATACCTGGTCTGACAACCAGCGCTCCTTTAGAAGCCCTGTTATGTTCTCCAACATTTAGTTATAGGAAAAATAAGCGTATACATACCACATCAATTTTCTGCACAAATTACACTTACATATCTTGCACATAATATTTATTAGCACTCTATGAACACGAAACATTTTGAAAATCACGTAAACACCTCCACATATGACATTGTCACACAATTCACTGATTACACTAGATAACAACAGAAAACTGTTACACTGCAGTCCATAGTTACTAGTCTACCAATATTACACATGTACAATAAATTGGAAGCACAACAAACTTTCATTATTCTCCAAAATAGTAAACAATCTTCGAGTGACACAATTCCAACCATAGATCTTACGGCGTTAAGACGGACGACCACAAATAACGGAACTACGTTTCGTATAACGCAGAGTTATTACAGACATCGGATGCGCCTTTATTATTGAATTAGCGCATGAGCCATAAAAGTGAAAATTGATTATTATATAATGCATTTAAATAATGGTAAGAGAAAGAATATCTTTATGCAATCCCATCATAGATTTATTGTAGTTTTTATTTAGGTATATGTAACGTATGTATGAAAATATTCCTTTATTACTAAAAATAGCTTGCCATAAGGGAAAATAAAGTTTCTCTTTATTGCCACTAGAGTACACTGTTTAAGTGATTCATACAAAAAAAAATCTGAATTTGAAAAAAGGTTGTAATGAAATATCTAACAAATAAAACAATGCTAAACACAGGCTCTGTGAAAAATATTAAAAAAAATTATTAAATATAAGTACGTATTTAAAAATATTACGTTTTGCATTGGTCTTCTAGTTTATACATTGAGGAGTATTGCATTGGTATTTTCTACATTATGTGGAATAAATGTTTACTTACCGTTAATTACAAAAACTTTTAATAAACATAACAATGGCAACATTACATTGATGCAGAAATACTTATGGTTTACCAAACCAAATGTAATGTTCTAATTTTTAACATTTTCAATGTACATACATGAAGAAACAAAACACACGAGGGCCGTACAGCGCCATCTATTTTAAAAATACCTAAACTTAATTCATGTTTAACTTTAAGGAAGTGGGTATTAATGCCAGAATTTAAGAAAAATAATAAATTGCAAATTAATAGGTGTATTTTCTTATACTAAATTAAATTTTGTGCATATTGTGAGGGAATACAAACAATATGTCTCCATGATATTATTTCTCTGAGGGTCGCGCACTATGCTAAACACTTTCCGAAATCTTGCACCTTCGGGTGTGGTTTTAGACGAAAACTAATTTGCACATCAAAAATCGAAATCAATTTTGACAAAAAACGAAGATTTCACCTGTTTAAAAATTATAACCTGGCAGTTAACCAGGCATTTGACAATTATGTATTAACTAACGTATAAACACAAACTAAAATTATTTAAAGTCTGTTAAAGTTACTCAAATGTATTTGTCGATTTATAACAGATTAAAAAGTAATAATTTTTAATTTGAGTGCATTGAGGATGTTACAAATAATGAAACAGGAAATACAATTTCATCATAAAAAACTTAGGTATATTTTTATATACTTTTAATTGTGTCAGCTAATTATAGTTTTTACAAATAAAATTTGACCTTGAATAATTTCTCAAAAAATCAAATAACTTTTTGTAGTAGGCTTACGGAAAATATTTAGTTATCTTTGCTTCCAAGCGTGTAGCGCCATCTAGGAAATAATTATGATAACTTGCACTGATTTAGAGAGCTTTTGTGCAGGTGTTGGAGAATTCGGTGTAAGGAATATCATGTGGAACGCTGCGTCCTATAGAAGACTTTATATCAAGGTGATGTGGTCGCGGAGAGCTGTGCTTTGTTTGAAAAGCGACGCAGCAACCATAAGAACCCATAGCAAAGAAGAGTCAGTACTCTTCTCAGTCAGTCTTTCTCTTTATCATCAGTGTGATAAGGAGAAAGACTGTTTGTAATGATGTTGCTCAGGCTATGGCAGGAAGCGAGATTGAGTGCCATGTGTGTGCACAACTGCAATACTGCATGGTTCGGTGAGGAAGTGATGTACACAAAGAATATATCTCTTGTCTCACAATAAAGGTACGGCGGCTTTAAAACATTAAAATCTCCGGTATTCATAGAAAATAAGAGTAGTTTCCTTATCGGACAAGAGCAAGCCCAAGATGCCAGTGTGATCATTATCAAAAGGTACTAGAACATTTACCGTTGAAGGTCAAAGCCGCCAGGTAAAACAAATGATTAAAATATTAGCTATAGATAGAGAGCGATGAACACACGAGGGTAGCCCACGTTTCCGAGCCACGAAAGAGAAGGAACTTTCAACAGCAAAACTTTATGCCAACACATGTAGTCAAGGTCAGCAAAGTTTGGTGAGTCAATTTTACTAACACAGTGGAGGAGGCACTTTCCCAGTTCAACATTATCATCATCATTATCATTTTCACCAATACCACCTAAGGTACAATAGTTGACCATGTACCACTAACGCACATAAACCGATAAAATAAGAAATTACGGCGCGTTTTTAAACTAGTCCCTTATTAAATGTCGATGCTGCTATCCACGGCCAGGAATCACTATACATTTCTTTTCTACCGTAAGAAACTCGTTTGTAATCTATGGTCAGGTACGATATATTACTTGATGTACAAATTGTTTTCCATCCCTCCTCACCTCTGTACTTTCCCCTCGTATTTATATATTAGGACTGTCCAAATTTCGTACAATATTATTTTCAATATATCGATATTTTCAAATATATCGTAATCGGAGTACGTACATCGAAAAAACATCGAAATTTACATTTATGAGCTTTGTATTAAAAAAATGTAGACCATCTTTTTCGTGTGGTGACGGAGTAAGAATACAATTCACCAGTAAGGGATATAATATGCACTAAGGGACATAATATGCACTAAGGGACGATACGACTAAGGGATATAATATGACATGTGACAATCTAGTTTAGCAATGAATTTTTGAATTATTTATTTTAAACTTAGTTTTTTTAATTAGTACTAGACATAGTTAAGCTTTTATATGGACATAGTCTGAAATAAATGGATATTATTATAAGATCTATGTAAGGGAAGAAAAACTTAAAATGAAACCCTTTACCAACATGTCTGACCAGCATAGTAATGTAGGTCAAATCCATTATTTATACAGTAGGTCCTCCCATTGTGGAAGGGACCATCTCAAAAATGGTTGAGATGGTCTCATCACCATAATCACTCAGCCGTAGTCGAGGCAAAGCCGTACAAGCTATTTGTGGCTAAGAGAGAGCTATCTGGCATAAAAAAATTAGAAATAATTTATGCAATTTACCATCATCATCTCAACCCGCATAAGTCTTACTGTTGGGCTCAAGCCTCTTCCACAATAGGAGGGAAATTGATCTACTGTACCACGTTAGTCTGATGTTTTGGCATAGAATTTCAGTCAAGTTTTCCGCCTTTTCCATCAATCTCATCTGCGTATTATTATTTCTCTTATTCGTCTTTTGCGACACCCACGAACAAGAAAAGGAAATGAATTTGAATTTGTAAATAAAATGTCTAAAAATAGGTTATAATTCTTAGTAATTAAGCCTAAGCCCCAAACCTCCGGATAAACCCTGAAATAAATGTGTATCTGCTTTTAACATTACAGTCAAACGTCGAAAATTAAAAAAGAAATGACATTTTATTATACCTAATCTAGTAAACTAAGACATTCATTAAAGTTTGCTTGGTCAAATCTCATGATATTGAGTTTCGACTAGGTTTAACGAAAATTGATTAGTCAAAAGACGAAAAAAGTTATTCATTTGGACTTTAACTATGATTTTTAATCAAACTTGAGGATTAACTTGTCAAACCTAGGAGCGTCGAACTATAACATATATCTATACAAAATTACATCTAGTTTTAGTAAATAGCTTAATTGAAGTAAGATAATAAGTACCTTTATAATATCAATAAACTAGGAAAAGTGAAAAATCATCATACATTGTAAATAAAGTTTAGCAGATTAATTGTAAGTTTACGTTGTTTTTGCAGATGAAATAATCTACGAGAACAAATAAAAAAATATTAAAAATTAATATCGACTCGATATCTTTTTTCAATATCCAACTATCGAAACATCCAAAAAATTAGGTTATTAGGTCTTTACCTATGAAATTGCCATTATGTATGAAAAAAATTAAACGATTTTTTCATGTATTTTTTATTTGTATTAATCGAAGTAATCACCCAAGCAATCAATGCATCTTTGCCAACGCAGCGGCAGTTTATTGATGCCCTTCTTAAAGAAATCAGCTAGACGGGAGGCAACAAATTATTCAAAGGCATTTTGTACTGCCTCTCGGGTATTGAATTTCTTTCCCGCCAAAAAGTTATCCAAATTCTGGAAAAAGAAGTAGTCTGTAGGCGCAAGGTCTGGTGAGTATGGCGGATGACGGAGAGCTTCCAACCCCAGTTCTTGCAACATGGAGACCGTCTGCTGTGCAGTATGAGATCGCGCATTGTCGTACAGGAGCGGTGGAGACGAGCGATTGACCAATACTGGTTGGAGATGTGCCAGCTTCTCCATCATTGTGTTCAGTTCTTCACAGTACACATCTGTAGTAATGCTCACCCCGTTTGGTAAGAAGCTGTGATGAATCACACCGGCGCTAGACCACCAAACAGTGACCATCACTTTTCTAGGGGTAAGTTTTCGTTTAGGGCATTGTTTAGGTGCTGAACCAGGATCCAACCAACTTGCTGAGCGCTTGCGGTTATCAAACAGAATCCATTTTTCATCGCAAGTAACAATGCGTTTCAAAATTTACTGCAGAACGGCAATTACATAGGTAAAGACCTATTATTATTAATTTGAAAAAAAAAAAATCTATTACATAATATAATATTTTATAAAACTGGTGGCGTAGTATCAATCGATAATTAATTATTTATAATAATACGGTCAGACTGAGAATACGGTTTACTTTATATATTTTTATGTGACTTACCCGTACCGTGATTTCACCACTATGGTTTTATATGAAAACCAGCGCTACACCGTCTCGGTGCAGCTTATGCTGATATAGGACCTTTTTTGACCTCTTTGTGTACTATTTGTTAATTAATCTATTATATCATCGCCTTCTATGCAGTTTTACCTTATTTTTCTATCTTATTTTAGTATAGATTTTAAGTTATATTATAGTATACTTTTTGGAATTTATATAGATTCTGTACCGATTTATCACTATGAGATCGAAATAAACGAGTTTCTTAAAATATTAAGTATTTTAAAATAAAAAGATTGATGTTTCGATATATCGATATTTCGATGTATCGATAATGAATCAACAGCAACATCATTACTATTATATACAAAATACAAATAGCGGTATTAAAACAATGAAATCTTCCTTTTTTTAATGTTATTTTGTAAAAGTATGTTATTAGAACAGACAGAACGTTTGCCTCGCGGCCAGGAATCACCGTACATTTCTGTTCGACCGTAAGAAACTCGTCTTTAATCTATGGTTCCATATATTACTTGACGTATAAATTGTTTGCCATCCCTCCTCACCTATGCACGCCCACTTTGCCTCCAGCGACGCCCCAAGCCGAGGTCCGTTCCCCACAGGGGGAGCCCTTGGGCGATGTCGCTTAGCATACTTTTCTCCGGGTTGAGAGCCCTCAGCGCTCACCCATAGTACGCGTCAAGCTGTCAAGGCCATCTGCGGCCAACAGCTGTTTACACACAAAAAAAAAAAAAAAAAAAAAAAAAAACCTCACCTATGTACTTTCCCCTCGTCTTTATATGTTAAGACTGTCAAAAAAATATTGATATATTGAAAATTACATTTTAATATATCGATATTTTCAAATACATACATATATCGTAATTGGTGTACGTACATCGAAAAAATATCGATATTTACATTTATGAGCTCTGTATTAAAAAAATGTAAAGCCAGCAAAAGAGAATGGACAATGCAAGATATTTTTTTTTATAATTTGTAACTGTATGTCCTGTACAGAATTTAGTCAATATAATTTGTGTAAGTAGGTATGTATTTTGATGCAGTGCAGCGCTGTGAACTCGTCGCAATCATCGGTGCAGACCTGACGCTGCCGGCTATCGCTAGGGCGATGGTCAGCAGCGTCGGGAATTGGGACGCGGTCGCAGCCTTCTGCGAGACAGTGATCTCGCGGAAGGAGGCGGCGGATCGCCTGCGCGAGGAGCGCAGCCTCGATGAGGAGATCCGCCGCCGGCGACTGGGGCGGCGTAGGCGCAACTACCTGCGCCTCATGCCGCCCTAGCCGAGGCCGCGGGTGACGTGACCGGGGATTAGTCCGTCACCCGCCGAGAGGCCGACCGCGTGAGGAAAGACCGACGGCCCCCCATCGGGGAGGACGTCGGTCGATGGGAGGGTACCCCAATAGGGGGTATTCCGTCGGGGCGACCACTGATGTCAAGTAACCCTGCTCCGGTGGTCGGCCCAACGACGAAGGCGACGTGGTTTTCGGGTGGGTTGCGGGAGTTGCGTGCTTAAGCCCCTCTGTCGCCCCGGACGGAGTGGTGCGGAGGCGCGCCGACCGCAGCCCACCCACAAAAAAAAAAAGAGGTATGTAAGTATTTTGATGATAGCTTCTTGTTGTGACGAGTTTAGAATATAATGTGTCACTATCTCTTATCTTTTGTGGTAGTTATAATAACCGGTTGAGAAGGCCCCCAGGAGAATAGACAGCAGCACTATTTTGGCCAATTTATGATATTAACTGCAGTCGCTACCTATGTTCAACAGTGGCCGTCAATATGCTTTTTTTTTGGTGAGGCGGTCGATACGCTGAGATATAAGGTAAGAGCACCAGTAGTTAACGATTTAAGGGCACATAATTTCCTTTTTTATTATTATAAATCTTAATTTTCATTCGAATCCAATTAGTTTTTCAACGACATTACACTAGTGGTTTTGTTTGTACAATGATGGAATAAAATAAATAATAATAATAATAACACCTACTATTGGTGAATCAGTAGTTCACTATTTTGATGTTTGAGGTTATTTTAAATAAGAAAAAAATTACAATCACTTAGCGTTTTATTTGAAATATAATATAGTACTTAATAGGAAGATATACAGCTAATATAAAATTAAATGAAAGAATAATAGAATAAAAATAAAGCTATATAAGGGTACGTATCTCTGGAACATTACAAACATTTTTGGTTGTACTGTCTTTTTGGCTCCTTAATGTGAGGACTTACTGTATTCCAAGGATAGTTATTTGCACAATCAATTATTTGCTTTCATGGGTGTGATTTTCTGACTTTATCACACTTACTCCTGACCCAAGCTAATTCGGCACTATACCAAAGAAATCCCGGACATCAGCTTGCGATATCAGCATGTGTCTCAAACAAATAACACATGGCAGAGTTTGCCAACCCGTTTGTCGCCTCGGATGGAGTGGTGCGAGGAGCGCGCCGACCGCAGCCCACCCCCAAAAAAAAAAGTCCATAAAATATAGCTTGATCTCTGTGACAGTGACAGTTGTCCCTAGTGCTGTACGCTTACGATGAAGTCCGTAGTTTTTTATCGATAATAGGTACTCTTTATTTTTATAATTGTGGTTTTCTATTATAATTGTTGTAATACTAAATACAATTTTTGTTACAAGTTTTAATTATTCGAAAGGAGTAAGTAGGTACAATTAAGGTCGTCACTTTTGTCATCACTAGAGCGTTCCTGTTAGAATTTTTAATATTTAATACCTTATTATTTTTTGGCAAAATAGAGACAGTCATGAGATCATCCGATCAGTTGTGACTGTTTTATGAATAAACATGTTTAGTTTATTGACAATAATGCGTACATAATATTATTATTCACTCTGAGACAAAAATAGTTTTTTAATGTTTAATTAATTCAATTTATGTATTTTATAATTTCCGTGTGGTGACGGAGTAAGAATACAATTTACCACCCCCTATCTTACTCGTGGATGATCGTACAAGACGACTGACGGGTATAAAACGCATATAACATCTATGCGAGAGAAGGAAAACTCGAAATAAAACTCTATATCAACACGTCTGACCAACGTGGTATAGTAGGTCAATTACTCTTCCATTATGGAGGAGGCCCGAGCCCAATATGGGCCGAGATGATGAGATTTTATAATTTAACTGTCTGTTGTAATTGTAAAAAATATGTTGAAAGTTTTATATAGGTACTGTATTGAGTTTATTTCTTTTATGAATAATTTAATAAAGATCGGTTATCGATTTACGTATATCGACTGTCCCATCTCTTTTTTATTTTCAGTCCAGTATAACCTTGTACGTGCGTAAGCGTCATTTTTCTATAAAATGTTTACTAGGTATTTCAGTACTTACGAGGTACATTTTAGGTACGAATATTAATATTTTTATAGTTATAATATATTGCACTTCAGTTGCAATAAAACTGGTATGAAAAGAATGAAAATATATGTGATACAAAATAAAATTGTAAACATGTTGCTCGTTCAAACTTACTTGGTCGGTTTCGTTGACATCTGTCACAGAGATCAAGCTATATTTTATGGACTTTAGTCAATGAATCGTGCAAATTACGCGTCCTCGAATTCTGTAATATTCCAAATGCCCTCCAATTGCTTTTCAAGTAACGCAATCTAAACATATTATTTGCATTTTCTTGACATTTTTTTTAAGAGTTGTAAAATTTTAAAGTGAGATATAACGTTTTGGTCTTCAACTGTACGTTTCCAGCGATCATTTCTCCCACGTGTGTGCAAGCTCTGGAATGAACTACCTGCTGCTGTGTTTCCCGAGCGCTATGACATGTCCTTCTTTAAACGAGGTTTAAGAAGAGTATTTCCTTCACGGTAGGCAACGGCCTGGCTGTGCCCCTGGTATTGCAAAGGTCCATGTGCGGCAGTACCACTTACCATCAGGTGCGCTGCTTGCTCGTTTGCCACAGTTGGCAATAAAAAAAATCATAATTTAATAATCTTGTTAATAGTAGGTAAATGTTTTATATAGGTATTTTTTTATTTGTTTGGGACTAATTAAGGTAACGTTGTATTTGAAATATGAAAAATATTATTAACTAATGATTCAAAAATTCCATGATTTTTGAGTAATTGACCCCCTCGGTCCATTACTAGAAAAATTGATAAAATTGTCTGTTATGTAAATATACTATAGAACGTATATTAAAGCCAGAGTTAATTAAAAATGAAGAAGTATATTTACTTTTGCTATAACTTATTTTCATTTAGTAGTTGACCACTTCTATTGTAAGGTACCTATGTTTAGTACCTAAAAACTATTTTTCACCTTGTAGATATCTGAGAAGCATTTTTTTATAATCGTCATCGTCATCATTATTTATTCTTTCGCCGCGTACTGCTGAACGTAGATCTCCCTTGTGTTTCGCCATAAATTACGGTGCTGTGCTGCTTGCATCCAGCGATGCCCAGCAACTTTCACCAGGTCGTTGGTCCACTTGGTGGGACGGGCAGGTCGTCCTACACTGCATTACGTGCGGTCGACACGTGGTTGCCACTCGTAAACCTTTCTTTCCTAGCGGTTCTCGGTTCATCTAGCGAAGTGGTCTTCTATCTCGCAGAACAATTCACGGCTTATTCCGCTCTACAGCACGTTGAGTGACTTTGAATTTAGTTATGATAGCTACATTTAGAGATCACTTTTCCGTACCACAAGTCATCACTGCTAAGGCATATTGGTCGTAAACCTGTGTTTTCAGATAAAGTGTGTTGGATGTCAAGATCTTCTTAAATTTCCCGAATACTGCCCTGGGTTGGATTTTTCGCCTGACCACTTTCTTGAAATTGGACCTACCTAACTGGATTTTTTGTCCCAGATAAATAATCTTCGAAATCTTTGAGAATCGCATTGCCAACTAGGACCGGTACAGGACTGATATGTGTATGTGACATGACTTTCGTCTTGTTCATGTTCATTCAAAATCCACAGTTTTTTTTTTTTTGGGTGGGTTACGGTCAGCGCACTCCTCGCACCACTCCATCCGGGGCGATAGTGGGGTATAAGCACGCACACCCGTAACCCACCCGTACCACATCGCCTTCGTCGTTAGACCGGAGCAGGGTGACTTGACGTCAATGGTCGTGCCGACAGAATACCCCTTGAGGAGTATCCTCCCATCGACCGACGTCCCCCAGGGAGGACGTCGGTCTTTCTTCGCGCGGTCGGCCTCTCGGCGGGTGACGGACAAACTCCCCGGTCCAGTCACCCGCGGCCTCGGCTAGGTCAGCATGAGGCGCAGGTAATCGCGCCTGCGCGGCCCCAGTCGCCAGCGGTGGTTCGCGTCGTCAAGGAGACGCTCCTTGCGCACCTTCCGCGGGACTGCTGCCTCGCAGAAGGCGACCGCGTCCCAGTTCGGCATCGATGATTGCGACGAGTTCACGACGCTTCTCTGCCCAAGCGGCTCAAACCTCGAGTCCTCATCGCAATCGCAGTGGTGGTAGGACGGTGTACTCTCCCTCCTGACGACCGTGTACAGGTATTTGGCGAAGCATCCATGCCTCGTCAAAACCTGCACCAATCGGAAGGAGAGCACCCCGTGCCGCCGTTTTAGCTACTGCATCAGCACCGGCCGGAAGGCCTCCACGGTCCGCACACCGAACCGAGGCCTCTCCAGCTGGACTGCCCAACGGGCAATGACGTCTTGGCGGGCGTCGACGCGCCAGGCGGTAAGCTCCCTCAAAGAGACCACACCGCTCTCCGCTCGCACCCCCTAACACCCGCCGATATAAGCCGGCGAGCATTTCCGCTTCCAGGTCCCACGGGGGAGTCCCGGCCAACAGGCACGCTGCCTCTGTCGACACCGTGCGGTATCCGCGTATGGCCTTGACCGCCATGGCCCTCTGTGGTCGTCACAGAAGAGCCCTGAGTCAGACGGTCAGCCCACAACGGTGTGCCGTACAGGGTCATCGACCGGATGAACCCTGCGTACAGCCGTCGACACGTAACGCTCGGTCCGCCCACATTAGCCATAAGCCAGGATAGGACAGACGCCGCGCCGATGAGCCGTGGAGCGAGCCTGCGGAAATGCTCGCGGAACCACCAATGCCCGCCGAGCACCAGGCCCAAATACTTCATATGGACCCGGATGCTGTTATCAACCGAATTGGCGGTGATTGAGACGCCGATGGGAGGGCCCATGCGGGGCCCATGCCCCTCCCCCCCAGGGCCACCCTCAACCCCAGCGCCCCAATCCGATGACGATCTCCTCGGTAAAATCCACTGGTTGGAAGATCATCCATAAATTCTACCATAAAGATAATATCGTCTGCAAATCGTAGGTGATGGATGTATTCGCCGTTGGTGTTGGTGCTTAGTGCGGTCCGGCGAGGGCGTGGTCTATGGCACAACACCTTTGCACTATGCCTTTTCGGAAGCCGGTTTATTCGGCAGCTAGTAGTAATTACTCTCAAAAATAACTGGTAGATGTGCCTCAAGAATGAGATGAGACTAGTTCTTCTTGAAGAACAGCACCACTCTACTACTCGTCCATGACTATGGAACTTCGCTCCCGAGAACAACGAAAATAAATAGCTTTTGAAAGGGCTTTTAAGACCAGTTTTTCGCTTGCCTTCAGAAACTCTGCCATGTGTTATTTGTTTGAGACACATGCTGATATCGCAAGCTGATGTCCGGGATTTCTTTGGTATAGTGCCGAATTAGCTTGGGTCAGGAGTAAGTGTGATAAAGTCAGAAAATCACACCCATGAAAGCAAATAATTGATTGTGCAAATAACTATCCTTGGAATACAGTAAGTCCTCACATTAAGGAGCCAAAAAGACAGTACAACCAAAAATGTTTGTAATGTTCCAGAGATACGTACCCTTATATAGCTTTATTTTTATTCTATTATTCTTTCATTTAATTTTATATTAGCTGTATATCTTCCTATTAAGTACTATATTATATTTCAAATAAAACGCTAAGTGATTGTAATTTTTTTCTTATTTAAAATAACCTCAAACATCAAAATAGTGAACTACTGATTCACCAATAGTAGGTGTTATTATTATTATTATTTATTTTATTCCATCATTGTACAAACAAAACCACTAGTGTAATGTCGTTGAAAAACTAATTGGATTCGAATGAAAATTAAGATTTATAATAATAAAAAAGGAAATTATGTGCCCTTAAATCGTTAACTACTGGTGCTCTTACCTTATATCTCAGCGTATCGACCGCCTCACCAAAAAAAAAGCATATTGACGGCCACTGTTGAACATAGGTAGCGACTGCAGTTAATATCATAAATTGGCCAAAATAGTGCTGCTGTCTATTCTCCTGGGGGCCTTCTCAACCGGTTATTATAACTACCACAAAAGATAAGAGATAGTGACACATTATATTCTAAACTCGTCACAACAAGAAGCTATCATCAAAATACTTACATACCTCTTTTTTTTTTTGTGGGTGGGCTGCGGTCGGCGCGCCTCCGCACCACTCCGTCCGGGGCGACAGAGGGGCTTAAGCACGCAACTCCCGCAACCCACCCGAAAACCACGTCGCCTTCGTCGTTGGGCCGACCACCGGAGCAGGGTTACTTGACATCAGTGGTCGGCCCGACGGAATACCCCCTATTGGGGTACCCTCCCATCGACCGACGTCCTCCCCGATGGGGAGACGTCGGTCTTTCCTCACGCGGTCGGCCTCTCGGCGGGTGACGGACTAATCCCCGGTCACGTCACCCGCGGCCTCAGCTACGACGGCATGAGGCGCAGGTAGTTGCGCCTACGCCGCCCCAGTTGCCGGCGGCGGATCTCCTCATCGAGGCTGCGCTCCTCGCGGAGGCGATCCGCCGCCTCCTTCCGCGAGATCACTGTCTCGCAGAAGGCTGCGACCGCGTCCCAATTCCCGACGCTGTCGACCATCGCCCTAGCGATAGCCGGCAGCGTCAGGTCTGCACCGATGATTGCGACGAGTTCACAGCGCTGCACTGCATCAAAATACATACCTACTTACATAAATTATATTGACTAAATTCTGTACAGGACATACAGTTACAAATTATAAAAAAAATATCTTGCATTGTCCATTCTCTTTTGCTGGCTTTATGTTCTAATAAATTATATAATTCGACCACAATTCGCAAGAGATACAATGATTTGAATACGAAAACGCCGTAGAGATAACATTAAATTGATAATTATCAATAAAAAAAACCCGGCTAAGTACGAGTCGGAGTCGCACACGAAGGATGCCGTACCATCTATAAAATCACGTTTGTTGTATGAGAGCCCCTCTTAAATATTTATTTTATTTTGTTTTTAGTATTTGTTGTTATAGTGGCAACAGAAATACATAATGTGTAAAAATTTCAACTGTCTAGCTATCGCGGCTCTTGAGCTACAGCCTGGTGACAGGCAGACGGACAGACACAAGACAAATCGTCCAAGTTTACCAATCGTACAAGTCCCGTTTATGCCCTTTAGGTACGGAACCCTAATACTTAAAAATCATTAAATAACTCGAAACAAGACAAAATATGGACTTGGTAGTAACATCGAAAAACTGCTCCTACTATACATATTTTACACTTGCATTCTGGGCGTTAGAGTTTGAGCTACCCAGAACGTCGAATAAAGTTGAACATTAAAAAAAAAGGCCGACGTCCGAAGTTATTATTGACACGTAACCTAATTGCCTTGATTAATTAAATAAGACTGAGTATTTGGGACACTAAGTCACCAACAAAAGCCCGTATTCGTACTCCAAACGAAAGGATGACACTTATAGACTATTATGGATGATACTTATAGACTATTATGTATATTATAAAATATGATAAAATACGAGCTAGAATATGTTTCATCAATACAATACACCAGCTCACAAATAGTTGTAAGAGGAATGAGATTCGGACAGCGAGCACACCAGGTTTAGCGGATCTAGCTTCCAGTGACTTATGCCTCTTTTCTCGACAAGTTAATTACTTGATAATATCTATAATGTACTATTTCTGCAACTTTTACAGTACTAAAAGTCTACTACTAGTCCAGTAGGACTAGTAGCCAGTAAAGACTCTTTGTATGGTATTTTATTGTTCTGTAATCAATCCTGTAATCATCTGTAATCAATAATAAATAAAAAAAAATAAAAAAAAAATCATCTGTAATTAATAAACATGACTTTCATGTTTTCGAGGTCATTTGTAAGATATCTTTTTACAAATATGGTCTGGACACACACCGTCCATTCCATTCAGGACCATGGAACGGCGGTGTACAGACTCATAACCAACAGGTAATACAACAACCGTATAACCCCCTAATTGCCATTGGGTCGGCCCCTGATACCGATTTCTTGGCTACCATGGTCGGCCGTCGACCCCCCGACAACAAACAACACTATTGCTAGGGTACCGCCCTCACGCAACCACTGTGTAAAAAAGTGAAGGCGGTCCGATTAACCACGGTCTGGGCTAAAGCAGAAACAGACGCAGTTATGCCTGCCTGAAGCGCCCGAGGCGCGGACGTATATGTTCGTGAAGTGTCTACTTCCTGATACTTACATATACCTGTCTCATGTCATTCTTAATCATCAGTCTTCAAGTAGATCCTTCAGTTACGGTTATTACGTAGTAATCTGCTTGCTGTAGCTACGGCTTTTACCGTCTGGTGATAGAATAAGAATACAATTTACCACACCCTTTCTTACCCGAGGGCGTAAATAATGACTAAGGGATATGATAAACAGATAACATCACAGCAACAGAAGGAAAACTCATACATACATAGATTCACGCCTCTTTTCCATAGTGGCAGAGACCACTTCCCTCCTTACTACTTGCTACGATCTTGACATACCACTTTCGCTTCCTCTTCATTAATTAATCTCCTTATGCATGGTCTTCGGTTTAAGGTACTTTTAACCTGGTCTTTCTTAAGAACGTCCCCGATTTTATCGTGGAACGTCCGCCTTGGTCTTCCCCTTCCAACACTTCCGTTCATATTCGCCCTATAAATTCTCCTTGTCAATCTCCTTTCATTCATTCTCTCTATATGACCAAACCAACTTAACATACCTTTTTAAATCCTTGTCAGTACATTTACTTTCATACCACAACGCTCCCTAATCACTGTGTTCTTAATTCTATCACTCAATTTCATAAGAAGGAAATCTCGATATATAATATCAGCTTGTATGGCCAGCTTATAGTATAGTAGGTAAGTCGTAATTGTGGAGGAGACTCGAATCCAATAGCCAAGATGGTGACAATGATGATGGTCACGGTTACTGCTGACAGAATGTCTGACGTGTTCTTGGCCTCCATGAAAAAGGTTGTAGGTACGTTAAATGTTCAGTTTCACTATCCGATACCGATATCGATCCCTATATTTTAGATAACACCTAAGGCAATATAAACAATATCGCCTTACGCGTTACCCAAAATTTCAATCATCAGCAACTAATATAAAAAGCCCGCAAAGTGATGTTAATAAATTAACATCTACCACTGTCTCTCGTACCCGTGGCTGGCGTATAAGATAACTACGGGATATGATATACAGACAATATCGACAAGAGAAGGATAACTCAACATTGAGTTACGTCTGACCATCGTGACAGTAGGTGAATTTGCCTTCCGTTAGAGACCGAGCCCAACAGTGAAACTTATTAGTCTGAGATGGTGATAAACTAACATACATTTTATGGTCTCTTTGCATTGGTTATGAACTAAATCTTAGGATTCGTAGGTGAAAACTTCCAAAGACTTCAAAAAAGTTTTTTTGGGAAAATGTAAATGGCATGTTTCGTATGGCACGTTAAGTCGTCCATCTCGATCGGCATGAATACTAGATAGCTGGGAATCAGGACCCTTAAATATCGTACCTATCTTTTCTATTCTCTATTTAAATAATATGTGATGTTAATGTTCAAAGTTTAATAAACTCATTTGCAAAAAAAAACGGGCGGTTTTGATTTTCATTCATATTTAAAAAGATACAATACCAAAAAGGTTTCAATCGTTTGTACACGTTACTGGCCGGTTTTAAAAATGCTGTGGTATTTAAAAAAGTACGTTCTAAATTCAATTTTTCATTTGATGTTCATTTTTACAGAAAACCCCTTTTTATCCTACATTTTTGGCGCGAAGTTCCAGAAGTTAACATCGACTTTCATAACTTTTATTCAATTTTTATCGATTAATTTCATATCCTTGACTGTCAAAGCTTTATTTAATGCTGTTTGGCTGTATCAAAAATGGTAGATAAAGTGGTAAAAGCTACCAAAATTATCGCGCTGCTTGAAGAGGGTTGCAGCCAATGTTTCGTGGCTAGGAGGCTAAATGTTAGTCGCTCGACAGTCCAAAGGACCTGGCAGCGATATCAGGAGACTGGTTCCGTCGAGAGAAGGCCTGGTTCTGGAAGAAAACCATGTACCCAACCACGGGATGATCGTTTTCTTGTGAGTCGCGCATTGAGAAATCGCAAATCTTCGTATGTGGATCTTAAGAACAACCTCCAAGAAGTAAGAAATGTGCATATTAGTCTATGGACGGTCAGGAGGAGGCTTCTCGCTGCCAATATACGCAGTCACCGCCCGGCCCGCGGCCCCAAATTACTCCGTGAGCACAGAGTTCACAGGCTTAGGTTCGCTAGAAATTGTGAATCATGGACTCAAGACGATTGGAATAGGATTTTGTTCTCTGATGAAGCCAGGATATCTCTGTTCGGTGAAGATCGACGTCGGCGAGTGCTAAGAAGACAAGGAGAACGCTTTGCAGAGGCATGTTTCGAAGAAATCACACCTTATGGTGGGGGCTCTGTTATGTTTTGGGCAGGAATAAATTCAATGGATCGTACAGAGTTAGTCTTCATTGAAAACGGCTCACTGACTGGGCATCGATACATAACGGAAGTTCTAATTTCTCATGCACAACCCGCATTGGCCGCTCTAGGTGAAGACTCGATTTTTATGGACGACAATGCTCGCGCCCACCGATCCCGCGATGTTAATGCGTATGTGCAAGAGGTCGGCATTCGTCGTTTGGATTGGCCAGCTCGAAGTCCCGACCTCAATCCCATAGAGCATGTCTGGGACGTTCTGAAACGGCGTGTGAGATCAGTACACCCGGCTCCGCAGACCATCAGAGAGCTGAAGAATGTGATTACTGCGGAGTGGGAACGTATTCCGCAAGCAAGTATCCGGGATATACTCGCTAGCATGCCCAGACGAATTCAAGCTGTGATTTTAGCTAGAGGGGGTCACACTCGATACTAAACATTTATCTGCTTTTACTTTATTAAAGAAAAACAAAAAAAAAAACTTTTTTATTTTTACTTCATGAGCATATGCACTACTAGCGAATATACACTACTAGCGAGGTTTAGCATTATTTCCCATAAATTGTATCTAAATTTTATGAAATACTGATGAAAACGATTATTTTCTTATTAATTTAGCAAATTGTGTGGATAAAACTACCTATAATTATCAAACAAAGAAATATTAACATTTGAAATGGTTCATTGCTTAGGTGCCCGTTTTTTTTGCAAATGAGTGTATGTAATTAAGCCTTAAAAGGTTACTTACAAAAGTTGAATTTAATTTTTTTTTTGTATTTAACAGTTTAAAAAAGTCATTAAAAAGATTTTTACAAAAAAGTATTATTTTCATCAACCTATAGTTCTAGGTAATTCCTACTAGTTTAGTCTCGGACCAGAGACCACAACTCTGATTCCCTTCGTGGGCCCAGAAATGTCCAGGAAATGATTAGCCTGGATCTGGCAACCCTACTTAAAAGTGATACAACGAATATTCATTCATCATCATCATCATTGTTATGACTTTTACTAAACTGTACTTTCTATGGTACTCAAAAGGCTTGTCCATTGAATTAGGCCAGGATGGTTCTCACAGCCTTAGACCCGATAGGTGGCGCTGTTCTCGATTTCAAGAATTCCTTTTATTTTATTTGAAGAGAACGTCTATTGGAACAGCCAGTTATATTTTTGTAATTATATTCAAAACAATAGTTATTAATTAACTATCTTCCAAAATCGTTTTAAATCTAAATGAAACGCGTAAAAAGTAAAATTATAGTCCATAAAATATAGCTTGATCTCTGTGACAGAGGTCAGCGAAACCGACGAAGTAAGTCTGAACGCGCGACATGTATACAATTTTATTTTGTATCACATATATTTTCATTCTTTTCGTGCCAGTTTTATTGCAATTGAAGTGCAATGTATTATAACTATAAAAATATTAATATTCATGTCTAACCTCGTAAGTAAAGTAAAACTCGTAAGTAGTGAAATACCTACATAATATTTCCTAAGGTAAACATTTTATCAGGGGCGTAGCTACCGCCGTATCTGCCGTATCAATTATACGAGGCCCCCGGGGCCACGGGGGCCCCCGACATCCGCAACCAAAAATTAATAAATACGTCCCAATTTTTTTTATTATTTCAGAAATGACAAAAGTAAAAAAAGAAAGACAGAAAGAAAAATAGTTTATTTCTCCCTCGCAGGAGGATACATATTTGTACAACTTATTTTACATAAACATACATAGATGTAAGAGCTAGGATCCCACCCGCAAGCGAGTAAAAAGATCGCTACTCAGCTTTATGTTGTGGTAACACCACAACGCTGTTTTTCAGTAGCGGCCTATGGTGTGACGATTGTCAGCAAACTCAACGCTTACTACTTAATAATATAATAATAATAATATTTATTCAAGTAACCAAGACTCATTATTGTTAGTAATTCTTAATCTAAAGTTAATTAAAATTACAAAAATCAAAAATCAAATGAGAATTTATTAAAATAAAAGAAAAGAAAATAATATCTGCTTAATCACTACTGCGTCACACCATGAGAGACGGCACAGCAGTGATTCATATACAAGCAGTCTAGTCGACTTGCAACCATGGCCAGGATGCTGTTTGAGCTGGCCCGCACCCTACGTACCAAAGATGCGCACCTTTTGCGCATTGTGGCGTAAAAACAATCCACGCGAGCCTCGGCGAACATCCCTGACGCGCTGCAGAAGCGCGGCAGCCCCAACAGCACCCTGAACGCGTTATTATATTGGATACGGAGGGCACTGTAAGATTTACGAGTATGTCTAGCCCACAGGCTGCATGTGTAGAAAGATGTACAATAGGCTCTAAACAGGGTAATTTTCACCTGTGTTGTACATCGTGCAAACCGGCGAGCTATCATGTTCGCTCTCACTGACAGTGCCCTCCGTTCCCGTTCCAGGTCATCATTGTCCTTGAGATCAGGAGTCAATATGTGCCCTAAATACTTAAACCTGAAGACTCTTTTCAGGTTGACACCTTTAAGAAGTATTGCCGGTACAATTTGAGGACTTTTCCCTCGGTCTCAAAGACCTTGAGAATTAGAACAATATTTTTGTTTTGTTGAGAATACCTAAAACTAAAATAAGTACTACGTACTACACATGCAAATATTAACTAACAATAACAACAATAAAATTCAAACAGTAAGTAGTAAAAATCAAAAGTAATTATAAATCATTTAATAAATCAATCAAAAAAGGCAAGGAGAGTGTATATTTAATTTGATTGTTTATAAAATGAAAAAAAAAAAAACGATAAATAGATAATTATGATATGATGAATATGTGTTTCTATCAATTTTATGCAAACACTTTTTTTTCTTTTGTGTGATATCTTTACCCTTCATAAGGGCCCCCAAAAATTTTTTATACGGGGCCCCACCAAGGCACGCTACGCCACTGCATTTTATAGAAAAATGACGCTTACACACGTACATGGTCATACTGGGCTGAAAATAAAAAAGATATGGGACAGTCGATATATGTAAGTCGATAACCGATCTTTATTCAATTATTCATAAAGGAAATAAACACAATATAGTACCTATATAAAACTTGACACATTTTTTACAATTACAACAGACATTATAAAATACATTGAACCTATTAAAAATTAAAAAATATTTTTTGTCTCAGTGTAAATGATAATATTGTGTAATATGTACGCATTATTTTCAATAAACTAAACATGTGTATGTATTCATAAAACAATCGCAATTGATCGACTGATCTAACGACTGTCCTGTATTTTGGCAAAAAATTATAAATATTCTAGCAGAAACGCTTCAGTGATGATGACAATAGTGACGTTGACCTTGATTGTACTCCTTTCGAATAATTAAAACAGTCAAAAAACAGTTTTAGTTTGATTTGAATTCAAAAAAAAATTTCATTGATTGTATTTAAATTATAATAGAAAATCATAATATAAAAATAAAGAGTTTTATCGATAAAAAACTACGGACTTCATCGTAAGCGTGACAACACTAGGGACAACTGTCACAGAGATCAGCTATATTTTATGGACTTTAGTCGAATTATTTTAAATAAAACTACTTTACGTATTTTATCGCGTTTGTATTTGATTTTTGATTGCCCGGCGTTTCGAACACTTTGCAGCGTTCATGGTCACGGGCGGACTATCGCAGTTATTCGCGCGATGCCGGCACCGTATCATGACCCATAAAAGTTGGTCTGTAGGTCTGACGCTCCGGCGCAAGACCAGCCCCTCACCGTACACTCCGCATCGGTGCTAAACCGGCAGCTAAGAGCCTGTCCAGATGAGGCGTTTTACGCGCGAGTCGACTCGCGCGTTTCAATTCATATTGCATCCAGATTTCACGTTTTACGCGCGTTCCTATTTCATCAATAAAAAGTTCGGTATCGAAGTTAACACGCACCATTTTGTAATAAGTACGTCCACTCACTACGGATTAGCGCGTAGTACTGGACGTAGGGATGTCAAAAAATAATCGATTTTTAGAAAAATCGATTATTAATCGATTTTTTACTATTCTAAATTAAGCGATTATTCATGACCAGATTTCCTAAAAAAAAAAAGTCAGGATTGTTTCAGGTGTGTTTTCATACTATATTAGAAAATGAAGCTCAAATTTCCTAAAAAAAAAGGTCATCAGAATCGTTTTCATAGTATATTAGAAAATAAAGCTTACATTTCCTAACAAAAAAGGTCATCACAATCCTGTTGGCGGCAAAAATCGATTATTTTAAAATCGATAATTTTTTTTAAATAGTCGATTATTTTATAATCGATTTATTTTAACGAACAAAAAATCGATTATTTAAAAATCGATTATTTTCCCTCCAGGTCACATCCCTAAAGGTATACACGACAACGATATACCGTAGCGATCTGACTGCGCAAACCGTTTGTGCCGTTAATCAAACGTCCATAGAGCGTACACACGACAACGATAACTGCGTCGATTTTCGTCCACACTATCGATAAAACTGCACAAACGGTTTGCGCAGTTAAATCGCTACGATATATCGTTGTCGTGTATACCGACCATAACTGGACGCAGTAATCAGTGTGACCAGATTTAAATCGATCATTATGCTATCCAATTGCTTGTATTCTGCTTAAATCTGCTATTTTTTTTAATAAATACTAAAATTCTGCTAATTGATAAAGTTTTAATGTGCATGAATATTAAAGAAAAACGCAACTTAATATACTCAAATGTTTATTAACAAAATTTTCTAACTACTTTCCACATTTTTATATAGCGCTGTGGTTTTGTTGGTTTTTTTTTTTAAAGACAACACCCTGCACTAAGGAAATAATCCCTGTATTGCGGGGGACTTTACAAACATATAGCTAACGGACACAAATTACATCCAGACTCAGAACAACAATTTGTGGATCACACAAAGCATTGTCCCGCGTGGGATTCGAACCCCGACACTGGCGTTGTAAGTCGCTTTCTTAACCACTACGCCATCTGTGCAGTCACAGTTGATCTTAACCAAATTTTTTGATGGCGTAAAATGTGTGCATTCACCCTGTTCTTTAACCGCCTGTTTGACATGTAGAAGTGCAGCAATATGTTTATTTTTTAATTTGTTTCACACGTCATTTTTTATATTGTTCATTTGAGAAAATATGCGCTCACAACATGTATGTAGACAGGTAAAATCATCACAACTTTTGCGAAATTGACCTTGATATTTTTAAATTCCATCTACCTTCTTCATCCGTCTTCTTCTTGAAATGTGGATCCAAAAATTTTGATGGTTATACTGAAACTTCTGAACGTTCCGATGCCACACACATCAGACGTTTTACCAGCTTATAACAGATCAGCCACAATTTTGTTTAATTTGTGCTCCCTGTAAGATATAACTGACTGACGATGGTCTTCTACTGCACATAGCATGTAAATTACATACAACTTCAAAGCAAAATATACATTTAAAGGGTTATTCTCCAAGAATATATGTCCATATAAGAGAATTGCCAATTCAGAAGAAAAAACTTACATTATTTAAGATAGATTGCTATATGTTTGCGCTACTAACTACCCTAGTGAAACACAGGTATGTATTTAGTCAATGTCTAATCCTGCCAGTTTCCTCCGGAGATTTTTTAGTATTATGCCAAAATCTGCCAAAATTTTCAAATCTGCGACATAATCTGCTAACCCCTAAATTAGGGAATTCTGCTAAAATCGCAGAATTCCTGCTAAATCTGGTCACACTGGCAGTAATGGCGCCCGAGCATCTCGACTCGCGCGGCGCTGGCGCGTAGAACGCGCGAGTCGAGTCTCGCTCATTACCAGCGTTTTACGCGCAGAGTGAGGATACGCGCGTCATCATCTGGACGGAATATATGTAGCTCTAGTATCTCGGGAACGCGCGAATCGACTCACGCGCGCGTAAAACGCCTCATCTGAACAGTCTCTTAGTTGATAAAGCGGGTTTGAGACTACGCTATAATATAGTAGTATATAGCTCATAGCACAGCTCAATATCACAGTATAAAATATAGTACAGTGTGAACGTATCCTTAACAACGTAAGGTGCGCGATATTGTGCTATGAGCTATACTGTGCTATTATATTATAGCGTAGTCTGAAACCGGCTTAAATCGCTCTAACCTATGATATTTTGATCATGTCAGTTCCTAATGAATCGGTTAAACCGTATCTCTAAATGCGTCCTTTTGCACTCTTCCCATACCAACAGTGTCGACATGCAACAAAATTTTAAAATACCAAACACCTTTTTACCAAACTACGGTTTGGACACCCCGCCCAAGCAGTCGCCACCCAGCGGGAACCATAACTTCTCTACCCATTGCTAGAGCAGACCACTAGTAAATATTCCTAAGACATCCGTGGACGGCACGTTAAGAACCTACCACTCATGTGGAACCCTTAGAATAATAACGTATAGTGTCGGTACTTCGAGCGATCGAAAACGAAGCCGAAAATACTACATCGCGCGTAGGTTATACATGAAATCAAATTTTGTTTTTATTAACTTAAATCGTCGAAATACTTTTATATGTTAAAACCCTTAGTTTTTCAAATGTGTCGACACCATTTGTATGCCATACACCGTCATAAGTATTACTTAATTTTTTAGAGTCGCGTACGTATGTGTACGTGCAGTACAATGACCTTGTACATTACGGAACTGTTCTGCCGCGAGCTCCATTAGGCTCCAATTGCAATACTTTATTTTTTGTGGGTAGACATACCTTCTAAACGTTATTATTCGAATTGGGGAACCAAACTATGCATTGCTAGTATATAGCCGTTAGCCTCGAATGGCTTTCACAGCTTAGCCTGGACTATGGGCGAGTAGACCCTGTAACCCATTGCTAGAGTACATCACTGGTATAAGGTGAACGCACACTTATCCGTACCGAACGAGTCGAACTTTAGAATTCTGTATATGATATCCTGTGAAACCTCGTAAACTTTCGATCCGGACTCGTGTGCGTTCACCAATTTATTCCTAGACATGTGGTGGGCTCGCTAAGAATCTACCACCCTTATGCAAAAAAGATACCGCTAACGCCATGATCTACATAAGCAAAACCGGCGGTAGTACCCCTGCACTTAAATAGCGCAGTTTTCACTGTAATACCACAGCTAGCGTATTAGACTTGCTTACGTAAGTTACCTCGACTGACAATCTACCAGACAGCATTTGAATACATTAAAACCAATCTTACCCACGGGAAATTAGTAGATATTAACACCATTCTGGGCTGGAATGTACATTACCTAAACGAAGTTTTACCTATATTGTACCAACCCACCATTTTGAAACTGCAGGATTCACCGGTTACCTCGTATTTTACTTTCACTAGTCTCATACCATGACAGCAAGAGTAAAATACTACAGAAATTCAAGGTACCTCGATTACTTCCATTGATAAACATGCCCGAGCGTAGAACCTCTTAGTATACCATACAAATACATTACCTTTAATGAACAGTTTACATTACCTTTTACCGAACCATACAATTTACCTTTCATAAACAAACAATACCTGCAACATCGTTAAATGGGGTTAACACTAGTTATCTAATTCTACTTAATCTAACTTACAAATTTCATTATTACTACTAAAGCAGGCCTTTATGATCGAATTTGCTAGAAAACGATCACGCAGGTCAGTGTAGACGATCTGTTGAAGTTGCATCAACAGTCTTTACATACGAAGTTGTAAACCTACCTTGCGCATCTCCCACAGCACCTCCTTCACCGCCGCCAGTTATATTGCCATCACCTGTCGCAGAGCCATCAAAACCTGCAACATTAGATCAAAATTAAAGTACGAAATATACCCATAAATTATAATACATTTGCCAATCAAAGAATGCTATATTTACCAGTCATTTCCATATTAGAGTCGTCTTCGCCAAAATTAGTTTCCTCATTGTTGGCTCCATCATCATCGTCATCCCACATACTTTCATTAACAAATTCAGGTTCCATTTTCGGTGCCACAGCGTTGTTTTCGTCTTCATCTGGTATCGTTACGAATTCATCTTTTGCAGAGCCTGATGGTCCAGCTTCTAATGGGTCAACACATTTCCGTTTCGCAGGTCCACTTTGTGAAGAAGAGGAATTATTTGATGCTATTGATGGCCTATTTGGTCTCTTAACAGCTACTGGAGTTGAGGAGGGCTTAGAATCTAAATCAGTCTCTAACTTAGTCATAACAGATTGCCGTTGTTGTGACGACCTCGGGCCTGGCCTAGAGGTCGGCTTTGGTTTGGATGGCGTGGAACTTTCTTCATTTTGATTCCCGGTTAAACCTTTCACTTGAAGTTGTTCCGCGGTACTAATAAACGACGCTAACTCTTCTTGCTTAACATTAACTTCACCTTGGTACATAAACTGTAATAAGTCCCTTAACGCAGAATGACTAACATCTTTTAAAAATACTGAAACAAAAAATTGCTGTTAGAGATTGAACGTAAAGTTAAATCTTGAATAAGTCACAGTTCTTTATTACATACCTATGGGATGTTGAGTAGGATTCATTTTGAACATTTCTTGAAAATAAGGAGAACATACTGATAAAACTAGTTTGTGGGCTTGTAATAATCTGCCTTCGGCAGCCAACGTTACATCTACTAGATCCCCACGCGACAGCAGGCCGTGAAAGCCTGCCGACATATTCGCGTGGAAATTGTTCCAACATAATGAAAATTGTTCGTCCGACGCCATGATGGCGGCGACCCCGATTGGAACCTGAAAAGACAAAAAACATTAGTGAAGTAATTGCTTGAGATTTAGGGCGAAATCATTGTGAAAATTCACGAAACAATATCAAGAAACTCACCTATCCTAAACTTTTTGTACTTTATGATTGCGTCATTAGAAAGAAAATAAAAACTTGTTCAACAGCATGCAATACTCTGACATCCCATAAAGCCCACGTCCTCCAAGTTTGAGCGCTGTTAACGGTATGATGACGCAGACCTACGTAATCTGTGTCGTCACAAGATAGGCATTTGCACGAAGAATTGCCCGAAGTGATTAATTTAACATTCTGTTAAAAATTTTAATTTAAACTAGAAAAGAAATAATTAACTTCATAGTGTATATATTTGCACACTCAATAGTAGTGAAATATTGTGATAAATATATCAAATTCTAGTGGTTATAGAACCTTTTTCTCAGCAACAAGAATTTGAATGGTATAGCCGGACGACGCAATGTTAGCGTAAAGTAATCTTTAGTTTTTAGGTATATTCTGTATATCCCTATGTATTAGATACCTAATAATTATTTATTAATAATTGTTTGTATTAGTTCATTTAACATAACCTTCCCCCAAAATAAATTCTACAAAACATAATGTAACGGTCAAAATTTATACCTACCTACAACTCTTAGATTAATATCGTATAGGTAGAAGGTAAGTCCGCGCACAAAGAATAAAGCATTTAAAGTGGAGCCTAATGGAGCTTATGCCGGAACCGTTCCGTAGTGTACAAGGTCATTGTACTGCACGTACGTACGCAACTCTTAAAAAATAAATTGGTAATTATGACAGATTGTGCATTCAAATGGTGCCACAACACATTTGAAAAACATAAAAAGGTTTTTAACATTACTTTTAAAAGTATTTCGATGATTGTTAATAATAACAAAATTTGATTTCATAATTTGTATAGTGGTGTGCGTGTGTACATGTATAATCTGCCTGCACACATATAGTAATTTTGGCTTCCTGTTTTTATCACTCCAAGTATTACCTACTAGTGGTAGGTCCTTCTATACCTACATTATTATTTTAAGCTACAACTCTTATTTTACTGCTTATTTTTCATACCACGGCACGTGAGTGTTCGGTATTTGGTCGGATTACTTCGAATAATTTCGTGTCATTCGATTAGCCATCTCGCACGCTCGCTCGGCCGCGATGCGAAAGAAATGTACTTAGCGTAATCAACGTTGTGCGGTCGGCTCTTTCTCGTTCGCTCGAATATAATACCGTTATCCCATATCTGTGAGTCGTGTTAAGTATAACGTAGTTACAAAAATCATCTCTTTTACTTGTCGACTCGTAAATAGTGATTGTTACATATCGCGTAATGGGTTATTGTAACTAATGACGTGGAATAACGCTCATGCCTAAAGTATATACATAAATCAGTCCTAAGCATGTAAAGCAGGAAGGATCGTTTTCATTTTAGGAACAAACACTGAAACCACTTCTAAACATTATTCCTAAAGAATAGTTATTTCCCCTTTTTTCTCGTATTACAGCACAACAGGCTGTTATTTTGGAACAGTTGTAGTCTAGTGTAGTGTAATAAGCCTTTTACTTTAAAAGGCTTATTACACTACACG
This sequence comes from Lymantria dispar, assembly GCA_032191425.1. Classification (NCBI taxonomy): domain Eukaryota; kingdom Metazoa; phylum Arthropoda; class Insecta; order Lepidoptera; family Erebidae; genus Lymantria; species Lymantria dispar. The sequence continues at coordinate 28,372,688 of CM063449.1, read as the reverse complement.
ATATTCAGGGCCCTGAGTCACTAGGGGTGCTCTACAACAGCTAAATTGTGAGACCTGTTTCAGTTTTAGCGAAATAACAGTATCAGAAAACTGTATATATGGAACAGTATGGAACAGTTTTCTGAAACTATTATTTCGCTAAAACTGAAACAGGTCTCACAATTTAGCTGTTGTAGAGCACCCCTAGTGATTCAGGGCCCTGAATATCGTGTAGTGTAATAAGCGTTTAAGAATTATGATGATTCCTTAATTTTTAGACAGATGGCAGCCGGTTGTTCACAACCCTCAAATAGATCGAGTTTTGATTAATTGACATAAATGACTTTTGCATACCTAGTACGGAGAGATAAAAATGACACTTGAAAATTAGCCAGCCTGTAAACTTGCATTGTGAAAGAGATTCGTACTTAAACATCTTTTTTTAATTTTTAGTTACTGTCATACATATCTGTATTAGTAAGTTTATTAATAAACAATAGGGAATGTCCATTTTTTTTAATTTTTGTATTCTCAAAACCATTTGGAGGAATAAGGTTACTGATCACTATGCACTACTTAAAAATCAATAAAAATCTCATTTTTTTATTATTTTAGGCTTTAATTGAATAACTTTCATTTGTACTTACTGTGATGTCATTGCTGGTGGAATGGATTGGCCTCGAAACAAAAAAAAACAATTTTCTGTCATTATCTAATGTCAAAATCTATACCAATAAATAAAATTGGAGTGTCTGTTTGTGATGTCAAAATAATGGGCTTTTTTCGTGCTGACACGGTTATTTGCACGACACCTATGCCTAAAATAGCAATTAAAAAATTTTTGTCTGTCTGTCTGTTTGTTCCGGGTAATCTTCAAAACGGCTGGACCGATTCCAAAAATTCTTTCACCAATGGAAAGCTGGGCTATCAGGGCGTAAACTAGGCTATATTTTATCCCGGTATTCTCACGGGAACGGGAACTACGCGGGTAAAACGACTATAACATATAACCGAAGCGAAGCGAGGTCGGGTTGCTAGTATGTAAATATAAACAACCTTCATATTCTTAGAAAGTGATTTTGATTTCTACACTACTTTTATCAAAGTAATAGACCTATTTCGTTCATTATATACTAGTGCGAACTCGAGTGCATCTACACGTTGTGAAAAATTTAATGTATAGTTGCCAAGGAAGTAAGAACCCCGACTGAAACAAACGGCTACACTTTGAAATATTCCACAGGACACAAAGAGAGATTCATCTGACTTAGTTAAGATATTTTTAAAACAGCATGAAGATATAAGAATGCCAACAACATCTTCCTGCTCAATATTACCTATGAAGTTTCATTTGTTTAATCTCTATTATTCTTACTTTTTGTTGGGAAGTGCTATTGCTTTTATATTCTGTTATTATCCAAATTAACTTATAAGCTCATTTACAGACAAATGCTGCAAGCTAGTCTGAAATTAAGATGGTAGACAAAAGTACCAACTATAAAATTGGGAAACGCTCAACTAATGTTGGTACAATGGAAGTGCAATCTTCTCAAGAAATATCTTCTGCCTCTACTCCTTCTCTATTTGGTGCTACTTCAGAAACAGAAGAGTGCCTAGTGTGAGTCTCTAGTATGCGATTCAAAGAAAGATGTACTTGATGATTGCAGGGACAGTATGTTAAGTATCATAACATCCTAAACAATATTTATGGCTTATTGAATAGATTATCAGTGTTCAGCAAAAATTGAGTTTCTTCACCTCATTGTAACATTAGAGCACTAAATAAAACAAAATGACTCCTTAGAGAGAATAAGTGATCGATTTGATATATCTTGAACAAAGTTATCTATACCAATAAATAAAATTGGAGTGTCTGTTTGTAATGTCAAAATAATAGGCTTTTTTCATGCTCACACGGTTATTTGCACGACACCTATGCCTAAAATACAGATTAAAAAATTTTTATTTGTCTGTCTGTTTGTTCCGGGTAATCTTCAAAACGGCTGGACCGATTTCAAAAATTCTTTCACCAATGGAAAGCTATAATATCAGGGCGTAAACTAGGCTATATTTTATCGCGGTATTCCCACGGGAACGGGAACTACGCGGGTAAAACAACTAAAACCGAAGCGAAGCGAGGGCGGGTTGCTAGTCATCAATAATATTGATGGGGATAGAAGTATAGGTAACTTTATTCAAAATTTTGTTTATAATCCAGAACCTAAACTAATAAAAGCTAACTTTCCATTAATGTTTAAAATTATTCAGATGACTATTGATTGCTCTGAAATTCAAATTTCTAAGCCTTCCAGTCCATTAAAGCAAGCTCAGTCATGGTCACAATATAAAAAAGCAATACTGTAAAATATTTGATTGGTTGTACACCTAATGGATTTATAAGCTTTATATCCAAGGGTTACGGGGGAAGAGTATCAGATAGTAATTGTGGACAAAAGTAATTTGTTAAATTTCTTAAATTCTGGTTCTGTTATTTCAGCTGATAGGTTTAAAGGATAGGATAGGTTTAAAGAAATAGAATCATTATTAAGTTCATGGGGTATAAAACTTTTGAGACCACCAAGTGTTTATTCAGGCACCAAGCAGTCTTTTTGAAGTACAACAGAATAGTGATTGCAAGTTTACAAGTCCATGTTTAGAGGGTGATAAGAAGGGTAAGGGAGTATGCACTGCTGAAACCTCATTTCGTTATCAATCACAGATGTACCTTACTTGGATGAAATTGTAAGGATTGCTAGTGGTCTAAATAATCTATAGGGGGAAATAATAAAGAGTTATTAAAATGTGATGTGTTTTATTATTTTTTAGCACTTTCAATTAGTTTTAGAAATATATATTCATGCCAAAAACATTTTGCTATTTCTTTACTAGTCACTGGTTTTGTACTAGCACTGGAAAGAGTTGGTTTGTTCCAGTAACATTCAACTGCAGTTGATGGTGGCTCTGAACTTTTTTTGCTTGCAGCCACCTGAAAACAAAATAAGAGTTTTAGATTTATGTAAGTTATTATCCTACTAATATTATAAAGATGATACTTGGTTTGTGTGGTTTGTTAATTCTTCATACTCTTAACTGATTGACTTAGACAGTCCTCACAGTTTACCCCTAGAATAAGCTCTTCCTATTCATCAATTTTACATGTAACTGTGTATGCTCTTCCTGTTCATCAATTTTACATGTAACATTTTCTTGTTAATTCTATGCTCAAGCACAATTTTGGCTTTGATTACGCAAATATTAGCGGTTATGTTTAGTTTCACATACACATAAGAATCTCGAGATGACCTGAAATAAAGAAAATAAAACTGTTTTATGTAGAATCATATAAAATAAAGCTCGGAAATGAAACGACGAATGTAAATAAACTTAAATTAAAATCTTTGCTCCTCTTATTTCAGCCATATTATGCAGGTTACTCCTAGAAACATTTTAATATCATAATGTTCTCCACCTTCGGAAGGTTTCGTGAGTCAGCCTTGAGAAAATTATCACTCATTGCGATGGTTTATAATGACTGAGATTTTTGGGAACTGTTTTGAGTTTAAATGCAAAATCACCAAAATGTTAATTAAAATCAGTCTCACTTCACTTCACTTCAAGTAAACAAATTAATAATTATTGACAGTGACACTTTGAGAGTGACATTATTTGTTTTTTAACAGAGGCAACTACATTAATCTCATAACGCCAGTGATGACGTCATCACCATGAAAATTTCTTAGAATTTTAAAAAATATTTAAAAAATAATTACGACAGATACCATAACAAAAACAATCACATTAGTTTCTTTAATTGCTCTATATTTTCATAATCGAAAATAAAAACGGAGGTCAAGATTTTTTGGACATATCCCATTGCGTTATTTAAATACCCTGTTGGAGTAGAAAAATAATCATTTAATACGATTTTACACCTGATGAATAAAATCTAATGTCAAAGTGATGCTAATGTTTTTGCAAAATGTGGCGACCTTACCCGACAAACGCTTCTTTGACAATGTTTGCTATTTGGGGTCTTTTATTTAGTACTTGAGGGCATCATTTTAACTGCTATTAAATTATACATACATACGCTAGGTGTGTCTTCACGAGAACGGCATTTTAATAGAACTTTCGTCACTTTTAAAAAAAAAATACTGTTCCGGCGTAAGCTCCAATTGAAATGCCTCACTTTTTGTGCGTGGACTTACCTTCTATATGTTATTATTCTAAGACATAAATATTAAAATGCATATAAATTAGTATATATTACGAGAGCCTATCTGCATCACTCCTGTTACAAATGCAACCTATCTATCTCTTTTCTTTAAACTACTTCGATATGAAAAATTAACCTTTAAGTCATCGCAATAGGATTCATTTTTATGTATTTGCGTTTCAAATGGTTTGCCAGTGGTATAAATTTAGTTAAATTTTGTGCAAAACCGGTGTTGCTCAATGTACACTGTATATTTATTTTATTGTTATTACATAATTATATGTAATATTATTTTAAAATAATTTAATTTAGTATAGAACAGTTGGTATAATTCAAATTGGCTCGTATAGATAGATACAAAAAAAAAAGTGAGCCCGTCGCTCAGGACGCCTGGCAGATGTGAAACTTCGAAGTAATTTTGTACAAGTATATAGGTACGCCTTAGAATAATAACGTATAGAAGGATAGTGTCAGTACTTCGAACTTTAAAAATTTGAATCTATAAATACTAATGGCGGGCAGACGATTACACACGTACACACGGAAACCACTATACAAATTATGAAATCAAATTTTGTTTTTATTAACATAAATCGTCGAAATACTTTTAAAAGTAATGTTAAAAACCTTTTCATGTTTTTCAAATGTGTTGTGGGACCATTTGAATGCACAAGCCGTCATAATTACCTATTTATTTTTTAAGAGTTGCGTACGTTCGTGCAGTGCAATGACTTGTACATTACGGGACTGTTCCGGCGTAAGCTCCATTAGGCTCCAATTGAAATGCCTCACTTTTTGTGCGTGGACTTACCTTCTATATGTTATTATTCTAAGAGGTACGCATAAAAGAACAGATTACGATAGGAACTAATATGGCATAATGAATAAATAAAATATTACGTATTTTTCCAAAAAAATATGATTTTTATTCAATAAACATTTATTACCAAATCATCAAATACCTACAAGAATTATAAATTCTAAAATAAGGTCAGTGAGGGCGAAGACCGTCTGTCGGGTAAGACCATACCTACAGTAATAATTATAAACATAAAAGAATCCTTAATACCGTCAATTGTGGCATCATTACCATATTTTTTTAATTTTATGCGATTAACTTCCTTATAAAAAGCCATGTTTCTGAGTGTCTGTTGATTTAATTTATAAAAACGATGCTGCTTATTGGTTTAAATCATTAAATTAAATCATTAAAATGTGCTAAATCTGACATAGTACCGCTGTAATAACCAAAAGTATGGGCTGGCTAAAATTGACACATTTTTGGCAACTTTACCTAGCCTATAGTTTGCATGGAAGGAGTGTCCTAGAGTGTATGCAACCTAAAGATTCCAATGCTCCTGGAGATAAAAAAGCGTTAAGTTTATTTTTGCAGCTACTATCTCCTTTTCAATCAGCTTTACCAACACATCGGATACTCTATAATAATATTTAGTCTCTTGTTATCTTAATGACACCTATTAGTTACAACTTCTTTTACAATCTAATTCCTTTAAGAACTGAATTGATCTTTGTGCCGTTTCAAGAAATTCTTACCCACCAATCATCAGGAACTTTGTTATTGAATATGTAAGCCTTGTTATTTTTAGATAAGATAGTCAAAATTGCTAGTTTCAAGTCCAACTCTGATAATGGTCACACGCCGCTATAAGAAAATTGTCAATTTTTCTTCTTAATAATTAATTGAAGTAAATTTTTATAACTAGGTACACGCCCCCATATGTCTTGCATTACGTTGTTTAATACGACTCTTGGAAGGTATCTAGAATAAAACTGAAATAGGCAATGAAGCAAATTTGTTACTTCTGTACTTGTCTCATACTACAATATTTCATAAAGATTATAAAAAAATGTTTAGATGTGCGTGTGTTATTTGACAACCCTAGTCATAGGTAAAATTGCCCCAGTGCTAAGTAAGGTAACTTTACCAAACCTCGAACAACATTACCTTTTCCAAATACTGAAAATATAGAACATTTATAGCATTGCATCATTACGATGCATCTTAGTAACAATATATTGCATAATATTTTATATGAGACATTTACCTGCACTTTGATTTTCTGTAAGAAAAACCAATCTCTATGTGGCGATGCTGAGAATAGAATTGACCATATGGAATGGAAAAGGCTGCTATTTTGACAACTAACAGAGTTATTAGCCTAAAACACTTTTTGACGTTCCACAATTTATTACAAAATGTATCAATATTTCTAAAATTACGTTAACTACCGTAGCCAAAAAAATATTGAATAAAAGCTAGTAGAGGGTATGCTTAGGTAAAGATGTTCACGAAAAGTAAAGATGCCACAATTGACGGTTACCTACCCTTAATAATTAGATAGGTGGCAGCCGGTTGTACGTAACTTTCAAATAATAGTTTTAATTAATTGACATAGAATAGATGACGGACTTTTGACACGAATGTCAAAATGTCATGTAGCGTTTTTATATTTTTTCATTATTTTAGTGTTTTACAGTGTTATTTGAATAATTTTGCTGATATTTTATGTAATATGATGTCGATAAAATGCTGAAATGTACTGAATACGATATAATAGCTGATTGCGTGCATTTTCACATTCTGCCAAAATTCCCAGAGGAAGCAGCATTTGGTCATCAGCGCCAAATCATTACTAACGACTGACTAAAAGACGAAGACTAAAGACGTGAATAATCAATATAATAAATCGACACTGGCACCAATAGCTCATATTATTGTAGCTCATTACCATTAAACAAGAAGAAGAAGAAGACATGGATGACTTTTTCATGGCGCAGAGAGATAAAAATGACACTTGAAAATTAGGCTGGACTCATACATCCGGAATTCCTATCTGAATTCAGATTCGGAATTCATAATTTGAATGCCGGCAAAAGCTGCCTCACACATATCTTAAAAATTCATATAAATCAGTAGTCTCGTGTTTCTCAACTCGGGCAAACGTCTTGGATATGGAAGAGGAATTAATACTCATCTCACTACTTTTAGCTTTAAATAATAAAAAAAGAAACGCAAACGAATATACTGGATTCATCCTCTTAATGTGAACAGTTCACTTAATGTTTCCCAATTTGGAATAAAAATTTTATATATGACCAACCACGCTAAATCTTTTTCCCTGTCGTGATAATCGTCAATGGAAGTGTTCCATATACAAGGGTGGCTTTCAACGCACAATATTAAATCTTCCGTGTCAGACCTGACCTGATCAAAATTTGACAAGTCGCTACACGTCTAACAGTTACCGCTCTCAGTGTCAAATGAAATAATTCATAATCTGATTCCGGTTGTGTGTGCTCACTAAAGCATGTGCTACACGGTTTCAAACAGTGGTTTGAAACAAATGTTTGAAACAGTGTAGATAGATGTTTTATGCCAAATTTCGTATGACCTTTAAACGCCCTTGGTAGCGAGGCTTGTGTTTCAAACCACTGGCCAAGCGGTGGTTTTTATCTTGTTTGAAACCAAACGAACGACAGGTTCCATCCGACGTCCTCGTCACGTCCTCGAAGAAGAGGACGACAATATCACACTCGCTCAACAAAGAGCCTACACGGCCCGCGAGGCCTTAACAAATAAATATCCGCGATTCCGCCCTCGCCGTCGAGGTGCGAAACCGCGCCGCGCAAAAGTTACTACTAAAAACGTGGGCACGCCCACTTTGCCTCCAGCGACGCCCCAAGCCGAGGTCCGTTCCCCACAGGGGGAGCCCTTGGGCGATGTCGCTTAGCATACTTTTCTCCGGGTTGAGAGCCCTCAGCGCTCACCCATAGTCCGCGTCAAGCTGTCAAGGCCATCTGCGGCCAACAGCTGTACACACAAAAAAAATAAAAACGAACGACAGTCACGCTGCAGAGGTCAGCGCAGGCGCACGCGACGACGTTCTGCGCACAAAATGGCGCGTGAGCAGACGGAACGCGATCGTGATTTTATTACTCAACTTCTCGAGTTATACAAAGAGTTGCCCTGCCTTTGGGACTTAAATTATGAAGGGTATAAAAATGAAACACAGAAAAGAAATGCATGGGATATTTTAATTTTATCCTTCAATTACACACAAAAGTGCAAGACTTACTCCAACTTTTTGTTGTTTTGATATGTAAGGCGTCATAACGTCGTTGTAGTGATTATACGGTACGCGAGCGTAAAGACGTCCTATCCGCGCCACGTTCTCTAAACACTGTTGGTTTCAAACAAGCTTAAAAACCATGTAGCCAGGAAAGTGCTTTTCTGCCTTTTCTGTTTCAAACCACTGTTTGAAACCGTGTAGCACAAGCTTTAAGCATGCTTTAAGCATGTGTTATACAAAAAGTTGCCCTACCTTTGGGACTTAAATTGTGAAGGGTATAAAAATAAAACACAAAGAAGAAATGCGTGGGGTATTTTAATTTTTTCCTTCAATTGCACACAAAACTGCAAGACTTACTCCAACTTTTTGTTGCTTTGATAGGTAAGGCGCCATGACGTCGACGACGTTGTAGTGAATATACGATACGCGAGCGGAAAGACGTCCTATCCGCGCCACGTTCTCTGAACACTGTTGGTTTCAAACTAGCTTAAAAACCATGTAGCCAGCAGAGAGCTTTGCTGCTTTTCCTGTTTCAAACCATTGTTTGAAACCGTGTAGCGCATGCTTTAGGCTTACAATCCCGCAATACCGGGATCCCGGTATTGCGGAATACCGCGCTATTTTCTAATCCCGCATGATGCGGGATCCGCGGGATTTGCGAGACTGTAAAAAAGCATGCATGCAAGCTCAAACTTAATAAACTCTCAAACTCAAACGCGTTTTTTTTGGTTGAGTTTTTAATTTTGATTAGGTATATTTTGAAGAAGATTTGATTTGTTTTTTATTCAGCATTTGTTACTGTTATTTTATAAAGAAAAATGGTGTGATTTGATTGATCTCATACTAGTAGTAATATTTAAATAAATGTGGAGTTAGTTGATAATTGATAGGGTTTTTGTGATATATAAACGGAATAATTTCATTGATCTCATACTAATATAAATACTTTAATAAATGTGTAGTTGGTTGATTAACTCATTCATTTTTGTTACAAATAAACGGTGTAATTTGATTGATCGTAATTTGTAAATAAATGTGGAGTTGATTAATTCATTGTTTTATTTGCTTTATATAAATGTGGATATTTTCAATTTTCAATCCCGCGGGATCCCGCAAATACCGAGATCCCGCGGGATTGAAAATTCGTAATCCTGCAAATACCGCGATTGAATTCAGGCTGTGGGATTGGAAGGCCTAGTGCTCACATGTACGAATGTATAGAAACACGCTCGTTATGAAATCATAATCTTAAATATTCCGATCCCGCATTCAGAACGCTCGTCAGTATCATTCTTACAGATCGATCTGAGAAAATCATAATCTGAAAAAATCAGAATGTGTGTAGAGCATAATTGAATTGTATACGAGTGCGGGCTTTCTGAATGAATAATATGAATGCAGATTATGGATTCAGAGAGGAATTCCGGATGTATGAGTCCAGCCTAATGCCGGGCTTTCTGAATGAATAATATGAATCCAGATTATGAATTCAGAGAGGAATTCCGGATGTATGAGTCCAGTATTGGAGTAGAAAAATAATAATTTTAGACGAATTTACACCTGATGAATAAAATTTAATATGAAAGTGCAATAGTGGGGATAACGGATGGATTATGGACTATGGAGTGAATAATTTTAAGATGAAAACACAGTCAAGAGAACACAATGATTTCTGCTCGAATATTAACTACCTATTGAGAAATCACAAAAAATACTAGGCCATGATTACTACTACTAGGCTAGATCATGTTGCCATGTACTTATTTTGTCATTTCTGATGAAGTATTGGAGAGTTATTTAAATCGTTAGCTTAGTAAGTAAACCTCTCCCAACACAACATCGAGAGCGAATACGAGGTCGAATATTAAGAATTAAAAAATCCGTAAAAAACAAACTAGGCGACTTTACGTCGGTAATTTGTTGCCATATACTTGTTCTACCTACCATGTCTGAAGAAGTATGGGACAGCGATTCATATCGATTGCTAAATGCGAAATTTTTTTAGGTCATAAAATATCGAGAGCGTGGAGTGAAAAATTGTCAGCCATTTGTGTCCGCTAGTTTCAGCGTTCTGTCTATATACCTACTGATGGAGGGATGAGATACGTGATTATATATTAAAAGCCTGCTGTTTAGCTACCTTACTTGATTTCCACGCGATTATTATGTTATTTAGATCCGTCCCGGCTTTGCACGGGGAGTAGCACAAAAATATTAATACTTTAGAAGGCCCTCGATCGCATTCTGTACTAGAACCAGAGTCGCTGCATTTCTCCCTCTACATGATGTTAACTCATACGCAAGGTCTATACTTACAACAATTTCACACACTAATATAACACACGCACACACACATCAATCTCGAAGCTGCAGTTGGTACAAGAAGCGTCCGGGGCGACAGAGGGGCGTAAGCACATTCACCCGTAACCCAACCGTGACACGTCGCCTTCGTTGTTGGGCCAACCACTGGAGCAGGGTGACTTGTCGTCAGTGGTCGGCCCGACAGAATACCATCTGATGAGTACCCTCTCCTCGACCGTCGTCCCCTCCTCGGAGAGGACGTCGGTCTTTCCTCGCGCGGTCGGCCTCTCGCCGGGTGACGGACTAATTCCCCGGTCCAGTCACCCACAGCCTCGGCTAGGGCGGTATCAGGTGCAGGTCCGGGTCCGGGTCCGTCATGGCCCTCTGTGGTCGCCACAGAAGAGCCCTGAGCCGGACGGTCAGGGACCCCGCCCATACCGGTGCGCTGTATAGGGCCATGGACCGGATGACCCCCGCGTACAGCCGTCCACACGTAGCGCTCGGTCCGCCCACATTCGGCATAAGCCGAGATGGGGCAGACGCCGCGCCGACGAGCCGTGGAGCGAGCCTGCGGAAATGCTCCCGAAACCACCAGTGTCCGTCGAGCACCAGGCCCAAATACTTCATATGGGCCCGGATGCTGATTTCAACCGAATTGACGGTGATCGAGACGCCGATGGAAGGGCTCATACGGGGCCCGTGGAACACGAGGGCCTTCGCCTTGTCCCGTGCCACTATCAACCCTAGCGCCTCGACCCACCTGACGATCTCCACGGTGCCGAGAGTCGCCAGGCTTGCCGCCTCCTCCAGCGTCCCACCACGGGCTGTGACGAGCGTGTCGTCGGCGTAACAGATCTCGCCCAGCCCGGGCGGGAGGCTTACTCTCAACGCCCAGTCGTAGCCGATGTTCCACAGGGTGGGTCCGAGGACCGACACCTGTGGGACACCGCAAGTCATGGGCGAAAATCGCAACACTGCCGTAACGTACCTTTCTCGAACACATACTTTTCTCGAATCAATTCAGGCCATTTTTGACCTCCTATAACTTCGTAGTGAATAAAGCTAGAAACCTGAATTTTCAGAAACCAAGTAGGCATAGTATACACCCGATATATTTCAATTTTCATTCAATTTGAACCACTAGTTTAACAATTATAACTAGACAAAATTTCTTAATTTTGTCACTCACTGGCTGACTGACCGATCATCAATTTTATTGAGACACTTCTAGCAATACAATTAGTGTTTAGTGTGTAAATGAAGGAAAAAATATAAAACATTGTAATTTCGGTCCAATTTCCTAAATATAGTAACTGCATAAATTATTTTATAATCCCATATACATATGTATATATGATTACAAATTCACATTTGCAGTAAATGAATCAGTGTACATATAAGTATAACAGTGTATATGTAAGTATGACATAACGGGATAAGAATATAATTGTCACCACCCCTTACTTGCCTGTAGGAGTCGTAAGAACCGGCTTAGGATTCACCAGGAAAATGACCTAAACAATTAATTTAATATAATATGTACCTATTACTTGTGAGATACATTGTGTTTTCATGCGACTGCCAAGTCAATCTGTTTATTTCAAACATAAAACATCTTTAATACTGATATGGTCACTACAAGAGTTTCTTAGCTTAGCTAATTACGTAATAACTTAAGACAGACGGTCCCTTAAGTAGGGACCTTTGATTTTAAACACGTCTAGATGGCTCATTTGCCAAAAACGGCCCAAATGATGTCTACTGTATTAAGTAGACTCGCTTGTTCCTTACATCACTGTCATTTGAACTACAACGCGGTAACGTGCTCGTGAAAAAAGTAATAATATGCCGGTGTGCGCTGTCAAACTGTGTCGCAATTATGCGGGCAAACCTTATAACAATATCAAAATCACTTTTCATCGGTAAGTTTTGTTATTTAAATACATTCTTTCAAGATATCATGATTTTTTATTTCGATATTTTTAAATTAATGGAATTGAACAGTGTCGCCAGTTTATCCTCGGGAGATTTGCCGTAATAATGGGAGATAAAGGAAAATCAGTACTGACCATAGCCATGCCATATTTGCATACTGATTGTGTTTGATCTTATAATTTTGATATGCAAATCATGAATCTTGAGTTTTCTAAACAAAAAAAAATTGATAAAGTTTTTGAAGTGAAACTTCTTTATCGGCGTTGGAAAAAAATTTACCGTCACATTTTTCGGTTACGCGTCACATTTTTTCGTTACGCGCCATCTTTTGCTCGTCCCCACCACGGTCGATTCGAATAAAGAGTACTTTCTCCAGTGGAGTAGGGATAGCATGTCGTTTAAGCGGACATAAAGGGATAAAGGTATAAAGGGATAAAGGTATAAAGGTATAAAGGGATAAAAGTATAAAGGTATAAAGGAATAAAGGGATAAAGACATAAAGGGATAAAGACGTAAAGGGATAAAGACATAAAAGGATAAAGGGATAAGGGGATAAAGGGATAAATGGATAAAGAGATAAGGTGATAAAGGGATAAAGGGACAAAGAGACAAAGGAACAACGGGACAAAGGATAAAGAAGTTTCACTTCTGCTATGCGTACTTTGTACACACGTTAATTTTTTTTAGTATAGTTTGTTAGTATACATATATATATATATATATATATATATATATATATAATTTTTATATCTTCTACATGTTTTGCGGATTGAATTCGTGTCTCAATATGTCAAAATATGAGATTTACCTACAGTGACGTAAAATATATATGTACTATTAGTAGATAGTAGTAGATTCTGCTAACTGTGTATCGTTAGAAAGTGTCAGTATCCTAACTTGCACTTCTGCAGTAAAATGCATAAATGAAACTACATCTCTAATGCGAGCAGATGATGACAATGAGTGTCATACTGTAAGCGATGTTCATTTAATAATTTAACACAGGCTGACATTTTTTTAATGATTAGTCCATCCGAATATTCGGATTATTTTGTACAAGTAGTAGGATACATAGCGGGGTTTGTCGTTCGACGTATTTGTGAGCAGATTAAATGTTCTAGTTGTATTCAGGCAATTAAATCGAATGAACTACTCAATTTCCATAAATTAGTTAGTGTTCGAGATGAAGGCGGGCTTGTGTATGCGTCGGCAGACGCATTTAAAATCTGTAAGGCAGCGGAGTATGTAATTAGGGATTTCATAAAACAGGGACATATAGTGACATCGTCTTGTAATTATAAAAAGATGTCATAAAAAAAAAATGAACGTGTGTACAAAGTACGCATAGCAGAAGTGAAACTTCTTTATCCTTTGTCCCTTTGTCCCTTTATCCCTTTGTCCCTTTATCCCTTTTCCCTTTATCCCCTTATTCCCTTATCTCCTTATCCCTTTATCCCTTTATCCCCTTATCCCATTATCACCTTATCCCTTTATGCCTTTATCCCTTTATACCTTTATCCCTTTATGTCCGCTTAAACGACATGCTATCCCTACTCCACCGGAGAAAGTACTCTTTATTCGAATTGACCGTGGTGGGGACGAGAAAAAGATGGCGCGTAACGAAAAAATGTGAAAATCCTTTGTTTTTGTATTTGCAATATTTAAATAAAACACTATTCTAATAATTATATTATTATTATTATATTTAACCTCCATCTTATTAAATATTTGAAAAAATAGGGAAAATAATTTAACAGTGGGTATCCTTAAACACGCACACATTGACAGTTTAATTACAGTAAGAACACAAAGCGTACTCACACATAGCGAAAAACCGAGGACACTTTTTGTGTATCGTTTGTTCTGCATTACTCCATCTAGACGTGTATATAATAAAAGGTAGGGACCGAATATATTAACCGACTTGGTATTGCATGGATCTCACTACTTTTTATAGTAGAAGAATTGAGTTGCAAGACTTGGGTTTCTTTTACAAGTTATGTTTTTGATGGCATATATACAGGTTGAATCAGGTTATAGGGCAACTGTTCGAGTATATTGTAGTTTACCGGTCATAGATCGTAATTAAAATGTATATTACACAAAAAACCATATAACATAAAAGTTATAGTGATCTCAAAAATGTGTGTCTAACAGTCTATGCCTTAAATGTTACGTATTATGTAGGCATGTATAGACAGGATACATATAGGCATGTAAAGCTTCGACAGTATAATTTCATTCATCTATACCTAGAATTGCGCAAACGCTTCAATGGTAGTGTAGGAACAAACACGATTCGGCGACGGTCATCGGCCGATCAGTTGATTTAAAGCGAAATTCGTTTTGCTTATGCGAACGTAATCATTGATTTTTTCAATTTCTAATGAACATTTAACAAAGTACGAACATGTTGCAGATTAAATATCACTGACTTTGTACATTTCAATCAGATTTAAACGAAAAAACAATGACAAAATTGGAAATTTTACATGTCTCTGATTCATTAATGAATTGATATTTTTCCTTTAAATTTTTTTTATGGGTGCCTACCATCATTGCCCGTTTGACCAGTTGCCCCATAACCTGATACACTCTGTATATAAAGATAGAAGTTCGAACGTATTGAGTATTGAGATTATCTCTAAAGGAGGAAAAGTTGAACCCCTGACTGACATCAATTGGAAATGAGATTCCCGTTAAAAAGTTCTAGCCCCATAGATCCAATTGAGAGGAAAGAGGTCAGCCGTCATAAACGAAACGAAAAGTTAAGAGGATCTTCCCATCTGCTATTGCTCAATATCTGAAAGCGCTGGTGTATAGAATGTGGATTTCTTCATTTTTCGGCCTGCCAAAATCTGTTCACAAACTGCTCATTCCGTGTGGTTACGGAGTATGAATACAATTCACATCTTGCCCGTGAATGTCGTAAAAGACGACTATGGAATATAATATGCACATAACACCTGTGCAAGAGAAGGAAAACTCGAAATGAAACCTTATATCAACATGTCTGACCAGCATGGTATAGTAGGTGGGTCAAATTCCCTCCCCTTGTGAAGGAGGCCCCAGCCCAACAGTAGTACGTATGTGGGCTGAGATGATGAAGAACCTGCTCATAACTCTCTCTTATTAGTACACAACCATAAAATTATATAAAGCGACATTTATTAAAACACAGGATTTAGTTTTATGATAAACGAGTAGGTACTAGCAAAGCAGTGATTGTGATTTTTATATTCTATAAGCCTGCTGCAGTCTGGATTCTGCTGTGTAGAGTGTCACATGTATTAGAACGTCCAGTGTTATGTATCTCCGATTGATAGTATTCGTTGCTAGTTTGACGGGGTTAGCAGCACCGGTCCAGGCTGTGGTGGGTGGTAAACCTGCATCGCCTCCTGAGCCCGATGCAGCTGTAATATTCACACAACTACACGGCTTCAGTGCCCGCATCGAAGGTGTTAAAGACGATAATCTTGGATACTACAGCTTCTTTGGTATAAGGTATAATATATCAAATAATAAAATATATCTAAACACAAATCCGTTACCGTGTGGTGACGGAGTAAAACTGCTCTTTAGCCTCCCTTCTTTTATCTGTGGTTATTGTAAGAAATCAATTCAGTTAAGAGAAGGCTTTTTGGGCGGCCATGGCAAATTGGCATGTTATGATCTTCAAATTGCTTTAACCTCTTATATTAAATAATTATGATGGAATTTATTGCAATATTATGGGCAGGAAGTATTGTGGAGCAGTAAATACGATATAATAATACTTTATATATGTTTTCGTTAGCCACGAAAATGCCCAGAAGATACCATTAAAGGTCAACGCATGGCACTGTCGATGATGACTATATGCTAGCATCATACGGATAATGTGTATTTCTTCTTCTTATAGAGCCCATCCATCTAATACATAGGTATAAGAGTATGGTATAGGTATAACCAAAACTAACGTTGTACCTAGATGTTGTGAAAGCCCACTAACAATAAGTGCCGTGTGGTTAATGAATATATTCTCAGGGATGGTTTGTTGTTAGGCAAGTGGCTGGTAATAATATAGCTATCATTTCAGCTCATGTATGGCTCACTGCTAGGCTCGAGCCTTCCTAATAATTGAAGGTAATTTGAATACAACGTTCTTCGGATGGGATGGTGTAGTGTTTTATTTCAAATTTTCTTTCGCTCGCAATGATGTTATTTGCTTACCGGCAGTACTTGGGCCTAGTGCTCGATAGGTATTGGTGGTTCCGGGCCCATTTCCATCAAATTGCTCCGCGGATTGTCAGCCCTTTCTTGGCTGATGCCGAATGTGGGCGGACCCAGCGTTACGTGTCGACGACTAGCGACTGTATGCGGGCGTGGGCGGGGTTCCAGACCATCCATCTGAGGGCTCTGGCATCCACAGAGGGCCATGATGGTCAGGGCCATACGTGGATACCGTATGGTGGCGATGGAGGCAGGGTACCTGTTGGCCTGGACTCCTCCGTGGGTCTTGGAGGCAGAAGTGTTCGCTGAACTTTACTGGCGGATGCGGGAGACGCGGGCGGGAAGCGGCTCAGTCTCACTTAACGAGATGGCGGTTCGGCGGGACGACGCCCGCCGCGGATATGAGTGGATAAAGAAATGTGAGCCACACAGACGAACTTTACAAAATCATCTTCTTCTTTTTTTTTGTCTTGGCAATCAGCTACTAATACGAGCCATTTTTGCCAGTGTCGAGTTATAATTTTCTTTTCAAATTATCAGTTTCTTCATGTCAGTAATGATCCGTCAGTAAGTCAAAGTGTCGCCTTCAATAGTGTAATGGCCACTGCTAAGGGTATCTTCTGTGAATTTTGGTGGAAACACAAAGGTATGTTTAGCAGTTTTATATCATATTCACTATACCTGAGCAGTTCTGTCCTTATATATTACATAAAATGCCATCAAAATTATTTAATATAACACGTTAAAACACTAAGATATTGAATATAACACCAGAACACCACATGACACTGCCAGATTCCAGCGAAAACCCTCTAACAAAATCATATAAGTGGAATTCTTATAATGTGGGACTTTATGAGTAAATTAACTGTTTCGACAGTATTTATGTGAAAGTATTTGAGTGTGAAAGATAAAGTATAATTGATGTATTGCATTTGAATGCATTGGATAAATCCATCCTTTAGTTTATCTACGTTTATGTTAGGACACAGTTTTCCCTTTGGGAGACTTAGTTCAACAGTGGACGTCGTTAGGCTGATGGCTGATTGAATGGACGGAATATTATATAACATAATACCTATTTATATTTACGTTTTCTCTTAATTCATCTGGTTTGGACAATTTGGGTAAAAATAAGACATTCTCAAATTTCTATCAAAATCTCAAAAAACAACCAAATTGGATTTAAAAATATGCTTTATGTGTACTATGTTAAGGTATAAATGTTTAAGGATTTTTTAACGAATTTATTGTTTTTCTATTACATACTTATTTTGTCATGTACCAAAAATTATACCGCCAAAACTTAACACTTGGGCTCATGACCTTTTTAATTTTTTTTCTTTCGTTGAAGCTCACGCAGATTTAGATATTTATATTGGACGTTGAGGGGCTGATGAATGGATAGACAGCGGTGGCCTTACCTATTACGAAGCTCCGGGCGGTAGGTCTTTGCGAGGCTCTGCGTCAAGAATAGCAAGGGCTGAAAGCCGATCTTGGGTTATCAAATGACGGATGAACCGATCCAGTTCTTTGTACAATTCATGTCCATCAATATCACATGATTCTTCTACGATCATAAATATTTGCAAGTCACTATATTGCTTCAAAAGTTCACTATCGCTAATTTCCTTTAATCTTTTTATATAAAACCAAATATATTTTCATAGAGCCTCAAACTTAGAATGAAAGCTTTAGTCTACTGATGCCCATCTTTAAAAATAAGGGTGTTGTACAAGACTGTAACAACTACTGAGGAATAAAGCTTATGTCACATAGCATGAAGATTTGAGAGAAATTGATAGAGAAAAGAATGAGAGAGGAAAGTGGCATAACCCAGAACCCATTTGGCTTTATGCCAGGACTAGGAACCATGGATGCAATTTTTGTCTTACGCCAACTCATGGCAGAATACCAAAGCGCGCATAAAAACCTGCACATGATATTTATTGACCTAGAGAAGACGTATGACCGAGTTCCCGGGGAAGTTCTGTGGTGGCCTTTGAAAATACGAAGACTGCCGGGGCAGTATGCACAATTAGTGAAAGCCATGTATACAGCTGAATAGTTCAGTTTCGCTGTAGGCTTACACCAGGGTTCGGCTTTAAGCCCTTATATGTTTCTCCTGGTGATGGATGCTTTGACATTAGACAGGAGGAAGCACTGTGCTGTATGCTGTTTGCAGATGACATAGTCCTCATCGGAGAGGAGGTAGCTGGAGTACAGAGCAGACTGGAGAAATGGCGGGCGAGGTTGGAAGGAGTAGGCTTTAGGATCAGCCGCACCAAGACTGAACATTTGTTCTGTAGCTTCAGTGACTTTTTCCCAATTCTCTCACATTGCCTTAGATGGGTTGGGGTGGGTTGCGGTCGGCGCACTCCTCGCACCACTCCGTCCGGGGCGACAGAGGGGCGTAAGCACGCACACCCGTAAGCCACCTGGACACCACGTCGCCTTCGTCGTTGGACCGACCACCGGAGCAGGGTTACTTGTCGTCAGTGGTCGGCCCGACGGAATACCCCTTAGTGGGTATTCCGTCTTTTTTTCGTCTTTCGTCCGGGAATACCCTTTCGGGTACCCTCACCTCTCGACATCCTGGGACGTCGGTCGCCGTCGCGCGGTTAGCCACACTGCGGGTGACGGACAATTCCCCGGTCCGATCATCCGCGGCCTCGGCTAGGTCGGCATTAGGCGCAGATACTCGCGCCTGCGCCGCCCGAGTCGCCGGCGGCGGAACGTGTCGCCGAATAGGATCTCTACTCGCACACGATCCGCCGCCTCCGTGAGATAACGGCCTCACAGAAGGTGGCGACCACGTCCCAGTTCCTGACGCTGACGAGCATCTCCTTGGCAATGGTCGGCAGCGCCAGGTCGGCACCGATAATCGCGACGAGTTCACGGCGTTCCCCCTCCCACGCAGCACACTCCTCGAGCGTGTGCTGCGCCGTGTCCTCGTCGCAACTGCAGTGGTGGCAGGACGGTGTGCTCTCCCTCCTGACAATCCTGTGCAGGTACTTCGCGAAGCATCCGTGCCCCGTCAGCACCTGCACCAGTCGGAACGAAAGCACCCCGTGCGTCCGCTCCAACCACTCCATTAGCACCGGCCGGAAGGCCTCGACGGTCCTGACACCGTACCGAGGACTCTCCAGCCGGACTGCCCAACGGGCAATGACTCCACGGCGGGCGTCGACCCGCCAGGCGGTGATCTCCTGCAGGGAGACCATACCGCGGTGGGCGTGCGTCTCCGACACCCGCCGATAAATGTCGGTGAGCATCTCCGCCTCCAGGTCTCACGGGGGAATTCCGGCCAAGAGGCACGCTGCCTCCGTCGACATCGTGCGGTAACCGCGTATGGCCCTGACCGCCATGACCCTCTGTGGTCGCCTCAAGAGGGCCCTCAGCCGGACGGTCAGGGACCCCGCCCACACCGGTGCGCCGTACAGAGCCATCGACCGGATCACCCCCGCGTACAGCTGTCGGCACGTAGCGCTGGGTCCGCCCACATTCGGCATCAGCCGCGAAAGGGCGGACGCCGAGCCGACAAGCCGGGGAACAAGTCGATGGAGATGCTCCCGGAACCAAAAATGCCCGTCGAGCACCAGGCCCAAGTACTTCATGTGGGCCTGGATGCTGATGGTGACCGACTTCAGGGTGATCGAAGCGCCGGCGGGAGGCCCGGCGGTACGGAGGCCATGGAATAAAAGGGCCTCCGTCTTTTCCAGGGCTACCCTCAACCCCAGCGCTTCGATCCGCCTGACAATCTCCTCGGTGCTGAGAGTTGCCAGGCGTGCTGCCTTCTCTAGCGTCCCACCCCGAGCTGTGACGAGTGTATCGTCGGCGTAGCAAATTACGCCCAGCCCGGGTGGAAGGCTTCCTCTCAACGCCCGGTCGTAGCCGATGTTCCACAGGGACCCAGAACCGACCCCTGTGGGACACCGCACGTCATGGGCGTTCGCACAACGTCCCCTACTCAGTCAACGTAGAGGACGCTGCGCCCCTCCTAGTAGTCTGCCACCAGCCGCCTGAGGTACACGGGCACCCCGTGATACCTCAGCCCCTCCCTGATGCAGCTGAATGGCAGACTGTTGAAGGCGTTGGCGATGTCCAGGGACACCGCCAACAGGACTCCTCCGCCGGCGCAGCAGGGCCGCGATCGTCGAAGGTCGTCTGAAGTCTTGTTCAGCGCCGCGAGGTAGGGGCGACCTCAGGGGTCACGCTCGAGACTGTCCAGCATCTCCCGCCGACTAACGTCCTTGGCGGTACGGACGGCCAGTCTGAAGGCAGACCGCGCATTGCGGTAAGCCTCGTACAGCTGGCCCTCCCGCTCAGCGTCGCGGTGACGCGCTCGGCTGCGTGTAGGCCCTCCGGGCACGTATGCACGCGGCCCGAAGGTCCTCCAATTCTCGGGACCACCAGGGGACCGCACTCTTCGGGGACAGACGCCGCACACGGAGCATGGCCGCATCGCAGATCTGCGTTAACGCACAGCGGATGCGGCCAGCCTCGGCATCCACCCCGTCCGCCTGGGGCGGTGAGGACAGCCACGACTGAACGATGGCTGCCTCCGCCAACAGGTCCCGATCCAATCGACCCACAGCCCACTGCGGAAACGCGGGAGCTCCGTCCGCTGTGTGACCCCTGCTGGGCTGCAGCAGGGTCCGGGAGACCTCTATCCGGATGTATCGGTGGTCGGATAGGGTCTCAACCTCCTCCTGGACGCACCAGCTCCTCACACGTGCTGCGACATTAGGGCTAGCGAACGACAAGTCCACTATCGACCCGCCCTGCTGCCGCACGCACGTTTGCACCGAGCCCCTGTTCAGCAAACAGAGGCCCAGTGCCGCCGCCCACTCTTCGACCGCCCGCCCGCGGGCATTCGTACTGGGGGACCCCCACGCCGTGGACTTGGCGTTGTAGTCCCCCAGAACGAAGACTTGGCGCGGTGCCAGTCGCCGTATCGAGGCCCCCAGGATGGTGAGGAAGGCCCCGAAATCCGTCGCGCTCCTGTTAGGGGAGAAGTAAACACCAAATAGCGTAACCTCTCCCCATTCCGCCGCGACATACCCATCGCCCCCTGTCCTTGAGCAACAAAGGCGGGGAATGCCACGACGTGGAGGCGACGATTGCCACAGAGCCGTCACTGCTGCCCAGCCAATTGGGCCGGTCAGGCACCACGTACGGCTCCGCGGCTACGGCTGCACCGATCAACCACTCCGCCATGGCTTGCAGGAAAACGTCCTGTGCCTCGGCGGCGTGGTCGAGGTTGGTCTGCAGGACGTGATAGGATTCGGTCGCCATTAGTGGGCCGTATCCATCACCTCCTCCACGCTGGTGGGCGATCGGGTCGCGCTAAGGGCGGGAGCGGCCGGGGTCGTCGGGCCGCTCCGCCCCTTTGGGGCCGAAGCCGGGGGTCTGCAATCCTTGCCCCCCATGCGGTGTGTGGTGGACCTATTGCCCGCCGCACATGCAGGGCAGTGGGGGCTGGCGGCGCAAGATGCCACCTTGACGGGTTGACCGCAGCGGAAACAAAGGTCGCTGCAGTCAAAGCAGTTAGTGCATGTCGGCCGAGTGTGTCCGACCGCCATGCACTTGTAGCACCTCGCAGGCCGGGACTCCAGCACGGTCACCCGCGCCGAGCTCCAGCCCACGAGGAGCCTGCCTGAGTCGGCCAGTTTCTTGGCCGACTCCACCGGGCACTGCAGCCAGGCGGCACCGACACCGCCCGGACTAGGGCGGATGGCGCCAATTCGGACGGTGTCCGAGGCACATCCGGTTCTAGCCACGATAGCCTCCCGGACGACCTCCACCGTCACGGAATCGTCCAGACCCGTAATACGCATTTCGGCGCACTTTACGGGCCTGGGGATTCGGACGCCACCCTCCTCCTTGAACAGATCCTGCAACTTCGTGGCCAAACTGTCGGCCGCCTTGGCGCCCTCGGCCCCAGGGAACTCCAGGATCCGAGCTCCTGTCTGGGCCTTGCGGGTCCTAGCTTCGCCGCCTCCAATGTCAGAGACGTCTAACTCCCGCCGGGCGTTACTCAGGACGGCTTCGTAGCTTAGGCCCCTCTCAGCCGCCTCAGGCAGCACAGTAATAACAACTGCGGCTGATTTTGGCGGCCGGAGCCCCTTGCGCGACCTCTTGCCTCTCTTCTTTTTTCCGGCTCCCGCCTGGGGAGCAGCAGCTTCCGCAGCGTTTTTGGCTGCCGCCCTCCTTTTCTGACCGCGAGCCTTCCTGCTCCGCTCAGCCACCTGCCAACCCTGTTCCAGCATGGCAGCAGCGCTGAGCGCAGCGGGCGCGGTGGCGGGCGCGCTAGCCGGTTCTTTCTTCCTGCGATAGAGAAGCAGAATGTTATGTCGTAACTTCCGTGCTGACCTGGGTACTATGCGATTAAAAAACAAAAAACCGACCGACAACTATTTCGAGGCACGAATTCAAGTACTAGTGAATTTTTCAATTATGTTGTAAATATATGAATTAGTTAACTAACTATATTTTAGTTTACCGTTATGTTCTAACCTTAATAAATAATAAAGGATCAAAAGCGAAAGTTTATATATAATATAATTTATATTATAATAATATAATTAAAAATCTATATTTTAAAAATTTTCTTGGGTTTTGCGCGAGGCCCCTGCAAGAGGCCTCGCGATTGCCCTGTTCGCCACCCCCTAAGGCCGCCGCTGTGGATTAATATATAAAAAAGGCTGTTTGTCGAGTACCTAATTATAGAATTAAAATAATTATTGCAAATGAAAATTCCGCTACATAACATGACATGTATACCTAAAATCATATATCAGATATTATTATAGTAACCAAACGATCCGATATCTATTCAACGGATGCTGATAGTGGTTTCCGCAGTTTTAGTGACCAACAGATTATCCATGCAATATACCTAATGTTAGCGGGCGGCACTTATTTAGATTTTATATTCAAATATTCGCTAACATAGTGTTATAAATATTACTTACTAGCTGACCCGGCAAACTTCGTACCGCCTGTTTTTGTAATTATATTGTTTAATATTTATCAGTTTGGTTTTAGTATTATTCCTGTGGTGACGGAGTAAGAATACAATTCATCACCCGTTGGGGTCGTAAAAGACGACTAAGGGATATAATATGCATATAATATCTATGCAAGAGAAGGAAAACTGAAACAAATCCCTTATTAACACGTCTGACCAGCGTCGTATAGTAGGACGATTTCTCCCCCATAGTGGAGGAGGTGCGAGCCCAACAGTTGGACGTTTATGGCCTGAGACATCAAATGTTTGACAGATAAGATCAGTTTGTATGGGCAAATAATTTTTTTTTTTTTTAGTATTTTACTCGTAATTTTCTATATTTTCTCACCGTATACCCTTATACCTTCCTTGGCCTTCCACGAATAATTCAACACCAAAATTAGCCAAATCGTTCCAGCCGTTCTCGAGTTTTAGCGAGACTAACGTTCAGCAATTCATTTTTATATACAGAGTGTATATACACAGGTTATAGGGCAACTGTTCGAGTATGTTGTAGTTTAACGGTCATAGATCGTCATTAGAATGTACATTACACAAAAAACAATATAACATAAAAGTTATAGTGATTTCAAAAAAATGAGTCTAAGAGTCTGATACACCCTGTATATTTTACGGGTCTGTCATGAACCGGGGTTTTATAGATCGTCCAAAGAACCGGTGATTAGGTTTAGAAGCGCTTTGTTTAAAGGGACCTCGGGAATTTACAGTTAGTATGAAGATTATTGATCGAGACGATTTTAAAAATTACCAGCCTTCTAAGTTTCACGCCTGATTTTCATAGCTTGTGGCTGCGATCAGATCCGGTAGGAAAATTCGATTATTTTCACCACAAATGTAATATTTCCAATATGTAAGTGCCCTTAGGGGGCTCATACAGAATAAAAGATTTGATTTAAATTGGTTAGACTTCGAGACCGAGTTATATCTAAGCATTTGCTGGTGGAATAGAAGGATAGCCGGGTGTGATTAAGTGAAGAGCACCTTGTAGAAGCGACGGTACTTCTTATCACAGAGAAATGTGTGGAGAAATATTAGGGCGTCAGTATTTCGGGGGACAGGTGGCTTAGAGGATACTTAAATCACATGCGCCGGCAATACTCAGCCGGTTCTATCACTATATAAACAACCTTAAGTATGCTAAACTACTGTGAACTTCGAATGGCCATTCATTTATTTATCATTCATTTATTTATAAAAAAAAACATACTCAGCCCGGTTCTATCACTACATATATACACAACCTTAAGTATGCTCAACTACTGTGAACTTCGAGTGGACATTCATTTATTTATCATTCATTCATTTATTTATAAAAAAAACATACTCAGCCCGGTTCTATCACTATATACACAATCTTAAGTATGCTCAACTAATGTGAACTTCGAGTGGACATTCATTTATTTATCAGCTCGTAAACGTTCACTGTTGGACATAGGACTCTCTACGAGATTGGCTCTCGGTACGCGTGCGTCTGGATAGAATATATTTTTTTACTTATAAATGACTAGCAACCCGCCCTCGCTTCGCTTCGGTTTCTGTGACCTTATCCCCGTAGTTCCCGTTCCCGTGGGAAAACCGGGATAAAATATAGCCTATTTTACTCCCTGATATTATAGCTTTCCATTGGTGAAAGAATTTTTTAAATCGGTCCAGTCGTTTTGAAGATTACCCGGAACAAACAGACTGACAGACAGACATACAGGCAAAAAAAATATAAAGTGATTTTTAAACATATACGTATAGTGCAAATAACCATGTGAGCATGAAGAAGAAGATTTTGTCATTACAAACAGACACTCCAATTTTATTTATTGGTATAGATTATAGGTATTTAATTTTTAATTTAAGCTATAAAAATTTGTGGCTGCATTTATGTGCAGCGCCTCAGCTTCTCCTTCTTCATCCTCAGTTTCGCCATTAGAAAGTAGTGATAAGGTAATCACAGTCAAAATTTTTCAATAAACTTATTACTAATAACCCAACTGTAACCATTTTAATCCTCTAGATATGCAGAACCACCGGTGGGTCCTCGTAGATTTCAACGACCCCTTCGACGTTACCTTGCTGGGGAGATGATGGCAACTAGCCAGTGTTACCCGTGTCCTCAACGAGACCCGTATGTACCACAACGCATCATCGGTAGTGAGGACTGTTTATGTCTTAATGTTTACACTCCTAAAATGCCGGCTGAGGAAGAAGGTAAATGTTTTGTTTTGACGAGCTTGCGCCTTATTTCGAATATTGATGTTTAAAGTTCCATCCATCCAAATGGTCATCTACTTCGATACAAATAACTCCCTAATAAATGGCTATGGACATAATTAGGCAAATTATAAATATCTGTGTTACAGTACCGGCAGTTAGGATTTTTATATTGCGAAACTTCCTCCTCTTTTTGAAATTTGTAAATCGCAAATACACTTTGAGATATTTGCAAAAAATCAAACCCCAAATATTTTGGTAATTGTTTTTAACTTGTATTTTTTATCAAATTAAATAATATTAATAATCGTCTAGATGCTAGTTCGAATCGAATGGCACTTAACCATATTTTTCGAGGCCGAAACTAGACTATGGGGAAAGTGACTTGTTATTATGCCAATAGTTTATTTTGATGTTTATGGTGGCTACATAAATATAAACATCAAATTATGATAATTTAAAAAAATTAATAACCGTGTTAAGTACAGGCAGTCTGCCGTAATCAAATACCGGTACTATGTTACATACCTACTTATTTAGGCAAGTTGTTTTGCTTACGCTGATTGTAATTTCTGGGCCTGTCCCTACCTGATTAAATATGGTAGTGCTATTTTGTTAAAGTTATGGCTATGTTATGTATAACATTTAGCGCTCTTCTTGCGTAGGCAAATGAGATCCACTTGAAAATGATTTGTGATGTGAAATTATACTATAATCTCTATAATTCTGTATATTATGTCGGCAAAGTACTTTTTGTGTTCATGAAACTTCGCCCAGAATACTGCATCAATATTAATAGTTTATACAACACTTTCGAGATTATTTTCATCTCTACTAGCCTAGCTCTAAAGTAGGTTACACAGCACCTAACACAATATAAATTACACAAAATAATGTTATATCATCTTATCTTTCTCTTCTTAATATATATAAATTACGTGTCACGTTGTTTGTCCGCGATAGACTCCTAAACTACTTAACCGATTTTAATCAAATTTGCACACCGTATGCAGTTTGATCCAACTTGAAAAATAGGATGGCTTACATCTTAATTTATAGTCGCAATATTATTTTATTGCAAATTATTTGTCTATTATTTGACATTCACAATTATCTGTTAACTCTAAACGATTTTAACAGATGGCGATATCTGTTGACTGGTTTGAGTAATTAATTAATAGATGGTGCTGCTATATCAAACCTGTAAACGCATCATATACGATGTTAACTTGCTTTTTACATAGATGCCATTTGTAAAAAATATGACCTCCATGACAGATGTTCTTCTACAGTTCCACTTAAATAGTTTAATAAAATGTAATATAACAAAAACATTAACCACAGCAACGCGTGGCCGGGTCTGCTAGTTAATATATATATTTATTTTTGGTGTTAATAATATGGTTGATGATGATATTAGCGTTAACGGTAACAAACATTGAAGTTTTGCATCATTTGTATTGTATTAGGTGTAATTTAGACGTTGCTGAAGAAAAGGGACTTTATAAAATTTAAATAATGATTCATTGATTGTCGAAAATGAATCTAAATTAACGTCGAAAACTTTTACTATATACTAAGTACTCTTATTGACAGGTAGTCCTGTGGTATTCTTTATTCATGGTGGCAATTACAGATCGGGCTCAACTGCATCATATGGTGTAAGTGTTCAGTTATAATCTAATTAAACTAAAATTACTTAAAAATAATCTATTGATTTTTACCAATTTCTGTGTCATATTTTCTAGGGCCAACACTTAGTTCAAAAGGATACAATTCTGGTAACTGCTCAATATCGGTTGGGTTCACTTGGTTACCTTAGCACTGGACAGAAGGATGCAAGTGGCAATGTTGGTCTTTTTGACTTACATACTGCTATGATCTGGGTAAGTATTTAATATCTACACTGACGGACTCATAAACTGCATCAAAGTAAAAAATGACTTTCAAATAAATATTTTAACCAAGTATGCAAACTTTCTACACAGATTTAAATTGAAACGTCTAGATTGGTTCGTTAACTTTAAAACAGCGTAGGGTCATATCCTTAAGTTTAAGTTTGTGTACTGAAAAGGACCTTAAAACTTTTTTGAAGAAAGAACAGAAATTTAAAGAAAATTGGTTTAATTAAAAAATTGGTTTTAACAATAGACACAAACTTTATGCAAGGGCTTTTTTTATGTTTTAATAAGGTGTATTACCTCCACGGGCCCTTATTACGGATTCGGTTCGGTTCGGTTCGGTTCCGCATAGATTTGATTAGGGTAATGAAAAGATCTTGCGGAATATTGTCCCATTCATCTGAAAGTGCTGTTCTTAGTTGTGCCACTGTCGTAGGCACAGGATTTTTCGCATATACAGCTCTTTTTAAATTGTCCCAAAGATGCTCAATGGGATTAAGATCCGGGCTGCCTGCTGGCCAATTCATTGTACGTATCCCGACCTCTTCGCAATATTGTCGAACTTGTGCAGCAGCGTGCGGCCAGGCATTATCCTCCATTAAAGTAAAATTTTCGCCTATAAATCCCATGTAAGGCACCACGTGATCTTCTAAGATCTCTGTTATGTAGCGATGTGCAGTCAAACCCCCTCTACTACCGTTTTGACGGACCATGTCTATGAACACAAGTTCTGTTCGCCCGTTCATCGATTTGCCACCCCAGACCATGCACGAACCGCCTCCAAAAGGAACACGCTCCTCAATGCAACTTTGAGCATATCACTCCCCACGTCGACGATAGACTCTTCTGCGACCATCTGCACCATATAAACATGTCCTACACTCGTCTGTGAACAATACGGAGGCCCATTGCTTATCTGTCCAATTTAGGTGATCACGCGCAAATCTTAAGCGAGCTTGTCAGTGAGCTACAGACAACTTTGGACCATTTGCTGGTCTAAAAGGGGTGATATCCGCTTCCTTTAACCTTCTTCTTATTGTTCGTGCACTAACGTTTACTCCACACACTTCATTAAGCTCTGTTTTGATGTTAACTGACGTGAGGAAACGATTTCGCAGGGAAGTTGTAACAATAAATCGGTCATCATGACCTGTCGTTGCTCAAGTGCTGCCTGTACCACATCTCCTTTTGTAAGAACCTGTCTCCACAAACCTTCTGTATATTCTAGAAACCGTAGACTTGTTTAAATTTAAATTTCTACCAATCGTTCGTTGATCCAAGCCCTCCCGCACCAATGCTACAATATGAGCAGCTTTTTTTTTTTTTTTTTTGTGGGTGGGCCGCGGTCGGCGCGCCTCCGCACCACTCCGTCCGGGGCGACAGAGGGGCTTAAGCACGCAACGCCCGCGACCCACCCGAAAACCACGTCGCCTTCGTCGTTTTGGGCCGACCACTGGAGCAGCGTTAACTTGTCGTCAGTGGTCGGCCCGACGGAATACCCCCTATTGGGGTACCCTCCCATCGACCGACGTCCCCCCCTCGGGGAGGACGTCGGTCTTTCCTCACGCGGTCGGCCTCTCGGCGGGTGACGGACTAATCCCCGGTCACGTCACCCGCGGCCTCGGCTAGGGCGGCATGAGGCGCAGATAGTTGCGCCTGCGCCGCCCCAGTCGCCGGCGGCGGATCTCCTCATCGAGGCTGCGCTCCTCACGCAGGCGATCCGCCGCCTCCTTCCGCGAGATCACTGTCTCGCAGAAGGCTGCGACCGCGTCCCAATTCTCGACGCTGTCGACCCTAGCGATAGCCGGCAGCGTCAGGTCCGTACCGATGATTGCGACGAGTTCACAGCGCTGCACTGCCCAAGCCCCGCAGGCCTCGAGCGTATGGCGCGCCGTGTCCTCGTCGCAATCGCAGTGGTGGCAGGACGGTGTACTCTCCCTCCTCACGACCTTGTGCAGGTATTTGGCGAAGCACCCATGCCCCGTCAAAACCTGCACCAGTCGGAAGGAGAGCACCCCGTGCCGCCTCTCCAACCACTGCATCAGCACCGGCCGGAAGGCCTCCACGGTTCGCACCCCGAACCGAGGCCTCTCCAGCCGGACTGCCCAACGGGCGATGACGTCTCGGCGGGCGTCGACGCACCAGGCGGTGAGATCCCTTAACGAGACCACACCGCCCTCCGCTCGCACCCCCGTCACCCGCCGATATAGTCCGGCGAGCATCTCCGCCTCCAGGTCCCACGGGGGAGTCCCAGCCAATAGGCACGCTGCCTCCGTCGCCACCGTGCGGTATCCGCGGATGGCCCTGACCGCCGTGACCCTCTGTGGTCGCCACAGAAGTGCCCTAAGTCGGGCGGTCATGGACCCCGCCCACACCGGTGCGCCGTACAGGGCCATCGACCGGATGACAGCGTACAGCCGTCGGAATTTGAGCAGCTTGTTCGGACGAAGTATCCATATTATGGTTCAGAAACTCTCGATGAGTGAAAAAGCTAACCCAACAACTGCTGGTAACAATAATTCAATTGACAAAAGAATAAAAAATCAATAAGAATCAATTTTAAAACTTTGCTATAAATAACACGCAAATCTGATACTAGGAGTAAATTTTCTTTTCCCGGCTATATTCATTTGTTTTACTGCAGTTCTATTTTTAAATATTGCTTTTTTTTAAGATTAAGGACCAGTCTCTCCATATTTATATAATTTAATCTAAAAAGTTTGCATACTTATTAAAAAAATCATTTCAAAGTAATCCTGAAGTTTGATGCAGTTTATGAGTCCGTCAGTATATTAATAATCTTTCTTGTTTTTTCAATGGTAACAGTAATCCTGGAGCGAGCATTGCCGAATGAAAGAGTTGTGAATAGTTATGGCAATTTCAGAAAACACGAAAATTAGTTAGTAAGGGTAAGATGTGTCGAGTATGGAAAGTACACTGTGTGGTTTAGTATCCAAAAGGGTGTTAGACAAGGATGTGTTGCGTCACCATGCCTGTTTAACCTATTGTTTGACTGATTTAAAAGAGAGTGAGATGGACTGAGAATGAATGGGTTACTTGTCAAATATCTTCTCTAAGCTGACGATCAAGTCCTACTTGCTTCGTCGGTGGATGAGTTGCAAGAGATGGTAACAGCAATGCATGACGTTTTTGAAAGAAAAGGAATGAAAATTAACGTAAAGAAGACGACGGTTATGGTATTTGAAAAAGAAGAATGTATGATGGAGTGCAAGATGCGTATAGAAGAGGAAATATTAGAACAAATGCAGGAGTTTGTATATCTGAGATCTAAATTTGCGAGGGGTGGTAAATGTGAAAATTATATTGAAAAAAGAGTGTGCAAGGGAAATATGGTAAATGGTGCTTTGCGCACTTTTATGGGCAGCCAGAGCCTATCTAAGAAGGCTCGCCTAATACCAACCCTAACGTATGGAAATGAGAGCTGGGTATGACAGAAGAAGTGCGAAAGTGGAATAAATGCTGTAGAAATAAGAGCGCTTAGGAGCATGATTGGTTTGAAATTGAGTGATAGAATTAAGAACAGAAAAATTATCAGGGAACGTTGTAGTATGAATGTAGATGTAGTGACAAGAATTGAGAAAGGTATGCTAAGTTGGTTCGGTCATTTATAGAGAACGAATGAAAGATGATTAACAAGGAGAAGTTATAGAGCAAATGTGAATGGAAGTGTTGGAAGGGGAAGACCAAGGCGAACGTTTCACGATCAAATCGGGGACATTCTTAAGAAAGGCCAGGTTAGAAGTGCCTTAAACTGAAGAACATGCATAAGGAGATTTATGAATGTGGAGGAGGAGGCGAAAGTCGTATGTCAAGATCGTAGCAAGTGAAGGGAAGTCGTCTCTGCCTATCCCTATGGGAAAGAAGCATGAACATATGTATGTATGCAAAGTGATAGAATTGCTGGCTCTCTTAATACTTATAAAGACATTTTGAATATAATAATACAAAATACTAAATTCATTATATGGTATTATTAGGATATAACAATAAATCAATAGAACTAACTCAAATGTAGGTAATGATGAGATATATGCCTAAAAAGAAAAAAAAAGTATGTAAAAACCAACCGCTTTCTAGAAACACCGAGGAAGCAAAAAGTATAAAATAATACATTTTGAAGTTGGTGTCTTCTATAAATCACTACCTAAATTCTACCTGAGGCACCGAATGAAAAGGTATTTTTTGCTTTTTAGGTCCTCAGTTTTCTTTTTAATACGGTTTTCTTTTTTAGCTATTTATAGATTTTTCATATCTTTGTTGTGTTTGCCATAATTAGTTTTCAATACACAGCTGTGATTTATCAATCAAAAATTTCCCTTAATTCAACTCTTTGTTTCAGTGAGCGGCTACACTTTCATATTCAGATAAATTAGTCTATTTTTTATGCTAATTGTTGTGACTGCTTTTTAACTATTTCAGATCCAAGATTACATCCAATTTTTCGGAGGCGATCCGAAACGTGTGATTGTAATGGGCCAAGGATCTGGTGCCAGCGCTGCATCTCTCTTAGCATTATCTCCTGAAGGTCGAAGTGCTTCTGGTGTAGCTGCTTTGTCTGGTGCCCCATTGTCACCAGGAACTGTAAGGCCAGATCCAGCTAAGCACGCTGATACTATCGCTGAACGTACTGGATGTCCAAAAACACCGGCCGAGAGACTTATGATATGTTTGCGTAAGCTTCCTCAAGAGAAAATTGTATTGGTAATTGTTATTCACTGTCATATATTATGTAACGTTGTTATACATCAACTGGGTTATTGAGTTTATTCCTACTGCTGATCATGGACAGCTGTATTCCTCTTTCGATAAATAAAATGGCATAGGCCTGTATTTGTATCCACACATAATATTATAATGATCTGTTTAAGAGCAGTAAAAGCAATAAGTCAGTGTGAGTTTTCTGTAACGATCTTCGCCCCTTCTTCATTTAAACTACGACCTGTCAAATGGTAGTGCTAATATGTAATTAAATCCCTGCACTAGTAAATTCTATATGTATTATGTCATCCCAAGAGAAAGTTCTATAAGGGTCTCTGTTTACATATGCCTTGTAATAGTGGAACGAGAACACAATGTGTCCATTACCTTCCTTTATCCCGATGATTTGTCATCCTTCTTCCTTACCGCGTACGAGCCGATTAAAGAAGCAAAAAGAAGAAAATTTAAAATAAAACCTATATTGATCTCGGCGGCGTGGTACAGGAGACCATTTTTTTGGTCTTAGAGGTAGTTTATGCTCATCAGCGTGCACTAAGCTACAGAGAAAATATTCATATATATGTACATATTTACATAATTTTAGCTATAGGTAATCGCTAGCTATGTGTTCAGCTTCATTCGCCGTAATGTAGATTCATTCATACCTATGCAATGGGTACCATATATTTTACTAAGATTTAAAGTAGACTAAGTGTTAGATTATAATTTATTACTGTGCTGCATTTCATCCACATCTGTTCAGACGTTCTGGCATATGCGAATAACAGAGCTCCGTCAAACACTCCGTCATCACATCATCCAAAATTTCGCATTTATATCTACACTAATATTATAAAGAGAAAAAACTTGTATTTTTGTGTGTGTGCATACACATTGAAATGAATAAATTCAAAAACTACTGTGCCGATTTTAAAAATTCTTTCACCATTGTAAAGCTACATTATCCTTGAGTAACATAGGCTATATTTTATCCCGGTATTCACACGGGAACGGGAACTACGACGTGGGTAAGGCGATTGTAACCGAAGCGAAGCGAGGGTGGGTTGCTAGTTTGTAATATAATAAATAATAAGGTTATTTATCCAACAAATAACATTTCTTATCACCTCTTTATAGGCAGACGAAGATTTGAACATGGATATGGTAGATACAGAGAAATTCTTACAGGAGGTTTCAGGCAGATCCGGTAGGTATTATTTTGAAATAAAAATCTTGTTGTAGTCTATTATTATCTTTACTGTTTAAGACGTCTTTAGAGAAGTGTATTATTGAGAATCTCTATATCAGAAAGTCAAGTCAAAACAGTTTTTTTTTAAATAGTGCATAGTAACTTCAGTCAATGACAGGAATTAAGACACCTCTGCAAAATTAATGCAGTTGTTTTTGTATGTACTTAGTTATATGTTCTTCGGGTTGAATAGCACCGCCGAAATATATGCTTTTTGACATTTGAATTAGCTAGAAATCTATAGATTATATTAATTTGAATGAATACATAAAGTGCGTAATAAGAAATTGATGCTTCGTGTTCCTTTCTAGGTGCTGGTGCAAGAGTAGAAGGAGAGGACGACTTAAGAGGCCTACCACCAATAGTCGCCGAAGCACCAGCTCAGTCACTCGAGAAAAAAGAGAAACGCGTACCTATGCTTACGGGAGTTACTTCTGCGGAAACTTCCAGAGCTGTATTTGGTAAGATTAAAGATTTTGTGTTGATCCAGGTTATTGACAATAATTGATAGCGTACTTTGAGATAAAATGTACTCAGTGAAATCATGAAATATTTTAAAATTCGTTATTTATTTCAGGTACATATAACAAATTCCTGACGAATAAACTGAAAAATGTGAAGGACTTTATAAAGAAAGATTTAGTAGGTGGTCTTCAAGGTGTGGTGCAAGGTGTTGGTGGGCTAATTCCTTTTGCTAGCCAAGTGCAAACATTACTACCTATTGCTGACTACTATGCATTTGATTTGTTAGACAAGTCTTTTTCGGTAGCAGATGGACTTGCCAAGGTTGCTGAAGCCACAGGTAATCTTAAAACACAATTATATTTGCTCTTTTTACCATTTTTTTATTTATTTGGTTTCTTGTTTTTCTGTCTGGATGGAATTTTGTAATTGATTTTAAACTAACTTTACGATGAGCGATATACTTGAAATTTAGATAATAGCTCGGAATTGTAAATAAAACTATTTTACGGCTTTTATCGCGTTTATATTTGATTTTGATTGTCTGACGTTTACAGCATCGTGACACTTTACAGCATCGTGGTCACGGGTGGACTAAGATGTCTCACGTCCAACAAGTCATTGTTATTACAGGCTCTGTACAGACTCGGAATAGTTTTATTTACAACTAGAAACCCGTCCTCGCTTCGCTGCGGTTTCAGTTGTCTACCCACATAGTTCCCGTTCGAATACCGGGATAAAATATAGACTATGTCACTCCCTGGTATTATAGTTTTGCATTGATGAAAGAATTTTGAAATCGGTTCAGTGGTTTAAGCATGAAAGCGTGTAACAAACAAACAAAATTTACTTTCGCATTTATATTGTTAGTGAATGGAATGGATGGAAGGATGTGTATTACTGGAAGAAGAAGTGAGTGGTAATCCATGAAAATATGAAAAAGAAGAAAATAAAAAATATATTATGTCTTTATAATGGAGTAAAAGGTATAGAATAATTTCTCTAAGCCTTATGAAGGATAAAACCAGTACGAAAAACACGGAGCACGTGCAATACATAATTATAAATAGCGTACGTAGAGAGCAGGTATCAATAAAATAACATAATTACATAGGTATTTGCGGTGAAATAAAATTGTTAAATAAGCTATTACCTAATGCAATATTATTTGATGCATGCGCCCTGCCCTATGTTGAATTTTAGTTTTATCCTTTGTTTTATATAATGATTTCT
The DNA here is from genome assembly GCA_032191425.1 of Lymantria dispar. Classification (NCBI taxonomy): domain Eukaryota; kingdom Metazoa; phylum Arthropoda; class Insecta; order Lepidoptera; family Erebidae; genus Lymantria; species Lymantria dispar. The sequence continues at coordinate 28,337,155 of CM063449.1, read as the reverse complement.
TATGTTTACGCGAGTATTACACATTTTAAATAAAACTACTGTAAAGATTTTATCGCGTTTGTATTTGATTTTTGATTGCCCGACGTTTCGAACATTTGGCAGCGTTCGTGGTCACGGGCGGACTAAGATGTCTCACGTCCAACAAGTCATCGTTATTACAGAAAATTTATAATTATCTACCCGATACAGAAAATCTTTGTTTTATATTTTTCAGCAGGCATTTTCTCTTTATACTTGTTTCAATGATAGTAATATTTTTTACATTCGGCTGACAACTATTTTTAGATTTAAATATAGATATCTGATAGTGCTAAATGACAATTAATGTTAATGCACATTTCAGTATAAAATTTTTGCATTGCTTACAATTGCTATTATTTTGTTATATTCGTTTGTAGGTTGGTTTGCGTGATACACATTTGTTAGTGTAACCGAACAGCTTGACTGATTTAGGAGACCAAGATTGATTATGGTTTAGATGTTGCTGCTATTACCGTTCATAACTATTTTGTAGTCCAGTGGGTAAATGGGTTAAATGAGATGTAAATAAGGTGATAATATGACCGCTTAAGCAAGCAATGCAGGAGTGTGAACGGCTGGCAATGGTTCTGCCTGATTATTTAACCATCACACGTGTTCATCATCACACCTCTTATACGTCGCAATACTGGCCTCGAGCCCTTTCTACAATCGGGCAACTGACCTATTGTACCACGCTGGTCAGACGGGTTGGTTTAGGGTTTTATTTCAAGACTTGCTTATCCTGCATAGTTGTTTTTGCAAGAATGGGGTAATGAATTGTATTTTTACTTCGTCACCACACGGAAATACGTATTTACTGCTATATGAAGCACTACTTAGTGTTTTCGATTGTTTTATTTAAACCTTTTTTACAGGTATTTTTGTTGATTTTATCATAAAGTTATTTAAATTTGAGATAAAATATTTTTCTTATAGGTGATGCTCTTTTTAATCTACCGGCTTACCAAAGCGTCAAGCAATGGAGTTCTGGTGGAAAAGCATTTTTGTATAGTTTTGAACACGTTGGAAACTTATCCAAAGGATGGCATTTCTTACCTGGAGTGCCGCTAGCAGGTACTTATATGTTTATTATCATCAATTTTTGACTTAGTTTTTCTTGTAGCCCTATCACCAGGCTAGGTTAAAGATTCCTTCGGTGAGCGAGAAAGCCAGAGGCCCATACTTTGATCGGGCAGCAACCTAGGTGTGCCTCTGATATTTCAAAGGTCCATGAACGGCAGTTACCACTTACCATCAGGTGAACTGTTCATCTGCCGTTAAAGGTAATAAAAGTCGACCCTACAAAATTATAATTAGATTTAGATTAAATTTAAATCCGGTTCAAAGATTGACTTCATCAAAAGACATAATTTGAAGTTTAGTGACTGTTTGAGATGTTGCTGAAATTTTTTAAATATTTGCTGAAATATTTTGCAGATAATGGGTAAACTTGGAGTATGTGCCGTTTTATTTTGTATTCTTCTTTTTATAGTTCCATATAATTTTTTTCATACGGTAACCTATCTGGCCATTTTATATTCCTTCTCCCCGAGAGGGTAATATTTCATTTCTCCCTCATAGGATAGCAATCCAGATTCTAAAGAATTTCCTATAAAAGTGTGTGTTCAAAAGATGTCCGTATGTACCTAATCCGAAACGAAAAGGAAAACTACACCTATTTATTGATATGTGTCTATCTGTGTAATACACCGTTTTTCTTTTAACAGAAAAGGGTATTGATAATGCAAAAATGCCCCAAAAAGTACAAGGGCCTTCTCATGGTGATGAACTGGCATATATCTTTGAGCCGTTAGGAGATGATGGTCAACCAATGGGAGAGCCAGTATCCAGCACTGATGCTAGAGTTAGAGAGAATTTTGTAGGATTAATTTCCAAATTTGCACATGGCTTAGATGAGGATAAAGCTAGTAAAAAGACAGCATCAGGTGGAGCCAATATCTTTAATAATTTATTATCTCAAAGTGATGGTAAAAATGATCAATTTTTAAAAATTGGGCAAGAGATAACTACGGATAAAAATTTCCGGTAAGTACTCCGCCGGTAATCAATTTATTTCCGTCGCTAAAAAGAAATTTATTCCATTTATTTCAAGTACATAAACGTAAACACTAATTTTTCAGGTTTTGTCAAATTGGTCTATGGGGAAACATGGCGGATAGATTGACAGGAGTTTTCTGTAAAGATTTACTTGGCAATATATTAAATTTATCTCAACTGCCTGGGCAATTACCGGGACAATTGATACAACAAAATAAATTAACGCAAGACTTAACCGGTACACTGACACAAGGACAATTAGGACAGTTGTTACCAATGCAACATGGCCAGCAATCACAAGGACAAATGCCCGTAATAGGAGGACTAGGAGGCTTAGTAGGCAACAACAGAACGCCTCAAAAGCAAAGTCAAAAACCCAGACCGTCCTTTGGACTTCCATTTGATTTCTAAAATTGATATAGCGCTTCAAAATACTCAGAACGATATTTTTAAAGCTAAATCTAAATTTTAGATTATGATTTCGATGTTTTATGAATTGTATCTTGAAATATATGTATTTTAAATTCACTAATAAATTTACTTATAATAATGATTTTTCCTATTCATTGACAAATTGAAACATTTAATTTATGTATAATCTCTTTATTTCTTAGTTTTTCGAGCAGGATGGATAGGGTGGTTAAGATGTGATAAATCTGGCGGATTAGCTTCAAAATACTGAATTTCTTTCATTCCATTAGCAGAGATTTGCCACAGCTCGGGATGGTTCTTCTTAAAGTCATTATACCATTTACATATCTGTGAACATTAATATTAGTTTAGAAATAGTGTAATAGTAAATATTATAAATATATGTCAGGCTTGAATAGGTTTTTCAGTAAGAAATTCTGAGAATTAATACAAAGTGCGAACTTGTGCAATATTATATCCGAGAAAAAAAATACGTAGCAAGTATTTCTGTTTTTTCTTAAAACTGAATGAGCAATTTCTTTTTCATGCACTTACAAGTTAGCTGCGTTGCAAAATATCTACCTACATAGATTATTCAAATGACACTGCTAGAGCAAGTTTAGACTACGAATTAGAAAATTACGAATTATTAATATTGCGACCGAGAAATACATTCGAAAAGTGTGTAACTCACCTTAGTGTATTTTGAAATATCAACACCAACAGCCTCCAAAGTCATAGTTGTATTAACGAGAGGAAAGTCAGCAATTGTTAAGTGATCTGCCGCAACGTGATTGGTGCCCGTACGGGTAAGGTATGTTTCAAAAACTTCCATAGCCATGTGGACTCTCTTTAGGCCTTCAGCAGTTCGTTGGTAATCAAAGAATATAGGCGCCATCTGAAATTATATATACTAGAGGATAATATCTTAGTATTGGGTGAGTCACCAGCAGCGATGAATTTCGGGATACGATTAGCAATGTAGTAGCGGACAGCGAAATCAAGTAGCTATGCGAATTTTTCTGGAATGTGCCAAATAATATGGAGAGTATGACGCGTTGCGAATTATGTGGAAGATACATCGCACATTGGAAATGGAAGTTAAAAGTTTGATAACAATAAAGCATAATTTTAACTAAAAAGCGAATTGAAAGTAGGTACGACTTATGTTTGCAACTTTGAAATATTATTTTGTAAGAAGTGTCGAGTTAACGATGGAATACATTCTGTCAAGTTATGAAGTTTTGATTATTTTTAATAGTTATATTGTCTCTTTTTGAGGACTTACCGTATAAGCCGATACATTAGCGTAGTAGGTGGTCAAATTGAACAGCAACCGATGGTTTATTATGGCTCTGTAATAATGTATTGCACAGTTATTTAAGGAAAGTTCTGACATTACATAAGGTCTACAATTATTTTCTTTTGCAAGTCTTTTAAGATATATTCTTTAAGACTTCTATGACTTCAAGTATTTTAGTGTATTCTTGGATCATTATTATAGATTCTAGTTTTAAGCACAGATAGTCTGAATTTTATTACAGTAAAAATAAATATTTTCCCTGAGGTGACGGGGTAAGAATACAATTCACCACCCATCTTGCAAATAGGTCAACGTAAATAACAACTAGCATGTCATAACATGCTTATAATATCTATGCAAAAGAAAGAAAACCGTAATAAAATTCGTCTGACCAGCGTGGTATTGTCCATCAATTTATTTCCCTTTGCGGAGGAGGCTCGAGTCCAGCAGTGGCACGTATATGAGCTGTGATGAATGTGTGGTGACTATCTGCCACTAAGACAACTTGGACCGCAACCCAACATGCGAAGCAATCCGCTTCGCTAATGAATATTGGGCCATACAACATGATACCTGTGTTTTGCATGTGCTATCCGGACCACACGCAGACTGAATTCTAGTCTATACTACTTTTAACTGAATGAATGAGAAATAAATATATATTTTATTTAAATAGTAAATATTTCATTATTATAAATGGTTTGAAATAAGGTCGCTTTTTACAATGGTTTGAGTTTAATATATTTCCCACAGCAATTTAAAGTTTATAGTAATAATTATTATGTTACTAGCTGACCCAACAGACGTTGTTCTGTTAAAATAAACGCCACCAACCGGGTCCAATTGTGAATCTAAACCATCCTCGAATCCCCTTGAACAAAACATTTTGTCAACATCGGTCCAGCCGTTTAGGAGTTCAGTGACATACACACGTACACAAGAAATTTATATATAAGACTATCTGACCCGGCGAACTTCGCACCGCCTTTTTCATAACTATATTGTTTTAGTATTTATCAGTTTGGTTTTAGTATCCGTGCGGTGACGGAGTAAGAATACAATTCACCACCCGTGAGTGTTGTAAAAGACGACTAAGGGATATATTATATATTATATATTATAGATATTGCCTTCTTTATCGATTCCAAAACCTTTTTAATCTAGATGTACATGTAATTATGCTAAAAATGTCGAACCGACGCGCAACGGGACGAACGTCAAATGTTTGACAGGTAAGAACGGTTTGTATGTGAAAATAAAATTATATTATTAGTATTTTGCTAGCAATTTTCCATATTTTCTCACTGTATAAACCATCCCTGGACTTCCACAAATAATGCAAGACCAAAATTAGCCAAATCGGTCCAGCCGTTCTCGAATTTTAGCGAGACTAACGAACAGCAATTCATTTTTATATGTAGATATAGATTGTACAAATGTGCAGTACTAAACATTCGGTCTTTGTAAAGTAGTAGGTAACAAGAATCCATGGTCATGTCTCTTACCTATTGTTTTAGATAAATGTTATCTCGTCGTCATTGCCACTCAAAATTTTAAAAATAATTATACAGGCAAGGCCGCGAAAGCCTAGATTTTTTTTTAAAGATTATCACACTACTTGCACTTTTTAATTTCTTAACGACTTTTAATGAGACAACTGTTTATTTGAAGATCACAGTTAAGCCTGAATATCAGTGGGCTTAATATTGGCGGAGTTTCATAACATCCCTAATGAAAACGTTGCATATCGTAATTATCTAGGCACATGTCTTAATTAATTAAAGTTGTGTTACAGTTACCTCAGTTTTGGGTCCTGTGGGTACAATGAAGAGTCTGGTTTATATTTATCACATAAGTACTGCATGATGGCCACACTCTCGCCAAGATAGAAATCATCATCGGCCAGCACTGGGATCTCCTTTTGAGGGTTCATCTGTCAAATTCACCTTGTTTGAATATCTTGCTATTGAAAGTTATATTTATGGATAGCCTATTTCTATTGCAAATAATATAATTTAACTGAGTATTATTGGACAAACAAAGAGATCCATAAGAACTCGGATCAAAGAACACATAGCCGATGTGAAGCACCGCCATGACACTAGATCTGCAGTCTGTGAACATAGTCAGGACCGCGCCCGCCATAATATCAGGTTTGATAAACCACAAATCCTCGCAAAAGAACACCGATACCTGCCTAGAATGGTACGCGAGGCTATTGAGATTAAAAAACACAAAAATTCAATAGAGAGGATGGCTGGGTGTTACCATCAAGCTGGGATCCTGTTATAAACATTATTAAAAACAAATCCAAAAAGACCACCACAAGACTGCAAGACACCGTGAGCTCATATTGTATAGATTTGACCCACAATAATAATAACTAAAGATAATTTTATAAATTAAAACCTTTTAGTAACATAAAGTAAGCCGCCTTCAAAATTAACATTAATTTAGCATCATGTCACCTGAGTTTTCTTGCCGGATCTTTCTCAGTGTGATCGTGTTCCGATCCGGTGGTAGTATACTAGATTATTAGTTAGTTTTTTAAATATAATTACTATTAATTTTAATGTTTAATTATTCCTAACCATAAACAATATAATTTTTTCATATAGAATCATTTTCTTCTTACACTGGCAATAAATTTTGTATCAAAATGTGGGTCAATATTTAATAACTAATTTCTGTATCGGGTAGATAACTATAAATTTTCTGCAGTAACGATGACTTGTTGGACGTGAGACATCTTAGTCCACCCATGACCATGAACGCTGTAAAGTGTTCGAAACGTCGGGTAATCAAAAATCAAATACAAACGCGATAAAATCCGTAAAGTAGTTTTATTTAAAATGAGTATTTTTTTTATTATCTATACTAATAAATAAAATTGGAGTGTCTGTTTGTAATGTCAAAATAATAGGCTTTTTTCATGCTCACACGGTTATTTGCACGACACCTATGCCTAAAATAGCAATTAAAAAATTTTTGTCTGTCTGTTTGTTCCGGGTAATCTTCAAAACGGCTGGACCGATTTCAAAAATTCTTTCACCAATGGAAAGCTATAATATCAGGGCATATACTAGGCTATATTTTATCCCGGTATTCCCACGGGAACGGGAACTACGCGGGTAAAACGACTATAACCTATAACCGAAGCGAAGCGAGGGCGGGTTGCTAGTATAATATATAACAGATATTATCGTCATAGATCTAGTCCAATTATGCTGCTAGACACGTATCTTGTTTTAGTATGAGAAGGTTTTCGCTAAACTTATCCATGCTGGGCCATGTAGGTATGGGGATTTCACAACTGAACTGATGAAATTGATCTTTTCCTACATGGTTTGTGTGTGTGTATATGGGCGTAGAGGTCCTAAGTGGAGGCGAGTGAAGAACAAGATTATGTTGGATAACAGTGACCTACAGAAACTTTTGAACAATTATATTATTATTAATCTTGATCTCCATCTTTCAACCCGTTCAGCCACGTTGAGTGGAAAAAGTAATGTTAACGCATTTGTTCACTCACAGACGAAGTTAATAAAATGATAGCAATTAGTTATGATAATCATCATTCAGCCTTTCATTGTCCACTGCTGGAGGTGGCCTCCTTCATGTGCGATCGCACTGGCGAAACATGAAGGTGACAGGATCCTGTCTAGCAGCTTTCACAAAGTCGTCGGTCCACCTGGTTTTCATCCTACACTACTACTGAATACAAGTAATCCAGTAAAAAATTTACCTAATTTTATTATAATTATTTATTTACATACATAATAAAATTTTAACATATAAAAGTACCTAATAATTTTATTAATGCCTTCATAATATTTAGCGAAAGGAACTTTATCCTTATTCCTATATTTTCCTTCCGATTCTTTACACTGTTCCACGTCATCTCTTTTATTTTTCTTAGTATTTAGACGTTAAAATTGTTTGTTACCTTCGCATATTCCTCAGTCATATGCTCTCCATTGTTAAAGTTGACGTCGATCAGTTCGAAAGGTATGTCTAAGGCCGCCAGAACTTGTCTGCAAGACAGTGACGGAGGGCCGTCAGATACAGCATACAATTTCAGAACCATTGTTCTAGGATGTACTCTGAAAGTATTAATTAAGACCAGTCAAGATTTATAAAGATTACCCGAACACGTTTCAGGTATAGTATAAAGGTGTATAGCATTTATCTAAATGGAATTAGTCAATAAAATTTTTGCCGGATTTAAACAAACTCTGTAACAACGATGACTGGTTGGATGTGAAACATCTTTGTCCTTCCGATAAAATTCGTAAAAATAGTTTTATTTCAGACTGGTGTGAACATCAGAAGTCATTAAACAATAAATAATTTAAAATGTCGACTAATGATATGTACCTAGTAGGCATAAGGGCATTTGCGTCTGATGCCTCTCTAAACGAATTTTCTGGTGGACGGACGGAGATTAGTCTGCCACCCGTAGTAAGACCGACCACGTGAGGGCAACGCCTCAGCAATACTGTTAATATTGTTTTGTTGCTGGGGGAGCGGCGGATAATCCGCCGGGTCATCCATGGATTGTCAAGTAATCGGTACCAGTGGTCGTTCCAATGGCGATGGCCCCTCGCCATTGGACACGGCACGGCACGCGGTAGGTTTTGAGGCCTAAATTGCAGGTAAACTCAATATTGAATCGGTATTCTTCGATTGATTTGATTTTATCCTTATCGTATACATCACTCTCTTGCGCTTCGACATTCTAAATACAAACGTGACACAACACGGCAGAGTAAATATTGGTAACTAAATAAAACCATAACGAAACCCGGGGGCATAGATCACGTTAAGCGCGGACGATTGATGTTACTTGCGACACATAAATGCTTTTTTTTTTTTTGGGGTGGGCTGCGGTCGGCGCGCTCCTAGCACCACTCCGTCCGGGGCGACAGAGGGGCGTAAGCACGCACACCCGCAACCCATCCGAACACCACGTCGCCTTCGTCGTTGGGCCGTCACCGGAGCAGGGTTACTAGTCATGCTCGAACGGAAGTAATCCGGCGGTGGAGTGAAGATCTAGAGTCCCCCGTAGCAGGGCGGGGGACTGTGGAGGCGGTTGCGCCGCATCTCCACCGCTGGCTCAGGAGAAGGCACGGCAGCGTTACATTTAGGATGGTGCAGGTGCTTACCGGACATGGGGTCTTCGGTAAGTACCTGCACAGAATTGGAAGAGAAGAGGTCCCAGGATGTCATGAGTGTGGCGCGCTAATCGACGATGCGCGCCACACACTGGAAGTATGCCCCGCCTGGGCGCCTCAGCGTCACGTCCTGTCAACGGAACTGGGAATAACAGACCTGTCGCTGCCGACCATCATCTCCAAGATGCTCGGCAGCGACAGCTGTTGGTCGTCGATGGCCTCCTTCTGTGAGGCTGTCATGACAAGGAAGGAGGCCGCGGAGCGGGCACGCGAGGCGCTTGCGTCAGCTGACTCGCTCCGCCGGCGACGACCAAGGAGGAGGAGACGCCGCTATGTGCTCCTCCACCCACCGTTCTGAATGATGACAGGACGTGGCCAGGCGGCCAAGTGTTGGGGTGTCGGGGATAGAATGTTATCAGACGATCTTTCCGGCACCTCGTAATAGCGCGGAAGGGGCCACTGTGGTTTTAGTGGGTATTTCGGTCACCTCTGTGGCCGGCGAGTCCTACACACACTCCCCTGTCTGTAACCGGCGGGGGATAGTGCGTAAATGCATTTCCACAGCGTGAAAAAATAAAAAAAGGGTTACTTGTCATCAGTGGTCGGCCCGACGGAATACCCCTATTTGGGGTGCTCTCTCATCGACCGACGTCCTCCCCAAAGGGGGGGACGTCGGTCTTTCCTCACGCGGTCGGCCTCTCGGCGGGGGACGGACTAACTCCCCGGTCACGTCACCCGCGGCCTCGGCTAGGGCTGCATGACGCGATGGCGAGGCCTCGCCACGCTATATGATAGTAAGTGTAGTTCCGACCAATCGTCACAGTAATATCGTCAGATAACTATTATATTAACTACTAGCAAACCACCCTCGCTTCGCTTCGGTTATAGGTTATAGTCGTTTTACCCGAGTAGTTCCCGTTCCCGTGGGAATACCGGGATAAAATATAGCCTAGTTTACGCCCTGATATTATAGCTTTCCATTGGTGAAAGAATTTTTGAAATCGGTCCAGCCGTTTTGAAGATTAGCCGGAACAAACAGACGGACAGACAAAAATTTTTTAATTGCTATTTTAGGCATAGGTGTCATGCAAATAACCGTGTGAGCATGAAAAAAGCCTATTATTTTGACATTACAAACAGACACTCCAATTTTATTTATTGGTATAGATTACAGAAATCACGGATTAAAAGAATTGTCACAATTTGAAATATTTTTGAAATTTTAATTCTTGTGTTTAATGAAAATATTTTTTTATTGAATCATTCATCGTCAATAATCATTTTCTGGAAAAACGTTATGCCCTATCAGTTCCGCTCATAATCTGTTCCTTTATGCATATATACTTATACCAAATAATTTTGATATTTCACATCTGCCAGGCGTCCTAAGCAACGACTCTCTTTTTTATTATCATATAAGCTTAGAAACTTTCTCTTTGTGAGCCTACCTACTATAGATTGAATAACTGTCATTTACTTGCAATAGATTATCTTCATCCATAAGATTAAACTTGTTTATTACGTAATATGATTAGATTCTGCGATTGTAAACGAGTGTTTAAATTATCAACGTAGTAGGTATGTATGTATATCTATCACAATCCGAATTTCTTGACTATCTATAGTAGCATAGTAGTAAAAGGTTATAAATTGTAAACCAACACTTACCGAGTTTTCCAAAAGAAATCCAAATACGTCTTATACGATCGAGTTCAAAACAAACACTGCCTTCACCCTTCACTGCCTTGTCGCATGCCATGCTGCATTGGCCTTAATAGTAGCACAATTATATTCCTTTCACTAACTCGGCACCGATTGTACGACTACGCCTAACATTAATTAATGTATAAACTAATAAGTAGTAAATGTACTCTAAATTATTATATCATTTTTAAATTAAATTGCATTAATTGAGTTAATGGATACATAGTCTATACCAGCTATACTCTAAGTGTGTTCCGCGGAACCCTAGGGTTCCGTGATACCTCTGTCGGGGTTCCGCAAGAATTTAGAAATAAAAAAATCAAAACACCTCTCTCTGGTCGCTCCGCGGCTGTGTGGACTCCGCGGCCGCGCGGAGACAAAACGCTATGAATGTTATTTATTTATTTATTTGTATTTGTATAAGCTTGTGTTACATTAGCTGGTACAATATCTCATAAGTTTGGTCTCAACAATTTTATACTTGTACAACGCGTTCGCTCTAAGTTTGCCGGTCTGTGGAATGCGCGTACCCTCCCCCACGTGACAACAAAACTTATAATGTGTCATAGTTTTACCCAAATATCTAACGTACACAATTTTTATTGTTACAATTAAATAAAAAATTTCGAACGTCATACACTCATACCTATCGCCAGCGGCAAACTTAAAACGAGCGGGTAGTATACTTGTAAGCGCTCAGTCTCTTTGATAAAAGCCGCCTCTGAATTAGACGCTATAGTTGTCAACTAGCGACTTTCGTCTCTAACTTCAAAGGATAAAGTCGATATTGTTTACAACGCTATTTTTAAATTTCTGTTTTTATTTTTGCTTTTTGTTTATCAAAGGTGCCGACTCGAGTATTTTCGAGAATATTTGAGATCGAGTCTAGGACTAAGTATAAAAGCGGCGATCGCGCGTTGGCGTCGTCAAACTTACTTACCGGGTTGAGAGCCTTCAGCTCGCCCATTGCCCGCGTTAAGCTGTCAAGGTCATCTGCGACCAACAGCTAAATATACACAAAAAAAAAAAAAAAAAAAAAAAAAAAAAAAAGTTGGCGTCGTCAGTTGATGATTAGCGTTCGGAGCGATAAGTTACTACCTACTTACAAGCTCGCTAGCGAGAAACTAGTGTTCATTGTTTTACTGCCTGCTGTATTCTGTTGTCTCAGTTTTATACATTTCTTCCCTGTAGGTTCTAAATTTAGTCTCTTATACGCAGTAACGATTGTGCATTATTTAAACCCCACTATCCTGACTTGTAACATTATAAATAAAGAAGAATGGAACGTTGGCTTAAAGGTGTTAAACGTGTTCCAACAACATCTTCTAATGACGCTGAATGTTCAAAAGCAATGCGCGCGGAGAATTTAGCAATCACCGATCCAGAAGATGATGCCACGAGTGCCACGACGTCAAGCTCGACGGTTTCAAAGACGAAAAAAAGGAAGTATGATGAATCTTATATCAGTTTCGGATTTGTTGATTCCAACGGCTCACCTCTCTGCATGCTCTGTAGTAAACTGCTTCCTAATAGTTCCATGGCACCTGCCAAATTGCGTCGACATTTAGAAACCGTACACCCCGAGACTAAAGACAAGAATAAAGAATTTTTTGTTCGCAATAAAGATCAGTTATTAGAAAGTCAAAAAAATATGATGCATGTAACACAAACTACCAACGAAAAGGCCACGGAGGCATCATACTTAGTTAGCTATCGCATTGCACAAGCAGGTGAAGCGCACACTATCGCTGAGAAATTAATAAAACCATGTGTATTAGACATAACAAAATGTATGCTTGATGAAAAATCTGCAAAGCATCTTTCTACTGTTCCGCTATCAAACGATACTGTTTCACGACGAATCCATGATCTGGCAAGCTACGTCAAACAAGAACTAGTTACACGTCTACAAAATACACGATTCGCTTTGCAAATGGACGAGTCGACTGATGTCGCTGGTTTGGCTATCCTGCTGGTTATTGTGAGATATCCATATAAAAGTTCTTTTGAAGAAGACATGCTTATGTGTTCATCGCTGCTTACAAACACTACCGGGGAAGAAATTTTTAATAAAATAAATATATTTTTTGAAGAACATAATCTCAGTTGGAACAATTGCATTGACATTTGTACAGATGGGGCCAAGGCGATGACAGGTAAAACAGCAGGAGCAGTGTCACGAATGAAAAATAAAGCGCCTAATTGTAGTTCCAGTCATTGTATTCTGCATAGACAAGCACTTGCGATGAAGCAAATGCCGTCTAATCTAAAATTAGTTATGGATGAAGCGGTAAAAATAATTAATTTTATCAAATCACGACCACTACAATCCCGATTGTTCTCATTATTGTGTGAAGATTATGGCAGCAAACATAAAACACTGCTGCTCCATACAGAAGTGCGATGGCTGTCTCGGGGAAAAACTTTAACAAGGCTATTTGAACTTAGAGCCGAGTTACAAATGTTTCTTTCAGCAGATACTTCTTTTAATTTGAAGGACCGTTTGTATGATAAAACTTGGTTGTTCCGATTGTCTTTTATGGCGGATATCTTTCAAAAACTTAACGAATTAAATTTATCGTTGCAAGGTAAACAGACAACAGTGTTTCAGGCCTATAATAAAATAACTGCTTTTAAAAGAAAATTAGATTTTTGGATCATTTGCATTGGTAAGAAAGAAATAGAAAGTTTTACGTTACTCAGTGAGTTTGTTAGCGAAAACGACTCAGAAATGTTTGAAGATAATGTGTTTGAAGAATTGGTCCAATATCTCAGTTCGATGCGCGCATCTTTTGAAAAGTATTTTCCCGAAGAACACAATACAAAAATTAAAGTGAACTCCTGGATTCATAATCCTTTTTTACCCAACTTGGAAAAGCCTGAAAACATGTCAAATGAGATATATGAATCTCTTTTAGAAATGTCATCAGACACAAGTATGGAGTCATTGTTCAAAACGACGCCTCTTAATGATTTTTGGTGCAGAATCCAAGATGAATATGCAATGCTTGGCCAAATGGCTCTGGATATTCTTCTCCCGTTCCCAACTACATATTTGTGCGAAACAGGATTCTCTACCTACGCAGCCACGAAAACAAAATATCGCAATAGACTGGACGCCGAAGCTGATATGAGACTCCAACTTTCTTCCATCAAACCTGATATCAAGCAATTGATGAAAAATAAAAAACAGTTTCATACCTCCCAGTTAAAAAAACAGTTTCATACCCCCCCCCTTCCCCTCCCCTTTTTTCTTTTTTAATGTTTTCTATTATTGTCCTTACCAAGTGGTGAAGTAAATAATAATTAGTAACTGATACATTGTACTTTTATTATGCTGATTAATATAGAATACACTTATAAAAATAATTGTTTTATTGTAGGGTTCCATCAAGTATTTTGCTTCCCAAAAGGGTTCCGTCATTTAAAAAGTTTGAGAACCACTGGTCTATACCAATAAATAAAATTGGAGTGTCTGTTTGTAATGTCAAAATAATAGGCTTTTTTCATGCTCACACGGTTATTTGCACGACACCTATGCCTAAAATAGCAAATAAAAAATTTTTGTCTGTCTGTCTGTTTGTTCCGGGTAATCTTCAAAACGGCTGGACCGATTTCAAAAATTCTTTCACCAATGGAAAGCTATAATATCAGGGCGTAAACTAGGCTATATTTTATCCCGGTGTTCCCACGGGAACGGGAACTACGCGGGTAAAACGACTATAACCTATAACCTATAACCGAAGCGAAGCGAGGGCGGATTGCTAGTCTAAAATAAATTTGCAATTTCAATGAGTTTCTTATCCGCTTGCTGTGTATGAATGAAAAAGATTTATCAAAATTTAAGCAAAGTCATTTTGCGAATTTTACCTCGTTTAAGTAGTTATTTTTCTTTTATCTACCATTAGGTTATTGATGTCCACCGTTAGATGTAAGTTTCCTCATGAAGGGTACTTATAATTGCCAGGCGTGTCTGATAGGTTAAGAATCGCAGTTTACGTTGTAAGTTGCCCAGGAGAGCGCTGCTGCCCTTTCCACTTGCGCTTCATTAGCTAGTATTTATAACGCCCATGTCAAAATAAGCGACATTAACTCTTCATAACACGGGGATCTGCTTTTACCAGCATCGCACCATACAGTACCAGGATCGCAGCATACAGTATCAAGAAGTACTGCATTCTCCAGCAAGAGAACTTTAAGATTTGGGATGGGATGTAGTGGGCCGTAGTAACCACTGAAGTGTTGGGGTAACCATGAAAGATTTGCGATGTCCGACACTGCGAATAACAGTCCATTATATATGTAAGTATTAGACATACGATAAGTATTACACTTATCTGTTATACTTATCTGGTATTGTTATTATCTATCAACATATTTAATTCCTTAATTATAATAGCAACAAAAACAGAATTAACGCACAATTTTTTGTACTATACCTACATAATTAGAGTCCTCCATATTTTTTTTTTTTTTTTTTTATATATTCACGCCTTTTTCCCATAGGGGTAGGCAGAGTCCACTGCCCTCCACCTGCTACGATCTTTGACATATTCAGCGTAGCACAGAGCGGTTCTCTGTGGGCCACTTTTCGCCCCCGACGGAAACGAGACGTGACGTGTCGCGAACCACATCGCCGCCATTCGTACAGTTTTTTTTAATTTTTGAAACTCATTGCGTTTCCGCGAGAAATACATACACATATAATTAACGGACACAAATTACATCCAGACTCAGAACAACAATTTGTGGATCGCACAAAGTGTTGTCCTGCGTGGGATTCGAACCCCCGACACTGGCGCTGTAGGTCACTAGCATTAACCACTACGCCATCTGTGCAGTCCTCCATATTAGGTTCAATAATAAAAAAAAAACTGGCACATTATAGTTATTAAGCCAATTCTGTGGATAATATTAATATTTTAGTATGTCATTAGTTAAGAGGACCAGAAATTTCTTATTATCAATGAAATTATGGTTTTAAGCGCTTAAATGGTATTGGTGTTTTAGTTATTGTAAACAAAGAGCCATATTAAAATTAATTTTAATGGGTATTATGAAATTAAGATTAAAATACCATAAAAAATACTTTTTATGGTATTTTAATAAAAAAATAAAAAAAGACACCCAAGAAATAAAAAAAAAATAATAATGAGTATGACTTCCTCTTGCAGCGATTATCGCTTTCTGCTTTCCACCAGGCTTTTGAAGGTGTCCTGTGGAATGTGCTCCCTCAGCCGAGATCACACATTTAAGCTGCCTGATTTTTTCTAGAGGTGGTTGGACAGATCGTACTCGCCTTTTTAGTAGGTCCTGAACGTACTTAATAGGGTTAAGGTCGGGGCTTCGCGTAGGTCAATCTAAACGACGGACACCAACCTCTTCCGTATAAGCATTTACGTAGCCAGAACGGTGGGCCCGAGAATTATCTTCCATGCAAATGGCATTTTCGCCAATAACAGTCAGTGCGGGTTGTACATGTTGACAAAGGATTTCTGTTATGTACCTTTGTGCATTTAGTGAGCCCTTTTCAATGAATACTATCTCGGTACGATAGCTGGCAGTTACGTCCGGCCGAAACATAACGGATCGTCCACTATAGGAGGTGATTTATTCAAAATACACGTCCGTATAGCATTTTTCTGGTCTTCTTAATACTCGCCGACGTGGGTCCTCACCATGCAAAGAAATTCGAGCCTCATAGGAGAAAAGTACGCTACTCCAGTTACCGAGTGTCCAAGATAGGCAATTTGTAGCAAACCTTAATCGAGCAATCCGGTGCACACAGAGTATCTTGGGGGCCCGTGCTGGTCGTCGACAACAGTCCATAGGCTCGTGTTTAACTTGTGCGCCTCGTACTTCTTCAAGGTTTATTTTAAGGTCTATGTAATTGCATTTGCGGTTCCTCAGCGCATGAGTTACTAAAAAGCGATCATCTTTTAGTTGTGTACAACATTTCCTCCCAGAACCTTGCTTTCTCTGAACGGAACCAGTTTTTTGGACGGTCGAACGGCTCCATCTTTAGCCGCTGTGAGACATAACATTGGCTACATCCCTCTTCCAGCAGCACTATAATTTACCCAGCACTTATTGCTTTTTCTGTCGTTATAATATACACAAAGATATCTGTTTTATGTCACAATAAGGTAGAATTATATGATAATAAAAAAAGGACAAAAATAATTTTAAATTAAACGGTTTTATTGTAAAGAAACAGTAAAAATAAAATCGTGGGACACTATAAAACAAACATTTTAATCGACGATTGTAGATATTTGACGGGCCCCACGATTTTATTTTTACTGTTTCTTTATAATAAATCCGTTTAATTTTAATTTTTTTTTTCCTTTTTTTTATTTTCAAGTTTTTATATTGATTTTGTATAGAGCACTGTATTCTACTTGTCAAGCCCTTTCATTTAATACCCATATTAATGGGATTGAAAAACAAATAGGTTGTCTGCCATTATGTAGCGGCGGCCATCTTAGATTTTGAATTTGTATAGTGCATTGTATTCTACTTGTCAAGCCCTTTCATTTGATACCCATATTGATGGGATTGAAAAAAAAATAGGTTACCCGCCATTTTGTAACGGCGACCATCTTGAATTTATAAAAATATTGATTATACATAATTGTCTTGTCACCAAAACCAAAGGCGTAAGTATGTATACCAAATTTCAGATCACTCGGTTAACAGGAAGAGGGTGAAATTTCAATTACTAAATTTGACCCAACAAAGAAAAAATAAACAAACAAACGGGGTAATAAACTAAGAGCCTGTGGACCACAGACCTTCGTGATTTTATTAAAGCTGAAAGTTTGTCAGCGCATGCTCCCAACACAGGTTAGAACGGTGGCCCATTATGAAGTTTGGGTTACAGTGGCTTTGGCAGATAAAAGGTAGGGGAGACCTAGCATAGTTGTGACAATTTTTATATAAAGAAACATAACTCAATACAGAAATATGCCATAACTTTGAACTCTTTACCTTACGTAGCACAGTTATTACTCTTTTAAAATCAGTCAACAACTTCAGAAAAAGATGCAAGGTTTCTGAGAAATTCCACGTAAAGTGAAACTACTCCCTTTGTCACAATTCTCCTAATACTGAGGTAAGTTGTGACAGCCGTGTATTTGGTAGATAAAAATACTTTTATATGAATTATAAACATAATACGCATTGTTTTGCAGAAAAATACTTTAATTGTCCATTTTGGCATAATTTGTAGGAACTAAAATAATATTTAACATTAACATAACAACCAATATTTTTTTATAAATAATTGTAGTATTATTACGAAATCAATGGTTTTAAAATCAGTGAAAAATCTTAATTTCACCTTATACACAATTATGAAACAGTAGTAATTACAGACGTACTGCAGTTCGTCTCCTGTGCAATCTTCATAAGACCAACTTTTGTATTCCAGGCACTGAACCCACTTCTCATTTGATCTGCTACTGGTATAGGATTCAAGGTAGCATACGCAAAAATAGTCATTTTCTGCATCTTTTACAGGATCTTCTTTCGCAACACCTTCACTTTTCTTCAGTGGCGTAGCGTGCCTTGGTGGGGCCCCGTATAAAAAAATTTTGGGGGCCCTTATGAAGGGTAAAGATATAACACAAAAGAAAAAAAAGTGTTTGCATAAAATTGATAGAAACACATATTCATCATATCATAATTATCTATTTATCGTTTTTTTTTTTCATTTTATAAACAATCAAATTAAATATACACTCTCCTTGCCTTTTTTGATTGATTTATTAAATGATTTATAATTACTTTTGATTTTTACTACTTACTGTTTGATTTTATTGTTGTTATTGTTAATATTTGCATGTGTAGTACGTAGTACTTATTTTAGTTTTAGGTATTCTCAACAAAACAAAAATATTGTTCTAATTCTCATGGTCTTTGAGACCGAGGGAAAAAGTCCTCAAATTGTACCGGCAATACTTCTTAAATGTGACAACCTGAAAAGAGTCTTCAGGTTTAAGTATTTAGGGCACATATTGACTCCTGATCTCAAGGACAATGATGACCTGGAACGGGAACGGAGGGCACTGTCAGTGAGAGCGAACATGATAGCTCGCCGGTTTGCACGATGTACAACACAGGTGAAAATTACCCTGTTTAGAGCCTATTGTACATCTTTCTACACATGCAGCCTGTGGGCTAGACATACTCGTAAATCTTACAGTGCCCTCCGTATCCAATATAATAACGCGTTCAGGGTGCTGTTGGGGCTGCCGCGCTTCTGCAGCGCGTCAGGGATGTTCGCCGAGGCTCGCGTGGATTGTTTTTACGCCACAATGCGCAAAAGGTGCGCATCTTTGGTACGTAGGGTGCGGGCCAGCTCAAACAGCATCCTGGCCATGGTTGCAAGTCGACTAGACTGCTTGTATATGAATCACTGCTGTGCCGTCTCTCATGGTGTGACGCAGTAGTGATTAAGCAGATATTATTTTCTTTTCTTTTATTTTAATAAATTCTCATTTGATTTTTGATTTTTGTAATTTTAATTAACTTTAGATTAAGAATTACTAACAATAATGAGTCTTGGTTACTTGAATAAATATTATTATTATTATATTATTAAGTAGTAAGCGTTGAGTTTGCTGACAATCGTCACACCATAGGCCGCTACTGAAAAACAGCGTTGTGGTGTTACCACAACATAAAGCTGAGTAGCGATCTTTTTATTCGCTTGCGGGTGGGATCCTAGCTCTTACATCTATGTATGTTTATGTAAAATAAGTTGTACAAATATGTATCCTCCTGCGAGGGAGAAATAAACTATTTTTCTTTCTTTCTTTCTTTTTTTACTTTTGTCATTTCTGAAATAATAAAAAAATTGGGACGTATTTATTAATTTTTGGTTGCGGATGTCGGGGGCCCCCGTGGCCGGGGGGCCTCGTATAATTGATACGGCAGATACGGCGGTAGCTACGCCCCTGCTTTTCTTGTTGTTCTTCTCCTTGGTTTTTTAGGTTTATTTTTTTCTTACCTTAGAACACGCTTTTTACACTTTAAGTTTTCACTATTTCCATTTCATCGACGTTCCAAATAACTTGTACATTTAATATTTTCTTCCTCTTCCGTAAATACTGTTAGACTAGCATAACCCATAGATGCAGCCATATGAGTTTTTTTATCTTAGAAAGTCTATTTCTTTTTTATGTATCTTTGCAGAGATAGGTTGTTGATTTAAGAGGATGCGGCCTTTCGAAGACTGACTTCATAACGTAATTTCTTAAAGGCCAATTCATAAACGACGACATCAACCATTCCCCTACCAGTCTTTCATTTTTATTTATTAGACACTCTAAAAAAAAAATCAGCACAACACTACAAAACCTGTCTAAATAAATTTCTGACAAAAATCACACATTTAATAGGGACTTAAATTGCCGATCACCTTTTATATGAAACTTAAGTTTTAAGAGTTGAATAAAACAAATAAACATATACATAAACATAATAAAAACATTGCAAAAAGCATGCAGAAAATAAAAGTAAAATAGGAGAGTTGTGATAGCGTGTCACAACTCTCCTATGTGCCAAAAATCGCAATCTATTCAGAATAATAATTTGTAATTTTAAAACAAGATGCAAACACAATAAAAGAGTACCACGTGTTGAAACTTCAAAAGCCGCACAATCTGAAAAAAAAATGCAAATACAACATTACTGCAATAGATCACGATCTAAATACATTCAAAATATTGATGAAAAACTTACTTTTCTGTTTTTTTACCATGTAGATGCTGTTACTCACACAACCACCTGCCGTGTACCCATAGATAATTCACTATAAATAAGATAGATATACTGAGGTTTTAAATTTGAAAACTGAGTACATGGTTTGAGAGATGGCGCTATTTTCAATAATAACGAAACAAAGTGTTACTAATCGCTCAATAGATGGCGCTGCTTTTAAGGCGACCTCTAGCAGTATTTTAGTGAAATATTTAGTGTGATATAAATTATTTATTTAAACGGAATAAATGTAAGGTCGCTTGACCCTTTGTAACACATAACACTATTAAGGAAAAAAAAAAAAAATAATAATAATTTTCGGGTGGGTTGCGGGAGTTGTGTGCTTAAGCCCCTCTGTCGCAAATATTTAAAGGATTTGCTATGGGAAATAAAACAGTTTTAATATGCAAAGAAACAAAACAATATTTATTTCCTTCCCGTTACATATTAAAATAATATAGCATGATGCACTTGCTCTACACCTTTGGTAGGCAATTATTCGATAGGGCGTCCGGTGAAATGCGTTGTCAAGGTAGAGGAGGATCTTGCTTCTTCAGTGTTGCTGTTTAAAACTTTCTAAGGCATTTGATAAACAATGTTTGACATACCGATCTACAGTACCACAGCTTTTATCTGATAAGACAATTATTGCGAAATCATCTGTCCTTACAAACAATGAGGCTATCATCTTTTTCGCTTGACTTGTCCTTTTTACTTCTATCGGCAAATATTCGAATGGAATGAATTCGAATAAATTCACAAACGAGTCCTGATTTAGATTTCTTGTTAAACACTAATATTAGTTTACGAGTTTTGTTCGAATAGGCGTGACGACAGTATAAAAGAATCGATGCATTAATGATTGTAGGGGAAAATACATATCAAAAAAATTCAATACGCTACTTTAGATTTATCTAAATAATTGAGATTATTAAGATTTTCAATAAATTAAATCATTAAAATACTGCATTCGGCCATTTTGGCTGAAACACCAATCACAGTGTATTACGTCACGTTAAGGTAAACTACTCTGTTTGTTGTTCTCAGTACTACTGATTACGCATTTGGATTGATTTTTTATTTGTTTACGTGTGATTTACCGACTCCACTCGATTATTACAATGGAACCAAGCTTTGTTAAAGCAAACAGCTCAAATTTGCCCAGGATTGATGTATTGATGTTGCGTGATTTCCTCGCTACAAATAAAGAATTTTGCTCGCCTGAGTTTAGAAACGTAAAAACTTCTTTGTAAGTAAATTTTTGTTTATCTTTACTACCATGTTTCTAGTAACCTAATCTCTAGTACCAACTTAGATATAATCTAACTCGTTTTGATGTGAGTTTATTTTATTTTCATAGCTTATTTTTACATTAAACTTGTCATTGTTTATTCTTGAGGTTAGCTCCCTCACAGCTTTGCGAGCTTTAACCACTTAACTCTTATTATTTTCTTGTTAGGAACATGTACAAATACTTTGTTGGGGGTTTTTATAGATGTATTTTTGCACTGAGGTACTGCACACCACTTATAAACTTTGGAATTCATTTTTATCACAAGAATTAATTTAATGTTTTGCTTACTTTCTTCGCTACACATAGACACAAGGCAGTGTTTACCTTAACGTGACGTAACAGCCGACGCCATGACACCGGCGAGCTGTTTTCGCGCAATATTTAAAAAATATTGGAAAAATTGTTTTAAACTCCTTTAAACATAAATTTATTACCGAAATATAGGTTTTTTCGTAAATAGTAAGTGTGTGCCCACATTACGGAAAATGATTTCAAAATCTTTCGTCACGCCTATTGTCGAACATTTCCGTGTTCACGTCAATATTTGCTATGCAATATTTTACTACAATGTTGGTACTTGTACAAATTAAGAGCATCTCTTAACCTAATTATCTACCTTAAATTGCATCGATTTTAAAATTGATAATGATTCATTCCAAAGTAAAGAATGCTGTGAGTTCTTCTTCAATGCCTATTTATTTACTTTTCACTACATTGATATCTGTGACTATTAAAAGAATCGAACTGTTTGTCAAAGAGCAGTAACATATCTATTGTGGCCAATCACTCCATCGTTAAATGTTAAGATCTGAAATTGAAAGAAACCGTGACTATTAGTTACGAGCAAAATAAGATTATTTTTGTTGTAGTATGGTTTTCCATACTAGGTTCCATAGGAGGTTGATTCCTTCCATTAGGAGTATATTTTATTCTTGATAAAACTTCACGAAATTTAGGTGGGTTATTATCAATAATTCAATATATAAACTTAAAACTAAATAAATAACGCTAAACATTGAGAGAAATTCTTATTTACTTCTTCTTAAGTTACTAGATAAAACGTTTCATGGTTTTATCTTTGATAATTATGACTATTGACCCATATTTCAAACCAATCAAGGCTTTTTTGGGATAATAGGTTCTTTCCTAAGCTCTAGTTCATTTCTGCACCAAATCTCATAAAAATGGTTAAATGGCATAGATGAAAATACAGAGAGACAGAATTACATTCGCATTTATAATCTTAAAATAATATAATCCTTATTAATATTATAAATGCGTAAGTAAGGATGTTTGTTTGTTTGTTACGCTTTCACACTTAAACCAACGAACCGATTTCAAAATTCTTTCACCAATGGAAAACTATAATATCAGGGAGTGACATAGGCTATATTTTATCTTGGTGTTCTCACAGGAACAGCAACTACGCCACGGGTAAGGCGACTGAAACCGAAGCGAAGCGAGGGCGGGTTGCTGGTATATTATAAATTATTCCCGTGTGATAACGGAGTAAGAATACAATCCACACCCCCTATTTTAGTCGTGGATGTTATAAAAGACGACTAAGGGATATAAGATGCAGATAACGTTTATGCAAGAGAAGGAAAACTCAAAACAAAACCCTTAATCAACACATCAGATCGACTACTAAGTCGATCTGACGTAGTAGGTCTATTTCCCTTTCATAGTAAAGGAAGTTCAAGCACAGTGGGAGGTATATGGGCTAAGATTATGTTTATAAATAATATAAAAATATTATCGTTATTATAAATTATATAATAATGTATAAAAAAAAATGAACGTCTGTACAAAGTACGCATAGCAGAAGTGAAACTTCTTTATCCTTTGTCCCGTTGTTCCTTTGTCCCTTTATCCCTTTATCCCATTATCCTCCTATCACCTTATCCCTTTATCACTTTATTCCTTTTTCACTTTATCCCTTTTTCACTTTTTCCCTTTATCCCTTTATCCCTTTATCACTTTATCCCTGTATCCCTTTATCCCCTTACCCCTTATCCCCTTATCTCTTTATCCCTTTATCACTTTATCCCTTTATCCCCTTACCTCCTCATCCCCTTATCCCTTTATCACTTTATTCCTTTATCCCCTTATCCCTTACTCCTTTTATCCCTTTATCCCTTTATGTCCGCTTAAACGACATGCTATCCCTACTCTACTGGAGAAAGAACTCTTTCTTCGAATCGACCGTGGTGGGGACGAGGAAAAGATGGCGCGTAACGAAAAAATGTGACGCGTAACCGAAAAATGTATGATAATTTTTTTTCCAACTTCGATAAAGAAGTTTCACTTCAATAAGTATTATAAGAGAAGGAACTCGAAACAAAACCCTATACCAACCTGTCTGACCAGCATGGTATAGTAGCATCAATTTTCCTCCTGTTATGAAGGAGGCTCGAGCCTAACAGTGGGACATATGTGTGCTGAAATGATGATGATGAAGTATTATAATAATATATAAGTAAGGTTTAGGCTTGTCTAAAATTCGTTATAACAACCTAACATTGAGACTGAATGTTCCAATGCAACAACTATGTAATTACTCACCTTATTAAATAGAACCATGTTGTAGAGGAATTATAACGGATGAATATTCATTTATTGTCACATTGCCAGATATTAAGCTACGAACACAAAAAGCACGTGAATAACCTAATACAGTAGGGCCTCGTTAATCCGGAGAGGCAAAAACAAGACCCTTTTCGGATTATCGAGGCGTCCGGATTATAGTATGCCATATTTAATGTTAATAAAACACATGTTTAACCTTAGTTTCTTTAATCAATTTTTAAATAACAAATGTAGCATAAAGACAAAATGTTCAAAATTACAACCACGTAAGAAAATCAGTTAGTTAAGATATTTAAAACATTAGTTAATTCTTCTTGAAAAAGTCTGTAATACTCTTCTGTTTGTAATTTTCGCACTTCATTTCGAAAGCCCGGTCTCTAAGTCGACGGAGAAACATTATTTCGTGGCTATCAAATTCGTTTTCTTCAGCCCATTTTAAAGCAGTGTTTAAAGCTCCTACTGCCTCTGAATTACCAACTTTTGTGGAGGCGGGAACTTCAACGCTATTGTCCTCATCTTGCTCATCGTCCTCACACATAGCCGCTCGCACAATCTCCTCCTCAGTTAACACTTCATATTTTTGTGACTCCCTTTCGGCACCACCAGTAGCCCATTCTTGAGCTTCTGCCTCACTTATTTGATGATCATTGGGTTCCCTCAACCTGTTAATAAGCTGGGCTAAAGGAACATCATCTTCTGGTTCGTCATTATCAGTGAGAAATTCAGGGTGCAAATTCTTCCATGATTTGTTAATTAGCGATGTCTTAACATTGGCCCAACAATTAGCCAAAAGAAAAACTGTGTCCTTTAAAGTTATCGATTTTAATGAGTCCATGAGGTTTTCAGAACATAATGCAAGACAGTTAACCAAAAGTGATTTGCGGTAATTTAACTTCACATTTTGTATAACGTTCTGATCCATTGGTAGTATACACGCCGTGGTGTTAGGTGGCAGGAACATTGCGAAAATGTGGCCGTCTTCAGAGACAAGTTCGTCTGCTGATGGATGCCCAGGACAATTATCCAACAATAACAGTGCCTGAGGAGGCAAATTAACAGACAAAAGATGACGCCGGACCGCGGGAACGAATTCCGTTTTAAACCACTCAAGAAACAAGTCTTTCGTAACCCAAGCATTTTTTTGTGCACGATAACAAACAGGAAGACGTGTTGATTTAAATGCCCGCGGGTTTTTGATTTTCCGACAACAAGCAATTGAAGTTTATGAGTTCCAGCCGCATTTGCACAAGGCATGAATGTCACTCTCATCTTCATCATTTTTCTCCCGGAAGCCGACTGCTCATTGCCAGAGGCTAAAGTGATCTGGCAATAATCGCCAGTATAAACTAGATTCGTCAGCTATGTAAACCTGTTCCGCTGTTAATTTTTTTTCTTTAATAACTTTCTGTAACTCTAGTTGGAATGGTCCGATAGCGGCTTCATCATTTGATAGTTTTTCACCGGCCATTTTTAAACGTCTTATTCCGTGGCGTTTTTTAAAATTGTCTAACCATCCCCGGCTTGCATTAAACCCGATACTGGAGTTTATAATCTGGCGATGAAAAATTCGAGCTTTCTCACAAATCATATCACCACTTACAGGAACATGCAATCGCCTTTGTTGCAAAAACCACGTATACAAAGCATCTTCTAAAACAGGATTTTCCGATTTCTTCAGTGTATTTCGTACACCGGGACCACGTTCTGTTAGGCTAACAAACGTCAAAAGTTTATCTTTGTTTTTCTTTATGTCGCCTATAGTTGATCTGCCTATACCAAACTTCCGAGCAATGACAGGGTAGCTGTCACCTTTATCTAACATTTCTATAATCCGCAATTTGTCTTTTAATGTCAATGTCGTATGTTTACGTGGCGGCACCATGATGTTAGCGAGCGCGCTAAATTGACACTGTACGTATTATACCAAAAGCGATAAACAAAACACTGACGGACGGCGCATTGGCTCATGCATGACAGCCCCGCACCTACACTCGCCGGCCTCCCCCGCGAATCCCATTGCCCGGCCGGATTACAGCGATCACCGAACAAACGGGAGTCCGGATTAACGAGGCCCTACTATACAGTGAAATTGTCGTATTCCACTTCCACACAGTACTAGTATAGTATATATACAATTTACCATCTCATTCTTACCTACAAATGTCTTATAAGGCAACTAAGGGATTAAATATACATATAACATCTATGCCAGAGAAAGAAAACTTGAAATAAAATCAAACCGTCTGACTGACGTGATTCAATTGGTTATTTTCCCTCCTATCAAAGAGGAGGATCGTAACCAACAGTGGGACTATATGAGCTGACATGATGATGGTGAATGATGAAGATGAGAGATGAATAAGAAGGAAAACTTGAAATTAAACCCTATACCAACCCGTCTGACTAGCGTGGTATAGTAGGTTAAGTTCCCTCCCCTAGTGGAGGAGGCCCAGGCCCAACAGTGGGATGTGTATGGGCTGAGAGGATGATGATAAATGATGAAAGTCCATGTTCTAATGTTGCTATTGCTTTCGGTTAGTCATTGATAATGAATAGTAATCGTTTTACGAAAACTGCTAGTTTGCCGGATTTAAAGTTGATATAAGCCATACCTTTAAAGGGGATGCATCCAAAATAGCACCTACAGGCCGATTTTCTTGCCATTATAAAAGTCGTTGTATAACCAAATCGTTGAAGCACAAGAAGGTGTATCGGTTTTGAAATCTATCACAAGGACCGAGAGATGTGTCGGTTCAATTTTTATTTTACACACTTATAATATATTTTTACAATGTAACAGTACAAAATGTCCGATGACTCTTTGTAATTTTTTTTTTTTATGATAAATGTCAAACATTGCCGCCAAAATTTAGTATACAACTTTTTGGTGGAAAAGTCATAGTTAATTATTAATTTACAAATAATGTAATAGATTTTATGTATATATTTAATTTATAAGAATTTAAAATTATTTATTATATAAATTAATTTAATTTATTTAGGTATCAGAAATGATTTCAATAATTTATTATTGCTCCATCTATTGGTGTTAATATAAACTACTACGGTCTTTAGTAGTTCAGGTATTTTTCAAAGATGACAGTAGTTAGTATGCAAAAATTGCTATGAAGGGATGTAGGGAAGTTACATGGCCCCGCGTGTACTTTTATAGTCCATAAAATATAGGATGATCTCTGTGACAGTTGTCTCACAGTGCTGTTACGCTTACGATAAAGTCCGTAGTTTTTTTATCGACAAAACTCTTTATTTTTATAATTGTGATTTTCTATTATAATTAAAATATAATCAATGAAAATCTTTTTGGATTTATTTCAAACAAAAACTGTTTTTTGACTATTTTAATTATTCAAAAGGAGTACAATCAGGGTCTAGGTCACTATTATCATCATCACTGGAGCGTTCCTGCTAGAACATTTATCATTTTTTGCCAAATAGCGACAGTCGTTAGATCAATCAATCAATTACGACTGTTTTATAAATAAACTAGCAACCCGCCCTCGCTTCTCTTCAGTTTCAGTCGCCTTACTCGCGTGTTTCCCATTCCCGTGGGTACACTGGGATAAAATATAGCCTATGTTACTCAGGGATTCTAATGGTGAAAGAATTATCGAAATCCATCCAGAAGTTTTTGTTTATTCGTAAGGAACGTTTCCTCTTTATAATATTAGCTTAGATTACACCCTCATAGGGTGAAAATTAAAAAATGCTGAAACACGTGTTAATTTATTTTTACTAAAGAGTATTTTTGGAGAATTTGAAGAAAATCGATGTAGATTTTTTTTCTCCTTATACAAACTTTGTTACTGCGGTTTACCCCCTAGAGGCTGAATTTCAAAAAACCCTTTCTTAGTGGGTTACTACATCCCGTAAAGAAACTAATGTCAAAATTTCATGTTTCTGGCTTCAGTAGTTTCGGCTCGGTGATAAGTCAGTAAATTGACATCTTTCCTCCTATTTTACACCCTTAGAGGATGAAAATGGACAAACGCTGAAACACATGTTCATTTATTTTTATTAAAGAGTATTTGTGCTTAATTTGAAGACAATAGCTAAAGATTTTTTTTTCTTTCCATACAGACTTTACCGTTGCGTTTCACCCCCTTAGGGGTAGAACTTCAAAAAATCTTTGTTATAGAATGTCTACGTCACGAAATGAAACTACTGTCTAAGTTTCATTTTTCTAGCTTCAGTAGCTTCAGCTCACCTTGTTTCTTTATATGTGTATTATAGTTAACGCCCCCGCAACACCCCTTGCAGGTGGAATTTCGTAAAATCCGTTCTTAGCTGACCTCTACTCGACGAAAGGAATATTTCTGCCAAATTTCAAGTCCGTAGGCCTTTTTTAATGTTTAATTAATTCAATTTATGTATTTTATAACGTAACTGTCTGTTTTGTTTGTAAAAAATATGTTGAAAGTTTTATATAGGAACTTGTGAAGTGCTATAGAACTTGGGAAGTGTTATAATATTGAGTTTATTTCTTTCATGCATAATTTAATAAAGATCGGTTATCGATTTAGGTATATCGACTGTCCCATCTCTTTTTATTTTCTCTTTTTTATTTACTAGGTATTTCAGTACTTACGAGGTACATTTTAGGCATGAATATTAATATTTTTATATTTATAATATATTGCAATTCAGTTACAATAAAACTGGCACGAAAAGAATGAAAATATATTTAATACAAAATGAAATTGTAAACATGTCGCACGTTCAAACTTGCTTCGTTGGTTTCGTTGACATCTGTCACAGAGATCAAGCTATATTTTATGGACTATAGTGCATAATATGTCAAGTAGCGCGTCACTAAAAAGACAAACGTGAACTTTTGTCAGCACGTTAACGTTAATAGGTTCCGAGAAAACGTCCCTGTCCCAACTCTCCTCTGTCACAACTCTCCCAGGTCTCCCCTACTAAAGGTGTGTAAAATACCGATCTATTTTCGTCAAATTATTAAGCGTGATTTTTTAATATTCCCTTCGGAGCGTTATTAAATTCACGTTATTCATTGCCCGACACTTAACATAGTGGCCACCCCTTGCCAGACACCCTTAACGTTCATGAAATTATAATTCTACTTACGTTAAAAGTTGATTTTTATATATAATACTTGGGTAATGAGTAGATGATGTTTCCTCAGTAGCTAGACATTCTTCATAGTTCCAACCCTTTGCCAGACAGAGATGTAGGGTAGCTGTAGGAGCGAACGCGAGATAGTACATATTATGTATATACATGGGTGGGTGCGAGTGAGATGCGCTTTTATTCTTTAGTATTTTGTACATGTTTATAGCAGCTAAAATAATATTATATGCTATCTTCAAATATTATTAATTTAACATTCATTATTAATTATAAGAACAATATTATTAATTCTCTTACTTACGTTATAATGTAATAGCTGATTTTATATATAATTCTAGCAACCCGCCCTCGCTTCGCTTCGGTTTCAGTCGCCTTACCCTCGTAGTGCCCGTTCTCGTTGGCATACCGGGATAAAATATAGCCTATGTTACTCAGGGATACTGTAACGTTCTAATTAGGAAAGAATTATCGAAATCCGTCCAGTAGTTTTTGAGTTTATTCGTAACAAACATACAACGTTTTCTGTTTATAATATTAGTGTAGATTACACCCATAGAGGGAGAAAATTAAAAAATGCTGAAACACGTGTTTATTTTTTTTTATTACAGAGTATTTGTTTACAATTTAATGAAAATCGATGAGGATTTTTTTTTGTTTTACAAACTTTGCTACTGCGGTTTACCTCTTTAAGGGGTACGCCACGAAAAGAAACTACTGTTAAAATTTCATGTTTCTGACTTCAATAGTTTCGGCTCCGTGATGAGTCAGTAAACTAACATCTTTCTACCTATTCTACACTCTTAAAGGATGAAAATGGAGAAACGCTGAAATACGTGTTTATTTATTTATATTGAAGACTATTTGTGCTTAATTTGAAGACAGTAACTAAAGATTTTTTTCTTTCCATACAGACTTTGACGTTGCGTTTCAGCCCCTTAAGGGTGGAATTTCAAAAAATCTATTCTTAGTGGGTGCCCACGTCATGAAATGAAACTACGGTCTAAATTTCATTTTTCTAGCTTCAGTAGCTTCGGCTCACCCTGTTCCTTTATATGTATATTATTGTTAACGCCCTCGCACCACCCCTTGTAGGTGGCATTTCAGCAAATCCGTTCTTAGTGGACCTCTATTCGACGAAAGGAATATTCCATGGGTAATGACGTGGGTAATGACATGGGTAAAGTAATATATATAAAAATCAGCTTTTATACTATAACTTAAATAGAATTATAATTTCATAAACGTTAAGGGTGTCTGGCAAGAGGTTGCCACTATGTTAAGTGTCTGACAATGAATAACGTGATTTTTAATAACGTTCTGAAGTTAATATCAAAAAATCACGCTTAATAATTTGACGAAAATATATCGGTATTTTATACACTTATAGTAGATTTTATCTGCCAAAGCCACTGTAGCCCAAACTTCATAATGGGCCACCCTTGGAATAATAACGTATAGAAGGATAGTGTCAGTACTTGGAACTTTCAAAATTTGAATCTAAAAATACTAATGGCGCGCAGACGATTACACACGTACACACACAAACCACTATACAAATTATGAATTCAAATTTTGTTTTTATTAACATAAATCGTCGAAATACCTTTAAAAGTAATGTTAAAACCCTTTTTATGTTTTTCAAATGTGTTGTGACACCATTTGAATGCACAAACCGTCATAATTACCTATTTATTTTTTAAGAGTTGCGTACGCTCGTGCAGTACAATGACTTGTAAATTATGGGGACGGTGCCGGCGTAAGCTCCATTAGGCTCCAATTGAAATGCCTCACTTTTTGTGCGTGAACTTACCTTCTATATGTTATTATTCATAATAATTCTAAGGGGTCACCGTTCCTACCTGTGTTGGGAGCATGCGCTGACAAACTTTCAGCTTTAATAAAATAACGAAGGTCTGGGGTCCACAGGCTCTTGTGTTATAAGCTAAATGAAATCGTTTAAAAATAAATTATTCTAATAAAAATAACGCGATGTTAGGTTTAGCTGCCTTATAATCTTTTAACCGCAATCCCGCCAAAAGTACCTAAGTAAAAAGTTACAAACTGAAATAGGGCTTATTATTTTTAAAAGCGAAACTTTCAAATTTAGAATCAACTTTTTTCATACCCAAACTCTTTATTAAGCGCCAGTAACATAGTTTGGCTATTGAAACTTCTTTAAAGCTAAATTATTACCAAAAATGTAGAAAATTCAAATCAGCCCGTTTTTTTTGCAGAGGCTGTAATAACATAGCCATAATAGCATAGTTTTAATGGAAATATTTCAATTAACAGAAAATATTAATTTTCAAGATATACCGCCGCATCTTAGATATGATTTTCAATCTGATTCTCCCGACAAGATAAGATGTCTACATTATATTATAGAAGCTTATAGTCCATAAAATATAGCTTGATCTCTGTGACAGATGTCAACCAAACCAACGAAGTAAGTTTGAACGAGCGACATGTTTACAATTTCATATTGTATCACATATATTTTCATTTCTTTCGTGCCAGTTTTATTGCAACTGAGGTGCAATATATTATAAATATAAAAATATTGCCATGCCTATTTTAGGCATGAATATCAATATTTTTTATCTCCTAAGTACTGAAATATCTAGTAAACATTTAATAGAAAAATGACAGCTACACACGTGCAAGGTCATACTGGACTGAAAATATATAAGAGATGGGACAGTCGATATACGTAAATCGATAACCGATCTTTATTAAAATATTCATATAAGAAATAAACTCAATACAGTACCAATATAAAACTTTTAACATTTTTTTTACAATTACAACAAACAGTTACATTATAAAATACATAAATTAAATTAATTAAACATTAAAAAATACTTTTTCTGAGACAAAAAGTAGTTTTGTAAATGATAAAATTATGTACGCATTATTGTCAATAAACTAAACATATTTATTCATAAAATAATCGCAATTGATCGATTGATCCAACTACTGTACTTATTAGAACAAAAATGATAAATTCTGTAGCAGGAACGCTCCAGCGATGACGATAATAGTGACGTTGACCTTGATTGTACTCCTTTTGATTAATTAAAACAGTCAAAAACAGTTTTTGTTTGAAATAAATTCAAAAAGATTTTCATTGATTGTATTTCAATTATAATAGAAACTCACAATTATAAAAATAAAGAATTTTATCGATATAAAACTACGGACTTCATCGTGAGCGTGACAGCACTAGGGACAACTGTCACAGAGATCAAGCTATATTTTATGGATAATAGATATAAAAAATACATGGCAAGGCTGAATTATAGAACAAACAAACTACATATTGTACTATGAATAGGTAATAAGTGTATTTCTAATTGTATTCAACAACATATTACCAATTAATATATTATAATTATTTTTTATTTGATATACCTACTTGTTTAGGGAGATTTCATCAGAAATTACAACACTATAGAAGTACTTGGCCCTTAAGGTGCATAGCAGATATATTAGTATAGATTTTAAGTTCTAAACAAGTTCTCAAGGCGAGTTAAATGGTACAAAATAACGAGATGTTTCCAAAGGCCACAATTCCTCTAATTTGTCAGTGAGGGAAAATTTCAATTTACGTTTCTGTAATGGAAGAAACCGCATAATAATGATAACCGTTCAAAGGCGGTGCGGTACAAATTAGTCTTATTTTTAGCCAATTTTTATCCAAAACCTTTTTGAGCACATTTTGTAAACAGGGGCAGAAAATAGGTAATAGTAATCGTTTCTATTAATTGTCGTTTAACTTCCATAAATATTAAAATTTAAGTGCTTAAACTTTTGTCTTATACAAAAATATAAGACCCTATGAAGTTCAAATTAATGGATAATTTGTTCAAGTATGTTTTGAATATAATTCACCAGTCCCTATCTGGTAAGATAAGTACTAGGGATGTATATAATCGATTTTTTAAGCTATTGCATAGCTTTTATTGCAGGCTTTGAGCGCGGCGACCGAATCAAGAAATTCCGTAACGAAAATAAAACCTAACACGGAACACCCCCCACTCTGCTTACCATAATGTAGCTCGGCCGAGCGTTCGCTTAACGTGTATGTATATGGTACGACTGTACGAAGTTCGCACGGATCGAGACGAGCTGCTCCGAAATCGGACGAATATGTAAGCAGCTGTTTGTGAGAAAGTATATAGGTATCTATCATATTTATAATGCCACACTCACCGCATGTGCGCCCCGTAAGTATACACGTAGG
The DNA here is from genome assembly GCA_032191425.1 of Lymantria dispar. Taxonomy (NCBI): domain Eukaryota; kingdom Metazoa; phylum Arthropoda; class Insecta; order Lepidoptera; family Erebidae; genus Lymantria; species Lymantria dispar. The sequence goes on along the minus strand of CM063449.1, from coordinate 28,303,484 downwards.
TATATATGTATACATAGGAGGATATCATGTCTCAAACTTATGTTTCTTATTTCAGTTACCATAAACCTATAGTTTCAATGATAAAAATTCCTAAATAACCTACGTGTATTGTAAGATAATAAAAATATTTTAAACGATATTAACTTCTCATTTATTCAATAAAAGAAAAAAATTGTTTTCTTATCGGTCACCACGCTCAAAAAAAGTAACTTGAATTAATATCAAAGAAAAAAAAATACTGCATAAATAAAAAATAAATAAATAATTATAATTGCATAAGTTGATAAAAAATGCTATGCAATAACTTTACCGCGGCAGTCCCCGAGTACCACACGTTTTTTTTCTTCAAAATAAATCGATTATAAAATAATCGATAAACAAAAAAGCAAATACTAAAATAATCGATTAATTTTAATATAAATAATCGATTAAGAGAAGGAAAACTCGAAACAAAACCCTATACCAACCTGTCTGACCATCATGGTATAAGTAGGGTCAATTTCGTTCCTATTGTGGAGGAGGCTCAAGCCCAACAGTGGGACGTATATGAGCTGAAGTGATAATGAATCGATTAATAATCGATTATTATAAAAATCGATTATTTTTTTCACATCCCTAATAAGTACCCACACGTACGTGTGGGTGTCGTATAAGACGATTAGGACTAATATGATATTATATCTACGCAAGAGAAAGAAAGAAAAAAAAGCACTACCAACACACCTGACCAGCATGATATAGTAAGTCCTCCTTAATTTCCTTCCTATTATAGAGGAGGTGCGAGCCCAGCAGTAAGACGAATATGAGCTAAAATGATTAATGATGATGAAAATATACATTACTAAAAATTAGTTTCAAAACTAAAAAACACGCTTGAACAGAAGGCCCAACTAAAGAGTAAAATTTTAAGATTTAAAACAATGTTGGAGACATTAAATAGATTTTATTGAAAAAAGAAACATGGGGTGCTTACAATTATTATCATCAAGCGTGTTTTGTGGTGTCTAAGATATTTTTGATATTTTTATTTAATTCTAGAGGGGACCCATCCGAGGCCACTTTAAATATTGTCAAAAGTCACTAATCCTGGGTCTGCTATAGATAATAAGGCAGACTTTATTGTGTTGTTGTTTATTCTTATGACAGGGTAGGCTATTGGTTCGGATCTACTCCGTCCAATTTATCCTGGTCGATGAAGCGAGTCAACAAACGCAAGCTACTGGCATTCCCTTCTTACAGCATCTGTCGTTGCTAAGCATTTTTGCGATAGCGGTCGGCAGCGGCAGGTCCGTCCCAATTACCGCCGATAGGACGTGGCGCTGAGGCCCAGCGGGGCATACCTCTAATGTGTGAGGCGTATTATCAGTTGGCGCACCACTCTCATCAGGCATCCGGGGGCCTTTCTTCTTCTAATCATATGCAGGTACTTACCGAAAACCTCGTGTCCGGTAAGCGCCTGCACTATCTTAAATGTTAGGTTGCCGTGCTTCCTTGTGAGTCAGTGGTGGAAATGCGCCGCCACACACCGCCGCCGCCTCCACAGTCGGATAACTTCCTTTCGGGCCGCTTTTTGTGCTGCACTCAGTTTATATATACCTAATATGATAGATGTTATTTCAAAGTTGGATGGTACGAATTGCATTATTTTTTTACCTGAGCTGTTGAGGGTTTAGTAATTACTTTCATTATAAAGCCGCAAGATTTCCTTAAAGCTAATATAAATACTAGTAGTATTAGCTGATTTTGTCTTTCATAATCTTATGGCACTTAGACGGTACAATATGAGGCTTACAATAAGATGTTTCTGTTATATATTACTTTTATTAACAATACTAACCAAAATCTCTAAATCTTTTCCAACCGAGTTTGCGGTGCAGAATCTTCGTGTTCGAGTAAGACGACAAGACGGGTATGTGTATAACAAGCCGAATATATCCTTTGATCTGCCCTCGCAATCTACCACTGAATCCACTCAAGCAACTACTGTTGACAGGACTCTGACGCAGCATACGTTTTACGGATACCCAGCCCCATCGAACGGCGACACTTTCAATATCAACTCAGCCAGCACAAGATCTGCTACCACCTCAGCTTCTTCTCCATCGGCTGGTGCAGTTGGTGGCTACAACTACAGGTCAACAGCAAATGATAACGCAAGTTCCGGTTACAATTATCAAGCATCAGGTTTTGCAGTTCAGGAAAACACCGGTGCATCAGTCACAAATACTGCCTCTCAAACTTCTGTAATCAATCCTCAATCTATCAGTGGTCCTGCTCAAGTCATCGCTGGTTATAACAATGGAGTCCCATCGCCTGCTTTATTACCATTACTCCAAGAACCTTCAGGAGTATCGACCAGTGCTCCTAAGTATTTACCTCCTAGCACCGACGGCGGCAATAGAATTTCTGATGGGACACCAAACATTGCTGGTGTTTCCAGTACTGGAGTCCTTCCAGGTTCTATAAATATCTCACCAATCAACTATTTACCACCATTAAGTAACAATGCTGTTTCATCCCCTGCCACAGGCTATGATAATGAAAGTTCTGGTGGTACCAGGTCAACAAACACTGGTGTTTCTGGAGCAGTTACTAGTTCTTTAGGCGTTCCATCAGCCCAGTACTTACCACCATTGGGTAACAACGGTATTTCTATTGGGCAAACAACAACATCAGTATCAACTGGTAGTCAAGTGAATTTAAGCGGTTCATTATCTGTACCAAGCACTGCTTATTTACCACCACTATCGCCACAAGCGATTCCAGCACCATCACCAGCACCGGCCGCCTCGAGTACCATTCAACCTTCACCGCCGACGGGAAGTTACATACCACCCTCCAATATAGGATTACAATCTGGTGCTGTGACAACACCTGCGACAAAATATCTGCCACCGGGATTCTTTTAATAATATTTTTATATAGAAGCTATATCAATAGAAAATAAACTATACTTGTTTTATATAGATAGATTGCTTTAAATAAATAAGTCACCTAAAGCCATAACTACGTGGGACACTCACCCATTCAGTACAAAATAATTTAGCTACTTTTATCACTATTGTCAGTTAAGGCTATATTATCATTATACTGTGCATATATTTCACTAATAATAATAGTAATTAATACCAGTACTCCTTAAGTCAAGGCACCAGCGTTATAATAATCCTTTCTTTTAAAGCTAACATGGTAGAATAGACTGATTTCATCTGTTTGGAGGTATTATCGCGTAACATATGCGTTATTCCCCGCGCAGGATTTAGTTCAAAAGTGCAAGTGGTTAAGTTGATGGATGTGCATTAAATATGATAATGATTTCAAATATATATATGATTATTACACAGTTGAAAGAAACTGTGACTGCACAGATGGCGTAGTGGTTAAGATAGCGACCTACAGCGCCAGTGTCAGGGGTTCGAATCCCACGCGGGACAACACTTTGTGCGATCCACAAATTGTTGTTCTGAGTCTGGATGTAATTTGTGTCCGTTAATTATATGTTTGTAAAGTCCCCCGCAATACAAGGATTATTTTCTTAGTGCAGGGAGTTGTCTTAAATAAATAAATAAAATAAATAAATAAAACTCTTTTTACATTTATGCTTCATATTTCAGTGTTCATGGTTACGGGAGGATAGTCAGTTCTCCCATAAACATGAACGCTGAAAGCTATTCGTCGAGAAATTAAAACTCAATACAACTGAACTGAATACAAAGTAGTTACAAATATATTTAAGTTCACTTTTAAGTGCATTATATTTGAGATCATAATTTTGGTTTTAAACTAATTACTCAGCAGTGTTATATCGTTAGCTAACTTATAAAATATAATTACTAAAAGAAAATGTATGTTTTATTTTGGAATGCTACTAATATTTTAAATGCTCTTTGACTTGTTAGATATTAACTGTAGTAAATTTGTTAGATATACCGTTGGTAGATATATAGATGTTTTTCTAAGCAATGCATTCATATGGTAGAATTCTAAAAATAAATCAGGTAATATTGAAAACAGCTGTCATATGTCAAAATACGATATTTAAACGTCATATTATTTTGTCATACAAAAATAGCATCAAAAATGGAAGTTATTTTTAATATTTGTTACCTATAAAATTGTCTTTTGCAGAATTGTAATATACTATGGAACAAAAGATAAATACCTCATCATATAGTATTCATTATCAATGATTATTAGAACAAGTTTACGCGTGCGATTTTAATATATTTAGTAAGTTATGTTTCTACTAAGTCAGACATTAAAATTTTCTGTAATAGGAAGCCAGACAAACTTAAGGTAATTATTTATATTGCTTCATATAACGTCTTACCTAATAAATTTGTGTGTAGTTAAAGCTTATCATTATATTGTATGTTGCAGTTGTTCAAGGTTCATGACCTTACGAGTATAAATATTATACTTTGTCCTGTTTTATACAAGTTACATTTGAAATTATGTCACATACGCAATATTTCAAAAGCAATGCACATGTGATGGATTAAATTGTGTAATAAATGAACTGTCAGTATCGATCCCAGAACATAAAAAGATACTAATAATTTCAGTAACGCGGGCGCACGAGCAGCTGGTGCCGAACATGGTGCACCTTGATATGACAGGTGTTCAAATAACTACCAATACACTCACCATCAATGATCTGCCAAATGAAATACTTATCTACATATTCTCAATGGTGGATTTTGAATCGCTTGTGGCAGTTGCTGAAGTATGCATGAGATGGCAACAACTGTGTTTAACACCGTGTATCTGGGACAACACCCGCCTTGTAGTATGTATGAAGAACTACACCAGGATAAGTGAGAATATTGTGCCTTTTGTTGCCAAGTATTTAAAAAATGTTAAATTACAGTATTTCAAGTTGTATTCCCAAGTGAGGTCTTCTTTATTAAGTTATTGCCCTAATCTGACTTGTCTAGAAATAAGCATATCTCAGGTTGATAGTTGTATTTTTGATGATTTAGGCCATTGGCCAAATTTGAAATTTTTGAGTTTTAGGAATTCACTCATAGTACAAAATCCTGAGAATGCAAATGGTAATTTTGTTTATCACCTACCATTTGAAAAGTTGAAGTATTTAGAGACTCTTATTTTGTCTAATTTTGCTTTGACACATAACAGCTTATACAGCATGTTACAGTGCACAAATTTAGTCAGTATTAGCATGGAAAAAATGAAAAATATACCAGCTGATTTCCTTGAATCTCTTTTGAGAACTAAGCAATCTACATTAAGAGCTTTACATATATATGGAGACACATTAAATGATGATATAATCCGTTATATATCCAACTGCAAGATTTTGCAGGTGTTGCATATAATGACCTGCAAAACATTGTTTGATTCTAGTTTACTTCATTTGTATAGACTTAAAAATTTACATTCACTTAAGTTACGCCATGGCTACTTTTCAACCAGTGCGCTACTTGCATATTTTTCTAATAATACTTTCCAAAATTTAACTTACTTGAGTCTGTCGCGGTGTCTCCATGTCACTATGCAGGTCGCTAAAACCATAAAAACTAGCGCACCTAATTTACAAGAGCTGTCATTCTATCTCTGCCCATTCATCATTGCTCCTAACTTTAACAGATCTGAATTAGAAAGAATGTTTAAAATACAGTTGTTATTGGATTAGAGTAATTTTATTATAGGGTAGGTGGTGAACTTATCCGTCCAACTTATATTAAACACATATTGCAGTGTTGAGTACACTGCTGTATACAAAAATCTAAATTATGTATATTCTTTTTATAGTGTACAGTATTTTAAAGTGTATAACTTAATTTGAAAATTGAACTACAGTTTGTAAATATTACTAAAACAGGTGCTCACATTATACATTGTATATAAATCAAACTTAGATCAATTAACTACAAATAAAATTAATATTAAATTATTTGGGTTGTGTTGGACTAATATGTTATTTATTTTACAAATATTCAGTATTTAAAAACTAAGAAGTATTATAAACATTGTGACGTCTACATAGTAGATATTTACTTTCATTAAGATTTTTGATAATATATATATATATATGTGCTAGAGCTCATGTTGAATAATTCATTTGTATTTGGATTAGAATGTCATCTATAGGCACTGAAAAAATGTATCCATGACAGATTATTTATATGCTTATGAATATTACTTTCTGAAACAGAAGAAATATTCACCTGGCTTTATATAGTTATACTTTAGAGCTTAGAATATTATAACTAGAAGGAGTGATCTCATATACAGTTATGACAGTTTTATAACTCGTCTAGATGTAGAACTTAAGTATACCATAAATATTTTCAATACATTTTTAACTGTATCAATATAGCCAGTGGCAACAAACTTTTTTGGCATTTCTGTGGCTTGTATATCTGGATGGTTTTATAATTTAAGCTCTAGAGTATGTTAGGGCTAGTCTGATGGCAATTAAAGCAATTCCTTAATTGCCTGATAGTTACAGGTACTTACAAAGTTGTTGAATAATAATGTTGAAAAGCACTTTCCACCGTTTGTGTAGAATGTGTCCATCACATTACTATAAAACAATAACAAATACTGTTATATACATTTGGGTCAAAGTACTTACTGCAAGTATAGCTAAACACTTTAGAGTCATTATAAATTAGCCTAGCATAAGTATATTAGTCTGACCAATATGTAATTTGGAATTTAGAATTCCTTTTTTTCTGACCTGAAAATGTTATCATAATATGACATAAAAACTTGTAATAAATACAAAATAAGTAACACGTTTGCTAAGTTTATAAATTAGACAATAAAAAGGCCAGGGTAGGAGCAGGGAAGCCTCCGAAATTAGATGAAATTGTTAGAATGTTTAACTACTATTAGGCGTTCATTGACCCATTGCCCATAATTAATGAGTCTTGTCAATGTCTTGTCTATCTTTAATTGCTGCTAACTGGTAAAATTATTTAGTAACATCTATACAAGTACCTCGAGTATTTAATATGGTGTTTTAAAGAAATATTCTCTATTTTTGTGTATATCAGTTTTTTCCAGAACAGATATGCATAAAAAGCTTGCCAAAATATATAAATTGACACAAATTCTTTGCTGTTTACGAGACATACGAATGGTTGAAATATAGTGAAATGCAATACCACTATTTCAATAAAGAATAAACCAGTGCTGGTAATAACTAAAATATTAATATGTGTAAATCATTGAACCAAGCTCAATTGTTAGATTTATATGTGGAAGTCGATAGTTGCAGATAATGGTTTTCAGTATGCATCGCGCATACTGGCTTATTTTCACCTGTTCAGTCAATTTACAACACGAATATTATTTTAGTCTGTTACCTATATCGTAAAATGTAGTTAAATATCTATGCATCTATTCAAATATATAAAATTGAAGTGTCTGTTTGTAATGTCTTAATAATTGGCTTCTTTCATGCTGATACGGTTATTTGCTCGATACCTATGCCTAAAATCCGTTTAAAATTTTTGTCTGTCTGTTTGTTTTGGGTAATCTTCAAAACGGCTGGACCGATTTTGATAATATTTTACTACAAGGTAGCTGTCTATATATAAGGGGTAACTTAGGCTATATTTTATCCCGGAATTCCCACGGGAACAGGAACTACGCGAGTAAGGCGACTAATCCGAAGCGAAGCGAGGGCGGGTTCCAGTTCAATTATAAAATTAAATGTATGCATATACATAAATACTAGGACATGTATCTGCTATGGCAAAACGTAATCGATACAACTAGTGACGGCTATCAGATATCTAGGTATAAACAACTGACGATGACGCGACGCTATGAACTAACAATATCACAACAATAATTGGTTACATGCCGTGATTCTCGATTCGCTATGTTGGTAACCGAACGATCATTAATAAGTCTTAATAACCAAAATAATTAGGCCATCTCTCTATTTTTACGTGAGTCCTGACAAGCAAAACTGAGAGGGAGGCGGTTATTGGGCTAGCGGCTTAATAACAAGCAACAAATCACGAATATTGACATAAACGAAAGAGGCTCGTATTTCTATGGACCTAAGATTTAACTGTCATAAACTTCAGTAAATCAAACTGTAATGGAAATGATCGTGTTTCTCGTTGCTACTGTATACTACGAAAACTGTTCATTACAGATTGACCTATAAAAGCTCTTAATGGTTCAACCGTGTATTAAAAGAAATAGGTCATCTGAAAACCTGCTTTGATACTGATATTCGGCAAAGGTTTTCGAAATCGGTATCGATACCAAATAATGATTTGTAGCCGTTGCCAGGAATATACGATAACGCCCATGTCTAATAGATACTATATACTCATTCTATTAATATTTCTAATTATAAGACCTAGTCCAACAGTATGTTGTTGTCGGACACCTAGGTATGTGAGTAAAGGAATTTTTGTCATCAATTGCAAGGTTATGAAACTTGAATCACGATAGCTCTTATTCTAGAACTTCATTTTTATAATGACCTTTGAATACATATTAAGTTAAAGTCACTGTTTCAAAATAGTCAGGTATGAATTTTTAAAAGCCTTGAAGTTTGTAGCTGTTTTTTTTAATCATTTTATACGTCTATAAGCTTGGTATAATAGTCGAAAAGTGCCTTATTTTTTTTACTAGAATTGTGCTTATTGAAATATTTGTTCGTCAGACAACGAAAAGTTTTATAAAATATTGATAATGACCTAATTTGTGTATATACCATTGAGACGCCGGTAATGATAAGATTAGATTAGTGATTCATGTAGATATTTATTTTAGGTACATTGCATGATTGACACTATTTTGATTAGCATTGATAAAACTGAACTAATATTTTTATATAATAAGGTAAATACCTGAAAATATCGAATAATAGCGCGTAGTTTCTATATTTTATTTATTTAAAATAATTTGTGTAGACGAAATACCGGTATGGTAATATAGGTGACTACTTGAGTGAAAATATTTTTGGTTGTAATCTCTTCGGTGTATGATAAATATTTATTTAATCTACTTTTAAGAAATATAATTGTATTGTGTGTATCTATCTATATCCACTTCTGTTTGTGTTATTTTGTTGTATCTACAAATAATATAATATCATCATCAGTTTTTGTTTTTTTTAATCAATTGTTTGCCCGAGGAATCCATTAAAGTACTTATGGCGTAGTTAACAAAACAATATTTGGATTTTCATATCTGTCATATTCCGTGTGGTGACAGAGTAAGAATACAAGCACCTATCTTGCCCGTGGGTGTCGTAAGGGACGACTAAGAAATATATGCCAATAACAATTGATGCAAGTGAAGGAAACTCGAAATAAAACACTGTTCCAACCCGTCTGACCAACGTGGAATGGTAGGCCAATTTCTCTCGCATTCTGGAGGAGGTCCAAACCCAACAGTGGGAGGTATACGGGCTGAGGTGAGATGATCATCTGTCGTATCTTAGTTAACATTTTATGTACGTATCTAGGAAATAATCCCTGGTACTGGTCTTTACGATTGCCATTACAAAGTACTCGTAAGAGATGTTGTTTCAAGCCGTAACCACAAGGACTATAAGTAGTGTATTAACTCATAATAATGAAAATGAGATATGATTTCAAACAGATAATAGGAGTAACGATAGATTGAACATATTCAATCGTGTAGAACATTGGAGAATAGGCATGTTGGAAGAGACAAATACAAAATGTAATATGATTATAATTATTTATTTATTTAACAAAATGATAAATTTATGTACATTACACGAATGGTTCGATATTGATCTCTACAGCTGAGCAAGGATTCGTAAGGTCGAACGAGGCGAGTACGTTGGGATGTAGGACTCCTACCTTGCCGATGGTGCGTCCACGCAGTAACACTTCAGCACAACGCGCCGGAAAGTATGCAGGATCTGGTTATATAAAAATGATATAAAATTTATTTAAATCATTGCTCAATATTTAAGAATATTTTTTTGAGAATTATAGTGATATGAAGTGCATAGTTGGAGCCAGCCATTTTCATTATTAAACACTTAACCTACACAAGGAATAAATTCTTCTATCGTGAGATACTTTATACACCCTCTCTTGCCCGTGGGTGTCGTAAAAGACGACTAAGGGATTAAATATGCACAGAACATCTATGCAAAAGAAGGAAATCTTGAAACCCTATACCAACGCGTCTGACCAACGTGGTACAGTAGGTCAATTTCCCTCCTATTGTGAAGGAGGCTCGAGACCAAGAGTGGGACGTGTATGAGCTGAAATGATGGACTTTACAAATATGCAATTAATGGACACAAATAACACCCATACTGGCAACAATTTGTGTAACGCATAGGAAACTGTCCCGTGTAAGGATTGAACCTACTACACTGCACAAGAAGTCGCTACTTAGACCACTACGCCACCTCGATTGTAATTCAGTTAATAACGCCCTAAAATAATGACTTCTGATGTTTACGCGAGTATTACACATTATAAATAAACTATTTCTACGGATTTTATAACGTTTGTATATGAGATTTGATTTTCCAAAGTTTCGAACACTTTTTAACGTTCATGGTCACGAGAAAACTAAGCTGTCTCACGTTCAACAAGTCATAATTATTATAGAGATAGATATATCTACCCACATTAATTATATTGAATTACATTTTTGATAAAAATTTATTGCTAGTAAAAATGATATAGATTTTGCTTAGTTATTATTAAACATTAATAGTAATTATCATATTAAGAGAATTTATTAATTTAAACCTAATTAATCTAATATGCCACAAGCGGATCGGAATGCGGTTACACTGACAAAAGACAACAACGGCAAGAAAACTCAGAGAGCATGATACCAAATATACATACATGTGTATCAGATTATGGGGCAATTTGAAATAAAAATATCGATTCGTTAATGAGATAGAGACATATAATGTTTAATTTTTTCATCGCTTTTTCATGTAAATCTGATTGAAATGTCTAAAGTCAATGATGCTCAATCTGCAACATATTCGTACTTTGTTAAATGTTTATTAGAAATTGAATTAATCAATGATTACGTTGGCATAAGCAAGACAAACTTCGCTTTAAATCAGCTGATCGGACGATGACTGTTGACGAGGCGCCTTTGTACCTACGTTACCATTGAAGCGTTTGCGTAATTCGTACCTATTTCTACTATCGAAGCTTTACATGCCTATATGTATCCTGTCTGTACATGCCTACATAATACGTAACATTTAAGGCTCTAAGCCTTAAATCTTACGTATTATGTAGGCATCGTATTACGTATTATGCTTACTCTTAGACACACATTTTTGAAATCACTGTAACTTTTATGTTATATTGTTTTTTGTGTAATATACATTCTAATTACAATCCACGACTGTTTAATTACAACATACTCGAACAATTGTTCTATAACCTGAGACACCTGTATATTTTTTTATTAAAATAATTACTTTTTTTATACATAACAAACATACCTTCACATTGTCTCAAACAGTATCCTGTTTCTTTATCCCACGGTTCCTGCAGCAGTGACATGACGCGATCTAACAGTCCGTGTACGAACTGAAAGCCGGCTGACCGGCCGCAATACACCGCGCACAGTCTACGCTCGTTGCGAGCTCCAGTTTCTATTAAAAACATATTAGTTTCTAGTCATCCATGTCTATTAACGTCTAATGTTGGACATTATTGTTTCCAATGGGGGATAATACTATAAACGACACGCTTGCCAGGTGGGTTGGCAATCGATCAATAGGCGATTTTTCACGGGAAAGTATAGTTGCCCATTCTTCAGTCGATTAGCTTATTTTTACGACTCTTACGGAAAGTGAGTACCGTCTGATAGGAGATTGTATTCTTATCCCGTCACCACGTTGTGATCTCAGGATAATGACGCTGCCCATAAATCATTCAGGAATTTGTATTATTGCTATGCTATTGGACATTTACATTAGTTTAATTAGATTTTCAAAGACTTCTAAATAAGTCATCAGTTCAGCTCATAAACGTCCTACTGCTGAGCATGAGCCTCCTTCATTAGGGTGGCGAAATGGAACTACTATACCTCGCCAGTCACCCATCTCCATCGTAGAGAAGTCGCCATTTTTACATAAGAGAGGATTAGTATAGGGTTATATTCCGAGCTTTACCTCTCTTGCATAAATGTTATTTGCGTATCATCTCTCTTAGTCGCATTTTAAGTCACCCGCGGGCAGGTAAAGGGTTTTTTTAATTGTATTACTCCATCACCACACGGAAATAATACAAAAAACCATTTTTGAAAAAAATAATGCAGAATTGAGTCCGCCCCGCGACATAAAAATACACGTAATTCTAGATGTGTACTTTATTTGAATTAGGTTTTTAATATCGTACTTTGGTCTTACATGACAGTGACACCTTTATCTGTTAGCCTAAATAATTAATAGATCACAATAAATCGAACATTAAAAATAGGACTGGTGAATTAGGACATATTATTGTAGGTATAGACTATCAACAAATAACAATCAAGTACATTCGATGAATTAATAGCTAATTACATTTGTATACAATGCAAATGTTTCTACGTAACGAATAAACAGTCCTTGTGACAATTTAGAATAATTATACGCGTTATATTCTGATAGAACATTGAATTAAATAAATGCGAATACTTAGATTTGCCGTATGGTGATGGAGTAAGAATATAATTTAGTCATTTAACCCCTTCATCTTGCCTGTGGGTGTTGTAAAAGACGACTAAGAGATTTAATCTCATCATCTACTAAAGAGAAAACTCGAAATAAAATTCTATACCAACCCGTCCGAACAGCGTGGTATAAGTAGGTCAATTTCCCTCCCTTTGTGGAAGAGCCTAGAACCCGGCAATGGGGCGGCGTATATGAGCTGTCAGGAATGAATACTTGGATAAGAAGGAAGGGAAAGTTTACAAGATTTTTAATATTAGTGGTTTCCTAGACGTAAAAGCCTTCTAATTTTGTTGACGGGCTATGGTCTAACGCATACAGTACGACAGTATACAGAGTAGGAAAGTGCGGCTTCTTCTATTTTTGCGCGTGTTCTTGGTCTTTTGACTAGTAGAATCGAGGGTGTATGAGTGGCCCGCTCGGTACCTACTTTCAGAAATCCATCCCTGAGCCATGTTAAGATGCACTTGGGACATTGTGGTTGGCTTTATTGCAAGTAGGCGGAGTCCCTCGTCCGCCCACGTGACGTCATCTATCGGTATGGTTCTCTTTGTCTAATTTATTAAACTTCAAATGATGGTAACAATCTTAACATAAAAATATTTTCACACATAGAAAAAATAGTTTAGTTTTCTCTTTAAAATTATATTACCAACCCGCCTTCGCTTCGCTTCGGTTTGAGTCGCCTTACCCGCCTAGTTGCCGTTCCCGTGGGAATATCGGGACAAAATACAGCCTATGTTACTCCCTGATATTATAGCTTTCCATTGGACCATTGGACATTTTAAAATCGGTTCGGTGGTTTCAGCGTGAGAGCGTAACAAACAAACTTACTTTCGCATTTATAATATTAGTAAGGATGTATAGTATGTATGTACACACAGTGCGATTGACAATAGTGAAAAGAGAAATCTGGCGCTAATATCGAGGCGTCTGTCAAGTCTAGTGTCTTATTGTTATGTTTTCCATGGTAATAATAATTTATAATAGGCGTGACGACAGTATAAAAGAATCGATGTATTAATGATTTTAGGGGAAAATAGATATCAAAAAAATTTAATACGCTACTTTAGATTTATCTAAATAATTGAGATTATTAAGATTTTCAATAAATTAAATCATTAAAATACTGCATTCGGCCATTTTGGCTGAAACACCAATCACAGTGTATTACGTCACGTTAAGGTAAACTACTCTGTTTGTTGTTCTCAGTACTACTGATTACGCATTTGGATTGATTTTTTATTTGTTTACGTGTGATTTACCGACTCCACTCGATTATTACAATGGAACCAAGCTTTGTTAAAGCAAACAGCTCAAATTTGCCCAGGATTGATGTATTGATGTTGGGTGATGTCCTACAAATAAAGAATTTTGCTCGCCTGAGTTTAGAAACGTAAAAACTTCTTTGTAAGTAAATTTTTGTTTATCTTTACTACCATGTTTCTAGTAACGAATCTCTAGTACCAACTTAGATATAATCAACTCGTTTTGAACTGATGTGAGTTTATTTTATTTTCATAGCTTATTTTTACATTAAACTTGTCATTGTTTATTCTTGAGGTTAGCTCCCTCACAGCTTTGCGAGCTTTAACCACTGAACTCTTATTATTTTCTTGTTAGGAACATGTACAAATACTTTGTTGGGGGTTTTTATTGATGTATTTTTGCACTGAGGTATTGCACACCACTTATAAACTTTGGAATTCATTTTTATCACAAGAATTAATTTAATGTTTTGCTTACTTTCTTCGCTACACATAGACACAAGGACGTGTTTACCTTAACGTGACGTAACAGCCGACGCCATGACACCGGCGAGCTGTTTTCGCGCAATATTTAAAAAATATTGGAAAAATTGTTTTAAACTTCTTTAAACAAATTTATTACCGAAATATAGGTTTTTCGTAAATAGTAAGTGTGTGCCCACATTACGGAAGGATTTCAAAATCTTTCGTCACGCCTATTATTAATACTATGGTTACTTACCAACGCTTTTATCTTGCAACACAACATCGCTTATTTCGAATAGCCTCAATGGCAGAGGCATTTTCTTATTAGCGGCTAACGTCTTCAGCAAACCTGGCAATAACAGCGTGCGCACCACTTGGAACTCTAATGTTTTGGGATTTGATATATGCGCCGCCGGTACATCATCTATTTTTAATCCCAGTTTCGTTGCTATGTCTTCTCGAGAGCACTGAACAAAAGATTTTGTTTTTTTTTTTAATAAACAATGTTGCTATATTTGTTGTCATTAAATTATTAAATTAATAATAACAAAACAAGTTTCAACTAAAACTAAAGGTAACTTCAAAGTTAGGTACACTAACACTTTACGGTTTTCTTATGAAGCTGAATTTTAATTAAAATTTTAGTCGTTTTACAATGCCTCAATTAATAAAGATTTAATTTTTATTTCCCAATTTTTAAAGTATGTATATAAAACACAAATTTAACTATTATCTTTGCTTATTTTCCTTTGTTCACAAATTGTATCCAAGATGTGGCTATTATTTAATAGGCTTTCAGTTCCCCGTCCTTTGGAAATTTTAGCACATACATTAGCCATCTGCAAAGTAATTAGGGCCTTAACTTATTAAACCACGCTGACCAAAAGGCTAGCCATACTGCGTTATCTCAAGGTTTCCTTATTGTTTACATCTCTTAGTAGTCTTATTTTCTTTTGTTCTCTTTCTTTATATCGACACGGAATATAGCTTATTAATCTTTATTTAATAAAATAAGAATAAAATTCAACACTCCTTCCTTTTCCGCGGGTATTGTAAAGGACGACTGAGAGTTGAAAGCAGATACAATTACTGCAAGGAAAAACTGTGAATAAAACTAAATTCCAATCAGCTTGACTAAAGCGTAGTATCGCAGGTTTTCTCTGATATTGTGTAGGTGATACTGCGTGGTGACAGGTTAAAAATAGACTGTCACTATTCCATATTGCCTCGGTAAAAGTCTGCCAAGGAATCAATCACTAGGTGAATACACAGCAGCGCTTTTCTAGAAACATAACAACTGCGATCGCCAAACCGCTTGCAACGAGTGGCGATTATTGCATTATCCTTTTAAGGGAGGTCAACAATAGTCATTCTATAGGCTGATTGGTAGATGGATGTTGAGGAGACTGAGCTTAACAAAATTACGCATATGAGCTTATTATTCGTATTAATTCTTACAAAGTTTACGGCGTATGAATACTAACCAAAGTGAAGGTAAGTGCTTCAGTATAACCGGCATGGGCACACTCCTGTCGTAGCTGTTCTGTCAATTTGTTGACAGGTTCTTGACCGCCTGCTGTCACGACATTATCTGGACGACGTTCTATGCGGTTGTAACTACAAAATCGTATTAAACTGGTAAATATTCTGCCACAAGTCTACCGGAGTGCGAATCAATGTAGTCTTTTTACTAATGAGTATACGGCGACTGTTAATGGTAGAGATGTAATGGAGCTCTGTATCGTGATTAAAGTAATAAATATTAATCGTAATCGCGATTAAAAAAATCAATCATTAATCGTTAATTTGATTAAACAGATTAAAGTACTTTTAATGAAAAGCAAAAAATTACTCCATCTACATTTTAAGCCAAAATCTTATAAAGTAAACTTTTTTTGTTGGAGTTAGACAAGAAACAGATCTTTTAGAATGCTACCCAACTTTAAAAGAAGTATTTATTAAATATAATACACTCATGCCATCCTCCGGTTCTGATGAAAAATTTTTTCGTTTGGGACCTTGCTAAATTTACCTAAGTCTAACAAAATATCGGACGAATTATTTGAGAAAAGGGTGATCCTAAATTTTTATATGGCTAACAATGTCCACGGCTTCCCCTAAGTGCTCAAAAATGCCCGGATTTTTTTGATTTTCTTTATACTTATTGTTATAATTTGGGCAATATACACGACATCTTTATAATTTGCAGCCTATTCGCTATTCTGATGTATAAACTATATTACTGTATCAAAATCCTGTTAGTATTTTTTGCGTGAAAGAGCCACAAACATTCATAAATCCTCATAAAATTTCATGTTTATAATAATAGTGGGATTAATTTTAAGTTATTATAACTATTCGATTGTACCTGTGCTTTTCATAAATATATTTAAAAAATGTGATTATCTACCTTTTTATTTTTGAACTTGTTCCAACTGTTTTAATCGCTAATTTTTAATCGTGATTGACGACTAATAATCATAATAAAAAATTTTTTGATTACGACTAATTAATTTTAATCGCAAAAGTCACGACTAAATTTTTAATCGTAATTTTAATCGTTAATCAGATTAACTTTTTGCCAACACTAACTTACATGTACGGTTTTGAAATAAATATTTTTCACTCAATTCTTTTATTTCGTTACGTTTTTTCTTACCAACACCAAAAATTATTATTTTTACGACGTCAAAAGGTCGGCAAATTATGACGCCGCCCCGGGCGACAGTGACTCACGCTACGCCACTGATCAAGAGTAAAAGACAGACTACCTATTTGTGCTTAATTTGAATACCGATTGATAATTTTGAAGATATTTTTTCCATGTAAACAATGCTACGTACCCCTTCTAGGGTTGAATTTCGTAAAATCTGTTTTAACAAGTCTTTACCATACAAAAAGAAACTACTGTAAAAATTTTCGTAACGTTTGCAGCTTCATATTTTCGCTTCGGCGTTGATGAGTCAGTCAACGAGCTACTTCTTATATCTTACAAATAAATTTCTAGCATACGTGTGTATGTCACTGAACTCCTCCTAAATGGCTGGACCGATATTGACGAAATTTTTTGTGTGTGTTCGAGGGGATTTGAGGATGGTTTAGATTCACAACTGGACTCGGTAGGTGGCGCTGTTCGGGCAGGACAACAGCATAACTTGAGAACGACTTCACCGATTTCGTCCATCTTTCGTTTTAATTTTTCTAATACTTTGTAAAAGGCTTTTACGGTAAAAAAAAAATAAGAAAGTTGCGAAGAAAATCAGAGAATTTAGCGACTGGGTATCTAGGTTATTTATCTATGCTGCAACTAAACGGCTGGATGGTTTGAATGGATTTTTGTGAATGCATTCAAGTGGGGGCCTGGATCATTTAAATTCACAAATCAGCCCGGCAGATGGCGCTGCAGTCGATTAGTCCCTATTACTGCTGTCAGTTTCAAGGGGAATTCCGTTTATTTTATTTGAACAGAACAACGTCTGTTCGGTCAGCTAGTGTATATATATATAAATTTATAAAGTATATCGTACCCATATGCGATCGCAATGTCTTCGTACAAATCGCAGGCATGTATGACGTCATGCCGTGTGGGTGGTACACGCACGCGAAGTGTGGACCCCTCGCATGAAGCCGACAAGCACATGCGAGACAGCAGACCAGCTATTTTGTCGCCACTCTCACTGTAACATAAAACCGTGGTGGGTACATTATATGAGGTTAAGGAATTGGTACCAGTGGTCAGTCCAATGGCGATGGAGGATGGATAGTAGGTTATGGGCCAAACGCCGCCCTTTCGTCAACCTGGACGACTTGGGCAGGGCGCGTCCAGACAACAATCTGCCACAAAAAAGGTTCTACTTGTTGCCGGGGCGCTGACCGGTATGATACCGGAAAGGGTAACGCCCAGTTGGCCACGGGATCAAGGAATCGATAGCGGTGGCCAGCCCAAAGGCGATGTGGAAAGAATATGATATGTTATGAGGAGTCATTCCTTCGCCCCTAAGGAATTGGGTAAAGCATTTCCAGATTATATCTTATCAACAAATAGTGAAATATTGATTTTCTTACTTGCTATAAAGGATGTTATAGGTGTCATTAAGCATAATTAATTAATCAAACTTACTTCATCATCATCACAGCTCATATACGTTTCGCTGTTGGGCTAGCTAGAGTCTCCTACACAACGGGAGGGAAATTGAGCCACTATAGCACGCAGGTTGGTATAGGGTTTTAGTTCGAATTTTCCTTTTCTTGCATAAATGTTATATGCATATTATGTCTTTTAGTCGTCCTTTACGACACCCACAGGCAAGAAAGGGGGTGATGAATTGTATTCTTATTCCGTCAACACACGGAGAAAACGGTAAACTTACTTAATACCGATATATCGATTGGCTTGCTCCACATTGATGAATTCTTCCCGACATTGCATTTTTGGATACAGCTCGTAAGTACCGTCGGGGGCATACACTTTGCATTGTTCTACAGAGTATTCTTCCTTGCAGTATTTAGAGAACATACTCACTACAGTATCTAACACTACAATGGCCTGCAAGAAAGGTTTACAAATCAAAACAAAAGAGTAAAGATTTTTTAACAGCAATAACATTAATATCACTTATTTGCTGAACATATCGCACCTTTTATCCAATACCGTCACTAAACGAAATTTTTCCACAAACTGTTTTTAATGGCATCTAATTGCTGAGCACTGAATTTACAAATTGCTTCAATTTATATATTTTAATTCCACTTAACGTTTTAAATTTTTTCAAAAATGTGTACGTCACTAATATTTTAAATTATTTATATCCACTAATTAATAATAATTAAAATAAAAAAAATGTGTTTAATAGGAATAATAGTTGTTAATAAAATAAAAGATAATTATTTCTGAAATGCTAATATACTCTTATTTATATCAGTTAATATTTGTCATAAATCTTGTAATAGCTCTCCTGTAAAATTTGCTTATTTAAGATAGTGACGATATTGGATTAAAGGTGCGATATGTTACTCGCTGATTATGTAGCTTTCCTTTGGTGAGTCTTTAAAATCGGTTTAATTGTTTAAGCGTGAAATCGTAACAAACAAACACACATTTACATTTATAATATTAATAGCAAATTGGCGCGGTTTCACCCGTGTAATTCCCGTCCGACTGTTGGGCTCGAACCTCCTTTACTACGGGAGAGAAATGAATCTACTATACCACGCTAGTCAGAGGTGTTGGTAAAAGGGACAAGATGGGGGTGTTCAATTGTATTCTTACTTTGTCACCACACGGAAAGTTCTTACCTTTTTAGAAATTCAGTTCTTACCTTTGTCAAATCTGTTGCTGTGCATTCAATGAACACATTATGAGTCTCTAGAGTAATTTTCGAATGATCTCCATTTATGATGGGTGGCATTGACAGAACTAATCCATTTTTATCCTTTATAATAGGATACACAGGACTGTCTTTGATGATACCCAAATATTGTTTTAGTTGTGCATGAGTCTGAAATTAGATAGAAATTCATAATTATGTCCTAGTTTTAGATTTTAATGATGTGTAATAGTTGCTGCTAGTTGCCATAACTAAAGTGAAAACCATCTTAAGAACTAGTTTTCATATCGGTGTTCCATTCAGTAGAGCATGATTGATGTGAAATTGAGTGATAGAATTAAGAACAGAGTGATTAGGGAACGTTGTGATATATATATATATATATATATATGTATGTTCGATTCTATAGCGGAAGCTAATCACATATTTTCTACTAAATACGTAGTCTGTAACTCTGTACTTAATATCGCTACGTTTATAATTGACAATTACCAATCACGGGAGATTATCTAAATAATCGAAACGTCATAGTGCTAGGACCACGCTGTTGACAGTAGTTTGTCTACAGCTGCGGGCCGGCCGTTCGGGGCAGTAACACTCTCTCACAGGAACTCGACGTCCGAGTAGTAGCAATTTGTTACTGCGCTTCGTTCGGTGAGCGAGAGCCGGAAGACAAACTTTCTGAGGGTGTTTGCATGTGGTGGGCTTTGGTGATGCCTTTAGTTTCACCGAACCTCATTGCACGCATTAACACTTCCTTCACTTTCTTCACGGTAGACAGCGGCCTAGTAAAGGTTCATGAGCGGCAGCAACGCTTACCATCAGATGTGATGTTTCCGTGTTTGCCACCGTTTGCAATAAAAAAAAAAGAGTAAACTTTGGTGACCTTTCTATTCTTAATTTCTTGATACAGAGAGCAACACAGAATCTACACTAAAAATAACGAGAATTTATTTCACGTAAGATTTTTTGAGGTCTAGTAACACGCCTTTGGCGTGTAATAAATTGCCTTCGGCCAGTGTAATAAATTGTTTGCAACTTATTACTATTATATGAAATAAATATGCTAACGATATATAGGTACATCAATATAGTCATCTTGGCTCAAATACGTCCCACTACTGGACTAGAACCTCCAGCACATTGGAAGAGAATCACACTTATTATCACACTGGTCAGACGTGTTGACGTGTTGCATGAATGTTATATGCATATTACATTCCTTAATCATATTTTACGACATTCACGGATAAGAGAGGTTATGGTGAATTGTATTCTTTCTACCTCATCACACGGAAAAACGACGTTTTACCATTAGAGATACTAATATCGAGTCGACTAATACCAAGAACATCGATGTACAAAAAACATCGCCTTAAAAACATCGATGTATTGCAATATCGAGGTTTTTTTTTAAAGATCTATAAAGTATCAGATACTTTCCTTGCGGGATAGCGATGTCCTTTTTTTAGTAAACTAAGAGTAATAACTTATAATCAATTTCGTGCACGCATGTTTTATACATTTTGCATCCCTATTAACCATTTATGAAAAAGCAAAGTGTAGTGTTATTTTGAGTACTGATTATGTGCTGATTATTCAAAGACGAACTACTTTTATTGTCTAGCACAGGAATTCCCAAAGTGTGTTCCGCGGAATCTAGGGGTTCTGCAGAATAGTCATCAGGGTTCCGCCAAAATTAAATAGTTTTTAATTAGAAGAACTCATTAATATTATGTAAATAGGTAAATAGCCAGAATTCAGCTCTGACTATGGCACAGCAGCGCACGTAGCCAGTGATAATGAGCGGCATTGCACGGTGGATTCGGACCCTCACATGCATCTCGTATTATCATTTGATATGGGGTTTCATAAAATAAAAGGTATTTGGTTGGTGTTCCGTTATCTTTAAAGTTTAGAAACCCCCGGTCTAGCAAACGCTTTCGTTACTTGGGGCTTCGATAAGTGAGGTTTTTTATTTTTTTGTGTGTACAGCTGTTGGCCGCAGATGGCCTTGACAGCTTGACGCGGACTATGGGTGAGCGCTGAGGGCTCTCAACCCAGAGAAAAGTATGCTAAGCGACATAGCCCAAGGGCTCCCCCTGTGGGGAACGGACCTCGGCTTGGGACGTCGCTGGAGGCAAAGTAGGCGTGCCCACGTTTTGATTCGTGACTTTTGCGCGGCGCGGTTTCGCACCTCGACGGCGAGGGCGAAACCGCGGATATTTATGTGTTAAGGCCTCACAGGCCGTGTAGGCTCTACGTTGAGCGAGTGTGATATTGTCGTCCTCTTCGTCGAGGACGTCGAATGTATGAGATTTTGGAGGGTCTATAGGAAGCCGCCCCAATCACTAGTTGGTTGGGGTGTGTCATAGCAGAGCCAAAGTAGCTCTGAGAGCACCGCTTCATAAACTGCCTGATGGTCAGCAGTTTGAGGTCGATGTGAAGATCGACGTTTCGTATGAACCACAGTGCTCCCGTAGCTCGGCGCATGAAACGATTTTGTAGTGTCTGTAGCCTGTGGATCCTCTGTGGCTTAACGTGCGCGAACACTACGCTGGCATAGGTCATGATAGGCCGTATGCAGGTGGTGTAAAGTCGGACTTTGATAAGTGATGTTCTGTCAGTTTTATATTTATACTTTTTGAAAAGCACCCGATATAGGAATCTTATATAAGATCTTGGGCAGGAAATGATATTTATTCTAGCCTTTTCTTCCTGGCGTCGGCTCGAATTAACTGTGAGAAATGCGTCCCTAGGAAGAATTATGATGAGAAATTGAAGTCACCGCCATAAGCTTAGCCATTCTCACTTCAATAATAAAATCAGTAATAAAGGAGACACACTGTCCTACACTTGAAGGACACTGCAATGTTAACATACTCTGGAGTGACTGTGTGTTATTTTTTTTTTATTGAAATCTTTCTATCCCAAATACAAAAACATTTTTTAATTGTTACTTAATCAAAAATCAACATATCATTATCGTTTATCAATTTAGCTCATCTACGGCCCACTGATGGGCTCGAGCCTCCTCCACGATAGGAGGAAAGTTGAGCTACTATTCAAAGCTAATTTTTCCTGTGGTGACAGAATAAGAATATATAATTTCAAATAAGAATAATTTCGAATAAGAATAAGAATTTACCATTCCGTATCATGCTTGTGGATGTCGTAAAGGACGACTAAGGGATATATATATTTCTCTTGCATATCACATCTATGCAAGAGAAGGAAAGCCGGAAATAAAACCCTATACTAATGTCTGACCAACACGGTGTAGTAGGGCAATTTCTCTCCCATTGGGGAGGAGGCTTGAACCCAGCAGCAGGACATGTATGAGCTGGGACGATAGACGAAGATATTACGCTGGTCAAACGGGTTGGTAAAGTTATAGCTGGTCGCCTCTTTTGAATAGGTGTCATATGCATATCATATCCTTTAATCGTTTTTTACGACAGCCATGAACAAGATATGAAGGCTGATGAATTGTATTCTTAATTCATCACCACATGGAACAAACATATATATCGCAAATAATTAATTTGGAATAGACTTGCCCGGTCAAGTATTTAAAGGCTAGTTTCCTAAATTTACTTATTTCTTGGCTTGTATAATGAAGATTTCCTTTTGCTCATAGATTACATAACTTACAGATTCTTATCAAATTTTATACCAAACTGACCCAACAGACGTTGTTCTGTTCAAATAAGCGCCACCTACCGGGTTTAATTGTGAATCTAACTATTCTCGAATCCCCTTGAACATGGACAAAAAATTTCATCAACATCGGTACAGTCGTTTAGGAGTTCAGTGACATACCCAAGAAATCTATATAAACTCATTTGCAAAAAAAACGGGCGGTTTTGATTTTCATTCATATTTAAAAAGATACAATACCAAAAAGGTTTCAATCGTTTGTACACGTTACTGGCCGGTTTTAAAAATGCTGTGGTATTTAAAAAAGTACGTTCTAAATTCAATTTTTCATTTGATGTTCATTTTTACAGAAAACCCCTTTTTATCCTACATTTTTGGCGCGAAGTTCCAGAAGTTAACATCGACTTTCATAACTTTTATTCAATTTTTATCGATTAATTTCATATCCTTGACTGTCAAAGCTTTATTTAATGCTGTTTGGCTGTATCAAAAATGGTAGATAAAGTGGTAAAAGCTACCAAAATTATCGCGCTGCTTGAAGAGGGTTGCAGCCAATGTTTCGTGGCTAGGAGGCTAAATGTTAGTCGCTCGACAGTCCAAAGGACCTGGCAGCGATATCAGGAGACTGGTTCCGTCGAGAGAAGGCCTGGTTCTGGAAGAAAACCATGTACCCAACCACGGGATGATCGTTTTCTTGTGAGTCGCGCATTGAGAAATCGCAAATCTTCGTATGTGGATCTTAAGAACAACCTCCAAGAAGTAAGAAATGTGCATATTAGTCTATGGACGGTCAGGAGGAGGCTTCTCGCTGCCAATATACGCAGTCACCGCCCGGCCCGCGGCCCCAAATTACTCCGTGAGCACAGAGTTCACAGGCTTAGGTTCGCTAGAAATTGTGAATCATGGACTCAAGACGATTGGAATAGGGTTTTGTTCTCTGATGAAGCCAGGATATCTCTGTTCGGTGAAGATCGACGTCGGCGAGTGCTAAGAAGACAAGGAGAACGCTTTGCAGAGGCATGTTTCGAAGAAATCACACCTTATGGTGGGGGCTCTGTTATGTTTTGGGCAGGAATAAATTCAATGGATCGTACAGAGTTAAGTCTTCATTGAAAACGGCTCACTGACTGGGCATCGATACATAACGGAAGTTCTAATTTCTCATGCACAACCCGCATTGGCCGCTCTAGGTGAAGACTCGATTTTTATGGACGACAATGCTCGCGCCCACCGATCCCGCGATGTTAATGCGTATGTGCAAGAGGTCGGCATTCGTCGTTTGGATTGGCCAGCTCGAAGTCCCGACCTCAATCCCATAGAGCATGTCTGGGACGTTCTGAAACGGCGTGTGAGATCAGTACACCCGGCTCCGCAGACCATCAGAGAGCTGAAGAATGTGATTACTGCGGAGTGGGAACGTATTCCGCAAGCAAGTATCCGGGATATACTCGCTAGCATGCCCAGACGAATTCAAGCTGTGATTTTAGCTAGAGGGGGTCACACTCGATACTAAACATTTATCTGCTTTTACTTTATTAAAGAAAAACAAACAAAAAAACTTTTTTATTTTTACTTCATGAGCATATGCACTACTAGCGAATATACACTACTAGCGAGGTTTAGCATTATTTCCCATAAATTGTATCTAAATTTTATGAAATACTGATGAAAACGATTATTTTCTTATTAATTTAGCAAATTGTGTGGATAAAACTACCTATAATTATCAAACAAAGAAATATTAACATTTGAAATGGTTCATTGCTTAGGTGCCCGTTTTTTTTTGCAAATGAGTTTATATAAAAGAAAGTCGTGTTAGTTACTATGTTTATAACTCAAGAACGGCTGTACAGATTTGGCTGAAAATTGGTGGGGAGGTAGCTTAGAATCAGGAGACGTACATAGGATACTTTTTATCCCGTTCTTCTTCTTCTTTTTCTAAAATGGCAATGAGCTATTTTTTATCCCGTTCGATCGCGTTCCCGTGTGACGTGACATAAAATGTCAAATAGATTTTTTTTGTTTCTGTTTGTTCATTCGGACAGGCAAAGGGATCAAATCCCATACAGCCAAGTCTGATACAATTTTCTTCATATTATTTAACATTTCTTTATATACAACATGTAACATAATTAACGCACACCCTCAAACACCCCAATTAGAATATAATGATATAAACGCAATGCATACACCAAATATTATTTATATGTACGTTAACATTGTTTATTTGTGAAATTAGTTATGCCCATTTCGTGGAAATAAAATGGTCACCGACTGACCAACTCCGAGTGCCGCCCGACAATAATTACCTACTTGGTAATAATAGGTACACGAAATAACTACATTATGCTTTATGATAGTAAATATTTACGATTCTTCTTTCCATCACACTTTTCAGGCTTTGGATTGTCGACATTGAATAATTTTGTTCAATGTGAAGCCAATATTTCGTAATTACTGATTTGTTAAACTAAAAAATTTGTAAATAAGAATGATTAAACTGCTGATAAAGTGTGATTTTATTAGACGCCAAAATACCTACGACAAAGTTAAACAAAGTCGGCGTAAAAGGTGTGAATCAAAATATTTACAATAATTTAAATATCATAAACAAACTTACAGTTTAATTTGCACTCACACGGCGTTGTCGTTTTAAAACATTTTCAAAATGTCCACCGCCTTGTTCAATGCACTTTAATGACCGTTTTCGTAATTTTTGTTTTATTTTAGATAATACTGCAGTGTCACTTTTCACTTTTTCAAAGGCGGTTATTATCTTATTTTTTAGTTCCTCGGCACTTGTTGTCTCTGTGTTATAAACTAGCGATTTAATTCGCCCCCACAAAAAAAAGTCGAGTGGCGTCAAATCAGCTGATCTAGGAGGCCACTGAATAGGCCCCCGCGACTGATCCAGCATTCTCCGTACTCGGCATGAAGATGCTGGCGAACACTCCAGGTGAAATGCGCGGGGGCACCATTGTGTTGGTAAAATAACTCTTGTAAATTAACAAGAGATATGTCCTCTAATAGAGAAGGTAAAGTTTCTCGCAAAAACAGTAAATAAATCATATTTACTGTTAGACATTGTAAAAATACGGGTCCCAGTATGTGTGTACCGATCATACCCGCCCAGACATTGATTGAAAATCGATGTTGGAAGGAGTCTACTCTGCATGCGTGTGGATTCTCATGCATCCATAAATGCGTGTTATGTTGATTATACATTCTCACACGAGTGAATGTACTTTCGTCAGTCCAAATAATGTTTCGCTGCCAATTTTGTAATAACCAGCGGCAGAACTCTAAGCGTGGTAAGTAGTCACTTGGCGTCGGCATCGCCGGAGGTGGAATGGATGCTCGCCATCACCACGAAGCGTGCGCTATATGTGCATATGACTACACCCAAAGAGTGGCGCTACTTCCCGGGTACTACTATGCGGATTTTCGTTGAAATAATCGAGAATTTCGTTTTGAATGTGTGTGTACGCATATTGTCTCCCCTGTCGATAGCCGTGTTTGGACGAAAAGTTCCGTGGTCTCGAAGCCGTTGTGTTGCTGATAACATAGTCCGGCGGTCTACACTAGTACCGTATCTCGCGTTAAATGTTCTACACGCTAGTGCCACATTATCATCACACCGTGCCAAAGTTCTCACCATTTCCGTGTATTGAACGTTGGTATACCGAAAAGACATAGCGAAATGCGGGATTACGATATTTTATTTGCAGTTTACAATTGACCTCTTATCGATAAGGTGCACACGGCGTGACTGATGACTTGTCCCAAACATATTTTGTTGATTTCGTTGTTTAGGCTTTTTTGATCGGCGACGGCGCAGTCGTCTCGCTGTATTGTAAGGTAATAGCCGCCGAAAGAAAGAGAAAGTAATTATTTTTGTATTAGGTACGTGGCTTTCTTTTATGTAGGTACTGTAGTGTTGCTGTGCGCCGGCTGTCACTGTAGGTATTTGTAAAGTCTATTAGCCTTGAAATAAGTATCAGATTTCTTTAATTGAATGATGTAATTTGCTTACTAATTTAATATTTCATTTTAAAGTCTTAATACACTGAGTTACGATCCATTTTCGTTTCTATGAACTGTTTAGCTAGCTGTTTAGGATGACTGTAATTTACTTAGTTCTAACTAAATTTGAGAAAAAAAATTAGCTACATAAAAAACAATCAAAATCGATCCAGATACCGATTCTGAACAAATTACTTTCAGGGTGTGCGTTAATTATGTTACATATTGTATAATAGCTTATTTATAGTCATGTCCGTCAGTGAGTCAAGTCGTTACCATTAATTAGGCGCCGAAAATCTAATTAAATAATTTCTCTGGAAATTTCGGTAGAATATGAAAATACACAACCACTCTTATATCATATGCACCACATTTCAGCACCTTACATAAAATATCAGCAAAATTATTCAATATAACACTATAAAACACTAAAAAAATTAATGTAATACAAGAGCTTAACATGACATTTCCATATTCGCACCGAAACTCATGTCAAAGAGAATACAAGTCACTATGAAACGTACGATAATAAAACCGCATTTGGTATGTAATAACAAAACGCAAATGACAGCTAAACGTAATTATGTCTATAGTTAAGTATGGGTGAAAATTATATAATTATACCTAGCTGACCCGGCGAATTTCGTACCGCCTTTTTCGTAATTATTTTGTTTTAGTATTTATCAGTTTGGTTTTAGTATTCGTACAACGCTTGAATAGCGTTTGGCCAGTTCTCTTGATGTTGGAAGGAGGAGAGGCTGGTGCTCCTACCAAAGGTGGGACGATCTCTGGACGCGGCCTCAAACGAATCAATATACCTAATGGAATTATTGATAATTCAACTGAATTGAATTTACGGAGTGTTATATTTCCTTAGTCCACAACTTTACCCTGTTTGTGGGAGACTGATAAATCATCATCTCAGCCCATACACGTCCAACTGTTGGGCTCGCACCTCCTCCACTATGGGAGGCAAATTGACCTACTATACCACGCTGGTCAGACGTGTTAATATAGGGTTTTGTTTCGAGTTTTTCTTCTCTTGCATAGATATTATATGCATATTATATCCCTTAGTCGTCTTTTATGACACCCACGGGTGGTGAATTGCATTCTTACACCGTCACCGTACGGATAATACTAAAACCAAACTGATAAATACTAAAGCAAAATAATTATGAAAAAGGCGGTACGAAGTTCGCCGGGTCAGAAGCAGTAGTTTATATATAAAGATAATAAAAAATTGTTAAGCTTTTATTTACTTACAGAATATAATTCCATTAGCTCTGATGCCGTTGTTTCCTTTGTTTGATTGAGAGCTTTAAACTTTATTTCACTTGGAGGCAATGCATCATAAATGAAAGGTCCTTGTATGGTGTCCAAGTCATGTGTTCCGATAGCCACTAGTGTTCTCTTTCTACAAATATTCTGATGTAGCTTATCCTATAACCAAAATAGTAGAGTTATTTAAAAGTATTAGTAACTGTCGGTAAACTAGCAGATGAGTGCTTGCGATAAAATTTTATGAGATTAAAAATTGTTCACTTCATTCATTCAGTCATGGGTAGTAAATAACTACATTGTTCTGCATTATCAAAGGGGCGGCCTATTTACTTGTTGAAAGTGGAAATAAATTTGTTATGGCAATAATTTATTTTAAAATGGCCACACATACACACATTACATTTCTGTCTTCATTATCAGTTTCAGACTATAATAGATCTACAAGAGGTCACTAGGCTGATGGATGAATGAATACAGATATTCTGCAAAAATAGAGGGATTAAAGATCATTTTCCTGTGTTGGAAAAATGTATAGTGGGTAAGGTTATTTTCAGGTTGTTAAGGATTTGTCGTGTGACGAAGCGATAAGAATACAATTATCATCACCCCTTACTTGCTCACGGGAGTCGTGAGAATCGTCTAAGGGTTCGCCAGGAGAGCGGGCAGCAGATCTCTTCTGGGAAACATCGGAAACCACTACCATTATTTGGGGGAAATTTTAAGTCAAGTAAGACGTTAAAAATCTTATATCTTTAAACGAGCAATTCTTGTATATATATATATATATATTCAGGATCTCGGAAACGGCTCCAACGATTTTGTTGAAACTTTGCATACTAGAGGTTTCGGGTCCAAAAAATCAATCTAGCTAGGTTTTATTTATAGAAAATGTTGTTTTGTCCGTGTTTTTAGCAAAACAAACAATGACATTAAATTTTAAAAGAATATGAATTCAAATTTCGTTGTCAACGTCATGAGTTACGATAGCTCAGATAGGAAGTTGACAGGTTCTAATTTTGATTTTGTTGACATTCAAACAGCGTCGGTTCGAATCTTGGTGTTATTATGATTCTCTTTTTGTATTTTTTTATATATTTTGCATTATTTATTTTTTATTAATATATATCTAAATAAATTCGATAAAAATATTCCGAGCGAAGCTCGCTCAACCAGATATTTAATCCATTAATTTTAGAAGTTTAGTATAAAACATATAGTCATCCTGAAATTAATGAAAACTTTATTAAATTGTATTGCTTTATATATTTCTACAATTGGATGTATTTACCTGCAAGTCAATGAAGCTGTCATACGACTCTTTTGTAAATTTAATACCTCTAAGAACAGCTGCTACTGCATATGGCCTAATTTGTGCTGTAGCAGGTGTCAGATGTAATGAGTGACAATCCTCGTATTTTTTTAATGAGCATTGCGGTGGAGCTCTCCTGTAAGATTACATACTATAATAAATAGGTGAAAGTTTGTTTAAGCAAACAAATTTTAGACATTACCAATCCCATTTAACAAATTATAATTTGAGATATATGGCACGGGGCACCTCATATTATGGCATTATCCCTACTCAATAATCTCGATAGATGTATGGAAAAATTATAGTGCATTGGAATATTAGAAAGACTCTTTGTTTAGTAAAATTCTGCACTATACTCCAGCAATTCTATACTGGCATAATATAGCAGCACTTAACTGACCGTAAAATATGTTCACAAATCTGAAAAATGCAATAATTATGTCAGCTTGCTTTGGTTGGTATCATCATCATCATTTCAACCTATTGCCGTCCACTGCTGGACGTAGGCCTCCCTCATGTTACGCCACAAAGTGCGGTCCTGTGCCGCCTACATTCCAACGACGCCCAGCAACTTTCACCATGACGTCATTTCACCTAGTGGGGGGTGTCCTACACTGCGTCGTCCAATACGTTGTCGCCACTCGAGAATTTGTCGGTATGTTGAAGGGAAATATGTGAATATCATGAGCACAATTCTGATTCCTGACAATAAGTAAAGTTTCCCCTCTCTTTGTTCTCATAAGTTTTCCTCTCGTAAGAAGGCTTAAAAAGTTTTTACAAATTGACCCATCAGAGTATCAACTTCCAGTGTTGCACGTATGTCTAAGGGAATAATGTCATTATGATCAAACCTGGCAGGTAACCCACCTCCAAGATTGTCTGTGATTGCAAATGAAAATGATTGAAGGCGCCAAAAGTTGAAATCTTTCATGTTGTTATCTATCTATTTAATTAATAATTATCTATCAGTTTAATTTAATTCTCTGGGTGGAGATAGAATAATGATACAATTCGGCCGCCCCTTTCTTACCCGTTGGTGTCATAAAAGACGATTAAAGGATATAACATGCATATATCTATGCAAAAGAGGGCAATGTTTGAAATAAAACCCTATACCAACCCATCTGACCAGCGTGGTATAGTAGGTCCATTTCACTCCGATTAAGGGGGAGGCACAAGCCAACAATGGGACAAATATTAGCTGTAATTAATGAATTTAATTAAATATTTTTAAGAGCCTACAAAATATTCCACAATTTATGGCTTACTTTTCTTGGAATACTAAGAGGCCAGATACCAGTCCTTCTAAACAGAGGAGGTCATATCTATTGGCAGGGATGTCTATCCTGTAAAGAATTTCTTCTGAAACACCAGCACCAACCTGCTCTCCTTGTTCTTTCATTAACATCTGTTTCTCTGTGGTCTGTAACATTGAGAAATAAAACATTATGATGATATTTCAATTTTGTTTGGTGTTTTTTGATAAACTTGAAGTTCTTGATGTTTTGGTTTAAACAATATCCATGATATTGTTTGAATGATGATGATGATGATGATGATGAATGATCTAGAAATTGATATGAAGTGTATGAAGTCAAATACTGAATATGTAAAAAGTTGTGGGTTCAATTACCATGGAGTGTAATTCTTTTTAAGATCCATCCTGGATGTCTATACTAATACATATTTGAAAGAGGAAAGATTTGATTGTTTGTTTGTTTGAAATGAATAGGCTCCGAAACTACTTGACCGATTTGAAAAATTCTTTCACTGTTGGGAAGCTACACTATCGCCAGTGAACATAGGCTATATTAAATTTTCAAAAAGTTAGGGACTCATACTAAAATTCCAATAATGAAACCCAAGGTGTGAAAAAATTACAAAAAACTGCCTAATATTGCGTGCGCTGCGAAAACTATTGATTATAAAACAAAATAATGTACTACGACTTTGCAGAACATATAATTATCTACAAAAAATATCGCGACAGCATGTCTAACTATTATAGTTATGTCACAATTAGAGTTTTTTTTATTTTTAAAAAATATGTTCAATTGCCACCGCTGTAAAAACTCTTATTTATACTTTGGTATTAATCCTTATCAAAATAAATGACTTCGTATTTAAGACGGCTTCAATACCATTATATAACTTTTTGGATTATTCAATTTGGACATTCTATTCGAAAGATATCACGAGTTTAAAAATGTAAGTTATTTGAAAAATGTCGCGTGGTCGCCGCTCACACCGCTCGGTTAGACGGCACCGTAATAAGTGATGTAGGCGTCACTGGGGTACGGGAGGAGAGTCAATGTCAAGAAATAAAGCGCTGCGCCTGATGCCACCCTAACCGAGTCTGCGGGTGACTGGACCGGGCAGTTAGTCCGTTACGAGAGGCCGACCGCGCAAGGAAAGACCGACGTCCTCTCCAGGGGGGGGACGTCAGTCGGGGAGAGGGTACTCCTCAGGGGTATTCCGTCGGGGCGACCACTGACGACAAGTCACCCTGCACCGGTGGTCGGCCCAACGACGAAAACGACGTGTCGCGCGGGTGGGTTACGGTGTGCGTTCTTACGCCCCTCTGTCGCTCCGGACGGAGCGGGGCGACGGGGGCACCGATCGCAGCCGACCCCAAAAAAAAAAAATAAAGTGCCGGCTCCCTATGCAGTGGTCGTGGGCGGAATCCGTTTTCACTTTATATTCTTAGTCGTCCCTAGCGGTTGCCACCGGTTCCGTCTGGCAACCTCGCCTAGAATGTTTTCATATATTTTCAACATATGCTTTTAATTTGTTTAGCAGGTAATTAAACCCAACAAAAATGTTATTTTTTAAAACTAAACAAAGTTCTTTTCAGAACTAAACATCAGTTCTTTTCAGAACTAAACAACAATTCTTTTCAGAACTAAATACACTTTTTTTTAAATTTTCAGTAAATAATATATTGTAACTTTTAACTATCTAAACAGCTTAGCGACTCAGTAGTTGTTATAATTTTTCAATTACATTTTTATAGCTATTAAGCAAATAATTTAGTACAAAGGCAGTTTAATTTTTTTTTCATTTTAAAATGCCCAAAAGATCTAGATCTCAATTTTCTAGAAATAGTTCCCAGGCGAGGGTAACACGAAGACGCCGTGATGGGGAATCTTCATCAGAAACCGAAAATCATCTTGCAAGTCAATGAGAATACGCGTCGCAATCGCGTGCCAGAGAGTCGAGTATTGAGCGCTCGCAGAAGCTTGCTCAACAAAATTTGTAGCCTTCTCAAGTATGCGAATATTGAACATTCGCAGCGGCTTGCTAAAGAAAATTTGACAACCTCACAAGCATGTCCGCGAGAATCGATTATCGGGTGATCGCAGCGGCTTGCTGAAGGAATTGAAGGACAATTTAAGTGTAACAACCATTATCACCAGGCCAGCAGCTGGTCAACTAGCTCATATACCGAGGATACTGATGATCCCAACTGATCTGCAGATCCCATTTAAACGGCTTCAATATCGGGTGAAAACATCTTTCGCCCTAACTATCAACAATTCCTGAGGCCAAACTTTCGAATTAATAGGGATTGACCTACGAAAAGATTGTTTTACTCATGTCCAACTGTATGTTGGACTATCGCGGGTCGGAGGCCCTGAAAATCAATTTATTTTGCTGCCACAAAATAAATTAACATCAAGTATCGTTTACAGGGAAGCTCTGACTCAATAAATTAATTTTTAGGAGCAGAGAAAGTAAATATGGCCATTTTACGAACATTAAAAATAAAATATTAAGAAAAAAAGATACAAAAAAATATACAAAAAAAAATAACATTAAATTAATAGTATTTAATATATATCGAATTTTCTTCATAAACACTTTTTAATAACTCCACGCAAAAACAAGACAGTATGCATGGGAGTGTGTGTGTAAAAATTTATAACTTTTGAAATGTTTGTTTAATAACCTAACCCGTGCGAAGCCTGGGCAGGCTGCTAGTCATTTATACACTGATACAAATGACTGTAATTTTATTTATACAAAATACCCTGAGCTATTTGAATTTATTTCTTAACACGTTGACGGATAGTACCCCCGTGTGAGTGTTGTGACAGCACTTTTTTCATACATTGCAGGAGTGGCACAGGGGTGCAGTACTGCACAGTTTGTATTAAAATACGACGTCTACGAGCATAATGTGCGAAAAGGGGCCATAAAAATGTTAATGTGTGTTGAGATAATTTTTTTGAATGGATTTTTGATCATTATGTAGTGACAGTAAAAAGTCTAAATTAAATCTTGGGTGACAATACAATGTGCTATTCCATATAATTGCCTCGACAATTGTATGTCTTAAGATGTACTGATTTTATACGAGTTGTAACTTGGACATCAATGGTCATACTATTGTATTAACTTTGGCTATATGACAGCCACAGGCTGTCCATCAATATGTTAATTTAATTCCATTTTTAAATAAGAGAAATGTTTCAGACTACCATCCCATTAGTATGTCTTAATTTTGGGATTAGAAATTATTAATGTGAATATCTATTAATTTTTTGAGTAGACAATTTGCAGGTGGTTCACCACAACTTCACTAATGATATACAGAAGGAAGAGATAAAAAACGCAGAACTTTATTTTGTAAATTAAAACGAAAGGGCTGCTTAGTGGGTCCACTTCATGAGTAAATGAGGAGATAGTTGGTGAAGACTGTCACCATAATCATTTTAACAAAATAATTGAACAAATATCTACTTGCCACTTCATCGAGTTCCAGGCCAAACTCAAAACAAATGTCTTGAAATTCATCGTCGGCTGAAATAAGAAATTTTGTCGTTTTGAACAAAATGATAGAATGTAGAGAATTTTAAAAAACTTCAGAGGCTTACTGTAAGACTTTCCAAGAGCTGAAAATAGAGCATCTCGTTTTACAGATATCGTAGGCATTCTTAGCGACTATTTAATTCAAGTATAAGCAATTAAGCACTAAAGAATACTACACATAAAATTTACACGTTTTGTAATCCTGTAATGCTTGTGACAGATGATGAGTTTTTTTTTTGAATCGCCCTTATCGGCAGGCTAAAGTCTTTTCGACTATACTGCCTTGTCTTACGCAACTTATAAATCATTTTCTTCACATATTATTTGTCACTTCTTCATATTATATAACTTATTAATAGTCATTCTTCGTCAGTAAATCAAGTCGTTATCATTAATTAGGCGCTGAAAAGCTAATTAAATCATATCTCTTGAAATTTCGGTAGAATATGAAAATACATGTAAACCAACTCCTTATATCACAGTCACCACACTTCAGCACCTTATTTGTATTATATTACATAAAATATCAGCAAAATTATTCAATATAACACTATAAAACACTAAAAAAAATAATATAATACAAGAACTTAATGTATGACATTTCCATTTTCGCACCAAAGCTCCCAGACCTGTATAAAATGTGATAGCTGTTCTTCCAGTGTCGAGTTATAATTTTATTTACAAATTATCTTTTCTTCATATTACTCATTGTCCGTCAGTAAGTCAAATTGTAGGTTTTAACAATGTTATGGCTACTGTTAACTTCTGTAATCTTCTGTATACTTCTGTAACTGTAATTTTCTGAGAATTCAAGTAAGCACTTTTATGTCATGTTCATTAAATTTCGCCAGTTCTTCCACTATATATTAGTCAAATTGTCATTAAAATTATTTAATGTAACGCTTAAAAACACTAACATATTGAATGTTCTGTGTTCTGTGCCCGTCAAAAGTCCGTGATAGCTGTTACTAAGGCTGTACTCTAGATTAATCCGGTGTTAATCCGTTAATCGCTAATTAACGAAGTTAATAAACTGCTTAACGGATTAACTTTTTAATTAACTTAAAAAAAGATTAATGCTCTTAATGATTTCTGATGTTTACGCGAGTATTACACATTTTAAATAAAACTATTTTACGGATTTTATCGCGTTTGTATTTGATTTTTGATTGCCCGACGTTTCGAAGACTATGCAGCGTTCATGGTCACGGGTGGACTAAGATGTCTCACGTCCAACAAGTCATCGTTATTGCAGAAAATTTATAATTATCTACCCGATACAGAAATTAGTTATTAAATATTGACCAAAATTTTGATACAAATTTATTGCTCATTCATTTTCTTCTCTCACTAAGAAGAAAATGATTCTATATGAAAAAAATATATTGTTTATGGTGAATAATTATTTAACATTAAAATTAATAATTATATTTAAAAAAACTAACAATCTAATATACTACCACCGGATCGGAACACGGCCACACTGAGAAAGATCCGGCAAGAAAACTCAGGTGAAATGATGCTAAATTAATATTAATTTTGAAGGCGGCTTACTTTATGTTACTAGGTTTTAATTTATTTTAGATATTATTATTGTGGGTCAAATCTATACAATAAGAGCTCACACTGTCTTGCTGCTTGTGGTGGTCTTTTTGGATTTATTTTTAATAATGTTAATAACAGAATCCCAGCTTGATGGTAACACCAAGCAATCCTCTCTATTGATATTTTTGTGTGTTTTTAATCTCAATAGCCTCACAACGTTGGGCAATCAAAAATCAAATACAAACGCTCTAAAATCCAAGTGAAAAACCACTTTAAATAAAAATTTAAAATGTTAATGCTCTTGTTAACTTCCGTTAACTTGAACTTCCGTTAATTTAAGCCCATTACAGCAGTCGTTTATCGACATGCTGTAACTTTGTTTGTTTGAATTTCGGGCCACGCCATGCTTGTAAGTTCCACGACGCCTGCGCCGCTCAAGTGGCCGGCGACGGATCGTGTCGTAAAGGAGTTCCTCCCGCGCACGATCTGCCTCCTCTTTCCGTGACATAACTGCCACAAGGAGAGTAGCGACCGCATCCCGGTACCTAATGTCCTCGAGCATCGCCCTAGCGATAGTCGGCAGCTTCAGGTTGGCACCCATGATTGCGACGAGTTCAAGGCGCAGCTCTGTAACAGGCGACAAACACCTCGAGCGTGTACTATGCCATGTACTCGTCGTAATCGCAATGGTGGCACAACGGTGTGCTCTCCTTCCTTCCCTGAGCAAGTACTTGGCGAAGCTACTAACTGTTGCATTGACGGGCACCAGTTGGAAAGAAAGCATCCCGTGCCGCCAACCCAATCGCTCCATCCGCACTGGCCGGAAAGTCTCGACGGGCCGTACCGAGGTCTCTCCATCCAGACAATGACGTTACGGCAGACGTCATCCTAACCGGAGACGCGAGCCCGCGGCGGCATGGTCTCAATCAAGGAGATTGCTGCCTGGCGGGTCGACGCCCGCCGAAACGTAATTACCCGTTGGGCAGTCCGGCTGGACAGGCCTCGGTACGGTGCTTGGACTGTGGAGGCCTTCCGGCCGGTGCTGATGGAGTGGTTGGAGCGGACGCACGGGGTGCTCTCCTGCCGACTGGTGCAGGGTCTTGACGGGGCACGGTTGCTTTGGCAAGTACCTGCACAAAATCGTCAGGAGGGAGAGCACACCGGCCTGCCACCACAGTGATTGCGACGAGTACACGGAGCAGCACACACTCGAGGTGTGCGTCGCGTGGGCTCAATTGCGCCGTGCAATCATCGGTGCCGATCTGACGCTGTCGACCATCGCTAGGGAGATGCTCGGCACTTTGGCAGCATCAGGCATTGGGACGCGGTCGCCGCCTTCTGCGAGGCAGTCGTCTCGCGGAAGGAGGCGGCAGAGCGCGTGTGGAAGGAACGCCTCGCGCGCCTCCTACCAGGCGGCCATCTTGCTAAACGAGACTAAGTCGCTCCCCACCCCGCCCCGCTAAAAAGGAAACTGATCCCGAGATTTCTTCAATTACTGTGAATTCTTTTATTGTAGATTATGATATTAGCAGAAGTGAAATATTCTCACCTCCACCTGGTCATAACGACAAAAAGCATCGTAAAGTAATGGTAAATCTTTTGGTATCGCGACTACTGGCAGTAGCATATCTCAAGCTAGTGTGGACAAATGCATGCCAATATAATTCCACTACATACTGTTTGTAGGATTTATCTATTCCTGTCAGCCTAAAAGCAGCATAAGTTTTAAATGGTTAACATAACTACTAAACTTAACTTGCAAGTTACAGTTAACCGTTTAACGGTTAACTTTCACTTGCGTTAAATTTTCGCAAATTTAACGCTTTAACGATTATCGAAGTTAACATTTTAATTGTCGAAATAACGATTAACGAAGTTAACTTTTGGATTAACTGTGCCCACCTATACTTAACAGTGTGAACACCAATTTTCTCTGGCAATCTTTTTGAAATACATAAAACCTATGTCATTGTGGCATAACACGAATGGTCCACTCCGTTAAAGACAATAATTTGCCATATTCTGTTGAAGGTATCTGATAAAAATTATATTTTTAAGACAAAGACTCTACCTTAATTAAGGTTACATTTCTATTTGAAAGAATTGTAATCACATAATAATAATCGTTATATATTTTTTTTTTTTTTGTGGGTGGGCTGCGGTCGGCGCGCCTCCGCACCACTCCGTCCGGGGCGACAGAGGGGCTTAAGCACGCAACTCCCGCAACCCACCCGAAAACCACCTCGCCTTCGTCATTGGGCCGACCCCCGGAGCAGGTTTCCTTGTCGTCAGTGGTCGGCCCGACGGAATACCCCCTACGTGGGGTACCCTCCCATCGACCGACGTCCCCCCCTCGGGGAGGACGTCGGTCTTTCCTCACGCGGTCGGCATCTCGGTGGGTGACGGACTAATCCCCGGTCACGTCACCCGCGGCCTCGGCTAGGGCGGCATGAGGCGCAGGTAGTTGCGCCTACGCCGCCCCAGTCGCCGGCGGCGGATCTCCTCATCGAGGCTGCGCTCCACGCGCAGACGATCCGCCGCTTCCTTCTGCGAGATCACTGTCTCGCAGAAGGCTGCGACCGCGTCCCAATTCCCGACGCTGTCGACCATCGCCCTAGCGATGGCCGGCAGCGTCAGGTCGGCACCGATGATTGCGACGAGTTTACAGCGCTGCACTGCCCAAGCCGCGCAGGCCTCGAGCGTGTGGCGCGCCGTGTCCTCGTCGCAATCGCAGTGGTGGCAGGACGGTGTACTCTCCTTCCTTACGACCTTGTGCAGGTATTTGGCGAAGCTCCCGTGCCCCGTCAACACCTGCACTAGTCGGAAGGAGAGCACCCCGTGCCACCTTTCCAACCACTGCATCAGCACCGGCCGGAAGGCCTCCACGATTCGCACCCCGAACCGAGGCCTCTCCAGCCGGACTGCCCAACGGGCAATGACGTCTCGGCGGGCGTCGACGCGCCAGGCGGTGAGCTCCCTTAACGAGATCTCACCGCCCTCCGCTCGCACCCCCGTCACCCGCCGATACAATCCGGCGAGCACCTCCGCCTCCAGGTCCCACGGGGGAGTCCCGGCCAATAGGCACGCTGCCTCCGTCGCCACCGTGCGGTATCCGCGGATGGCCCTGACCGCCATGACCCTCTGTGGTCGCCACAGAAGGGCTAAGTCGGACGGTCAAGGACCCGCCCACACCGGTGCGCCGTACAGGGCCATCGACCGGATGACCCCCGTGTACAGCCGTCGGCACGTAGCGCTCGGTCCGCCCACGTTCGGCATAAGCCACGATAGGGCGGACGCCGCGCCGACGAGCCGCAGAGCGAGCCTGCGGAAATGCTCCCGGAACCACCATTGCCCGTCGAGCACCAGGCCCAAGTACCTCATATGGGCCTGGATGCTGATGTCAACCGATCGGACGGTGATCGAGACGCCGATGGGAGGGCTCATAAGGCGCCCATGGAACAAGAGGGCCTCCGTCTTGTCCAGGGCGACCCTCAACCCCAGCGCCTCGATCCGCCTGACGACCTCTTCGGTGCCATAGGTCGCCAGGCTTACCGCCTCTTCTAGCGTCCCACCGCGGGCTGTGTCGAGCGTGTCGTCGGCGTAACAAATCACGCCCATCCCGGGCGGGAGGCTCCCCCGCAACGCCCAGTCGTAGCCGATGTTCCACAGGGTGGGTCCGAGGACCGACCCCTGTGGGACACCGCACGTCATGGGCGTTCGCACAACGTCCCCTGCTCGGTTGGTACAGAGGACGCTGCACCCCACCAAATAGTCTGCCACTAGCCGCCTCAGGTAAGCTGGCACTCCGTAATACCGGAGCGCCTCCCTGATGCAGCTGAATGGCAGACTATTGAATGCGTTGGCGATATCTAGGGACACCGCCAACAGCACTCCCCCACCGATGACGGCCTCAGTCGCCACGGCCCTCAGGCGCAACAGAGCCGTGATCGTCGAACGACCCCTCCTAAACCCAAACTGGGCGTCCGACAGATCGGGCCCCGTGCCGACGAGGTGCCGCTCGATGCGGGCAGCTACCACCCTCTCCAGTAGCTTGCCCGTGTCATCGAGCAGCACGATAGGCCTGTAGGCCGAAGGCGACCCCGGAGACCGTCCCGGCTTCGGCAGGAGCACCAGCCTTCCCTCCTTCCAGCACCCAGGGAACCTTCCGAACGCTAAACACGCGTCGAACAGCTTCCTGAGGCGGGGACCCAGGTGGTCGAGGACCAGGCTCAACACGCGGTTAGGAACACCGTCGGGCCCCGGGGGCGGTGGACTTTGCGCACATGAGCGCCACCGCCACTCCCAGCTCGGGTTCCGTGATGGGCGGAACACTGTCGTCGTCGACCTTCCGGTCAGTGTCTGGCGGAGCCATGACCGGGGGCGTGTGTTCCGCCCGCCGCGGGAACAGGTCCTCGACGACCCGGGTGAGAAGGCTGGGCTGGAGAGTCTCGGTGAGGGGAAGGCCCCGCGCGCGGAGCTTATTCAGCACCGCGCGATAGGGGCGTCCCTAGGGGTCACGGTCGAGACCGTCCAGCATCTCCTGCCGACTGACGTCCTTGGCGGAGCGGACGGCCAGCCTGAAGGCCGACCGCGCATTGCGGTAGCCCTCATACAGCAAGGCCTCCCGCTCTGCGTCGCGTTGGCGCCGTCGGCTGCGGGTGTAGGCCCTCCGGGCGCGAATGCACGCGGCCCGGAGATCCGCCAGCTCCCGGGACCACCAGTGGACCGCCCTCCTCGGGGGCGGTCGCCGTACCCGGGGCATGGCCGCATCGCAGATCTGCATCAACGCACTGCGGATGCGGCCAGCCTCGGCGTCCACCCCGTCCGACTGGTTGGCAGAGGACAGCCATGAGTAAACGATGGTTGTCTCCGCCAGCTGGTCCCGGTCTAAGCGAC
Organism: Lymantria dispar; assembly: GCA_032191425.1. NCBI lineage: Eukaryota > Metazoa > Arthropoda > Insecta > Lepidoptera > Erebidae > Lymantria > Lymantria dispar. Next base: position 28,262,213 of record CM063449.1, on the reverse strand, counting down.
CCACAGCCCATCGCGGGAACGCAGGACGTCCATCCGCCCCGTGACCCCTGCTGGGCGTCGGGATTGTCGGGGAGACCTCCATCCGGATATACCGGTGGTCCGACAAGGTCTCCACCTCCTCCACGACGCGCCAGCTCCCCACGCGTGTGGCGACCTCGGGGCTAGCGAACGAAAGGTCCACTATCGACCCGCCCCGTTGTCGCACGCACGTATGCACCGAGCCCCTGTTCAGCAAACAGAGGCCCAGTGCCGCCGCCCACTCCTCGATCGCCCGTCCTCGGTCGTTCGTCCGGGGAGACCCCCACGCCACGGACTTGGCGTTGAAGTCCCCCAAGACGAAGACCTGGCGCGATGCCATTCGCCGTAACGAGGCCTCCATGATGGTGAGGGAGGCCTCGAAATCGGTCACACTCCAGTTAGGGGAGAGATAGACTCCGAGGAGCGTAATCTCCCCACAGTCCGCCGCGACGTATCCGACGCCCCTGTCCCTAAGGGTCAGAGGCGACGAAGGCCACGACGTGGAGGCGACGATTGCCACGGTGCCATCGGTGCTACCCAACCAGTTAGGCCGGTTGGGCACCACGTACGGCTCCGTGGCTACGGCTACTCCTATCAACCACTCCGCCATGGCTTGCAGGAACACGTCCTGCGCACCGGCGGTGTGGTTGAGGTTGGCCTGGAGGAGACGAATGGATACGGGGTCCATTAACGGTCCGTATCCATCGTCACCTCCTCCGCGCTGACGGGCGGTGTTTGGCAGGCCTATTGCCTGCCGCACACGCGGGGCAGTGGGGCACCGCAGAGCACGATGCCGCCTGGTGTCCGGTCTGACCGCAACAGAAACATAGCCCGCTGCAGTCAAAGCAGTTTTTGCATGTCGGTATGCCCGACCGCCATGCATTTGTAACACCTCGCGGGCCGGGGCTCTAGCACGGTTACCTGCGCCGAGCTCCAGCCCACGAGGAGCCTGCCTGAGTCGGCCAATTGCTTGACCAACTCCACCGGACACTGCACCCAGGCAGCACCGACGCCGCCCGGACCAGTGCGGATGGTGCCAATCTGGACGGTGTCCGAGGCACATCCGGTACGCGCCATAATGGCCTCCCGGGCGTCCTCCACCGTCACGGAATCGTCCAAGCCCGTCAGGCGCATCTCTGCGCACTTGACAGGCCTGGCGATTCGGACACCATCCTCCGGCCCGAACAGCCCCTTCAACATCGAGGCCAAACTATCGGCCGTCTTCGCGCCCTCGGCCCCAGGGAACTCGAGTATTCGAGCCCCTGTCCGGGCCTTGCGGGTCCTCGCCTCGACGCCCCCGATGTCGGAGACGTCCACCTCCCGCCGGGCGCGTTTTAGGACGGCCTCATAGTTGAGGCCCCTCTCAGCCGCCTCAGGCAGCACGGTGTTGACCACCACGGCCGTCTTCGGCGACTTGAGGCCCCTGCGCGACCTTTTCCCCTTTCTGCCGGCTCCCGCCTGGGGAGCGGCGGCCACGGCGGCACTCTTGGCCGCCGCTCTCCGCTTCTGGCCGCGTGCCTTCCTGCTCCGCTCAGCCACCTGCCAGCCCTGTTCGAGCCTGGCAGCAGCGCTGAGCGCAGCAGGAGCGGTCGCGGGTGCGCTGGCCGGCGCCTGCGGTGCAGCCACTGGCGCCGGCCGCGGCCCGGCCCTGGCGGGAGCCGGCACCTTGCCGGACTTCTTGGCCCCCTTGGGCCCAGCCGCGGCCGCAGCGTAGCTCACCACACGGCCACACTGACAGGGCAGCGGGGTGGGAGCTGACGCTTGCGGCCGCCTCGCCCCGTCCGCGGCGAGCGGCGGTCGGAGGGGCGGCTCAGGCGGGAGCCTGGCCGTTACGGCGGCGATACGCGCATCCACCATCACCCCTACTCGGGCTAGTATGACGCGTACCGCTGACTCCGACATGCCGTGCACCTCGTCGGGCGGCGGCTCCTCCCCCTTCCGAGGTCTCCCGCGGCCACGAGCCGGCGGAGGGACCACGACGAGGGGAGGAAGCGCCGAGGCCGCGACGGGCGCAGCCGGCGCAGCAGCCGCTACGGGTGCAGCCGGCGCAGCAGCCGCGACGGACGCAGCTGGCGCCACGGACGCAGACGACGGGCCCGCCCTCCCCGGTGCAGCCCGTTTCGGTGGCGAGGATGGCACCGGCGGCGCGGCTGGCGCCAGTCGCGCGAACTGAGCCCGCAGGTCGGCCATCTCGTTGGCCAACCCGCGGTTCTCCCGTCGCACTGCCGATAGCTCCGTCTCCAGCTTGCGGTTGCGTTCCCGCAAGCCGGAGACCTCCTCACTAAGGCGGGCGTTCGCGGCCTGTAGGGCCACCACCTCGCCACTGTGGCCGGCCGGACCGGGGGTCCCCGGCCTCGCCACCACCGCCAATCCTCGACCTCTGCGTCCTTGGGTCCTCCCAAGGCATGTTGGTACTCCCCTCCAAGTCGGTGTTCGAGCTGCCCCCGTTAAGGGGGCGCTTCCGGACGCTCAGGGGGAGGGCCTCCTCCCTCTCCTTCGTGCCACTTACCGTGGTGTCGGTGTTCGACTCGGCAGCCTGCACCTCCTTCCTCGACGACGGCCTACCCGTGAGCTCCTCCCCAGCTGACGGCCTGCCTATCGTCTCCCTACTCCTACACCTATCGGACGGACCTGCGACGCATCCGCCGCCCTCGTCCCTTCTCTGGCCGACCTGCAGCCGGTCGGTGCTACTTTCGTCGGCGGACGGCTCTGTGGCATTGCCGCCCTCGTCCGCCGACATCTCCGAGGCCGTGTGTATTGCCGCCTCCAACGGTCCTGCGGCACTGCCGCCCTCGTCTCGCGACGGCTCTGCAGCAGTGCCGCCCTCGTCGCTCAGCAGCCTCGACTCCGAGCTGCCTTCCATCGTCTTGGACGGCCCTGCAGCAATGCCGCCCTCATCCTCGGATCAGCTGCCATTGCCGACGCTCTCCTCCAGCGACGGCTCTGCGGTGGACTCGCTCTCCAGGTCCGACGGTCCAGTAAAAGCAGCAATGCTGCCACCCGCCTCGCGTGCAGCAATGGCTTCTGCCTTCTTCCGCTCCCGCCTCGCCTTAGATTTTGTGGCGCTTATGCGGGATCGCGCAGCGGCGGAACGCCTCGGCTTCGTCCTCCGGGTATTCTTCCTGACCTCCTCCTCATTCCCCTTCCCCCCCTGAGCCACTTGATGTTGAGCCGGGCTCTCGGCTTCTAAGGCAGTAGTTGCCCCCCACCCATACGTTTGGGGACTGACTGTGCCGGGACTTGGGCGCGACTCCAAATGGACGTCGCGCGCAAGCACCGGCACAGCAAGGGACTCCCCGGCCTGGCCGGGACCCTCTGGTGAAGTATTACATGTCTTTACTTCTGCCATATTGTTGGACGTTTTTAAGTCTTGCCTTGACTACCACTCTAACGGCTGGACGCTCGCGCGCTTTTTAACCCACCAACCATTCATCCCCTCGCCGAGTGGCCAAACTTAGGATTAGGGGTAATTTTTTATAGGGGTTTTCTTCCCCGCGGTCCGAAGACCCCCGGTCCTGACCCCCCTGCTCAGGATTACGGTTTGGGCCTTCCGAGTCTGGCCGCTCGCGAGCGACCGACCCGTCACGCCCCTGGGCCGTGACGCAACCGTCCCTAGCGACGGAGTGCCATGAGGCACATCCGCCCCATTGGCCCCGGGTCAGATCCGCCGTGCGCTCTGCCACCAGAGCCGCACGCTGAGACCCCTACCTGCCGGAATCTTGGCCGTCCAAATGGACGCATGACGTCCAAATGGACGTTATCAGGGAGCACCACGAGGAGGTGCTCCGGCCGCGCCCCCCAATAATCGTTATATGATGATTTCTGATGTTTACGCGAGTATTACACATTTTAAATAGAACTACTTTACGAATTTTATCGCGTTTGTATTTCATTTTTGATTGCCCGACGTTTCGATTACTTTGCAGCATTCATGGTCACGGGCGGACTAAGGTGTGTTACGTCCAACAAGTCATCATTACAGACATGAATGACACTCATTCACTCATCTGATAAAATCCGTAAGTAGTTTTATTTAAAATCGTTATATGCTTACAGTGATTGACAAATTTTCAAGATTTCCATGTTCGATTCCTAGTTCTAATATTAGCTCAGAAATAGTCGTAAATAAACTATCTGAATTATTTGCAATATTTGCCATATCGCAGTTATGTACATTTTGACAGATGCATCTCATTTACATCCACAGATATTAAACAATTTGTACACGGAATGGGGGTAGCCGCTAGTTATAAATAGCTTTGGTTATTTCGGTACTACTTGAACATTCAAGTTACTTGACGTTAATAGCTTTGTACTGATGTTTTGTTAACATTTAAGGTATGAGGTTCTATAAACTTAAGAATGTAAGTTGATGTTCAATTGTGCGGAACACCGTATAATACAGAAGAATGTTTAAATATTCTAGAACTGTGGGCCTACTCTTGAAATTAATTCTAATTTCGAATCGGATTCGATTTCAATCTCACCAAACTTATATTTGGTACTCTTGAACAAAATCGAGAATGAATTTTTCGCGTTTGTCGTTGTTATTTTCACCAAATGTGCCATGTTTTCTTACTTTAAATTAATAACGTTATCGAACTCGATCACCACAAAGACGCTTTCTTGAAATTGTGCAACATTAACTATTTTAAACTACGTCAAAATCACGTCGGGAGTAGCAAATATTTGACTTAATCGACGAGAGTCTAATTCATTTAGTTTAGAAACATTCCACCTAATTTGATTCCAATCGGGTGCTAGTGTCGCTTTCAAGAGTACCAAATTTGCTCAAATTCGAGCTGCGATTGGATTTAGGATTGGAATCGAGATTCAAGAGTAGGCACACTGGTATCTATGCTATGCAAAAGTTTAAAAAATTTCTACCCTAAAGACGACAACGATTTGCATTAGCAACACTGTCGGTCACGTGATACTAGTCTGGTTTTGCAAACGGTGAGTGGAGTGCCTTGTCATCAGTCCTTTAAGTTTTTGGATGATTTTCTTTGGAATTTTTATGCAAAGTGAGTAATTTTTGGAACAAAATAGTTTGTATAGCATGTTTTTGTAAAATTGTGGAATTTATTTGTGATCGTGATCCGTGCATTCATATGATGAAATTGTACCTTGTTCCGTGACTAGTGATATGACGCCATTTTCTTCGTGAATGCCAATTACGGAATTCTTTTATTATTTTCGTTGTTTCTTCTCGGTGACACGGGTCTTAACGGTGATGATATTGAGTCTTTATTATTAGTCTCCAATTTTGCACAGTTCTAACTGCAAAGGAGCAACCCAATTCTAGTGTGCACTTGTTCATTTACTTACGCATTTTTTTTTGCATGACACCTTGGGAGGCATTCTGGTGTGGTTTCTTCCATGAGCTTTTTAACACTTACTAAGTATCTCCAATGTCATGTACATCCTTAAAAGGTTACACCCGATTTCACAATATACTAGTATGTATTTTGTATACCCACTTATTCTTGGTGTATTTTGTATTGGCTCATAAGTTGTAACAAAAGCATGTCATCGGAATATATTTTAATAATTTACCTTGTTACATATAGACTAGAGATGACCTGGTTATGCCTATATACACAACTGAAAGTTGAATAAAATGTACTAAAAGGATACAATGTTCAAGGTGGTGATGATGACATAGCAAGTAGTGAAATTTCTAAATAATTATTAGTCAGTTACACAACATAGATTATAAATATTATCTGCAAACAAGTTCAATTTGTTTCAACAAGTCATTATGAAAGTAACAATTATCCACATTCAAACTTAACATGTCATTAAATTGCTTTTATGATTAATAAATTGTTCTGTCTTCTCAGCCCATATACATTCCACTGTTGGTCTTGGGTCTCCCCTAACCAATCAAATGGAAATTGTCTTCTATAGATATCAGATGGGTTGATATAGGATCACAATTTGTTGTCCTTTGCTTGCATCAATGTTTTTACTATGTCATCCTTTAATCATCTTTTACAATTCATGAAAAGTTGTCAATGTTCTTCTTTCTTGGTCAACACTATGGTGACCATGGAAATTGGTGTGAATTTGTGTTCATAAGAGTTTTTTAGCTGTGTATATTCTAAATAGGTGCTTTCATCCTATTTAATTGGTATCCTTTTTTTTAATTTGTCTCCATTTAATAAATATTTCATTAAGAAAACAATGAAATATTATTTGGCACTAACTTTTGAAATCATTTAATTTCATTATTTATTATCCATGTTTACCCAATAAAGTAGAAGAAACATAGCTTTACTGTATCCTTAATTAATCATAGATTTCAAATTTGTTAAGCAACACAATCATACACAGCAATATGATTTTGATCAAAATGTAGAAAATGATAATGGCTAGATTAACTAATGAACATTTTACTGTGTTCATTAGTTGGACCATGTGAGGTTACTATTTAAAATATTAAATTGATTTTGATTTGTTATATAATGATTCACCATTTATGGCTATACAGCACTCCCTTACCAACATTTACAATAACATTTTACTATCTGTAAAATAACATTTCTACTGATCTCTCTAAATATGTATTACAGGTTATAAATATAAAGCCTGTTGATCATGATTTACAGTCTTGTTGTACAGTTGTGGAGAGGTAAGAACATGCTTCAATAATATTATTATTTATTGTTTTAATGTTTTACCTGAATACCCACATTTAGTATCAAATTGTAGTTATTTGTTGTTATTAACATATCTACTATTTTAAATGAAAACTGAGTTGAATTTAGCTAACTTAAATTGAAATTAATAAACATGACATATTTTTAAAAGCAAACAAGGTCAATCACACTAATATCAAAATATAGAACTAGCACTTTCAATCATGGCTTTACAAAATTGGCATAGTTTCAAATAAAATGAAAACACTTTCACATGGGTAGACACATCTTGTTTGTTTGGGTTTTTAGAAGTTGTTTAACAATATTTATAGATTTTTTTTTTAACCTCCATGGTCTACTAATTTCTATGCATATTAATAAGGCATAATCTTTCTGAATGACAATGTGTATTTCTCTTAAACTCCTACTAACCTTGCAGTTTTAAATAAATTAGCAGGATAGTACAAGGATATTAGTAAATTAAAAAATAATAAAATATATATCCAATATTGCTAATTTATTAAAATACTTGAAATTCAGAAAAACACTATAAGGATGACAAATATGATTTCTATACCAACTATAGTTATTAAAAATACAGTTACAGAAAGGTCAATATAATTATTTGTACAATGATAATATATCCTCATTTAGAGAAATGGATGATACAACCATTGCTATGAATACAAGATCACAGAATTGAGCATGTTTAAACAAGTTAATTCCAACATTAACTTCCTTAACAAGCTATTGATCGATACTATTGAAAAGTTTCAAGAACATTCTACATGAACACGGTTAATGCATTGGATTAAAAATATCAAACTATATAGCACAGGAAATAAACAGTAATACATAAAAATTTTAAAGTATTGTGCAATTAAATAGATTCCTGAAATACCTATTAATATCAATGTCAATGGGTCAGCTAGCTGTCAAGTAAAGCCGTACTTCCAAAGTTTATGAGATAATTGCTTGATAATCTTTTAAGAGGATAACAGACACACTCCTTTATATTCCATCTCTTGAATGCAGTACTATGATTATTATGTGCATTCATTGTTAATTTTTTTACACTCGCAGTCTTCTAGCATTACACTAGTATACTCATTTATCAAAAAGAAGGAAGCAAATACATAATAAATGTGTAATAAGGAAGATGAATGTGGCCTCCATATTGTAGTTGAATGAATGCTATTTATTACAGTGGAATAAACATTCTACTGTTGATGGGGCCCAAATATAAATTGGTTCAGCAAATTGTTACAATTTGCCAAAGTTACAATATTTCATCCCAGCAAATATTTTCAGCCAAATAATTTGTGATAGCAAGTATTGAATCTGGAATGAACTGGTTGACACTATTACTGGTATATTATGTAGAATAAAAATTTCAAATGACGCAATAGTTGCACGTCAATATAATATTATGGTTAATTTCCGACTACTTGTAGAAGAATTGTGAGTTTACGAAGATGCATGTCTTTCTAAACTTGTTCCATCAATTGTATATATAGACATATTATTGGGTAGAGAAGACTGCCGGCTTAAGCTTCAGTTAGACTGCATATTGAAATTCACACATCACTGAAATGAGTAACATATTATCTTGATTGACTGTTTTCACTATGGGACTTGTAGATTTTGCTTTTACATAGGTATTGCATTCATGTTAGATAAATACGGTTATCATTATTGCATGTTTCATGATAAGGTACCTACTATAAATATGTAGCCATTTTATTTCACTTGAAGTGGCTAGTTATTTATATTAAGAAACTAACATGTCATATAAAACTAATTTATTTTTCATTTATTCTAACATGACATTCACTATTAATGCTTTTTGACCAGTTCACACATCCATACAGACATATATTCACACCTTTTTTCCACACGGGTAGGCAGAGACCACTTCCCTCCACTTGCTACGATCTTGACATACCAGTTCATTCATGTGATTTTCATGTGATCTTTGTTATATTTAATGTGATTTTTGTTATATTAATATATTGCATAGTTGTGAGTACACTTAAACGGAGATTAGTATATGTAGGCACACAGTAACTGTCATAACATGCATAGGATCCACCATTTATCCATGTGAATTTATACAAAATTTCCTACATATCATGAAATTCTGTAAATAGAAATAACTAATAATTTCGTATGTGGTGACCCTCATAGGAAGCTATCATGGTTAAGATATATATTCCACTGTTGGGCTCGGGCCTCCTCCATTGTGGGAGGGAATTTGACCTACTACACCATGCTGTTCAGATCTGGTGGCATAGTGGTTCTCTTGCTGTTCAATGTTATATGACTATTAATCCCTTAGTCATCTTATACAACACCCATGTTTAAGACACTCCCTCGGTCGTGAATAGTATTCTTACTCCATTATTACAGAAATTGATTTTAGGAGTGCTGAAAATTGGCTTAGGAATGACCATTATAGTAGACCCGGCATTATTCTATTGCTTGACAATATATAACAAAAACTACAGAAGGTATATTTAAATTATTATGCTGATAAAGATTTCTAGTTATCTGCTCTGGTTAATCTCTGGTTTTATATGAACTGGCACATCTTTGATTTATGTTTTAGTAGATATTATTTCCACTTAATAAACTTTTTTTTTAATAGCAGATTGAAGCATGAGATAACTTATTATGATTATGATACTTAATAACTAATTTCATAATTATCAGTGACATTGTTTGGTCTTGGGGCATTAGTGTTAATTAATATTCTTTTCCTAATGTATATATGTAAATCATATCTTTAATTACATAAAAGTTTATGGTCCTAAATCCTAATACATTATTGCTGATCTCCCATAACAAATAACTAATGATTGTAATCTATGTATTAACTGTGCCCCTGTATGTTTTGCTTACAAAATTTTTAGCTTATCTGTTTAGTACTTTTTTACATGATACAGGAAAAATGTTATAAAATACATTTTGGCATTGGTCTAAATCACAATGGTTAAAATTCAACGCCTCAGAATGCGAAGTGTGGTAGTGCTCTACTCTAGCCATACTGCAATCAATATCTCTCTATTACTATTGCACTTAGTGAATAATATAACACATGTAATATACGCAAGTCAAAAAAATATAATACCCGAAAGTCCAGAGTGCCAAAACATGCGTTTTAACATTAAAGCTATTTTGGAAGGGATTTGGGAGGAATTTATTATATTTTATATATAAAAAAAAAGAGATTAAGAGACTACCATCGATGTCAGGATGTCTATATACAGGATGTATCAGGTTATGGGGCAACTGGTCAAAAGGGAGCTAGGCAATGGCGGTAGGAACCCATGAAAAAAAATTTGAACGAAAAATATAGATTCGTTAAGGAATTAGAGACATGTAAAGTTTTCAATTTTGTCATCGTTTTTCGTGTAAATCTGATTGAAATGTATAAAGTCAATGATACTTAATACGCAACATATTCATACTTTGTTAAATATTCATTAGAAATTGAATAAATCAATGATTACATTCACATAAGCAAGACAAACTTCGCTTTAAAACAGCTGATCAGCCTATGATCGTTGACCGCTCCCGTTGTACCTACGATGTCATTGAAACGTTTGCGCAATTTTAGGTATTAATGAATGAAATTATACTGTCGAAGCTTTACATGCCTACATGTATTCTGTCTGTACATGCCTACATAATACGTAACATTTAAGGCATAGACTCTTAGACACATTTTTTTGTAATCACTATAACTTTTATGTTAATTGTTTTTTTTGTGTAATGTACATTCTAATTACGATCTATGACCGTTAAACTACAACATACTCGAACAGTTGCCCCATAACCTGATACATCCTGTATATAGTTCCGGCATGATTACGCCCTTATATTTAACACATAACATATTGAGACAATTCCTTTTTATTAGATTTAGTATTTTAATACAATGTTCCTTAGAATAATAACCTATAGAAGGTAAGTTCACGCACAAAAAGTGAGGCATTTCAATTGGAGCCTAATGGAGCTTACGTCGGAACCGTTCCGTAATGTACAAGTCATTGTACTGCAAGTACGTATGCAACTCTTAAAAAATTAATAAGTAACTATGACGGTTTGTGCATTCAAATGGTGTCCTAACACATTTGAAAAACTTAAAAAGGTTTTTAACATTACTTTTAAAAGTATTTCGATGATTTATGTTAATAAAGACAAAATTTGATTTCATAATTTGTATGTTGTTTTGCGTGTGTATGTGTGTAATCGTCTGCGCGCCATTAGCATTTTTAGATTCAAATTTCAAACGTTCGAAGTATTGACACTATCCTTCTATACGTTATTATTCTAAGACAATGTTCCTTATTGCAAATGGCCCTCGGTAATTTGATGTCATATAGATATAATTAATAAAACTAGTAGTCGGCGTGTGGTCGAAATTCGGCCATAATTCATTTTAATTACTTTTTCTGCTACACAATTTTCTTTAATTTTATTTATGTATAATTGTAAATTGAGCAAGCTGTATTTCACTAATAACTAATATACATATAAGCACAAATCTTTAGACATTGTCATCATAATTATGATTGTTTGACATTCAAGTCGACCAGAGATTTTAACCGTAAACAAAAGTCTATAAGCGTTGCTACGCAACACACACAAACGTGCGTGTGTGTGTGTGTAGCGATTGCGTTGTAGTGTGCGTAATGCCGTATATTTTTGAATGAATTTAATGCATTTCTAATTCATTATTATATAAAATTTCAGTTTTATGCACTTCTCCTCATTATATATATCAACTGTGCCAAATTTCATACTTGTCCGTCCACGTAATTTTCGTAAAAAAGGGGTACAAAGTTTTTGTTTCACGTATTTATATATAGATACTACACTTAAATTGGTACTTATTCTTTGTAGATATATACTGCTAATTTTGATATGCTGATAACATCTGTGAGATACGGCACAGAAGGAAAACTTAAAATCAAATACTATATGGGGTTGCTGTCTGACCAATAGATCCACAAATTGTTGTTCTGAGTCTGGATGTAATCTGTGTCCATTAATGTACATGTTTGTCCATTAATGTACATGTTTGTCCATTAATGTACATGTTTGTAAAGTTCCTCGCAATGCAAGGATTATTTCCTTAGTGCTGGGAATCGCCTAATAGAAAAAAAATCCTTGTCGACTCGAGGCCAGCAGCGAATGCATATGAGACGGATGATATAATATATATACACATATATTGTATTTGGATTTGTTTTTAAAACGAATGCGGAGTGTCTCACTGTCTAGTGTTGGAAATGTAGCTAAATTTGAAAGTATATATTCTTTTGTACAGGAATGAAACCAGCGTTATAAAGCGTACAGTTTTGGATTTTTCCAAACGGGTTGAGAGCCCTCAGCGCTCACCCACCAGTCCGGGTAAAGTTGTCACAGCCATCGGAGGCTAACAACTAAGTCACACTAAAAAAAATATTAATTTTATTGCCAATATGTGTTTGAATGTCGTAACGGAGGAAGAATATAATTCACCAACCCTTATCTTGTCTGGAGGTGTCGTAAAAGACTTCTAAGGGATATAACATGCATATAACATCTATGCAAGAGAAGGGAAACTGTCAGCATGGTCACTCTGTCTTGTCTGACCAAGGTGGTGTAGTAGGTCAACTTGCCTCTTATTGTAGAGGCCCTGCTGTTGGACATATATGACTCGAAATGATGATGATGTGGTATTTGACTACAGTGCTTTGTGGTAGCGGCTACTAATATTATCTTTTACGACACCTAAGAGCAATGCTCATGGTCGTAAAAGACGATTAAGTGATTTGCATAGACTAGGGCCAGCTGCATCTGATGTCGTTTGGTTAACAATTATATTCCTAAGGAGAGTTGACGGTAAGTGGCCAGTCATATAAGTATTGTCAATAACTTTTGGAATATGTCCCATGACTGAAAAGTACATATAGGTATTGACCCCAAATAATAGGGATAAGAGTGGTGATGTCGTCAGATCATTTATATTGTCTCTCTGTGGTGACGGAGTAAGAATACAATTCACTACTCCAATTTCTTACTAGTGTGTGTCGTAAAAATCCATTAAGGGATATAATATGCATATAACATCTATGCAAGAGCAGGATATCTCGAAATAAAACCCCATATCAACACGTCTGATCAGCGTGATATAGCAGGTCAATTTCCCTCCCATTCTGGGGGAGGCTCGAGCCCAACAGTGGGTAGTAATATGGTATGATTTAATTAATTATAATAAAATGCTGGTAAACACCCCCAATTTTTATTGTTTTTTAAACAACTATGCAGAACAGAGGATCTAATGGCTGTTTTACACAGATGTCCTTTAATCTTAAAGGTGATTTGTCTTACGCTTAATCATACATTACGCCATGTTTGAGCTGCCTCCACTTCATCGATTTAGATGGTCTATGCGTATAATTCTGTTTGATATTGACGGAATTTTTGATTATTGATGCTAGATATTTAAATTGTGTTACCAAAGGATACTTATTTCTATTGAGATCTATGCTGTTTGTGTTAGTTACGTTATGAGATCTATGCCGTTTGTGTTAGTTACGTTATGAGATCTATGCCGTTTGTGTTAGTTACGTTATGAGATCTATGCCGTTTGTGTTAGTTACGTTATCTATACCAATAAATAAAATTGTAGTGTCTGTTTGTAATGTCAAAATAATAGGCTTTTTTTTCATGCTCACACGGTTATTTGCACTATACACATGCCTAAAAATCATTTTATATTTTTTTTGTCTGTCTGTCTGTTTGTTCCGGGTAATCTTCAAAACGGCTAGATCGATTTCAAAAATTCTTTCACCAAGGGAAAGCTATAATATCAGCGCGTAAACTAGCCTATATTTTATCATGGTATTCCCACGGGAACGGGAACTACGCGGGTAAAACGACTAAAACCGAAGCGAAGCGAGGGCGGGTTGCTAGTCGAAAATATGACATTGCTCAGTCTTGTTTAGACTAATTTTAGAACCATTTGTTGTGTTACTATGTTCAGCAATGGAATTTCTGCTGAAATTTTTTGTCGTCGTTAGAGTTCAGAACAACGAGGTCTAAGGACCTGTATAAGTTCAGGTGTTGCAAATAAGTGGTTTTTGGCAGGTTTTTTAACACGTTGAAATCCGTCGGGGACACATGTGGGGCGACATTTATATAGTATTTTGACCCCCTCCGCGTTCAACGGGTTAAGTGACCTACTGCAGTATAGAAAAGTAGCGTACTCGTTGATCCCTCGATATAGTTCAACTTTCATTTCAAACATGCTCTCTCAACCTATGAGCTTACAACTTGTGTGTTAATGGCTTTGTATATGTTCTGCATGAGGTTTATAAATTACTCTGGGTAGCAATTGCTGTCAAGTACCAGATTAGATCGCGATTATCCAATTCCTTTTCTAGATCTATAAAAACCTTGTGTAGGTTTGGTTTGTTGGTTTTAGCTTTTTCTTGGAAGATTAGAACAGTCGTAGTACTACTACCAGCATATCGTGTCGGAGGTGCTATTTGCTGCCACAAATTGCCTACATTGTTATGGGGTTAGTAAAATAATTTACTTTCGTTTGTTATTTCATCTTGGGTTTCCAATTTTTAAGTGTATGTAACATTAAATTTGTAATTTTTATAGTTTTAACTCAAACATTTCATTTCCCCTTGTAGACATGTATAAGGCAAGTAGTGTATACATGTTAATTATATTCCCAGCCAGATATGTGCCAGAAAATAGATCTCAGTTAGCGCAGCTAAAAGATGTTAGTTTTGTATTTTTTAAATATGTAAATTAATTAACTCTTATTATATTTATAATTTTAAATTTATGCACACAATTCTGACTTTAATATTTGTTTATTTATACTAATTTACTTATTGACACCTAGGAGAAAAAGTGTCCAGCTGTGACTGCGCTAACCACACGTGTGTTAAATATTCCATTAATAATGCCATAAATACATGAAACAATGCCAATATCGCTATTCTAAATTTTGTCGTATTTATTGACATTTACGATCACTGCTCCGGTTGAATGTTCACGACGTTGTTTTTCCGTATTAGACCAGGGTCGATAATTTTTGAAACCAAACAATTTTTTCACATAACCTCAAAATTTAGGTAAAAAATACAAATAACAAAGTTTTTAGTTTTTTATCTTTACCTTTAAAAAAAAATTCTACGAAATTTGGTGAAACCGTCCTTATTATGTCCCAAATACACTGTAATTTATTTGATTTAAAATATTTATTTTTTCGCCTTATTTTAACTTAATATCAAAAAAGCACTATAATTTTCAATCGAAAATTCTCCCGTCAAAATATCAGCTTTTTTCAAAAAGTCGGGGGGGCTTAAAAACTCACCCCCTCCCACTTCCCGAACTCAGATCGCACGTAATTTAGTTTTCCTTTCATTTTTATCATATTCCCCTCCTTTTCTAATGGGTTTCATCCTACTATAATTTTTTTTCATTTTTTACTATTTTTGAAGGCTTCGGCACTGGTCTATATAGTAATCCGTATAAAATAATTTTACAAAGATGTCATCTATTTCTGAGATTAGCGCTTTCTAAGATGTTATTCTACTTTATATGTACTGGACTTTGATATGTTCGTTTAATAGATATGAGCAGTAAACAAATAAGAACTTGGCTAATATACTATAATTACCATTTGAGGAATACTGATTCTAACTATACCCTGTTATGGGAAATATCTTTAGAGTTTAACAGAAACTCCACTATTACGTTTGGAATGGATTCGAATACGGCAATTGACAATCAGAGGTCGTTGATTATATCACTGGCTGGACTAAACGTACGGTCGCATTGATATTATTTTGATTTCTAATCACAGTTGATAGACACGCGATCGGTTGTAAAAGTTATACAATACACAGTTTAGTATGTTCTAGTTCTATCTTCTTTTTCTAGTCGTAGGAGAGACATTGAACCGATACATTATAATTATGATAAAGATGATTATACTTGTCCTAGGTGGTGTAACCATTCATTGTGATGCCGGTGGATGCTGACCTCAACCGCACAGACGTGGTGTCGCCTGGTTGTGAGCTGAAGGGCCTACGCACTTGGAAAGACATTTGTTTGGTACGAAACTCACTCTTCCAATATCAGGTACGCATTATTCCCTGTAGACCATTCGTTAGTTTTTATAACTACGTGGAGAAAGCGCCAATCTCCACCGACTATTTCTTTTGAATCTAAATTATTTGAACATTTCGTCGTGTGAAGGATTTATGTTTGCTACGTATACATATATAGTGTCTTTGTTCGTTTAGTTTTTCCTTAATCAGTTAATGATTTAATAGGAAGCGACGCAGTGTATAATTGAGACAAAGCATTTTATTTAACCAAAGATATGTATTGTACAATGTCGTATATTGGTATATGAAAAAGTATATTTGATTATTTCAAGAAGCATAAAATACAGATCTACTTATTGATCCATATGTTAGTTAGTGTTACTTTTGAGCAATAACTTTGACTATTAATAGATTTATAAAATTTGGCCAGTTGCTTTGGTTGAATGTACTTGGTATATTTGTTTACTCACGTTTGTTCGTGCCAAATGAAGCGGATGCTGATACGTTTTGCCGAGAACACGTGATGCGTTTTGCGTCGTCGGTGAAAATTCGCTTTCATGAACCACGTGGTCATATTCCGTTGACCTTACTTGATTTTAATATAACGGTCTTTGTTTCTTTATTACATACAAATGTTTCATTTAATTCTAACTATAGTAAATATCTATGTACCTACATAATTCTTTAAAAACTCGAGTCCCGTAATAATAGATGTAATAAAATTTTGCGAAGTACTTGTCGAGGGATGATTTTCACCGTGCGTTGGCCTGTGTGTTGATAGTCCGTATTCAAGTGGTGTAGTGGTGACGGTTGTTGCGCGCGGGAGGTCACCGCCCTGGCCCAGGACTAATTTGGGGGCGATCGACGACTCGACGTGGCTTTGTCTGCGTCCGTCGCTTCTGACTGCGCACCGGCCGCATGGCTTTGTTTGTGTACGCGCGATTCGCACGATCTTTTCTCCATTAATATAAAACTGTTTGTCATTGGCGACATACGCATTACGCGGTATATGTAAAGAACATAATGAACATATTTTAAAGGTTATTTTCATCTGCTTCCGAATTTATGACGTCTTACAATAGTAACATTGTATTCAAATGAGGGTCATAAATTTAAACTGTAACGAGTTAATACTATTACTAATATAATAACCCACCAATACGTCGTCTCATGACCCTAGATACTGTTAAGTTTCCAAAACATCGCTGCAGTACAAACCAAAATCATATATTATCTTATTATATGTATACAAGGCTTATTATATGTACACGAACAGTTGCCCCCATAACCTGATACATTCATATATGTATAATTGTTTTATTCATCATCATCATCATTTCAGCTCATATATGTCCCACTGTTTGGCTCAAGCCTCCTCCACCATAGACGGGAAATTGACCTACTATACCACGCTGGGCAGACGTGTTGGTATTTTTTTTTTTATGGGTGGGCTATAGTAAGCGCACGCGCGGTCCAGTCCGTCCGGGGCGATGAAAGGACGGCGCGCGGGCCCATAACCCACCCGTACCCACGTCACCTCGTTGTTGGGCCGATCACCGGAGCAGATGTGACTTGTCGTCAGTGGTCGGCCTGACGGAATACCCTTTCGGGTAACCTCACCTCTCGACGTTCTGGGACGTCGGTCGCCGTCGCGCGGTGCCTCTCCGCGGGTGACGGACAATTCCCCGGTCCAGACGTGTTGGTATAGGGTTTTATTTCAATTTTTCTTCTCTTGCATGGTTATTATATGCACATTTAATCCCTTAGTCGTCTTTTACGACACCCACGGGCAAGAAAGGGGGCGGTGAATTGTATTATAACTTCTAACGTCGCCACACGGATTGTTTTATTAATCGAAAAAAATTAACCAGAATTTTATTTCCTATCTAGTTTTTTATATTCCGATATATTTGGGATATTTTTCAGCAGCCATTGTAGAGGACGTTACAGTGTTGATGTTTGATTGATTTATGTAAAACAAAACAAACATGATAAAATATCTAGATGAAATCACTTTCATTTCATGTATCAAATATTCGTCTAAACATTATAAAGTAATGTAGTTACCCACTTATCTAGAGGTGCATTGGACTTTTAGTCCTCGTTGTGATGGACAAATAATATAAATATGTAGCGATTATTTATTTTTTATTACTTATCGCGGGTTTCATTAAAGACTTTGAAAATATTAGCCTATAATAATAACAAGGGCAATTCAAGTAATACGCAAAAAGCCGTGGATTCGGTGATAAACTTTGGTAGTAATAAGGAAGAATGTGTCAGGGCCTCCTTCCTGTTAAACATTTATTTTAAAGTGAAATGCGCAGCAATGATACCTTATAACATTATCCTTCGGAGTTGTATTCTAGAAGTGAAATTTCTTTAGAATCGTTGTGATTTCAAACTCGATGAATCGAAAAAGCGAGTCCATAGAGACACAAACACGTAAATGTATAGGATTTAGCCAGCGAGAGAATGAGATAAGGGATGGAGGATGAAGGATAATGGATAAAGGAGTTTCACTTCTGATATGCGTACTTTGTACACACACTTTTTTTTTTGATCGACAGCGTGCTTTTACTGCTAATACTATAAGCCTATGAAAGGTGATCATTAGTAGGTAGATGTCTATCTCATCTGCTATAGGTTATAATTAATTTACACCCACTTGTAGACAGAGATCTCTCTAACGAAGGTCGGCAAGTTCTATAATCGCCACCGTTGATAGGCAATATTTCCCCAGGAAAGTACTGCTGTATGTATATTTTTACCTGATTCCACAACTGTTTTTTGTGATTGATTCTTTCTTTCTAAGGCATCGTTTTTTGGTATATATAATTTAAGTAATATAATCAATTTCAGGATTAATAGTAGTCATCGAACCAAATGGCAATGTGAGTAAACACGACATCCACCGATGTTTTTGAGACTTCAATTAAGTCGAAGTGTCACTAGTTGGGCTAATTAGATATATTTATAAAACTTGTGTCCTTATTTCATAGCTGTAATGGTAACTCATCCTAGTTTACGTCCTTATTCATGTCATATTGAAATCTTACACAAGCGTAATATTTCTATTATCAGCAAGTCATTGTATTATTGGAAAAAGTAATGACTCACAATAATCCTTAATTCTCAACTAATGATTCACCTTATTAATGGGTATGACCAGAGAAGGATACCGAGATCATTTCGAGTCATCACAAATATTGTGTTGTATTTACGTGTGATTTTAAAGTACGTCGCGTTTATACGTACCTATTAGACATGTTTTGCCAGCTAGTTGTCAGTTTCTTGTTTGTATTGGTTTGTGCGTGCGCGTGTAGAAAGAATGGAATGACGCGAATAGTTGCAGGCGGCGGGCGGTGCGACGGCATGCGAAGCAGTCACTCGCTCCTCACCTCGGTCAGTTCGTGCCAGTACGTCGAATATTGAGCGCGTCGGAGCTCGTGTCCGCGTGGCCGATACACTCGTTGCTATTTGTTACAAATACAGTTGTTCATATCGAGTGCTGCTATTGCACCTTATCTTACCAGATAATTGTGCGAATTAGTGTGCCGCGGTTCACCAATACGATTTTTATGTGCTAGTGATATCTTTTCAGTGACTTGGAAACGCTTTCGAGCGTAGTTTCTACGTGGCCATGGGCTCGTGTTTCCACTTGAAGGTAAATGTAGTTATGTGTACGTTGTTTTTGTGTGCGTCTGTTTCGAGATGTGTTGGAAGATTCTGCGCGCCACCTAGACGAGGCTGTTTGAAGGCCATCGCTCCGACCTTGGTGTCAGAAGGTCAACGTACTCACGTGTTCAAAACTTTAATGCAATTTGCAACATAAAGTTCTTTATTGTTTAAGGTCACTTAGTTTTGCTTGTCTTGGCTGAGTGTAGACAATGGGTCAGTACGTATGTAATCGTATTTTTATCAATGTCATATCGCGCAAAATATACTTGTATGCAACTGTTTTATGCTTATATCTACTAAGACAGGAGTTTGCATTGTGTTAATGTCTTGATGTAATTAAATTTAAACTCATTTAAATGTTAACTATACGACGACGTCATGAATTAATTGTTTTTATACTATTAGGAAATCATTATAGATATGAATATGATATATGATAGAATGCGTAGATATAGAGTATATCTACGCATTATTATAGGCAATCAACAATAGTAAATATTAACTTCAGTAAATCAAAATCAATGACTGGAACTGATTATTATTAATACAATTTAAATATTTGGTTGAATAATAACTTAAAATGGTACTGTATCAACTGCCGAAGCAAGTACAAGGAGTTCGAATCCCGTCTAGGTACACATAATTATAAAACGGACTTCCAAGTTTGATGCTGTTGTAATCAATCAACATTGTAAGTTGAAAGTATGTACATATATGGTAATTTATATTTGGATTGCGATGCATAGTTATAATAATGCAGCATTCTTGCATTTGTAATATAAATAATTTGATAGGTAACATATTTGTTAATATATTTCATGCCATAGATATTTCATTAATGCTGAAGATGTATAAATGAACAAAAAACTACATGTAATAAATAGATACCTACTGTATATAAATTTAAAAACTATTAACTGGTAGTTATTTCAAAGAAATTTTAAGTATGATAACACAATGTTATTTAGATGTCTCCATTTTTCTACATTAAACACTAGGAATATATACGATGCCACACTAACAATGTTGTTTATTAGACTTCTTGAAACACTATAGCTAATGTAATGACATAACTATGTAGCTATATGTTTTTATGTAGATGGATATTGATAAACTACTCGGCTGGAGAGTCCTCGGTACGGTGTCAGGGCCGCCGAGGCCCTCCGGCCGGTGCTGATGGAGTGGTTGGAGCGGACGCACGGGGTGCTTTCCTTCCGACTGGTGCAGGTGCTGACGGGGCACGGTTGTTTCGGGAAGTACCTGCACAAGATTGTCAGGAGGGAGAGCACACCGTCCTGCCACCACTGCAGTTGCGACGAGGACACGGCGCAGCACACGCTCGAGGTGTGTGCTGCGTAGGAGGGGGAACGCAGTGAACTCGTCGCTATTATCGGTGCCGAACATCGCCAGGGAGATGCTCGACAGCGTCAGGAACTGGGATGCGGTCGCCGCCTTCTGTGAGGCCGTAATCTCACGGAAGGAGGCAGCGGATCGTGTGCGAGTAGAGCTCCTATTCGGCGACACGTTCCGCCGCCGGCGACTCGGGCGGCGCAGGCGCGAGTATCTGCGCCTAATGCTGCCCTAGCCGAGGCCGCGGGTGATCGGACCGGGGAAATGTCCGTCACCCGCAGAGAGGCTGACCGCGCGACGGCGACCGACGTCCGAGGACGTCGAGAGGTGTGGTTACCCGAAAGGGTATTCCGTCGGGCCGACCACTGACGACAAGTCACATCTGCTCCGGTGGTCGGCCCAACAACGAGGTGACGTGGGTACGGGTGGGTTATGGAGCCGCGCGCTGTCCGTTCATCGCCCCGGACGGACTGGACTGCGCGTGCGCTTACCATAGCCACCCATAAAAAAAAATATTGATAAACTACTGTAGAAAATATCTAAGATTTGTAAGATATAGTATGATTGCAAAGTGTTAATAAGTGCTTTTGGACAGACATGTTGCTTAAAAATATAATACATACTTGAAATGTTGCTAATTTAATTTCAACTAGTTCTAATGAGAATATCTCCGAACCTCCGAAATTAACCTGCGCTGCACCCAATTCTAAATGCATCCTTTTTATATGGAAGCGTTTGTATCGAATAGGCATTATGTCCTCCCGCATCCAAAGTTCGAATAGTAGTTACACAAAACTGTTTCATAACCGCAGATAGATAGATGTTTGACAGAAACGCGTTATGATGTGTCTCGCTTTGAAGTTATTGTCCGAAATGCTGGGGTGCCTAAAAACAAAGGTCTATGACCAGTGTGTGTTTATCTGATGACTTTAGGTATAAAACGTACTCTCTAAATGCTAGTCTCCTAGTAAATATCAACCGTGCTCTGAGTTATACCACATTAATCGGGGTTTTTCTTCTATATAAATCTCAAAATAATGAGATCTGTAGAATAAACTATTCGTTATACCCAAAAGGTCGCATCACTAGACGAATCTAGAAAATCTAAACCTAAGTTTTTGATATTCGCCCTAAACAAGTTTGGGAGCCAAAATCCATTAACCGGTGAACTATAGATATAAACGAGTTTTATAAGCGATTCTTATTTACTACAACTTATTAGTGTACCTATGTTATCTTTTCTTTTCTTATTGCGCGTTATTGTTGCTATTTAAAACGACGCAGAAAAGCAATAAAAGGTGCTAAAATATTATATCTACATATTTACTAATTAGATTTTAGGTCGCGCACTGTATTGACTGAGAACGGTTTCGCATATTCAACAGTAATATTTCAGGAGACTAAGTAGTGGTGTGCCTGTGCAGTGAGCGTGCATTGTGTTTTAAACAATGAGTGAGCGTCTTCATTGTGTTGATACGGTGCGACTGAAAGAGAGAGCGATATACTTACAATGAATATGAGCTCGGGGAGTCACAGCTGCGCTGCGTGTGCGCAATCAGCTGATACCGCGGCGGCCATCTTGCCGTGCGTGCTCTTTGGCGCCGCGGCCGCGTCATTGTTCAGTTGATGACGCAAAATTCTTCCTACAAATGCTAATGTCGTTGTCCTTCTCATCCTGGCCATATGTTTTGTTCATGAACATGATCTCAATAATGAATAAGCAATATTATTGTTTTTTATTATTTGCTCATACGGAAGCATGAAAATCCCTGGTTATTCTATTTTGAATTAGAAATATTTTAAAGTGTATTTCGCATTTGTCTACGTCTAGACGTAGGTCTAGATAGGTTTATCTACTCTATTGACTATGATTTTAAGTTTTTGCTGAACGATTAAAAAGCTTGTATGTTGTACCTTGAAAATGATTGACCTCTTTTAATGCGTTAGTTTATTTGCTGTATTTTTGTGTAGCACTCTTTGTGGGAAGATCTATGCTTCAAAACATTTTCCAGGCAGACATTGGGATAGTGACATTTTCATTTTGTTACTTACATATATTAAATGTTGAAACTGTGTAATTAAAAATTGAATGACTTTAAACAATACGAGGCAAGCTCTTTCTAGGTGTGACAGACAAAAGAGAGAAATAGGGCGTCTATAGTTGAGATCATATACTGGAATGAAAAATAGTGGCATGGCTTTATTGCACAGCTCAGTTACACATCTTATGCTAGGAAGGTATGTTGCCTCTGAAAAAAGAAAATATATCTCTTTCTTTTTTGATTTTGAACTGAAATTGTTAAATACGAATCGGACAAAGAATTGTTTTAGCGTGGGAATCGAACACCACTTAACGAATATGCCACCACATCCACCTATCGAAACAAACTTCATCGATGCTATAATTTCTTATTTTTTATTTAATGCTTATCTATAATATTAGCATTTAAAAACTTAATATGATACCTATGTATCAATAGACGTAATGTAGCGAATGTCGTATTATTGTCAGTTTGCCTCTTATAAGCTAAGAAATCCGGCTTTTCGTAGGATTTTTCTTTGCGCTGCACGATTTTTGTGTCTCATACCGTTACTGTTACCGTTGATCGAGTGGTCAAACCTGTATCTTGTCTCAACCAGACATAAATTTCGAGCACTTTACCCGTGTATAAGAACGGAGTCGTGCTTTCATGCGTTTTGTTGCTGTTGTCGACCTACTTTTAGTCTGTAATATGTATATGAGGACCTTTCATGTTACAGGAGGCGGGTCTGAAAATAATTTAATGATATCTTACATGACTATCATGTTTGTTTATTATTGTTACATCTTCTGAATGCGAGGTGCTCAGTTATAATCCTCGGGAATTCCTCCTTTGAGTTGCCCGTTTTTACGTAAGATCGTACTAGGGATTAGCTAGACTAGTGTGCAACTGTGCAAACAGCCAGGTATTCACTATTACCGAATAAACAAGCAACACTGGCCGGTCGACCACGATATTCACATTGAATCAATGTGTACTATGGAACAAATGATTGACAAGATTTTTATTTACCTCATCACAGAAAAATAAGTCTGCGCTCAGTTGTACATTTTTCAACCCTTATTATTGTAAGCATCAAATGAAGTGAAACTGTTGCTTAATCTAAGTCTTAATATATTTTTTAGTATTTCTCGTTGAATACTGCTTGTTACGTTAAAAAAAGTAAAAGTACAGATTTATTTATTGCATTCAACATTATACTTTCATAGTAATTGTGTTTATATGTTACTTTTTTATATTACATTTTACTACACGTTTTGTTCGTGGGTGGGAATTTCATGATAGCTGAGCAGTGGCGATATTTGTAGCAACGAAGGGGTGGCACTAACACATGTATCACAATGGGGAGCTATCAGTTATCTGTCGCGTCATGTGGTTAGTCCATCAGAGGACCGCGAAGCGGGTCGCGCTTAGGGTTATCAAACGACGGATTATTATATTTGTTATTTCTCATACGTTTGGAGTTTTAGTCCTCGTTTATATGAATCAAAGCAAATTTTTATCCGGGATAAAAAAAATCGTTACAAAGGTGACATTTATATAATGGAATTTCAAATAAAATAACTCAAAATATTAGATCAGGTTTAAAATATGCAAAACTAAACAACAAGAAGAAATTCTTACTTTTATAAATACTTTTAATGATGATTATGTCTTGAAATCATTAAATTTTAGCAGAAGTCCTATAGAAGTCCTATCCTATTTTCATACTTTTTTTTTTAATTTTACATAATAGATTGCAGTCCAATTCGCATTTACCACAGTTCAGAGTACCCATAAAAATTAAGCAAAGACTCTAATCTTACTTAGTATGTGCCACGTTTTGACGACGACTTACGGTTCTTTAGTTTTTTATGCCTAAATCAATCATGTATATATGTATATTTTTCAAATTAGAAAGACGGAAAGAAAGAAAATGCTCATTTCTATTCATTGTGAAATAATAAGTGAATAAATAAGTAATAAATGAAAAAATTAGGTTCAATAATCCTCAAATATTTATTGAAATTTGGGAGTTCGTCAGGTGTATATATTTTTCGATTTGATAACCCTAGCCGCGCTTCAATTGCGTAGCGAACACACGACAACTGGGTTAGCGGGCCACGGCTCATGCATGGCGCGCCCGACGCCTCCGTCGCGACATACAGTACACTCAGACGCTTTTTTGCTGCAAAATACCTCAGGTCTTATCTAGCGTGGTCCTATTTTAGCCAAACAAATAATTTATGCTAATTGTGCTAGATTCATTAAATTTATAGCATACATTTTGCTCTTAGGTAGATATGGTCGCCCTAGTATATTCTAGTCTTTGTATATTGGCAATTTAACGATATTCATACATTAAAAAGATTTAAATATTTTTCTGATATATGCCAGATATCTTTGCCGTGTGGTGACGGAGTAAGAACATTACATCCTCGCCTCTCTTATGCTTGGGTGTCGTAAAATACGACTAAGATATATACATATAACATCTACGCAATAGAAGGAAAACTCGAAACAAACCTATGCCAATCTGTTTGACCAGATTGGTATATAGGTTAATTTCCTTCCCATAGTGGAGGAGACCAGAGCCTCTAATGGGATGTATATGGACTGCGATGATGGTAGATATCTGCTTAAGCAGATGCGTCGCTATAGGAGTTAGCTTGGGTTTTCAGTCTCACCGGTAATAGGACAAACCTGCTTTTTATTAAAATGTGAAATTGTGTACATACAATAAGTGTGGTTTAATTAATAATATTCAGTAAAGTATGATAAATGACTTAGAGTACGGAAACGTAGTCCCTAAATGTAAGCCTCATAACCAAGCTCGGGATTTCTCTGCGAGATAGAATCCGAAATACGGAAATCTACAGAAGCACGCTAAAGTGGCAATGGGCAGGCAACATCGCTCGACGAACTCACAACCGCTGGGGAAGAAAGGTTCCCGAGTGGCGACCGTATTCGACGACGCAATGTAGGACGCCCCCACTAGATGGACTGACGACCTGGTGAAAGTTGCTGGGCGTCGTTGGATGCAGGCGGCACAGGATTGCATTTTGTGGCGTAACATGAGGGAGGCCTACGTCTAGCAGTGGATGGCGATAGGATGATGAAGTAAAGTATGATTAATCAATCAACACTAAATAGTATTAACCTATTATACTTTCTAACCTTATACCTTGGTACGTGTACACGATGTAAGTACATAATACAAGTAATTAAATGGGGCACCTGTTTGTCTGTTTTTAAATATCGATATTGAACCTAAGGTGCTAACCCAAGTGTGTGTGACGCTTTGTGGTAGACAAAATAAGTATTTTGCAACATATGAAAGAAAATTTTAACAATCCGTTACGTGCATTAGCAGTCGCCTTGACACAATTTTAATTCGGTAGATAGATAGTATTTTAACATTTTACCAGTAATTATTGCAACTATGGTTTAGTTTTCCAAAACACATAACAGCTCAATAATAGTAATGTATTCTTCGAGTTGCTGCTTTCACACATCCTTATTCATCGTATTGTAAATATTAACTGCGATAATTTTGTTCAAAATGTTACCTCTAGTGAATCAGTCTTTATTGCAAGGTCATTGTGTGTTTATAGTTTCAATATCACAAAGTCTGTTTAATGCCATAATTCTTATGTTTATGCATATATTTTATAAAGTGAAAATAATAAGTAATATGTAGTTACTTCATTGTCATTTTCATTAGATTTTTTTGACAGCATTGACCTTTTAGAATGAATAAATTACTAAGTGCAGTGAAGGCCTGGTAAAATAAAGACAAACATTTTGAATGTTAGATGCATTTTTTATGTCCCGAAGATTTCTTCCCTCTGTTTAATGTTTTAACAAGTAACGTTATTACAAAAAAAGGTGCTTAAGCAGGCAAATTTAATTGCGGTATTTTCTGAAGCTGTCGTCTCAGCTTTTTGATGTCACGTATTAAGAGGACTTTGGTCGGCGATTTGTGCTTCGCTGTAACTGCAGTCTTGATGTGTTGAGTATAATAATATGGATATAATGAGTGCGCGGACGCCGGCCGGCGCCGAGGCTTTGCACCCCTGCGTGCAGCTCGGTCGATGACTCCCCAAGCCTCCGGGGCCCGGTGCTAATGACCTCCACCGCACACTCTTCATTCTTAACACTGTAATGACAATTATTGTTGTTTTTAACAAATTTATCATTGATATTCGATGAGAGAATCAATGAAAGATCAAAGAATCTGTTGATGGTGTATTCGTGAAATCTATTTAATTGATGACTTGATTTGACCACACCTAGTTAGTTGTCAACTAGGTCCTGTTATATTTTCGTATTAGCAACTCGCTTCGCTTCGGTTTCAGTCGTCTTTCCTGCGTAGTTTCCGTTCCCATGGGAATACCGGGATAAAATATAGCCTAGTTTACTCCCTGATATTATAGCTTTCCATCGGTGAAAGAATTTTTGAAATCGGTCCAGCCGTTTTGAAGATTACCCGGAACTAATAAACAGACAGACAGACAAAAATTTTTTAATCTGTATTTTAGGCATAGGTGTTGTGCAAATAACCGTGTGAGCATGAAAAAAGCCTATTATTTTGACATCACAAACAGACACACCAATTTTATTTATTGGTATAGATAAAAAAGTTATTGAAGAATATATCTATGTATTTTGGTAAGATCTAAATTTAAACTAATTATTTAAAAAAAAAATTATGTATTTTAAAAAATTATCTAAGTATTTAAAAAAAATAACTGTTTGTTAACGTGATTCGTGACTATGCTTATCCAATAGGTTTTAGTTTATTTATTACATTATGAAAGGACTTGTTTTTATTGTTTTGGTGGCGACGGCGACGACGAGCCTACCTGATGATAAGAGTTAACTACTGCTTATGGACCTATGCAATCTTAGGTGCTCAGCTCGCCTACTGTAAGGTGGGCTCTGGGGCTTGAAGTATCTTGTTCACTCAACTAACTGCATTAGCAAATTGTTATAGCTTAAATATCGATTTTTGGGATAGTGTACCTTACTATCTTCTTGATCTTACTATCTTACTATCATACCCTTGATGAGAGGGCCCATTAACGGCTGCGGGCAAGCGGTCCTACCAAAATAACTGTTGGTTAAGATTCGCGAGAATTATCATGATATCGATTTTTGCGTCGATAAGGTGACAACAGAGATACGTATGCAAGTTTGTGTTAGTTTAGCGACCTTGGTGTGGGGCGCGCAGCAGAGCGGGTGATCCGTTTCGCGGGCGCGTGCCACTTTTGCGTTAGCTCTCTCTTGTTACGTAAATATGTCGTTATGCATATTATTATTATGATGCTTCTATGAAATCATATACAAACAACACTTCACTTTCTCTCGTGTTGATCATTATGTATGTGCGTGTGTATATATATATTCAATTAGTCCAAGATATGAAACCTGCCATGCAGAGGATGCATCAAAATATTTGGGAGTGTCTATTTAGTGTCATGTGTTTGTTTCAGGGCCCACTGCGATCCTGACATAAAAAGAACTCGGACAACAACTCATCGGCAAGGAAGCCACTAACCGCGAATACAACAAGGCAGAGATAATTACGTCTAAATTGAAACGTTACTAAGTGCAGTAGACTTGCCGTTACTATTGTAGAACACTGTGTCTAACGAAAAACAAGTGCAATATACAATTAGTGCAATCGTACGTTTGAATTAACTCGAGTGAAGTGATTTTCTTGTATTAAAGTGAAATTATTGTGGAACAATGGAGCGTGAATCAAATCCGATGGAAACGTTGTGCCGCTCGGGGTGCGGGTTCTACGGAAACCCCTCTACAGATGGACTCTGTTCAGTTTGTTTTAAGGTATTGATTGTTTCATTAAATTTCTTTTTGCACCTGCAGTTATATCACTTTTAGCGAAATTTCACTCGACAGATTTGTGTAAACAAATAAACGAAATAACTTGTCTTAGTCTTACCATGGCACTTGAAAATGGGCATGGCTCATTCTGAGGTTAATCTCGCTTATTACTTTGTTTCTGTAAAACAAATATGGAGTTAAATTGCCCGGGTGTTGTACATATTAAAGCCGAGACAAAGGTGGCGACGGAGGCGTTACGTTACGAAGAATCAAGTCTCTTTAATTTTTATATGCTTTGCCCCTTTTTTTTTTAGAGGGTGGGCCATGGTCAGCACACCCGCCGCCCGGCTCCGTCCGGGGCGACGGAGGGGCGGCGTGCGGCCCCGTGACCCACCCATAGCCACGTCGCCTTCGTCGTTGGACCAACCACCGGAGCAGGGTGACTTGTCGTCAGTAGTCGGCCTGACAGAATACCCCGGTCGCGGGGTACCCTCTCCTCTCGACGTTCCCCTCGGGGACGTCAGTCTGCCGTCGCGCGGTCAGCCTCTCTGGGGGTGACAGACTAGATCCCCGGTCCAGTCACCCGCGGCCTCGGCATTAGGCGCAGATACTCGCGCCTGCGCCGCTCGAGTCGCCGGCGGCGGATTGCGTTCTCGTGGAGGTGTTCCCTCCGCACGCGCTCCATCCGACATCCATCCAGCACCGGCCGGAAGGCCTCGACGGTCCAGACACTGTACCGAGGCTTCTCCAGCCGGACTGCCCAACGGGCAATGACGTCTCGGCGGGCGACAACCCGCCAGGCGGCAATCTCCTTGATTGAGACCATGCCGCCGCGGGTTCGCGTCTCCGACACCCGCCGATAAAGTGCGCCGAGCATCTCCGCCTCCAGGTCCCACGGGGGTGTACCGGCGAGGAGGCACGCTGCCTCCGTCGCCACCGTGCGGTAACCGCGTATGGCCCTGACCGCCATGACTCTCTGTGGACGCCACAGAAGAGCTCTGAGACGGACGGTCAGGGACTCCGCCCACATCGGTGCGCCGTACAGGGCCATCGACCGGATGACCCCCGCGTACAGCCGTCGGCACGTAGCGCTGGGTCCGCCCACATTCGGCATAAGCCAAGAAAGGGCGGACGCCGCGCCGACAAGTCGCGGAGCAAGTCGACGGAAATGCTCCCGGAACCACCTCTGCCCGTCGAGCACCAGGCCCAAGTACTTCATATGGGCCCGGATGTTGATGTCAACCGATGGGAGGACCCATACGGGGCCCGTGGAACAAGAGGGCCTCCGTCTTATCCAGGGCCACCCTCAACCCCAGCGCCTCGATCCGCCTAACGAGCTCCTCGGTGCCGAGAGTCGCCAGGCTTGCCGCCTCCTCCAGCGTCGCGCCACGGGCTGTGACGAGCGTGTCGTCGGCGTAACAAATTACGCCCAGCCCGGGTGGGAGGCTCCCTCTCAACGCCCAGTAGTAGCCGATGTTCCACAGGGTGGGACCAAGGCCTGATCCCTGTGGGCGCACGTCATGGGCGTTCGCACAACGTTCCCTAGTCGGCTGGTGTAGAGGACGCTGCGTCCCGCCAAATAGTCTGCCACCAGCCGCCTCAGGTAAACAGGCACCTGGTAGGCAACAGGCACTGATGCTGTTGAATGCGTTGGCGATGTCTAGAGACACCGCCAACAGCACTCCTCCGCCGGTGATGGCCTCTGTTGCCATGGCCCTCAGGCATTGCAGGGCCGCGATCGTCGAACGACCCCTCCTGAACCCAAACTGGGCGTCCGACAGATCGGGCCCGGTGCCGCTCGATGCGGGCAGCCAGCACCCTCTCTAACAGCTTGCCCACATCAACGAGCAGCACGATGAGCCTGTAGGCCGAGGCCGACTCGGGAGATTGTCCCGGCTTTGGCAGGAGCACCAGCTTCATATGCTTTGCCCCTGCAGATAAACATTTATCCCATTCATATTGACTACATTTTGTTTTTGCACTAGATGTATAATAATGTCAAAGGAAGTTCCTATGACATTATTATAGAAATAAATTTCTGAATTACTGCAATTCTCATCATACCTATTCGTATGATACGAAATCTATAAAATTATAAAATTTCAACTTATGCTACTCGATGTTGAGCCATACATTTCTTGAACATTGGCGCTCCAATCGTGACTGACTCATCGCGAATGCCCTCGTCCCCCCTTGTGATAAGTTCGAATTCGAATTTTTATTTCGATTTCATGAATGATACGAATAATCGTATGACGAGAATTACCCCACTGTATACCTTTCTGCATCTCGACGAGAATTGTTTAAGTATGGCATGCGTCATACGTGTAGACTCCCACGATTGCTGATTAGGTTGATCGTCTTATCAGCCAATTTGCGTGACTCGACAGCTTTTTTTTTAGAACGTGTACTTACGTGAGAAACAAAGAGTAAATTTATAATGAAATATAATTAAATAAATTACATACAGATTCAAGCCGATGTCATAGTAGCTATAGCAAAAGTACTAGGAACATCAATCAGTTTACGTGACTTTTGCTTCAAAATTATCGATTGTATTGTTGATAAGCTGTTTCATGCAACTTGTTTATCTTCAGGGTTTGACAAACTGATTTGATTTTTTGTTCATATATTTTATGCATTTGAATAGTCTTTCAGACTTGTTAAAACGAAGGATTAGTTATGCTGTTTATTATAAAAAAAGTTTTCTCGAATTTTATTTTTAGTGTTCCTTTTGGGCATGCCCCGTATCTAAAATAATAATATTTCAAAATAAGTAATTCACATTATGTTGGTAAAGAAAAACTTACAACTTAATTTTCAAATAATTATAATTATATTTATTTATTTATTAATATATAATTGGGCCTGGAATAGGGCCCGATTGTCAGGACCCGAAAAATGTCAGGACCCGAACGCCACAGAGGTGAGGCGGAAATTTAATGCCGCTTCTAGATCTAGTAACAAAGCTATTGCCAAAGCCAAGGCGGAACATGTTGCCAGAATTGGCGAGCGATTGCAAAGCTATCCCGCTGGGAGTCGTGCATTCTGGTCGTTCTCCAAGGCTGCCCAAGGCAACTTCTGCCAGTCTAATCTCCCTCCACTGCAGAAACACGATGGCAATCTGGCCCACAGCGCAAAGGAAAAGGCCGATCTTCTAGGTCAATCCTTTGCCTGTAACTCGACTTTGGACGCCGGAGCTGCCACACCACCACATCCCACGGTGTGAAAGCTCACTGCCCGAAATCCGCATCACGCAGCGAGCGGTTAGGCGGGAGCTGCGGCTTTTAGACGTCCATAAGTCGAGTGGGCCGGATGGCATCCCTGCAGTGGTCCTAAAGACGTGCGCCTCTGAATTGACAGCCATCCTTACGCGCCTATACCGACTTTCCTACGTTACTAACAGGGTTCCGTCTTCGTGGAAGGTAGCCCATGTCCACCCGATCCCTAAAAAGGGAGACCGGTCTGACCCATCGAATTACAGGCCAATTGCGATAACATTCTTGCTCTCCAAGATAATGGAGAAAATTATAAACCGCCAGCTTCTGTAGTACCATGAGGATCACCAGCTGATCAGTGATCGCCAATACGGCTTTCGTCGTGGGCGATCGGCTGGTGATCTTCTTGTGTACCTCACTCACCGTTGGGCAGAGGCCTTGCAGGGCAAGGGTGAGGCGCTAGCATTCAGCCTAGACATCGCAAAGGCGTTCGATAGGGTCTGGCACAGGGCACTTCTATCGAAGTTATCATCATACGGAATCCCCGAGGGACTCTGTAATTGGATCGCCAGCTTTCTGGATGGTCGGAGTATAAAAGTCGTCGTAGATGGCTCCTGCTCCGATACCATGACCACAAATGCTGGTGTACCACAAGGCTCTGTGCTCTCCCCGACGTTGTTTATCCTGCATATCAACGACATGCTCTCCATCGAGAATATGCGTTGCTATGCGGATGACAGCACGGGTGACGAACGGTATACCGAGCAACGGAATGTCCCTCGGAGTACTCAGGAAAGAAGGGTTCAACTTGTGTCTGAAGTCGAGCGCTCTCTGGGGCGGGCCTCGGAATGGGGTGAATGCAATTTAGTCCAGTTCAACCCCACATAGACACAAGTTTGCGCGTTCACTGCAAAGAAGGACCCGTTTGTCATGGCGCCTCAGTTCCAAGGAGTAACTCTCCAAATTTCCGACAGTATTGGGATCCTCGGCGTCGAAATATTGAATGAAGTCCAGTTTGGGAGTCATTTGGAGGACAAAGCCAAATTTGGCCAGCAAAAAGTTGGGCGTCCTGAACAGAGCCAGGGGTACTTCACACCGACACAGCGCCTTCTACTATACAAGGCGCAAGTTCGTCCTCATGTGGAGTACTGCTCACATCTCTGGGCAGGCGCGCTCAAATATCAGCTAGACCCACTTGACTCCCTCCAAAGGCGTGCTGTTCGAATCGTCGGGGATCCCAATCTCACGGACGGATTGGAGTCACTGGAGCGGCAGAGAGACTTTGGGTCACTCTGTGTACTCTACCGACTCTTTCACGGGGAGTGCTCCGAGGAACTGTTTGACTTGGTACCACCGTCACCGTTTTACCAACGTACCACTCGACACCGCAGCAAGGTTCATCCATTTCACCTGGAAACGATATGGTCTTCAACTATACGTTTCCAGTGATCATTTCTCCCACGTACGTGCAGGCTCTGGAATGAACTACCTGCTGCTGTGTTTCCGGAGCGCTATGACATGTCCTTCTTTAAACGAGGTTTAAGAAGAGCATTTACTTCACGGTAGGCAACGGCCTGGCTGTGCCCCTGGTATTGCAAAGGTCCATGTGCGGCAGTATAACTTACCATCAGGTGTGCTGCCTGCTCGTTTTGTCACTATCGGCAATAAAAAAAAAATTGAAATACGTTTATGAATCGAGGCTTAATTGAAAAAGAAAGCTCGTTTTTTATTTTTATCAGTAGCATATAAAGAGTGCGTTATGAAAGGACTTGAAAATTACGGTTCGTTTATAACAGTAACAGCAGCTACGAAATCGATTTCTATCTGGTGTTGACCTTCAGATGGGAGTGGCGTTGTAAGTGAAATTTAAGATTTCGATAAAAGAATTCATAAATCAATAGTGTAAACGTAAATTGAACATAGATAATCAACTAGTGAGAGTTGTAACGATTATAATTCATCTTTATTTTCGGCCAATTGAATGTTTTCTTTAGCGCTGCAGGACAAACTCTGAGGTAGCGCAGTCTCAACATTTACAAATTGTTGTATTAAAATGTTTTTGTGTGTGATGTGTATGTTAACTACATATAAATATTTGAAATAGATACAATATATATGACATGAAAGCCTTTTTATGGATTTAATGGCGTTTGTACTAAAAACAAAATTTGATAACAGCTTAAAATTGATTTCTTTCATACCTATATAAATGTACTAGCAACCCGCACTCCCTTCGCTTCGGTTTCAGTCACCTTACCCGCCTAGTTCCCTTAGAAGGTAAAAATTGACAATTGCTCTTGGGATTCGAACCCTCGACACTGGCGCTGTAGGTCGCTCTCTTAACCACTACGCCATCTGTGCAGTCAATATATAGATTATATACTTATCTTATATCTTTAAACGAACAATTCTTGTATATATATATATATATATTCAGGATCTCGGAAACGGCTCCAACGATTTTGTTGAAACTTGGCCTACTAGAGGTTTCGGGTCCAAAAAATCGATCTAGCTAGGTTTTATTTATAGAAAATGTTGTTTTGTCCACGGACAAAATAAAAACACGTTTTTAGCAAAACAAACAATGACATTAAATTTTAAAAGAATATGAATTCAAATTTCGTTGTCAACGTCATGAGTTACGATAGCTCAGATGGGAAGTTGACAGGTTTTAATTTTGGTATTTTTGGCATTCAAATAGCGTCGGTTCAAATCTCGGTGTTATTATTATTTTCTTTTTGTAATTTTTTATATATTTTTCATTATTTATTTTTTATTAATATATATCTAAATAAATTCAATAAAATATTCCGAGCGAAGCTCGGTCAACCAGATATTTACACATAAACTAGCAAAAATATCAGAAATCCAATTTGAATTTAAATTCATTTTTGGCCATATACATTTATTTAAATTATAAACACTCGGCTATCTTTTTTATATATGATACCTATGCAGTATACATTTTTTGATATAAAGCCTGCAATGATGTTTGCTGTATGCCTTTGAGACACCTAACGATAACTATTACATGTTGTCATGATTATATTTGGAAACCAGGACATTGCCATCAAGGAAGAACAAGATCAATTACAACGATTTTAATAGTATTTTGAGATTATCAAAATGAAGGAGCTCGCAAATAAAATGGCGTAATTACTTAACATTATATTATTTTAGCGCTTTTACGTCGTATATCTCTTTGGTAGTTTAAAAACGGTGAAAGCCTCGCCTTTCTCTTAAAACGTATTTAATTGGGGATAAAATTGTCTCCTTTTGAAATCAATTGTTGTAGTTATAATAATAAGTGTGTACCTGGTTATGATAACTGTAAGCTACGCGATTTAAAACTTTTGTTAAGCGTTTGATGAGACCTTTGTGTTCTGTTAGCAGATTTTCATACCTATATTAAGACAAGTTATAATATATTTCTACTATAGTGATTATTGAATATTGTTTCCATTTCCGTCTTCATTACTTATTTAGCTCACCATATACGAGTAGTTTTGCCTTCAATTTTTGCCTCACTCGTTACTAGTCCTTACCATTTATGAATATTATGACCTCAAAATATATACGCGTACGGAAGTCAGAGTAACTAAGTGCAATTATTCACAACGTCATAACCGGAAGGATCAGACGGATGGTGTGTGACGGTTCTGTTGAAATCGCACTTGTTCACAGTTCAGTAAGTTCAGTCGGCATCTGGGCAATAGCCGTGTAGTAGTCGCACTGGTCGTAACTACGTGCAATTATAAATAAGGTTTTTACATCACTAGCTATGACCGTAGCTTTGCTCGAGTTAATATAGAATATCTGGTGGACCGAGCTTCGCTCGGAATATTTTTGTCGAATTTATTTAGATATATATTAATAAAAAATAAATAATGAAAATTATATAAAAAACTACAAAAGGAGAATAATAATAACACCGAGATTCGAACCGACGCTGTTTAAATGTCACATAATCCAAAATTAAAACCGCCCGCCTCCCCACCTGAGCTATCGGAACTCACGTCGTTGACAACGAAATTTGAATTCATATTCTTTTAAAATTTAATGTCATTGTTTGTTTTGCTAAAAACACGGACAAAACAACATTTTCTATAAATAAAACCTAGCTAGATCGATTTTTTGGACCCGAAACCTCTAGTATGCCAAGTTTCAACAAAATCGTTGGAGTCGTTGCCGAGACCCTGAATATATATATATATATATATATATATACAAGAATTGCTCGTTTAAAGATATACGATTTTGGTAACAACTCTTGTTCTGGATGAAAAAAATCCATAAAACTGTAAACGAAATTTCGCGATTATTGGTTGAATAGTTAGGTGTGAAAGCCTAACAGGAAAACTCTCGTTAGCATTTATAATATTAGTTTGATTCAGATTTAACACTTAATAATCGCTGTGGCTTAAATCCACAGACTTCTTTCCAAGTGATGCGGTTGATGGGGTACCAGTATCGGTGCCCCCACGTCTTGTCGTCCCCTACAGCCGAGTAGGATACAATGAGAGCCGTGTTCCGTTGTTTCCGTGCGTTTCAATTCCGTGCGTTTAGTTCCGTGCGTTTCAATTAGTACCAATTACGAAGAAAATGTCGTTTAATTATATTAATTTACTACTGCACCTCGTTCGATGAGTTAAAGAGACGGAGATAGATAACCTTTGCGATAAACAGCTACCTGGCTGTGCCCCTAGCAGTGAAAAGGTCCATGAGCGACAGTTACCACTTACTATAAACTGGGCTGCTTGCTCTTCTGCTACCAAAGTAATTAAAACAAAACAGACGACCCTCACACCAATGAAACGGTATATATTTGTCTACAATTTGCTTTCGGTTCCGGGTTCTTTCGCTTGTGAACAGTACTTTTTTATTGATGAAAGGTACTTCATGTCCTTTTCAATAATTCTGACGCTGTTAATGCAATATATCATGATCACGGGTTGAGCAGGTTGTTGAGCCGTTTATGTGCGTGGTATGTGAGATGGCTCGTCTGTGTTGTAATAATCAAACAAACTTGTATTCGCGTAGTTGGGATTTTCACTGCAACAGTTACATATTTATTTTTCTAAACAGCTTTGTGCAAAATATTCACAGGAAAAGAACACTATGCCGTGAAAGGGCATTAAAGCTATTCGCATTCATCAAGCGTCTCGTCTTTTTTATTTTCCCTAAAATAGTACAGAGAATAGTCCGAGCCCAACAGTGGGACGTATGTGAGCTGCAATAATGATGATGATAATGATAATAGTACAATCATCATCATCATCTCCTAATTTATATGGGATCGACAGGGTACTTTCTTTTTCTAACACATAAGGAAAAAGAGCAAAATGTAATACTTATGGTATTGGCTAAATTTTATAACCGAGCGGCTCCTTGGGGACTGCGACCATAACGCTCTAGGTGGCATTGACCATAATTCGCTGTAGACCTCTTAGTCAATTGTTAGGTCTCGCACTAACCTCTTCATCATCATTATTATCATCGCAACACACATACGTCCAACTGTTGGGCTCAGGCCTCCTCCACAATGGGAGGGCATTTGACCTACTATACCATGCTGGTCGTCTGAACGTCTATGTTATGTCGTTAGGCTTTCATTTCGAGTTTTACTTCTCTTGCACAGATGTGCATATTATATCTCTTAGTCTACTACCAATCCCTTAGTCACTAACCTCTTACTTGGTAGTATTCGTTGCGTATACTACACAGCGTATATATTCAGTGTATAATGATGATGTAAAACATGTGATGATATTTTTGTGGTGTATTTCAGGAGGCTTTGAAGAAGAAGCAGCAACCGCCCGCGACGTCACCGTCGCCCGTGTCTACTCCTTTTGTGGCGGCGCCGTCGACGCCGCTCGCAGCCGCTGCGCCCACCGTGCCCAGCTTGTCCCCACCATCGCCGGCACATACAGACGTGAGGCCACAATTCTCTTGTCAAGCTATACAAATCTGCATGTATCAACTATCAATATTGATATTTCCATCACTCAAATCCACAAATCGGCTATTTATTTATACTTATCCCGCATATTTACAAAGATAATGACATTAATGTATACGTTTTAAAAGAAACACTAACATTGCTTGTTTTTATATTGGTTATATGGGTTTTAGTTTTTTTTTAATATTACCTACGTCAATTTACATATAACCTTTCATTAAAAGCGCCAGTCCTGTTCATATTCAGCTATACTTAATTTCATCTGTAGGTACAACCAAGTAGTAAAAAATCTATGGCACATGAACGGATTGAAATTGTTGTAGTTTCTTTTTTTCTTTCATATGCTTACAGATCTTCCAAAACACATTCGTCATAGGATTTCTTGATGTTTGTATTGATGCGACTTTACGAGGCTTCCTTAGCTTTGCTTTTGAATACATTACGAGGCTTCCTTAGCTTTGCTTTTGAATACATTCTGGCATATTATAAACTGCCACCTAACGAGTACCTATAGTTGTCACAAATTAAGAGGCCCGTTTTGACATTTGGTCTTACCGATGTATTTAGTGATAACCATACGACTCGGTACTCGATACTCACAATAAATCGATTCAAGTTTGCATGAGTATATAATCGATCTGAATATGTATTGTAAAGTGCATTTTATTAAAGTTCTGATTTGAAAATTTTACTTAAACTGTGATATTATAGGTATTTTGAAATGATGCAATGTTATGAATGGTCATTTTTCTATCATTTAATATTTTTGTTACAATAACATTCACTCAATCACAAAAATATCGAGAAAAAGTGAATCTTCAAATCTTCAGTCAATCATTTTCTTAAGATGATGAGCCAAAATTGTCAGTTGAGCTATCATCACCCATATATATATATATATTATTTCATTTTCATATTGTCAATATTGACGTCTCGAATTTTCAGTAAAAATCACTACACAGCTGGTGAAATTCTGAAATTAGTTGGTCTAAATACTAGTATTAAAATTAATAACACCGGCCAAGTACGAATCCACCTTAAAAATATATCTTGATCGATTTATTTTTCCTTAACCGATTATTAGTCTGTGGACAATATGAAAAAATCGTTATGTTGCAGCACTTAGCCCAGTGGGCGGTACCTGTCTATGAAAAATGTAATTACCTTCAAAAAATTTCGATTGGTAAAAAATATAGAACTTCTTGGGCGTGAACTGTCAAAACGGGCCTTTTATTTTGTGACAACTATAGATAGTGTAAGCAGTACACCGTTAGTTCCATTCACTTCCAGGAACATTTGATTTCATACGAAAACAATGAGTCATCATAATATCTAGTTGGCTCAAGTCACAAATAAAATTAAATTCTAAAAACGTATATTCACCTACATGTTTTGTATGCTTTATCAATATGCTTTTATGTAAGTACTTATGTGCGTAAATACATGGTGATGTTATATATGTAGATATTATTAATTAGTCGTTATCATTGAGTTCAACGTTACATCGTATTCTATGTACCCACTACATACAATCATCCACATTTTGTTTGCGTTGTTCAGTAATCTAAAATAGAAATAGCTAATCGAGCTAATTTAAAAATAGGTATAAGCGTACATAAGTATATAATACTAGTACGGCCTCGTTTATTTGGCATTTGCTAGTAGCTAATATTGTTTTAATCAAATAATAATTCTTAATATATAACTAATGGACAAAATAATAATAGGTATTACGTCGGCATGGTGGACGACTAAAAGACATGTGGTTTCGCACGGTAGTTAACAATAAAAAATCGTATACATGATTCATGAAATTTCTTCCTATGAGGTGACTTTTATTTGAAATGTCTAGTTTTATGATAGAGTACTAAATTTCGCTATATAAACTACCTAACTGCTCCCTATGTTGAATTGAAGATTGAACGTGCTTTGCATGGCACGATTTTCACAAATGTTTGGTTCTAATAATCATACATTTGTCAGTATGAAATATTTTTCTAAGTGATAAAGGAAATATTTCATTAGTACGTGAATTAATCTTTGATTACTACATTTTGAAGATTATTTTCCTTATTAATGAATAAGTGTAAGTGAAATACATAGTTAATACGGGCACAAAGAGAAATAAAATTAATTGCCGCTTAATCCTCGATTTTGATTCTAGTGAAGTTTTTATGAAATAAATTAGAACAATCTTTTATACCATTTTATATAGCTTAAATATGGTTCAATAATTTATTGTATTTTGAATCTATAAATATTTATAAATGTATTGCCATTTAACGTAACTTACCACTAAGGGTGCAGAATTTTAGCACGAATTTGCTTGTTAATAATAAAGAGATATTAACGCTACAGTTTTACGGCCAGCAAATTTAATGGTATTAATCAGTATTCCAGTTATCAGTTTTATCAAAATTAAACCAAGATTATTTAAACTGTAATAAATTTATTTATTTAGTTCTCCAACTATGCTGACATTATGATAGTTGCGTTAAATAGAAATAAGTAGATGTTTTTACGTCTTGGTTAGCGATTCGCACAAAACAATACTTATTACATTCATATATTTAACTGGTGGTGTTGGTCGATCTTCATTGTATATCAGGTAAGACGATTAAATAAATTGTACAGAAAAATCATATTTTACTTGTAGGTGTTTTTAAGATACTTATGAAAATTCACCGAAGACACAAAGTTTAGGACACATTCATATCGCCCTAAGTATTAAATAAAAATTTAATTCTGTATAACATAAATTAACATAAAAAAATTATTGACCTTATCATTATGACATTTATATCGTATTTGATGTTGCCTAAAATTTAAGTTTCTGGTGAAAATTTGTATATTGTCTCCTTGTACCTTTGAGTAAAAGTCGTCTTTATAAATGGGCGAAAATTGGTCCACAATAACTACTTTGACCAAATTATGTTTCGAGTTTGCCGTCTGCTACAGTAATGCCTGCTGCCTACTACAACTATGAATGTAAAATGAAGAGTCATGAGCCATTGAAAATAGCTTTTATAGCTGGTACAAAATAAACAATGACGTTTAGCTTATATTATAATCTTCATTTTCGTAAGAAAACTGTCGTGGTAATATACTATGAAATTATAGACTGCTGTCTATAAAGCAAAAAATGCTTATAATAAAGGCTAGTATTAACATTCAGTAATAAATACAGAAACGTTTCGTACTCATTTCATTTAAAGAGTACCCTTTTTGATTTTTCATTTTTTAATAACATAAATAAAATTATAGTAATGTATAATTTTCAACTATTAACATATAAAGGCGATGTTATGATATAAAAACTCCAATGATATCAATGTTTAACATATGAAATTTATCATGTAAATTATTATAAAAAGAAAATTTACTTACAGTATTACAATTAAATACTGTACTTATGAGTAATACAAAAGGCTGTAGGTATATCTACCCTGTATTTTTACAACTGTTGGTAACTGTTTACTTAGCCCGTAGTTTTAACTAGGAGGTTATATACTGTAATCATATTTTGTGAAAAGTGTCAAGATGGGGGAAACCTTTTCAATTATTAAACGTTCCATTAGCTAATGCAATCATTATCGTCATCTCGCTCTTATACCAATTACTTAGGGCGAAGCAGTATGTACTCTTCTTTTACAGTCCATATTGCGAAAGTTTTGACGGACAGTTTCATGACCGGCCGCCTGTCTGACTAAAGCTTTTATTTATTAGATTAGCTCTAATTGTTGGCCAGAGGCTATCAGATGAAGTTATCCTAAGTCGATGCAAAGCTCTTAGTCTTCATTTACGACACCCACTAGTAATGTAAATGATGGTAGTAGTATTCGAAAGCGCCACCACACAGCGCAAAAGTTATAACACCTACAATATTATTATTTATATAAATTAGTTTCGTCATCAATATTATAGCTCTGTATGTGGGGCAATCATATCGATCGAATTCAGTTATATATCAAACCTCTTTATGATTCATAGATATAAAGTTGATTTCAAAATTATTGGCAGCCTAGATTGGTTTTAAAATAAGAATTTTTACGTCAAGTTGACATTACGATTACAGCAAAAGGAAACCAAAAATATTATTTTATTTATTTAGATACCCCATATATTTCTTTATTTATACTTTTTAAAATG
The DNA here is from genome assembly GCA_032191425.1 of Lymantria dispar. Taxonomy (NCBI): domain Eukaryota; kingdom Metazoa; phylum Arthropoda; class Insecta; order Lepidoptera; family Erebidae; genus Lymantria; species Lymantria dispar. The sequence continues at coordinate 28,220,204 of CM063449.1, read as the reverse complement.
TAAACGTTTATTTTTCTTTGTTTAGTCCTCCGTGTCATTGACTTAAGATGAGGGGCACGTTTACCTCGTAACTAGCATTGTTTACTATTCTGAACTAATAATTATATAAATATAATAATATATGTGTAACATTTTTATTCAAATCTTAGTACATTGTCCATTATTAATATATTCTGGTGTTACAAAAGCTAATCCTCAAGTCATCGAGTTCTACATTTTACAAAACAATGTTGACTTTCAGTCAAAATGCCCTACTTGAAGGTTATAAAAAATCTGAATAATGGAAAATGACCCTAACAAAAAGGAGTCGAAGGGGAAGAGGATATTCAAAAAAGCAATTCGTCGCAATAGTAAATCTAGTAATAGTAGTCAAAACTCTACCTTAGAAGCGGGAATAGGAGCGACACCTTCTAAGAGCTTAGAAAACAAAACTCAGTCTTCTGAAAGTAATATTAGCGTGCCGCTACCAAAGCCTAATGGTATTACGGAAACTGAAGAACCTTCCTTCAAGATTCAACGAAACGTTAAATCTGATAGCCAAAACCAAAAAGCAGAAACTAGTGTTGGATTAAAAACTAGAAAAATCGTAGATATTCAAGAAAATCACAATGAGGTATTTGGTGATTCATCATCTGCGTCTAAGAAGAATGCAAAATCAGTTAGTGCTAAACTGGAGCTGAAAGATCAACAACCTTCTAGTACAAATAGCGTGAAAAAGGGACTAAAACGGGTCTGTCTCAAATTTAATACACGATGAATGGATATAATTTATTCATAAGGCGTTAGATGTTATGTATTCTAACTTTAATTAGCCTTTTACTAGTTCTAGATTCATTTTATTTCAGTGGTGTTAATGTAACATTCAATTTAATATTAGACGTGAAATATTAAAAGTGAGCTGTATGTCTCTTTCTAATGCGTATCCATACAGGTACTTTAAATCAGATTTATTTATGGCTCTGATATAATATCTTGATTTCTTTGACCTTTTTCTTTAGGTCGTTATATATTATATAGCATATTATATTATACCGTCTACCATAAAATATAGAAAACTTGCAATTGCGTTACTTGTTTGGACAGCGATACTTAAAAGAGCTATTATTTTATTTACAGAAATTAGAAGAGGACAGTGGAGCGGGCACAAGTGGTGCGAGTACTGGTACATCAGACAACGACGCCGACGACAAGGACCCTAGCAAGGATAAAAAGAAAAAGAATAGGTGCGCGGTTTGCCGTAAGAGGGTTGGACTCACAGGTAAATATTGCACTCATGTCTGTTCCAGTATAAAACACATTGGTTTTCCTTTCATGAAAGCATATCAACGTTGTCTTTACTCGATTACAAAATGTTAAAACCGTGATAAATTGTAAAGTTGCTTGTTACAAAGTAAGAATTCTTGGTATTTATTCTTTTAGGAGTATAGTTTGAGAAACGTCTTACGCAGCTCCGTCTATCAGAGATTCTTTTAACAATTTACTTGAAGAATGAGATTCCAATTTTTCGCTCCTACTTTTCAGTCCTTTGTAATGAGGAGTGAGGATATTACCGTTAAATAAAGCACAAAAGAATTCACTTAGAATATCCTCGGCAATTGAGGCAATCTCTAGCAATTATACTGAAAGCAACTATGCTGTTTATTCGACCCGAACTTGATCTCGGGGTACGCCATTTACTGTATCCTTCTACCAAAGCCGTGTGTGCTATATGTGCAAAATCTTTTATCTATATCATAGCATATTAGCTAGTAAGCAGTTGAAGTATTGTCGCTTAAAATTATGTTTGTAATAAGGAACCCATTACCGTACAGCAATATTTAACGTTAATGAGTGTTATCTCTAGGTAATTTGTTGTACGAGCCAACATATCTACATTTATTTGCAACCTTCATGCTTGAGTATTTCACGACTTTTGAATTACTCATAGTGAACATATTACACCATTGTGTGCAGAACTTATTTGTGCCGTATGTGTATTGTTCATACACACACATATACACATCAGAGTCGATAATGAATGCAGTCAGCAAATAGTTAACAACAATTGAGCGGTAGACTTTAGTACATCGAAATATGTGGGTATATTTATTAGTATGCAGTGGTCTGTTACGTGCATTACAAAGATAGGCATAGTGGTCTAGCGTTGCGTAATTCGAATCATTTAATTCGAATAACTCGAATAAGACTATTGGACTCGTTCATTCGAATCGCCGTTGACCGAAACCGAATCAATTCGTTAACTCGTATCATACTCGTAGGCAGGTAGGTACTCGTAGCGCGGGCCGCCGCGGCGGCGCGGCGCGGCGATCAGTCGACTCGGTTTGTTAGGACATTCGTTGATTCGTTTTCTGTCCCTCGCGCGATTTAATGTTTTCTTGCTTCTGTTGACTGCTCGTTTACGTAATTAAAAATAATAGTTATTAATTATCAGTATACCTGAGACGTATAAAAACGTATTTATTTTTTTAAAGTTGATTTATCGGGTAATTACTAATTAGAATCAGACTTTATTAAAAAAAAAGTATTTTTTTGTATATGATTTTATTATTACTTTTTGTTATTTAGTATGCTGATTTTAATCATAATAATAAAAGAGTATTGTCATTACCTACGTGTTTAAAAGTCAATATACCTATTAGTCCCCTTTCTGTAACCAAATACCGAGCACACTGCTGTAGCTCAAAATCTCGACTCATTCGTAATGCAAACCGATCCGCCAAAAAAATTCTAGCTCGAATAATAATGTAAACGAATTATAACTCGGCTTCTCAGGCGGATGACTCGAAATACGAGTACGAATTTGACTATAATGCTGACTTGACGAATGTGACGATTCGAATCAATTCGAATTGCGATTCGAATCAATAGTAATTTTAATTCGATTGATTCGAATTGAAAAAAAAAGCAATTCGTCTGATCGCTATAGTGGTCTGACTAGCAACTCTATAGTTGCGTCGAATCCCAACGTAACATATTTACATGCTCCAGTAAAAGTTTGGACTTAAACCTGTATGCTAACTCGTCTAAATAGCTCGGGACAGTAGGTCCTCTTGCTTTGCATTGTGGACGAGTGCCCATTCTCTATAGTGGGAGACGTTAATGTGTAAATTAACAGAATGTACCCCACAAATAATGATTCTTGATTCATACATTATATAAGTAATATAGGAAGTTAAAACGTTTATAAAATACTATTACGCCAAATTAATTACAAGTAATCAACCTTTTTGGTGCTAGGTAATCTTTTGTTGACTATCCTATGGGTAACTCCATTGGTACTCGGTTGTTATTATAAATTTTGCCCGATTAAACATTTGTGTTTCGCTCTTATAAAGATTTCAGTGTTGCCTATCCTGGCCTCTGTCCCATAAATAGGCTAACTCAAAAAGCATTATCAAAATAGAAACAACCAGCGTTTTTCAGAAACAAGCTGGTCATGAGTTAGTCATTCAGTCAGTGGGTGATAATCATTGTATTTTTACTACATAACTACACTGAGATGGCTCGTCTGTTACTGTTAGCATTAAAACACCTTAGTTTTTGTATTATGATGTAAATAGTGAATAATGTTGTTGGTGTGTGTATGTGTCACAGGGTTCGAGTGCCGTTGCGGTGGACTATTCTGCGCAGTGCATCGATACAGCGACAAGCACGAGTGTTCGTTTGACTATCGGGAGCTCGGCGCGCAGGAGATCCGTCGCAACAACCCCGTTGTCGTCTCTCAGAAGATTCACAAGATATGAGCCGATACCGCCCTCCCCGCACCGCATTACATACATATATCGTTTTATCCGATCGAGTCTGTGTTTCTTATTTGTGTTTTGTACATTTATGACAAGCGGCCACTCAGATAGCCACATTTCTGATGATTCAACATCCAAGATGCAAACGGTAAACTCCCGACTATTTGAGCGACACCTTCCATTTAGGAAACACATACTCGATCGATCATACCGTATTTTAGATTTTATTTGTGGCGAGTTTCACTTTTAAATTTTTTTTTAAAAGTTGTAGATAATGTTCGTTTCGGGTAGGAATTCATGAATTTAATTTTGAGATAATAAGTAGTTTGAATATTGTCCGTTCACACCTCCATTGTAAATATTAGGTATAATTAATTATAGAAAAGAAATCCTATATATTGTAAAAAATTAAAACTCCCAAAAAAAGCTACATTGTTATGATACCAACGGAGAGCGTAGCGCGCTTGTTGACTATATCGACGTAACAATGGTATGCTGGGGCGAGGAGCGGCTCTCCGTCGAACGACCACTTGTATATTGTACAGAGACGCTGCCACGCTGAATTGACTCGTGTTTGTGACGAACATTCGTGATAGTGTAGGTGGCGCCACATGGACTAGTTAGCGATCGTACTCGCCGGCACACCGATCGACCACTCGGACTGCCGATGTTAATATTGATATACAATTACGTTGGTGGTTATTTTGGTGGGCAATCGTCGCTTCCTTATTTGTCTGATAAGTGAGTTAGTGTTTAGCGAGATTGTGGTGTGTATCGGCTAATGAGCTCGCGACAAATCGGACGTGCGGCCACGTGCTGTCGCTATGTCGCCCTGTCGCCGGTCGCCGGGTCGCGGCCGCACGCGCCGATCACTCGCCGCTTCGCTCTTTGTGTGAAAAATTTAAAGTAAGCATATGGATGGATAGTTATAAATATAATAAGTAGTCGACACTTTATATTATTACACATGTAAGTAGAAAAGGAATTTATTTAGCTTTTTTCTTTTTAATCACAATATTATTCAAAATTGTTTCTATTATGTTATAACTTGTTCATTTTAGTGGTGAAGTTAAAACAATAATAATTTGCATCGGTTCTTGTCCACGGTAGACTAACTGATTGGTTGGACGCTTAATTATTTAATGACTTTTGTTGTATATTTTGTTAGGTCATTGATTAATTTTGGTCTTTTAGCTTGAAAATAAATGGACGATGATGTCTTAATGAATGATTTTCCTTCTATCTTGCTGTTTTAATTTAGTTATCTAATTAAAGTCATTAAATTTTCAGGAACATACTTATGCTTTTCAATTATACCCCGGATATTTTCTTGTGACAAATCATAATAGTAAGAAAAACTACATTGTTTAATAAAAATATTTATTAAAACTAGTCAAAATTGCACATTCAGAAATAAGAACAATGAATATCACAAATATCACAATTTGATCTTATAAATATTTGTACTTGTCTTATATATTTAAAAATCTAAGTACAAAATAAACAGCAACATTGTTGCTGTTATTTTTTTTTTAATGTTTAGTAACATGCAAGTTAACAACACTTATTTTAATTTTCATTACTTAGTATGTTGGTACAATAAGACAATATATTTGTATTCAGCTGCATATGATATATACAATGTACAGTGTCACACAATGAAAGTGAATAAAAACATTCTGTACTGGGTGAAATAAATGGTTATACTATTTAAATAAATAATTTCACACACTCGATAATATATGTAGTGATATACTGAAGATAATATTTATAATCTTAATAATTATTTGCATATAGCTACAATGAGCTGTGAAATAGTATTTGAAAAGAATAGTCAGCAGGTAACAGTTATTAACAAACTCTGTTGATAGAAAACTGTGCTAGGATGGATGTAGATGCCTGTAGAAATTCTCTAATCGTCTTATAAGGCATATATTTTATTACATATTACTTACAAAAATACTTGACTAGTTCACAACAGCTCTAAAATTTACTTAAACATTTGATTATGTATGATTTAAATATATGTATTTATATAAATTCGTAGCAGTCGCTTTAGATCTTTGTGACTTGTTTGATCCAATCGTAAACACTTCCTACACGGGAAAAGACTACAAGAGCTCCGTTGGAACAGTTATGCGCATCATTCTCCACCCAAGAAGCTACGCCGATTAATGTACCTGTTTCATCCACTAAGCCGCTACCGCTATCGCCCTAGAAAAGAAAATTTATTTCATTATTATCAATTACTATCACCGTGCCACACGTGTCGAATTTTATTTAATACATTTTGAGGCACAGCACTTAATCTGATGTTTAGTTCAGATCTGGGACTTGTTTTTAATATTTACGCTGGCACGTGACCCTTGTTAATGGATATCTGATGCAAGGTATTGTTAGGTAGCAAAAGGTAATAAATATATATATATATATATAGTTGTCCCAGGTTATGAGACAACTGTTCGAGTAGGTTGTCGGTCATAAATCGTGAATAGAAGGTATATAACACAAAAAACAATATAACATAATACATGATGATTTCAAAAATGTGTGTTTAAGAGTCTATGCCTTAAATGTTACATGTTATGAACAGGGTACGTGTAGGCATTGTAAGTCGCGTTGACCGTGTAGTAGCTATAAAACAGCGGCGACTAACGTTCGACGACCTATCAGCTGATATTAAGGCAAAGTTTGTCTTGCTTATGCAAACGTAATCGTTGATTTATTCAAATTCTAATGAACATTTGACAAAGCGTGGCAGATTAAGTATCACTGACTTTATACATTTCAATCAAATTTACACGAGAAAGCGATGACAAAATTGAATACTTTACATGTCTCGAATTCATTAATGAATCGATATTTTTTCATGGATTCCTATCATCATTGCCTAACTCCCGTTTGACCAGTTCCTACAGAACCTGATACACCTGTGTGTATATACAGGTGTCCCTAAATTAAACGTCCAACGGTAAGTGGGTGGTAGACGACTTTAATGACAGCTATGAAAAAGAAAATCCGTCACTTTTTTCTTTATCTGAGCATATTACTAAAAATTGTGAAAAATCAGACCTTGTACGATATTTTCAAGTACTATAACGACAAATAGGCTAGTTTTGGCATCGGCTATTTCTTGTTGGAAGCGCAGATAACTGCACCATCGACCACAAGTACAATTAAAACTAGACATGTTACATACATACATACATATAATCACGCCTCTTTCCCATAGGGGTAGGCAGAGACCACTTCCTTCCACTTGCTACGATCTTGACATACCACTTTCGCCTCGTCCACATTCATTAATCTCCTCATACATGTTCTTCGGTTCAGGGTACTCCTAACCTGGCCTTTCTTAAGAACGTCCCCGATTTGATTGTGGAACGTCCGCCTCGGTCTTCCCCTTCCAACACTTCCGTTCACATTCGCCTTATAAATTCTCCTTGTTAGTCTCGTTTCATTCATTCTCTCTACATGGCCGAACCAACTTAACATACCTTTCTCAATCCTTGTTACAATAACATAATAAAAAATATACATTTGTTATAGCCATAATAGCCATCCCTTAAGTTTTTCGAAGAAAACGTTAATTATTTGACGTTAATGATTTAACACCACGCTGTAAAAAAAATGTACCGTAACAATAGTGGCATGTAATTTCAAAAGATGGCCAAATTATTCATTATTCCAAAATGGTATAATACCTTCTAGATGTTATCGTAACTTTTAGAAAAAGGAAATATATTTGTTTAAAGACAACGAAGTTTATTATAAACTAGCAACCCGCCCTCGCTTCGCTTCGGTTTTAGACGTTTTATCCGCGTAGTTCCCGTGGGAATACGGGGATAAAATATAGCCTAGTTAACACCCTGATATTATAGCTTTCCATTGGTGACAGAATTTTTGAAATCGGTCCAGCCGTTTTGAAGGTTACCCGGCACAAACAGACAGACAAAATTTTTTCTGTATTTTAGGCATAGGTGTCGTGCAAATAACCATGTGAGCATGAAAAAGGTCTATTGTTTTGACATTACAAACAGACACTCCAATTTTATTTATTGGTATAGATTATTGTTATTTAAGAAAAGGATCAAAGAATCATGTGTGTGTGTGTGTGTGTGTGTGTGCGTGCGTGCGTGCGTGCGTCCGTGTGTGTGTGTATATATATATATATACGCTTTGTATTCTCTATACCAATATGTATGAATATAAGTAGTTAGGTGAGTAGTAACGTAATTAGGTACTTTATTGATAGCAGCATTAATAATGAGGCAGTGACTATTAACTATTGTGAATACATAAACACTAAATGACAAATCACTATTCGCTAACGACAATTTGTTATCGATTGTTGTATTAAATAAATACCGTGCATGACCATTGAAAACGTTTCCCTGAAATAGAGAGTTTACGTACCTTCATCATTGTTGTTCCTACTATTTTTTGCACTATACAGGATGTATCAGGTTATGGGGCAACTGGTCAAAAGGGAGCTAGGCAATGGTGGTAAGAACCCATGCAAAAAATTTGACCGAAAAATATCGATTCGTTAAGGAATTAGAGACATGTCAAGTTTTCAATTTTGTCATCGCTTTTTCGTGTAAATCCGATTGAAACGTATAAAGTCAATGATACTTAATACGCAACATATTCATACTTTGTTAAATGTTCATTAGAAATTGAATAAATCAATGATTACGTTCGCATAAGACAAACTTCGCTTTAAAACAGCTGATCGGCCGATGACCGTTGACGGCTCGCCGTTGTTACCTACGCTCATTGAAACGTTTGCGCAATTCTAGGTATGAATGAATGAAATTATACTGTCGAAGCTTTACATGTATTTATATTTATATGTATTTACATGTATTCTGTCTGTACATGCCTACATAATACGTAACATTTAAGGCATAGACTCTTAGATACATTTTTTTGAAATCATCATAACTTTTATGTTATATTGTTTTTTGTGTAATGTACATTCTAATTACGATCTATGACCGTTAAACTACAACATACTCGAACAGTTGTCCCATAACCTGATACACCTGTATATGAGGAGATAACAAATTTGATGAATTTGTATGAGCTATCTGGTGATAATCAACAGGAAATTGCAACTAAATGATTTACATTTTTAATTTTATGTCATTCGTTCTCTTTTTTATTAATTACAATATGACGTCACACAAACAAACTTACTTTCGCACTTACAATTTTAGTAAGTATATTTTGTACAATGCTTAAACATTTTAGGTATTCTTGAATGTTTACAATAATTAATTAGATAAGAGATATCACTCAGTTATCATCGCCGTCATCATCTCTGTTGATATATGTTCCACTGTGCTTGAGCCTTCTTCACAGTGAAAGAGGATAATATGATTTATCCGGTCAGGCGTGTTGCTATAGGATTATATTTCGAGTTTACCGTTTTTTACAGTAATGTTATGTGCGTCCCTTAGTCGTCATTTACAAACACATACGGAAAAGGAAGAGATCCTGAGCATTGTATTTAGCTATGACAAATTTAGTGGTAAATGTGGAATTAAAACAATCTTTTAATTATATACTACTTACATTGCAAGCAGAGTCGTATCGTGGCGGACGACCCTTGACACAAAGCATGTCTTTGGATTTGTATTGTTCTAAAGTCTTGCATATTTCTTCTGACTGTACTGCCAATTCCATTCCGTGCATCTCACTGCGCATGGTGCCCTATTTGAATAGATATTAGTTAAAAGGGATTGTTTTAATAAAATCTCTTGCAACTGTTTGTGAATGATTAAATATAACGGATATTAACGTGTTGTGCGTATATATAAATAAAAATATAATATTTAATATATAGGTACTTAATAAGGATTAGAAACCCTTATCACTATATTCATATTCAAATTCAAATACTTTATTATGCATAAACCCCGCGGGGGCACTTACAATATGGTCACTTTTTTACATTTTACCTTACACTACTACCGGATCGGAACGCGACCGCCACTGAGAAGATCCGGCAAGAAACTCAGTGGGCTTGTCTTCTTTTTTATTCATTTACTATTTTTTTTTAATAAGATAATATACAACAACATGTCTATTAATAGCTCCAGTGTGATGCCTTTCGAACCATCATACAATACAGTTATTAAATATAACGAAAAAATACCATCCCGATCTCTATTTGACCTTCAGGGGTCACCTTGATACATATTTGTACGTAATTTTTCCAGCTCTACATTTCCGATATAAAAAATAGGGGTTCACATTTAAAAACAAAGTTGACCTTGAAATAACCTTGAAAACGAAGTTAAAGGTCACATCCAAGGTTACCATGACATACGTTATTAAAAATTTCGATTGATGTGTTTTTTTATATTTCGATTGATGTGTTTTTTTATATTTCGATTGATGTGTTTTTTTATATTTCGATCAAATCATCCCCCTCCAAGATAATCAGGGGTTTCCATACCTTTGCCCCGCCCGGTATGTATTTTGATGTTGACACCATATTTCTGACAGCTCAAGCTTACAAACATTTTCGTGTTACTATTATAACAGAGTAAAATAAAGAGTTCTTTAAAATGCAAACTGTGATAACACGTAGTGTGGAACTAGCGGTATTCATTTCAGCTCATATACGTCCCACTGTTGGGCTCGAGCCTCCTCCAAAATAGGAGAGAAATGAACCTACTGTACCACACTGGTCAGACGTGTTGGAATAGGGTTTTATTATGAGCTTTCCTTCTCTTGCATAGATAGCATATGCATATTTAATACATTTTGTCGTCTTTTACGACACCCACGGGCAAGAGAGGGGGTGGTGAACTGTTCTTACTCCGTTATCACATTAGTGGTATTGGTTAATATATTATATTTTAACTTTGTGACTAACCCCAAAGTGATCAGTGCCATAACCCGCATAACCGACGTTAAGGCCTTCCGGCAGAGAAGTCCGAGTATCTAATTTAGCTGCAGCCATTATCTTGCCATCTAATGGTAATGGCTCCGTCAACTCGGCTAAGAGGAAATCCCATCGAGCTGCAACCTGTAAAAGAGGTATTATTTGTTTTTACATCGCCGTAATATCTTTGATAAAGGATTGGGTGCCTAATTTTCGTATGAATAAATGTTTCAATGAAATATGTCTCGGGGTTTTATAAGTAAACTGATGAAGTATTTTTTGTGTCTATAGCTGTTAGTCGCAGATGGCTTTGACAGCTTAACCAGGACTATAAGAGAGCGCTGTTGGATTTCAACCCGATCATGATGTAGTAGTAATATACTATAATACTACTGTAATAGTAATAAACTAGTAGTTATGTACCTACTGAATTTATTATTCCTTAACGATGACTGGAACGTTCGATCGATCAGAAATTTCATTAAACATAAATAAAAAAATAGATTCATCTATGTGAGGAAAATTGTCCTAGTATACCACGCTGGTCAGACGTGTTGGTATAGGGTTTTGTTTCGAGTTTGCCTTCTCTTGCCTAGATATTGTATACATATCCTTTAGTCGTCTTTTACGACACCCACGGGCAAGAGAAGGGATGGTGAATGGTATCCTTACTCCGTCACCACACGGAAGATAGATAAAAATAGATAAATTTAGAACGCATAAAATAAATTTGTTCTCTCAACAGAGTTCTTTAGCTTATAAGTGTGTATGTGTGTGTACGTTGAGTAAGAGTTTCCTTAATGGAAGGGCAACCGAATTATTAAAACTCGTTGACCAAAGGGGTTGGCGCAGGATTGTATTCTTAGTTCGTTAGTACATAGATCTACACGTAGACTAATTAATACGAAAATATAAAATAAGTTGTTAAAGTATCATCACCTGTTTGATGTTATATTCATCGGCATCCAACCAGTAAGGACCCACTGAAAATAGAGGATGTATGACGAGTTTCTTTATAGTGCGCATAATTCCGTTGTCATTATCAGTGTTGTTGGTTCCGGCTAATACGTATCGACCACCAATGAACAAGGTACTGTAAATATAAAAAATCAAAAATGTACCATCAATTACGTAAGCTTTTGAAAAGCTTTTGAATGAAAAACTTGCTTTCTTTTTTGTCTTTTTAGAGCTTGTTCTAAAAGATGTGGCCATCCCTCGAACCTAGGGTAAAAGATCGGGCTGGCGCGTCCGTTACTTTATGCCACGCGTCCGAGGTCTATAGGACAGGATTCAACAATGTGGTCATGCAGTTTAATAGGACGGAAGCCAACAATATGATGAGTAATTATTAAAATAAATCGTGAACAAATAAAAAAACCAACACTGAGCAAATAAGATTTGTATTGCAGAAGACTTTACAACCATAGATTCCACGGACACACCTCACACCCAACCTCTTAGCAATTTCTGAATTGCACAAAGTATTGCCTCGCATGGTCATCTAACCCGCAACATTTGGCACGGTAGTATTTCCTCAACATAAAGATATACTCAATGCTTCCTTGCAGTCCAAAACCTTTGTCGGTACATTGCAAAGGATCGATTTTTAGTAAATTAACATAGTTTCCTAGTTAAATGTGGATGTTACGCGACATTTCCTTTGGCGGATCCATTCTTCGGCCAATCGACGCCCAATAGATAAAGGCCACCCCAATGGGGGATAATGCTATAATAACCACGTTTGGCAGGTGGTTAGGCGATAGCAGTAGGTGTTATAATTTGTTTAATAGTTGCTGCTTAGAGTTGCTGTAAATTCCTCTGATGACGCTCAGTAGATTTTTACGACTATATCACAGTAAGAGATCGAGACACACTGTATTCTTTAATCGTCACTACATGGAGAAGAGAAAAATTCAGGTTAAATTAACATTATCCTGCACTTAATTACTTTAGGTTGACGCGAGCTTATTGTAATTACAAAAGAAGGGCAAGAAGACGAATCAAACAGAGTTGGCTCAGGTTGATGTAAAGCTCTTATTTATTTTTAAAACACCCACGAGTAAGAGTTGTTACTATTTGTAGCCGCTACCACACATCGCAAAAAAGCAGGCTAAATATAAAAATTATCATTGAACTATTGAGCCAATTAGGACTCGATCTGTGTCGCAACTCCGGGTGTTGGATATAATATTATCTATTTTTAGGTTATCGTCGGTCATGGTTAAGATACGAGTATAATGTTATTGGTAAGTGGAAAGTAGGTACTTGTGCTAATAGTAATATTGAGAATATTCGTTTAATGGTAAACTGCATTGATAATTATTATTCCGTGTGGTGACGGAGCAAGAGTAGAATTCATTACCACATCTCTTGCCCGTGGGTGTCGTAAAAGACTATTTTGACCTGAATGGAGATCTTCTTAATAAACTAGACCGTCTTCTTAATAACTGCATTCGATTCATATATAATCTTCGCAAGTATGTCCATATTTCCTCCTATCGTTCTCAACTAAATTTTCTTGATATTCGCCAACGCCGTAGTATGCGTGTCCTTACTTTGCTATATACTCTATTCTTAATTCTCCTAGCTACCTATCTTGTTTATTTCAATACCTTTCCACTAATCACAATAGAAACCTTCAATCCGCCAACAATCTGCTGCTACTTTGTCCATCTCATCATTCCGATCGTGTTCATTCTTCCTTTCTTGTCCAGGCGGTTCTTTGCAATTCGCTACATCAGAATGTCTACTAGCCGTCACACATTCAAGAAGAGAATTTGTTTACATATCCTAAATGAATTAGCAGAATCATCGCAACTTATATAATATAACATCCGTATGATTATGTATATATACTATGTATGTATATATTTATATATATTTTTATATATTTTTATATATATATCGTATTTATGTGTTTTTTATCTATATATATTTGGTATGTATTATGTATTCTTATGTATTCTATTTTCTTTTTGACTTTCTTGACACATGTACCTGCCTATTATTATCTCTGCACTGCCTATGGTTGACTGGTAGAGAATGCCTCTGGCATTAAGTCCGCCATTGTACTCAATACATGAAGTTTAATAAATAAATAAAAAAATAATAATATGTAGATGATATCTATGCAAGAGCGGATAAAATCGAAATATAACCCAATACCAATCCGTCTGACCAGCGTGGTATGGTAGATCAATTTCCCTTCTATTGTGAATAAGGCTCAGGCGCAGCAGTGAGTAGTTTGAGCTGTCATGGTGATTGTTTAATGATTGATATGAATGTCAAAGAAAAACAAGTTCTGTTAAGAAACACCTTTAAAAAGGTTCTCGAAAATATTTAATTATTTATTAATAAGGAAAACATAATAAAAGAGTTGGCCCATATCGATATAAAGTTCTTAAGGTCAGCGCAGACAGAACAGAGCGCAGCGGAGAGGATTTATTAATTAATTAATAAGAGGAATAATTAGTGGAAAGGTATTCCTTTCCACTAATTATTCCTCTCTGTCTGGAGAGGAATAATCCCCGCGCGGTCTCGGACATTTTCTTTACGGATCGCGTATGCTCGAACTTGCGCGCGACCTCGCGAGCCTGCGCGAGTAAACCGTTCTGTGTTACCACTCTACAGTTATCATGCCAATTTGTCGCGAAAGTTCGTCAACGATGGTGGACTGGGATATGATTATAATTGTGTTTTTGGCGGAACAGGAAAAAATGGAAGAACATGTTAATAAAATAAGGCGTCAGAAAGTCAGACGAAGAATATGTGTCGACGAATGTTGGCAAGAAATGAGTAGTTTTGGTGAATTTAAATAAACATTCATGAGATGATACTAAACATATTAATTTTTCTTTGTCCATTTTACTGTTCGTTATGTAGGTACTTCGGATTAAAAATCTAAAAAGTGATGTCCTTCCTTTTAAACTCAGTGACAACACTGAAAGTACGCGTACGATGCGGGCGGCGACTCGACGATGCGGGCGGCGACTCGACGCCGCGCGGGGATTCCCGCGTATCTTCGAGGACGCGTTTGTAAGGTTCAAGCATTTATGCACTTTATTGTAATAGTTGTAAAGTTTATTTTCAAGTGCGTTAATAAAATCCTCTCCGCTGCGCTCCGTTCTGTCTGCGCTGACCCTTAGTCATCTTTTACGGTATCTATGACCAATGTAAGGGTTGGAAGAATTCCGAGTCGCCACCACACAGTGAATCTTAGATGTTTTACGGTTTTTTAAATATGTATATGCTATTCATCAAAGGATGCAGTACCTACGTGCAGTAATTTTAATAACTTATTAATGCTTCTTTTTTTTAGGTTTTGCACTTCATAATGGTTTGACATTCATTCATTAATTCATGTTCATATACGTCCCACAGTTGGGCTCGAGCATCCGCCACAATAGGAGGGAAATTGAATTTCTATACCACACTAGTCAGACGTGTTGAAATAGGGTATTATTTCGAGTTTACCGTCTATTGCATAGAAGTTAGTCGTCTTTTACGACACCCACAGGCAAGATAGGGGATGGTGAATTGTATTCTTACACCGTCAACACACGGAAAGGTTTAGCGAGTTACATGGTAAAATAAAAAAAAATCTGTACCTATTCCTTTACTTTTTCTGTATCGCCCACTCATTCTTAATTTATTTAATGTACAGACACAGGATTTCTGTTGTTTTATTGTTCGTACTGGAATACGTTCCTATATAGACGATAACATGATAATTTTAACATATCAACAATTTTATCGACATATTCTTCATTTATAAATTCATTTGCTTACGCAACATACCTATTTAATTGGTGGGCGCACTTAGGTATGTGTCATGTGAATAATTTAGAGGTCGAAATGAATCTCATCATTTGCACGACCGATACATTAACCGGTTATTAATTCGAGCTTATAGTGTAATAATTGGGCTTGGGTTTTATTATTTGATAGCAATTTGATCACGTCTTTGCTCTCGTCACAGTTGTCATGTAGCTGTTTGCTTTTTTTTGTAATTGTCTCATTTTTAGAGTGCTGTAATTTGGAATCCGAAATTAAACCAATATAGGAATCACTGGTTTCTCTCGTCTGTTAATCCATTTGCTCTGAAATTACTACAACGACAACGTTGAACGAAATTCGATACACATATACCTACCTATATGTATTTATGACCTAAACCATGAAATGTATTGATTTCTGGAAGTCCTATCCATCATCTCAATTCATATATGTCCCACTGCAGGGTCTCGAGCCAATAGGAGATAAATTGACCTACTACATCACGCTTGTCAGACGAATTGGTACATAGTTTTATTTCGCGTTTCCCTGCTCTTCATTTCTTAAGTAGTCTTTTACGACATCCATGAACAAGAAATAGGGTTTTGTAATAATCCGTCATCACACCGAATGTCAAAACAGGAAAATAAAGAAATATCGACTATACTGTATCAAATGGCATGAATTATTAAATTAAAGGGCTTGATGTAGTGGTCTTATATATTTAAGTTTATACTTCTTTATAATTTGAAAATGGTAATGATTGTCGCGAAAATCTACTTTGTAATTACTTATTTAGGCTGGCTATGATGTGGTTATACCCCGTACAATATGTAGCCTCGTAACCTACCGTATTGTACCTTGCCACCGTCATTTAGGCTGACCACCAATACAGAGTCCATACCTTTGGTAGATTTTGTAGGTACAGCTGGTTGACTTTTCCTTTATAGTACCTATAGTCATGGATAAAGACATTCGGTGCAATATTTGCTAATTTAATATTGTAGTATAAAAGGAAGTGGTTGATAAAGTGTAAGTGTAGGCAAGTTTGTGACTACAGCAAATGACTTGGCTAAAGACCGATGATGCTATTATCATTTTCTGGCTGAATGAGATTTCGAGAACAGTTGGATAAACCACATTGTTGGCCCAGTTTAAGTGTTCAGATCCGAGTCATCTATCAAGTCAATTGTGTCAACTAGGTCGTGTTGATATTTTAACGGAATTACCCAGAGATGTGATCAGCATTTTGTGTAGATGGCCCTGTGCTTTAAATCGCTGTCTCAGCGCAAAGTAGTTCTTGGATCGGTTCAGGTCGCTATTATTATTGAAAAAGACTTCGATCGATATTTAAACATTTAAATAGAAACCTACATGAAAACGTCTTTCTATTGTTATTTTTGGGGAGTTGGGTTACGGTCGGTGCACTCCTTGCTCCACTCCGTCCGGGGCGACAGAGGGGCATAAGCACGCACACCCGTAACCCACCCGTATACCACGTCGCCTTCGTCGTTGGGTCGACCACTAGTGCAGAGTTCCTTGACTTCAGTGGTCAACGTCTTTCTATTCTGCGGTTGTTCTTAAAGACGACAGAATGACGGATGGTGCTATGAATACAAGAGATAAACTAATAATAGGCAAGAGAAGGAAAATAGATTCTATTCCTGGCAGTAATATTATTTGTTATAAATAATTTTTTTTTATCATAGTGGTGGAAAGTCGTACCTGTTCTATGGGTCGTAAAGAAAATGAAGACGAATAAATATTAAAAATATAGTATTATTTACATACCGAGTGGTGGGTATCTGTAACGCACATAAGTTTTTGCTGATGGACCTGATTGACCTGTTTCTAATGAACTTGTTCGCGCCAGGTGCTACCGGTGCCCGCGCGCACCACTTGTTACGTACCTTCCGTTTTCGAGCTTGGCCTCGTTTCAATATCGTACCCAGAATGCTGTGAGATCGCAATTGCTAATTTCAGTCTCATGGATATTTATACAAGTTCTGCCAACGTTAACTAGGTATCTTACTATCTATACTTCTGTCTATAATTATTTAAGAGAGCTGTAACTTTTCGCAGTTCTTGTTATGTTAATGAATATTCTTGGTGTTCTTTTTTAATTGTATAATTTTACGGTTATTGAGAAGTGCTGATTATAAAAACGGTTTAATTCTTTTTTTTAATATACTAAATATAGTCCTGAATTAACCAGCTGTAATATAATATGTATTAATTTTACATTAATATATTGCAGAAGCAATTTATGATCTTAAGTTACATACACAGTTCAAATATGTTGTTTAGAACTCACGGTTATTCTTGAAAACTTACTCAGAAATGGCGGACGGTTTCTGCAAGTTTTCTTTAAAAAAATCTCTCCCGAATCAACTCATCCTGACTAACCAAGGCCGACCGCGAAATTTAATTACTAATTTTTAAGATCCTAATCTCGATAGTGGAAGAATTTTCTTTTCTAAGGGATATAGTGGTAATAGCCTTAGAATAATAACGTATAGAAGGTAAGTCCGCGCACAAAAAAAAAGCATTTCTATTGGAGCCTAATGGAGCTTACGCCGGAACCGTTCCGTAATGTACAAGGTCATTACTGCACGTACGTACGCAACTCTTAAAAAATAAATAGGTAATTATGACGATTTGTGCATTCAAATGGTGTTACAACACATTTGAAAAACATAAAAAGGTTTTTAACATTACTTTAAAAAGTATTTCGACGATTTATGTTAATAAAAACAAAATTTGATTTCATAATTTGTATAGTGGTGTACGTGTGTAATATTTCGATCGTTCGAAGTACCGACACTATCCTTCTATACGTTATTATTCTAAGGGTAAATAGCATTACAGACTTGAACAAAAGTTTGATTGATAATATAGATTTATGAATCAAAACTAGTAAATATTTATAGGATATATGTGAATTACTCGAACGTACGCGACCTATTGAATTTACTCTTATTAGCTATTTAGTTTTAACTACAATTGCTGTAAAAACAATATCACTACTCGAATGGAATTACATATTAAGGATGTTTCTAAAAGGTATGTGGAGATATCTTGAGGACTAATTTTGTCTTTACGTCATTAGAACATGGTTATAATGGATTCGGCACCGAGGTCATTGTTGTACACATGCAAATGATCAGTATGGATATCTCAAAAGTATGACAAACAAGGAAAACCCATAATTATGCACACTCATGTGTCTTCCGTTTAAATTTGTGGTTACATAGTCTACCTAGTAATGGTAATGAGACGTATATTAATGTAATTATTAAGTATTGTATTACGTAAAATTAAAAATGGCGTATTAATGTACACAAACAAGTCACGAAATTTTTGGGAAACCAATTTGGTCGCTACCAGTCCTTTGCCTTTATATTATCCTATTTGTCGTCTGGTGAGGGAATAAGAACACAATTCACCACCTCCTTTCTTGCCCATGGGTGTCGTAAAAGACGAGTAAGGGGTCATAATATGCATACAACATCTAGGCAAGAAACAACACACGCGAGTAAAAAAATTCAGAGTTGGTCAAGAATGAAGTTTTGGTCTTTTAACTATCCACGGAATTCCTAATATGCGGTGCCGACACTACACCGCTACACTGCAAAGGCATCTATTTTCTTCCTTTTTTTATTTTTATTTTGTGACTTAGTTGTTAGCCTCAGATGGCTGTGACAACTTTACCCGGACTGGTGGGTGAGCGCTGAGGGCTCTCAACCCGTTTAAAGTTAAGCGACCGATCCCGAGGGCACCCCCTGTGGGGTACGGACCTCGGCTCGGGGGGTCGCTGGCAAAGTGGGCACTCCCACGTTTATGATTTTAACGCGACACGCCTTCCGTCCCCGGCGGCGGGGGCGGAGACGTGGATATTTATTTGTCAAGGCCTTGCGGGCTGTGTATGCCTCAGTCTGGGCGAATTCATCCTTATTTATAACTCTTATTATATATTTGTTTATTAGATTGACACTGATCGAATGCCAACTTTAGATAAATAAAAAGAAAGGAACGTGGATTGAATTATGTTATAAAAAAAATTACGATTAGAGTATAATTTGTGATTCTGTGTTATCGTAGAAATAAAATATACGATTGAAATACTGTAAGCTTTAGTGATTCTTTATTGGATCGATTTATTAATGTCATTATAATAATGTATATAATTATGCAGTTACACATACCTTCCCTATGATTCATGGTTTGTATCCTTACAAATATACTTTTGTTAACAAGATTATACTTTCAAATTGGCCAGTACATTCACACACACTTATTGCAATACAAAAAATAAGTGAATCTCAAATTAAGAAAATATTGTATCTGTACAATTTGATTGTATATACTGCGCATTAAATTCTAGTTAGAATTTTTAGAGTTGCTTGGTTTCTTTTGTGTATCTGTTGTACCTAGGTCGGTCGCTTAGTTTCGAATTTATTATATTTAAATAATATTGTACAGCTGGTTGTCTTTCAATCCACTTAAAATAGTGTGACGATAAACATATATTACAATTATGAAGTTCTGTAAGATGTAGACTCGTTTTAAAGGAAAGCGAAAGTGTTTTCGTTTAACACTTAGGTATATCTTACGCGACATAATTTCTGCACACAACCAATGGTGTCACAAGCAATAAAGTAATATGCTGTGTGCAAGAACCAGAACAATTTGTTAAGCTACTTTTAAATCGATTCTTACATCACTATACTCATTTCTCAAACTCGAATGTTTCTTAATATTGATTTTATACAAGCATCTCCCCAAAATTTTATTCGTAAAAGGTATTACTATCCTTTTAAGATATAATTGTTAAAAGATAATTTAAAAGATTCTTGATATTTTAAGAAGCAACTGTTATGCCCCGTCCACATGTTGGCCGAGCCTAGACCAACGCGAGCGTCGGCCGTCCACATGTTGGCCGAGCCTAGACCAACGCGAGCGTCGGCAAATAGGTACAATGCAAGTGCTAGCGTCCACACATTGGGCGAGTGCGTCGAACGCCAACGCGAGTGGCCAACGTAGACGAGTATTTGTAGAGCTGTCCACACGTTGGCTTCGGTCTCAAATTAATTTCAATGAGATACGTGAAATCGCCTCCGAAATCAGAGCAAACGTAGGCAACAGCCACGCTCTCCTTAACGTAGCCATTAGGTTCTCTCCGGTCCTCGAGAACCTCGCCTCCTTTACAATCTAAAATGGATAGACACCCATCAAGCAGAGTTAAACCCAGACACATTAGAGTAGGGTACTTTAATGCTAACAGCCTAGCCCAACAGAGGGACCTAATAGGCGCTCTATTGAGCGACGAGCAGCTCGACCTATTTCTTATTCAAGAGACTTTCCTTAAACCGTACAATAGGGACCCCAAGATTGCGAACTATAACATAGTTCGCAACGACAGGCTTAACTCGCCTAAGGGAGGTACTCTCATCTACTACAAGAGGTCACTGCACTGCACACCTATGGATCCGCCCCAATTGACGTACATTGAGGCTTCAGTCTGCAGGCTAGCCCTCACGGGGCACCAACCCATCACCCTTATATCAGTATATCTCCCCCCCGGTAGGGAAAACAAAATCGAACTCCTCGAGAGTGATCTTAAATCACTCCTCGACCTAGGCGGAGCCGTCATCATAGGCGGCGACCTTAACGCCAAAAACACTTCATGGAGTTGTAACACCACCAACCCAAGAGGAAAAACCCTCGAATCCCTTGCCGAACGGCTGGGGTTTGACGTCATCGCTCCTATGGAGCCGACGCATTTCCCAGGGAACATAGCGCACAGACCCGATATTCTAGATATAGCACTGCTAAAGAACATTAACCTTCGGTTAACGTCTATAGAAGTGCTACATCAACTAGACTCAGACCACCGTCCGGTCATTCTCGAACTTGCCCCGAGACTGCCAGTCCCCTCAGGACCTGGGCAGGCCCCCACCATAACAGTAACTGATTGGAATAGACTAGAGTCCGGACTCAAGTCTAAATCCACCAGTCACTTAGATAGGATCCCCGCCAACATTAAATCCCCGGAGGACACAATGACGGCAATCGACTGTCTCACAAGTCACGTACAATCATTAATTAATGATTGTTCGCGGCAAGTACCAGCAGCGAGCGATCACGGCTGGCGCCTACCAGACGACGTCCGCGACCTTCTGAGACAGAAGAATGCAGCCATACGTGCCTACGACTGTTACCCCTGCGAGGGAAACCGCATACGTATGCGTTTCCTGCAGAGGACGGTCAAATCCACAGTAGCAGAAGTCCGCGAAAAGAGATGGAACACCACTCTTAGCGAACTAGAACCTAACCATCAAGCCTACTGGCAACTCGCCCGATCCCTTAAGAAGGACATAGTCTCCACTATGCCTCCTCTAAAGAGACCCAACCTCCCCCCCCGCCTTTGAGGACGAGGAGAAATCCGAATGCCTGGCCGACAGCCTGGAGCAACAATGTACGCCAAGTACCACATACCCCGATGCCGATCAGCACGCCCACGTCGATAGGGAAGTGGTGTGGCGAGCCTCTCTCCCACAACCGCCGCTAGATACTGAGTTAGGTAGGTACGACGCCCCAAGTCAGCCTATCCCAGCAGTCACCATAGATGAAGTAGCTTCGATCGTCAAGGGACTACGCCCTAGGAAAGCCCCCGGTTCGGACGGCATAACCAATAGAGTTATTAAACTTTTTCCCATGTCCCTACTGGTCCTTCTGACCTGCATTTTCAACGCAGCGCTCAATAACAAAATTTTTCCCGCTCAGTGGAAAGAAGCCGTGGTAATAGGAATCCATAAACCCGGCAAGAACCGATCCGAACCCAGTAGTTACAGGCCGATAAGTCTCCTTAACGGTCTTAGCAAAATGTATGAGCGCGTAATCCACCAAAGACTAAGAACCTTCGCCGAGGAAAACCACCTCATACCACACGAGCAGTTTGGCTTTAGACCTAAACACTCCTGTGTCCATCAAGTCCATCGTATCGTGGAAAGCATCAACGTAAAACTGCAACGCAACCTTTTTACGGGGATACTCTTCTTCGATGTAGCCAAAGCCTTCGACAAGGTATGGCATAATGGCCTTATCTTCAAGTTATTCCAACTAGGAATTCCCTACTACCTCGTAATTATCATACGAGACTTCCTAACAAATCGTAGCTTCCGCTACAGAGTAGAAGGGACACTCTCTTCCCCGCACCCGATCAGAGCTGGCGTACCGCAAGGTTCAGTCCTCTCTCCCCTTCTATTCTCGCTATACACTAGCGACATCCCCAAGTCTAAGCTTGTGCAGTCAGCACTACGTTGACGACACAGCTATATTCGTATCCGGGCTTAAGCTGGACGCCGTCACTCGTAATCTCCAAACTGCAGCTACTGCCCTTGGCAAATGGTTCCGGAAATGGCGAATAGACAGTAACCCAGAAAAGAGTCAGGCGGTCATGTTTCACAGGAGACGTGCCGACCTGCACCCCCCCGAGAGCTTCACTCAAGTCCGCATTTTTGATAAGCCCATCCCCTGGGCGTCAAATGCCAAGTACCTAGGCGTCACCCTAGACAATCGTCTCAGCTTCGCTCGACACATAACCACTGTGCGCTCGCGTGCAGCGTTCGTTATGGGTCGTTTACACAACTTACTCAACCCAAAGAGTAAGCTGTCGCTCAAATGCAAAATCCGTCTTTACACTGCCTGCATACGCCCCATCATATTGTATGCCAGTGTAGTATTCGCTCACGTTAGGCCACACAGGATCCATAGGCTACAAACACTTCAGAATAGGTTCATGCGTAAGGCTACGGGTGCACCGTGGTTCATACGCAATGCCGATCTCCACATCGACTTGCACTTGCCGACCATCAGGCAATATATGAAACAGTGTGCCCGTAGATATTTTGATTCTGCCACAACACACCCCAACCCCTTAGTGGTCGCTGCGACCAACTATATCCCGTCCCGCATCTCGAAGGTCACTCGACCGAGACTTGCTCTCGACGAGCCCGACGACGAGATCACGATAGCTCAGAATACAGCATACACGGCCCACGAAGCCGCAACAAAGAAAAGACCACGGTTCCGTCCGCGCCGTCGAGGTGCAAAACCGTGCCGCGCAAAAATAAGTAAATCTAAAGTGGGACATCCCACATTGCCCTCAGCAACGCCCCAAGCCGAGGTTCACACCCCACAGGGGGTGCCCTTGGGCCCCGTTGCTTAAATTTTTTGGGTTGAGAGCCCTCAGCGCTCACCACTAGTCCGCGTAAGGGTGTAACAGCCATCCGAGGCTAACACTCCTTGTCAGAACAAAAAAAGTTGGCTTCGGTCAGTGTTCATTGTGCACTGAAACACTATGGACGTTGACATTGACGTTGCTGCAGCTTCGGCTATTTATTTAATGAGCGTATATAACTATTATCTCAATGTATACCGCAGTAAAGTGGTATATAAGAAGGTGGTTGATACTGAGTATTCACAGAAATAGAACAATCTTGCCCGTGGATGTCATAAAAGACGACTAAGGAATCATCATCATCTTGCTCTTATCCCAATTACTTGGGGTCGACGCAATATGTCATCTGTTTTGACATATTGCAAAAAGTTTCGGTAATGACTTTTATGACCGGCCGCCTGCCTGACGTCAACCCTCCTTGGGAATGTTATCGTTGACCCAAATGGTACCAGATGGAGTTGGTCCGGGTCAATCTAAAAGACGACTAAAGAATATAATATATAATACGCATATAACATCTATGCAAGAGAAAGAAAACTCGAAATAAAGCACTATACCAACCTGTCTGACTAGCATGGAATACTAAGGTCAGTTTCCCTCCTATTGTGGAGGAGGCACGAGCCCAACAGTAGGACGTATATGAGCCTAAATGATGATGAATGATGTAGATACTTTTTGATACTATAGGTAACATAATCTAATTATTTACATTGCATCGCATCGGGATCTAATTATTTACATCGCATATCTAGAAGTAGTGATGCAAATTTGAAAATATAATCATTTGTGTTGAGCGATATTATCACATTGAACGCGTCTAACAGCGATGGATGTCAACCGTGTAATGGTGAGCAGGCCAACGTGTGGACAGTGGTCTTGAAAGTCAAAGTGCGAAATCGGTAGAGTGGCCCTGAAAAATCGGTATATTTGTACTAAAAATCGGTAAATAAAAAGAAACAATATAGAATCAAATTAGTCCATTTATTTTTTTACCTTAAATTATTACAAACATTTTTTTTATTGTATATTATCTTACAGGGCTAACTATATTTGTCGGACCGACCACTGACGTCAAGTCACCCTGCTCCGGTGGTCTATCCACGGGTCGATCCGACGTGCCACGAGTGGGTTACGGGTGTGCGTGCTTACGCCCTTCTGTCGCCCCGGACGGAGTGGTGCGAGGAGCGTGCCGACCGTAACCCAACTCCAAAAAAAGGGCCAAATATGTATATTTACTTTTTTTAATCATACCATATCTGAATCACATACTTATCTAACAGACTTAACTTATCTTACAGAAAAAAATTCAATGTATAGAAGATATCGATATACTTTTTGTTATATCGATATTACATCGATGCCACTATCCGATGCATTAAATGAAAAAATCATCTATTTTTTTATGTTCATCACTACCATTGGGGGACTCCCCGTAACGTTTTTAAGCCCGTTAAATCATAGATATTTATTATTTATTAAACACTAGCAACCCGCTCTCGCTTCGCTTCGGTTTCAGTCATTTAAACCCGCGTAGTTCCTGTTCCCATGGGAATACCGGGATAAAATGTAGCCTATGTTACTCCCTGATATTATAGCTTTCCATTGGTGAAATAATTTTTGAAATCGGTTCGGTGGTTTAAGCGTGAAAGCGTTACAAACAAACAAACAAACACACATCCTTACTTTCGCATTTATAATATTAGTATGGATAAATGAAAAGGTTACCAATTTAAAAGTGTTAAATTGTGAAATCGGTAGAAAATCGGGTGATTTTCCATGTATTCTCGTGAATCGTTGAAAAATCGTTGCATTTCGGTATATCGGTAGAGCACGGCATATATCGGTAGAAATACCGAAATATCGGTAGGTTCGAGACCACTGCGTGTGGACGGCACTGGCCGAGCGCATACGAGCGCCTTTGATTTGTGCACAAAAACTGATACCGAAGTGAAGTGAGGCAAGTGATCACGAGCGACGGCGAGTGAAGACAAGTCAGCTGTCCACACGTTGGCACTTGTATTCACTCGGCCAACTAGGCGAGCGACGGCGAGCGTTGGCCAACTAAGATAAATCGGGTGTACACACGTTGGCGTTCGCCATCGCTCGCCTACGCTCGGCCAACATGTGGACGGGCTATCAAAATGTCTTTCACTCTTTCCATATCTTAAGATTGTACGTTTTTTGGCAGGAGTGTAACGTTTTTAATAATTATTTGTATAAGCAACCAACTATTAATAGAGCCTTTTTGTTATGTAAAATGTTTTGTAGCTACCTTTATTCCTTTTTGTAAATAAATCCCAACTTAATTTTCTTAAGTTCAATTTTTCAAACATAAAAAATATTATAAAATTTTGGTCATTTTATTTACCTAAGTAGGTAAAAGAACGTACAACGAAGTGTGGGACAAATATTATAATGATAAATACCTAATATAAAGATAAACAAAAATGTTTAGAAATATTTTGCCAGTTTTTATATTAGGCCTAACATGTATCTAATTCTTATGTAGTCTTTTTGAATTGTCTAGTACGATAAAATAAAATTACATTGCACGAGTCCGTGCTTGGATGCCAACAATAATGATGAAAGATCAAAATAATTTCATTGCTATTTAATCTACAGGAAATTTATTGTAAACCAGGTAATTAGCGTGAAGTAGTGTTGAGTAAATGCTTGTAATTGTATATTTTGCCTTATTTATATCAATTATTTCCTTGTGTAATAATCTTTTCTATGTATCGATATGACAACACGGAAAAGCTTTGTTAGTGCTAGAGTATAGTGGTTGAAATAGAAGTGTGTATTAGATAGGGTAGATAGCTAATCTGTTCGAAGTAATAAAAACAAACAAAATGACATTGATTACCATTATATTACCTACCATGCCTCGTGTATGTAAATATTTTAATATTAATATGTATTAATACCTTATTGAATTGATTAATAAAGTATAAGGAATCGATGATATATGTAAGGCGTAAGGTAGTTCAAACAAATAAAATACCGCTACAGACTGATATTGAAAAAAAAAGAAAATAATATTTAAAGATTATTTTATTAATGACTATATACGAATAGGTTAGGTAGGCATTTAATTTTAGGAGGTTATAAACGTAAAATATAAGTGGTATAGTAAGGTCAATTTCCCTCCTATTGTGAAGGAGGCTCGAGCCCAACAGTGGGACGTACAAATATGGGCGGCGATGATAATGGTGATGATAAATGTAAAATATAGAACAGCAGACTGCATTTATGTCGCAGTCCCCGAAAAACGGCATCTTAGGCATGTGCGGTAGGTCCGAACACACAAACCAATTTGTGATCTGTAAGGGATTTTTTAATAAAAATCCCTTACAGATAACAACCAGAGTAATCTCTGGTTGTTATTTAGGTGCACTAATTGTATGTTTGCAAAATCACCTTTGACACAAGTATTCCTTGGTACGGGTAGTTAATACTTAAGTACCAGCAACTGGTAATATTACAACACTTCCATTTTTTTTTATTTGGCATTTTTAAATTTGTATCCAATGCACCTATCACTTATCTGCATTATGTGCATGTTTGTGTTGTTTCCCCGAACGCAATACCATGTGTAGGGTTAATAATTGGTAGTAAATAACTTTGAATTGACTTCCCTAAACATGCCAACGAAATGAGAAAGAGTTTTGGCGGGAATGTCAAAATGTTATGTGGCGTTTTAATATTTTATTCTAGGACATTAGTGGAATTTTATCAGCACAACTACACGAGCCATTTAATACAAGAAATCAATCTGAGGCTATCACAACTATTAAAGTACCGATAATATTCTTAGTCAACGGATATTGGCAGAATGATGCACTCTTATGTTTATGCTTAGCAAGAAAAATAATATTTTATTTGAAGAATTTGTTTATCAAAAACAAAATGTAACAATATTTTGTCAAATCGTCCTCCTAGTTTTTGTTGCCTTTTTCGCGACTAAACTAGGAACAAACTCTATATATTTATTATTATAATATACATATACAGTAGCCTATAAGTTTGTAATGTAACTTACCAATGTCCAGCGGTGAGTACCCAAGTGGGACTGATGATAGTGCCTCCACATGTACCTCCAAAAAGTATAGCGTGAGGGAACCTCTCATTAACTGGCCGTGTGTCTATTGTAGCATTGTCAGATGATTGTACGACGTCATTGGTCAAGTCCGCTGCAGATCAAAACAAACAGACTATTGTTAAAATGAGAATTTTTGATCGTTAGAGACATTTGGCAAAATAAACTAACAGCGCGTGCACACCGTAAAAATAAGACAAGCAAGGTAGCACTTTTCTGGCATGTACATTATTGTATGAAGCGTAAACTCTTATTATCTATAAAATATCGATAGATATCACATTTTAGATATCATAATATAACAGATTAAAGTATTTGTGGGTAAACATCAGATTGGTTAATGTCAACAGTTGTTATCCGTGTGGTGCGTTCAGTTTATTACTAACTCGATTACAAGTATACAATTTTGTTATCTATACAATATCACTCTACATATTAGGATATTAAAAAAACATCGAGTTTACTAGGCAGACTAATAGACCATTACCGAAGATCTTATGTTCGCACCTCTGACATTTCGAAGCGTGCATGTCAAATTGTTAAGTAGAATATTATTGCTTGCTTTAGCGATGAAGGAAAATGTTACAAGCAATCTACATGTCTGAGGGTCTTTAAATCTTTTAGAAGGTTTGTGATATCATTGCCTCGAAGAAGTTTAGTATTTTAAAATATTTAAAACAAAATCAATCAAAATAATTATTTGTAATGTTTACATGCATTTCACATTTTAAATAAACTCGAAATAAAACCCCATACCAAACTGTCTTGATCAGCATGGTATAGTAAGGTCAATTTCCCTCCTATTGTGGAGGAGGCTCGAGCCCAAAAGTGGGACGTATATGAGCTGAATTGATGATTGATTGATGAATTTTACTGATTTTATAATGTTTGTATTAGATTTTTGATGTCCTGACATTTCGAAGTTCTATTGGTTTTTTGTTGGTCTTATTGGACATAAGACTCCTTAGTCATCCTGTGACCATGAACGCTGAAGTGTTTGAATCACCAGGAAATCAAAAATCAATCACAAACACGATAAAAATTGTAAATATAGTTTTATTTAAAATTAAAATAATTTTAAACAGCAGTATTATCTAAAATTAAACTATGATTACTGTAATTTGAATTTTTAGAAATTATTATTTGCTGTGTGGTCACGAAGTAAAAATACAATTCACCACCCCTTATCTTATCTGTCGGTGCCGTTAAAGACAAATAAGGGATACAAGATGCAGATAATATCGATGCAAAAGAAGGAAAAATCAAAATGAAACCTTCAAAATGAAAAATGTTTTGGTGGTGGACTATGGTCAGCGCACATACCGTCCAGCTCCGTCCGGGGCGACGAAGGGGTGGCGCGCTCTCCCATAACCCACCGTATTTCCTCTTTTCGCCTTTGGGCCAACCACCGGCATCGAGTTCCTTGTCCTCCGTGGCCGGTCCGATAAAATGAAACCCTATGCCAATACGTCGGACCAACGTCGTATAGTAGGTGATTTTGCCTCCCATAATGGAGATAACATTAATGCAGATAAAATCTATGCAAAAGAAAGAAAACTCGAACCAATTCAGTTCAGTCAATTTCCCTCAAATTGTGGAAGAGGCTCGGGCTTAACAGTGGGACGTATTTGGGCTGAGATGTTGATAATGTTGACTAACTCGAGCCTATTGTTCACAAATATGAACAGATAAAGCAATGATTTGAGTTCACATTTATTGGAAAACTACCGACTCTTTCACGGGGAGTGCTCCGAGGAACTGTTTGACTTGGTACCAACGTCACCGTTCTACCAACGTACCACTCGACATCGTAGCAGGGTTCATCCATTTCACATGGAAACGTTATGGTTTTCAACTGTACGTTTCCAGCGATCATTTCTCCCACGTACGTGCAAGCTCTGGAATGAACTACCTGCTGCTGTGTTGCCCGAGCGCTATGACATGTCCCTCTTTAAATGAGGTTTACGAAGAGTATTTTCTTCACGGTAGGCAACGGCCTCGCTGTGCCCCTGGACACTGGTATTGCAAAGGTCCATGTGCGGCAGCATCACTTATAATCAGGTGTGCTGCTTGCTCGTTTGTCACCGTTGGCAACAAAAAAAAAAACTAAACTGCTTTACAACTTTAAAATTTCAATGGCTATTTCAATGGCTATTTATTTTTAATGCAAAATTTTTCAGTTCACATAATTTTATAATAAGATAAAATTACCAATAATTAGTCATGCTGATGTTTAGAATGACGCCCTTGTTGTTATGAGATACTGGAAATCGATTTAAGGATCTAAGTATCCTCAAATATTATAAATGGTTAAGTACTTGATTACTATCTGTTTGTTTTAACAGTACGGATTAGATAAACTAATAATCATCTATAACAAGGGATCTGGTGAATTTCAAATATTATATTCTTCTCACTGATAATCTTTTATACTTCTGAAGCTTCTGATAGTAGTCGCCTGTTCGAAAAGTAAGTAGAAATTTGGTAAATCCAAATCTGGATTTCATTAAAAAACTGGCGCCAATGCAATGGAAATATTAAAGCTAGCTGGATAATTATAGTATATTGTAAATTGAGTATTTAAAATTACCAAGTAAAAACTATATATGTAGTTAAATTGTTATCTGTTATCTCAAGTTGACGTAAATAACGTATTTTTTGCAGCAAGTCTAACAATTCCATTTAAATAATATTTATGTGCAGAAAAACGCTTGCTTATTGGAATATGTTTTCCCCATAATTGCGATAGATGTTCCATGGCGGATCTATTACAAACAAATCGTTTGCACTGTTACGAATATTATTGTTAATAAATGCAGAATATGTAATATATGCATACGAGATTGTAGGTAGAACGTGTGGCAAACGTGATGGTTAGTGGAGCTATGGCGATAATTTTAAACCACATTTTTCGTGTGATGTGATGGTGATGAAAATTGTGTCATGACACAATTTTTTGTCATGACACAATTTTTTAATTAGCATTCATCATCATCATCATTATCACAACTTATTGCCGTCCTACTGCTGGTCTCAGCAGGGCCGTCTTAAACTAGGCTGGGGCCCTTGGGCACATAAGAATTTGGGGCCCTTTTGGAAAGTAAAAAAAGCGAATTATAATCACATTTTTTACTAAATATGACCATTTATTATAGGTAATCAAATAAAATATAAAATAAAATAATATAAAAGACTTTTTCCGTGTGGTGACGGAGTAAGAATACAATTCACCACCCCCTATCTTACCCGTGGGTGATCGTACGAGACGACTAAGGGATATAAAATGCATATAACATCTATGCGAGAGAAGGAAAACTCGAAATAAAACCCTATACCAACACGTCTGACCAGCGTGGTATAGTAGGTCAATTACCCTTCCATTATGGAGGAGGCCCGAGCCCAGCAGTGGGACATATAGGGGCTGAGATGATGATGAATCAAATAAAGGATGATATAATATATCATTAATGCTGCTGGTGTTTTTGTTACGATTACGATAACGGTTTCTTTCGGGATTTCTGTTGAGCAAAATCTTCTATTATATCCTTAAAGTCAATTTTTTGAAGGATATCACTTTCTATGCACATGATTGACAAATTACTCAGTCGTTTTTGTAACATTGTTGTTCGCAATTCATTTTTTATTCTCTTATGCTGCGAAACTGACCGCTCCCCACTACAATTGGTAACCATTAGGCAAAGGAATATTCTTGTAGCAATTTTTACGTTTGGAAAAGTTTCTTCCAATTTATCGCATTTTATTAGGTTATGTAAGGTTGAGATATTTAAATCCGCTGATTGCTTTGCTATGTTTTTTAAATATTGGC
Source organism: Lymantria dispar (assembly GCA_032191425.1). NCBI lineage: Eukaryota > Metazoa > Arthropoda > Insecta > Lepidoptera > Erebidae > Lymantria > Lymantria dispar. The sequence goes on along the minus strand of CM063449.1, from coordinate 28,188,623 downwards.
TTAAATGAAAACATTCTGTTTTGAGCTCATCTGCTTCATGATAATATTCTGCAAATTCCTTGCATTTTTTGGTCAACTCACCAGATTCGATTGTTGTTAACTGACAAAGAAAACTAAATCGACTATCAACTTCTTGGTATGCTGCCGAACGTTTTTTTAATGTGTATGTGTACAATGTGTCAATTATGGATATGAAAGTATATACACAAAACTTTTCCTTGCCTCTCCTCTCAACTGTGTAGTCTATGATGATCCTTCAAAAAAAGCGATGCGTCTGCTGCGACACCTTTTTCATTCAAATGTATCTTTGTAGTCAGCATATGGATTGTTTTCTTTAGCAACCGTTTCGTATTGATCAAAATTATTGCGTGCGGTATTGATATAACTGATCAGAGATTCGTAAAGTTTCGTTACAATGTCCATGGTCATAGTGCTATTCTGTAAACTTAGACTTGTTTTATTCATAACTCCTAAAAGATCATTCCATATTGCCGTTAGAAGAGCAGTCTCAAATTTTCCCATTTTTTTTTTGCTAGGCTTTGGGCGTCCTTTCTAGTGTCTCCTGGTTGATTGATGTCACTTGCGATTGAAGATGAAATGCTTCAGAAATATTTAAATTGCCATTTTGCAAAGCATTAATAGCTTTGTCGCGTTTAGACGATCTCGTTTCCGAAAGAGACTTCACGACTCTATTTGCACCTAAATGCTCTTTCAAAATTTTCTATCGTTTTGTCGAAGCCGAGAAAAAATTTAACAATTTGGGTACAAATTGAAAGAATGTTACTGCTTCAGTAACACACTCAACAGCCTGAACACCAACAAAATTTAGCGAATGTGTCGCACATAGAATGTAAATCGCAAATTCGCAAATTCACAAACTTCTTTTATTCTTGACTGAAGACCAGACTATTTTCCAGACATATTTGATGCATTGTCGTAGCTCTGCCCGCGACAATCTTTTATAGGAATATCAAGGCTTTAAAAAGGTTAAAATGGTATCTGCTATATATTGCGCATAATGTTCATCCATAGGCAAAAATTGCAAAAATATCTCAATAGGCTGTCCGTCTTTTACGTATCTAACTATGAAAGTCAGTTGGTCAACGTGGAACAGATCTGGCGTAGAATCTCCGCTAATAGTACCTTGCTAATTTAAGTTGTTTGATAATGGTTTTCAAAACTTGCTCTCCCATTAAATTAATAAATTCATTACAAATATGATGTTCCTTCCTTTTCCACGATTTCCGCAGTTTTGTATGTGATCAGCAAGAAAAGGATTGATCCTTTCCAAGCAAGACCTCTTGAAGCTAAAAATTTCACTAATACAACAATCCTCCTAAGCACATTCTTCCAATGGTTAATTTCTGTATTATATTGGGACAGCAACTCGGTATCAATACGTCCATAGTTTTCAATCTTGCAATATAATTCATCATAAATTCCCTGTGCTGTATTAAATAGATGGCAGCAATAACAATATACAGATTTCTTTTCTGGTGAATAAAGGAGCCATTTTCTTCAATTTACGAATAAAAATATTTTTAGTCAAGTATCTAGTTTTCGTTTTACCATTTGAATCTGGAAAACCTGTAGAAGTAACTATTTTATTTTAGAAAAACTCTGCCCCTTTTCGAATCCAAATGTCACGGACTTCTTCTGGTAAAATGTCGGCACAGTAAGTACCAGGGTCAGAAGACACAGATACATCCTCTAAGCTTGCAGTTATTAATTCACAGTAGATTAAAGTCCATGGTTCAGCATCTAATGTGTGTTTGTCATTTTCGTCACACGTAACCTCTTTTTCCTGGTGACATTCAGAGGTACTTTTGTCTTGCAGTGATGAGAATGAATGTGTAATCCCTCGGCTTACTTGTATCTTCAACCGTAAAAAACGAAGTGAGCTTTGCAAGTTTTTCTGTTGTTTCTTTTTGAGCTATAACTTTGTTCTTTTTTGTGAAATATGTTCTTTTCAACATAATGAAATAATGTTTAAACGAACAAATCAAAACTTCTGTTTATCTTACTCAATTTTAAATATCAAACGAAACAAAATAACGGCACACACTTCCCTCAACAGGGATTCCCTCAACCATAGACAACGTTGACATTTATGTTAGGCCTTGTTTAGACGGTGCAGCTTGACTTTGGAATCGGAGGGATTGCGTGAATGATCGCTAGATGGTGTACTTAGTAAATTGGGTAGGATGCGTTCGGAAATATTATTTACTAGCAACTCGCCCTCGCTTCGCTTCGGTTTCAGTCGCCATGCCCGCGTAGTTCTCGTTCCCGTGGAAATACCGGGGTAAAATATAGCCTATATTACTCCCCGATATTATAGCTTTCCATTGGTGAAATAATTTTTGAAATCGGTCCGGTGGTTTAAGCATGAAAGCGTAACAAACAAACAAACTTTTGCATTTATAATATAAGTACGGATTAGTATAGTAGGAATAGGCGCAGTCATTGATATAATGGCGTAATATATGCCTTGTAAATACCTTCTGATAAGATTACTGATTTGTGAATAAAGTGTAATGTGCCCGACAAAAATGTATGAAGAATAAATGTGTGAGAGAAATTGTCGGTCCTTCGGGGCCCCCTGAGAATGGGGGCCCTGGGCACGGGCCCCTTGTGCCCTTATGGTAAAGACGGTATTGGGTCTCAAGCGTCCTCTACAATGAGAAGGAAATTGACCAACTATACCGTGTTAGTGAGACGGGTTGGTAAAGCCTTTTATTACGAGTTTTCCTTGCATATTTGTTATCGGCATATTATAATCCCTTATTCATCTTTTACGGGCAAGAAATGGTGTACTGAATTGTATTCTTACTTCGTCACCACACGGAAAAGTTAGGGTTATGTATGCGAAATTTTGATTAAATTTAATATCGAATATTTATCAGTTTTATTATTGCTTGTTTATAAGCAAGATATAAATCTAAGTTAATTCTTATATATTGTAAAATATTGCCGTATGGTGACGAAGTAAAAATACAATTCACCACCCCCGTTTCTTGCCCGTGGGTGTCGTAAAAGATGACTGCGAGAATAGCATATAACATACTTATGACATCTATGCTAGAGAAGCCAAACTGGGAATTAAAGCCTATATTAACACGTCTGCGTGGTTATGATATAGATGAGCTCTTAGATGAGAAAGAGATATAAATCTTTGTTTAACTTTTAAACCTCTTGATGATTGCTGTATGAATGTGTGATAAAATCGAGATGACAAGCGTTTTGGTGCTCATTATGCGCCATTTTGTATTACGTGCTGCGCAGAGTTATAATAATCTATATAGTTTAATAAAACAACGACAATGAACTTATAACACGTTTATCAATTCCTTTATTTAATTTCCAATTTGACCTACTACAGCATGCTGGTCAGACATGTTCGTATAGGGATTCATTTCGAGATTTCCTTTTCTTGGATAGATGTTATGTGCATATTATATCCCTTAGTCGTCTTTTACGACATCCGCGAGCAAGATAGGGAGTGGTAAATTGTGTTCTTACTCCGACACCAAACGGAATACTTACAGGGCATGGAGTATGTTTCCTTGTGGTAAGAATACAATTCACCAACCCCGTTCTTGTCCGTGGGTCTCATAAAATAGGACTAAAGGAATATAATATCCACAATTATAACATCCATGCAAGGAAAGGGAAACTCAAAATAAAACCCTATAACAACACATTTGATCAGGGTAGTATAGTAGGTCAAACAATCCTATCACTGTGGAGGCTCGAGCCCTGCAATGGGACATATACGAGCCGTGATGATAATGATCTAATAGTATCTGTTAATAAATTCTAGAACGTTATTAGCATCTTAGCTAGCCTTTTTAATCGGTGCGAGTGTATTGGCAATTTCAGCGCTCCGTCTTTAGGCACCGAGGATACTTCGCTATGTACGGCTCTGATTGTTATAAACTTCTAGCAGACTGGCACAGCGTAAATAGAAGCGTTATAATAAAATAAGCAATAATAGTAGGTAAGCCTAGAATTAAGCAGTAACGTAACGTTTGAGGCTCCCTGATACCTAAGTGGTGTTACAAATTCGATTTCAGGCGCGAAAAATGTTAACAAAATATTATGTCAACTAGCAGTATTTAGTGGAGGATGATTTGAGATTAATTTTATAGGTGCATATTTGTGTTATGCGTATTTTATTTAGTTTTAGAAAGATAATGCACAAAAAGTTTTAAATAAAAAAACAAAATGTATCCATATGTATACCATGTATGTATGTATGTAGTATTAGAATATACGTAGTATTAGTAGATATCTGTCATAGTCCGAAAATGTATTACTAAAAAGGAGGAAATGTAAAGAATGCCTGCTTACCAAATAAATTAATGGACTATGAAACGATCAAATGGCATATGCAATTGTTTTAATCTGTGAAATGTGAACATTATTAATATCTACAATATTATTGGTAGCAGAAACATTGGAAATACTTTACCAAAAATATGAATAAAATGAAATCGCAATATTGTGTTATCTGCCTGTCTAATTTATAATATATACATCTAGGTACTAACGGAACTAGATTTGTATGGAAAGCAATCAGTATGAGAATCGATTTAAATTGTATAAGTAGTCATGTACTAGTTCATTCATAGATACATACATTTATTTCATGAATGGGGACATAACGGATCTATATTGATCATATCAATGGGTTTGTCGAACGAATACTAGAAGGTCATTGAAAGCACGAGTAATTTTGGAGTCGATATTAGAACGAAATAAAATACCTCATCAAACTATCTTACTCTTTCTCACCAATGATTATACATTAAGTATGGATCTGATGGTTTAGTAACCATCTTGTTTTCAGCACATAAGAGAGTTTTGAAGAATATACTCATGCTCCGTGAAATCCTAATAACTAGAACAACATAGTAATATAATAATGTTTATTGCCTATTTAAAAGAAAAGTCCTATATGTGGGTGTATCATACAATGAACAACTTAATAATTTCTTTCTTTTATAAACTAAGCAACCCGCCCTCGCTTCGCTTCGGTTTCAGTCGTTTAAACGCGGCGTAGTTCCCGTTCCTGTGGGAAAACCGGGATAAAATATAACCTATGTTACTCCCTGATATTATAGCTTTCCATTGGTGAAAGAATTTTTGAAATCGGTTCGGTGGTTTAAGCGTGAAAGCGTTACAAACAAACAAACAAACATCCTTACTTTTGCATTTATAATATTAGTATGGATACTCCAATAATTCTCCTTTTATGATGCCATATTTGTGTTGACGTAACTTGTGTTAGTCAGATTCATTTCCAAATAATTAATGTTTCCCCTTTAACACTGTCAAGCTGTTTTTAATACTCAGTAAAAACATCATAAAAGAAATAATATTTTATATATACAGTAAGTATATTATTATTCATCATCATCACAGCTCATATATGCCTCACTATTGGGCTAGAGCCTCTTCCACAATGGGAGGGAAATTGACCTACAATACCACACTAGTCAAACGGGTTGGTACAGGGTTTTATTTTGAGTTTTCCGTCTCTTGCATAGATGTTGTATGCATATTCTATTACCTTAGTCGTCTTTTACGGGCATCATTACATCCACGGGCAAGATAGGGAGTAGTGAATTATATTCTTACTCCGTCACGACACTGAGAATTATTATTATATGGTACATTCTATGATATTATAACAAGATCGTTATTGACGACGTTCATTTATTGTAGCCCCATAGCCCATATTAAGCGCTGAAAAGACGTCCATTAATTAACTGAGATGTTTTTAGAGGTATTTTTCGAACCGCTTTCTTTTGCAGATTGTGGAATCCCAAGCTGTTAGCTGTCATCCCCAAGAACACGTTGTGGTGCGGTTAGAATATAACTCATCATCAAAAACCAAGGTTCTAGCATCTAAATTTAGCAAATAATATATTAAACATGTCCACACGTTCAGTGATTATGTGTAATCAATTGACGATATAATTGCAGTTATTAAACTGAAAATTGTTATGGGAATATCAGTTTATTTCCACCGATGTACTTTTATACAATTGTGTTTATTTAATAGATCATGTATAAATTACATTGTATGAATGATGTAGTAATTTAAAGCGACTTTTTAGGGTTCCGTACTCAAAGGGTAAAAACGGGACCCTATTACTGAGACTTCGCTGTCTGTCCGTCCGTCTGTCACCAGGCTGTATCTTAAGAATGGTGATAGCTAGACAGATGAAATTTTCACAGATGATGTATTTCTATTGCCGCTATAACAACAAATACCAAAAATAAAATAAATATATAGTGCTCCCATATAACAAACTTTTTTGCTCGATATCGATAATGGCAGTAGGCACTTGTTTACCTAGTCCATGGTACTGAACCCTTCGTGCGCGAGTCCGACTCGCACTTGGCCAATTTTATAATGTAAGCGAAGCCAATGATGGACAATTCTCTATCTTATTGTACTTGACAATCTAATTTATTATATCCATCTATAAGCCTATTCATGTCCACTGTTGTTTCTAGGCCTCACTAAGGAGAGATAATACTACATATAATCGCCATACTTCAGAGGTGGGTTGGCGACCGCAATTAGTGTTACAAGAGGGTGGTGCTGTCCACTCTCTTGATTATCGCTTAGTCAATTTTTACGATTGCCACGGGAAAGTTAAGATTAAGTAAGGATATTTTATTCTTAACCTGTCACCACTTAGGATGTATGATTCACTTTCATCATCGTCTCAGCTCATATACGTCCCACTGTTGGGCTCGAGCCTACTGCGTAATAGAAGGGAAATTGATCTACTATACCACATTGGTCAGAAGGATTGTTATAGGGTTTCTTTCAATTTTTGCTTTTATTGCATATATTATATACGCTTATTTAATCCCTTAGTCGTCTTTTACGACACCCACGGGCAAGATATGAATTGTATTCTTTCTCTGTTACAGCACAATTTAAGACACAAATATATCTTTGTTACTACCGTTCCTTTTAGAGTAAAAGTTTATTGAGAATAGTTAGGGAATATAATTTATATTATTTTTCTCAATTAGATATTTCTCTCCAGTGAGTTAGGTCTTCTGAGAAGGCTTATAGGATGTGAAACTTTGCATACATTTTTATTCTTAATGTAATAGGATGTCATTATTGCAATCCAATGAACATAAAAAAGCTGTAATTAGATTTTAAGGTTAGTATGTGATAATTATTGTAGGTACGTTTACTCGTGCAATTTATTTTTGTACATTACTTTTTCTTTATAATGACTAGGGTTAAAAACAAAGTCCTAATGTGCGATAACGTACCTACTTAATGGGTATAGTTTATTTTGGCGACAACATATTAATTATTTACACGTAACTTATTCGCACTTATACATTTATTTCTAGTATTCCTAAAGTTTGTTATGGGATAGTGGCAATAAACTAAAGACCCAAGCTTCATTGGACTACCCATGTCTATGGCTGGACGTAGGCTTCCTTAAGTAGGGACACTGCTTTAATTGCCACGTTTGGCAAGAATTTTGGCTTTTGTAATTGGTAATGTATGATTTGGAATGTTTCTGTCCATTTGCCTGTTGATTTCTCAACAGTTTTTATGATACTGAAAACAAAGTAAAGGGTAATGACACTGTATTCTTAACCCTTACCACACAAAGGATATGTAATCTTTTATTTATGACGCAGCAATTTAATTCCCATATATTTTATCATATATCAATGTGTATGTGACAAAATGGAAATTAACTATTCTTCTTAAATTTTTGTCTACATGACATAAATGCAATATACTTTTTGTATACATAAGGCATTACTGCTGATTTACAAAAAATAGCGTCATAATTTAGAGCGAACGTTTTCATTACATCATCATAAAACATGTTTGCAAAATATCAATAGAATTCAATTCATTTATTTTTTTGCGGGACGTTCAAACATGGGCATAACAGAGGCATAAAAATACTAGCAAAAAATTAAAACGATATGTCTTTTTGGCTCATACTCGTAGATTAAGAAAAGTTTTGTACAATATATGTTTTATATCTTCAGTATAAATCTTTGATTTCGTTATAATTTTTATTATATATATGCAGATTAATTATTATTAATAATGTTCTTTCATTTTTATTCAGATCAATAATCCCAAAATAAAACCAAGTTGATGGTATGCTGGTACGTTATTTTATCGTATGAAACAATTTAATTATAGATTTAAAATAGAGCAGCCTCGAGGCAATTAAATAAAAAAATACTGTTTTATTATTATCTTATTATTATATATATAATCTTACTTATTTTATTTGAATTAATTGAAAACTAACGACATTGTAAAATATGCGGTATTTTGTATTATGCTTCATTGAAATATTGACTCCGATGTTGAACATATTACCTCCAGTAATTAATATTCTAATTGTTAAGTGTATCAAAACAAAGATACACAATAGGTATTAATATATATCTAAAATATTATCCAGTAATATATACAATATCTATTTACTATATAAAAATAAAACGGCAAAAAGTTTCGAGTATTTTTAAAACTGCATCCTAGAATAATATACAGACTTACCATTCAATATTAATTTATATCTATGCAATCGTATTAAAATAATAAATATTTTCACGCTTAAAATAAAAACTATAAATTGAAGGAAATTAATCACTCACATGTTTTTAAAACAGTTTGTATCTCGTTAGCACCAGGGCGAGCGTGCCCGCCGGAGAATAACGCGATCGCGGCGGACACAATCAACCAGTTGGTGTACATTGTCGCGTTTTGATGCGTTAGCGCCGCTCGACACACTTTATATAAATGCACACCCGTAACGTCATTTAATTATTATTTCTACTACCGCGTCTGATGTCACAGATACAGTGTCAAACTTAACACTTAAGTATTCGGTTCCATTTAGTTTCATTCATAATAACAGTATTAGGGTTTTAATAATAAATTTACTAAATGACTTTATATACATTGGCGTTCAACTAATGAGGTCTGTTTAGTAATAGATAATACAAAGCTGATGACTGCTCAAATGGTGACGAGAGAAGAATACAGTTGTCGCCACTGCTTACATGTCTCTGGAAGATGTTACTGGGTGAGGAATCACTAGGAGAATCATCATTCCTTCCACAATTTGACCTACTATACCGCGCTGGTCACTATGTTGGTATAGGGTTTCATTTCGAGTTTGCCTTCTCTTGCACAGATGTTATGTGCATCATCATCATCATCTTGCTCTTATCCCAATTACTTGGGGTCGACGCAATATGTCATCTTCTTCCATACGGTCCTATAAGACGTCATCTCTGCAGTCACTCCCAGGCTATCCATGTCATGCCTCACGCAGTCCATCCATCTTTTCCTCGGTCTTCCTTTCCCCCTATATTATTCTTTATTATCTCTTAGTCGTTATTCTTCATATCTCTTAGTCTTCTCTTGCGACATCCACAGGCAAGATAGGAAGTGGTGAATTGTATTCTCACTCCGTCACCACACGGAATAGGCAACAGCATTTTACTGAAAAATGTATAATACCTTACTGCGATCGCCAACCCGCTTGACTGTTATGACAATAACTTCACCAATGAAAGATCATGCCGTATTTATTAGAGAAATGTCTACGTCTAGATGTGTGTGACAACGAATAAAGGTTAATAAAGAGCTGACTAATGGATGAAAGAAGTCCAGATATAAGCAACGGAACCTAAACCAGCTGTTATTATTATAGAGTTGAAGTGGGCTTAAAGGTTCTCCTGCAGTAACTTAAGGATACAAGCTAAAATATTTAAAATAGGCACAGCTCGTTGGAAATAACGCTAAGAAAAATTTCGATCACTTAAGAAAAATTTCACCGTGCGCTGTTCTTGAGCTTTCGAAAACGTGTATTTAACTTGATCGCGTTTTTTATCGCGTGACGTTGATTTATTGTGATTGATTTCAATAAAATTATAAAATATTCTGAATGTGTCTATAAAACTGCTTTATTTTAGCTTATAGATTGCCACGGTTGGGCACAGGCCTTCTTAATAAGCGTAAATAATGTTGTAATTGTCACATTTGGCTTTAAGATTGCCCATCGCAGTTGGTATTATAAGTATCTTAGGAGTAAAACAATATTTAATTTCACATCTATTTTGAAACCCAGTCTCGATTTTATTTTTCATTTTTTTATAAATCGATATTTCCGATATTAAATATTAACCTAGGTATAAAAATTATACATAACTATCGAGTCTTTAATGTATTAATGAACTAAACAAAGAAAAATAGTTGCAAGAGTTCAAATTCAATCTCGTTCGCTCAATAACGAAATATCTATAATTCTATAATTATATCTATAATAATTAGATATTCCTTAATAAAATAATATAACGGTTTTTCAAAATTCTGAGAATCTGTTGATTATGATTTAATGTATTTATTTTCCTCAAGACTAAAATAAATTAAAAAAAAAACAATGTTTCAAGTTAAAACACTTTACAAAGATAACGTCTCTACAATGAAAAGGAACACTCCAAACGACAAACTGTGTCACTTACCCTGCCAACTGCGTACTGTTGATTTACCTGTCTTTGTGGAAGTGTCTGGTCGGAGGTCTAACAGGGAGAATGTCGTGGCATATATGTTGAATTAAGTAGGCGACCGTCAAAGTTAAGATTAATAGCAGGCAAGTTATGATTTAAAAAATCTGTATTAATCGCTTGCATGGCGTTTATTGAAATATTTTTTTTTATAATAATATATTGGTTAGTAGATGTTTGATGACGTCAATGTAGTGACGAAAATCTCCTTGGCATTGTGGTTCACAGGAACAGATAACTGAACATGCGGGTAGAATCGATGCTTTGTACAAAAGGAATTCATTTACATCATATGATATGCCATCATTATAATGGTGGTTTGACTTTTATTACACGAAAAAGTGCTATCTGGGTTTTTTGTAGCAGTAAGCATAAATATTTTTAAGTTAATTTCAAAATCGTGTATCAATTATAAACACTTCACCGCCATTTTCATTTTGTGGTATTTACATTTTTAACTAAAATTACCACCGAATTGAAATGAGGGCGAGAAGAGCCGGCAAGATCATCATCGGGTTGTCTTTTTTTTAATGACCTCTTTTTGTACAATATTGTATGAAGCCTGTTTAATACTTATTGTATTAGTTCCAGTTTGATGCCCTTGGAATCAGGATAAAATTACAAAATAGAACGCTAAAGATTATAGCGGGATCGAGTTACATATTAGAACAGCTATCACTCTCCTCAACCGCATTGAAAGGAAGAAATGGGTTTTCTCCACATGCATCCCATGCATCCATCTCCACATCTCTGCAAGCAGAGACCTCTTGTGAGCATGACCATACTCCATTAGAATTACTAGTTGGCTAGTGGGATGGGAATAGGTTGGCTTCTACCGACGTCACCATTATCATCTGAGCTTATACGCATCGCACTATTGGGCTCGAATCTCCTCTATAATAGAAGAAATACCATGCTGCAATAGGGCTTTATTTCAAGATTTCCATGTCTTGCATAGTTGTAATCAGCATCTCATATCCCTTAAACGTTCTTTACGACACTCACGGATGTCCGAAAAGGAGTGGTGAATTGTATTATTACTCCGTTAACACACGGAAAATGTGAAGTACCGACGTGGGATGAAAAATTATTAAAAAGCAGGCAAGAGTTTTTACGCATCTGCTCACCATTTTGAGAAAGAAAAATTGCCTTATTAACCATCTATCCATCAACCTTTCATAGACTCGCTTTTGGAGATAGGTCTCCTCAAGGATAGGGCCATAATCGCCACGATTTGTATTCGGGTTGGCGATCACAGTAGGTATTCTCAGGAGAGTACTGCTGCCAATGCTCTACTGTAGGCATGGATAGATATATCAAAACGAAACTGAAATCGGATTGCAGTCAGAAATCGTATCGCATCGATATTCCAATATGAGAAAACAGTTTTTAGAAAACGCATTAACAATACCACGATAACGCAAACAATCTAATCCGAACGAAACCAAACCGTGAGTTTAGTTTTCCTAACCAAACTGCAAACGAAATCTATCTTACAGTTTTAAGTTTTCGATAGTTTTGATATTCATTCGCTCTCTATCACTCTACGGTACGACTACTTAGTTAGAATAAGAGAGAGCGAATTTGATTTCCTTTTCTTTCTAACTTAGTGATCCGTCGAAAGGGCAAAAGAGATGAAGCAAATCGTCGCGAAGCAAGCGAATCGTTATGGATTTTGAATTGTTGACGGTTTTATGAATTGCACATTGAAAACTAAAAACAAGGTGTTGGGTCTAATTCAGATTGCAACTATTTGATGTTTATTTTGAAAAATTGAGTTTTGTTTTGACTTGATTGATGTTGAAATTGCTATTATTTATTGTTCGCTTGACCTGACCTTGGTGACACGCGCTCGCGTTGTATCTAGGGTCGGTGCGCGCGTAATAATATTTTAGTACCTAACCTAGTTATTTGATTTTCGTGAAAGTTATTAATGTGATTTAAAAAGTTTTATTGTTACATTGTTTTGTTAGGATTGTCAAGTGTAAATAGTATTGTTTAATTAGTGTTGTTTAATTTTAGTTTGTTTGGCGACAGTTTTTTTAACAGTTAGGTTTAGGTAGTTGGAAGGTTTTTTTAAATATGTCGCGCAAAATAAGCGAAATATGGACGCATTTTCAAAAAAAAAGACTATTTTTTTTTTATTACTGTCTCTTGAGACACAGGTTTTACCTAATTCAAGAGGCAGAGACACCCGTGTAAGTGTCAAATGTATATGGTTTTTAATAAAGATATTATTATTATTATATTATTATTATTTTCAAAAAAAAAGACGCTGCCGCTGGCTCTTCTGCGCCGCTAGTACTTTTGTCGCCGCTGCTTTACCAAATCCTAGAATTCAACCGCCTCGGAAAAGACAAAGAACTTTGCAAAATTTTATAGTTAAGCCAATTACTCCAGAAGAACGAAAAAAGATTGACCATGATTTGCTAGAATTGTTTATCACAGATTACCAACCCTTTAGAATAGTCGAAGACAAAAGCTTCAAAAATTTCGTAAGGAACATACCTGGATACTTGTTACCAAGTCGAAAAAATATATCGTCCGCTATGATTCCTGCATTGTACCAGACGGCATTGACTGACGTCAAGATGAGGATTTCTAGGCATGTAAAATCTGTGTGCCTGACCACTGATTGTTGGACCTCATCACAGACAGAAAGCTATATTGGCGTGATTATCCATTACATCGACGATGATTTTGAAGCACAACAAATACTTTTAGAGTGCAAATCAATGACTGAGAGTCACACAAGCACCAATTTAGCAAAGGAGTTAAAGAGAGTGACTGACGAATATAATTTGACAAACAAAGTTAACTTCGCTATTTCGGACAATGCAAGAAATATAGTAAAAGCTATTGAATCTGAATTGGGATGGAAGCATTATGGCTGTGTTGCTCACACCCTCAATCTCGTCGTGTCAACCGCACTACGACCAATCGAAGAGTTGATAGAAAATGTAAAAAAAATAGTAGCTTTCTTTAAACGGAGCACTAATGTAACAGACATGCTACTTAGCTATCAAATTAGAATTATGTCGGAATGTAAAGAACCGGTACGACTAATTCAACAAGTGCCTACGAGGTGGAACTCTACATTTTTTATGTTATGCCGGTTTGTCTTACTCAAGGAAGCTGTAAAACACTGTATGGCACTTATTGAACGAGACTGGCCTTATTTAAGTTCAGATGATTGGGTTATCATGGAAGAGATGTGCAAAATATTACAGCCCTTTGAGGAAGTGACTTCTTCCATTAGTGGGGACCAATACCTCACAGGAAGTATGGTGATAGTCATAACAAATTGTTTAAAGGACATTTGTGAAGATTTTTTAAAAAATATACTTACATGCAAGTGTGCTCGAAGTGGCCACAAGCTTAAAAAATGGATTAACTGACAGATTTCCTAGCGTAAAGTACAGCAAGACCTTTGAGTTATGCACATTACTGGACCCCCGTTTCAAACTTGTGTCTTTTAAAAATGAGAATGCGGTCTCTGATTTAAAAAAACATGTGCATTCTTTAATAGTAGGTCTTATAAATAATAACAGACCGTCAGAGATGACCATCGATGACCGAATACAACAAACAGCTCAAGCAAACCTCAGTGCATGGGACAGACGCAGACGAGCTTTTAAAAAAAAAAATAAGCCACAAGGGAGCGCTCAGGCCAGGGCTATACGAGAGCTACAGATTACCTCGATGATGACATGCTGCCCCGTAAAAATTCTGATGGTAATTGGAATAGCCCATCGCAGTGGTGGCGGGATCATAAAATTATATACCCACACTTATCGGAACTGTATTGCACAAAATGCAACATTGTTGCAACTTCAGTCCCGTGTGAGCGACTCTTTTCTAAGACTGGGTTAATAATAAATGAAAAAAGGTGTCGTCTGAAATCCAAAAAAGTCGAACAGCTCGCGTTTTTAAACGCAAATCTGAACCCAAAAAGATTTGATAAATAAATCAAAAGTGTAAATAATAAATCTAAATATGTACAAAGATGAAGAACAAGAAAAAAAAACATGCAATCATTGTAAATAAAACGATGTTTAAATGCGCCATAAAGTGTTATCTATTATCTATGAGTAATTGGAACATGAAACGTACGTAATAACAAAACTTTATGCTAGTCCCAAGCCTAGATGATAATAAAGCATGAGAGAAAATCGTCATAATTACAAACCATTACATACTATAATATTTTACAAATTAAAAACCACCAGCACTAGTAGATACTAATAAACAAACACGGATAGGTATTGGGTAAATACAATAAGAATTCGATTGTTTGCGTTTGTCGTCTAATATAACTAGTAACTACGCTCCGATATTCGCTACTGAAATCGATTTCTAAAAACGGTTTTTGAAATCGATATCAAAATCTGAAATCGGTTTTGTATCGGTTTGTGAAAAAATCCGAAAACGCCCATGCCTACTCTACTGGTGTTTTACCACTCAGACTATAAAAATGCAATGGGTAACAAAGAATTTTATTCTTAATCCGTCACTCACCAGGTAACTATCAATTGTGATATTTATTATTGTTATAGTTACAATAGGATATAAAATTAATCAGATTTCTTCGTTTGTTAATGAATGAAATGAAATGATTCATTCATGATCATTTCATTTCATTCATTTCGTTTGTTAATAATCTCTTTCTGTTATGAAACGAAACTATTTTCTAAACATCAGGCAAGTGAAAATCAAATATATCGTATTTGATTTTCACTTTCACAAATCCGTAATATAATTTAAAAGAACCCGACTTCAACTGGACGAAATTGAAATGGGACTAGTAGTGGGACATATATGAACCGAGATGAGATATCAGAAATAATTAAATTCGCTATGTTTAAAGTTTTACGGCTTTTCTCGTGTTTGTATTTGATTTTTCATTGCTTTACGTTTCGAACGCTTTACAGCGTTCATGGTCATGGGCGAACTAAGATGTCTCAGGTTCATGAAGTTATTCAGATAAAGCCCTCTTTTTACTGAAATAAATATTAAAAAATCATAGTTGCAGTTTCGTTTCGTGTAAAGATATACTTAAATGAAACGCTTAAGATTAAAAATAAACGACCTTATTCCGTTATCAGCTTAAAAACATATTTTGATTACACTCTTTAACCTATGTTTCTAAGTAAATATTATTGTCTTTTAATTGTTGACTAATTCTCAATATGCTATATGGCTACACACATATACATCTTATTTCACGATGAACATGGCGTAATAGATAATATTATATAGGGGATAGATTATACATATAGAGAAATAGGGATAAAAATACCTACACAATAAACATTTCTTAAAATACAAATATCATTACAGTTTTCTGTAGTGTTCATGATATATCAATGGACTCGATAGGGTTCGTTTTCTTCTATACCTTTTTATAGCACATATTAGTCACATAGAAACTATCTAAAGTATTGCACTTAAATCTCTTCGAGTTTTATAATTACTCAACAAGACTGATTCCTATTTCCTTGGTAAAGTTGTCAGGATGTTACACTTAAAATAGCATTATTAGGGTTTTCACTCCGTGTTGCGACGGAACAGAATACGATTATCGTCATTCCTTACTTTCCAGTAGCAGCCGTAAGAATCGGCTAAGGATTTAATCAGGGGAGTGGGCAGCAGCTACATCTTAGGAAAATTTTTAACACCTACTGCGATCGTCAACCTGTTTATCAGGCGTCGCAATTATGGCATTATTCTTCCCCAAAAATATGGATGCAAAATAAGAAACGGCCTCCAGTCACGACAGTTCCACCTTTCCACGGGTTCATTGTGGTAACGGGCAGGGGGTGCTAAGAACCCTCGGTGGCGATCTGGTTACTAAAAAACCGATATTAGGCTCTAGTATCACACAACATGCGGTCACTTAGGACCGATGAGAGGGTCGAAGAGTCGAGTCGGAAGAGGATATGAGAAAATCCACTGGGACTTTGTAGGCTTATTAGAAATGTGAAGAGAGAGCGCGGGCACAATAATCCTCCAGTCCACAAACCTGCTCTTCCATCGAGAGGGAGTTCATCCGTCCCAAGGCCGTATAGAGTTTATCGTTTAAACGTCTTCGTAGACAACGCTCTTGAAGAACTACAGCCCCACCTTTGAGACACGTGTGCAAATTGTTTTTAAGAATCGTTATGAAACGACTTGATGACTTTCAGGAATCTGAATGAGTCGGATTTCAAAAGGGTTATAGTCAGTGGCGGCTGGTGGGTCATCAAAGTGGTGGTGCACTTTACTTGCTCACTAAGCATTAAGATCAGAAATTGCAAGGAAACAACAATTTATGTAAAAATTTAAATTTTTCATTTTTTTTTTTGAACGCATTACATTTTGTAGGTGTACCTACTTCTCAGCAGTGACGACTGCTGGTCGGCGACCGCCTCCTTTTGCGAAGCCGTGATAGCGCAGAAGGAGGCCGCAGAACGAGCACGAGAAGCCAACGCCCACGCCAATCAAATTCGCAGACGGCGATTAGGGAGACGGCGGAGGGAGTACGCCCGCCTGATGGATCCTCCATCGTGATAATCCCTACACGGGACGTGGCCGCAAGGCCGACCGTCGGGATGCCAAAGTCGCATGCCCAAAAGGCGACCCTTTGGCACCCCAAAATAGACGAGGAAGTGGGCCGCTGCTGGTTTTTAGTAGGTATTCCGACGAGCCATCGTCGGCGAGTCCTACATACCCCCCTGCGACTCATACAGGGGGGGATGCATAAATGCATTTTCCACAGCGTAACAATAAAAAAAAAAAAAAAAAAAGGTGTACCTACTTCGAAGACAAATATTTTTTTTTGTTTTACACGCTTAAAAAATTATTTATAAAGGAGGACCTCGGCGGTCCCGCCAATTTTTATCAATTTTATTTTGAAAAGTTTTGTTATCGTCTTGAATATAGTCTATGTTTATGCTCATTTTCATTCGCATCACACATAAGCAGTATAAATAGAACTAAGACCAAAATATAAAAAACTATTACTTAATGTAAACAAACCCTATTTAACGCGTCAAAGATACATCGAAACTATACCTACTTACTGTACTTAACGTCTCGGCGAATTTCGTCGAAAGTCGAGTTCTCTCGGCAACGTCGCAACGTGAAATGCTGAAGTGTTTGTATAGAAATGCTAGTATGTCGGTCTGCATTCTAGATAAAAATCATGTCTGCCCATGCCTTTCCTGTACCAGTCCTAGTTGGGAATAAGATTCTCGAAATTGTCAATTACTATGTTTATCTTGGATAAACAGTTCAGTTAGGTAGATCCAATTTTGAGAAAAAATTCAGCAGACCAATTCAACTTAGCTGGGTAGCGTTTGGGAAGCTTAGAAGATCTTCTCGTCTAACATTCCGCAGTGTCTGAAAACAAAGGGTTATAACCTGTATGTATTACCAGCCATGACACACGGCACTGAAACGTAGTCTCTAAATCTCGGTCTCATAAACACGCTCAAAGTCGCTCAGCGTTATTTTGAAGAGGCTCGGTATTTTCATATATTATAAAATCCGTCGAAGAACGGTATACCCGTTCGACATAACCCGAAGAATTAGCACGTTGAAATGGCAGGTCACATCGCTCATCGTATCGTCAACCGTTGGAGAAGAAAGTTTCTAGAGTGATGACCACGAATCGGACGACTCGGCGTAGGACGACCTCCCCTAGGTGGACCGATGATATTTTGAAAGTCGCAGCAAACTGTTGGATGCAACTGGCACAGGACAATTTTGTGTGTGGCGATCTCATAGGGAGGCCTCTGTTTAACAGTGGATGTCTATGGGGAGATGGATGGGTTAGGATCTTTTGCAGATTTATCCTATTTCTTGAGATAACTCAGCAACAAACTGAAAGTTAGTTTGAAACAATGCCCGATTAGCGCCAATAGGGTAGCCAATTATGTATATCTAAGGATATTGCGGTGAAATGTGAGTTTGTTGGCACCTTTGCTTACTGCTTCGAAGCTAGGGTCACGATATTATACCAAATAAAATACAGTGCTAATCAGATGTTTATTGATTTTATGTTGTAATTTACAACAACTTATTATAAACTAAAATTGATGATTCTTTATTTCGCGATACTCATAGTATTCAAACTCGCAACCTCGTGCAGAAAAATAGTTATGACACTAGACCAGTGATGGGCAAAGTACGGCCCTCGGGCCAACTCCGGCCCGCGAAAGTATTTAATCCCGCCCGCCGAGAGTCCATCCAACCTAAATAGTCTAGTCAGAATTTTGGCGCGAAAAATAAAATCTGACGTTTATAATTAAAAAAAAATTCGGAATTTTTAGTGAAAGCCAATTCGTCAGGGGGTGTTTGAGCTTTCATTATCACATAATTAGCTTGCCATAATTATAATTATCTCGGCAGTCTGTCACAGGTTTATTTATTGAAAAAATTTCATTCTCTTCACCTATCGGTGAAGCTAAACTAGCCGCGTAGTTCACGTGTTAGGAAATACGGGGCGCAAAGCGTGGTGAAATGTGAGGCGCAGGCGGCGAGGGCGAGAACGGAAACAATCAGAAACCGATTGACTCATGAACACCTTTTCGCACTGTTGAAAGTTGCTTCGTCACAGATGGAACATGCTTTCGAAAATATTAAGGAAAATCAAAAACCATTCCATTCCATATGTCTCACACGCCTAACAAGGCGTAAAAGTAAAAGGTATTTTGTTTATTAAAAAGCTTTAATACAAAATGCATTTTTTCTATCATTCTGGCCCTCCTCTAGAATTTCTTAAACTTTGTGGCCCGCCATTAAAAAAGTTTGCCCACCACTGCACTAGACCAATCAAACAGTCTAAAATACATTATTTTTGTCACTATTGCTTAATAAAACATCAAGATATGAATTTAAATAAACTTTAATAATCACTTCAACGTCTACAGCTGGAGAATCATTACTAATAATAATAATCATTAATATCCAATTCAACATAAGTGCGTCAACGCGTAACACTGGGTTTCCAAAATTAACACAGTTAACAACCGCAATAATTATTAAATATGTATTAAATACTGTCGTATTGCTTTATTTATCACCTAATCACGATAACTCTTATACATGACAATGACATTATTGATTTTATAACCATTTCCTGTATTCATAAAATCAGAAAAATGTCAATTGTATTTAGAGTTATCGAATAACTTATGCATACTTAAATAACTTAACCACAGAATCGATCACTTGGGACGTTAGGCCATCCGCTTACGCCTTCACTATTGAAATATATGCAGTATTATGTTGTCTTTTGTAGCCTATAAAGTTTTCATATAACCCAGCAGGGTTGCATGTAAAATTCTCGCTACATGATTTTTTTTTTGGTTTCAGGTGCACAAAACACTTTTTCGAAATTTAAACTCGTGCTACTAGTTTAACTGTTACCAAACGCGAGAATAGTCTAAGATTGACAGTTAAACATAAAGGCAACAAGTTATTTTGTTTACTCAAGTTTGTAGTGTATTATGTTGCGCCAAGTGTATGTACATACTACATTAGTATTTAAAACGCAAAAAGATACTATTCAAAATCTTTTATTTTTGGCGCTATTCAAGCAATACAGAAAATCTTTATTTTTGTTCAAATTAAAAAATAGCGTAAAGAAACTCTAGGTCTAAGCTCCTAATGCTCTAAGCTCCTAAAATGCGTCTGGGTTCCTTGCACCAATGTTAGTTCGGTATGCCACTTGTCTTTAATGATATTTGTTTTTAAAAAGACAACGTTCTGCACTAACGATATAATCCTTGTATTACGGGGTACTTTAGAAACATATAATTAACCGACACAAATTACAACCAGACTCAGACCAACAATGTGTGGACCGCAGAAAGTTTTGTCCTGCATGAGATTCGAGTCCGTGACACTGGAACGGTAGGTCGGTATGTTAATCATTACGCCTGCTGTGCAATCAAGATTTAATTACGCCATCTAGACTTTTTTCTTTAATTGATCTTTTCAGTCGTAGTTGATAAGCCATAGCTTGTCATTAATCAATTAATCTCCACAAAGAACTTATACTTACACCTTCATGGGCAAATAAGTTTACCAATTTATAAAGTGGCTTATTATATAAGCCGCAGATATTTGTCAATTTTTTGATAAATATGAAGGTTATGCAATAGATATTCCATGATAATAAATGAGAAAACGGATGGTCGAAATGTGGCTGATTCTTGTGGTTTTAGTGCAGTAACACTTTAAAATATTGAATGTGTATACCTATTATTGTATGGGGATATTTTCATATACAAGGCTTGTATACAATTATGAGACAAGCGTCAAAAATGTTTGGCGTTTAATACTTTTTAGGATAACCCAATATGTATTTCCAAAATCTATGCATAATTTCTATCTATCTGTATATTCAAATGTATTTAGATTCATTTCACTTTACAATATCAATGGTTTTAGTATTTTAAGTGCATCTACGCGAGAAAACTATCGTTAATCTAAGTATTAGTTGTTATTATCTTATATAAAAATTGCAAGTAATCTTACTTAAAGTTAGAACCAGTATTTTCAAATATTTTCAAACAATGTTTCACTAATAACAGAAATTCACTTAAATGAATTTCAAAATATTTAACCTTTGACTTCCTTTTGTGGTGTAATTTCAAAATCAATATAATGCTATGAAATGCATCTTATTCAGATATCTAATTCAAAAGTACCTAAATATAAATCAAAATATTAAGTTTGATCTCCGCCAAGTGTATCTAGTATTTCGGCGATTTGGGATTAAGGTAGCCGGGCAATTGCATTATCTGGTTCTCTTCATGTGCCTTTTGCCCATAGAGAAAACGGACGCTTCTCTCCGCTACCGCTAATAAAAAACCTCAAGTACACTTCGTTTTATCTATAATACTACTTCGATTAATAAATAATTGATTAATTAAAACGAGAATTTTGACAAAAGTAGCATATTAAATTCACCTACACATCTTACATAAACGCTCTCATCAGCATTTTATTTTGTAAAATTTTATGCAACCGTCTCGTGATAAAAATTACACTTTACTACTTTTGTCAAATTTCTTAACAATTGCCATCAAATTATTGCTCAAATTACTTAATTCATCAAATTACTTAATTACTGGCGTTAATTTATTTAATCTACTGTTAGAGTGTTAAGAATGGAATTGACTACAAAAAGGTCATGTTTAAAGGGAAATCTATCTTAAGTCATTTGCGATGCCTACTCAAGTTACAAACTGCAAAGCTCACAACACCGAGAATATAAAAGTATATAAAATATGGCTGCTATTATAACATATCATATAATATAATATGCATGTTTGAAGAACAAGCAATAGTGGACATAGGACGATGGAACATACTTAAAGCCGTAGAATTCTAAGGTTGAATAATCAAACCATTCATTAACCAATATAATATTATTACCTATATAATATTATTACCTATATGTATAAACATTACTGTCTTAGTCTGTATTTATACTTTCTGCCCTTTATTTTGGTTTTCCGTTTTCCACCATCACTTAAGATTTTTTGGTGTAAATTTATATACGTATCTATATAAATTATCCTTCAAAGACCATTATATATTTTGGTATATACGTTATTATCATGTTTTATAGTTACAATAAAAGTTGTCTTATTACTTTATTTTTGAGAGATTTATGGAAACTGACACGGTTTGATACCAGATTGTTTTAATTTGTCCGGATCTTTGAATTATGGGAAATCTTGTTTTTAAAATCATCAATGTTTTGGGTAATTTTAATCATACGTGGTCACGTTACAATTAAGTATCTATAGTTCAAAATGCTATTATCATTACAGAGATTTTGTCTAACCTTATCGATTTATGTCATTAATTTTGAACTATATTTCTTTTTGAACTATTTTTAACAGGAGACCGCATAGTTTACGTTTGAAAAACCACATACGCTCGCAAAAGAAAACCAATATTGATCGAAAACAATTCGCGAGGTTATTAAAATAAAAAATTACTGTAATTTCGTAAAGGCTGTTAAAAGAATTTATTGAAAGTATTCTGGTTTTACTTAAGGCCAGTGCTGCCATACATGCGGATGTCTGTGTCTTACTGAGTAGATGCAGTCGATAAAGACAACACCTTAATAATTATTAGATTTAAAATTATAAGCATCGTTTTTAAACACTTAAAATACACATAAAAGTATTATTGCATGGCAATATTGTAATATTGCCTGGGATGGACTACATGAGAAAGTATGGAAAATTGCCTGGAGGCAAAAAACAAGACACTCGTATACATTAATTACTGGAGTAATTAATGTATACGAGTGTCTTGTTTTTTTATGTGATATGAAAAAGAAAGTTGTTGATCCAATATTTCACAACTTCATTTGTTTATACTCACTTGTTTGAAAATCAAGTTTTTATTGTGTTCCGTTGCTTTAATATAATAAAAATAATATCTAAGACTAAATACAATAACTAGCGAGGAAAAAAGAACAAGCATAATGCAACACTTCAACTAAGATTTGATGGACACTTCTTTCAAGAATTGGTTTACACTTAGCAAAATGGCAGTTTCGCTCACCTTCTATGAAATATTATTTGAGTGATTTATTAGAAGTGGAGTTAAGAAGAATCTTGTCAAACACTTAAACACGAAAAAAGATCGAAATTCAGAACCTACGTCATTGTACCAAAAATCACTTATAGATTTTTGACAATAAAGCAATAGAGATGTTAAATATGTATACAATTATTGACTGCTTTCGTATTTTATTAATGATTTGAACCAACTGATGCAGTCTGAACGTCTACAAGTTTACAAACTTCATGAGAATGTTTGTATCGCCTAGGTATATAAATTTTCCAGATGAAACTGGTTGAAAACTTTAAACCAATAGAAGATTTTGAAGAAAAGCTCGCTATGTATCTTGCGTCAAGTACCGTGAAGGTTAATGCAATTCATATTAAAGCATTCAAACTTCGTTGCATAGACTTTTAAAAAGAAGAAGCAAGGCAATTTTTAATCTTTACAAGTTTGAAGATAATTTTACAAAAAAGTGAAATTTTTAAGTCCAGACGTCGTGCAATATTTTTTCTGTTTCCTAATTTAATTAAAACTAAAATATTCAAGGAATGGCAGACATGGAATATCTTCATACAACTAACAGTTGCACTCCATTGATTCTGGACATAATATTGAAGAATTTTGAATAAAAATAACTGTACGTAATCCTACTGATGAAACATCCATTACCCTATTTTGACCACATTCATTTCAGCATTTTTGAAGACGAAGCTAAGTAATAAATTATCCACAGAAACAATAATAGGTTTGTTGAGAAAACAACTTCTAGCGAAATCACTCTGTCTCTGTTAAAACTCTTGAAAAAAGATTTGTATAAATAAACTATCTTATTTGTTTAATTTTTGTATATAATGTTACGGAACAAAAATATTATTCATGTGGTCTTCATACCGCTGTCTCGGGCAATCTTTGGTAGCATTGTAGCATTGAGTTCAGAACTATGACTAGATAACAGTATATTTTCTTAGGTGCTTTTCTACTTGCCTACACGGAAGAAAAAGTGAGTTTCTTATAGAATCTTGATTTGGCCCTAGAATATATTTTTCTCATGAATTCAATTCACTTTGAGATATCATATATATCTAACTACCTACAGACTTTCTAAAGAAGCTTATATTTTAAATTATACCGAAATCAAATTAACGTTCAAAAATGTACTAAGTATAATAAAATTGAGTTATTTTAGGTATAATAAATTTTGTTAATCATATTAAGAAAAACGCAAATATGCATATCTAGTATTTTTGTAAAAACTATACAATTATACGTAGATATCTCACGTATTGCTTAATTGCTCTTGTATCACTCTCAAAAAGCAATATAAATGAATTATTAACTAAGTATAAGGATTGATATGTTTCATAAATAAATTGACTAGATTGTCTATACATTGCAATAAAAATTAATTATAGGGTTGCAATATTAAAATAGACTACGATTGAAAAGTGTTCTACAACTTCGCAAGATTTTTATGTTTTCAACTGGGCCCTTTAAAATTCTTTGAATAATCTTGATACCGCCATTCTTATATTAACTAGAATTTTATTAATTTGATTATCTACGACAAATTTCTACATGAATTGAGAATATTAAAAACGCATGTATACATAATACATATACTTATTTTTACATTACATTACAAAATAAGTATATGTATACATTGCATGTATACATATACTTAGTTTTACATTTACATCATCAATAATAACAGGAGTGTCTTGATAATTATATTAATCAAAGACATCGATGTTTTTTGTATAATATGAGCGTCAATAGTAAAGCAATAAATAACAGTTTTAATTATAGTTTATTAAACTTTAATAACCCACGATACTTTTGATTTAAATAATGATTAGGATAGAGGTCCCTCCTCTGCCCCTGTGTCATTTTAAGCTTCTTAGCGTAAGTTTAAGTGCAAGCTGTTTTGTAATGATTATATCAAGGGACTATTATCATGATTATTCATATATCTATATTAAAGATATTATTTCTCACTTATAGCAGCCTCAGCATAGCATCCTAGCTTCGCTATATCTCAAAATTGCATCGCTAATTCAAAGGCGAAAGCAACTATAATTGTAGTTTAATCTATAAAAACGTGTATTTAATATTATGAATAAACTAAATTTGCTTACTCCGATTTTAGGTGTTCGTTTTGGCCAACATAACCGGCAATCATTTCGATAGCTTATCACGCTAATTATTATAACTATTACATAACTGTTCAAATAATCAAATAGTTAATTTAAAATGACTTCTATTCAAACGTGTGATATTAAAACTAATAGGTATATTATTACGATATTATAACTAACGTGTATAGGCCGCTATATTGTCATCTAACGCTTTATTTGTATTAATTAATATTGGTGTCATTTTCAGTTTTAATGCCCTCATGCCAAATAAAGATAGACTTATAACATTGTTATGACAAGGATAAATTTTGCTCACTCGATGACGTGTATTGCCTTAGTTACGTTCAAAAGCGGTAAATAACTTAAAGAAATACATGTCATTATCATACTAGCTTTTACTACGCCTTTTTGAATTAAACTTAATTCTCTAATCTGAGAGATGACAAAAAGAGAGAGAGGGAGAGAGAGAGAGAGTTAGAGAGAGGCATAATAGCAGTTGGTGTTACTTTAACGTTACATGAAATCTGTGCCAGTACAATATGTTTAAGCTTTGGCATATTTACCTTAAAGATAGAAAAGGTATTTTTCTATTTAGTTTCCATATTTCGATTCGAAACTTGTTTATTTGTGATTATTATATCTATCAGATTGTTTTTAAGAAATTTTTGTATGTTACACATTTTAAACAAAAATTGAGCTTGTGGATATCTACACTTCCTATAGAAACTAAATTGAATAATCCAAACTGTTATTTCTAATCTTTAGGTCGTTGCATGAAAGTGATGTTCAATAAATATGTGTGATACATTATAGGCGCTATGTTAGTGCCCTGTGATGCCTAAACATGAAATATTATGTAACATATTTTGCGTGAAGACTCATTTCTTACTTTTAGAAACTTGCGTGTTACTACGCAACTAAATATGTCTATTATCACTTAAATCGGTCTAGGATCACTAAAACAATATTTATAAATTAACTTTCTAAGTTCTCACTATCGACGTCGTTATTGCTTAGTTTACAATATTCATTTTCGTCAAGAAATCTAGTTTCAGGCATAATGACAATTTTTTGTGGCTATAATTCTTCATCATATTATTATAGTGATTTTCGTTTTACCATTCAGCAGATATGTTTATGTATGCTGACCGGCTAGTGAAGAAACTACGTCATCTAACTACTTAATCATCTAAGCTACTGCCACTTTCCATAAGACCAAATGGTAACTATTATTGCAGAAAATAACCAGCATTATCTATGTTTAGCTAATATTATTCATATTTAAATGACAACTTCTTATCTACAAAAATCTTTAAGATTTTTTACGTATTAAAATGACACTCAACTTGCCGAAAACATTGTTTTTATACACATTCTTATAATTTCGAAGATTTAATTTCCGTCCTTAAAATAAAAGTTCGGAAGACTAATACTTTTTCAAATAAGAACATAATGATTTTAGAACCACAGTCTTGAGACAGATCTCATTATTAATCAATGTTCTCTTAGAGTCACTATTAATTAACCAAATCACTAGTCTTAGTTGCTAAACAGTGTCTATAAAAACGTTAACATATTATGTCAACCAAAATCATTCAGATATCATAAAACTTATAGTTAGTTGCACCTAATTATAAGTTTATCTTAGTTTAAATTCTATAGTCCACGCGTTTGGTCTTACGGTTATACGTAGCTCCGAGTCGCAAAGACTTAGGAAGCTAATAGCGTGCACGAATTGAGTAGAAGTGAGTAAAGGATTAGGTTAGACGGAGGCAATGAGCGGATGCGGCTGGAGACGCTAGATCGCGCGATGTGGCGTGCTTTACGTCAGAGGTGGCGCAGGGGCGCTCTGCAATCCACCCGCGACATCCACTCCAGGTCACGGGTCGTCACCTGCGGATTGATAACGTTGCATGAAGAATTATATCACAACAATAAATAATTTCAAAGTGAGATAATATGTGTATGTTACCGACCGAATTGAAATTCTCCTATAATTTTTGATTAAGGTCACTGGAAGGTGACTTTATTTTTTTGGGGTGGGCTATGATCAGCGCACCCGCCGCCCGGCTCCATCCGGGGCGAAAGAGGGGCGGCGCGCGGCCCCGTAAGCCACTCATGTGGCACGTCGCCTTCGTCGTTGGGCCGACCATCGGTGCAGAGTTCCTTGACTTCAGTGGTCGGCCCGACGGAATACCCCTAGGGAGTACCCTCTCCCATCGACGACCCCTTCTCGGGTCGCCGTCGCGAGGTCAGCCTCTCCGCGGGTGACGGGACTAAATCCCCGGTCTGGTCACCCGCACACTCTGCTAGGGTGCATCAGGCGCAGGTCCAGTGGAAAGAGCTTATGGTGCACTTAATATATGTCATATGTAATGACCGCCGTTCATTAACTTACATATCTGGAGATATAATATCTGGAAATATAATATCTAGAGACATTTATATTTGGAGACATAATATCTGGCGATATATTATCTGGAGACATAATGTCTGGAGATATAATAACTGAAAATATAATATCTGGAGATATAATAAATGGAAATATAATATCTGGAGACATAATGTCTGGAGATATAATAACTGAAAATATAATATCTGGAGATATATTATATAGGGACATAATGTCTAGAGATATAATAACTGGCAATATAATATCTGGAGATATATTACAATTTTAGTTAATAATTTATTCGATTCCATATTAGCTGATAGTTTAATTTGTATTGCTAGTTAATATCATCATTGTTCAGCATCTCTGTTTGAAATATCGATGTCAAATAAGAATAATATAAAAAAACTGGAATTAGACACGATATTCCTTTCGTTCAATCTACATAAGAATCATAGAGTGATATCAGTAATTTATGGTTCTCCCTTTAATATTTAATTACTCAGTTTAAAGAGGTTAGTAATATAATTTAGAAAATAGTACTACACGACTATTGATGGATTTCGGGAATTCTCCCCCGGACCCCGGACGAATAACAAACTGTGGTTTGCGGATTAGTACTAGGTTCGTTCAATTCGTTAGTTTAGTTCGTACCAATTCTTTTACTTATACCAAATTATCGTACATACAGACCTGGTGCATGGAGTAAACGGCAAGCACGACAAGTACGTGCATGATGTTGTGCGAGTTGAGACAACGGTCTACCGTTCCCGGGAACCATTTTTCTGGGATGTGCATGGCACCGATCACACCACCACCCAGAGACACTGCATCCTGAAATACATTGAAAGAATATTTTAAGATATTTACATTTTTTTACAAGAAATAGGTTTAGAAACATCTTTTCTCTTACGCCATATGGTAAATCATATGGAATTTCGTGTGGTGATGGAGCAAGAATTGAATTCACCACTCTAGCCCATGGATGACGTAAAAGACGACTAGGGGATATATTATGTAGGTAACATCTATACAAGAGAAAGAAAACTCGACATGAAACCTTATGCCAATACTTCTTACCAGCGTGGTATAGTAGGTCAATTTCTCTCCCATTATGGAGGCGGCTCGAACCCAACAGTGAGACTTACATGGGTTCAATAAATGCTTATCTGCGCCTAATGCCGCCCTAGCCGAGGTCGCGGGTGACTGGACCGGGATTTAGTCCGTCACCCGCAGAGAGGCTGACCGCGCGACGACGACCGACGTCCCCGAGGGCGACGTCGAAAGGAGAGGATACTCCTCGACCGGGGTATTCCGTCGGGCCGACCACTGAAGACAAGTTACCCCGCACCGGTGGTCGGCCCAACAACGAAGGCGACGTGTCACGGGTGGGTCATCGGGCCATGCGCCGCTTCTCTTCGGTGCGCACCCTCCGCCCCGGACTTATCCGGGCGGAGGGTGCGCACACCATGGCCCACCCCTAAAAATAAAAAAAAATAAATAAAAAAGGTTCAATAAATGCTGTATTGAAAAGCAGATTAAAAGCCGACTTAGTTTTGGTTGTAAACCACTTACAACTAATGGGCGGCTGATCATACAATCTTCTTCGATGAAGTTCTAAGCACAGTGTTGCAGCTATCATCTATACTATACTATAAGGTTAAATTTTGAGGAAATGTTTTATTTATCATGATCTTCATTTCAGCTCATACAGGTTCCACTGTTGGGCTCGAGTCTCCTCCACAATAGAAGGAGGGAAATTGACCTTACGATACCATGCTGGTCAGACAGGTTGATTTAGGATTTTATTTTGAGTTTGCCTTCTCTAACATAGATGTTATATGCGTATTATATCCCTTAGTCGTCTTTTACGACATAGCGTCACTGTGCTTCGGAGGACAAGTAAAAGTGACATTACTCTGGTTAATGTTTCTTATTGGTTGGGTCGAAAATTATTATTTAAATAGTTATTTCCTCAGATAACAAGTATAAATTTCCGTTGTGAGTAGGATATATTATACATACACGTACTTAGAATTCACGTCAACGAAGACAAAATTAAAGGAATACAAAAGTTAGCAGTACGTTTCTAAAACAAAATAAGTTTTTTACTTTAAGACATTCAAATAATCAAAGAGTAATCCAATAATCTGCCACCATTTGCAGGGAAGCCGCAGAGGTATTCCAAGCAAGTTACAACAATTCTCCGAATCACAGTAGATATGTATGTATCACCACTATGGTGAACTTAATCACCGGTATATCCGGATGAAGGTCTCCCGGACCCTCCCGACGCCCGGCAGGGGTCACAGGGCGGACGGACGTCCCGCGTTCCCGCGATGGGCTGTGGGTCGCTTAGACCGGGACCTGCTGCCGGAGGCAGCCATCGTTCACTCGTGGCTGTCCTCTGCCCACCAGTTGGACGGGGTGGACGCCGAGGTTGGCCGCATCCGCAGTGCGTTGACGCAGATCTGCGATGCGGCCATGCCCCGGCGTCTGCCCCCGAGGAGGGCTGTCCACTGGTGGTCCCGGGAGCTGGCGGATCTCCGGGCTGCGTGTATTCGCGCCCTGAGGGCCTACACCCGCAGCTGGCGGCGGCATCATGACGTGGAGCGGGAGAGCCAGCTTTACGAGGGCTATCGCAATGCGCGGTCGGCCTTCAGGCTGGCCGTCCGTTCCGCCAAGGATGTCAGTCGGCAGGAGATGCTGGACGGTCTCGACCGTGACCCCTGCGATCGCCCCTATCGCGCGGCGCTGAGTAAGCTCCGTGGCGTCGACGCCCGCCGAGACGTCATTGCCCGTTGGGCAGTCCGGCTGGAGAGGTCTCAGTTCGGGGTGCGAATCGTGGAGGCCTTCCGGCTGGTGCTGATGCAGTGGTTGGAAAGGCGGCACGGGGTGCCTTCCGACTAGTGCAGGTGTTGACGGGGCATGGGTGCTTCGCCAAATACCTACACAAGGTCGTTAGGAGGGATAGTACACCGTCCTGCCACCACTGAGATTACGACGATTATACGGCGCAGCATACGCTCGAGGTCTGTGACGCTTGGGCAGAGCAGCGTCGTGAACTCGTCGCAATAATTGGTGCCGACCTGATGCTGCCGGCTATCGCCAGGGCTCTTATTCGTCTTTAAAGACATCCAAAAGCAATACAAGGGTTGGTAGTATTCGTAGCAGGTACCAGGTCGCAATACATCTCATTTCACATTTTGCATTTACATGTTTATCTTACAGTATCTATCTTCTCTTTACAGTACCTAGTAAAAGTGGCTATATAGTGTCTATCTTTTTCTTTGGTAGTTTATGGTATGGACATACTCTGTTCATTCTGTCGGAGGCGATAGAAATGCGGCGTGCAGTGTCATAACCCACCATGTTCACTCACCGATTGGGCCGGCCACTGGTTCCAATTCTTTGATATTCGTGACCTGGTATAGTATCTACTTGAACAGCACTTAAATCTCACAGTACAATAACATTCAGTAATGTATATTACCTAAATAGCTTAGTACCCTTATACCTAGCCGCGCGTCGGTAAAATCAAATATTCAGCTATATCTTAAAGCCAAATCCAATAAGGTGCTGATACCGGACTATTATTATACTTATATAAACAACCGTATTTGTAATTTATGTGAAAATTATTAAAACATTATAAACTCATTTGCAAAAAAAACGGGCGGTTTTGATTTTCATTCATATTTAAAAAGATACAATACCAAAAAGGTTTCAATCGTTTGTACACGTTACTGGCCGGTTTTAAAAATGCTGTGGTATTTAAAAAAGTACGTTCTAAATTCAATTTTTCATTTGATGTTCATTTTTACAGAAAACCCCTTTTTATCCTACATTTTTGGCGCGAAGTTCCAGAAGTTAACATCGACTTTCATAACTTTTATTCAATTTTTATCGATTAATTTCATATCCTTGACTGTCAAAGCTTTATTTAATGCTGTTTGGCTGTATCAAAAATGGTAGATAAAGTGGTAAAAGCTACCAAAATTATCGCGCTGCTTGAAGAGGGTTGCAGCCAATGTTTCGTGGCTAGGAGGCTAAATGTTAGTCGCTCGACAGTCCAAAGGACCTGGCAGCGATATCAGGAGACTGGTTCCGTCGAGAGAAGGCCTGGTTCTGGAAGAAAACCATGTACCCAACCACGGGATGATCGTTTTCTTGTGAGTCGCGCATTGAGAAATCGCAAATCTTCGTATGTGGATCTTAAGAACAACCTCCAAGAAGTAAGAAATGTGCATATTAGTCTATGGACGGTCAGGAGGAGGCTTCTCGCTGCCAATATACGCAGTCACCGCCCGGCCCGCGGCCCCAAATTACTCCGTGAGCACAGAGTTCACAGGCTTAGGTTCGCTAGAAATTGTGAATCATGGACTCAAGACGATTGGAATAGGGTTTTGTTCTCTGATGAAGCCAGGATATCTCTGTTCGGTGAAGATCGACGTCGGCGAGTGCTAAGAAGACAAGGAGAACGCTTTGCAGAGGCATGTTTCGAAGAAATCACACCTTATGGTGGGGGCTCTGTTATGTTTTGGGCAGGAATAAATTCAATGGATCGTACAGAGTTAGTCTTCATTGAAAACGGCTCACTGACTGGGCATCGATACATAACGGAAGTTCTAATTTCTCATGCACAACCCGCATTGGCCGCTCTAGGTGAAGACTCGATTTTTATGGACGACAATGCTCGCGCCCACCGATCCCGCGATGTTAATGCGTATGTGCAAGAGGTCGGCATTCGTCGTTTGGATTAGCCAGCTCGATGTCCCGACCTCAATCCCATAGAGCATGTCTGGGACGTTCTGAAACGGCGTGTGAGATCAGTACACCCGGCTCCGCAGACCATCAGAGAGCTGAAGAATGTGATTACTGCGGAGTGGGAACGTATTCCGCAAGCAAGTATCCGGGATATACTCGCTAGCATGCCCAGACGAATTCAAGCTGTGATTTTAGCTAGAGGGGGTCACACTCGATACTAAACATTTATCTGCTTTTACTTTATTAAAGAAAAACAAACAAAAAAACTTTTTTATTTTTACTTCATGAGCATATGCACTACTAGCGAATATACACTACTAGCGAGGTTTAGCATTATTTCCCATAAATTGTATCTAAATTTTATGAAATACTGATGAAAACGATTATTTTCTTATTAATTTAGCAAATTGTGTGGATAAAACTACCTATAATTATCAAACAAAGAAATATTAACATTTGAAATGGTTCATTGCTTAGGTGCCCGTTTTTTTTTGCAAATGAGTGTAGTATAAGGCATATGTTTCATCACATCATCATTACATCTCATATATGTACGTCCCACTGTTGGACTCGAGCCTCCTCCACAATAGGAGGGAAATTGACCTACTGGACCCACTGGTCAGACATGTTGGTATAGGGTTTTATTTGGAGTTTCCCTTTTCTTGTATCTATATTACATATTATATCCCTTAGTCGTCTTTTATGACACTCACAAGCAAAAAAGGGGGTGGTGAATTATATTCTTACTTCGTCACCACCCGGAAAATGCATATGTTTATATAGTATAAAATAGAAGTCTTTAAAAATACTATTTTAAACAAATATAATGTAGCGCCATCTTATAAGTCTTTAGATACTCGAATAGTTGCTATTTGACGTTAAGATAGTATAATATTAACATACGAGTACGTTTTACCTTTTATTAAATAGACAAAAAAATAAATTTGTGAAAGGTCATCATCATCATCTTGCTCTTATCCCCATTACTTGGGGTCGACGCAATACGTCATCTGTTTTGACATATTGCAAAAAGTTTCGGCAATGACTTTTATGACCGGCCGCCTGCCTGACGTCAACCCTCCTTGGGAGTGTAATCGTTGACCCAAATGGTACCAGATGGAGTTGGTCCGGGTCAATCTAGGGCTCTTAGTCATAAAAACGCTTTCAACAGTCTCCCTCACGAGACGTTAAAAGAGGCGCTCCGGTACCATGGAGTGCCTCCGTATCTTGGCAGGCTGTTGGAAGCGTACCTCGAGGAAAGGCACGTGCTCTGGGAGGAGGGTGACGGGCGTATACATCGCCATCGGGTGGAGTGCGGCGTCCCACAGGGCTCGGTTCTCGGTCCGATGCTGTGGAACGTCGGGTTCGACTGGCTCCTACGGGGTCAGCTCCTTCCTGGGATGGGGATTATCTGCTACGCGGATGACACCCTCGTCACGGTGAAGAGGGCGGACTTCCGGGGGGCTGTCCGATTGGCAGGGGAAGGAGTAGCGCTCGTCGTAGACCGGATTGGGATGTTGGGTCTGAGGGTCTCGCTGGACAAAACCGAGGCCCTCCTTTTTCATGGACCACGTCGAGGTCCCCCCCGAGGAGCACACATCAGTGTGTCTGGGGTTGCCGTGTCGGTGCAGGCCCATATAAAATATTTGGGTCTGCACCTAGATTCAAACTGGAATTTCGGGCCACACTTTGCCCAGCTCGTCCCTAGGCTCGTCAAGTCGGCCGCGGCGCTGGGAAGACTTCTGCCAAACACTGGCGGTCCCGGGTCGACATGCCGACGTCTCTACGTCGGCATCCTGCGTTCCATGGCACTGTATGGTGCTCCTATCTGGTCGGAGTCCCTCACCGTCCGCAACAGAGCCCTTTTGCGACGACCGCAGAGGGCTATGGCGGTGAGGGCCATTAGGGGCTACCGTACTGTGTCATGGACTGCAGCGACACTGCTGGCAGGCGATCCGCCTTGGCCACTGGTGGCGGAGGCGTTGGCGGAAGTGTACCGGTTCCGCGCCACAGCACGAGCCAACGGAGAGCAAGTGTCCATAAGGGGACTGGGCAGAGCCCAGGAAGTGGCCCGAAGGGAAGTAATCCGGCGGTGGAGGGAAGAGCTGGAGTCCGCCGTAGCAGGGCGGGGGACTGTGGAGGCGGTCGCGCCACATCTCCACCGCTGGCTCAGGAGAAGGCATGGCAGCCTTACATTTAGGATGGTGCAGGTGCTTACCGGACATGGGGTCTTCGGTAAGTACCTGCACAAAATTGGAAGAGAAGAGGCCCCAGGATGTCATAAGTGTGGCGCGGCAATTGACGATGCGCACCACACACTGGAAGTATGCCCCGCCTGGGGGCCTCAGCGCCACGTCCTGTCAACGGACATGGCAACAACAGACCTGTCGTTGCCGACCATCATCTCCAAGGTGCTCGGCAGCGACAGCTGTTGGTCGTCGATGGCCTCCTTCTGTGAGGCTGTTATGACAAGGAAGGAGGCCGCGGAGCGGGCACGCGAGGCGCTTGCGTCCGCTGATTCGCTCCGCCGGCGACGACCAGGGAGGAGGAGACGCCGCTATGCGCTCCTCCACCCACCACTTTGAATGATGACAGGATGTGGCCAGACGGCCAAGCGTTGGGGTGTCGGGGATAGAATGTTATCAGACGATCTCTCCAGCACCCCGTAAAAGCGCGGAAGGGGCCGCTGTGGTTTTAGTAGGTATTTCGGTCACTTCAGTGGCCGGCGAGTCCCACACACACTCCCCTGTCTGTAACCGGCGGGGGAATAGTGCGCAAATGCATTTCCACAGTGTGAAAAAAAAAAAAGGGCTCTTAGTCGTCTTTTACGACACCCACGAGCAAAGCAAGGGTTGGTAGTATTCGAAGCCGCTACCACGCAGCAATATTTTGAAAGGTAATATATTAATAAATTTGCCGCGTGGTGACGGAATAAGAATAAAATTCACCCTATCTTGCCCGTGGATGTCGTAAAAAGCGACTAAGGGATATACTATGCATATAACATCTAGCAAGAGTAGGAAGACTTGAAATCAAACCCTATATCAACCTATCTGACCACTGACGACAAGTCACCCTGCTCCAGTTGTCGGCCCAACGACGAAGGCGACGTGGGTACGGGTGGGTTATGGGCCCACCCGTCGTCCTTTCGTCGCCCCGGACGGACTGGACTGCGTGCGCGCTTACCATAGCCCACCCATAAAAAAAATACCAACCTATCTGACTAGCATGATATAGTAAGGTCAATTTCTCTCCTATTGTGGAGGAGGCTCGAGCCCAACAGCGGGACATATATGAGCTGAGATGATAATGATGAATAAAGGCAAAAAATAAAAATGTCCAGTGAAGCATAGTCATAGAGGTATTCAATCTTAAAATAGCAGTCAGACTTGTTTCGCTCGTCAATACAACGCCCTTAATAGCTCTACACATTACTATCCAATTATAGGTGTTAACTATTGACGAGTATGTTGTTATGCCATCGCTGAGAATCTATACCAATAAATAAAATTGGAGTGTCTGTTTGTAATGTCAAAATAATAGGCTTTTTTCATGCTCACACGGTTATTTGCACGACACCTATGCCTAAAATAGCAAAGAAAAAATTTTTGTCTGTCTGTCTGTCTGTCTGTTTGTTCCGGGTAATCTTCAAAACGGCTGGACCGATTTCAAAAATTCTTTCACCAATGGAAAGCTATAATATCAGGGCGTAAACTAGGCTATATTTTATCCCGGTATTCCCACGGGAACGGGAACTACGCGGGTAAAACGA
This sequence comes from Lymantria dispar, assembly GCA_032191425.1. NCBI lineage: Eukaryota > Metazoa > Arthropoda > Insecta > Lepidoptera > Erebidae > Lymantria > Lymantria dispar. Next base: position 28,152,391 of record CM063449.1, on the reverse strand, counting down.
CTATAACCTATAACCGAAGCGAAGCGAGGGCGGGTTGCTAGTTAAAGTATAAAAATTGTATATATTTCAATAATTACAGTACAAAGGCGCTTGTTTGCACGGTTTTCAATGTTCTAGGCCAGTTGACTGAATATTTAGGGTACACTTCATTCTGGTTCGGCTATCTCAATATGCTAAAAATAAATTTCAAATATTAAGAATGATCTGATCTATTCATTTGTTTCGGGATCATCATTATTATCTCAGCTCATATACGTCCCACTGCTGGGCTCGAGCCTGCTCTACAATAGGAGGCAAACGTACTATACCGTGCTTGTCAGACAGGTTGTTATAGGTTTTTGTTTCCAGTTTTCCTTCTCTTGCATAAATGTTATATGCATATTATATCCCTCAGTCGTCTTTTACAACATCCACAGGCAAGATAGACAGTGGTAAATTATATTCTTATTCCGTAATATAATACACGGAGAAAATGCCATACTCTATAATAACTTAATGATATTCACGGGCTCTGATATTGGATGCTAGCTTAAGCGATAATATGTTGATGACCGCAGAGAGACGAAGAGACGACCAAATATTAATATTAATAGATTTCACAGGCACAGACGAATGAGTTCGTTTTGATATAATGAAGGTATTAAAAGATCGTGGTTTATGACTATTACTACTAACGGTACTAGTTTCAAGGAGGGTTATAAATTTAGCCAAAACATTGTACTTTTGTCTTTTTTTGTTCTTCTTTAATTACGCCTATGGATATACTGCTCCTAATGTTGTGGACCTAAATTGAGGGGTAAAGTAGAATTTGAATTTGAATCACCAACACCGTAGAAATTCTAAATGTCGAGTTCAGCAGGAGAGGTTATAGCATCCAGTTTCTGGGACACTGAAGGAATAATTATGGTGGGATTGATTTTTGCCATATATTCCACTTTGAAAACTCTAAGTAAAAATTAGTACTTAAGTATTTTAAATGAAAATAATAAAGATTTGACAGTATTATAAATGAAAATATTAAAGGTTTGACAACAGCTATTTAGCAACAGAATGGTTACTATAGCAGCGTTTTAAATGCCAACGGTTACTTTAGTAATATCAATCAAGAGTTACCATGGATTGGAATCAATTGGCATGATAGATAAAAAAAATATTTTACATAGGATTCTACGCCTTTCTTAATACGCGTACGTAGACGCATACTAAGAAAGGAGTACTTATGCAAAATTTTAAGTAAATCGCACTCATGGTTTCGGAGATCTTATGATCAGTGAGATGAAAACGGTTAAGAAATATTTTCGAGTATATTTTAAAAGTTTAAAATAACTTTGAAAAGTGGAAAACATCGTTTTTATTTCTGAAGAGCCATTATCTCTCGTACTTAAATTCATTTGTTATTCCACCGTAGATGGCATTCGGCTTAGAGTCATTTGGCTCCATGCCAGAGCTCCATTGTGTATCCATTGAAAGGGATTGGCGATTGTTTCGCATCCACATAGTGGCTGTATAATATAAAGATTAGTTATACTCGGTAACAATATATAAGCGTAGTTTAGTTGTAATATTTGGGTACCTACAGAAAGTGTCCTAAAACTTCATTTTGACACACTCATTTAGATGTTGGAATACAACAGGGCTTTCAGCAGATATCGAGATATTTTTAAGTTTTTATATTTAGTCTGATAGATAGTGGTAATTGTTTAGAACAATAAATTACGATTACCTTTGTCTTGAAGACCGCACGAGTAAATTTTTGAAGTCTATAGGCAAAGACTTCAAAAATTAAATAGTGACAAAAACATCATCAGGAGAAAATTTGCATGTTTGACAGTTCCTAATGGCTCGGAAATACTTTAATGCGTGTTATTTTTCCTTCGGATTATAGAGAAACAATAGACGCCAAGTATAACAATTGATACTCTATTGTACATGATTAATTGATTAGACTAGAAGATGACCTTGATGCTATTTAGAAAAGCTTAGAATTAGAAAATTTCCAGACTTTATATTTAGTACGAATTTGACTGAATTAAAAATAAGGAATAATTCCTTTTTTTTAAAGGGCGGTTTGATGCTAATATACCTTAACAAATTATTATAATTTTTGTGTTGCAATATTATAATTGTATTACTAATTTCCATATAAACACGTAAAATGGTTAAGCGTTAATTTGCCACAAAACCTATACGTGCATATAAAGTAAGTTTGATTTTTTATAATACATTTCTCTCTTGTCTTCGTCTCTATTAAACTCTAGTTTCCCATTGTATTCTTAGCCATTGAATCGCGTTGGTTCTGCGAAAAAATCATGAAATCCCTATGCTAAAAATATCTGTAAATTATTTTAAAAAATCTCAACAACACGAAGTCCGAGTCTATTGCTCAAATGATTGTACCGGGCAAGGGATTCGAATGTTATTACTTGAAAATTAAATGCTTTAGTGTGATATATACATATGTGTGTTGTGTTACCTCTACATCTATCTGCCTTAGAGAATAAGTTGTGGTAATAATTGTAAAATAAATCCTTTATACAGTGTATTCCAAACAAAAGATTTTAATAGATAACACCTTACACAAGGAAATAAATTCTTGCGTCATGGGGATTTTATAAATATGCAAAAATATTTGCACAATGAATTGTCCTCTCGTAGGATCGATATAACATAATGATGTACAGACGGTAACGTCGTTATGGCTGAATGCGTGGAGGACCTTGGCACCATGGTTACCGATCTTATTAGGGTATTCCAACTAGTAGGTTTACGAATGAACATGGACAAAACGAAGGTCATGTCATATGCCTGTGTTTCACGTGCCGATTCTAGTTGGCAAGAAGTTTCCCGAAGCTGTCAATCAATATGTTTACCTTGAATTAAACAGTCCAGTTAGGTAGATTCAATCCAATTCGGCTAGATATCGTTCAGAAAATTTGGAGGATCTTCTCATTCGATATACCTCAGTGTCTGAAAGCACTGATCTACGACCATTGTGATCCACCAGTGATAACTTACGTCACAAAAACCCTCTGGTCCCTAAATGTAGGCCTCATAACCCAAGTCAAAGTCATTCAGCGTGCAATGGAACAGGCTATGCTTGGGATTTTTCTGCGAGATAGAATGCAAAATACGGCAATCCATAAAAGAATGGGTGTAATCGACATAGGACGTAGTATTAGCACGTTGTAAAAGTTGCTGGGTGTCGTTGGATGTAGGCGGCATAGGAAGCTACTTCGTGGTGAAACATGAGGGAGGCCTACATCCAGCAGTGGACAGTGATAGGCTGAATGATGATGAGTGTCGATAAGCGAAGTGCAGTCATGATTTTTTTTGGTAATATAACAAAAGCATATCTAAAACATTAGCTTCTAATCTTCAGGTACTTTGTAGAAGTTTTCGTGTAATTTGATCGCGTGATCAAATTTAGTTTCAAATATAGCTAGGCCCTTATAACAATGCATTGATTGTTAATTAAAATATCATTACAAACATCATTACCAAAGAGTTACGTTATAGAATAGTGAAAATATTTTTTTTTACATTTAAAGGAATTAAACTATTGCTGTATGGTGGTTATGAATATTACCAACCCTTATATTGCTCGCGATTGTCGTAAAAAGATGACTAAAAACTTTACACCGACCTGTCCATTGCTTCTGATGCCGTCTGGTCAACAATTAAATCGCCAAGAAGGGTTGATGTCAGGGAAGTGGCCGGTTATAAAACTAATGCCATTTTTTTGCACTATGTACATCTTCCTGTCATTTCCGTATGGTGACGGACTAAGAATACCTACAATTCACCACTCCCTATCTTGCCCGTCGATGTCGGAAAAGACGACTATGAGATATAATATGCACATAACATCTATGCAAAAGAAGGAGAACTCGAAATGAAACTCTATACCAACATGTCTGACCAGCATGGTATAGTAGTTCATACTCCCTCCCATTGTGGAGGTGGCCCGAGCCTAACAGTGGGACGTATCTGAGTTGCAATGAGGATGATGACATTTTGAGTGGACTCCAAGTAACAAGACCTCAAGGATAAGAGCAGGTGATGATGAAGACCTAAAGGAATTAAATCATCATTAAAAGATTTCAAATGTTAAGTATGATCTGAACTATCCATTTATGTTTCGGAATCATTATCATCATCACGGCTCAGGAACGTATGTTGTACTGCTGGGCCCTACCCTCCTCTACGATGAAAGGGAAATCGACTTACTATACCACGCTGGTCAAATGTGTTAGTATAAGTATTTATTTCGTGGGCGGGATCCATGACCGCCCGACTTAGGGCCCTTCTGTGGCGTCCACAGAAGGTCATGGCGGTCAGGATCATCCGCGGGTACCGCACGGTGGCGACGGCCTATTGGCCGGGACTCCCCCGTGGGACCTGGAGGCGGAAATGCTCGCCGACTTGTATCGGCGGGTGTCGGGGGTGCGCGGAGGGGGCGGTGTTGTTTCCTTGAAGGAGCTCACCGCCTGGCGCGTCGACGCCCGCCGGGACGTCATCGCCCGTTGATCAGACCGGCTGGAGGGGCCTCGATACGGTGTTTGGACCGTGGAGGCCTGCCGGCCGGTGCTGATGCAGTGGTTGGAAAGGCGGCACGGGGTGCTCTCCTTCCGACTCGTATAGGTCTTGACGGGGCATGGATGCTTCGGCAAGTACCTGTACAGGGTCGCTAGGAGGGAGAGAACTCCGTCCTGCCACCACTGCGATTGCGACGAGGACACGGCGCAGCATACGCTCGAGGACTGTGCCGCTTGGGCAGAGCCGCGTCGTGAACTCGTCGCAATCATCGGTGCAGACCTGACGCTGCCGACCATCGCTAGGGAGATGATCGGCAGCATCAGGAATTGGGACGCGGTCGCAGCCTTCTGCGAGGCAGTTATCTCGCAGAAGAAGGCGGCGGGTCGCGAGCGCGAGGAGCACAGCCTCGATGATGCGATCCGCCGCCGACGACTGGGGCGGCGCAGGCGGGAGCACCTGCGTGCAATGCCGCCCAAGCCGAGGCCGCGGGTGATGTGACCGGGGATTAGTCCGTCACCCGCCGAGAGGCCGACCGCGTGAGGAAAGACCGACGCCCTCCCCGAGGGGGGGACGTCGGTCGATGGGAGGGTACCCCAGGTAGGGGGTATTCCGTTGGGCCGACCACTGATGACAAGTAACCCTGCTCCAGTGGTCGGCCCAACGACGAAGGCGACGTGGTGTTCGGGTGGGTTGCGGGAGCTGTGTGCTTAAGCCCCTCTGTCGCCCCGGACGGAGTGGTGCGGAGGCGCGCCGACCGCGACCTAACCCAAACAAAAAAAAAAAAGTATAAGTATTTATTTAGAGTTTTCCTTCTCTGGCATAGATGTTATACGCATATTATATCAGTAGTAATATTTCAACAGCCACGGGCAAGATCCTTAGTCCGTTGACACAAGGCAAATGGAATGCTAGCGCTAAAATTAATATACATTGTTGATTAACAAAACATTTAAATCAAGAATAGCTATGTGGTCCTCTTTTTTAAATACACATATTTTTGAAATGGAGAATGGAAAATGAAACTCACTACTTGTCTATCTCTTTATGATACACACAACAAAACTGCAGGATAATGGAGACTAGGGAGCCGCATTCTCCTGGGAGACTTATAACACCAACCAGGATCACTAATTCGTCTGCAAACCATGGCGGTTATAAGATTACTAGCTTCTGCTCGCGACTTCGTTCGCGTGGTATAGATACTTTGGGCTAACGTCAATTTTAATCTAAGACTTTGTTTACGTAGCAGGTGAAAGGTATTTTTTAATAATACGATTCTATCACACATGATTTTTGGAAAAATTTTGACGTTTACGTAGCGGAAGCTCTCAAAAAAAAAACCCATTTTGGAACATTCTGCACTGGTGCTCCGCTCTTGTTGGTCTTAGTGTGATGATATATAGCCTATAGCCTTCCTAGATAAATGGGCTATCTAACACTGAAAGAGTTTTATAAATCGGACCTGTAGTTCCTGAGATTAGCGCGTGCAAACAAACACACTCTTCAGCTTTATATATTAGTAAGTATAGATAAACTTTCGCGAGAGCTATATATGACGATGGTATAATGGATGGATAGAAATAACATTTTTTTGTAATTTATAGTCTCTATCTCTATGTATATATAATACATCAAACTATTGATTCAATCGACTGCACTATTGACTTAGTGATCTAAACAGTGACCTCACATTCCCAGTATCGTACGTTCGATCTGTGTGGGATCCTAAAAAAATATTATGATGAACCTGGGATTACTTGGCCTGTTAATTGTGTTGAGGTGCCGCGGAGTTAATGTGATCATACGATCTCACTTGCACCCCGTAAAAACGCGGAAGGGGCTGCTGTGGTGGTCTATAAATTGTAAATTTGGAATGACATAAACAAATCTGCAACATGCAGTATTGTCTTTACAAAACAATAATCTTAATATTTGTGACCTCTAAGATATAACTTAGTCTAGTAACTGTGAACGACTTTCAAGTACAGCGGTTCGAATTAATTGCTGCAGCAAGCCTCTATCTGTGTGACGTCAGTGCTAGTGGATAATAAATAACATATAACGACAGCAACAGCTGGATCTGAGCCAGATGCTGTTACTTCAGAGGGAGAATTTTAAAGTAAAACTTTCTTGCGGATTCCTTTATGGGCTGAAAATAAGATAAGAAGACAAAATCGTATTAAACGGGTTCTACTGTATATATTAATTATGAAACGCAAATGACATAATTAAGACATTATATATCTATAAATATCAGTCTGGGTTCTTCGACGGGAATAGGGAAGTGTGTTCTTGAATTATATTCATTTGATAATTTTTTTAGTGTTTTAAGTGGTATATTGAATAATTTGGCTGATATTTTATGTAATATAATACAGTTAACGTGCTGAAGTGTAGTGAATATAATATAATAGTTACGGTGGTTTACGGGTATTTTCATATCGGCATTCCCTGAGAAATCATTAATTTGGTTTTTAGCATCTAGTTAATGGTTACGACTTGACTTACTGACGAACGAAGACTGTTAATAAGCTAGTCAATATGAAGAAATATTAAATAATATGTGAAGAAAACTGTAGATACTTGACTGTATGGGCTCTGTTTTCTTTGTCTGTCCGAATGAACAAACAGAACAAAAAATATCTATTTCAGTCTACTTAACTTGTCACTATATTGTCACGAATCTTCTCGAGGAAGCGAGAAATTGGTCGTCTTCATCTTCTTCTTGTTTAAGAGCGTTATCAGTAATAAGCGGCCGTAAACAAAAAAATGTGGTTTTTTGAGGACCGGTTACTCGTTAATGATAATAGTTTACTAAAAACTATTATAAACACTACATTAAACACATCTTTATATTGTATTTGTATAGAATTATAACTCAATATCGTAACTATTTCATTAAAAGGCAAGGGTATTTTGAACTTCAGTTCATGAGATTTTACGAAAACGCTGAGTTTTGAAGTTCAGGTACGAATAAATCATAAATCGTAGCAGGTCGAAAAAAAAATTGTAGATGATAGGAAAAACACTGTTCTTGTTTTTGTATAAAATTAAATTCAAAATTTCTTCCAGTTAAAACTAAAAAAAAAAATTCCCTAAGATAAATTTGACGAAAATGGCTCCTGTGAAACATTTAATTTTGCGAATAGTACTAACCTTGGTATATTTAAAAAAATATATACTATTTGTACGACTATTGTAGAAGCCGCAAAAAAAAAACCAAAATGAAATATGAATATTCACCCTCGTAATTAAATTTTAAATATTACTATAAATTGAACGGCATAATTGTTCATAAGCCATCAGCGCTCACCCATTGCCCGCGTTAAGCTGTCAAGCGACCAACAGCTATACACATAAAAAAAAAAGCTCATAAGCCAGTCGTGCGCTGGCGCTCAAAGGAGTAGGTCTATATCGCTCGCGTTCTCGCCGGCAGCGCAGGAGACGACGATACGAACTTGAGCGTATACTGCGTCTGATCAGTTTTGATTCGTAAGTATTTATTACTACCTAATTCTGTTAATTACTTTCATGGGATCTCTATTAAGAATAATATAGAATCCTTTTACGTTTTAAGGGATGGATCGAAAAAGTAGATTGTATCTTGGGGACAAAATCGGTTACAAGGCGAGGAAAAAGAGAACAAACGAGAAAATGTAAGGTACTTAAAGATTTAAAGGAGTAAACGAAAAAAAATTGAGCCGTCGCTCAGGACGCCTGGCAGATGTGAAACATCTAAATTATTTTGTACAAGTATATATATGCATTAAAGAACAGATTACGACAGGAACTAATATGGCATAAAGTATTATTAAAATATTACAATTTATATTATTATTTGAAATATTACACAACAATAATAACTAATTCACTGCACAGTCGCTTACGCACAACATCGGGTCGCTCCGTCTTCCTCACACATTACTACGTAGTTCAGTGCGATGTAGAAAATGAGTGGTAGGACCACACTGTCGACAGTTATCTGTCTACAGCCGCGGGCCGGTCCGTCCGGGGCAGTACCACACTCTCGCAGAAAATCGACGTCTGAGTAGTAGCGATTTGTTACTGCGCTTCGTTCGGTGAGCGAGAGAGCCGGAAGCCCCACTTTCTGAGGGTGTTTGCGTGTGGAGGGTTTTCGTGGTGCCCTTGGTATCACCGAGCCTCAATGCACGCATTCACACTCCCTTCACTTTCTTCGCGGTAGGCAACGGCCTTGTAAAGGTCCATGAGCGGCAGCAACACTTATCATCAGGTGTACTGTTTGCTCGTTTGCCACCGTTTGCAATAAAAAAAAAAAAAAACACCAACCCACTTTGCCTCCAGCGACGCCCCAAGCCGAGGTCCGTTTCCACAGGGGGAGCCCTTGGGCGATGTCACTTAGTATACTTTCATCGGGTTGAGAGCTCTCAGCGCTCATCTATAGTCCGCCTCAAGCTGTAAAAGCCATCTGCGGCTATCAGCTGTACACGCACATAAAAAAGATGAGGTTAGGGCGAAGCATGGTGTTAACGCCACGTGAAGATCATGTTCACCCTCGCCTATAGATGTTTCACATCAAAAATAAATCATAATGGAACATTTATGCAGCCTCATCTTCTGGGGATTATCATCTAACCCAAATTTAATACAATTTTTTCATAGAGAATCATTTTCTTCTTGTAGGTACTATATATATAATTTTTCCATAGAGAATCATTTTCTTCTCGTACCTACTAGCGATAAATTTGTACTAGAATGTGGGTCAAAATTTAAAAACTAATTTTTGTAGCAGGTAGATTTAAATCTCTGACTTGACTTGTTAGACATCATTGTTAGACGTCCGTCTGAGGGCTCTTTTGTGGCGTCCACAGAGGGCCATGGCGACCAGGGCCATACGCGGCTACCGCACGGTGGTGACATAGGCAGCATGCCTCTTGGCCGGAACTCCGCCGTGGGACCTAGAGGCAGAGATTCTCGCCGAGCTTTACCGGTGGGTGTCGGTGACGCGAGCCGCAGGTGGCATAGTCTCAATCAAGGAGATTGCCGCCTGGCGGGTCGAACCCGCCGTGACGTCATTGCCCGTTCAACCGTCCGGTTGGAGAGGCCTCGGTACGGTGTCAGGATCGTCGAGGCCTTCCGGCCGGTGCTAATGGAGTGGTTGAGTCAGCAGCACAGAGCGCTTTCCTTTCGACTGGTGCAGGTATTGCCGGGGCACAGTAGCTTTGCTAAGTACCTTCACAAGGTCGTTAGGAGGGAGAGCACACCGTCCTGCCACCACTGCGATTGCGACGAGGACACAGCGCAGCACAAGCTCGAGGTGTGTGCCTAGTGGACAGAGAAGCGCCGTGAACTCGTCGCAATCATTAGTGCCGACCTGACGCTGCCGACCATCGCTAGGGAGATGCTCGGCAGCGTCAGGAGCTGGGACGCAGTCGTTGCCTTCTGTGAGGCCGTCATCTCACGGAAGGAGGCGGCGGATCGTGCGCGATAGGAACTCCTGTTTGGTGACATGCTCCGCCGCCGGCGACTTGGGCGGCGCAAGCGCGAGTACCTGCGCCAGATGCAGAGAGGCTTACCGCGCGACGGTGACCGACGTCCCGGGACAGGGACGTCGAGAGCTGCGAGTACCCGAAAGGGTATTCCGTCGGGCCGACCACTGAGGACAAGGAACTGGTGGTAGGCTCAACGACGAAGGCGACGTGGGTACTGGTGGGTTATGGGCCCGCGCGTCGTCCTTTCGTCGCCCCGGTTGAAATGAACGGCGTGTGCGCTTACCATAGCCCACCAATAAAAAAAGACATCATAATCCGCCATGAACGCTGTAAAGTGTTCGAAACGTCGGGCAATCAACAATCAAATACAAACGTGATAAATTCTGTAAAATAGTTTTATTTACAAAGTTGTACTCTGCGCCTATACTTTACTATTTCCTATACTTTACATATTAAGAATACAATGTTAACGATTTTACTGTTATGATTTTTTAAAATTTACATTATGTTGATTTTTGAAAAGCTCCTACTTCTCTGAAGAATATACTAGAGATTCAATATAAGCGCCAAGACTCAAGACTGGTTGTTCTATGAACTCTACGCGTGTGTATAGTGCATTAGTGTGCGTCGATATCGGAACGTAGCAGAATACCTAAACCGCACACAGCGCGTTTACCGATAACTCTCTTAATGGCACTGATCTGCAATAATATGAGCTATTGGTACCAAATCGAGTTATTATATTAATTTTCATGTCTTTAGTCTTCGTAATTAGTCAGTCGTTAGCATTGATTTGGTGCCGATAGCCAAATCATGCTTCCTCTGGGTATCTTGGCAGAATGTGAAAATGCACGCAATTCGCTATTATATCATGTTCACTACATTTCAGCATATTATCGACATTATATTACAAAAAATATCAGCAAATTTATTCAATATTACAATGTAAAACACTAAAATAATCAAAAAAATATAAAAACGGGCGAGTATGTCAAAATATCTTATGTCATGTAGCGCTTTTAAATTTTATTCATTATTTTAGTGTTTTACAGTGTTATATTAAATAATTATGCTGATATTTTATGCAATATAATGCGAACAAAATGTTGAAATGTAGTGCATAGGATGTAATAGTAAATTGCGTGCATTTTTATATTCTGCCAAAATTCCCAGAGGAACCATGGATGGGTTGTCAGCACCTAACCAATGGTAACGATTAAGATGAAATACGACTAAGACTAAAGACGTGAAGAATATATATTATAACTCGACACTGGCACCAATAGCTCACAGTTGTAGCTTATTGCCATTACTCAAGAAGGAGAAGAAATTGATCTGCTACGTTGGTCCAGAGGAATGGCATAGAGTCTTATTTCGACATTTGTTTCTCTTTCAATAATGTTATCTATTCACATAGGTACCTTAGTTGTCTTTTCTAAAATCCTCGGCAAGTGTGAAATCGTATCCATACGAAAAGATTTGCCATTATGGAAAATATCGTATCTCATAGATAATTATATACACAAAATATGTAATATGAATCTTAGGGTGAGTCAACGGTTTTGCAAATATAACCAATACAAATATAAGCTACACTTAAAGCAACCATTTGTAGACCGCAGAAATAATTATCCCGTCGGGATGGCATGAATAAATAAACCGAGGATTCTGGTTGTTATCTATTTTAGAGTCCATATTGAAATCTTTCTTTTTCTGTAATAATTAGCAGTTGCAATGAAAGTCCGTGAAAATTATACGCGTACCACAAGTAATGAGATGAGAAAAGAGGTTTTGTCAAATGAAATTTATCAATTTACAAATTTTGAAATAATTACTTCTATTAATTAACTAAAGATTAGAACTTTAATAAAATATTTTCAGAATACACTATTTTTCATCATCATTTCAATCCTCAAGTCTCATTGTCGGGCTCTGGCCTCCTCCGCCAACGTGTTGCCATAGGGTTTTATGTCGAGTTTTCCTTTTCTTGCATTCATGCTATCTGCATATCATATCCTTTTGTCGTCTTTTACGACACCCACGGGCAAGAGAAGGTGTGGTAAATTATATTCTTATTCCGTCACCACACGCACAACACTATTTTTAGTGTGGTTAACACCCACAGGCAAGATAGGGTGGTGAGTTGTATTCTTATTCCGTCACCACACAGATATTGAATTAGGTAATATACAACCACTAATCTATCAGCCCATCATCGTCTATTACTGGATATGGGACTCCCTGCGATAATGCTACATCAGAAAATCCTATGACCCGTGGCAATTGATTTTATAGAGTCAATGCGATTTTTAAAACTTAATCAGTCTACCTGTTCAAATCCTTTGTGTTGTTCGATCCGTGTTCTTTTCCAGAGTTTTTAATTATTCGAAAGATATGGTTTATTTACCATATTTATTTATTATACCATTTCAAAGTGTTAATTCCTTAATTATATAAGATACGCTCGTCGTTCTGTGATGTCTTGTATACCGGATTATAGCTTATAAAGAAGTCTAGAGCATACGCTATACGACTGAGCTACCATAAGATTTGAGAAATATCACAACACCAACAAATAGAAGCCACATTTCTGTAGTATGAAAAATATCCTTTCTTTTATCCTAATAACCTACATTTTGACGATATTCCACCACTTTCTTAGTTGTTGGCGGGACAGATCTCACCGTACTTCCCTCTATGTAACAGAAAGCCGGGGTAGCCTCCATAATGTGTCCTACACCGCCGTCTGCCATTTGTGATAGTCATTGGCACCTTATATATTCAAGTTCATCTGATAGTCCGATTGTAAAATTCGGGCGATGTCTTTCATCAGGTTATGCGAATAGACATCAAGGACTTATTCCCTTTTTTAACTTTATCACACATCCAGGCTCAAAATATAGTATATACTATTGTTTTCTTAGTTAGTGCATCAAACAGTTTGACAGGACAAAGAAATTGACTTCAATTTTAATAATAGTGTCAAAACAAAAAAAGAGTACCGAGTTTACTAAATCAAATGCATCCATCGCCCCTTGTTAATGTAATATGTTATATCTTATGGCTAGCTATATATAAGACTTACCTGTAAGAAAACGTGTAGTATAGCTTGGGGATCGCCGCCACCGAGACGGGCTGCACGCGCGCCTGCCAGCAGTACACGCATGCAAAACGGAGCCGCGAAGCAAAGCCTTCTCTCCCACGGAGACCATGCTCGCATCGCCTATACATAATACCATATACACTTAAAAGACATACCTATATACCTTAGTTGTAGAGAGATGATTTACCTCATCGTTACTTGGTGTCGCCATCGATAAATGTTTATATAAATTCTATTCCTAGAGTTTTGAATACAAAAAATAGACACATGTATACTGAAAACTTGGTGCTACTTTGTGTTGCTTGATAATGCTGTGTGGTGACGGCTACGAATATTTCATTGCTTGTGGGGGTTGTAAAAGAAGCCGCGCGACCGATATAAAATTGCTAGATTGTTTGCACCACAATCCATTGTCTATGAAGAGTTTTTAACTGAATGTCAAGAAAGATGGGATTCATCATCGAAAGGCCGTCATCTTTATCTATTTTTTCCATGCATCCGGAAGCGCCTGGAGAATGTGTGGCTGGAGGTTGACCATTTTGTGGCCCAATTTTTAACTAGCCATGGCAACTTTAAAAGTAAATTATTTTCTTTTAAACTCGTACCTTCACCACTATGTCAATGTTCCACATCTGACCACGAGTATGACCAATCAGCACATCACATTCTCTGGGAGTGCAATCTCTAGCGAAACGAGCGTAACCTTATGTTAAACAGTTTGCAAGTCACCTGTGGGGTAGTATACTATACGGACCTTGTAGCAACTCGAGAAAATTTCCGTGCGTTCATGCGTTTCTGCCATACCTACTGTAGCAATCAATCTTAACGCTCACATATAGGCCCTGTTAAGCTCTTCCGTATCCGTGGTGCCATACTGCTGCGCTTATCGTAGCTGTACACCTCTTTACTTATTGACTGAATAGTCATTCTGTTTGCCTGTCGCCCGCTTTGCCTAGGAGGGAAGTGGAATCTCTCTTTCCAACTCCTCCTCTTTAATCTTTTCTGATTAAATTTGTTGCGGGTCCCAAGATAATTAAAATCATATCCCGGGACTGAATGAGGGTCAAACCTCGGAGTCATTTATGGAGACCATTGTGGATCCTGGTTTACAGAAGTTACAATGGTGGGAATGTGTGGTAAGATTAGTCCCAAAAAAAAAATTCATATTATAATCCCTTATTCGTCTTTTACGACATCTAAGGACAAGATAGGGGGTGGTGAATTGTATTCTTACTCTATCAACATACAGAAAATTCAAAGTGTATATAGCCTATACTTAACTATTACTTAGTACATGATGGCTGCAAGATAGAAAGTTTTATGGGATGAGTCTGTCTGTGCTTACAAAGTAATTACCTTATAAAGTCCGAGCAAACTACCGAGACAGTAGACGGTGAGTGCGGTAAATTTCAGCAACGTCGGTGCACAATATACAGTTGCGGTCACCATCGGGATCGCACCTGTAACAACCAAGATACTATGTGCTTAAATTCAAATTAAAAAGAAAGAATTTATATTCGTGATGAGATAATTATGTAATTCTTACAACGGCGGTGTGTTAGTCAAATTCACAAAATGAGTGTGATACGTCAACATTACAATTGTGGGATATTAAATCTTTATATCTTTATATATATATATATTTCTTGTGTATGTGTGTATGTCACAGAACTCCTCCTAAACGGCTGGACCGATGTTGATGAAATTTTTTGTGTGTTGTGTCTGAACAAAAAATTTGATGAAATGAAATGGGTTCGAGAATGGTTTAGATTCACAATTGGACTCGGTAAGTGGCGCTGCTGTCGATTTCAAGGAGAATTTCTTTTATTTTATTTGAACAGAACAAAGTCTGTTGGGTCAGCTAGTCTTTATATATATATTTCTTGTGTACGTGTGTATGTCATTGTCACTGAACTCCTCCTAAACGCCTGGACTGATGATGATGATTTTTTTTGTGTATGTTCAAGGGGATTCGAGAATGGTTAAATTCACAATTGGATCCAGTAGGTGACGCTGCTGTCGATTTCAAGGAGTATAATACCTTTTATTTTATTTGAACAGAACAATGTCTGATGGGTCAGCTAGTATAATATAAACCGTTTCGAGCCACTTTGGACACCGCAATAATTTAAAATCCATTTGAACTAAACACTTGCTATTTCCATATTCTTGAAAGACTGTTCTAATCATCGAATCTTGAATTTCTCAATAAAAAACCTCTTATTAATTACGGGTATTGTCGTTGGCAAATGTCTATTTTTTAAAAGCTTTTATTTAACTTGCAATGTACGTATGTATGTATGTATGTTTGTTTGGGTGGAATCTTTGAACTCAATTTTGAAGTAGATATCTTCAAGCGATTGAGCTGAAATTTTGTATACACGTTTAGTTTGGATGACAATGTACGATATGGTATGTGACATCATTCTAAATCCTATTGGATTTGTGAATAATCTAGTACCAATTTAATTATGTAAATTGATCTGCTAAGTTTATTATATTTTCAATTTCAATTTAATTAAATACGGATAGGTAATTAAAGCTCGCGACAAGTTTTAGCTGACAAAGCTGACAAACTATTTTCTTCTTTTTAGAGCGTTTAAATAAAAGCTTTTTTTAAAAAAGGTTTTTTCTTTTTAATTTATTTACCACTGACTGATTCACTCATTAATTTGTCTTACTTGCAAGTAACTTAGCATCATAAAATTTGACAAAAAGCAATGTGATACAGCTCAGATAAAATTAAAATATTAGTATTAAAGAGTCGTCATTCAACTTATTTCTTTGTTTATTTGAATAAAATGCATATGTATTTTAATGTTTTTGATGAAACGAGGTTTTTATTCGCTATATAGGCGAAGAAAATATGAATTTCGTTTTTTGTATCACCTGTAAGCTATATATTCAGAAGTTGTGAGATTAATATATCATCGCAGCCCACATACGTCCCACTGTTGGGCTCGGCCCTGCACCACAATGGGAGAGACTTTGACATACTATACCGCGCTGGTCAGACGTGTCAGTATAAGGTTTCATTTCGAGTTTTCGTTCTCTTGCACACATGTGAAAAGAAGGAAAACTCGAAATAAAATCCAAATAGTAATACTTAGGGATATAGGTACAGATACAGATAAATAATGCTATGTGCATATTATACCCCCTTAGTCGTCTTTTACGACATTCACGAGCAAGATAGGGAGTAGTGAAAATTAATAACCCATAAATAATATACGCGGTATAAAATCATTTTAAGCAATTGAGAAACGTTATGCACGACAGGCAACTGTGATCTAAGAAGCTTTGGGCAGATTTAGTTTTTAATTAGATCTCGTTTCTTTTATTAACGAATCCGTTTAGGAACTTGGCCTTCTTTCACATTTATGCTTTTGTTCGGATCTATATTAAACTATTTTACGCGAATCATACGAAAACGGTATAATTGTACGAGATGAAAGAGTCCTTTAATAAAATGTGGGTTGTGTGACTGGTTGAGTATTCTTTTAATTAATTTTACAGTTTATCGGTTTAGGTGATTGTAATCTTCTTTTCTAGTAGAGCACTTCAGAGTACTGCCTACTTTTATTTATTTTGGGCTTTATATTGAGTGGTCAGCACTAGAAATGTTTGTAAAACATATTCAGTCTTTGATATAGCAGTATTACGTCATAAATTATTTTAGTTATTCCTTTTAGCCCCATAAAAGATTAATAATCTTTTAGGAGGTTTTATCTTAAAATTTTAACCAAAATTTTACGGGAAAAAAAGATCAAATCGAATATTGAAACAAAAAAAAATCTAGCTACTATTTTTTTTGGCTTTTAGTAGCTAATGAGTTTTTGCTAGTCTTACAACGAGTGGTAGTCATTAATTATATTTGCCATTATTCATTTCATATCGTTAGGTATTATCCTCATACTCTGTACCCATTTATTTGGGCTCAGCGAAGTAGGTACGTTTGGTTGAATATTTTTCTATTATTCGCTGTTTCCGCTAGCGCCGTTCTTAGACGTATTATCTTTCCCGCAATCCATCCATCTTTTATTTGACCTTTCCCTTCTTGTATATACGGTAACTCAAGACATAAAAATATATTAAGAAATATTTTTATCGCAGAAACTATTGATAAGTAGAGATATTGTTGAAAGACAATACAAGCTTATGAAAACAAAGTTGCTGCACGTTTATCTACAATGACGAGAAAAGAATCTATATCTAAATTTAACCACTACATAATTTAGATTTTTGGTAAATGTAGCTGTCGTTTTCCTTGAATTAAAGATGATTATTATTCTATGTTCGCAGCATGACGAGACAATACAATAACCTTAAGTCCTTATATTTAAGTACAAATAACACTAAAATAAAAATAAAAAAACACTACTAAAAAGAAAAAAAACTAACTTATTAGCTATCAAAGCTACATTAGTCACCCATTTACAACAAAGAGTTGGCTCGTACATTAGATCCAAGAACAAAGCTAGTGGGTTGAATAAAGACTCGGAGAACCTTTGAAGGAGGCAAATACCTAGAGTAGTTTCAATTGGTAAATGTTCGCGTTTGTCGGTTTTGGTACTTGCATCAATTGTATCAAGGTGTAACAAAAGTCTTATTCCTTTGATATATAACTATAGAGCCCTTTAAAATTCATGTGAACTTCGTGTCTTATAAATGAAATTTTAGTCGTTCTAAAAATAAGCCTTCATTGTATTTACTAGACAAAAGAATTAATTTGTGAATTCCTTTTTTTTAGCTTTTATATAACGTTAGTTACCTTCAGTTGTAATATTTATTTTCGAGTTCAATCAGTTCAATCGTTTATAAAATACCGTCGTAAATTTATCGTTATCATTATAGTTTTTACAAATATAGAGTTTCATGGACCCAAAGATTTTGTAGGCCTGAAGAATTTAAATTGGTCATAATGATTTCTGATGTTTACGAGAGTATTATTAAAATTTGTATCAAAATGTGGGTCAATATTTAATAACTAATTTCTGTATCGGATAGATAATTATAAATTTTCTGCAATAACACTGACTTGTTGGACGTGAGACATCTTAGTCCGCCCGTGACCATGAACGCTGCAAAGTCTTCGAAACGTCGGGCAATCAAAAATCAAATACAAACCCGATAAAGTCCGTAAAGTAGTTTTATTTAAATTGGTCACTTGGTTACTCCGAACCTGAAAATAAATGAAGATATCTAGCCATAAACATATTGAATTACTTGCGTATACGCTTTTTATACATATACCGCTTGATTAGCACAACAGTGTATGTGACTGGCAATTGTGAAATCTCGTGTTGGAAGTCTCAATCAACTAAACGTATTAATTTATTTTTCCTGGGCGATGAATTGCATTCTTACATCCACCCATACGGAGCTTATTTGGATACAGTCTTCGAAGTCTTTGAATCTATCGTTAAAAATCATTTAGTTGGTGGCTTATAATTGGAACATTCTCGGTGACTTTGATGTTCTTTGAACCAGACTGCTTGTTTGATTTTGTTCACGGAAAGCGGAAATAATTCAAGATCGGATGAAATAATCTTACGTATCACAATTTTTTAAGTAATCTTGCGGAGAACAATTTTCTTGTTCCTGTAGAGTGATTATAAAAATTACTGTGCGTTCTTTGTTTATACACTTTTCGTGCACATTTATTGGTTACCTATTTTAAACCTGGTTGCCGCGGATGATGTAATAGACGACGGAAGGATAAAATCAGAAAACATCAGTATAAGAGAATTCTCAAATAAAATTTCATGTCAATACAAATAAACAGTGTAATAAATTCTTCATCTGATGATGATCATCATTTCAGCTCATATACGTCACACTTTTGGGCTCGAGCCTCCTCTAAGTACAATAGGAGGGCAATTGACCTTACTATATCACGCCAGTCAGCTTTGTGGTAATGGAGTTTTATGTCGCGTTTTCCAATGGACGCGAAATTAGTATATTATACCACGATGCCATATACATTGATAAACAAGGTTGCAATCTTAGAATAATAACGTATAGAAGGTAAGTTTGCGCATAAAAAGTGAAGCATTTCAATCGGAGCCTAATGGAGCTTACACCGGAACCGTTCCGTAATGTACAAGGTTACTGTACTGCACGTACGTTGGTAACTCTTAATAAATAAATAGGTAATTATGACGGTTTGTGCATTCAAATGGTGTCACAACACATTCGAAAAACCTAAAAAGGTTTTTAACATTAATTTTAAAAGTAATTGGATGATTTATGTTAATAAAAACAAAATTTGATTTCATATATTGTATAGTGGTGTGCGTGTGTACGTGTGTAATCGTCTGCGCGCATGTAGTATTTTTAGATTCATGTTTCGAACGTTCGAAGTACCGACACTATCCTTCTATACGTTATTATTCTAAGGTTGCAATTTAAGAAATCCTCACTAATATTATAAATGCGAAATTAAGTTTGTTTGTTTGTTACGCTTTCACGCTTAAACCACCGAAACCGATTTCAAAAATTCTTACACCAATGGAAAGCTATAATATCAGGGAGTAACACAGGTTATATTTTTTCCCGGTAATCCCACGGGAACGGGGTCTACGCAGATAAAGCGATTGAAACCGAAGCGAAGCGAGGGCGGGTTGCTAGTAAAACATATTTTTATAAATAACATCAACAACTTAATTTTTTTAACTGCAAAATAGATAAATCTTAATACATATAAATTTGACCATTAATTTTAAACTGTAATCTCTTTACATACGTTTTCCCCAGTGATATAATTATTTAAATTGTATAATAAGGTTTTATTAATATAATGTGTTTTGGTATAATAGGTCTCGTATTATTAATGACTTTTTAAAGGTTTTTTGAAAAAGAACGCTTAATAACAATAAACTGAATTTAGGTTAGAACAAACAAATTAATTGCTTGGATAATATTGTATTAAAGTTATTTGTATGAAATAGGTAACATGCTAAGAGAGGCACTTCCACATCATAACTTAATTATTATTCGCATGACCGGGCACCTTTAGCGCTCACTTGGTTAAAGACTGTAAGCATAAATTGAAGCTTATTGCATGTTCTGTGTCCACTCATAAAACATTTCTTGTAAACATTTTACTACAGTTTACTTTCTATATGTCAACAACAGCCGCAGCAACCCGCAACAGCAACCCGCCCTCGCTTCGCTTCGGTTTCAGTCGCTTAAACCCACGTAGTTCCCGTTCCTGTAGGAATACCGGGATAAAATATAGCCTATGTTACTCCCTGATATTATAGCTTTCCATTGGTGAAAGAATTTTTGAAATCGGTTCTGTGGTTTAAGCGTGAAAGCGTTACAAACAAACAAACATCCTTACTTTCGCATTTATAATATTAGTATGGATATATATATATATATATATATATATATATATATATATATATATATATATATATATATATATATATATATATATATATATATATATATATATATATATATATATATATATATATTACATATATACTACTAATTTACTAAATATATATATATATATATATATATATATATATATAAATATATGCCGTTATAGTTTATAAAGGGAAGTTGACCTACTGTACCCCGCTGGTCCGACGTGTTGCTATAGGGTTTTATTTTGAGTTTTCCTTCTCTGGCATAGATGTTATATGCATATTTAATCCCTTAGTCATCTTTCTTTTATGACATCCAAAGGCAAGAGAGGGGGTGATGAATTGTATTCTTACTCCATTACAACATGGAAAATTTTACAGTGCAGCGAATAAAAATACAGCCTTCCATTTATTTAACTAGCTGGTTTTCTGAAGAACATTTAAGTTATGTCCTATCATTTACCCTTCATAGCTGTGTACATTCCCAAGAATGCTCCCATCCGATATTACTAGCGTACGACTAAAGCTTTGGCTACGATTACTTTAAAAAACCTGCGGTTGATTTTAGTCGAAGATTTGATTTGATGACGAAGCATTATATTTATTCATTTATGAATTTTTGACATACCTACTTATTAATAATTTGTACAATAGATCAGATTATTAGAAAAATCATTCATTCCATTTTATTCTAATTTATATTAAGCCGCCGCAGTACCCTCTTGGTGGAAGAAGAAAAGTAGAAGACGCTGCATGATGCTATATCCTAATTTGGACGATTGGCCTCTTGTCTAATGACATTTAATGGATATGGTTCATCATGATGTAGAGCTTTTAGTCGTCGGTTACGTTATCAAGGAGCAATATCTAGGTTATGAGAATTTGTGATTCCATTCATTCATCAGCTATCTAGCCTATTGACGTCTATGGTTAGATATAGGCTTCCCCAAGAGACAATGATACCATAATCACGATCATGGTTGGCATGATAAATTTCACGGGCGAATTCTCCATCATTCTCCTCATGAACCCTCAGCCTCTTTTACGACTCTCACGGGTAAATGAGGGGGGGTTATTAACACAATATCTTCTTAGTAAATCACCAGTTTTGTTAAAATGTAATTACAGCCATGTGATGGTGGAATAAAAAATACGATTTATCTCACCAACCAAGTTCGTGCCTGTAAGTGTTCAAAAAGACAAACAGAAGGATTATATCCATGGATTATATCCATCTGTTCGTTTTTTCAAATTCAGATAACATTTAGAAATAGATATAATATGAAGATTACTCGAAATTAAACCCTATACCGCATGATCAGCATGCTGCAGTAGATCAACCTCCAATTGTGGAGGAGGTTCAAGTCCAGCTACGGACGTATATGAGCCGAGATGATGTTATCTTGCTAGAATATATATCTATTAGTAATTCTATACAAGAATTATTTGTATAACCTATTCATGAAGGCACGCCTGTGAATAAAAGTTTATCCTAGATAAAGAAGGGTATGTGTGTACAAGGCACATGATTTAATAGAGCAGCAACCTAACGACCTGTTTGTTCGAGCGAATATTACGTGAACAGACATTGCGTATGTCACTTGCGGGCTATGGCTATTAAGAGTTATTGTTTCTACCCACAGTTGTGAGGTTGGCAGCAAATAACATTATGGGAACGCTATTTCCAACTGATAGTAAAGCTGTTTTACCTTGTGGTGACGGAGTAAGAATACAATTCATCACTCCATTTCTTACGCGTAGGTGACCTAAAACACGACTAAGGGATATAATATGCGTTTAAAGAATTGATAAGTAATATTCCTGCTAGCTCAAAACCCTGTTCATTCTCTAAAATCTTATATAACTACAATAATTTTATCCTACAGTAAATGTACTTTCATAGAAATACATATTTCCGAGTGGTGAGGGAGTAAGATTACAATTCACCACTTCATTTCTTACACGTGGGTGTCCTAAAAACGACTAAGGGATATAATAGGCATTTAACAACTATGCAAGAAAAGGTAAACTTAAAGTGAGACCCATATACCAACACGTTTGACCAGTGTGGCACAGTAGGTAAATTATTCCTCCTATACTGGAAGAGGCTCGAGCCTAGCAGTGGGACCTGAGACGAATAAAGATAAAGTGATAATTTATTCAATCAGAAAGGGCAGACCCACATGTTTCCCACGGTTAATCAATTTTCCACATAACTAAAGACAGGTATGTGATAGGATTTATATCCTAATCCCTCAGAAACTCTTCTAATTCACGGTAATTCACGGTTTCAATAGGGCATTTCATTACATTCGTAAACGTCGTGAGGTGAAACACGGTCGTGCCTAATCAATATTCGAAGTTTTGCAGAAAATTGCAAGGTGAAGTTCTTGAGGTTGCTCATTATTATATCTATTCCATTCGATGTATTCCATCTTTTCTTAAAATGTGCGGCGGTATATTGATTAACCATAAGAAAATGGTGGTTCTCCCTTTCACTCCTCCATTTTAAAAGAAGATAAAGTGAAGTTGTTGGTATATATAGAAGCTAAAAATAAGTCTTGATATTATGATATTAGTGATTTATCCTCTCTAATTACATATAAGAAACGATGAGATCCAAGGCTAATTCAAGCAGAACGAAACCGCGGCAAAATCGCTACTATGTTAATGAAATGTTAATTGGATTATATTTACAGTAGCTTAAAATACAAATAAAATATAAATTGCTTTTAGCATACAATGCAAATAACAACCCAATGCCACGTGCTTTCTTTGAAACGTACTTCTAATATAGTTTCAATACCAGGCATTTTACATACTGTAACTTGCATAGTTGTATTGAATTCATAAATATTTTTAGCAATTCACGCAAACGAAACAGCAATAGCTACCCACTTAATGGTAGCTTAGATGTGTTAATAAGCAATATGTAATGTTTTAATGAACCTTCTAGCGTTTTCTATTCCTAATTGTGTTGCAACTGGTCTTAGAGTCTAAGTAGATTCGTTAGGGTGTCATCTTTTTCACGTGCCAATTGTTAGCTGACCTCTAAAACTCCAAGGCATAATAATATTCCATAATTAAATAAGTTATCAAGATATTGGAGGATATTGACTTTTCATAACTGATTGCTATAGATGTTTTTGACAGCCAAGATTGACACTTAAGATGGTCTTCGAGGCAAGTATTTCTCACATCTTCGAAACCATTTTATACTGAGCTATTTGCATAGGTGTTATTTGCTTTCAGAAAGCAATACATGTTTACGGTAGTTTTTCTTAAAAGCAATTATTTATCGATGAATGCATTCAGTATTTGAAAATCAGAGGGTAAAATTTAACTAGAGATTTCTGATGGGGGCTATCTATTAGCCTTATCATTAAGTTATCGAAATGTTCTCTAATTAAATTATACGTATTTGTTATATAAAGTAAAGCACATAATAAGTAAGAATAACAATGATGGATTAAAATACTTTTGGGACGTTAACAAATATTTTCAATTAGAGGAGCCCATTGACATGATTTTTATATTTTTGACTAAAATCTACACCAATCACCTTCAATAAGTATTGTTGACTTTAAACTAATGGGGTGAAAGAAGTTAACGAGAGATTATTTGTAAAAAAAAAAATTTAATCCACTCAAACGGAGACACGGGCGCAGCTACTTCGCTTAATAAAAAAAAAAAAATTAGGAAAGGTTCTATAATATAATTGATTAGTGTTGTAAATTTATTGCTACTAAACCTGTGGTTGCAATAGATAGTTTAACTTAGTTGTTTAGTTTAAATACAAGCTATAAGTTGTATTTGTAAATCAAAATGATTTATTTATTACCATTTATAAAAGAGGCTTATTCTTGTCACTTTACAAACTGAATTACAGTAGCATGAGTATAGTTGAGTAAACAGCTGTCAAACGTAAGATAGATCACGATGTCCCATAAGTACACCTCAAAAGCGTTGTGTTAAATAAAAAAAAATGCATTGCATTGCATGCAATTCAATGACAGTTAATGACACAATACCATCTTCAAATTGATGAGTAGAAAAAGAAATATTGGTAAAGAAATAATGTCACAAAACGAAATTCGATGTTTTATTAGAAAATATTAAGCTTCACACGTAGCTTTGCATATAGGAATATCATTCAATAACAGAACGGCGTAACTAGATTAATATTACGCCGTTTACGCTTTACACGACTACATCATGCTTTAGAATTAGATCAAAAGAATCTCTGTTAATCCATGTATATGCTAACTTGAAATAGCTTACTAAACAGATGCTTCTAAAGTGCGAAAAGGTAGAAAATTCTCAATATTGCTACTAAATGGCCTTTATGCCGAGGAAATAAAAATTAACGCAGATTTGCGTCAAACGTATTTCGTGAAATTCTGACTCGGTCTCTTTACTGCTTCAAGTTCAGGATTATGAAAAGCGATTTCGAGGCTCCTTCAAGGCGCTTCACAAAGTACCCTTGACTAAGGGTGTTCTGGGGAGATTTCGAGGTTACGTGTTGAATACGGTGCTAAGGTCAATAACTGTTTATGCAAAGAAACACCTATATCTTAACAATGAACGCCCAATACCCAAAAATAAAGTAGGCCGCAGTCTTTTTTTCCCATTTTAAAGCTGAAAGAAATGTTGGTTTTAATTGTGATATTCAATTAACTTATATTTTAAATTCTACATAAAGAATTAAATTATTCTGAGGTTTTTTTTTTTTGGGGCTGGGTTGCGGTCGGCGCACTCCTCGCACCAGTCCGTCCGGGGCGACACAGGGGCGTAAGCACGCACTCCCGCAACCCACCCGCGATGCACGTCGCCTTCGTCGTTGGGCCGACCACCGGAGCAGGGTGACTTGACGTCAGTGGTCGGCCCGACGAAATACCCCCTATTTGGGATACCCTCCCATCGACCGACGTCCCTCCCTCGGGGAGGACGTCGGTCTTGCCTCACGCGATTGGCTCCTCAGCGGGTGACGGACTAATTCCCCGGTCACGTCACCCGCAGCCTCGGTTAGAACGGCATGAGGCGCAGGTATTCGCGCCTACGCCGCCCCAGTCGCCGGCGGCGGATCGCCTCATCGAGGCTGCGCTCTTCGCGCAAGCGATCCGCCGCCTCCTTCCGCGAGACTACTGCCTCGTAAAAGGCTGCGACCGCGTCCCAGTTCCTGACGCTGTCGAGCATCGCCCTGGCGATGGTCAACACCTGCACCAGTCGGAAGGAGAGCACCCCGTGCCGCCGTTTCAACCACTACATCAGCACCGACCGGAAGGCCTCCACGATCCGCATTTCGAATCGAGGCCTCCCCAGCCGGACTGCCCAACGGGCAATGATGTCTCAGCGGGCGTCGACGCGCCAGGCGGTGAGCTCACTCAGAGAGACCACACCGCCCTCCGCTCGTACCTCCGACACCCGCCGATACAAACCGGCGAGCATTTCCACCTCCAGGTCCACGGAGTCCCGGCCAACAGGCACGCTGCCTCCGTCGCCACCGTGCGGTATCCGCGTATGGCCCTGACCGCCATGGCCCTCTGTGGTCGCCACAGAAGAGCCCTGAGTCGGACGGTCAGGGACCCCGCCCACACCAATGCGTCGTACAGGGCCATCGACGTTGACGATGACCCCCGCGTACAGCCGTCGACACGTAGCGTTCGGTCCGCCCACATTCGGCATAAGCCACGATAGGGCGGACGCCGCGCCGACGAGCCGTGGAGCGAGCCTGCGGCAATGCTCCCGGTACCACCATTGCCCGTCGAGCACCAGGCCCAAATACCTCATATGGGCCCGGATGCTGATTTCAACCGAATGGACGGTGATCGAGACGCTGATGGGAGGGCTCATGCGGCGCCCATGGAACAAGAGGGCCTCCGTCTTGTCCAGGGCCACCCTCAACCCCAACGCCGCGATCCACCTGACGATCTCTTCGGTGCCAAGAGTCGCCAGGCTTGCCGCCTCTTCTAGCGTCCCACCGCGGGCTGTGACGAGCGTGTCGTGGGCGTAACAAATCACGCCCAGCCCGGGCGGGAGGCTCCCCCGCAACGCCCAGTCGTAGCCGATGTTCCACAGGGTGGGTCCGAGGACCGACCCCTGTGGGACACCGCACGACATGGGCGTTCGCACAACGTCCCCTGCTCGGTTGGTACAGAGGACGCTGCGCCCCTCCAAATAGTCTGCCACTAGCCGCCTCAGGTAAGCTGGCACCCCGTGATACCAGAGCGCCTCCCTGATACAGCTGAACGGCAGACTATTCAATGCGTTGGCCAGGGACACCGCCAGTGACGGCCTCAGTCACCACGGCCCTCAGGCGCAACACAGCCGCGATCGTCGTACGACCCTTCCTAAACCCGAACTGGGCGTCCGACAGATCCGGCCCCGTGCCGACGAGGTGCCGCTCGATGCGGGCAGCTAGTACCCTCTCGAGTAGCTTGCCCGCATCGTCGAGCAGCACTATGGGCTTGTAGGCCGAGGCCGACTCGGGAGACCGTCCTGGCTTTGGCAGGAGCACCAGCCTCCCCTCCTTCCAGCACCCAGGGAACCGCCCGGACGCCAAACACGCGTCGAACAGCCCCCTGAGGCGGGGACCCAGGTGTTCGAGGACCAGGACCAGGGCGGTGGATTTGCCGCGCATATGCGCCACTGCCACCTCCATCTCGGGTTCCGTGATGGGCGGAACGCTGTCATCGTCGGCCTCCCGGTCAGTGTCTGGCGGAGCCATGACCGGGTCGTGTGTTCCGCCCGTCGTGGGAACAGGTCCTCGACGACCCGAGTGAGAAGGCCGGGCTGGAGGGTCTCGGTTTGGGTCGTGCGTGGCGCTTACTCAGTGCAGCACGATAGGGGCGACCCCAGGGGTCACGGTCGGGACCATCCAGCATCTCCTGCCGACTGACGTCCTTGGCGGTACGGACGGCCAGCCTGAAGGCCGACCGCGCATTGCGGTAGCCCTCGTAAAGCTGGCCCTCCCGCTCCACATCGCGATGGCGCCGCCAGCTGCGGGTGTAGGCCCTCCGGGCGCGAATACACGCGGCCCGAAGATCCGCCAGCTCCCGGGACCACCAGTGGACAGCCCTCTTAGGGGGCAGACGCAGTACACAGGGCATGGCCGCATCGCAGATCTGCGTCAACGCACTGTGGATGCGGTCAACCTCGGAGTCCACCCCGTCCAGCTGGTAAATTATTCTGAGGTAAGGAGACGTATGGTGATGAGCTAATGACATAAAGGGTTAAAGCTCTATTTTGTTCTAACGTAAGTCTATTATATAAGTAAAAATAAATTGGTATTATACTGACGAAGGGAGAAAATTTTGACACTAAACGTCTATATACTATGGTAATCAACCCGTTTGATTATCTTTTAATAGTATGTTACATTCAACCTCAAGGTGGAGTAAGTTGATGGCAAACTGAAGAACATATCTAAACTAAGACATGTTGCAGCATCTATTATGAAGTAAATAGCGAAATACAATCGTGCTGAAATCAGTCGCAGCGAATAGCAAGAGTACAGTAGATAATTGAATGCGACGAGCGTGGGCCTATTTCAAAACAGAAAGAATAGCGAATTGCTTGCTCGTTAGATTCCTGAATAAAAATAATAAAACCGTTTGTGACTTATTTTATCTCGTTGTAATATTTCAAAATTAAACCACAGAGAATTTCTGCTTTATTTTTGTTAGCCGCATTAGATAGCTGTGGTTGGTTACAGTTTTTCGTGTAGGGAAGGAGTTGTACAATGGTTACCATGCCTACTTTTCGTGAGATGATATTGTCTAGAGCAAAACCTTCTCAAGAGTGTGGGGCAGTATGCGGCCCTAAAACTTACCATATCACTTACTCATCGCCATTGGGCTGATCATTGCGACCGATCCTTAACCTCGGATGGTTACCATTTTTTCCTTTTCTTCGTTTGTGTTAAAATCAATTCAAATATGTAAGCCGATAACTTCACAGCAAGAGAAAAATTAAACTCAAAATGAAATCTTACGTCAACTGCTTTGTTCTGCATGTTGTATTAGGCAGAAGGTTGAAACGGCTTATAGTGTTGTCGGGGCACTGTTGCTTTACCGTATACATGCATTTAATGCAAAAAGATTCGCCATATCTGACTTTAATCCGTTTATGATAATGTTGACATATTGTATTCCTGGTGGAAAAAAATTCAGTGTCGGCCTCAAAATCGCTCAACGTGCTATGGAGATGCTCGGTATTTTTCTACATGATAAAATCCGGAATACGAAAATCCGTAGAAGTACGGGTGTAACAGACATTTTCCGCAGAATTAGCAAGTTGAAATGGCAATGGGCAGGCCATAACGCTCGTCGAACCGACAAACGTTGGGGAAGAAAGGTTCTTGAGTGGCGACCATGACTCGGAAGACGCAACCTAGGACGATCCCATACTAGGTGGACTGACGACATGTTCAAAGGCGCAGGGGACCGTTGGATGCAAGTGGCACAGGACCGTTCCGAGTGGCAGTCTCGTGGGGAGGCCTATGTCCAGCAGTAGACGTCTGTAGACTGATGGATGGATGGATGGAAAAATACCTTAACTCCATTTATTTTCAATTTTAGTCTAAAACAACTAGTTTATTCCCAGGTAAATAGTGACGTAATAAATATGTAAAATTTGTTCTATTAATTATGTGTGTGGCAATGTTTCTAACTTATATTAAATCCTATAATATTACTTAAGACTGAAGTTTGAAACTTATATAATTAGATGGTGGTTGGAGGGTTTCTATACATATATGTAGCAGATATTAAACAAACACATGTATATAAGATACATGTGTAGATATAATGATTTGACGGTGATGAGCGTTCGCTTCTTGTTTTAACATATTTACATCCATAAAATTCCTATTCTTAAGAGTTTTGTTAATACGTTGGTAAAAGAGTAAATATAGACATACTGACATCAGTTGATTTAACGTTTCTTAGCTATTTGCTGCCTTCGACTTGGATACTATCTAGACAATAACGATTTCATTGTTCTAGAATATGTGAAGAATAATAATTATAAAATTATATCATGAATTCTGATGTTTACGCGAGTATTACACACCTATACAATAAAAATTTTTGTCTCTCTCTCTGTTTGACGTAATCTTTAAAACGGTTGCACTGATTTTGGTAATAGTTTACTACCAGGTAGCTGTCTATATAAGGAGTAACTTAGGCTATTTTATCCTAATATCCCCACGGGAACGGAAACTATGCGGATAAGGCGACTGAAACCGAAGCGAAGCGAGGGCGGGTCGCTAGTTTGAAATAAAACTTTTTCCCGACGATTTATTTTATACATCCGTGGTCACGGGAGGGCCATGACCATGAATGCTGTAAAGTGTTCGAAACGTCGGGCAATCAAAAATTATATACAAATGCGATAAAATCTGTAAAAATGGTTTTATTTCAAATAAATATGTGTTAATCCAATATGGATTGCCATTTCTATTTTTATTTTTAACCAAATCAATCGCGTTTTTTTATCAATTTTTAACCCACTTCATGCTCTTCTGCTCATATGTGATGTAAATCACAATTTTGATTTCTTTTGCCTGATAAAACACAACAGCTAAAATCACAGTTAAATTAAAATGTTTAAATCCTTGTGTCGCTTTACAAACGTCTTACTTTATAATTAACAGACACAAATTATACACAATCAAAACAATTATTTGTTAAAGGCAAAAAGATTTATCCCGCGTGGGGAACGATCCCACAGCACTCGACACGGGAGGTCAGTATTTAGATCACTTTGCCATATATGCAATCAATATGATTTAATTTTATTACCTACAGCAAATGATGGAGTGTGCATTTTGTATTGCTGCTCTGTGTCCAACGCTATTCACCTGAAGTCTCTTCACAGTAACTGTTGTGATGTATTAACTTATTACACAGATAAAAATATAAGTTGAAACCTTATAGGCCCGTCTCTACCGTTAGGCTAACTAGAGTAAGATGAAGGCAATACAAAAACATCCGTTCGCATTTATCACAGCCTTGAACGAACGCTTAGGCATAAAATGAGCAGATTATTTTATGCTAATGTTAGTTAATCAAGTCAATTTATAATTAGAATTTATATCTCCTTTATCCGTGTGATGACGTAGTAAGACTATTCATCATCGTCTCTCCTACCCGTGGATGTCGTAAATGACAGCTTAAGAACTATAATATAAAGAATACATCTATTTAAAAGAAAAAAAAATTCTTCATAAAACCTTATACCAAAACGTCTGAAGAGCATGGTATAGTAGGTCATATTTCTCTTCCATTATGAAGGAGGCTCGATCCAGCAGTGGGACGTATATGAGCGAGGATATGATATGTAGATAACATTAATGCAGGCTTTGATCTGCGTTGTTTATTATTGCATTGATTTCTCTCTTTTTGCGGAGGAGGATACTGTTTGACTGAAGGGTTCGGCCCTTAGTAGGACGTAAATAAGCTGAGATAATGATGTCTCCTTAGTGGAAAGGTTTATAAATATTTTTTACGAATCTTTGGTGGATTGGGGGACGAATATACATATGTTGGATATACGGCATGTTTTAATTTTGCATTTGCTTATTGTAGCTTTATTCCACAACGAGATACATGCATGTGAATCTTTTGGGTAAATAATTTTATTTTATTTCAATATATGTCTGAGTGGTAGCAATTTTTTACTGTGCTTTGTTAGGTGAGCAAGAATGAGCCTAAAAGCTTGACGTCTCTCTCTGTTTTGATTCAATTTTCTACAATATTGCAGGGCATATGATGGGCAGTGATTTGGTTGTACTTCTGCTAATGCTGATGACCATGAACGGCTTTTACAACTTGCCATCAGGTGAGCTGGTTGCTGGTCTGCCTACAAAAACAATAAAAAGGCAAACACTAAAATAGGTTGTATGACGGACAATAATTTTACAAGATAACGTCATTTTTTCCGACCGACGTCTTTTTGACCTTCGACCCCCTCTCGGGGAAGACGTCGGTCTTTCCTCACGCGGTCGGCCTCTCGGCGGGTGACGGACTAATTCCCTGATCCAGTCACCCGCGGCATCAGGCGCAGGTAGTCGCGCCTGCGCCGCCCCAGTTGTTGACGGCGGTACGCGTCGTCGAGGAGACGCTCCTCGCGCACGCTCTCCGCCGCCTCCTTCTGCGAGACTACTGCCTCGCAGAAGGCTGCGACCGCGTCCCAGTTCCGGTCGGCACCGATGATTGCAACGAGTTCACGACGCTGCTCTGCCCAAGCGGCACAAACCTCGAGCGTATGCTGCATCGTGTACAAGATAACGTCATAAGAAAACATTGATGAAAAATTGTATACTTTTATAAATTGAATTGAATTATTATCACTGAATTATTATTATTTTGCATAATACAAAGATAAATTAAATTTAACATTTATTTGCTTGCGTTACAAGCCGAACGCTTAAGCCAATCGTACCTATATTCTATCGTTTGTATCTCGCTCTCGCTTACACGCTCGGCTTAGGCGGAACGTGACAATGAGTCATGCTTTTACACGCGTGCAGGTGGCGTTCATTAATTTATAAGACATTATCAAAACGCAATATAAAAGTAATCCGTGCAGAAATTAATAAATATAATCGCTTATTGCCTATGTGTTAGAACACACTACTCACGGTTTCACAGTTCTAGTGGCGGCTCATCATGTAGCGCTATTCAAAAGCTTGCGCCGGTGCTGCCTCGC
This sequence comes from Lymantria dispar, assembly GCA_032191425.1. NCBI lineage: Eukaryota > Metazoa > Arthropoda > Insecta > Lepidoptera > Erebidae > Lymantria > Lymantria dispar. Next base: position 28,120,190 of record CM063449.1, on the reverse strand, counting down.
ATTTCACCTACCTTGCCTTAATATAACCGCTCTTGTATTAATACTGAAGCAAGGTACTACGTATAATGAACCGTTTTGTACGTTAACACGTGCCTTATTTATTATTCTAAGGTAACTACTATTACATTATTATTATCAATCAGCTTATCAAACGACCACTGAGAGGGAATAAGTTAAGATTATAATTGTCTGTTTTCCTAATGATCCTTAGCCTCTTGCTAATACGGGGAGTACCAGTTACTGAGAATTCAATGAATGTATGAATGGATTTCTCTGTGTGGTGACGGAGTAAGAATACAATGTGCTATGACACTACCTCTTTCTATCCATCGGTGTCGTAAAAGACGAGGAGAGGTAAGCAGACTAGAGTAAGGAAAGCCTAAATATTAAAACTCAAAGCAAATGCGACTGGTCTAGTAGCGGTAGGTAGGTTAATTTGTTTTACACTAAGGAGAATCGTAACTAACGAGGCTCGTATTTGCTATAGGCACGTATTCATTCATCTTAAGTCATACCTATGCGTCTCAGGGTTGGGTTTAACTCTACACGAGAATTCAGCCATAACGGGAGGTATTATGATCTACTATACCATACTGGTTAAATAACGGGTTGTATAGGGCTCTATTTCAAGCTTTCTTTTATGGTACATATAAAGTATGGTAAAAAAAACGAAATGTATTTTATTGTATCTTTGAATATATATACTAACGTAATAAGGCAAGGCAAATTACATAATATTTCAAATGAACTATTGTATTTTAATCCTGTATTTATTGTTATAAAATATAACCACATTTGACACATTTAAATGAATAAGGCTAGTATAAGATCAGGGGAAAAGGTTGTTCGCATTCTATATAAAAATTCTAAACATTTTTTTCAAAGTTAATATTATTAAATTAATAAATTTTCAAACTTTCATTTACATTACATGTGTCAATGTGTCATTTCGTTCGATAACTTTCTGCCATCTTGTAGGTAGAGACAAGATCCCGTTGCTGAAGAAAATTTTTAAGTTCTGATCAAAAAAACGCGACTAGTAGTTTTGGCAGTCCTCTCTTCATGTTAACCTGATACTGTTTAAAGAATTCTGATGAGACCAAAACAGGTGGAAGCTGAAGGTGCAAGTCGGGGCTCTATGGTGAATGCATAATACTTCCTAAGGAAATTATCTTAATTTTTATTAGGCGTCTAAAAATGTGCGTGGTTTAGCGTTACCGTAATGAAAGACACCCTTTCTGTTGATTAATTCATTTTTATTTATTTTATTTTATTCAGACCGCTTTCTCTCAATTTCTTGCTTTAATCTCATCAGTTGTTGGCAGAGAGATTCGAATCGTTGGTTCTGCCTGGCGATCAACGCTCATAATAAACAATACCTTTCCAATCCTAATTCTTTTTTGTAATAAAATTTTAAATCGTATCGAATTTTTCCATTAGATTTACGCATTTTGACGGCAAGAGAAATAAATGGAAAATGCTGGAAACACTGGAAAACAACATTTTAGTAAATCGTTTGTTTTTTTGAAATGTAAACGTTTTAATGGTATTAAAACCAACCAGCCTGCAACTAGTACAGGCAAAGAGATTTTATTTAAAGTGTGTATTTGAAATCTGTGATGAAGCGTATTCCGATTACTTCAGTAAGGGTATTAAGATGGCGGCGAAGTTTCGGAATCTTGTTTCGTAGTTACTTTAATGATAAAATAAATAATGCTGATTTTACCTCAGATAACTTGTACGAATTGATATATATATATATATATATATATATGTATTGCAGATGCGGCTGTGGAGCACATAATACCACTACAAAAGAAGTATATAGGACTTCTCACTAATTACCTGACCATCTTGTTCGTTTTAATCATTCCTGAAGCATTACGGTGAATTTTAAGATATTTCCACATCCAATTCAGTCAATTATCCAAAAAGGATCTATTTGATTTACAATTATTGTGATCTAGTTCGAAATAATTAGGTATATTAAGGCACACCTCAAGCTGAAAGCCTTTCTATGTTTGGCTAGGTTATATACCACGTAAAGTTGTGTAACCTTGAAGTTAGCTAGCCGACATGTCACGAATGTAGGTACAATACAATTTTAGTACGGACTAGAAGTTCAGATTTAGAAATACAGTGAAGGTGAGGTTAGCGTTTTGTTTTAAGGCCATAGGAAATAAGATTAATTTGGGTTAAAGTATTTAAGAAAGTGTTATTCGTTTCTTTTTAACCTAATGTTTATTTTATTATGTTTTAAGAGTTAGAATTACACTAAATATATTTGCTTAGCGCGTATCCGTGTGGTATCGTAAAATTGTTTATGGAAAATAAGCAGGTGACGTCACACGTCACTGTAAGAGAAAGAAATGCATACTGATAATTCGATCATAGCGTATATTGTGTATTGTCTTTAAATTATTGAGTTTCAAATTCAGTATCCTCCCGCCGGTGACAGACGGTGTGTGGGACGTACCGGCCACATAAGCCACTGAAACCACAGCGGCCCCTGCGCTTTTACGGGGTGCCAGAGAGATCATCTGATGATATTCTATCCTCAACACCCCAACGATTGGCCATCTCGCCACGTCCTGTCATAATTTGGGACGGTGGGAGAAGAAGCGCATAGCGGCGTCTCCTCGCCCCTTGTCGCTGTTGGCGGAGCGAGTCAGCGCACGCAAGCGCCTTACGGGTCCGCTCCACGGCCTCCTTCCTTGTCATGAAAGCCTTACAAAAGGAGGCCATCGGATACCAACACCTATCGCTGCCGAGCATCTTGTGTCTGTACTTGTGTCTTTATCTTCAACTTAGAATAAAAGGATAATATTTCAGAAATTATAAGAATCCATTGAACTTATTAATTACTAGCAATCCGCCCTCGCTTCGCTTCGGTTATAGGTTATAATCGTTTTACCCGCGTAGTTCCCGTTCCCGTGGGAATCCCGGGATAAAATATAGCCTAGTTTACGCCTTGATATTATAGCTTTCCATTGGTGAAAGAATTTTTGAAATCAGTCCAGCCGTTTTGAAGATTACCCGGAACAAACAGACAGACAGACAAAAATTTTTTAATTGCTATTTTAGGCATTGGTGTCGTGTAAATAACCGTGTGAGCATGAAAAAAACCTATTATTTTGACATTACAAACAGATACTCCAATTTTATTTATTGGTATAGATAAAAAAATTACCAGGTTCCGTTATTATACAAAAACGTTGCTACGTCTCATATAAAATGAAACCAGTATTCATACAATCACCTTAACAGAGACTCTCGAGAACAAAATCCAATTACCAACTTCACAGATTACATAATTACAGTACGGAGATTTATGTATACTGTTCACACCTCACCATTTACTTTTTTATGTGCCATTAAGTTGCCTCTGAAGTATCGAGGCGCTGTAAAATACATGTAAATAGATCCTTGCAGTTATTTGATGATAAAAGTATGTAGATTTAGGTAGTGATCTTTTGAACTAAGTGTTTGTTTGTCCATAGTGTTGTGGCCATGGGTTTGTAAAGTCCTCTATGATATAATGCATATGCCTTAGGTTATGGTGTAAGCCGGTGTCCGTGGGGTCCCTGACCGTCCGACTCAGGGCTCTTCTGTGGCGACCATAGAGGGCCATGGCGGTCAGGGCCATACGCGGATACAGCACGGTGTCGACGGAGGCAGCGTGCCTGTTGCCCAGGACTCCCCCGTGGGACCTGGAGGCGGAAATGCTCATCGGTTTGTATCGGCGGGTGTCGGGGGTGCGAGCGGAGGGTGGTGTGGTCTCATTAAGAGAGCTCACCGCCTGGCGCGTCGACGCCCACCGAGACGTCATTGCCCGTTGGACAGTCCTGACGGCTGGAGAGGCCTCGGTTCGGTGTGCGGACCGTGGAGGCCTTCCGGCCGGTTCTGATGCAGTGGCTAAAACGGCGGCACGGGGTGCTCTCCTTCCGACTAGTGCAGGTTTTGACGGAGCATGGATGCTTCGCCAAATACCTGTACACGGTTGTTAGGAGGGAGAATACTCCGTCGTGCCACCACTGCGATTGCGACGAGAACACGGCGCAGCATACGCTCGAGGTGTGTGCCGCCTCGGCAGAGCAGCGTCGTGAACTCGTCGCAATCATCGATGCCGATCTGACGCTGCCGACCATCGCCAGGGCGATGCTCGATAACGTCGGGAACTGGGACGGAGACGGAGTGGTACGAGGAGCGCGCCGACCGTAACCCACCCCCAAAAAAAATGGTGTTAAGAATCATAATTAATCTAATACTAATTTCGTTCTTGCCTTCGAAGGGTGAAATATTTTTGCCAGAGGTAAGTAATACCACTTTTTGTCAGTCTTAATATTTGAAATCGAGATCTTATGATTGACAGTCGAATGACAGTTGTTGAATCGAGTATTGCTTAGTACCGCGTATACCAGAACAAAGCATTTATAATAAAGCGTTATGAAAAAACAAATCTTTTATTAAACTAATCAAATCAATAACACTCATTTAGAAGCTATTTTAGCAAAATTCATCATCATTTTCCTGCCTTCATCCCACGCTAAGTGGGGTCGGCACAATATGTTTTTACCTTCCATAGCCTCCTATCAGCCGTCATATGTGCACTCACTGCTTTCATACGCATATCTTCATTCACGCAGTCCATCCATCTCTTTTTGGGTCTTCCACGCTTCTTTCGTCCATCCACAATCATATTGACAACCCTCCTTGTCACATGCCTTTCATCCCTCCTCATCACATGTCCATACCATGACAACCTCGCGCTCCTAATCTTCTCTATTACTGGTGCCACTTTTAGACTTCCCCTAATATACTCATTTCTTACTTTATCTAACCTTGTAACCCCACACATCCATCTTAGCATTCGCATCTCTGTAGCATGCACTCTTCTATCATCCGTCTTTTTCAATGCCCAACATTCAGATCCATACATAGCAACAGGTCTGATGACACTATTTTAGCAAAATTAATTGCATTAATGTAAATTTATGTTATAAATAGTAAACGCCATTTTTAGAGCTATTAAATAGAAAGTTGTAAGTATACCTAATATGTTCCATGTTGTAATGTAATGCTAGCACGGATAATAGGATCGATACTTATCTCATTTATCAATATCTGTCTAACAGATGTCAATTGACAGCCGCAGGAAGTATCTCAGAAATAAAATGTTCCTATAGAATGAGGAATAGTTACAATGAAATAAAATAAGCTCGGTGGTGTAACGAAGTTATAACGCAATATATCGCCATACCTTCCCACGAAAGGGACATAAGCGGATATTCTATCCATTTGAAGTCTATTAATATTTATTAACTGTATTAAGCTTCCCCGATAGGGGATAATGTTATAATCACCATGTCTGACGAACAGGTTGGCAATTGTAATCGGTATTATGAGTTCCCTATAAAAGTACTGTCCTAAAGTCCTTGTGATTCCTCAACTAACGACCCTCACGGGAACATTAACCGTTGGGCAGTCCGGCTGGAGAGGCCTCGGTCCGGGTTGCGAACCGTGGAGGCCTTCCGGCCAGTGCTGATGCAGTGGTTGGAGAGGCGACACGGGGTGCTCTCCTTCCGACTGGTGCAGGTTTTGACGGGGCATGGGTGCTTCGCCAAATACCTGCACAAGGTCGTTAGGAGGGAGAGTACACCGTCCTGCCACGACTGCGATTGCGACGAGGACACGGCGCGCCATACGCTCGAGGCCTGCGCGGCTTGGGCAGTGCAGCGCTGTGAACTCGTCGCAATCATCGGTGCAGACCTGACGCTGCTGGCTATCGCTAGGGCGATGGTCGACAGCGTCGGGAATTGGGACGCGGTCGCAGCCTTCTGCGAGACAGTGATCTCGCGGAAGGAGGCGGCGGATCGCCTGCGCGAGGAGCGCAGCCTCGATGAGGAGATCCGCCGCCGGCGACTGGGGCGGCGTAGGCGCAACTACCTGCGCCTCATGCCGCCCTAGCCGAGGCCGCGTGTGACGTGCCCGGGGATTAGTCCGTCACCCGCCGAGAGGCCAACCGCGTGAGGAAAGACCGACGTCCTCCCCGAGGGGGGGACGTCGGTCGATGGGAGGGTACCCCAATAGGGGTTATTCCGTCGGGTCGACCACTGATGTCAAGTAACCCTGCTCCAGTGGTCGGCCCAACGACGAAGGTGACGTGGTTTTCGGGTGGGTTGCGGGAGTTGCGTGCTTAAGCCCCTCTGTCGCCCCAGACGGAGTGGTGCGGAGGCGCGCCAACGCCAGCCCACCCACAAAAAAAAAAAAACCTTAACATTAACCGTGACACAATGAATGGTGGTGGCTAAGTAAAGCGGTTGTACTCCTTCCTTTCTGAGGGCAGTAGTGGCTGTTAACTCGTAAACGGTTGTGTTGTGTAATCTGCTCCAGGTATAATTTTATGCATTATATTTAGCGAAAATATATTTTGCTTCTTAGATACTCTCAGCTTGGCGCCGCGTCTCAATTCGATAGTAGATTATTAGATTAAATTCAGACGAAATGTAACATTTCCAAAAGTGCCTTCACAAAACTTATACGTAATGAATGATTTGACTTTATTTGTATTCTTTACTCGTACTTGCCAGATACGGCAGGTATTATTATTGTAAAAGAATAAAACAAAAACCTATGTTAAACCATATGGCAAGCGTATTATTGTAGGCTAATATTCTGCTCATTGTGGAAATGACTCATACCCCTAATTGCAATACATGTATACAATATATATTGGTTGATAGGACAGTAAAATATATATAAGGTATATTATCATTATTATAAGACTACAATTCACCACTCCTTTCGCGCCCATGGGTGTCGTAAAACACAACTAAGGGATATAGTATGTATACATATAACCTATGCAAGAGAAAGAAAACTCGAAATATAACCCTATACCAACACATCTGACCAACGTGGTATAGTAGGTCAATTTCCCTCCCATTGTGGAGGAGGAGGAGGCCCGACTCCAACAGCTATATAAGCTGTGATTATGATGATGATAATAATTAATATAATTACGTTGGTATATACAGGGTGTATCAGGTTATGGGACAACTGTTCGAGTATGTTGTAGTTTAACGGTCATAGATCGTAATTAGAATGTACATTACACAAAAAACAATATATCATAAAAGTTATGATGATTTCAAAAAAATGTGTCAAAGAGTCTATGCCTTAAATGTTACGTATTATGTAGGCGTGTACAGACAGAATACATGTAGGCATGTATAGCTTCGACAGTATAATTTCATTCATTCATACCTAGAATTGCGCAAACGTGTCAATGAGCGTATGTAACAACGGCGAGCCGTCAACGGTCTTCGGCCGATCAGCTGTTTTAAAGCGAAGTTTGTCTTGCTTATGCGAACGTAATCATTGATTTATTCAATTTCTAATGAACATTTAATAAAGTATGAATATGTTTCGTATTGAGTATCATTGACTTTATACATTTCAATCGGATTTACACGAAAAAGCGATGACAAAATTGAAAACTTTACATGTCTCTAATTCCTTAACGAATCGATATTTTTCGTTCAAATTTTTTTCATGGATTCCTACCACCATTGCCTAGCTCCCTTTTGACCAGTTGCTCCATAACCTGGTACACTCTGTATAATGCTGGTATAAAATTCCAACCATGTAAATAGCATGTGGTTTTTTTAACTTTGTGCTGCGAATGTGGAGCATAAGTAACGAAAGTCAAATATATTTGATATACGGATAACAAATTGCGTCGTGTGTATGCCTGCCCGGAGGATAACCGCGTGGGGTTAGGGGCACTTTTGTGTTTATGTACTAAATGCACATGTCAACTATGACTATGTATTATATATGTATGTCTTTGTTTTAAAATAACAAAGTTTTTGAGTTAATTTAAGTTTAGGTGATGATTTTACAGATAAAATTTGTATGTATATTAATACCTCGGACTTATGCGATAGATGGGACGGAGGGATAATCGCGTAGGTCGAATTCGCGTATCGGGATTCAATTTTACTTACATTAAATATGTAATATATAGTATATATCTTCTTAATATATATAAATTACGTGTCACGTTGTTTGTCCGCGATGGACTCCTAAACTACTTAACCGATTTTAATCAAATGTGCAGTTTGATCCAACTTGAAAGATAGGATAGCTTACATCTTAATTTATAGTCGCAATACTATTTTATTGCAAATTATTTGTCTATTATTTGATATTCACAATTATTTGTTAACTCCAAACGATTTTAACAGATGGCGATATCTGTTGACTGGATTCAGTAAGTAATTAATAGATGGCGCTGCTATGTCTAACCTATAAACGTGTCATATAAGTTACAATTCAATAGCATAAATAGTTTACTAAAATGTAATATAACAAAAACCTTAGCCACAGTAACGCGTGGCCGGGTCTGCTAGTATAATATATATCTATACCAATAAATAAAATTGGAGTGTCTGTTTGTAATGTCAAAATAATAGGCTTTTTTCATGCTCACACGGTTATTTGCACGACACCTATGCCTAAAATACAGATTAAAAAAATTTTGTCTGTCTGTCTGTTTGTTCTGGGTAATCTTCAAAACGGCTGGACCGATTTCAAAAATTCTTTCACCAATGTAAAGCTATAATATCAGGGAGTAACCTAGGCTATATTTTATCCCGGTATTCCCACGGGAACGGGATCTACTCGGGTAAAACGACTAAAACCGAAGCGAAGCGAGGGCGGGTTGCTAGTATAAGAATAAAAAAAGTAAACCTAAGACCAGAGGATTCAAATAGAATAAACCAAGTATCTTCGAATTCGTGTAAAACGGGGTAGCGTAATTCGAGGTATTATTTGTCGTGTTTATCTTATCGACTGTTTCATGTAATAAAATATCGTATGACTGTTGTTGTAGTAGTTGGGCAATATCTCTGCCACTATATAGTAACACACACACACACACACATGCACACCACACATGCACACACACATGCACGCACAAACACACACACACACACATGCACACACACATGCACACACACACACACACATACACACACACACACACACATACACACACACACACACACACACACACACACACACACACTCATACACACACACACTCATACACACATACACACACACACAAACACACACACACAACACATAATTAAATAATCTAAGATTAAGTTTATTGCCTCAATATTGAAGTTGCCGTGTATTAATAAGTTTCTTTTAACTACTAAGTATCTTTGCGTACCATAAAAAGAAGAGAGCCTGGAGATCTGTCATACAGGTTTCGAACCTACTTCAGACTCCAGCTCTCACAAGGTTAAATTAAGACAAATCGTGTACTAAGTATATTTAAGAAACCACTGTAACCTTTTGAGAGAAATAAATTATTTTATTATTATATTTTGATATGTATTTCTCCCTTTTAAGGGGTGACATAAACTAATCATACGAGCCTCCATCCGACGTCCTCGTCACGTCCTCGACGAAGAGGACGACATTATCACACTCGCTCAACAAAGAGCCTACACGGCCCGCGAGGCCTTAACAAATAAATATCCGCGGTTCCGCCCTCGCCGTCGAGGTGCGAAACCGCGCCGCGCAAAAGTCACTACCAAAAACGTGGGCACGCCCACTTTGCCTCCAGCGACGCCCCAAGCCGAGGTCCGTTCCCCACAGGGGGAGCCCTTGGGCGATGTCGCTTAGCATACTTTTCTCCGGGTTGAGAGCCCTCAGCGCTCACCCATAGTCCGCGTCAAGCTGTCAAGGCCATCTGCGGCCAACAGCTGTACACACACAAAAAAAAAAAAAAAAAAAAAAAAAAAAAAAAAAAAAAAAAAAAATAATCATACGAGCCATAGCCAAGCATAATTACGTGTTAACATATTGTGTGAGTGGCTGAAATAGATGATGTGGTGAGAAATTTACGAGTAAGTCGGCAAGTGTTGAGTATAACTGCTTTCTGAATGATATGAACTGCATGCTGTGGCATTTGCAAAAGGCTTAAACTACGTTGTAAACTCTTTGGTATTATTCCGGTAGCTGAGAGAACTATGGGGACTATGTGTATGGTTTCCGCGTGCCATTGACGCTTTAGCTCTATTGCCAATTCTTGATATTTTGAAAGTTTCTCAGATATAGTTGATTGAATATTATGTGTGTTTGGTACGGCTATGTCAATTAGATATGCAATTTTATTTTCTTTTTCAAACAATGTGATATCAGGTCTATTGAAATGTATGGTCTTGTCAGTAATAATGGTTCTGTCCCAATATAATCTATATCTATTATTTTCTAGAATGTTGTTGGGTTTATATTTATAATATGCAGTCTTTTTTTGTATAAAGTTGTATTTATGTGCAAGGTGTTGGTGTACAATAGAGGCTACTTGGTCGTGGCGGTGTTTGTAATCGCTTTGTGTTAAGGATTTGCAAGCAGATGTAATATGTTGTATTGTCTCAGAACTTAAGTGGCAGTGTCTACATGTATCTGTTGGAAGATTAGATGCGCGTATTATATGTTTTTGGTAATTTCGAGTGTCAATCACTTGATCTTGGATGGCCATCATGAAAGCTTCCGTTTCAGGAAATAGCTCGCCGCGCCGCAACCAGGCGTTCGACTCTACTTTGTCGACATATGGTAGCTGCAGGTCTTGACGGTGCCTTCCGTGTAATGATTTCTTTTGCTATATCGTAATTTTATCCTTTATATTAATTGCCCGTTCCTTTCGCTGGGGATTTCGATCTGCAAGATTCAGTGGAGTGAGATGTCTGTCGGTAAGTGATATTGTTTTACAGAGAGTGTTATCGTCGGAATGTTGGTGGAAATAATTTCTCAAAGATGATATTTGTTTGTTATGTAAATTCATTATATCTACAATACCTCGGCCTCCTTCATCTCGTGGAAGCGTCATTCTTTAAAAAGTGTTAAATTCTAAAGGTTCGATAGTTTGACCTGTATCTAATATATAGCTGTTTTGGGTAATTTTTCCATTTGTAACAGAGAATGTTTTGCACTTATCTATCCCAAATTCCATGCGGACATCGTTTGAGAACGATTGTGTAATATCTGCGAGGCGGTGTAGTGATTGTGTAGAGTCGCTGTATAGTTTTATGTCGTCCATGTACATGAGATGTGTAAGTGTTGTTCGTTTGTGTGATGTAGTAATAGTGTAACCGAGATTGGATTTGTTAAGTAAGTGAGATAGAGGATTAAGGGCCAAACAGAACCATAAAGAACTTAGGGAATCTCCTTGAAAGATACCGCGTCGTATTGGGATTTCTGGTGTAGCTATGCTAGAGCATTCTATTGTTTTAATTGTGGTTGACCAGAGTCGCATAGAGTGTTTAAGAAAATTTGTAATGTGTGGATGGATTTTGTATTGCTGGATGACGTACAGGCGCCAAGTGTGGGGTACTGAGTCGAATGCTTTTTTATAATCCACATACATTGTATTGATATTTTTTTTCTTGATGATGGCATGTTTCATAGCTACGGAATCTATAATGAGTTGCTCTTTGCAGCCTTGACTGTTTTTTTTGCACCCTTTCTGTTCTTGGCAGAGTATATTGTTAGAAATTATGTGTTGGTGAATAAGTTCAGCAATGCATGCGGTCAATATTTTGTAAATAGTTTGTAGGCAAGTGATAGGTCGGTATTTGGCAGGATTTAGACGGTCATTGTCCTTTGGTATCATGTACGTAATTCCTTGTGTGAAATATCGTGGCATTTTGTCAGGTGTATGTATAAAAGTATTTATATGATTATAAAGCAAATGATGCATAGTTGAGAATTTTTTATACCAGTAGTTATGTATTCGATCACTTCCAGGCGCTTTCCAATTATGAGTTTTGTTAAGAACCCGCATGAATATTTCTAAAGGTATATGGCGAAATTCCATTGGGGAAATTGCACTTATTGTTGTTGAATATGATCCGAGCCATTGCGCTTCAATATTATGGCTTACTGGCGCTGACCAAATATCTGACCAGAAACTGTGTAAATCTGCGATGGGTGCTGTCTGTGTTGGCCTATCTATTGTGGTTCTTTCGGTATTATTTACTGTATTACACGCTAGAGTCCTGTAAAAGAGTTTTTCATTGTTATTGAACTGACTGTTTTGTGTTTTTCTGCGAGTACAATTAAGATATCTTTTTAATCTACTAGATGTTGCGTTAAGCTTTTGTTTGAGTGTATCAAGAAATTGTTCATTAGTTAAATTAGGGTCTTCATGGTGTGCGTGTATACGATGTTTATTCTTAATTTCTTCTACTAATTTAATTACTCTATTGCTTCTGTTACCTCTAATATATTCTGTTAGTCTGCCTATGTCTCTCCTAAGACCTTGTATCTTTTTTTGGATTCTTTTCTGCCAACTAGGTATTCTATTGAGGTTTTTGAGGTGTATTGTATCAGTATTAATTTTGCTCCCATTACAAACGACTACTGTGCATGCTGCACAATAAATTATAGTTTGTATGAACGAGAAATCATTGCCTATAGAAGTGTAATGTGGTAATATACAAGTATTAACAAAATTAACTATTCGGGCTAGTTTTTTAGATGTTTTTTGTTTTGGTATATAAGGTCGATTACAAGGATTGCTGTTCTTATATTTATCTAGTGTAATTTTAAACTGTTCCGTGATTTTTCTGTGTTATATGTATCAATTCTATGCTCATCTTCAGGTTCTACTGCAGTTTGGGTTTGTGAGGATTGTTCAGAGATTTCTGTTGATTGGTCGGCCAAGAGTATGTCTAATGTGTGTGCTTCAGTTTCCTGTATTCCTTCTCGTGTTGCTATATTGTGACTGTGAGAATTAAGGTTACATAAAACCTCGTTTCTTATTTCTTGGAGCCTTTGATCATTAATCATTTTATTATTGAGTACAACTCTAAGTTGATCTGATATTCTTTGTTCACTAACTTCTGATAATTCTGGGTGTTCATTTATAACTGCTTTATGGAGGGGTCGTCGATACGCTGTTTTTTATTATTATTATTATTAGATATGTGTGCAACAAATATGTAATTCGGTTGAAAAGATGGATAGAGGAAAAAGTATAATAAGAAAATAGATGTACCCATAGTTACTGATATGTATATAGTCAGTTAAAAGTGTTTGATATTATTGCGCAATTATTATATAGAAATAAATAATTATTATACCTATATAAGTAAACAATATTAGAGTTCTTTTTTCTTATTTATACATAGTATTAATCTAAATCCGTGTGATGACCTGGGATTTTTCATATTTGTTCCACTACCCGTGGTAGAGGAGGCTTGTAAGTTATGCCAGTGAGGGAAAAATTAAACAGTGAGCGTTTGACGTGGCATGGACATTTGATGAAACGGGGCGGGGGTAAGAGAAGAAAAGATGGAAGGACTACTTGAAGCATGACATGCAGTGATCGCAGATATGATAGGCCTGTATGGAAGGAGATAGGTAAGATAGTAAGTAGATAGGTAAGAGCAGGATAATAAAATGAAATATTTCAATACCCTCTTACTTTTCTGTTGAAGTCGTAGTATCAGCTAATAATCAGGATAGTGGGCAGCAATACTCTCCTGAGAAACTTTTAAGATCAGCCGAGATTCCTACTGCCAATTGATGATTTCAGCAAATTTGGGTTGGCTAAGTATTTTTTAAATAAACTCTAGCAATTTGTATTCACGATCAAAATTCACATTATATTCAGACAACTGAGCAAATTCTTTAAATATTTGATTTGAAATCATTCGATAATAAAATCATCCACGAATCGAACGATGCAGTTTGAGATAAAATTGTCTAATATCATTTTAAATGTCTTGGAAAACTGTTGGATGCAGGTGAGGAGAGAGGACTCGAGGGGAGGGCTATGTCCAGCAGTGGATGTCCACGGGCTTATGGATGGGTGAATGGAATATAATTCAGTTTAAATGAAATATGCTGGTTATTAAAATTGATTGGTACTAGTTGCAAGTACACTACTATGAGTTACGAAAACAAAATAATTTTATCATTCTCGCTCTATATCGAACAACTATCTACTCATTAGTTTGTTTAGTATCTTTTAATAAGTTTAAGAAAAAATAAACTGTCAAAAACATTCTCTGTTATGATATTATATAACTTAAGTTTTCAAGATATTTTCCTGTCAAGATTGTTGTTGATCATATTACGGCTATATAGATCTATGTCATTATTATTATATTAGTAATTATATTACTTATATTTTTTGTGTCCTACCTTAAATATTTATTTAAAAGGTTTCAGTTCTTTCATTTATACTATTGAGTTCTATTTACAGTGAATATTCTGGGCTTTTGGGTATCATTTGATGCATGCTTTTTATATCTCATCATCATCATGTATGTCCCACTGTTGAGCTTGGTTCTCCTCCACTATGGAAAGCAAATTTACATATACGCTTGTCAGACGTACTGCTATAGGATCTTTTTCTTTTCGGAGAATCGCCTGCGCGAGGAGCGCAGCCTCGATGAGGAGATCCGCCGCCGGCGATTGGGGCGGCGTAGGCGCAACTATCTGCGCCTCATGCCGCCCTAGCCGAGGCCGCGGGTGACGTGACCGGGGATTAGTCCGTCACCCGCTGAGAGGCCGACCGCGTGAGGAAAGACCGACGTCCTCCCCGAGGGGGGGACGTCGGTCGATGGGAGGGTACCCCAATTAGGGGTATTCCGTCGGGCCGACCACTGACGACAAGTTAACGCTGCTCCAGTGGTCGGCCCAACGACGAAGGCGACGTGGTTTTTGGGTGGGTCGCGGGAGTTGCGTGCTTAAGCCCCTCTGTCGCCCCGGACGGAGTGGTGCGGAGGCGCGCCGACCGCGACCCACCCACAAAAAAAAAAAATAGGATCCTTTTTCGAGTTTTCCTTCTCTTGAATAGATGTTACATGCATATTATATACTTTAGTCGTCTTTTACGATACCAACGGGCTAGAAAGAGGGTGGAATTGTATTCCTACGCCGTCACCAAGTGGAAACAAAATTTGTTTGTTACATTAGAAATCAATCGTCTCATACAAACTTAGTAAAAATTAATAAAATTGAAATATTATGCTTATCATGTAGCTTTCATGCCGCTCTAATTTTTAATGGCGACACGCGTCAGTTAAGGATTGTCATTAAAATGAAGAAGAAATGGAAATTATTTACGAATGTGTTTATGTTTAGACTGAATAATGTCATTAGTTGATACACTGCGCACTGACTTAAAGTTATTTACAATTAAAGCGTAAATTTCTGTGTGGTGACGAAGTAAGAATACAATTCACCACCCCCTCTCATATCCGTGGGTGTCGTAAAAGACGACTAAGAGATATATTACGCATATGATATTATGCAAGAGATGGAAAACTCGAAACAAAACCCTATACAAACCTGTATGATTAGCTTGGTATAGTAAGGTCAATTTCCCTCCTATTATGGAGGGGGCTCGAGCATAGCAGTGTGATGAATATGAGCCGAAATGATGAATAGTAAAAGAGAGCAGATTCTTATCATTTGATATTTTCACAGTCATCATCATCATTCATCATTTCAGCTCATATACGTCCCACTGTTGGGCTCGAGCCTCCTCGATAATGGGAGGCAAATTGAACTACTATAACCACGCTAGTCAGACGTGTTGGCATAGTGTTTCATTTCGAGTTTTCTTGCATAAAGGTTCTATGCATATTTTACAGTAAAAGATTACAGTATTTTCACAGTAAAAGAAACTTATTATACTTGTAACGTAAAGTTCAACATACAGAATGTATCAAATTATGGGGCAACTGTTCGAGTGTGTTGTAGTTTAATGGTCATAGATCGTAATTCGAATGTATACACAAAAAAATATTATAACATAAAAGTTATAGTGATTTCAAAAATGTGTGTCTAAGAGTCTATGCCTTAAATGTTATACATATTATGTAGGCGTGTAAAGCTTCGACATTCTAAATAGTTATGAATACCGAAAACTCTTCAATGGTAACAAAGGCGCCTCGTCAACGGTCGATCTGCTGATTTAAAACGAAGTTTGTCTTGCTTATGCGAACGTAATCATTGATTTATTCAATTTCTAAAGAACATTTACTAAAGTAAGAATATTTTGCAGATTAAGTATTATTGACTTTATATATTTCAATCAGATTTACACGATAAAGCGATGATAAAATTGAAAACCTTACATGTCTCTAATTAATTAACGAATCGATATTTTTACTTCAAATTTTTTTTCATGGGTTCCTATCACAATTGCCTAACTCCCGTTTGACCAGTTGCCCTATAACCTGAAACAAATGTGGTTACCGTAAAAGACGACTATGGAATATAGGAATATGCAAATAACGTCGATGGAAGCGAAGCAAAACTAGAGTAAAATTCTGTATTAACACGTCTGACCAGCATCATAGTAGGTCAATTTCCTTCTCATTGTGGAGTAGGCTAGAGGCCAACAGGGGAACTTATGTGACCTGTGATGATGATGATAATCAAGCTATGTGCAAAACTCCAAAAGGAGGATATAACTGTGATATAAATACGAGAAAACAAAAATGATATGAATATTCTTCTGCCTTTGTGATTGTACGTAGTATTACATTTTTTTTTAAAGACGATACCTTGATCTAAGGAAATAATCTTTGTATCGCGGGGGACTTTACAAACATATAGTTAACGGACACAAATTATATCCAGACTCAGAACTACAATTTGTGGATCGCACAAAGTGTTGTCACATAGGACAACGCTTTGTGCTTTGTGGATTCGAATCCACGAAACTCGTATGAGGTAGGTCGATATCTTAACCACAACGCCATCTCTGCAGGTAATATTACTGCGTCTATATTGGTCGTATATATGGGCGCATATCGCCCTCTATCGGCAATATTTGTAAATTGTTGATGTATGTGTTATCAATTATAGTTATAAACATGTTTGAAATATTTGCAACTAATATTTAAATAATTATTTGTAGTAACAACACTGCTATTAACATGCTATGATATTTAAGACACTTTTTGAATGTATTTCCAGAAATCTTTGATTTAATTGTTTAAATATTTATATAATTGATCAAATTAAAATCTATTAGAATTAATGTAATTATTTGTAACCATATATAGTTGTTTTTACACAATAAAGATTGTAATTTATTTCTAGTTAGAGCGCCGTCTGTTGAACAATATATGAGAACAATATTTCCTTTAATTACATTAATGTAAATTGTGTAAAATTGACTATTTGGAATTATGTTAAATGCATTAGAATATTTATCATTATTATTTAGCTATATTCAGATAGTTAACAATATTGTTTTATTGATTTGTTATAAAAAGTAATTGTAGTTACTAAGACTAGACAGTTTCATTGTAAAGCGGAGGTTATAAAAACATTGTAAGATTAGAATAGAGGACAGTTTTACTTCGCTCACTTCTCCGGCAAGAACTCCTAATAAATACAGTGATTACATACTCAGTATTTTACTATCATCGTCCAAATTCCTGGCGCAACGCCGACAGCAGCGGTGGGATCACAGCCCCAAAACTCTTCAAGATCTACGGATGACCTTCACTATGGAGCAAGTGATGGATCTCCTGACCTCGATTACAAAATACTGCTGCAACAACAGCTGCGAGAGCCGCATTTTCTACGGAGGCTACAATGTAACGGCGGCACCAAAATTTTTATCTACCGCCGTTCAACCCCGACGGAGATCGCATCGATAATCATCGACATCGCGGACTGGTGGGCAAATGTTAATGAGACGATCATGGCTTTCAACATATAAGCCGCAAGAAGCAAGAATAGAAGCTATTCTTGAACTCGACGGTATGGCAGACACATGGGCGCTTCAATCAATTACATGGCAACAAGTGGAAGATGACATCGTTACAACCTTCGGCAAGGAGTTCCGGTATGCTGGCTACGTCCAGTGGTGGCGCAGCTGCACCTCTGAACAAGCTGACAGTTACGCAGACTATGCTACAGCGGGCCGGGCTCTGCTCAAACGTTTAAGACGTGAGGCTACGGACTCTGAGGTGATCGACGCCGTAATTATCTTGAATTAATAAGATCTGAGCTATTGCGAAACACGCCTAGATTTTGTCTAGGCTCGTGTTTGTTTTGTTAACTTTTCGTTAACGAAAACTACCGTCTAACAGTAATTGTAACTGTCTGGAGAGGACGCCGGGGGTTTCACCGGTGTGCAGGCGGTGAAGAGTTATGTAATGACTATTGACGCCAAAAAGTACTGATGTGTTGAATAACTAGCAAACCATCCTAGCTTCTGCTGTTTTAGTAGTTTTACTCGCGTAGTTCCCGTTCTCGTGGGAATATCGGAATAAAATATAGCCTAGTTTACGCCCTGATATTATAGCTTTCCATTGGTGAAAGAATTTTTGAAATCGGTCCAGCCGTTTTGAAGATTACCCGGAACAAACGGACAGACAAATTTTTTAATCGGTATTTTGGGCATAGGTGACGTGCAGGTGACCGCGTGAGCGTGAAAAAAGCCATTTTGACATTACAGACACTCCATTTTTATTTATTGGTATAGATTATTGACTAATAATAATAGTAAACAGCACGGGACATTTAAAAATGATAAGGCCCGTATTTGGCACCTTTCGTGAAGTCCAGGTGACGTGAGCGCGAGAACCTCTCCCTGCGCGACCAATTACCCCGCGCGCCAGTTACCCCGCGCGCACTTGCATAGCAACAATAGAATGTCTACTACATATTTACAATTATTAAATAGTTCTTATTTTGAATAATTCGCGTCGCTTACACTGTCTAGTAATTGTGTTAACTGCAATAACCTAGGACCTTTTTGTGATATAAATAGAAGCGTCTACTTATCACGCTTGCGGAGTCCTTGATTTAGAACTTTCATAACCCCCTTTAATACGACGAAGTTTATAGTACCGTTTTTGTTATAGAAAATACCATAGTGAAAATAATTATTTCCGTAAGCAAATCGATAAAATTTATGGTTAACTAACAATCGGACTATTTTTTACTTCTAGAGATCGCATTATCGCAAGGTAAAGTTTTCAATAGCTTATTCCATACTGGTGTTGATTGTTCTCCGATCCGAAATAAGTTTACTGGTTCGATTCCGGGCAAACGCCAGATCGTTGATATTGCTTGTATTACAACCAAAGTTAGTTTCCATGACGTGTCGAGGTAGAATTGGTTATGACATTATTAGTGCTGTTTGGTATTACCCGTAAGTCTTAAAGAGGGTATATATAGAAAACTGTAACTGCTGATAAATGAACACTCCATGCTATCTATAACTTTGATTTTAACTTCAATCTAAACGACTCAATATTGTTTTAAGTTACATGATGGTCTCAAGCTTTAAATCTAGTTTCATACTCTGCAACTGTGTATCGCAAATAAAGGCCAGTGCGTTAACAATAAAACTAAATGGCTGATTAAATAGTTCAACGCAGACCCTATAGATTATCACCTTTATAACGCTATGAAAATGAGATGAGCTGCCTTCACTTTAAATATCACTAAATGCTCAAAAGTCCTCGCGCAGTTCAGTATGCGAACCATGTGCGTTGAAATAAATACCGCTCGTGAGCTGAAGACGCTAGACTTCGTATAAAGCTATTAAGCATTTCCGTCACTTCTTAGGTGGTCAATTATTTAGTGGTAACTGATTATGTTGTAACTGAAATTCACTTAAGGTTTCAAGGCAAGGCAGAAAGAGCACACTCCAGGAGTGCATAACTGGTAGCATATTTTTTTAAAATTTTTAGTTTAAAAGTAGAATATCGAAAGGGTGACTGCTTAGTTAATATAGATTAGTCTTAATCTGTGTTAAATAAACCATATGCTCTAAAACGAAGTAATTGTTTATCTCGTCGTAAATTCATCCACTCTTGACCATACTTGGCTTCATGTAGGGCAGAAGAGTGATCCTTCAATAAAAGAGATTGACTCTGACAGTAGTCTATACTTTGTCATTTAACAAGATATTGCTGAGCCATAATGTTTAAATAGTATCGTTTCACGTAATTACCGTTAGAAACTCGTGTTACGATCACACTGCACTGCATAGATGACGTAGTGGTTAAGATATCGTGCCAGTGTCGCGGGTTCGAATCCCGCGCAGGACAGCTCTGTGCGATCCACAAATTTTTGTTCTGAATTTGGATCGTAATTTGTTTCCATTAATATGTGTTTATTACCTCCACCGCAATATAAGGACTATTGCGAGACTACCGCAACATTTGTTGTGAAAAAGTACTGGCTAAAATCGGCGAACAATATTGGTACCCGAATAAGTTCGAAAATTTGTGAAGAATTGTGTTAGCTAACATTCGTAAAGCCGAAATCGGGCGTAAAATAATCTACTTCCAATATATAAAATTGAAAATATAATTTTCATACTGTGTTCGCTGACATTACAGGCTACATTCATGGCGGACGTCATCAGCCAGAATACGCATTTGTCTTTATAGTAGTTTACACTAAAGACGTCACAATCGGCTATGAGGTCTTTTGTGAAGTTGTAACTATATTTGGAACTCGTCTCTTCTTATAATAATGAATAAATACGGTATTGAATATACCTTGTGGCTAAGGGAACTAGTAGAGCAAATGGTTAAGTGGGACTAGTTGTGAAAATTATCAAAGATATTAATGTCTGTAGTTGAGCTTGAAAACCATGCCACAGTGCTTCACGATTTCACGACACATTCACGATTTCCAGTTGGCTATAAACTATGCAATATTACTGGGAGTATTGTTCAGCAAAAATATTAACCGCTGTTTTATCGAGATGTTGCAGGTAGAGGACGACGAACGAACAAAAAGATTTAACGTCTGTACGATGAGGATGGACGAGCGGTCTTTTCCGAGTTAATTGATTTGACAAAGATAGAGCCAAAATAAATGTATTTTTGGCAATTTTGTTCTCGTGCATCGTCACGATCGACGCACTCTCTTCGAGGGTCTCATGGCACTTTAGGAGGTATTGCCTAATGACCGATACATGTTGAAGCATAATTATCTCCGCGGATGTGATGTCAGTATCGCTAGCCATGACTTTTATGACCAGCGCCTGTTGCAAAGACTGATTTTTTTTTTGATCACAGCAATGCCGTATGGGCGGGTGAATATTAATTTTGAAACAAATGCTTTTTATTTTTCCTATCCAAACCATCCTTCCTAAAGCGCTGGCTGGCCACCATGCGTATCCTTAAACCTGGTCTTGTTGGCTAGATCCCGTATGGGTGATGCCTTATGGTTGGCTAGATCCCGTGGTGGTGATGCCTTATGGTTGGCTAGATCCCAGGATGGGTGATGCCTTATGGTTGGCTAGATCCCGTATGGGTGATGCCTTATGGTTGGCTAGATCCCGTGGTGGTGATGCCTTATGGTTGGCTAGATCCCTTGGTGGGTGACGCCTTAACAGCGCAAGGGACGCGCTGGAGTCAGTATGGCCGTATGGGCGCATATCGCCCTCTATCGGCAATATTTGTAAATTGTTGATGTATGTGTTATCAATTATAGTTATAAACATGTTTGAAATATTTGCAACTAATATTTAAATAATTATTTGTAGTAACAACACTGCTATTAACATGCTATGATATTTAAGACACTTTTTGAATGTATTTCCAGAAATCTTTGATTTAATTGTTTAAATATTTATATAATTGATCAAATTAAAATCTATTAGAATTAATGTAATTATTTGTAACCATATATAGTTGTTTTTACACAATAAAGATTGTAATTTATTTCTAGTTAGAGCGCCGTCTGTTGAACAATATATGAGAACAATATTTCCTTTAATTACATTAATGTAAATTGTGTAAAATTGACTATTTGGAATTATGTTAAATGCATTAGAATATTTATCATTATTATTTAGCTATATTCAGATAGTTAACAATATTGTTTTATTGATTTGTTATAAAAAGTAATTGTAGTTACTAAGACTAGACAGTTTCATTGTAAAGCGGAGGTTATAAAAACATTGTAAGATTAGAATAGAGGACAGTTTTACTTCGCTCACTTCTCCGGCAAGAACTCCTAATAAATACAGTGATTACATACTCAGTATTTTACTATCATCGTCCAAATTCCTGGCGCAACGCCGACATATACGTTTTACATTGCCTCAAATCAGTGAATTACAATAAACATTTTTTAAAAGATATAACAATTTCATATTATAATTCTAACTTAGTAAGTACCTACTTTACAAATCTGCAACATAAATAATGTAGAAAACAGACTGAAATAAAGCTCAACTAATTTCAGTCTGTTTTCATTTATCAGTTTCAATATAAATGATGGTTATTAGGACATTATTGTATGTATAATGAGCATGCAGGGAGTTAGTGCCATGTATAATCAGTGCTAAACATCTGTTTTGTGACAGGTGACCTTTGCCTTGACGTGACGATACCCAGTTCAAGGCAGTACCGCACCCAACTTGGATATCATGACAAAGTTCAAGGCATATTGCGGATTCTACTGTGGTTTTGAAAGAAATAACGGTTTTTATGATATGGGTAGTGGCACATTTATTATAGGGCATCGCTTTATTATTAATTTGATTCGAGATGAATAGATAAAGCTCTATTCTGTATATTATAAACATTTAAGTATTGATAGTTTATATTTCCGCGCGGAGTAAGAATACAATTCACCACCCTCTTTGGTGCTGTAAAGGGGATGTTGTGAAAGACGGCTAAGGGACTATCATCATCATCACCGTCTCGGCCTATATATGCCCCACTGTTGGGCTCAGGTCTCCTCCAAAATAGGAGGGTTATTGTCCTACTATTCCACGCTGGTCAGACGTGTTGGAATAGGGTATTGTTTAGAGTTTTCCTTTTCTTGCACAGATGTTATATGCTTATTATATCCCTTAGTCGTCTTTTACAACATAGCGTCACTGTGCTTCGGAGGACAAGTAAAAGTGACACTACTCTGGTTAATGTTTCTTATTGGTTGGGTCGAAAATTATTATTTAAATAGTTATTTCCTCAGATAACAAGAGTGCATTATATCACAGTACACGTACTCCTAATTGTAAGTTTCCGTTGTGAGTAGGATATATTATACATACACGTACTTAGAATTCACGTCAACGAAGATAAAATTAAAGGAATACAAAAGTTAGCAGTACGTTTCTAAAACAAAATAAGTTTTTTTACTTTAAGACATTCAAATAATCAAAGAATAATCCAATAACCTGCCTACGGACAATATAGGGAGTGGTGAATTGTATTCTTACTCTGTCACAACACAGAAGGGACTATAATATGCAGATTTGTAATATACTTACAAGACAAAATTCTAAATAAAATCCTATACCAACTCGTCTGACCAGCGTGGTATAGCAGTTTAATTTTGATCTTATTGTGGAAGAGATTCGAGCTAATGGGCTGTGATGATGAGGTACTTTTTTGTACTTAACCTCATGTCCAAAATGATTTTAATAATTTTTATATTTAATGTTATATTGTTATATAAAGTGCTATTTTGGAATACTACCAAGTATTCTAAGAGAAGAAAAATTAAGACCGTCAAAAATGTCAACAATCATCTTAAGAACATCCTTGACATTTTTGATGCTCTTCTGTGCTTAGGTTAAAAATAATCATTATCCTTCAACATTATTAAAAAGTTGTACTTCCTTCTAAGTATAATAGCGCACTGAATAAATAAACAACCATTATTTTGCTGCTTAGTACCGTGGAGCCGAGAACTGTGTTTGCAAATTCAATAACGAACTTGTTATACCTACATATATTTTGCATTATGTTGGACTAAAAAACTCGGGGCAAGATGTTAACATTTTTACTTACTTAAATTGTAAATTTTAAGTTGTTAAGAAAGCTGTTAATTTTTTCATTATCTTGGGTTATATAAATCCTGTTGGGCTCGAGCCTTATCCACAATAGGGGGAAATTAATACCACACTGAACAAATGGTATACCAACCCATCTTCTTTCGAATATTCCTTCTATTATTAAACTTTTAGCCACTTAAAAATCTTAAGTTTTGGGATCAAGAGACAGAAAATACATATTTATAATATTTAGAAAACAAAAATAATACTAGATGCGATAGATAGATAGATATTATACAATGAGAAAACTAAAATGGACATAGATAGGCATACTTTAGGTGGAGCAGAAAATAGAGTAAAATTATTGCGGATTCGTGTCCCTGAGATAAAAAAGGAAGGAGGGAGAATATAAAAGATGGCAAAACGAAATAACAGCAACAGTTAGTAAACATCGAATAATAAGACAACGGAAAGAAGAGAAGATTTTGGAAGAGGCTTTTGCTGATAAACAAAAAGATACGGTTATCAACGATTATTATAAGTAAGTAGTATTTTATGCATCATAAGTAGTATAATCAAAAATTATCTGAATAAAGACTATTATTATTATTTAGAAAACAATTTCCTATATGGTGATGAAATAACGATATAAGTCACAACGACTTTCTTTCTCGCGGTCACCATAAATGAAGACTAAGAGACTTGTATCCCTTTTGCGGCTCTTGGCTGCAGATAATATTACAGCAAGAGTTTGATATCTTAAAATAAAACGTATAGCAATTCGTCTGATGAGCATTATATAATAGATTAATTTCTTTTCATTGTGAAGAAAAATTCAATTGGTTGGTATGAACCTTGGAAAATAAATTTTATATAGTACTAGCTGACCCAAGAGACGTTGTACTGTTCAAATAATATAAAAGGAATTCTCCTGGTAATCGACAGCAGCGCCACTTACCGGGTCTAATTGTGAATCAAAACCATTCTCGAATCCCCTTGAACACACACAAAAAATTTCATCAACATCAGTCCAGGCGTTTAGGAGGAGTTCAGTGACATACACACGTACACAAGAAATATATATACAAAGATTAAATTAAAAAATAATATTGTACGTACGTTGTGGCTACGAATATTACCAACCACCTCGTGGGTGGAGTAAAAGACGAGTAAGAGCTTTGCATGTACCTGAACCCCTATATTTGATGCCGTTTGATCAAAAAATATGGGTGCGTGTACTTATGTACGCGCGTGAGAAGTTATACTTCTTTGGCATCATTAAAATATATATATATATATAATTATTAAAAACCAAATTTAGAGAATAATCTAAATAAAAAAAAATAATAAAAAAAAGAAAAAAAAATATATATATAGAAAAATAAAAAAAAGAAAAAAAAAAAATAAAAAAAAAGAAAAAAAAAGAAAAAAGAAATAAAAAAAAAAAAATTTTTCGAGACTTAATGAGCGGTTAAGCAGACAACTTCATACTGTTAATTTTGTGTCACATAATTAAAATTTCACTCTCATCATTTTTTCATAACGCGCCTAAAGAAGTATAACTTCAAAAAAATACATTTCCAAAAAGTTTGACGTAAGGTACGTACATACATAAATGAGCTGATAACATAGAGTTATGGCTGATCATAAAATTGTTGCTCAATATATTGCGATATGTATTATAAAAAAAGAAAGAATGTGAAATTAAGATAAAATATTGCGTTGACAAATAATTGAAATAAGAGCAGGACGATGACGATATTACCTTCACAAAAATAATTTCCTTTGTATAATAATTATTTACGTAGAAATTAATGATGATTTTCTATTAAAACATAATTTCAAACAACGATGTTTCAACAGGTTTTGGTTGGCACTCTTATCAACTAATCAACACCTAAATGTCAAGTGATGCTGAAGTTTACCGGGATCAAAGGCAGATTTTTTATTAGAGAAAACAAACACTCGACTGATTATTCTAAGTGTTGGATCTTAAGATATTACGGAAATAATATTTGCAAAGATTTATTGGGATATTAAAAATTTCTTGACTTTTAGCCAAAGTCTAAAGTTACGAACTAAGTAACTAAGAGTCAAAAATGATTGCTGACGTGAGTATAAAATCGTATAAAACTTGTTCTATCTGTACTATCTTTACTACTTGTTCAATTAGGGTCCGTACACAAAGGGTAAAAGCGAGACGCTATTGCTAAGACTTCGCTGTTTGTCCGTCCGTCTATCCGTCTGTCTGTCTGTATCTCAACAACCGCGATAGCTAGACTGTTGAAATTTTTACAAATTATGTATTTCTATTGTCGCTATAATAATAAATACTAAAAACAAAATAAGATAAATATTTAAGGGGGCTCCCATACAACAAACGCGATTTTGCCCCTTTTATAGATAATGGTACGGAACCCTTCGTGCGCGACTCCGACTCGAACTTAGCCGGTTATATCTATAGTACCCATTACTACAAATAAATAAAATTGAAGTCTGTTTATAATGTGAAAATAATGAGCTTTTTATGGTGATACGGTTCTTTGCTATATATATACCTATGCCTAAAAATCTGTTTAAAAATTTTTTGTCTGTCTGTTTTGGGTAACCTTCAAAACGGCTGGACCGATTTTGATAATATTTTACTACCAGGTAGCTGTCTATATAAGGGGTAACTTAGGCTATATTTTATCCCCGATATTCCCACGGAAACGAGTGAGTATAACGTCTAAAAGCGAAGCGAAGCGAGGACGGGTTGTTTGTTTAATATAGAATTATTTTTACGGATTTTGAAGCGTTTGGATTTGACTTTAATAATTCGACGTTTTAAACAATTTCAACTGCTCACGGCGGGACCGAATGCTGAAAAATTATTTTATTCATAACATTCAAATATTTGCATGTGCATTGTATAACGACTACCCAGCTAAACCTTCTGATTAACCTATATTGAAACCAATTATCCTTTAAATATGGGGGAAGCTGGTATCCAAGAACAGGTTGTACATGGTTTGAATGAAAAAATTAATATATCAAAATATTGTTTTACATACCATTAAATATTTGATGATTTTACGGTATGCATATATTGCTAATGTAAGTCGTAAAATATGACTAAAATTTAGATAAAATATGACTCCATTCGAAACCGTTTGGTCTACAATTGCGTTCTCAAGGGGTATGTATTGACTTTAGTAAGGTGGCCAGTCAAACTATTGACGAAATCTTTGTGATATGTATGAATTAATAGTACATGCTACGTCGACCCAAAGCAATTGTGATACGAGCAGGATAATGATGAATACAATATTATATGATATACAGAAAAATGAATGTCCATTTAAATAATATAATAAAACTAGCTGACCCAACAGACGTTGTCCTGATCAAATAAAATAAAAGAAATTCTCCTTGAAATGGAAAGCAGCGCCACCTACTGGGTCTAATTGTGGATCTAAACCATTCTCGATTCCCCTTGGACACGTACAAAATTTTCATCAACATCGGTCCAGCCGTTTAGGAGGAGCTCAGTGACATACACACGTACACAAGAAATTTATATATAAAGCTAACATAAAATAGATATTTTACAATAAAAAAAATGGTCTTCCTCTTGCAACAAGATTGTTGCAAGAGGAAGACCATTTTTTTTTAATGTTATGGTAAGCGCATGCGTGGTCCAGTCCGTCCGGGGCGATGAAAGGACGGCGCGCGGGCCCATAACCCACCCGTACCCACGTCACCTCGTTGTTGGGCCGACCACCGGAGCAGATGTGACTTGTCGTCAGTGGTCGGTCCGACAGAATACCCTTTCGGGTACCCTCACCTCTCGACGTCCTGGGACGCCGGTCGCCTTCGCGCGGTTAGCCACACTGCGGGTGACAGACAATTCCCCGGTCCGATCACCCGCGGCCTCGGCTAGGGCAAGAGGAAGACCATGCAGTACGTTTCTGGATCAAATTGGAGATGTGCTAGTGAAAGGTTATGTTAACACGCGTAAATGTAGAGGATGCATAAAGACTTTGAAGAATGTGAGTGAAGCGATGAAAGTATGACAGAATCGTGGCTTGTCGCAATCTGTAGTCTCTGAATAAACCTCTGGAAAGCAGGCGTGAGGCTATGTATGTTTGTAAGTACATAAAATATTACCAAATTGAGCTTACAATGTTATTTTTCCATTTTGTTAGTCTTCCCTATAAGTAGAGAGTTCCTTTAATACATAACATAAGTTGACTTCAAAAGATTTGCATGTAATCCGGATTGTTTGTCATCCAGATATTTATATTGTTACTGTTCTTTCTCTTTACTCTATCAAGTGTCACGTTTTTATCTTAGCGTAGTAAATGTATAGTTATATTCGTCATAATGTTAGTTATATTTTATATCCAAGTAACGACGGCCTACACGGTACACTTATGGCGGTTTACTAGTCTAGGTTCCATGTTATTTTGAAAAATTTCCGAATGCAAATCACACAATTAAATAATTCTTTTTGTTTGCATCTCTTGAATTTTAGAACCATCTGACATATTAAAAAAACCTTTTAACGCGATTTGATAGGGAAGAACTCAGTTTTTTTGTGGTATGGAGTCTAATCACAAGAAAATTTCTTCATATAATTTTTTTAGCATTTTAAAATAAGTCGCGAATTATAAAAATATTATAATGATCTAAAATATTTAGTGTTGTGGGAGGCTTTGAAATGTCAAGTATCTAGTTAGGTATTAATTAGAGAAACACTGTGCAACTTTATAATTTAATAAAAAATAAAAAGTCTTGTAACTGTGAACGGAAATACGCATATATACAGAAAAATGCAACTACTTCCTTATGAATTTCTTCTTCCTTATTAATTAATAAAGGTTTGTTCGACATGTAAAAATCATGCGTATACAATAAGGAGTCCTCTAGACGACAGAAAATGTCCTGAATAAAAAAAACCTTTTTACAGATTTGTTACATAGGGAAAAAAGCGTTAAGATTTAAAAAAAATACTTTTAATTATTGCTCGCTGATTTGCTTTCATTTGCTCGATAATTGCGTATAATTATAAGTGCGAAATATTTAGGTAATCGTAAATGTATTAAAAGTAAATACTTTACAATTTACTATTATGTAGTACATTTAAAAATTACTTACACTCAAATAGAATCATTTAAATAAAAATATGTGCAAACTTAAATCTAATTTCAAAATAATGCCGCTCTAAAAAGTTCAAATGAAACGATAAAATATTCAATAAAGCTATGCTCAGAGTATAGAAATATAGAAACTTAAGGTCATACTAAGAACTTTATGGCATAATAAGACACTAAGGCATTTTAATAGTCTTCACTAAATTGTAAATTCTAAGTAAGATTGTGTTTTTGAACTAAAAAGCTAAATCTGTTATAATAAATAAACTTGCTGAAACACGCGAATGTTATCAACCATTTTCCACAACTTGGGAATGAATTTTCTGGAAAGTTAGGTATTATAAATCTCATTCAAAATATTTCAACACATACATTTACTTAAAGTTCCATTCTCGGTAGTATATAACAAGCTTTGTTATTAGTCGCTTCGGCTATGTAGATGAAAGTAATTTTTGTACGCGTAAAGAATACTACTTATTTTTATACCTGTATATAAATATATAAACTAACGTCATATTTTACCCTCATAAACTGCGAAAAAGAAATGTTAAAATGTTGATATCCAAATATATGTATAAAGAAACATTTGTCTTTGTTTGATTATCTATATAATTAATACATGAAGCAAAAACTTTTTAAGAAAATTACGTGGATGGACAAGTATGAAATTTTGGCACAGTTGAAGTATATAATGAGGAGAAATGCATAAAACTGAAATTTCATATAATAATGGATTAGAAATACATTAAATTCATTAAAAAAAGGCATTACGCACACTACCATGCAATCCCTACACATACACACACCAACGCTTATACACTTTTGTTTACGGTTAAAATCTCTGGTCGAACTGAATGTCAAACAATCACAATTATGATGACAATGTCTAATAGACATTTGTAACTTTAAATTAGTGAAATACAGTATACTCAATATACATAAGAAAACTGTGTAGCAGAAAAATTAATTTAAATGAATTATGGCCGAATTTCGACCACTAGTTGATATGAATTGTAAATACATATGCATCATATTACAATTTATCCTTCAAACTTAATGATTTGTGCGATATGAATCTAAAAACCTCATATATATATATATCCATGCATTTTCCATCGAAACATCTCGAACATTTCCGCAGTAGATGAGCATTAAACTCGAGCTTAGTATTCAAAGTCCGTTTACATCTGAGGAGAGTGCTTTTCTCGAGTGGGGGGATGAAACGAAATAGTCGAGAGTCTCGATGGGCTTCCAATGAGATGTCTCTACAGACCGAAGCGCTTAGCCTCTGCTTAACTAATTTTGAATATCGACTTAATTAGGGTTTTAATGTTAAGAGAACTCTCAAGAGGGCCCATCTACGCAGATATTACAAATTGTTTTTGTTCGAGCTTGCTTTTAGATACGATGCAATTATATTGGTTTGAAATATATAATCTACTCTCAGCTTTCATTATCGTAAATTATTAAAATGTGCCTTTATTTTAAATAAAGCTACTATTTCCAAATTTTAGGGCGGTCTTTCATCTTTTGTCTTTTTATGCACCTGACGTTTTGGTCGGGTTCTGCTTTCTTATTAAAAATATTCCGAACACCAATATAATCTTACACGAGTTTATTATTAGTGTAAATAGATACACTTTACTAAATTTTCAGGTCTTTTACGAATTGCAACACGGTGATCAGTATTATTATTTATCCCAATTACGTGGAGTCGACGCAATGAGTATTATTCTTTCATAATGCACATTAAAAAAGTTATTGGCAATAGTTTTATTAGCCGCTGTCTGTTTGACGTCAATTTTGCTTAGGAATGTAATTGTTGAGCAGACGGTATCAGTGTGAATTGGTCCAGGTCTATGTAAAGCTATTAGTCGTCTTTTGCAACACCCACAGGCAATGTAAGTGTTGGCAATATTCGTAGCCGCTGCCACACAGTACATCTGAATTAAGTTATGCATTTAAATTTTTTAAACCTATTTTTTAAACCTAGTTGTCCTTTAGCCTATGCGTCAACTGACCAAACTGTGAATGCTCACTGATTCACAAAATACCGCCTACCTTAATTATGGCCATATCACCTCGTAGAGAATGACTACCTCCAGCAAAAAAAAAAAGAAACAAGCAGGCAGACGGATGAATAGAATATTGTTATAAATGTATTTAGAAATAGGTCAAGTATAAGAATATTGTATTGTTACACATTTGAACAGTATTTAGCAATAAAAAGGCAATGTTTGAATACAATAAACTTGAAGCACAAAGAGCTATGTTTGTTACAATTAATGTAGGCTACATTATTTGTAATGTGTCATGCCCGCTCATGGCGTGCTATCATGACAACGGATAATAACCACGGCTGTCACATATTTGTACATAATTAATTATACCGCATTAATTTATCGTGGCACTGATATAATTTGTGTAATTTTTAGGCAATCTAAACCTAAAAACTTGACGTTTCGTAATTATAGTGTTTACAATCCTTAATCTTTGGTTGTAAAACTGTTTAACGAATCACCAGGAGAATAACAGCGGTGCCGATTGTATCCGCGCTCTTTCTTATTCTTTTGGAGACAATATGTTCAGCCGGTCCTCTTCAAACCTTCCGGGATGTGAAGGGACGGCATGCAATCCCATAACTTGCTGTACATGTAACACTTTACGCCCAACTGGCGGGTTAGCCATTCAGGTACCATTTTGAATCAATGCCTAAGGTCCCCTTCGCACGGTAAGCCTCTCCTCGGCTGATTCTCCACTGCGACCTACGAGCGCCCTTGGCGAAACTTCCACGCCTTATCTGAATTTCAAAACCATATGAAATCAAAGCAAAGAATATAATATAATAATCTGAACTAATCTGAAGAGATAGTCATTTATTATAAGAAGTCCTGGTCTTAAATGTGTTTATGATAAATAATTAAACGAAACGAAATAAAAAGAGCGACCGTCGTTTTACCCTAAATCCGCTACTGGGTGCAGTACTCTCTTGTGCAATTTACCAATTGTGATTGACCGCAAGCCTGCTATTTCTCGAACAGTGGACGTTGATATACTGGTGGTTGGATGTATTAAGCAACACAAGTCTATATAATTTTTAGGATGAATTGAATTGTACTAAAGTCTAATATTTTGGGAAGCTACATTATCAGCGAGTAGCATATTTTATGCCTGCATTCCCACGGAAACGGGACTTACGCGTATGAAGCCGCGGTAATTTACTATTATCATATAACGAAGACTGCTTGAATAGAAAACTAGCCGGTTCATTAGCTAATTAAAACTATTTATTATTCATTATGTTTTATGCGCCCAGTGCGTATTCTATTAATGTGTTTTTCCTTTATTCACTTCATTCATAATTTAATGAAATATAAATAAATACGTAAATTGCCGTGTGGTGAAAGAATAAGAATACATTAACCACCAACTATCAATTGCCCGTGGATGTCGTAAAATACGACTAAGGGATTATAATATGCAGATAACATCTTTGTAAGAGTTCCTCTCTTACAAAGATGTTATAAAACTCGAAATAAAACTCTATACCACCGTATAGTTGGTCAATTTCCCTCCCATTGTAAAGGAGGTTAGAGTCCAAGAGTGGAAACATGCATGCATGGAGCTGTGATGAGGATGATACTATATGTAATATTATTCTAAATCAATACCATGTCTGCACTTGTGAATTATGATGTAATATTATTACATCATAATTATCATCATCGTCATCTCAGTCCTAATGCTGGGCACGAGAATCCTCCACAATGAAATGGCAATTATGCTAGTATGTAGTGCTGATCAGGTGTATTAGTATAGGGATTTATTTGGAGTTTGCCTTCTTTTGTATAGAATTTAACTGCATTTGTATCCCTTAGTCGTCTTTATAATATTCACAAGTAAGGGAAGGGGTGGTGAGTTGTATTCATACTCCATTACCAGTAAAAAATATCCTTTATAATCAATGAAAATGTTCTGCCTTTATTTGGTAGATCAAAAAGAACGTTTGATTAATGATATTTTTTACTATATCTATGTGGTTCTATGTCAGCTAGCTGACGATTTAATGGTCATTGTTTCCATGACAAGCGTAGTTAGAATATTTGGTGAGTATATAATTACAAAAATGTAACTCTGTCCAGTTTAAATTTGTAAATATTATTTCCCATATTGCCAAAAATATTATGTGAATTTGGGTAGCGATGAGGTAACTGAAACACTAACTCCCGGGTCGGACCACCAATTTAATCGGTTCCGGTGGGTCGTTTATTAGTCGGCAAGGCATGATACGACTCAAATTCAAATTCAAATCATTTATTATGTATAAACCCCGCTGGGGCACTTACATATTGTCATTTTTTTTACAATTTTCTTAAAGTTATAATTACCGCCGGATCGGAACGCGACCGCACTGAGAAGATCCGGCAAGAAACTCAGCGGGATTGTCTATTTTTTTTTTTTTTTTAAATTTTTTTTAAATAAAATTACATCTTACAACATGCTTATTAATAGTTCCAGTGTAATGCCATTCGAAATATTATATAATATAGTTCACAAATATAATAATAATCACAAATGTAATAAAAAAAATTATGGTTGGACCAGATCCCGCAAGCGGCACCCGATCACGAGTTAACTACTAGAGCAGCCATCACTCCCCTGGTTACTGGTTACTGGCTGCACATCCTTCCGTAACCCCAACGAGTTACAGCCAATGCATAGTTGGCCAAAAATATCTAAAATTAGATAATCAAATAGCTTATTATTAATCTATGTGATAAAATTAATTAATGTGTTCTAGATTCTCGTTATCACACATTCCAGGCATTGTTATTGCTTACATTGTTATTACTGAAGCTGTGATTATCGGATACTGTAACTATAGATAATATTAATGTTAGAGGTTGATAATAATGGCAGTAATTTAACGTAACTGCTTGACATTGAATAGTTCTGTAGTCATTATTAGAAAATATAAAGAGAGGCATTTTTCTGTATCAGTATTTTGCTTTTATTTTTATTTTTATCACTGCTTCGTTTATTAATAAGTTTAATGCGACTTCTGATAGTAAAGATTTGAATTGGAAACTAAGGCAGGGTAACAAACGATGCAGAACGTTGTTTATGGAGTGGTTGGGTCGGCGGCACCGTGTGCTTTACTTCCGACTGGTGCAGGTATTGACGGGGCACGGTTAGTTCGCCAAGTATCTGCATACAATTGAGAGGGAGAGCGCACTGTCCTGTTACTACTGCGATTGCGACGAGGACACGGTGCAGCACACGATCGAGGTGTGTGCCGCGTGGGCAGAACAGCACCGTAAACTCGTCACAATCATCGGTGCCGACCTGACGTTGCCGACTATTGCTAGGAAGATACTCGACAGTGTCAAGAATTGAAACGCGGTCGTCGCCTTCTGTGAGGCCGTCGGTGGAGCGTGCGCGTGAGGATTTCCTCTACAGCGACACGATCCGCCGCCGGCGACTTGGACGGAGCAGACGCGAGTAACTGTGCCTGATATCGCCCTAGCCGAGGCCGCGGGTGACTGGACCAGGGAATAGTCCGTCACCCACAGAGAGGCTGACCGCACGAGGATAACTGACGTCCCGGGAGGGGCGTTAGAAAGGGAGGGTACCCGAAATGCTATCCAGCCAGGCTGGTCACGGACGACAAGGAACTCGGTACTGGCGGTCGGCCCAATGGCGAAGGGGAGAGAATGTGTGTTATAGGGCCGCGCGCTGCCCTTTCGCCGCCCCGGATGGAACGTACAGCCTGCGCGCTGGCCATAGCCTACACAAATAAAAGAAAGGCTAACAAACGACAAGTCGAGGTATTTGGTTTTTTTTTTGCAGTTTTTTGAGATTTTTGAGGTTTTCTCAGAAAAGTCTTGATCTCAGGTAACGGTAACAGATGCGCTATTTGGAATAACAAAATTGAACAGCGAAATGTGTCTCATATCTTCTTTGATACCTTCGTCATTGTCTCAGATCATTTTCGTTCCACTGCAAGGCCTGAATCTCTCCACAATTAAAGGGAAATTTTGCACTCGTCAGTCGGGCTTTAAGCAAACCCGGGTATTATTTTGAGTTTGCCTCTTTCTCATAGATATTATCTGCATTCACTAGACGTCTTTTAAGACATTAATGGGTAAGAAATATGGTAGTGAATTGTATATTTACTCTTGAGAATAAAAATATAAATGTATTGACGAGATCACAATTACTACGAAACATTAACAATATT
Source organism: Lymantria dispar (assembly GCA_032191425.1). NCBI lineage: Eukaryota > Metazoa > Arthropoda > Insecta > Lepidoptera > Erebidae > Lymantria > Lymantria dispar. The sequence continues at coordinate 28,085,002 of CM063449.1, read as the reverse complement.
TAACAAATATTAAGAACCATTCTGTTTAGTTTAGTACTAAACTATATATTATAATGAGTTGTGTCTTAGGATTTATGTCAAAACATTATCTCGGGGTCCGTGAGGCGAGTGCAAGTGGTTCTTATTATGTAGTGTTTATCGGCATGGAAACAGCGGTGCCAACATCGTCAGGCAGGAAGCTTATACAGCTTAATAGCTGAGGCATCAGATGGGTGTAAAGCATCTTATTATATAATATTACATTGTGAAACTGAAATATTTATACTGTTTACGTATAAATAGAGTCACGTATGCGATGTAATGCGTGTGGTGACGTAGTAAGAATACAACTTACTACTCCCTCTTACTAAGAGATATAATATGCATATAAAATCGATGCCAGAGAAGAAAAACTCAACCTTAGAATAATAACGTATAGAAGGTAAGTTCGCGCACAAAAAGTGAAGCATTTCAATTGGAGCCTAATGGAGCTTACGCCGGAACCGTTCCGTAATGTAAAAGTCATTGTATTGCACGTACGTATGCAACTCTTAAATAATAAATAGGTAATTATGACGGTTTGTGCTTCAAATGGTGTCATAACACATTTGAAAAACTTAAAAAGGTTTTTAACATTACTTTTAAATGTATTTCGACGATTTATATTAATAAAAACCAAATTTGATTTCATAATTTGTATAATGGTGTGCGTGTGTACGTGTGTAATCGTCTGCGCGCCATTAGTATTTTGAGATTCATGTTTCGAATGTTCGAAGTATTGACACTATCCTTCTATAAGTTATTATTCTAAGAACTCAACATAAAACCCTATGACTAATGCGTCTGACCAAGGTGGTATAGTTGGTCAATTTCCCTCTCATTATGGAGGAGACTTGCGCCCAATAGTGGGACATATATGAGCTGAGAGGATGATGATGTAGATTTGATAATGAGTATAGGATTTATTATATAATAGTTATGATCGCAGAAGTGGTAATACAATGAATCCAGAAAAAGTAAGTATCTTTTACGCAGAAATAAGTTCTCTTCTAGAGGAATAAAGGAACTTTAAATATGTTATTAATAGTCTGTATTAAAACCAGTGAAGCCGCAAGCATTACTGATCTGTAAAGTTAAGGAACATAAAACAACTAAGGCAATAGAAAAAATAATCGATATTTTTTTAATTAGTTCTTTAAATATTTTCAGTAATTACCTGGAGAAATATCTCCAGGCCTCTGTTTCGTAAAGAGTCTATGATTTTAACAGATTGAAATTTAGTATAATGAAAGCCAACAATTAATATTCGTTTAATTTGAATTTGTTGAATAGAATTTGATGTTAGAAATACACATCTGTTATTTGGTATTAGAAATAAGAGCTGTCGAGAAAACGTCATTGCAGACATAATTACTTAAACTGAGTAATCCTATTGAGTTAAATCACCATCTGATCCAGGATTACGCGATAATCTGCCACAGTGCCTTTAACAGGCTTCTAAATACTTATTTTTGTATATATGTGTATACCATAGTATACTTAATTATACATAATTTTGTAGTCAAATGGGATTATTTAATTATATACTACTAGCTAACCCGGCGTACTTCATACTGCCATAATTTTTTTCGTAAATATTTTTTCTGAATTACCGAAAATCAAGTCTCGGATTACGCCGCTTACGGATCTTACTCAGCGCCGTGCGATAGGAGAGGTCCACTGGGGTCCTGTTCGAGATTCTCCAGCATCTCCTGTCTCCTGAAGTCTTTGACTTGACTCAGGGCCAGCTTGAAGGTAAACCATGCGCTGCGGTAAGTCTCGTACAGCTGACCCTCCCGCTCAGTGTCGCGGCAGTCGAGCCCTAATAACGCAGCGCTCTGCAAGGGCAATTATTTGTTCTTCTTCAATTTTTTATTTGTAATGTTTCGTATCCTTCTTGTATTACGGCTTTATCGGGGAAGATTCGATCGTCTTGGTCGCGGTATTGTTAATGATGATTCAAAGACAATACAAATTACTGATTATTGATTTCTGACAAAATTATAATTATCAAATTTTCACCCATACTTACCCATAGACAAAATTACGTTTAGCTGTCATTTGCGTTTTGTTATTACATGCCAGATGCTTTTTGTTATACCACGTTTTATAGTGACTTGTATTCTCTGACGTTTTACATCACGTCACACGGCAACGCGGCCGACCGGGATAAAAAGTATCCTATGTCCGTCTTCTGGTTCTAAGCTACCTCCCTACCAATTTTCAGCCAAATCGGTACTGCTGTTCTTGAGTTATAAATAGTGTAACTAACACGACTTTCTTTTATATATATATATATATAAGACTAGCAACCCGCCCTCGCTTCGCTTCGGCTTCAGTCACCTTACCCGCCTAGTTCCCTTGACGAATGCTCTTTATTAATTTTTACTGAAGAGTATCTTCCGTGTGATGACGGAATAAGAATACTATTCACCGCCCCCTCTCCTACCCGTGGCTGTCGTAGGAGACGAATAAGGGATTATAATATGCATACAACATCTATGCAAGAGAAGATAAGCTCGAAACTAAAACCTATGGCAACACGTTTGACCAGCGTGGTATAGTAGGTCATTTTCCCTCTCATAATGGAGGAGGCTCGAGCCCAACAGTAGGATGTATAAGGGTTGAAATGATGAAACAAATGATGAGCGAAGAGTATTTAAGCAAAAATTAAAGAAAATCGATTAAACAAACTTTGCTACTGCGGTTCACCTCTTAGGGATTGAATTCCAAACTATCCTTTCTTAATGGGTCCCTACGTCACAAAATAAAATTACGGTCAAAATTGCATGTTTCTAGCTTCAGTAGTTTCAGCGCGGCGTTAATGAGTTAGCCGACCAAGTTCTTCATACCTATTTACACCGTTAGAGCGTGGAAAAGAAAAACCCTTACAAGTGGCAAATTAAGAAATGCTGCAACTCGTGTTTATTTATTTTTATTAAATAGTATTTGTGGAGAATTTGATGAAAATCGATGAAGATTTTTTTCTCGCCTTACAAACTTTGCTGCTGGGGCTCACCCCTTAGGGGTTGAATTCCAGAAAATACTTTCCTAGTGGGTCTCTACGTCACAAAATAAAATTGTGTTTCAAATTGCATGTTTCCAGCTTTAGTAGTTTTAGCTCGGCGTTGATAAATCAGAGAACCAAATTTTTATTAATACATATTTACACCCTTAGAGGGTGAAAATTAAAAAATGCTGAAATACGTGTTTATTTATTTTTACTAAAGAGTATTTTTAGAGGATTTGAAGAAAATCGATGTAGATTTTTTTTCTCCTTATACAAACTTTGTTACTGCGGTTTACTCCCTAGGGGTTGAATTTAAAAAAATCCTTTTAGTGGGTTTCTACGTCACGTAAAGAAACTAATGTCAAAAGTTCATGTTTCTGGCTTCAGTAATTTCGGTTCGGTGATAAGTCAATAAACTGACGTCTTTCTACTTATTTTACACCCTTAGAGGATGAAAATGGACAAACGCTGAAATACTTGTTTATTTATTTTTATTAAAGAGTATTTGTGCTTAATTTGAAGACAGTAGCTAAAGATTTATTTTTCTTTCCATACAGACTTTACCATTGCGTTTCACCCCCTTAGGGGTGGAATTTCAAAAAATCTTTTCTTAGTGGATGCCTACGTCACAAAATGAAACTACGGTCCATATTTCATTTTTCTAGCTTCGGTAGCTTCGGCTCACCCTGTTCCTTTATATGTATTATTTTATTTATTATTTTTATATTATTATTGTTAACGCCCCCGCAACAGCCCTTACAGGTGGAATTTCGTAAAATCCGTTCTTAGCTGACTTCTACTCAATGAAAGGAATATTGCCGCCAAATTTCAAGTCTGTTCGCCTTATGGTTCCAGAGATATAGTGATGAGTCAATATATCGCTCGCAAAAACTCTCCTCTCCTATATATATATGTATATATAGATATACATTTATTATTAATAATTAATTTCCGTGTGGTGACGGAGTAAGAATACAATTCACCAGTCCCTATCTTGCCTGTGGATGTCGTAAAAGACGACTAAGGGACATAATACGCATATAACATCTGTGCAAGAGAAGGAAAACTTTAAATGAAACCCTATACCAACATGTCTGAGCAGCATAGTATAGTAGGTCAAGTTCCATGCCATTCTGGAGGAGCCCCAAGCCCAAGAGTGGGACGTATGTGGGCTGTGATGATGATGATGATGAAACCGCCCTCGTTTCGCTTCAGTTTCAGTCACCTTACCCGTGTAGTTCTCGTTCCCGTGAGAATACTGGGATAAAATATAGCCTATGTTACTCCCTGATATTATAGTTTTCCATTAGTGAAAAATTTTGAAATCGGTTCGGTGGTTTAAGCTTGAAAGAGTAACAAACAAACGTACTTTCGCATTTATAATATTAGTAAGGATAACAATAATATATCAGAACAGAGGAAAGAATCTTAATGTACATATCTACATAATACAAATAAATAAAACATGACGTGGCTATCATATGGAGCACTATGTCATGAAATCCGTAAAGGAATGTACTCGAAGGGATCCATCGTGCTCGTAATGCTTGTATATTATTCTGTTTGAATAAGGTCCCGCAAAATTAAGGTTACATAATTTATCATTCTGAATCTCGCTGTTAAAATAGGTACAGGCATTGAAACCAGAGACATTGCCTTCATTAAATGAAGAACTTTTATTACTAGGTTACATTTCGGCAAAAAGTTTTAATGCTTTGAGTTTAGATTTTTCTTTGATTACTTCGTTGACTGTTTGTCACTTAAGTGAAAAATCTTCAAAGTTTAAGGAAAATATTGCTCTGTTAACGTAAATATTCCTTATCAAAAACCTAGCAAGAATATTATTATGTACAATCAGCAAACACGAAAACAATAAAAATCTAAATAATAAAATAAATAATATTATGGTAAAATAAAAGGTGCTCAGATGATCCAGGGACAAAATTATCAGTGACAATAATATCCTATAATATTCTGAAATTCTGGGTACGAATTCTGGATTGGAAAATTGTATCAGATTTTCTCAGTAAATCCTCTAAAAATGAGGCCGCGAAGCCTGGTTGCTTTTCACCTCTCCTTATACATTCGGAAATATAGTGTATAAAAAAGGGAGCCGTTGCTCAGGGCGCCTGGCAGATGTGAAACATCGAAATTATTTTGTACAAGTATATAGGCATAAAAGAATAGATTACGACATGAACTAATATGACATAAAATATTAATAAAATATTACATATTTTCCCAATGATGATTTTTATTCAATAAAAAAATTATATTTTAGGTAGGTATGTGTTTAGATTAATAATTTATTTTGAGCTCACTAGATGGCAATGTACAAAATTCTAAAGTAGGTTATGGTTTCGCTACACAAATGTACATATCCAAGCATGGCGTTAACGCCACACCAACGATCAGATTACGCCTACAGGTGTTTCACATCAAAAATATTATCACTATGTGTCTTGTAGATATGTCAAGGCACAGAGAAAAGTAAAAGACGTATGCAGTTGCATTCCCTTAATAAGTTGACCCAGTTAGTCGCCGGCCTACTGACATTTCGACTGTGACTGATGTAGCCACGAGATTTTATAACATAGGACGTCTGTGTATGACATGCGATACGGCTTTTATTTTTCTTGTTGAATAAATGGTACCTATTTCATAAATTTAATGGGGTTTTTATCAAGTTGAGATGAAATGGTTCTTGGGCGAACAATAGATATATTTTGCACGCGCATATTTTTTTGTAATATGTATTTTTCCGTGTGGTGACGGAGTAAGAATACAATTCACCATTCCTTGACCGTGGATGTCGTAAAAGACGACTAAGATATATATAATACGCATATAACACCAATAGCGAGGACAGGTCATTAATAAACAATAAAAGAGAAATGTTAATGTCTCAAAAAGTTTTTCTTAAATTCAACAATTAAGAAAAACTTTTATTTTGAGCTCCCTAGCTATTATTATTTTATTATTATTTATCTCACTAGCTATTACTATTATTATTATCCGTGTGGTGATGGAGAAAAATACAATTCACCACTCCCTATCTTGCCCGTGGATGTCGTAAAAGACGACTATGGGATATAATATGCACATAACATTTGTGCAAGAGAAGGAAAACTCGAAATGAAACCCTATACCAATATGTCTGACCAGCATGGTATAGTAGGTCAAATTCCCTCCCATTGTAGAGGAGGGAGGAATTTCATGTTTTCTATCACTTGAAAGCATCGAAAAGAATCTTCTTAATAAACAGCGGTTTATTTGCGACTATTTATTATTGCTCAATCCATGTATAGAGATTATTCAGTATGAAATGACTGCTATGCCAATACTTGCATAAAACAGAGTCTGGATTTTATTTATAAATATTCTACGAGCTTGTCTTAAAGGCTTATTACACTACACGATATTCAGGGCCCTGACTTAGTAGGGGTGCTCTACAACAGCTAAATTGTGAAACCTGTTTCAGTTTTAGCGAAATAAAAAAGTTTTAGAAAAAAAAGGCGTTTATTTTGGAACAGTTTTCTGAAACTGTTATTTCGCTAAAACTGAAACAGGAGAAACAGGTTTCACAATTTAGCTGTTGTAGAGCACCCCTACTAAGTTAGGGCCCTGAATATCGTGTAGTGTAATAAGCCTTTAACGCCTGGCTACAGTAGTATATTCAATGGGCCTCGCGAAGCTTTTGTTTAACGTACCTACTGACGTCTATCGCGATGGCGACGACGGACGATAGTCCCCTAACAATTACCTATATCTATTTTGTTTCAATGATCTTTGAAGAATGATCTTTCTAGAATGATCTTTCTTTTGTTATACAGTTACTAAATCTAATACTCTTACTTAAAGAAAGATCCTGTGTGGAGACGACGAAAACGAATATGTATTTGTGTGTAAAATAATTTTTACTGAGATTTACTATGGAATTTTACATTCTGAGCTTTAGCTAAGCGAGCTAAGTTCAATGTCTTATAGGTATGAAACAAAAACTGTAATTAGATTTGGAACAGGCGTTCTATTCGTTTCTTGGGTAATGTATTTTACTTACTAATACTACTACTAATAACTTACTAATACGCAATACCCAATTTATTTAAGCTTCTCACCTTATATTTTTTAAGTATGAACTCACTCACTCACTTAAGTATGTACGATATCATCTAAACCCTCATGTGCTGTTCCAGCCCACTGCCGGACGTAGGCCTCCGCCGGCGGTAGGCTGATGATGATGATGAAAATGAAGAAGATCTGAAGCAGATTTTGGGTACATATATGATTCATAAACCATCGGCAACACATCGATCTGGTAGGTCTGCCTGTGCGCTCAGCCTCTCTGCGGGTGACGGACTAGTCCCCGGTCCAGTCATCCACGGCCTCGGCTAGCACGGCATCAGACGCAGATACTCGCGCCTGCGCCGCCCGCGGCGCATCGTGTCGACGTGGAGGCGTTCCCCCTGCGGTTCGCCGCTTCCTTCCGTGAGATAACTGCCTCGCAGAAGGCGGTGACCGCGTTCCAGTGCCTGATGCTGTCGAGCATTTCAGTAGCGATGGTTGTCAACGTCAGGTTCACGGCGCTGCTCCGTCCACGCGGCACACACCTCGAACGAGTGCAGCGCCGTGTCCTCGCCGCAATCGTAGAGGTGGTAGGACGGTGTGATCTCCCTCCTCACGACCGTGTGCACGTATTTGGCGAAGCAACCGTGTCCCGTCAACACCTGCACCAATCGGGAGGATAGCACTCCGTGCCGCCAATCCAACCACTCCATCAGCACCGGTCGGAATGCCTCGACGGTCATCACACCGTACCGAGACCTCTCCAGCCGGACTGCCCAACGGGCAATGATGTCGCGGCGGGTGTCGACCCGCCAGGAGGCAATCATCTTCAGTGTCTCCCTCCCGCAATCAAGTGCGCGCATGGCGTCGCATCGGATGTTCATAGTGTGATTCTGGCTATAGAAAACAATACAATATGATTCGACTCAACACGCATTACGTTTCGTCGCCTTGCGTCGCATTTTAATGAATGAATGAAAAATGAATTGTATAATTGCCCCATCAACACATTATTAAACGCATTACTGTTTGGCCGCCCATGACCATCAACGCTGAAAAGTGTTCGAAACATTAGGCAATCAAAAATCAATACAAACGCGATAAAATCGGTAAATATAGTTTTATTTATAATATATTCATTATTCATATATAACAGTACAATAATGGGATATATCATGATATTTTTTTTCCGTCCAATTGTACAATTCATCATTCTCATTAGTATAAAAAATTTTTGACCTGATAAAAGTCTTATAACTCGATGATGGCCGTCTGCACGCACGGTCTGCATGACTCATTGTCACGTTCCGCCTGAGCCGAGCGTGCAAGTGAAAGCGCAGAACAAGCGATAAAGAGGCACGATCGGCCTAAGTGTTCGACTTGTGACGCATCTATATCTATCTTATTTAAGTAAAAAAAATGAATTAACCAGTGCAAATAAATGTTAATTTGTCAAAATGTAATTTTCAATTAACTCCTTCTTTGTATTGTACAAAATAATGATAATTCAATGATAATAATTCAATTCATTTCGTAATAGTATATTATTTTTCATCAATCTTTTCTAATGACGTTATTATATAAAATTATTATCCGTAAACCGACTTTACAAGCAAAAGGCTTTTTTGACTGAATTCTATTCATATGATTTTTACAAAAATACATCCGGCTCAAATATGTATGCGTGCGTGGAGGAGATACAAACGATAGTACATATGTATACCTATGTGCAAACTACGTAACATCCTTCAATATATACTTAGCAGATTAATTTATTAATATATACTATAATAATATGGTTAAATTTAACTTAACGTATAATCGTATGTATTAGTTATGTAGATGTATTAGTTATTAGCATAATTTTATTATTAATATTACATAAGTGAAATTTCTCGTTTTCTTAAGTTTATATGGTATTGTTCGGTTAATTGCTACTTGCTGTATCTATAATTTATCATCATCATCTTGCTCTTATCCCAATTACTTGGGGTCGACGCAATATGTCATCTGTTTTGACATATTGCAAAAAGTTTCGGCAATGACTTTTATGACCGGTCGCCTGCCTGACGTCAACCCTCCTTGGGAATGTAATCGTTGACCCAAATGGTACCAGATGGAGTTGGTCCGGGTCAATCTAGGGCTCTTAGTCGTCTTTCACGACACCCAAAAGCAAAGAAAGGGTTGGTAGTATTCGAAGCCGCTACCACACAGCACTATCTATCTATAATTTATATATATCTTTATTACAGGTCGACCCATGGACCATTTAAGCGTTCATTATTGACAGAATATGTCTTTGGCTATGAGAACTATCCCTCAAAAGTTGTATATGTAGTATAGGCAATCACATATGAACTGCTAATACTACCTGCTGCTATGTTTCCCGAGTGCTATGACATGTCCTTCTTTAAACGAGGTTTAAGAAGACCACTTTCATCACGGTAGACAGCGGCCTAACTGTGCCCCTGGTATTGCAAAGGTCCATGTGCGGCAGTATTACTTACCATTAGGTGTGCTGCTTGATCGTTTCCTACCATCAGACATAAAAAAATAACTAAGATGTTATTTGGATACTGTTGCAACCAACAACTACTATTAAAAGTAAGTTTAAGGTCAAAACTTTCTTTAAAATCAGATATGATTATCATCCTTAGAATAATAACGTATAGAAGGTAAGTTCGCGCACAAAAAGTTAAGCATTTCTATTGGAGCCTAATGGAGCTTACGCCGGCACCGTTCCGTAATGTACAAGGTCACTGTACTGCACGTACGTACGCAACTCTTAAAAAATGAATAGGTATTATAACTGTTTGTGCATTCAAACGGTGTCACAACACATTTGAAAAAGATAAAAAGGTTTTTAACATTACTTTTAAAAGTATTTTGACGATTTATGTTAATAAAAACAAAATTTGATTTCATAATTTGTATAGTTGGTGTGCGTGTGTGCGTGTGTAATAGCCTGCGCGCTTATAGTAAGTATTGTTTGCTTCATACTTTTGATGCCTTACGTATGGACACTATCCTTCTATACGTTTTTATTCTAAGTTATCCTGATTCATCATCATTAAAGTTCATACACGTCCCACTGTTGGGTTGGAGTCTCCTCCACACAAAAGGAGAGAAATTGACCTACTATACCACGCTGGTCAGACGTGTTGGCATAGCGTTTTATTTCGAGTTTTCCTTCTCTTACATAGATGTTATGTATATATTTCATCCCTTAGTCGTTTTTTACGACAGCCACGGGCAAGAGTGGAGGTGGTCAATGGTATTCTTACTCCGTCACCACACGGAAAGATATGATTATGCTCCTTTGAATTATATGAAATGGACAATGCTGGTAGGTACATCTAAATTACAGTAAATAATAGTCTTTACTGAACATATTTTAAAACTAGCAATCCGCCCTCGCTTCGCTTCGGTTATAGGTTATAGTCGTTTTACCCGCGTAGTTCCCGTTCCCGTGGGAATACCGGGATAAAATATAGCCTAGTTTACGCCCTGATATTATAGCTTTCCATTGGTGAAAGAATTTTTGAAATCGGTCTAGCCGTTTTGAAGATTACCCGGAACAAACAGACAGACAGACAGACAAAAATTTTAATTGCTATTTTAGGCATAGGTGTCGAAAATGGGGGGCGCGGCCGGAGCACCTCCTCGTGGTGCTCCCTGGTAACGTCCATTTGGACGTCAGGCGTCCATTTGGACGGCCAAGATTCCGGCAGGGGGGGGGGTCTCCGCGTGCGGCTCTGGTGGCAGAGCGCACGGCGGATCTGACCCGGGGCCAATGGGGCGGATGTGCCTCATGGCACTCCGTCGCCAGGGACGGTTGCGTCACGGCCCGGGGCGTGACGGGTCGGTCGCTCGCGAGCGGCCAGACCCGGAAGGCCCAAACCGTAATCCTGAGCAGGGGGGTCAGGACCGGGGGTCTTCGGACCGCGGGGAAGAAAACCCCTATAAAAAATTACCCCAATCTTAAGTTTGGCCACTCGGCGAGGAGATGTATGACTGGTGGGTTAAGAAGCGCGCGAGCGTCCAGTCGTTAGAGTGGTAGTCAAGGCAAGACTTAAAAACGTCCAACAAGATATGGCAGAAGTCAATACACGTTCAACTTCACCAGAGGGTCCCGGCCAGGCCGGGGAATCCCTTGCTGTGCCGGTGCTTGCGCGCGACGTCCATTTGGAGTCGCGCCCAAGTCCCGGCACAGTCAGTCCCCAATCGTATGGGTGGGGGACAACTACTGCCTCAGAAGCCGAGAGCCCGGCTCAACATCAAGTGGCTCAGGGGGGGAGGGGAAACGAGGAGGAGGTGCAGGTGCGGAAGAAGACCCGGAGGACGAAGCCGAGGCGTTCCGCCGCTGCACGAGCCCGCATTAGCGCCAATGCATCGAAGGCGTGGCGGGCGCGGATGAAGGCTGAAGCCATTGCCGCACGCGACGAGGGCGGCAGCATTGCTGCTGCAGGGCCGTCGCGGGACGGGGGTGGCGTTGCTGCCCAGCCGTCGGAGGAGAGGATGGAGACCACTGCAGGGCCGCCGCGTGAGGAGAGCGGCAGCAGCAGCGGGTCCGAGCACGAGGGCGGCATTGCCGCAGAGCCGTGCGTAAGGTTAGCAGGCGAAAGCTCCGAGCTGTCGAGCGATGAGGGCGGCATTGCCGCAGAGCCGTCGCAGGATGAGGGCGGCAGTGCCGCAGGGCCATCAGAGCGTCAGGAGACGGATGCGTCGGAGATGGTGCTGACGGACGTGGGCGGAAGTGCCGCAGAGCCGTCCGCGAGAGGAGGAGAGGAGAGCAGCACCCCTTGGGTGCTAGTCGGCCGGAGTAGGGACGAGGGCGGTGGATGCGCCGCAGGTAGTCAGATGCAAGGCGCGCCGTCAGTTGAGGGTACAGTTAGGCCGTCGTCGTTGCCGTCGTCGCCGTCGTCGTCGTCGTCGCCGAGGAAGAGGACGGAGGGGGCTGCAAAGGCGCCAGCTCCAGCCCCAAGTGCGAGGAAGAGGGAGGAGGCCCTCCCCCCGAGACCCTGGAAGCGCCCCCTGCAAGAGGGTGGCCGCTCCAACACCGACTCGGAGGGGAGTTCCATCACCATGCCTCCTCCCAAGGTCCCGACCATGCGCCGGGGGCGCAGAGGCCGAGGATCGGTGGTGGCGGCGTGGCCGGGGACACCGGGTCCGGCCGGCCACGGTGGCGAGGTGGCGGCCCTCCAGGCCGCGAACGCCCGCCTTAGTGAGGAGGTCTCCGGCTTGCGGGAACGCAACCGCAAGCTGGAGACGGAGCTATCGGCGGTGCGACGGGAGAACCGCGGGTTGGCCAAGGAGATGGCCGACCTGCGGGCCCAGTTCGCGCGCCTGGCGCCGGCCGCGCCGCCTGTGCCGGCCTCGCCACCGAAACGGGCTGCGCCGGGGAGGGCGGGCCCGTCGTCTGCGCCCGTGGCGCCGGCTGCGCCCGTCGCGGCTGCTGCGCCAGCTGCACCCGTCGCGGCTTCGGCGCTTCCTCCCCTCGTCGTGGTCCCTCCGCCGGCTCGTGGCCGCGGGAGACCTCGGAGGGGGGAGGAGCCGCCGCCCGACGAGGTGCACGGCGTGTCGGAGTCGGCGGTACGCGTGATCCTAGCCCGAGTAGGGGTGATGGTGGATGCGCGTATCGCCGCCGTAGCGGCCAGGCTCCCGCCTGAGCCGCCCCTCCGACCGCCGCTCGCCGCGGACAAGGCGAGGCGGCCGCAAGCGTCAGCTCCCACCCCGCTGCCCTGTCAGGGTGGCCGCGTGGTGAGCTACGCTGCGGCCGCGGCCGGGCCCAAGGGGGCCAAGAAGGCCGGCAAGGTGCCGGCTCCCGCCAAGGCCGGGCCGCGGCCGGCGCCAGCGGCTGCACTGCAGGCGCCGGCCAGCGCACCCGCGACCGCTCCTGCTGCGCTCAGCGCTGCTGCCAGGCTCGAACAGGGCTGGCAGGTGGCTGAGCGGAGCAGGAAGGCACGCGGCCAGAAGCGGAGAGCGGCGGCCAAGAGTGCCGCCGTGGCCGCCGCTCCCCAGGCGGGAGCCGGCAGAAAGGGGAAGAAAAGGTCGCGCAGGGGCCTCAAGTCGCCGAAGTCGGCCGCGGTGGTCATCACCGTGCTGCCTGAGGCGGCTGAGAGGGGCCTCAACTATGAGGCCGTCCTAAAACGCGCCCGGCGGGAGCTGGACGTCTCCGGTATCGGGGGCGTCGAGGCGAGGACCCGCAAGGCCCGGACAGGGGCTCGAATACTCGAGTTCCCTGGGGCCGAGGGCGCGAAGACGGCCGATAGTTTGGCCACGATGTTGAGGGGGCTGTTCGGGCCGGAGGATGGTGTCCGAATCGCCAGGCCTGTCAAGTGCGCAGAGATGCGCCTGACGGGCTTGGACGATTCCGTGACGGTGGAGGACGTCCGGGAGGCCATTATGGCGCGTACCGGATGTGCCTCGGACACCGTCCGGATTGGCACCATCCGCACTGGTCCGGGCGGTGTCGGTGCTGCCTGGGTGCAGTGTCCGGTGGAGTCGGTCAAGCAATTGGCCGACTCAGGCAGGCTCCTCGTGGGCTGGAGCTCGGCGCGGGTAACCGTGCTAGAGCCCCGGCCCGCGAGGTGTTACAAATGCATGGCGGTCGGGCATACCCGACCGACATGCAAAAACTGCTTTGACTGCAGCGGGCTATGTTTCCGTTGCGGTCAGACCGGACACCAGGCGGCATCGTGCTCTGCGGTGCCCCACTGCCCCGCGTGTGCGGCAGGCAATAGGCCTGCCAAACACCGCATGGGCTCTGGGGACTGCAGACCCCCGGCATCGGCCCCGAAGGGGCGGGACGGCCCATCGACCGGGCCAGTCCCCGCTCCGAGCGCGGCCCGATCGCCCGTCAGCGCGGAGGAGGTGACGATGGATACGGACCGTTAATGGACCCCGTATCCATTCGTCTCCTCCAGGCCAACCTCAACCACACCACCGGTGCGCAGGACGTGTTCCTGCAAGCCATGGCGGAGTGGTTGATAGGAGTAGCCGTAGCCGCGGAGCCGTACGTGGTGCCCGACCGGCCTAACTGGTTGGGTAGCACCGTGGCAATCGTCGCCTCCACGTCGTGGCCTTCGTCGCCTCTGACCCTTAGGGACAGGGGCGTCGGATACGTCGCGGCGGACTGGGGGGAGATTACGCTCCTCGGAGTCTATCTCTCCCCTAACTGGAGTGTGACCGATTTCGAGGCCTCCCTCACCATCATGGAGGCCTCGTTACGGCGAATGGCATCGCGCCAGGTCTTCGTCTTGGGGGACTTCAACGCCAAGTCCATGGCGTGGGGGTCTCCCCGGACGAACGACCGAGGACGGGCGATCGAGGAGTGGGCGGCGGCACTGGGCCTCTGTTTGCTGAACAGGGGCTCGGTGCATACGTGCGTGCGACAACGGGGCGGGTCGATAGTGGACCTTTCGTTCGCTAGCCCCGAGGTCGCCGCACGCGTGGGGAGCTGGCGCGTCGTGGAGGAGGTGGAGACCTTGTCGGACCACCGGTATATCCGGATGGAGGTCTCCCCGGTAATCCCGACGCCCAGCAGGGGTCACGGGGCGGATGGACGTCCTGCGTTCCCGCGATGGGCTGTGGGTCGCTTAGACCGGGACCAGCTGGCGGAGACAGCCATCGTTTACTCGTGGCTGTCCTCTGCCAACCAGTCGGACGGGGTGGACGCCGAGGCTGGCCGCATCCGCAGTGCGTTGACGCAGATCTGCGATGCGGCCATGCCCCGGGTACGGCGTCCGCCCCCGAGGAGGGCGGTCCACTGGTGGTCCCGGGAGCTGGCGGATCTCCGGGCCGCGTGCATTCGCGCCCGGAGGGCCTACACCCGCAGCCGGCGGCGGCAACGCGACGCGGAGCGGGAGGCCTTGCTGTATGAGGGCTACCGCAATGCGCGGTCGGCCTTCAGGCTGGCCGTCCGCTCCGCCAAGGACGTCAGTCGGCAGGAGATGCTGGACGGTCTCGATCGTGACCCCTGGGGACGCCCCTATCGCGCGGTGCTGAATAAGCTCCGCGCGCGGGGCCTTCCCCTCACCGAGACTCTCCAGCCCAGCCTTCTCACCCGGGTCGTCGAGGACCTGTTCCCGCGGCGGGCGGAACACACGCCCCCGGTCATGGCTCCGCCAGACACTGACCGGGAGGCCGACGACGACAGTGTTCCGCCCATCACGGAACCCGAGATGGGAGTGGCGGTGGCGCGCATGTGCGCAAAGTCCACCGCCCCCGGGCCCGACGGTGTTCCAAACCGCGTGTTGGGCCTGGTCCTCGACCACCTGGGTCCCCGCCTCAGGGAGCTGTTCGACGCGTGTTTAGCGTCCGGACGGTTCCCTGGGTGCTGGAAGGAGGGAAGGCTGGTGCTCCTGCCGAAGCCGGGACGGTCTCCGGGGTCGCCTTCGGCCTACAGGCCTATCGTGCTGCTCGATGACACGGGCAAGCTACTGGAGAGGGTGGTAGCTGCCCGCATCGAGCGGCACCTTGTCGGCACGGGGCCCGATCTGTCGGACGCCCAGTTTGGGTTTAGGAGGGGTCGTTCGACGATCGCGGCTCTGTTGCGCCTGAGGGCCGTGGCGACTGAGGCCGTCACCGGTGGGGGAGTGCTGTTGGCGGTGTCCCTAGACATCGCCAACGCATTCAATAGTCTGCCATTCAGCTGCATCAGGGAGGCGCTCCGGTATCACGGAGTGCCAGCTTACCTGAGGCGGCTAGTGGCAGACTATTTGGTGGGGCGCAGCGTCCTCTGTACCAACCGAGCAGGGGACGTTGTGCGAACGCCCATGACGTGCGGTGTCCCACAGGGGTCGGTCCTCGGACCCACCCTGTGGAACATCGGCTACGACTGGGCGTTGCGGGGGAGCCTCCCGCCCGGGCTGGGCGTGATTTGTTACGCCGACGACACGCTCGTCACAGCCCGCGGTGGGACGCTAGAAGAGGCGGTAAGCCTGGCGACCTATGGCACCGAAGAGGTCGTCAGGCGGATCGAGGCGCTGGGGTTGAGGGTCGCCCTGGACAAGACGGAGGCCCTCTTGTTCCATGGGCGCCTTATGAGCCCTCCCATCGGCGTCTCGATCACCGTCCGATCGGTTGACATCAGCATCCGGGCCCATATGAGGTACTTGGGCCTGGTGCTCGACGGGCAATGGTGGTTCCGGGAGCATTTCCGCAGGCTCGCTCCGCGGCTCGTCGGCGCGGCGTCCGCCCTATCGTGGCTAATGCCGAACGTGGGCGGACCGAGCGCTACGTGCCGACGGCTGTACACGGGGGTCATCCGGTCGATGGCCCTGTACGGCGCACCGGTGTGGGCGGGGTCCTTGACTTAGGGCCCTTCTGTGGCGACCACAGAGGGTCATGGCGGTCAGGGCCATCCGCGGATACCGCACGGTTGCGACGGAGGCAGCGTGCCTATTGGCCGGGACTCCCCCGTGGGACCTGGAGGCGGAAATGCTCGCCGAGTTGTATCGGCGGGTGTCGGGGGTGCGCGGGGAGGGCGGTGTGATCTCGTTAAGGGATCTCACCGCCTGGCGCGTCGACGCCCGCCGAGACGTCATTGCCCGTTGGGCAGTCCGGCTGGAGAGGCCTCGGTTCGGGGTGCGAACCGTGGAGGCCTTCCGGCCGGTGCTGATGCAGTGGTTGGAGAGGCGGCACGGGGTGCTCTCCTTCCGACTAGTGCAGGTGTTGACGGGGCACGGGAGCTTCGCCAAATACCTGCACAGGGTCGTGAGGAGGGAGAGTACACCGTCCTGCCACCACTGCGATTGCGACGAGGACACGGCGCGCCACACGCTCGAGGCCTGCGCGGCTTGGGCAGTGCAGCGCCGTGAACTCGTCGCAATCATCGGTGCCGATCTGACGCTGCCGGCCATCGCTAGGGCGATGGTCGACAGCGTCAGGAACTGGGACGCGGTCGCAGCCTTCTGCGAGACAGTGATCTCGCAGAAGGAGGCGGCGGATCGTCTGCGCGTGGAGCGCAGCCTCGATGAGGAGATCCGCCGCCGGCGACTGGGGCGGCGCAGGCGCAATTATCTGCGCCTCATGCCGCCCTAGCCGAGGCCGCGGGTGACGTGACCGGGGATTAGTCCGTCACCCGCCGAGAGGCCGACCGCGTGAGGAAAGACCGACGTCCTCCCCGAGGGGGGGACGTCGGTCGACGGGAGGGTACCCCGCGTAGGGGGTATTCCGTCGGGCCGACCACTGACGACAAGTAAACCTGCTCCGGTGGTCGGCCCAATGACGAAGGCGAGGTGGTTTTCGGGTGGGTTGCGGGAGTTGCGTGCTTAGGCCCCTCTGTCGCCCCGGACGGAGTGGTGCGGAGGCGCGCCGACCGCGACCCACCCCAAAAAAAAAAAAAAAAAAAAAAAATAGGTGTCGAAAATAACCGTGTGAACATGAAAAAAGCCTATTATTTTGACATTACAAACAGACACTCCAATTTTATTTATTGGTATAGATAATTCATTCTAGAACTAGTTAAGGACCTAGCTGTCAGATTGGCGTCCCTAAGAGAATGCTACGTGGAGCAATCCTGTACCGCCTGCAACCAACGAGTTTTAATGTAATACAACTTTAAAATAAAACTAAGAGTATTAATAAATTATTGTATAGTGAAGTATAAATAATTGTAATACACTTTATTAATATTTGGCCGCAACGTACCTATAATATTTCCTTAGCACTTTGCCAGATTTCTTATTATCTATACTAATCTATACTCTATACTAATATGTATATAAAGTGGAAGTTTGTTTGGTTGAACGCCCTAATCTCATGAACTACTGGTCCGATTTGAAAAAAATTATCAGTGTTAGCCTATTTATCGAGGAAGGATATATATCATCTTGCTAAGACGAATAGGAGCAGAGCAACAATGGAAAATGCTTCAGAATCGAGTTTTTTTCCCTTTTGAAAGCTTCCGCTGCATGCACTATATAAACGATTAGGTTACGCAAAAATCATGTGTGACAGAAGTGTATTATTTAAAAATATTTTCACCTTCTACGTAAACAAAGTCACGGGTTAAAGTTAGCATTAGTCCAATGTAACTGTTCCACGCGGATGAAGTCGCGGACAGAAGCTAGTATTATATACCTTTGGCAAGACCAGTCCAATAATTGGGTGATCTAAAGGACTATTATATGATCTGTCCACCTTTGGTGATGAGACTTGTAGAGGATGTCGATAGGCTGATGGATGGATGTTTATTTATATAATAGCATTTCTGTGTTCATATTTTTTTATACAATAATGTGTCGTGTGGTGAAGGAGTGCGAATATAATTCATCACTCCTCTTTCCTACTGTGGGTGACGTAAAAGACCACTAAGGGATTACAATATGGAGATAACATTTAAGAGAACGAAAACATTAAATAAAACCCTACGCCTGATCTGCGAGGTATAGTAGGTCAATGTCCCCTCGATTGTGGAGAAGGCTCGAGTCCAGTAGTGGGACGTATATGAACTGTGATGATGATGATGATGATGATTATCACAAAGGCATTATTTGATGATTATTATATCACAAAGGCATTATTTGATAAAACGGTACCGTTTGACTAATTAAAACAGATTTCTTAAGTACATATTTTGACAGTTAATACTGAAGTTGACGCGTTTTGAAGTCTACGCGTTAAAACCGCATACACAGTATGACAGCAAGATTTTATTGTATATCTGCGGCGCAATCCGCACAAATATTCTGGAATTTGTAAAATAACAAGCCATTCATTCTACAAGAAAATCGTTAGTGTTGCACGTGTTTTATTTACATAAGGCCAATGCTTCCGTAAAAGATCACGATCTTCAGTAATGTGGCACAGGCAAAGGAACGTGGTTTGTGTGCCTGAATGAGTTGAATTGAAACCTATAAAATTTTCAAGAATCGCTATTGATTCGTAGAAGTGATTAGAGATATTTAATATTAACGTTAAGTGCTTATATTTTTTACGGTGATAAGTTATTTATTTAAATTATTAAAGAATTTCATCCTAGTAATATTATAAAAACTGCTGTTTGGTAATTTTAAATTTTGAAATACCTCTCAATGGATTAGAATGAAATTTAGAAGGGAAATGACATATTATATCCTGAATTACATTCAACGACCTTCTCTCATTTTCTTTAAGATAACAATCAGCCTGTAATATGGGGAATTAACAAAAATTAAATTATCAGATACAAATTATATCTATATTATTTATGAATCGTATAGAGAATTCTCTTGCGTTTGTACCGAACCTGTGACTCTCGGAGCCAGAGGTAGATCTAAAACCATATAAGCATATAAGCAGTCTTACAAATGTCACATAAATGTAGCTTCTCAAAAAATCGAGGATTGAATGTAATGAGGTGTATAAATGTAAAAAACAAAAATATTGTTAATGTTATTTTTACCACTTTATCCTAGCATTTACAGACATAAGCTGATTAATGTAAAGTTATTTAAAAAAAAAACGAAAAATTTTCCTGCTTCAACGATTTCAGATTTTTATTTTATTGCAGACGGTTGCAAACGAGCAAATAGATGGTAAGTGTTGCTGCCGCTCATGGACCTTTGCTAGGGCGCTGCCTACAGTGAAGAAATTGAAGGGAACGTGAATGTGTGCAATGTGGTTCGGTGAAACTAAAGGCATCACCAAAATTTATCATACGAAAACACCCTTAGAAAATTGGACTTCCGGGTCT
Source organism: Lymantria dispar (assembly GCA_032191425.1). NCBI lineage: Eukaryota > Metazoa > Arthropoda > Insecta > Lepidoptera > Erebidae > Lymantria > Lymantria dispar. Next base: position 28,065,230 of record CM063449.1, on the reverse strand, counting down.
CTCGCTCACCGAACGAAGCACAAATAGATACTGTTCGGACGTCGATTTTCTAGGAGAGTGTGGTACTACCCCGGACGGACCGGCCCGCGACTGTAGACAGACAACTGTCAACAATGTGGTCCTACCACTATAATTTTTATCAGCGATTGCTGATTTGAATAAATAATTTGGATTGTCCATATTTGTGGATGTATAATTTTACTCTTGGTCGTAATATTAGTACTTTCTTAGTCTAAACGAACTTAACCTACCTGCCTATAATATTCCGATGAGATTTTTCTTTTTCTTTTATCCGTGGTTGTCTTTTATTATCGTTACGGAGTAAGAATACATTAACTACTCCTTCTCTTGTCTTCCTTGCATCAATGTTTGCCGCAAATAGACACCATTTGCAGCTAACATTGATGCAAGGAAGAAAACTCGATTATTTTAACACATCTGACCAGTACGGAGAAGCAGGTCAATTTCTCTCCCATCATGAAGGGGCCTAGCAGTGAGACTTATATGGGTTGAGATGATGATGATGAGGTTTTTTCTATATTCACTGTTCCTTAAAGCAATTTTAATATATCTAATAATGTGAGTCTAACTTTAATAAGTCTATATATCTTTTAAAGTTACCATTTTTAAATACAAGAGATAATAATAAAGAAACTATGCATAATGTGGACGTCCTCGTTTCAAATCCAAGGCGAAATAAAAATACATTGCTGTAGTTTTAGCTTCTCAAGGGTATTCTTTGCAAACACTCAATGGCCAACTTTCGAAATTTTCGATGATATTGCCTTTTCTTGCAGCAATGTTATAAATAATAAATAGATTATTCAATTTGCAAAAAAAAAACAAGATTATATTAAAAATGCAGGTATATATTTTTTGATGCCAGGAAATCCCTACCAGTGGTCGGCCCAATAGCGATGGGGGGGCACTCGGTAGATTATAGGGCCGCGCGCCCTTCATCCTTCGCCCCGGAAAGATGGTGAGTGTCTCTAGACCATAGCCTACCGTAAAAAAAGCTATATACTTTCTAACAAAACTGAATTTTAAGACGTGAATTGAGGGCATCCATTTCTATTCACTTCATGTCGCCCATTCTTTTAGCCGTGTCGTCTCATCCTGTATAACGAGCTCACAACACGCAAACCTTAACGTTGCACTTGGCCTTGACAATGGCCCTGCACTAATTAAACCTACACGATTTGTCATGTAATTATTTACATACCAGGTGGGCCGTGGTTTATTGTTTTTTATTTTTTATTGTTCTAATACATGCCACCACGAAATTGTGCCAACAGCACAGTGATTTATTGGTTATATTGACACTAGCCGTTTCAGCAGTTTAGTTGGAGTGAATGATGACTAGACAGATGGCGTTGTGGTTGAGATACCGACCAGTGATTAAGATACCGTGCCAGTATCAGGGATTCGAATCCCATGCAGGACAATACTTTGTCAGGCCGACCACTGACGACAAGTCACCTTGCACCGGTGGTCGGCCCAACGACGAAGGCGACGTGCCATGGGTGATACGGGGCCGCGCGCCGTCCCTAAGGACAATACTTTGTGCGATCCATAAATTTTTGTTCTGAGTCTGGATGTAATTTGTGTCCGTTAGTTATGTTTGTAAAGTCCCCCGCAAGGAGAATACAAGGATTATTTCCTTAGATCAGGGTATGTTGTCTTTAAAAAAATCACATAACAATATCTATGTCGTCATTACCATCACCCAGCTGTTATCACAATTACTTCGGGTCGATTCAATATAATTTCAGGTCATATACGTCCCATTGTTCGGCTCGAGCCTCGTACACAATAGGAGAGAAATTGACGTACTGTAAATGCTGGTCAGACGTACTGCTTGCTTCTCATACATAGATGCTATGTGCATATTTAACCCTTTAGTCGTCTTATACGACACCCACAAGCAAGGGAGGAGATGGTGAATTATATTTTTACTCCGCCCAGCCACTCCATATCCATATCAAAGGGTTGACTGAATAAATGTAACATTTGAAAATAAATTGTAAAACTATAATTTAATTTCGTTAAAACTTCCAATAATAAGTCTTCAGTGAAGAACTTGCAATATGATAGCATCATCTCAGTTCATATTCTTCGCACTGCTGGGCTCGAGGCTCCTCCACAATAGGAGGGAAATTGACCTTGCTATACCATGCTGGTCAGAGAGATTGGTATAGGGTTTTATGTCAAGTTTTCTTTCTCTTACATAGATATTATATGCGTATTATATCCCTTAGTCGTTTTTTACGACATTCAGGGGTAAAATGTATTCTTATTTCCTCACCACACGGAATTAGGATATGATAATAGATGGTGGAAATAATGATGACGTTATTTTTTACATTAGTCACATCGACAAGAAAGCAAATAAAGTACTTGAACATTTCCGCTACTTCAATAAATAATGATCCGCAAATAGTGATATCTGACCTAGATCTATAATAACCCTTTTATATTACCTGTATTACATTAAATTACCTTATCGCCTATAACTGGGCCAAATTACTTTAAAATTACGTAATAACGTAATTAACAATTGCTGCGGTTCGACATGCTTTCAATTTCTTATTAGCCATAATACACCTACATAAGTATTCCAGAGCATAACTATTTTAAAAAGTGTGTGTTAAAAAGTGTCCTCATCGCATTTCTTAATATTTTTATAACTATTTCATTTTTGTGGCATAACTACGAATATAAGTTACTAGCTACGCGGCAGAGTTCGCAAAATACTTTCTTTAAAAAGCTATACTATGTTTGAAATACTAACAACGGTTTTCAAGCTGACGTGAAGAAACATCTTGATATGTGTCTTTTTCTTCGATACTCTGAGCAATTTTGACCCTCAGAAAGTGTCGGAAAACACTTTTAATTGTCTTGGCACCCGCAATACATTTAGCACACCTGATGGTGTGATTTTTTTTGCGGTGGGTTACGGTCGGCGCACTCTTCTCGCCCGACTCCGTCCGAGGCGACAGAGGGCCGTAAGCACGCACACCCGTAACCCACCCGTATAGCAAGTCGCCTTCATCGTTGGGCCGACCACCGGTGCAGAGTTCCTTTACTTCAGTTGCACCTGATGGTGTAATACTAGCGCACATGGGCCTTTGCAATACCAGAGACACAGCTGAGACGCTGTCTACCGTGGATAAAATACTTTTCGTAAACCTTGTTTAAAGAAGGATATATTATGGCACTAATTTTATGCCCAGCCATCTGTCTGACAACCCTCTTTGGAAATGTGATTGTTGATCAAACAAAAAGATGTAAATGATAGAATATACGTTCTCTTAGTCAACTTCACGACAACCACAAACAATATAAATGTTGGTACATATAATAGTATAATAATAGTGTTTGTAACACACATCTGGGTTGAGAGCCATCAGCGCTCACCCATAGTCCGGGCTAAGCTGTCAAGGTCATCTGCGACCAACAGCTATACACACACACACACACAAAAAAAAACAGTTGCACGCAGTATCTTGTGTGTCTTCACAAGATATTGCGTGTGGTGAGGGAGTATGAATACAAATCACCACACCCTATCTTGCCCATGGATGTCTGAAGGATGTAATACGCATATAACATCTATGCAAGGGAAGGAAATCTCGAAACAAAACACTATACCAACTAGTCTCACCAGCATGGTATAGTAAGATCGGCCCAACGATGAAGGCGACGTGCTATCGGGTGGGTTACGGGGCCGCGCGCCGCCCCTCTGTCACCCCGGACGAAGCCGGGCGGCAGGTGCGCTGACCGCAGCCCACCCCAAAAAAAAATACTAACATATCTGACATTATATAGTAGGTCAATTTTCCCTCTTAATGGGTAGGAGGTTTGAGCCTAGCAGTGGCACGTATATGAACGGGGACGAAATCTGTCTTTTATTTTTTATACATATTTAGTTTCCATTATTAGGTATAATATTTGTAAGGAGTGGAAAGTCATTAATATCCAATCCATCACGTTCTAAAATATAGGTTATCGACAAAAGTTTGATAAATTGACTTGAGGCTCACATGAGGAGGCATATTAAAACAAAAGCGAAACGATTTCACTGAGAAATCGTATTTTATTAACTTAATCGAAAACTTGCCGTCACAAAGAGGCATGGTCTGGGTTTCATTCAATTTCTCTACATATCGTACCAAAATCGAAGCGCTCTTTGTTCATTTAATCCAAGGGGCTTAAATGTAAGGAAACATTAATTTTCCTTGTATTCGCTTTGAAAATATATTTCATATACCTACTTCGGTTTTTCTGGAATATTTTAAACAGGAATTGATTATATTATGATTGATAAGTTTGAAAGTTCATCTTAAAAAATAAGTCCCTATACCAACCTATCTGATCAGCATGGTATAGTATGGTTAATTTCCCTCCTGTTATGGAGGAGGCTCAAGCCCAACATTGGGTCCCTAGCAGAGGCTGCGGGTGACGTGATCGGGGAATTAGTCCGTCACCCGCCGAGAGGCCGACCGCGTGAGGCAAGACCGACGTCTTCCCCGAGGGGGGGACGTCGGTCGATGGCAGGGTATCCCACTAGGGGGTATTCAGTCGGGCCGACCACTGACGACAAGTAACTCTGCTCCAGTGGTCGGTCCAACGACGAAGGCGGCGTGGTGTTCGGGTGGGTTGCGGGTGTGCGTGCTTACGCCCCTCTGTCGCCCCGGACGGAGTGGTGCGAGGAGTGCGCCGACCGTAACCCACCCCAAAAAAAAAGAAAAGCCCAACATTGGGACGTATATGAGCTGAAATGATGAAATTAATAATTTTAGACAATATTCAATATATGGATAATTTCAATATATTATTCAAAATAATTTGAGTGTTTGGTTTTTACACTAGTTGTATACCTACTGTACGTCAGCCATCAGAGCCCTTAAGAAGAAATATATTTTTGATATTATGTTTAATCCATTAAGTCTTATGTATTTCCAAAATTAAATTACGGAGTTAATATGTTGATGTTTTAATACTGTAATTTAGTGAATAACACTTTCAAACGTTCGCGGACATTTTGATATGGTAAAGAGACACTTTCTACGTGCAAAATACATTAACATCCAAAGCGAAACTTTTTAAACAGCTACCTTATATATACATTTCAAAAGAACATTTCTCGAGTGAATTTCAACGCAAAGTCAAAACTACTGAAAATGTTGAGTTTACTTAATATATTTTTTTAAGTGTGGTGATGGATTTCCTTAAAGGCAAACATCCCGCATTAAGGCAATAATTCTTGTATTCCGAGGCACTTTATAAATATACAATTAACGAAAACACATTACACACAGACTCGGAACAACAATTTGTCGATTGCGATAAAAGGCCTGCGTGTGAATCAAATCCAGCTCGCCTGGGACGGTAATTCGTTATCTTAACAACTACGTCATCTATGTAGTTAAAAAAATGTACCTCTACGCCTTTCTTTCCCGTAGGGGGTGGTAAAAATCGGCTAAGGTAGCAGCAGGGGAGAGGCAGCACCGCTGTCCTGAGAAATCCGTAACACCTACCACAATCCTGTTCCGCCGACCAAGTGTGGGCGATTATTGCTATTTTCGTCATTTTAGGAGAGATCCACGTCCAACAGTCTATATTTTAATGGATGGATAACTGGATACATTTATATTTTTAGGATCTAAAATAAAGAAGACCTTTTGAAACATTATTAAGAAGTTAAAAATAAATGCGGTAATTTTGTTACGAAACTACGTCATTCTAGAATTTAGAAATATAGTACTGTAGGTATATAGAGCACTGCTTTATAACCTACTAGCAACCCGCCTTCGCTTCGCTTCGGTTTCAGTCGTTTTACCCGCGTAGTTCCCGTTCCCGTGGGAATACCGGGATAAAATGTAGCCGACGTTACTCCCAGATATTATAGCTTTCCATTGGTAAAAGAATTTTTGAAATCGGTCCAGCCGTTTTGAAGATTACCCGGAACAAACAGACAGACAGACAAAAAAATTATAAAGTGATTTTTAGGCATGTATATAGTGCAAATAACCGTGTGAGCATGAAAAAAGCCTATTATTTTGACATTACAAACAGACACTTCAATTTTATTTATTGGTATAGAATAGATATATATAAAAACGAATGTTTGTCTTTATGTCCCTTATAGAATCGTAAACTATGCGTTTGATCATGTGCTGATCTTCAGCAAAGTGTTGTGTATGAACCCACGAAGTTTTCTGAGTTTGTACGACTCGACCTGTTGGAACCGGTAATTGGCATGGTGATCGATTTTAAGGGGAATTTCTTTTACTATCTTTTAAGTTTGAATAGAAAAACGTCTGTTGGGTCAGCTAGTAATAAATAAATTAATGTTTCAGATTATTACGTTTAGCGTATTCTGAAAGTACATCTAAATTAAATCCACTAAATATCATATGATTGTTGTTTATATGTTGAGTTGTTTGACACAAACGTGGCTGATCATCATCATTATCCCGGCTTATACATGTCCCACTGCTGGTATTTAGCCTACTTCACAATAGTAGAGAAATTGCCCTTACTATACCAGCTGGTCAGACAGGTTAGTTTAGGGACGGGTAGGGATTATTTCAAGTTCTCTTTCTTTTCATATTATATGGGTATTATATCCCTTAGTCGTATTTTACTACAACCACGGGCAAGATAGGGAGTGGTAAATTGTAATCTTACTCCGTCACCACACGGAAAACTTTTTGTACTTTATAAAAATATAACATGTAAAATTCATATAAGTACATAAACCACCCAGAAGAAATTCAAATGATAGTGAAAATTGTATCAAAATTCGTAGTACATTTTAGAAAAAATAAGTCCATACAGCTAAAGGCGAAAATATATAGTTTCTTATATTATAAGTAAAAATATGTACACTACTTCCTTAATCTGTAAAAACCCGGTAAAGTAAGAGTCGGAGTTGCGCACTAAGGGTTCCGTACCATTATCCACACCATTATCTATAAAAAGGCCAAAACAATTGCGTTTGTTCTATGGGAGCTCCCCTTAAATATTTATTTTATTTTGCTTTTAGTATTTATTATTATAGCGGTAACAGAAATACATAATTTGTGAAAATTTTAACTGTCTAACTATCGCGGTTCTTGAGATACAGCCTGGTGACAGACAGACGGACGGACATACAGCAAAGTCTTAGTAATAGGCTCCCCTTTTTACCCTTTGGGTACGGAACCCTAAAAAGGTCTTAAAAATCTTCTATATAAAGTCAATTATATTAGTATAGTATAAATTATTTATATACATCTTCATATAGCATTAAAGATTCATTACCAACCCTAAGAACAGACTTATTATTTTTATTATTCACCAAAGGCCATGCATTGTTGGGGTTACAAGTATGAATAATTGATATGAAAATGCTCACCAACCGAAAATAACGTATCGCAGCCTCACTACTCTTGGGAAACTTATTGATTGCGATTTTTGTAGCTCGTCTACTGAAGCTTGAACTGTATTTTCTCGACATACAGTTATGACAAAGACTAACATAATTTATTATCGTACGAAAATCCATTACTGTAGCAGTTATTATCGATTTATGTATTTATTTTTTTTAATTGTAAAGTACACTGGTAGCCATCGAAGACAAGGACTCCGTACTGGTCTACGCAATGGTGAAACAGAAGCCGTATACAGCAGGTTATGGGATCCCATGCCGTCACTTCTGGCAGTTCACACTTCGGGCAGTTTGTGGAGAGTGTGACGAAAACATAGTCGTCTGAAAAAAAGGGCACAATGGTCGACTAAATGGCCTACAGATTTTCATCATCATCATATCAAAATAATAGGTTTTTTCATAATCACACGGCAATTTACAGGATACCTACCTATGCCTAGAAACCCCTTTTAAACTTTTTGTCTGTTTGTTTATTCCGGGTAATATTTCAAACGGATGGACTGCTATTAATAATATTATAACTACCAGATCTATATAAGGAGTAACTTAGGCTATTATTGCTCTCAAGAAACCTTTATAGTATTTTGGCCGGTCCGGGAATTGAACTAGAATCATGGACTGCAATCGTATATCATAATATTTTAGAAGATATTGAATATTTAAAATGTAGAGGCAAGGCGAGTGAAACGAAGCGAAGCGAGGGCGGTTTGCTAGTGATAAATATTCCGCAATAGGCCATAATATTATAATTCATACAATTGCCAGATGAGCTAGCAATCATAGTTAATGTTATAAGTTTCCCAGGAGAATTCTACCGCCCATTCTACTGCTGCTCCTTAGGCCGGCTCCTATGAGAAAGTACCTTTCACTGCTGGCTCCCTCATGTTATGCCACAAAGTGCGGTCCTGTGCCGTTTCCATCCAACGACGCCCAGCAACTTTCACCAGGTCGTCGGTCCACCTAGTCCGTCCTACACTGCGTCGTCCGACACATGGTCGCCACTCGAGAACCTTTCTTCCCAGCGGCTGTCGATTCGTCGAGCGATGTGGCCTATCCATTGCCATTTCAGCGTGCTAATTCTTCGTGCTATGTCGGTTACACCCGTTCTTCTGCGGATTGCCGTATTCCGGATTCTATCTCGTAGTGAAATCCCGAGCATAGCTAGCTCCATAGCACGCTGAGCAACTTTGAGCCTTGTTATGAGGCCTACATTTAGGGAGCACGTTGCCGTGCCATAAGTCATCAGTAGTAACACACACTGGTCGTAGACCTGTGTTTTCAGACACAGGTATGTTGGTATGTTGGACGAGGCCTTATAATAAAAGCAAAAAAAAAAAACAGTATGATTTCATTCGTGAGAAAATCACTGACAACGAGAATAGAAATGTTTTAATGGCGAGAAAAAACCCTCCGCGTAAATTTATCTCCAGAATTTATAGCGATTTTAATTTAGTGTGACTGCAACCTGCCACATGTGTTGTTTCTTTACTAGCATCCACAGAATTTAATAAAACCTTTTACTTGAAATATCTAGTCTGATACTTGACATCTTGTGTCACTAGCGTGTGTTCACTCACTTTATTAGATCTTAACTTGGATGTTTGAGAATGTTCGGTAAACGTTTTCTTGCATCCAAACACCTCAGTATTTCTAAATAGTACTTCTAAATTATTCATAAAATGAGTTGGAGGCAATATTTGTTTATAATTTACAAGCTACTATTCTGCCTTCGCCCACGTTAATACGTTTAACGCATTATAAATCATCATTTGCCTGCCCTCATCCCACGCTAAGTGGGGTCGGCACAACATGTACTTACCTTCCATAACCTCCTATCAGCCGTCATATCTGCACTCACCCTTATAAATTCTATTATTTACAGTAAAAAAGTAAAGTTGAACTATTATCAAAAACCGTTAATCACGAAAACGGTCTATTTATATGCCTATTTTCATCCAAATTTGTTTGATTCTTTACGCTTGATTTTACAGCAGTAACACTTTCTAAATATTTTACAAACTTTCACATTTATAATATTTGTAGAATTATTATCAGTCAGTGAATATTTCATCAGTCCATTTCCTTTCACGCGGATGTCATAAAAGACGGCTAAGGGACCTAAATCTCGTGTGGTGACGGGATACGAGTAAAATTTGTCAACATATACATAAACATGAGTATCATTAGAAGTGACTGATGGATATCAAGAGAACGCGTAGCAGTACTCTCTTGGACATCATACAACCCTATCTGTAATCGTTAAATTTGCTACCAACGATGAAGTGGAGTATGTGTAATTTATATGGACATATTTCTACACAAATAAAAAATTAAAATCGTCATTATCCTGTTCTTATTTTAAATTATTTGGGATTGCCGCGATATGTACTTATCTGTTACAAAGTATTGACATTAGTTTTATGATTGGCGCATTTGACATCAACCTCCTTGGGAATGTAATTACTGACCAGAAGGCATCAGATGGAGTTGGCCCAGGTTGATGCTCTCCATCTCTTTTACGACACTTAAGTGCAACGACAGGGTTGGTAGTATTCGTAATCGCCACCATATAGCAATTTTGAAATATTGGATATAATTTTTAATTAGAAATCCAATATATCTCATTATTGGATAAAAACTATCGCTCTGTGTTAATATTGAATTCGTTTATGAAAAAAATAATCACTTACATATTTCAATTTTTAGTATTTAATCAGTTGACTCCTTTTTATAATATTTTAATTATGTGCTAAAGTCCTTCTGTGAGTGAGCTTTAGTGTTACAGTTTCAGATTCGTTGTAAAATGTGTTCAAATATTTATTTTATAAAAATCGTGTAATCGTAATTTATAATATTGCTCAGTCGCGAGCAATTAGTATTAGGTAACTCAGCTGGAGTTGTGCAGGTATCTTTATTAAACTTTGTTGTGTTTGGTTCATAATGATGGATTTATTTTGCCCTTCATTAAATGAGCATGCAAAACTTTTCTTTTGTGTAGAAAGGTATCACGATTTCAGAGGTTTAGTTACAAGATTGTTCTTGAACAAAGTAGTAATGGTGCCGAAGTAATTTTCTAAGAGTGTTCAAAAAACTTAGGAAAATATTCTCGTCCAATATTTGGCAATGTATGAAAACATGGTACTGAAGAATGTATTGCGATGATTACAGCAGCAAAAGGTTGTTTATAAATTGTGGCCCTATAAGAGGCTGAAAACCTCACAGTGCTATGAAGCGGCTTTACATGCCTTATTTCAAACTTAATTTAACGTCAGTTCTCTAATTGCGCGTGTGAAAATATAATAAATGCAATGTATCCATCACAACTTAATTTACCGTGAGGCTCGTAAAAACTACCCAACTTTCGTGTAGTAACGGAGTAAAAATATAATTCAACACCATCTATCTTGTTTGTCATCATCATCATCATCTAAGCCAATATATGTCCCACTGTTGGATTCAGGTCTCATCATTTATGTGAAGGAAATTGACTCATAATAACACGCTGGTCAGACGTATTGGCATAGTGTTTAATTTTAAGTTTTCCTTCTCTTACATTGATGTGATCTGCATAGCACACCCCTTTGTCATCTTTTACGACACCCGGGCAAGAGGGAGGGTGGTAGATTGTATTTTTACTTCGTCACCACGCTGAATCTTGCCCGTAAGTTGAAAAGATGACTAAGGGATATAATATGCGGGTAACGTGACCTGGGAATTAGTCCGTCACCCGCTGAGAGGCCAACCGCGTGAGGAAAGACCGACGTCCTCCCCGAGGGAGGGGACGTTGGTCGATAGGAGGGTACCCCAAATAGGGGGTATTCCGTCGGGCCGACCACTGACATCAAGTCACCCTGCTCCGGTGGTCGGCCCAACGACGAAGGCGACGTGCATCGCGGGTGGGTTGCGGGTGTGCGTGCTTACGCCCCTCTGTCGCCCCGGACGGAGTGGTGCGAGGAGTGCGCCGACCGCAAGCCACCCAAAAAAAAAATAATAGGGATATAATATCCAGATACCATTTATGTAGGAGAGGAAAAATTTGACATAAAAGCCTATACAACGAATATGGGCTAATAAGAAGAGAATAACCTCACTTTACCGTGGCTTAAAACCGGTTGAAGGATCATCTAGATTATGGGTAGCAGCACTCTCCTGGGAAATTTATAACTAGCTGAAATTGACAGCCTGCATATCAAGCGTTTATGACATTATTAATCCCAAAGGAGGCCTTTGGTTGATAGTGGACATCGATTGGACGTCGATTGAATTGGAGGAACTCCAATATTTAATATTCAGTTTCTTTATTGAATTTTTATTTTTCCCTAGTAGTTTCCTTAGTAAGTTTTATTTATATTTTTTCTTAGTTTTTCTCTACTCTCTACTTAGACTTTTTTCAGGAAAATATGTGTTTAACTTCATGAAAAACCTTCTCCGGTCCCCAAAAATGAAATGAAATTTCTTCAATCACGGATTAGTTGTAAATCTTCTCAGCAAATCATAATGAAAATCGATGTGAATCGTGCTCGGGTATAATTTTCATATGAATATAAAACTAGTGTGCTTTACACAATGGTTTCTGTTCAAATAAAATTATATAATAAATAAAATTATATTAGTAGCTCTCTATTTTTTATTAATACGTCTGTTACCTTCATGTGAAATATTCTATGAGAAAATATGAGAAGTTTTTAATATTTTCTTTGTATCTGTTTCATTGATGAACTGCACAGATGATCTAAATAATGATATTATCTATGCCGAGTGTCATATCTAAGTTAGATCTCCACGTAGATGGTTTTTGTGCGATTCACAAACTGTTGAATCTGAGTGTTATTTGTATCCATTAATTATAAATTTGTCAAGTCCTCCCCTATACAATTCCTTAGTATGGCTGACTTGTGCCGAAGGCTGTACGCGGAGGTCATCCAGTCCATGGTCCTGTACCGCGCACCGTTGTGAGCGGGATTCCTGACCGTCCGTCTGAGGGCTATCCTATGGCGTCTATAGAGAGCCATGGTGGTCAGGGTCATATGCGAATATCGTACGATGGCTACGGAGGCAGTGTGCTTGTTGACCGGTATTCCCCTGTGGGCCCTGGCGGCGGAGATGGGCTCTACCGGCGGGTGTCGGAGACGCGAGCGGGAAGCGGCATAGTCTCGCTGAAGGAAATTGCCACCTGGCGGGTCGACGCCTACCGCGTAGGGACACGATATCGAACAGAAAGCATCGATACTGTACTCATGAGTATTATCGAAGAAAAAGTATCGTACTTAATAAAGTATCGATACTCCAAAGTATCGAGTTCTGAGTACTTTTCCTGGAATCTGTCTGTGATGAGCTTTTTTTTTATCGTTTGTGAACGGATTAAAATATTGCGAGCCACAATGTAGAAGGTTCATTACGTTTGCACTAGATGGCGTTACCATAACTATAAGCTGTAAGGTCAAGTTTAACATGGATTTAACATGGATACTCATTACTATTTATTCGATACGATACCTGCCAAAAAGTACTCATTGAGTAAAAGTATCGAAAGCAAAGTATCGCGCACAAAAGTATCGCTATCGAAAGAAAAGTACTCGATACCTAAAAGTATCGATACTTGTTTCGTGTCGAGCGCACGCACAAGGTATGTGCCGCGTGGGCAGAGGCGGCGGACTGTGCGCGGGAGGAACACCTCCACGACGACACGGTCCGCCGCCGGCAACACAGGCGGCGCAGGCGCGGGTACCCGCGCCTAATGCTGCCCTGGCCGAGGCCACGTGTGACCGGACCGGAGGTTAGTCCGTCACCCGTAGAGAGGCTGATCGCGTGACGGCGATCGACATCGCGCGAAAGGGACGTCGGAGGGAGAGGGTACCCCACAGGATATCCCACCGCGCCGGCCAGGACAAGGAACTCGGTACCGGTGGTCGGCCCATAGGCGAAGAAGAGGAAACGGTGAGTTATGGGGCCGCGCGCCGCCCTTTTGTCACCTGGGACGGAGCTGGACATTGTGTGCGCTGACCATAACCCAATACCCCAAAAAAAAATTTTGGCTGACCTTTTTTTTTTTTTTTATAAAAGAAAATAAAAGGTACGTAATATCACGTTTACTACTAGTTATGCAAATATTATACGTTAAAATATATATTACTCTTGGGTATGAATTTAGATTATATGAACAGGTTGGAAAATGTGAAAGGCACTATTATATCGCTTCACTGAGCAAGCGTAAAATTGCATAGCAATAACACCAGACAGGGTTCCAATATATTACTTATTATCGTTGTTATCTTAAACTTTAGATATGCTATATTTAAAGTTCAAACGTAAGAAACCATAAAGTGGTCAATATTATTAGCCGTATAAATTTAATGTTGAAGACTGCTTAATGATTGAATGAAAGTTTGAGCAAGTTTTCAAATTTTCATAGTACAATTTTTTTTTAATTTTTCTTCTTTATTTTATTACTGTTGGTGGCAAATGAGCATATAGCACGTCTGCTGGGAAGTGATGCCGCCCATGTACCTAAATTCGGCCGCTGCATACCGTGAAGAAAGTAAAGGGAATGTGAATGCATTCAATGAGGTTTGATTATACTAAAGGCATCAAAACCTGGTGGGTTTATGCAAAAACCCTCAGGGCTTCGGGCTCTCTCATTCACCGAAGGAAGTGCAGTAACAAATTGTTACTACTAAGGCGTCCCTTTTTGGAGGCGGAAATGCTCGCCGGATTGTATCGGCGGGTGACGGGGGGTGCGAGCGGAGGGCGGTGTGATCTCATTAAGGGAGCTCACCGTCTGGCGCGCCGACGCCCGCCGAGACGTCATTGTCCGTTGGGCAGTCCGGCTGGAGAGGCCTCGGTTCGAACCGGACCGTTCGGTGCGAACCGTGGAGGCCTTCCGGCCGGTGCTGATGCAGTGGTTGGAAAGGCGGCACGGGGTGCTCTCCTTCCGACTAGTGCAGGTTTTGACGGGGCATGGGTGCTTCGTCAAATACCTGCACAAGGTCGTTAGGAGGGAGAATACACCGTCCTGCCACCACTGCGATTGCGACGAGGACACGGCGCGCTATACGCTCGAGGCCTGCGCGGCTTGGGCAGTGCAGCACTGTGAACTCGTCGCAATCATCGGTGCCGACCTGACGCTGCCGGCTATCGCTAAGGCGATGTTCGACAGCGTCGGGAACTGGGATGCGGTCACAGCCTTCTGCGAGGCAGTGATTTCGCAGAAGGAGGAGGAGGATCCGCCGCCGGCGACTGGGGCGGCGTAGGCGCGAATACCTGTGCCTCATGCCGCCCTAGCCGAGGCCGTGGGTAACGTGACCGGGGACTTAGTCCGTCACCCGCCGAGAGGCCGACCGCGTAAGGAAAGACCGACTTCCTCCCCGAGGGGGGGACGTCGGTCGATACCCCAAAAAAGACCCCCCCTGGCATCTATGTAAAAAAGCAAGTTAAAATCGTATATGACACGTTTGTAGGTTTGACATAGCAGCGCCATCTATTAATTAATTACTCAATTCAGTCAACAGATATCGCCATCTGTTAAAATCGTTTGGAGTTGACAGATAATTGTAAATGTCAAATAATAGGTAATACAAATAATTTGCAATAAAATAATATTGCGACTATAAATTAAGATGTAAGCTATCCTATCTTTCAAGTTGGATCAAATTGCACACGGTGTGCAAATTTGATTAAAATCGGTTAAGTAGTTTAGGAGTCCATCGCGGACAAACAACGTGACACGTAATTTATATATATTAAGATATACGTGTAGGATGGCGGTAACTATTAGTATAGTACTAATGGTCGTCCAAGTCGTAAAAACCACTGAACATAGGACTAACTTAAATTTACTTAATGCGGATAGGACAATGGTTATTACACTTCTTAGGAGGGTTGATGTTAGGTTGACGGTAATCGTTAAACTTAACCAAAGTGCTGGCTATATAATATACTATAATAGTATGTTCTGCTATATTAGTATATTTGTACATTATATATAAGAATAGGAGTTACTACTCTTACCGGGGTAAGGATTATCTTTACACGATGAGGGATGGAAGAACATCTTATTGTGCAAATCAAATTCCAAGCATTTCATGTCAGCTCATAATTCCCACTATTGAGCTCGGACTTCCTCCACAATGACCACGGAAATTAACCTACAATACCACACTCCTCAGACGTGTTGGCACAGGGTTTCAAGTCGAGTTTTCCTTCACTTTAATAGATATTATCTGCATATCATATTCCTTAGTAATCTTTTACGTTACACACAAGAACATAGAAGTAAAATAAGAGTAATTTGAGACATGTCTGAGAGGTTCGAGGATAAAAGTAAGAAAAATATCAGTTGAGAAAAAAGTGATGGAATCAAATCAAATCATTTATTCTGCATAGGCCCCTTAAGGGCACTTACATATTGTCAAATTTATACATCGTTAGAACACAATACAATATCTATCAGCGGATCGGAACGCGGCCAGAAGCTAAAAAAATCCGGCAAGAATCTCAGCGAGCTGTCAATTTTTTCTATCTTTTGAATAAAATTGTGGTCGGCCCAACGACGAAGGCGACGTAGTGTTTGGGTGGGTTGCGGGTGTTGCGTGCTATACGCCCCTCTGTCGCCCCGGACGGAGTGGTGCGAGGAGCGCGCCGACCGCAACCCACCCAAAAAAAGAAAAAAATCTTTTGATTAAAATTACACGTATACAACATTTAGTCTTAGCTCCAGTGTGATGCCCTTCGAGATATGATATATATTTTTTTTAGTATTCAAATAAATAGCAGTTCGAATAAGAATACACATTACCATTTCTTCTTTCCCCACGGGTTTCATAAGAGACGATTAAGAGATGTCAGCAACATCACTGCTAGTAAACTCAAAATAATATCTTAAACAAATCTGTCTGACCAGCGCGATGTTGTAAATCAATTTGCCTCTAATTGCTTTGTTCCTAAATAGGCTGACAACGAAAGAATTTTTTACAATATATTTGCGTAATACTAATTTATTGTGTTCATATTGTATGTCTTCACTTCGCAGATAATGAATTTCAAACTATTTCTGATCAGAGTTTAGTCTAAGTATTAATTCATAAGGCTAGAATCTGTTGTAGATTCGTAAATATTTGCAATAACAATTTATTAATTGTTTCTATAAAATTAATGATGTTTGCTTTCAAATAAATTTCAATTAAATTTAACTAATGTGTACGTATTTAATAGGCAGAGTTTAAAAATCATGTCGTCGCCTTCAAGAAGGAGTGAAGCAGATTGCTTTATTGTAGTCACTTATATATACCAATACTTGTAAGGATACGCCATTCCGAGTAGCAAAATGTGTGTGCAATCAATTAATTCGCTTTAAGTACAGCTAAGTGAACAAGTTCCTATTAAACGCATAATATGCTTTCCATGTGGTGACGGAGTAAGAATACAGTTCACCACTCTATGTGTGTGATTAAATACGCATAAAACATCTATGCATAAGAAAGAAAACTCGAAATAAAACCTTATACCAATACGTTTGGCCAGCGTGGTATATCAAATACCCTCCTTTTATGGAGGAGACTCGAGCCCAACAGTGACACGTATAAGAGTTGAGAGGATGATGATAAAATATGCTTATATATCAATCATATTTGGGCTTGGTGCTCGACGGCCAATGGTGGTTCCGGGAGCATTTCCGCAGGCTCGCTCCACGCCTCGTGGGCGCGGCGTCCGCCCTATCGTGGCTTATGCCGAACGTGGGCGGACCGAGCGCTACGTGCCGACGGCTGTACGCGGGGGTCATCCGGTCGATGGCCCTGTACGGCGCACCGGTGTGGGCGGGGTCCTTGACCGTCCGACTTAGGGCCCTTCTGTGGCGACCACAGAGGGTCATGGCGGTCAGGGCCATCCGCGGATACCGCACAGTGGCGACGGAGTCAGCATGCCGATTGGCCGGGACTCCCCCGTGGGACCTGGAGGCGGAAATGCTCGCCGAGTTGTATCGGCGGGTGTCGGGGGTGCGCGGGGAGGGCGGTGTTGTTTCCTTGAGGGAGCTCACCGCCTGGCGCGTCGACGCCCGCCGAGACGTCATTGCCCGTTGGGCAGTCCGCCTGGAGAGGCCTCGGTTCGGGGTGCGAATCGTGGAGGCCTTCAGGCCGGTGCTGATGCAGTGGTTGGAAAGGCGGCACGATGTGCTCTCCTTCCGACTAGTGCAGGTGTTGACAGGGCATGGGAGCTTCGCCAAATACCTGCACAAGGTCGTAAGGAGGGAGAGTACACCGTCCTGCCACCACTGCGATTGCAACGAGGACACAACGCAGCATACGCTCGAGGCCTGCGCCGCTTGGGCCACGCAGCGTCGTGAACTCGTCGCAATCATCGGTGCCGACTTGACGCTGCCGGCCATCGCTAGGGCGATGGTCGACAGCGTCGGGAATTGGGACGCGGTCGCAGCCTTCTGCGAGACAGTGATCTCGCAGAAGGAGGCGGCGGATCACCTGCGCGAGGAGCGCAGCCTCGATGAGGAGATCCGCCGCCGGCGAATGGGGCGGCGCAGGCGCAACTACCTGCGCCTCATGCCGCTCTAGCCGAGGCCGCGGGTGACGTAACCGGGGATTAGTGCGTCACCCGCCGAGAGGCTGACCGCGTGAGGAAAGACCGACGTCCTCCCCGAGGGGGGGACGTCGGTCGATGGGAGGGTACCCCAAGTAGGGGGTATTCCGTCGGGCCTACCACTGACGACAAGTTAACTCTGCTCCGGTGGTCGGCCCAACGACGAAGACGACGTGGTTTTCGGGTGGGTTGCGGGAGTTGCGTGCTTAAGCCCCTCTGTCGCCCCGGACGGAGTGGTGCGGAGGCGCGCCGACCGCAGCCCACCCACAAAAAAAAAAAATATATCAATCATATTTAACATCCTTACTAATATTATAAATGCGAAAGCAAATTTGTTTCTTTGTTACGCTTTCACGCTTAAACCACGGAACCAATTTAAAAAAATATTTCACCAATGGACAGCTATAATATCAGGGAGTAACATAGGCTATATTTTATCCCGTGTGGTGACGGAGTAAGAATACAATTCACCACCCCCTATCTTACCCGTGGGTGATCGTACGAGACGACTAAGGGATATAAAACGCATATAATATCTATGCGAGAGAAGGAAAACTTGAAATAAAACCCTATATCAACACGTCTGACCAGCGTGGTATAGTAGGTCAATTACCCTTCCATTATGGAGGAGGCCCGAGCCCAACAGTGGGACATATATGGGCTGAGATGATGATGATGATGATGATTCCCCCGGGAACAGGAACTATGCGGGTAAGGCGACTGAAACCGAAGCGAAACGAGGGCGGGTTGCTAGGATTTCTATAGACATATGTGAAAATAGAAATACGAAGATTGTCATAAATAAATCTTAAATGTTTTTTACAACAACCTGCACTAACTAAATAATACTTGAATTGCGCGGGATGTTAAAAACACAAAAATTAACTCAGACCAAGAATAACAATTTCGAGATCATAAAAAGTATTGCGATCGAACCTTAGACACTTGACCCGATATATCAGTATCTCAACTACATTTCAGCTCATATTATGTCCCACTGCTGAGCTCGAACCTCCTCCCCAGTAGGAGGAAAATTGACCTACTATGACAGCTGGTCAGACATGTTGGTACATGGTTTTATTTCGAGTAGCCAACATACCGAGTATTAGCGCCATTGTGATTCCCTTCGAGCCGTGATATAATATCAACATCATCATTCACAATTTCAACTGAAATACGTTCCACTGTTGGGCTCTAGCCTCCTGGATAGTGAGAGAAAATTTATCTACTATAACACGTTGGTCAGACGTGTTGGTAAAAGATTTCATTTATAGGTTTCTTCTCTTGCACATATGTAATATACATATTATATCCCTTAGTTGTCTTTTACGACTTCCACGGGAAGATAGGTAGGGATGCAAATATCGAAACCAAAAACATCGATGTTTGATCGATGTACAAAGAACATCGCCCTGAAAATATCGATGTATCCAAACATCGATGTTTTCTAGAAATCTATGCGATGAGTTTTTTTTTAACTAAATCAAGCATATTTTTTACATGAAACACCAACATGTGCGTGATGTGTGGACCTTTTTTTGCAGGCTCTGCTAAAAGTACGATACATTTTAAATCATGCAGGCATAACATCGATGTCAAAACATCGTATGAAATAACATCGATAAATCGATGTTTTACAATAGTGAATATCGATGACAAAATGATGTTTGCATCCCTAAAGAGATGGAAGTGGTGAATTATATTCTTAATATCTAATTATAGGATAGTCTAGTAGGGTAATAATATTCTTTTTCTAAAGGGAGCTTCTGCTCAGCTGCGAGACGTAAGACGTCGACTCAAACCGAGAAGAAGAAATTCTTTAGAGCATAGTAGGTATATATTGTATATATTATTTCAGTTCTTTCCCTTTTTGATTTATGCATGTTGAATTCTTCACTGTTGAATATTTAATGCAAACCCGCAGGCAGATGCTTGAAAATGCTTCTGCCCGAACAAAAATGAAACAGAGTTTACCTGCATATTTTAACATATTTTCGTTGTAGATCTGTACGAAGTTCGAGTTTTAATACAATCCTTATAATATGAATGTCAAATTAAAATGCTTACGTAATTCTCGTTAGTATAAACATCTGTTGTTTCAGCTTCGCCTTCAACATTCAGGCCTAGTTTACGATAGAGCAGAAAACTTAAAAAGAATGTGGAGATTCGACACTTAATATCATGTGCTGCAATTGCATTCTCAAGTAGGTCTAGGTCTTGCTGGCGGCCAGTCGTAAAGTTTAGCCCCAACTCTTAAGTCTTTCTTTCATACATTTATAAGTGAAAGTTTATTGTTTTATTTATATCAAATTCTATTAAAATTAATCACGCAAAAAGGATAAATTTTCTGCACGTACACGAACCCTTTTTCCTCGTGGATATCGTAAAAATCGATCAAACACAACACACATACAATTACTGCAAGAGAATAAAAACTTAAAATCTTATGCGAACACGTCTTGCCATCATCTTCATATATGGTCTAAGATCCCGCTATACAACGACCTTCACCGAGATGCTTATTTGATGAAACTTATTTTTTATGTAATTTAATATGTCAATAAAAATATTGCATATGGGTTGCCTAACAAATTTTAGTCCAGAGTATGATTCATTAATATATATTTTTTTTATTTTGTACATTGCTCTGATTTGATTATTAGACAAATTCTATACCAATCGAAAGTATGAAGCCCGGTGCGAAACCGGTGCAATGTACAAAAAAAATTTTTTTTTTAATTATTAATTAATCATACTCTGGACTAAAATTTGTTAGGCAACCCATATGCAATATATTTATTGACATATTAAATTACATAAAAAATAAATTTCATCAAATAAGCATCTCGGTGAAGGTTGTTGTATAGCGGGATCCTATACTAATAGACATTTCTTGTGTACGTGTGTATGTCACTGAACTCCTCCTAAATGATGATTTCTGATGTTTACCCGAGTATTATACATATTAAATAAAACTACTTTACGGATTTTATCGCGTTTGTATTTGATTTTTGATTACCCGACGTTTCGAACACTTTACAGCGTTCATGATCACGGGTGGACTAAGATGTCTCACGTCCAACAAGTCATTATTCCTCTAAATGGCTGGACCTATTTTGATAATTTTTGTGGCTCCTCCGATGGATATGAGTATGGTTTAGATTAATAATTGGAACCGGTAGGTATTGCTGCGATCGATTTCAAGCAGAATTTTTGCTATTATTTTAGATTTGAATAGAACAACGTTGTCGGGACGTGTTGGGACAGCTAGTAGTAGAGCAATTTCTTTAATTTGGAGAAGTGCTAATAATGAAGTGCTAATATGTATGTGATCAAAAAGGAAGAGGAATAATTTAAGTAACATCTATTTGTTATATTACAATCTTGACAAGCTTTTACAAAATTGTGAGAAGCAAAGATAATTGTCACATTTACAATTCCTTTAGTTACAAATCAGAGCTCATTAATGTGATGAATGGAGTTGTTCTATAGAATTATGAAGAGTTATTCAGTGTTAACATTCAAGATACCGAGAATTGTAAGAACCTATTCATTTGAGAAGCTAAAATTTTACTGCAAATAACGTTGAGTAAAGTTAAATAGGCTATTTTGTACTGATTTCAAAAGTTACACAGTTAAATTGATTGATGACTGATTTTAAAATTGTATATGTAAATTTCTGTGTGGTGGTTGAGTCAGAATACAATTCACCACCCCCGTAGGTGTCGTAAAAGACAAATAAGGGATTAAATAGCCATATAACATCTATTCAAGAAAAGCAAAACTTGAAATGAAACCCTATACCAACACCTCTGAGCAGCGTAGTATAGTAGTTCAATTTACTCGAGCCCAGTAGTGGGATATGTATGCGCTGAAATGATAATGATGAATAGGTATTTGTTTTTGTCAAATTTTACTAAAGGCTTTTTAGTAGTTTTCTAGTCACTGATCCAAATGCTGCTGCTGTTTTTTTTAAAGTTTATCAATCTGTGTTCTTATGCTTGACTAATATTGTAAATTATTTAATACTAGCAATCCGCCCTCGCTTCGCTTCGGTTATAGGTTATAGGTTATAGGTTATAGTCGTTTCACCCGCGTAGTTCCCGTTCCCGTGGGAATATCGGGATAAAATATAGCCTAGTTTACGCCCTGATATTATAGCTTTCCATTGGTGAAAGAATTTTTGAAATCGGTCCAGCCGTTTTGAAGGTTACCCGGAACAAACAGACAGACAGACAGACAAAAATTTTTTAATTGCGATTTTAGGCATAGGTGTCGTGCAAATAACCGTGTGAGCATGAAAAAAGCCGATTATTTTGACATTACAAACAGACACTCCAATTTTATTTATTGGTATAGAAGAACAAGTCATGAATAATATGCCATGTATGTATGAGTGTTTTTTTAAACAATTCCTCACATTAACGTAATAAACGTAAGGTAATAACTGAAGATATAAATAAAAAACACTCTCAAAATAATAATTTTTGGATCGCCCAAATAACTGCTAACCCATCTCGGTAATGAAGCTGACAGCACTTGGCCTGCTAGGTTGCTGCTTAGATCAATACTCCATCTGTGCAGTCATCTGGCCAGTCAAATATTATAGAAAGTTATTATTTTTCTCTTTCTGCCAACTAAGTGCTTACTAAGACATTTCCATTTGTTAATTTATTTGAAATAAAATGTATATGCTAGTATAACATGACTGCACAAATGGCGGATTAGATTACCTCCCGTGCCAAGTGCCATGGGTTCATGGATGACCACATAAGTCAATTATTTGTGCGATAAACAAATGATTGTGCAGAGTTTGTGTATAATTTGTGTCCGTTAATTGCATATTTATAGAGGCCTCCGCTATATAAGGGTTTAATCGTTATTGCGAGGCGTTGGTATAAAAAATACGTATCATTATTTACAGACTATTTTATCTTGAAATAAGTGGGAGTTGGAGTTGCGCACGAAGGGTTCCGTACCATTATCTATAAAATAGGCAAAAAATCGCGTTTGTTGTATGGGAATTAAATATGTATTTTATTTTGTTTTTAGCATTTCTTGTTATAGCGGCAACATAAATACATGATTTGAAAAAATTTCAACGGTCTAGCTATAGCGGTTCTGGAGATACAGCCTGGTGACAGACAAATGGACGGACGGACAGACGGATGGACAGACAAACGGACAGACGGACGGATGCACAGGTGCCCTTTG
The DNA here is from genome assembly GCA_032191425.1 of Lymantria dispar. Lineage (NCBI taxonomy): Eukaryota > Metazoa > Arthropoda > Insecta > Lepidoptera > Erebidae > Lymantria > Lymantria dispar. The sequence goes on along the minus strand of CM063449.1, from coordinate 28,041,994 downwards.
GGTACGGAACCCTAAAAATTGGTTGTCTATGAAGTCGGTTTATAAACGATAATTTAACGTTATAAGAAAACATTGATGACAAATTGCATAGTTTTATTAATTGAATTCTTATCACTCTAATTTTAATTATTTTGTTTAATACAAAGAAGTTAATAGAATTATAATTACTAGTGGTGGCCGAGTGGTCGAAATTCGGCCATAATTCATTTAAATTTCATTTTCTGCTACACAATTTTCTTTTAATGTTATTTATATATAAGAGAGAGAGGGAGAGAGAGATTTTAAACGTAAATAAAAGTGTATAAGCGTTGGTGTGTATGTGTGTGTAGAGATTGCATGGTAGTGTGCGTAATGCCTTGATAATGAATTTAATGTATTTCTAATCCATTATTATATGAACTTTCAGTTTTATGCACTTCACTCATTAAATACTTCAACTGTACCAAATTTCGTACTTGTCCATGCACGTAATTTTTGTAAAAAGGGGTACAAAGTTTTTGCTTCACGTATTAATATATAGATTTTGATAAATTAACATTTATTTGTACGCGTTAATTGAAATTTGCAGAAAGATAGAAATGTCACAAGCCGTACGCTTAGGCCGATCGTACCTCTCTATCTAGTGTTGCCCAAAAAAGTCTTGGTCTTGCGGTCTTGGTCTTGGTCTTGCGAGAAATGCGAGACCAAGACCAAGACCGCTTAATTTTTGCAAGACCAAGACTGGCCCTGCAAGACTTGAGCAAGACTAAGACTGAGCCTGCAAGAGTTTCGCGTCTTGCCTTTAAGTCAAATCATCATTGCAGCTTATATACGTCCAACTGTTGAGCTCGTGTCTTCTACATAATAGGAGGGAAATTGACCTTCTATACCACGGTGATCAGGCATGTTGGTACAGGATTGCCTGTCAAGTTTTCCTTCTCTTGTACCGATGTTATATACCTATATATTACAGTCCTTAGTCGTCTTTTACGACACTCACGGGTAAGATAGGGGATGATGAAATCTATTCTTACTCCATCACTACACGGCAAGTCAAATCAGTCTTGAGATATCCATCTATTGGCTAATCGATTCCCAATGTTGGTGTTGGCTTTCAGAATTACTCTTTGAAAAGGCTTAAGGACAAAAATACCATAATCGTCACCCTGTTAGTTAGTCTTGATAAGAGCACTCTCGTGTGAAACACGAGAGTGCTCTTTTTTTTTACTGTCAACGGTGCTAAACGAGCAAGAAGCACACCTGATGGTAAATGATCCTGCCGCACATGGTCCAGGGGCACAGCCAGACCGTTGCCTACTGTGAAGAAAATACTCTTGCCTATTATATTTATATATCCGTTTATTCATTAGCCCAGCGACGTCCACTGTTGGACATAAAAATATGCCTACAATTAATCTACATAAATAACACCCAGACTCGCAAAAAGAATTATTGTGCGTAGATCGGTAGGCGTACATAAAGATCGCAATATAATAATGTGAAAGAGAAGTAACTAGAAATAAAGTAACTACTAGAAATAAAATCCTATACCAACATGTTTGACCAGCGTGGTATAGTAGGTCAATTTTCCTCCTACTCGAAGGAAGATTAAGCCCAGCAGTGGCACTTTTATGAACCGAGAGGATGACGATGAATATCATACATTTGGTGACCCTCTTCATAGATATATTATTAAAAAAACTATTATTCAACTATTATTTTATAGGTATACTTTTATTTGTACTACTCCTTATCATAAATCGGGAAAAATTATTTATTTGAACGCCCTAATCTCAGAAAATGTTCCAAAAGAATGTTATTTTGTCAGATAGCCTGTTTATCCAGAAAAAAATTAGTCTCTAATACATAACACTGCGACATATGGCGTAGTGGTTAAGATAGCGACCTACAGCGCCAGTGTCGGGGGTTCGAATCCCACGCGGGACAAAACTTTGTGCAATCCACAAATTGTTGTTCCGAGTCTGGATGTAATTTGTGTCCGTTAATTATATGTTTGTAAAGTGCCCCGCAATATAAGGATTATTTCCTCAGTGCAGGGTGTTGTCTTAAATAATTAAAAAAAGTAAAAAAATAAAAAAAAACATAATAAAGGTTCACAAATCAGAAAATTATTTAAAGCTGTTAAGCGTTCTCCGTAGTAGCTGTTGTTACGGCAACAGCGGCAACTACCTACTTAGATAACAAAAATTGTGATAAAAGTAGGTATGTTATGGATATTATAAATGGTGATATTTATATTTAATGCCAGGGGGCGATATGGTTATTTAAACGAAATAATAGCATTATATGGATTGGTAAGTCAAGCAAGAGAAGCTGTTGGAACAGCTAGTATTAAATATGTCTAGAGGTAGAATTATAGGTATAAAAATCATCATTAACACATTCCTTTTTATAGCGCAACTATTAAGTATGGCGGATATTGTTAACTTGAAGAGGAATATAAACACTCCCATTTATTATAAAAATATTTAAAATGACATAAAATTTATTGTATCAACTGCCCTGTGTGGTGACGTCTTAAGAAAACAGAGTCGAAATTCCTTCCTTTGCTATAGGTACTCCTATACTGCTGTAATGCTGTCTAATGTAACACCAGGCGAATAGGAGAGTAATTTTCCCCATTGGTAAGGGTTATATTCAATAGTCCACTAGTCCACTATAGGCTAGCAGATGAATAGATAGGATAGGATGATATTTGATTAATTTAAAAGATAAATGACTGTTACGTTTTTCCAACTGCAAGACTTGCAAGACTTTGCGAGACTCTTGCTGCAATACCAAGACCAAGACGAGACCAGGTGTGATGTTGCAAGACCAAGATCAAGACTAGTCCAAGTCTCGTCTTGGTCTTGCATTTGGGCAACACGACTCTATCGCTTGTTCCTCGCTCTCGCTTACAGGCTCGGCTCAGTGGGAACGTGACTTTTTCGTGCGTGCAGACAGCGCTCATCGTTTTATAAGACGTTATCACGCCACAAATCTGTAATAGTAAATTCAACTTACCTATGCTCTGACTGACCCAGATACCCAGCATATCGAGCTGGAGAAGGCGATGATATAACTTGGCTCCGCGAGTGTGGTTCATGAACAGATGATAGAGGAATGAGCCGCACCAAGGCGCCAGGGCCCCGAGAAGATGGCACAGAGATAGGAACCATGCACCACTGCCACTACCCCAAGGTAGAAGGCCAGGGAGAACAGCCATCATGTATACTAATGACACACCTGTAACAAGGAAAGCCATATAAGTTTATAAAATCAATATTGTGTCGTGAGTATAATGTTTTGTTTCTGTTAGAGGGGTCTATGGCTTCGTCCAGTCTAGGGTGACTGGAAGGTATTAATAAGCTCTATAGCATCGTTACTCAGCATTCTACCTTATGAGCGTTTTAATATATGTTAAAGTAGCATGCGGTTATAACGATCCCAAATTGTCTTATATTACATGACTAACTCCAAAGTACGTAAATTTTCATTTTTATTTTTGACGTTATTGAATATTAACTTATACTTAAGTATTCATTCGATTTAAATTGAATACACTATAATAATAATTGTAATCGAGTCGGATTTTTAACCTAACTTATGTTAATATATAATATTAGGTAAAGAGTTTGTTTGGTTAAACGCCATAATCTGAAGGGCTATGGTTTCTAATTCAAAAACTCTCTTTTGTATTGGATTGGCCATTTATCGAGGGCGCTACGCTATCACGCTACAACCAATAGGAGTGGATCGTCATTGAAAAATGTTATAAAAACAATAAGAGTTTCCATTGATGATTTGATGTTTACGCGAGTACACATTGTAATAAAACTATTTCTATAGACTTTATCGCGTTTGTATTTGATTTTTGAATGCCCGACGCTTCGAACACTTTTCAACGTTCATGGTCACGAATGGACTATGGACTATGTCTCATGTCCAAACAGTCATCGTTATTAAAGAGATTTAGGTATATCTACCCGCTACGGAAATTACAGCTACAGAAATAGGCGTTAAAAAATCAAACACAAACGTAATAAAATGGAAAAAAAGGACAGTTGTACGCTATTTAACATCTTGTATCTGTATATAATTAAATATTTTATACATAAAATTTATATTACGTTTATACATAAAAAATTCTTATAAATATTAACTGTAAATAGTGCCGATGTAAAGTTAAAATAACATGGGATTTTGTAAACATTTAAGTTTTAGATAGGGTATGAAAAACGAATGTTAAAACTGTAACACACCTTGTCGTAAATACGATTTCTTTTTCATAGTCGGAAGGGGTAGCTTATAGAAGTAAGATTTCATTTGTTATTAAAAAAAGGTGTAGCAAAGAAATACTACTTTCTTCGCTGTTTTCAACAATAGTCGTCCCTCATTACTGCTTTAGTCTATAGGTATATGTATGTGGACTCCTTGACCACAGCTCCATTAGAGGGAAATTCACTTGTATTATCTATAGTTATCACACTCATCAGACAAGTTGATATAGGAGTTTATTACGAGTTTCTTTTTCTTGCAATGCAACATCACTGTCGTTTATAACCCGAATAATTTAAGACAGTAAACTTTATTCTTCTACGTCATGTCACAAAGAGAACAAATACACGCATATTACTTTTATGGAACTATTTTCCAGATGAGATTAACTACTTATTTCAACCCTTGATAGACTCTTAGAATACGTTAACCTCTATTAGCATCGCAAATGGATTTTTTTCTCGAAAATTGATATTTCCTCTTCCGTCATTACGCCAAAACGCAGATCATACATAGAATCAAGGCACATAAAAAGCTCTACACTGTTATATTTTTATCGAGAAGTTAAATACATCAAACTATATTAACATCGAAAACCGAATATTTTTGCGCAAATCGACATTGCCTCTTCCCACATTACACCAAAAAGCAGTTCTTAGATACAATAGGTCATATAAAGACTATACGCTGTTCTAAATATATCTACAAGTTGTAGTTTAATACCATGCAGCACACATTTAAGTTAAATTGGTACGAAAACGTTTTTATTGCTCTACGCTGAACGTAACCAGGCTCCACGTTTATCACGTTTGCATTATTGCGGAATCGTGCACTATAATACGTCAAACGTTTTGTGCTCGAACAATAAGAAGAAAGCATGAACGTATTTTCAATATAGCGAGATATTCAGGTGCATAGCGACGAATGCATACTAAATATACTTATCTAAATATTATATTCTTGCCTCACTACCTATTTTTATATATAAATTTCTTATGTACGTGTGTATGTCATTGAACTCCTCCTAAACGGCTAGACCGATGTTGATGAAATTTTTGTATCTTTGAGGGAGTTTGAGAATGGCTTAGATTCACAATTGGACCCGGTAGGTGGCGCTTATTTGAATAGAACAACGTATGTTGGGTCAACTAGTATATTATATTCTTAGTCCGACTCCCTAAAAACACTAAGGGAAATGGAGAAGAATAACAATATATGCGCTCGCGTACCATATATTCACTACAACGACGTCATGGCGCCTTACCTATCAAAACAACAAAAAGTTGGAGTATGTCTTGCTTGCACTTTTGTGTGCCATTGAAGGAAAAAATTAAAATATCCCACGCATTTCTTCTTTGTGTTTTATTTTTATACCCTTCACAATTTAAGTCCCAAAGGCAGAGCAACTCTTTGTATAACTCGAGAAGTTGAGTAATAACATCGCGATCGCGTTCTGTCTGCTCACGCGCCATTTTGTGCGCAGAACGTCGTCGCGTGCATCTGCGCTCACCTCTGCAGCGTGACTGTTGAGTGTCGTTCGCTTGGTTTTAAGCAAGCAACTAGACGGTTTCAAACAAGATTAAAACCAACGCTTGGCCAGTGGTTTGAAACGCAAGCTTACACTTTGGAGACTCAGAGTATCTGATAGGAAAACCCGTCGGCAAAATTACTCACTGTCAATATGGACTCTTCTCATAAGAACAGTTGTACGGCAAAATATGGAACTTCATGACGCACACATGTGCTGTCATTGCGAACTAACGAGCAGAGTGTAGTTAGGCCATAGCACTATAGCAAAAGACAATCATATAAACAATATACAATATTATAGTATATAATATTATTATACTATATAATTTCATAACCAAAACGTGCCAAGTTGTTCTCAGATATATGCAAATATGTGAATATTTACACAAACTATTATCCCACACGCATGAAAAGTGTTGGATCCTAGTAATAGTTCGTGATCTGAATGTAGAGTAGAGTATCAATGATTAAATAAGATTTTCACTTCTTTTATGGCCATATCGAGTTAGTACATTTTAAATTTAAATACTAAAGATTAATACATCATTTTATTTCTTCTCCAACTCTTATCACCTACTGTTGAATATAATAAACAATCGAATAAAATGGATTTAAAAAAAATCTGTTATACCATCAAACGTGTTGAAATAGTTTTATTTGGTGTTTTCCATTTCTTGCAGTAATGTTATTTGTCCCTTTCCTCGGTTATCTTTTACGACTCCCGCGAGACTGGAATAGATGGTGATGTATCTTTTGTACGTCACCATCTGTTACCGATAAACAAATAATATTTATACCTTTTTAAATTGGTTAGTTAACCTACTACGTACTATTAATTAATTGAATAGGTATATATAATATGCTTAAACTGTCCCACTGTTCGGGCTCGGGCCTTCACATGTTTGGGAGGGAATTTAATCTACTGGAATCTAGTGGGAATTTGACCTGTGAGACGTATTGGTATAGGGTTTTGTTTCAAGTTTTCCTTCTCTTGCATAGATATTATATGTATATATCGTCTCTTACGACACCTACGGGCAAGATAAGCGGTGGTGAATTGTATTCTTACTCTGTCACCACACTGATAAGTTAATACCTAAGGTTAGTTATTAACTTATTAACCTACTATTAATTAATTAATTTAATAGGTATATAATATGCTTAAACTTATAAAGAAATCATGTTTCATCATCATCAATCATCATTCTGTATATATTTTCAATATACAGATATTTATCTTTATGCTTTGTGATAATTATGACGAACTATAGGACATAGGCCTCTCCACGAGAATGCCACTCGGAACGGTCCTGCGCCACTTGCATCTAACAGTGCCCTGCGACTATATATATTACGTCGACCCTCATTATTTAGGGTCGACGTAATATGTACTCTTCTTCTCTCGTACATATTGCAAAAGTTTAAGGAATAATTTAATGTCCAGCAGCCTGGCTGAGGTCAATTTTCCTTGGGCATCTAATTATTAACCAGACAACATCAGATAAAATTAGTCCAGGACGTAAGACGACAAATGCTGTCTTTTGCCACATTCACGAGTAATAGTTATAGTCGTAGTCGCCACAACACAGCAACTTTCTTCTATGTAAAGGTTAAATCATTATATAATTTGGTAGGAAATTAAAGCATTTATAGAAATAGTCCACGGTCGTCACACCTAGATTTGACCATCTATCAACATTATTCGTTGCTACACCCCAGTATATTTTATACGCTATATGCTCTGTTGTGAGGCTATTTGTAAACTTCGATGTATTTATATATTAAGAAATACTTTGAATTCAAATACAGTCTAAGAATTTATAAGGACTTGTCTTGAGATTATTAGCTAAGAATGTAGCAAATTCCATTAATTAAAATCAACTTTTGAATATTTTATGTGTGCGACGGAGTAAGTTCGAAGACAATTCATCACCTATATTTCCTGTAGGTGTTCGAGTAAGGGATATAATCCCACTACATATTCCCACCACTGTAACTACTGTAAACTAGAATCAATGATGTTCTCCTCATGAGACACCGAGAGTTGACAATCAGGAAGTTTCGGGAAACGCTTTTAATTGTCTTGGGACCCGCAACAAATTTAATTAGAAAGGAAAAACAGGAGAGATTAGAAAATGTTTGATATGCGTATAACATTTGTGCGAGACAAGGAAAACTCAAAATGAAACCCTATGCTAACACGTCTGAGCAGCGTATTATGGTAGGTCGAATTGCCTCCTATTATGGACAGGCTAGAGCTGAGCAGTGGGACGCATATGAGATGAGATGATAAAAACTTTTTTTTTAAGTAATCCGTCCATTCAACCTCAACAATCCTTTATTGCATACAAGTCTATGGACAAGGGTGGATAAAGCCACAATTCAATCTTGTCAGGCTGGTTGGCAACATCAGTCGCCTAGTACACGTTACTGTCCATTCTCTTAGGGAATCATTAGTCGGGCAGTCCGGCTGGAGAGGCCTCGGTTCGGGGTGCGAACCGTGGAGGCCTTCCGGCCGGTGCTGATGCAGTGGTTGGAAAGGCGGCACGGGGTGCTCTCCTTCCGACTAGTGCAGGTGTTGACGGGGCACGGGAGCTTCGCCAAATACCTGCAAAGGGTCGTAAGGAGGGAGAGTACACCGTCCTGCCACCACTGCGATTGCGACGAGGACACGGCGCGCCACACGCTCGAGGCCTGCGCGGCTTGGGCAGTGCAGCGCCGTGAACTCGTCGCAATCATCGGTGCCGACCTGACGCTGCCGGCCATCGCTAGGGCGATGGTCGACAGCGTCGGGAATTGGGACGCGGTCGCAGCCTTCTGCGAGACAGTGATCTCGCAGAAGGAGGCGGCGGATCGTCTGCGCGTGGAGCGCAGCCTCGATGAGGAGATCCGCCGCCGGCGACTGGGGCGGCGCAAGCGCAACTACCTGCGCCTCATGCCGCCCTAGCCGAGGCCGCGGGTGACGTGACCGGGGATTAGTCCGTCACCCGCCGAGAGGCCGACCGCGTGAGGAAAGACCGACGTCCTCCCCGAGGGGCGGACGTCGGTCGATGGGAGGGTACCCCACGTAGGGGGTATTCCGTCGGGCCGACCACTGACGACAAGTAAACCTGCTCCGGTGGTCGGCCCAATGACGAAGGCGAGGTGGTTTTCGGGTGGGTTGCGGGAGTTGCGTGCTTAAGCCCCTCTGTCGCCCCGGACGGAGTGGTGCGGAGGCGCGCCGACCGCGACCCACCCAAAAAAAAAAAAAAAAGGGAATCATTAGTCGGTTTTTACACATTGTACCTTCTCTATGGGGAGATCTATGTTCAGCAGTGGACGATGCTAGTTCCTCGGCTGGATGGAATACATCTCTTCTCACCTAATATGACTATATTTTTTTACCTCAAAATGGGTCATTGGAGTAATTGCCCAGTTTCTTTTTGTGTCAAAATGTGTGACTTACAAAAATAGATGAATATACGATATTATAAACTACATAAAAATACATAACAGGACTTATGGTCAAGTCATTCTTACCTTTTCGAGTATAAAATATGAGACTACATAAAACTAAACAATGTAAATCTATTCGTTATTATTCTTGTATACAAATTAAAATTCATTTGTTCTTGTAAACTCATCGTACTGTAATTGTTTTTTTTTTCTTTAATAAAATAGAAAAGCGTAGTAAAAGAGTTAAAACATTAGAAGGAGCTGTTAATCAAATTAAGATTAATGAGGAACCGCCGCTGTTTATGACGTTACATTTTTGCCATCAAAAGGTTCTATAGTAATGTTTTTAAATTCACCACTCGTATAATTATATTTTTTTCATGTGGTGACAGAGAAATATTACAATAAGCATACAATCCAACACTTCTTTTTGTTGTGCGTGGGTGTCATGAAAAACAACGGTTGTTATATAGATTTAAGAGAAGGAAAACATTAAATAAAACCCTATACTGGCACGTTTTGCCGACAGCTGTACACGGGGGTGATCCGGTCGATGGCCCTGTATGGCGCACCGGTGTGGGCGGGGTCCCTGACCGTCAGTCTTAGGGCCCTCCTGTGGCGACCACAGGGGGTCATGGCGATCAGGGCCATACGGGGTTACCGCACGATGGCGACGGAGGCAGCGTGCCTCCTGGCCGGAACTCCCCCGTGGGACCTGGAGGCGGAGATGCTCGCCGACATTTATCGGCGGGTGTCTGAGACGCGCGCCCGCGGCGGTATGGTCTCCCTGCAGGAGATCACCGCCTGGCGGGTCGACGCCCGCCGAGGAGTCATTGCCCGTTGGGTAGTCCGGCTGGAGAGTCCTCGGTACGGTGTCAGGACCGTCGAGGCCTTCCGGCCGGTGCTGATGGAGTGGTTGGAGCGGACGCACGGGGTGCTTTCCTTCCGACTGGTGCAGGTGCTGACGGGGCACGGGTGTTTTGGGAAGTACCTGCACAAGATTGTCAGGAGGGTGAGCACACCGTCCTGCCACCACTGCAGTTGCGACGAGGACACGGCGCAGCACACGCTCGAGGAGTGTGATGCATGGGAGGGGGAGTGCCGTGAACTCGTCGCGATTATCGGTGCCGACCTGGCGCTGCCGAACATCGCCAGGGAGATGTTCGACAGCGTCATGAACTGGGACGCGGTCGCCGCCTTCTGTGAGGCCGTAATCTCACGGAAGGAGGCAGCGGATCGTGTGCGAGTAGAGCTCCTATTCGGCGACACGTTCCGCCGTCGGCGACTGGGGCGGCGCAGGCGCAAGTATTTGCGCCTAATGCCGCCCTAGCCGAGGCCGCGGGTGATCGGACCAGGGAATTGTCCGTCACCCGCAGAGAGGCAGACCGCGCGATGGCGACCGACGTCCCAGTACGTCGAGACGTGAGGTTACCCGAAAGGGTATTTCGTCGGGCCGACCACTGATGACAAATCACATCTGCTCCGGTGGTCGGCCCAACAACGAGGTGAAGTGAGTACGGGTGGGTTATGGGCCCGCGCGCCGTCCTTTCATCGCCCCGGACGGACAGGACCGCGAGTGCGCTTACCATAGCCCACCCATAAAAAAAAAAAAAATACTGGCACGTTTGACCAACACGATACAAGAGTTCAATTTCAATTTCCACCCTATTGTAGGAGAGACTCGAATCCTCAACACTAGGTTTGTAAGCTAATATGATTATGGTGATAATGGGAGGGTAAATATAAAATATTGAATTGCTGTTATCTACGCTAGTATTACTACTAGTAGCTAATTCATGCTGTTTCAACCGCGGTTTCCAGATTCCCATGGGAGTACGGGGATAAAATATATTTTAGGTTACTCGCTGACACTGTAGCTTAGGTGAAAGAATTTTTAGGATCAGTTGCTTTTTATATTAAAAACAAAGTTTTAATGTGTCCATCGAACGTAATTTCTTTTAATAGGTAGTTCTATTAAGTTGAAAAAATCAAATACAATTGAATAGCTCTGGTTACTGTCACCTGAATATTTCCACAGACTTAAAGATGAGTTCTTCAGTAGTACACATCTTTAGTAACTTTTTGATTCAATAAAGATATTCTTAGTATTAGCAATATATAATGAATTTCTTCATATTTATGTATATATTGTGTACGTGTGTATGTCGAAGAACTCCTCCTAAACGGCTGGACGGATGTTGATGGAATTTTTTGTGTGCTCAAGGGGATTCGAGAATGGTTTAGATTCACAATTAGACCCGGTAGGTGGCGTTGTTGTCGATTTCAAGGAGAATTCTCTTTATTTGAACAGGACAACGTCTGTTGAGTCAGCTAGTATATATATATTTACTTTAATATTTTTTTTTTATATATTTTCTTCATATACATATTATACATAATTGAAAGGATTTAGGTTAAATATCTATCTTAGCTTAGTATAATAATTATATTTGTTTCTTAATATACTTAAGAAGACCCTTAAGCTGATTTTAATAAGTTTTTTTAAATACATTAATTAAGTTAAATGTACTGATGTAGTAATTGATTTAAAAAATGTTATAACTGTCAGAACATTATTATCATCATACAGTAATTGCAAAAAAAAACCGTCAAAGTATGTACATTCCTTTGCAAGTAATTTTCTATTAACCATGTCTACAATGAAAGTAGGAGTCGAATATACGGAGAGGATTAAGCGCTCAGCAATATAAGTTTAAGCAGCAGTATAAGTTTTCCCATAAGTTTAACGTAAGTTTCAAAACCTCAGTTGTATAATGACTGTAGTTCAAAAGTTTTAAATGAATTCCTTTCTAAGCTTTGTGTGATAAATTAACAAAATTTCTGTTGGCAAATCCAACAGCTTAAAATTATCATCATCATGGACCTGCTCTTATTCCAATTGCTTGAGGTCCAGGCAATACCTTTTTTTTTTTATTGCAAACGGTGGCAAACGAGCAAACAGTACACCTGATGGTAAGTGTTGCTGCCGCTCATGCACCTTTACAAGGCCGTTGCCTACCGCGAAGAAAGCGAAGGGAGTGTGAATGCGTGCACAATAGGCTCGGTGAAACCAAGGGCACCACCAAAACCCTCCACACGCAATCTCCCTCAGAAAGTTGGGCTTCCGGCTCTCTCGCTCACCGAACGAAGCGCAGTAACAAATTGCTACTACTCAGACGTCGATTTTCTGCGAGAGCATGGTACTGCCCCGGACGGACCGGCCCGCGGCTGTAGACAGTTAATTGTCGACAGTGTGGTCCTACCACTCCTAACCTACTACACATAACCTACTACAACTATACCTATTCTTCTTCCATCGCAGACATTGTAAAATTTTGGTATTGGCTTTATTTTTTTTTGGCAGTAGTTCAATTTTCTGTTCCTTAGTGGAGGAGGCCTGAACCCACCAGTGGGACATATATGGGCTGAAATGATGAAATAAACTGGCTAAGAGCGAGTCGGGGTCGCGCACGAAGGGTTCCGTACCATTATTTATAAAAAGGGCAAAAAAAACGCGTTTGTTGTATGGAAGCCCCTCTTAAATATTTATTTTATTATTAGTATTTATTGTTATAGCGGCAACAGAAATACATAATTTTTAAAAATTTAAACTGTTTAGCTATTGCTGTTCTTGAGATACAGCCTGGTGACAGACAGACGGACGGACAGACAGCGAAGTCATAGTAATAGGGTTCCGTTTTTACCCTTTGGGTACGAGCCCTAAAATTGATCAATAAACATTATATAAATCAAATAAGTAATTTCAACTAAAACTACTATGACAAGTGTATAATCTTTTATTATGCAATTATATTTAATGCAAATAAATAATTTAAATTGTAATGAGTGAGAAAGTGCACATTTGGTGACTCAGGTAAGCCTTAACTATTTCCTTGTGTATTATACACGTCGTGTCCTGTGCAAATATTGATTTCTTGAAGGTTGAACTGAATAAACAATACATGACCATATAATATCCGTATGGTTTTTTTTTTGAGAGTGGGTTGCGGTCGGCGCGCCCCTCCTACCACTCCGTCCGGGGCGACAGAGGGGCGTAAGCACGCATACCCGCAACCCACCCGCGATGCACGTCGCCTTCGTCGTTGGGCTGACCACCGGAGCAGGGTGACTTGACGTCAGTGGTCGGCCCGACGGAATACCCCCTACTTGGGGTACCCTCCCATCGACCGGCGTGCTCCCCCCCCTCAGGGAGGACGTCGGTCTTTCCTCACGCGGTTGGCCTCTCAGCGGGTGACGGACTAATTCCCCAGTCACGTCACTCGCGGCCTCGGCTAAGGCGGCATGAGGCGCAGGTATTCGCGCCTACGCCGCCCCAGTCGCCAGCGGCGGACCGCCTCCTTCCGCGAGACTACTACCTCGCAGAAGGCTGCAACCGCGTCCCAGTGACGCTGTCGAGCATCGCCCTGGCGATGGTTGGCAGCGCCAGGTCGGCACGGATGATTGCGACGAGTTCACGACGCTGCTCTGCCCAAGCGGCACAGACCTCGAACGTATGCTGCGCCGTGTCTTCGTCGCAATCGCAGTGGTGGCAGGACGGTGTACTCTCCCTCCTAACGACCTTGTGCAGGTATTTGGCGAAACACCCATGCCCCGTCAACACCTGCACTAGTCGGAAGGAGAGCACTCTGTGCCGCCGTTTCAGCCACTGCATCAGCACCGGCCGGAAGGTCTCCACGATCCGCACCCGAACCGAGGCCTCTCCAACCGGACTACTCAACGGGCAATGACGTCCCGGCGGGCGTCGATGCGGCAGGCGGTGAGCTCTCTCAACGAGACCACACCGCCCTCCGCTCGCACCCTCGACACCCGCCGATACAAACCGGCGAGCATTTCCACCTCCAGGTCCCACGGGGGAGTCCCGGCCAATAGGCACGCTGCCTCCGTCGCCACCGTGCGGAATCTGCATATGGCTCTAACCGCCATGGTCCTCTGTGGTCGCCACAGAAGAGCCCTAAGTCGGACGGTCAGGGACCCCGCCCACACCGGTGCGCCGTACAGGGCCATCGACCGGATGACCTCCGCGTACAGCCATCGACACGTAGCGCTCGGTCCGTCCACGTTCGGCATAAGCCACGAAAGAGCGGACGGCGCCCCGACGAGCCGTGGAGCGAGCCTGCGGAAATTCTGCCGGAACCACCAATGCCCGTCGAGCACCAGGCCCAAATACCTCATATGAGCCCGGATGCTGATCTCAACCGAATGGACGGTGATCGAGACGCCGATGGGAGGGCCCATGCGGCGCCCATGGAACAAGAGGGCCTCCGTCTTGTCCAGGGCCACCCTTAACTCCAACGCCTCGATCCGCCTGTCAATCTTCAATTCGGTGCCTAGAGTCACCAGGCTTGCCGCCTCTTCTAGCGTCCCACCGCGGGCTGTGACGAGCATGTCGTCGGCGTAACACATCACGCCCAGCCCGGGCGGGACGCTCCCCCTCAACGCTCAGTCGTAACCGATGTTCCACAGAGTAGGTCCGAGGACCGACCTCTGTGGGACACCGTACGTTATGGGTGTTCGCACAACGTCCCTTGCTCGGTTGATGCAGAGGACGCTGCGCCTCTCCAAATAGTCTGCCACTAGCTGCCTCAGGTAAGCTGGCACCACGTGATACCGGAGCGCCTCCCTGATGCAGCTGAATGGCAGACTATTGAATGCGTTGGCGATGTCCAGGAACACCACCAACAGTACTCCCCCGCCAGTGACGGCCTCAGTCGCCACGGCCCTCAGGCGCAACAGAGCCGCGATCGTCGAACGACCCCTCCTAAACCCAAACTGGGCGTCCGACAGATCGGGCCCCACGTGTCGACGAGGTGCCGCTCGATGCAGGCAGCCAGCACCCTCTCTAGTAGCTTGCCCGCATCGTCAAGCAGCACTATGGACCTGTAGGCCGAGGCCGACTGTGGAGACCGTCCCGGCTTCGGCAGGAGCACCAGCCTCCCCTCCTTCCAGCACCCAGGGAACCGTCCAATATCCGTATGGTGACAGAGTAAGAATAAATTTCATCAGTATCTGTTTTGTTCGTAGATGTAAAAGACGATGGAACTATATGTATCTTTAAATATAAATTTCTTGTGTACGTGTGTATGTCACTGAACCCCTAGACGAAAGGACCGATGTTGATAATTTTTTTTGTGTGTATTCAAGAGGATTCGGGACTGATTAGGTGGCGCTGCTGTCGATTTCAAGGAGAGTTCCTTTTATTTTATCTGAACAGAACAACGTTTGTTGGGTCAGCTAGTATAAATATATGTTTGAAGATAAGCGAGCGGAGAAAACCTCAAAGTAAAACTTTATATTTGCTGTATTGTATATCAAGTCAATTTTCTTCAATTGCAGATGAGCCTAATCATCGTCATCATCACAGGCCACACTCGTCCCCCTTGGGTTCGAGCCTCCTCTACAATAGGAGTGGTTTTGGCCTACTACACGCGAATCAGTCGTGTTGGTATAGGGTTTCATTTTGAGTTTGCCTTCTCTTAGATAGATGTTATATGTATATTACAATCCCTTAGTCCTCTTTGACGACATTCACGGGCAAGAAGAGCCTCGAGTTAGCACGTATATGAGCTGCGACGATGATGGTGATGATGATTGAATATATATTGTATGATTAAATCTCGTTATCAATAACCTATCTGAGATTAAATATATGTAGCTATCCCCAACAATTATAATATTAGCATGCATTTTACATTGACGCATTACAACCGTATACTCTTAATCCTTACTAATATTATAAATGCGAAAGTAAGTTTGTTTGTTACGCTTTCACGCTTAAATCACCGAACCGATTTAAAAAATTTTATCCCGGTATTCCCACGCGGGTAAGACGACCAAAACCGAAGCGAAGCGAGGGCAGGTTGCTAGTGTATAATATATAGGTGTACCCTCTGTATATAATGTTTTCCTTAGCTATTAAACGGAAGTAAGGTCAAAGGCGACAAGTATTTTTCCATTTGAGGTAAACAAAATGATAGACAGATTACTAAAAACGTTCATGAGTAGGTACATATTTGGTAATAGCTGTCATTATAATAAATAATTAAACGATGCATCAATCAAAATCAGTCATTATTTATTCAGTTTTAATACGTCGTATAGTATACTTAACGGGCCCATTATTTTCTAGAACGGTAGCCTTCACGAAATATGTGAAGGTGCCTTACATGTTGGTCGAGCGTTACCGAGCGACGGCCAATGCCAAGGTGTGTACATCCTATTTGCTTTGCATGGCCAACGCTCGGCGTCGCTCGCCTAGTTGGCCGAATGAATCCAAGCGCCAACATGTGTACAGCTGATTTGACGCGAATTGTCTTCACTCGCCGTCGCTCGTGATCACTTGTCTCACTTCGGATCGTTGTCGGTTTTTATTCACAAATCAAAGGTCAATCGTCCAATACCGTTCACACGTTGGTCTGCTCGCCATTACACGGTCGACATCCATTGCTATCAGAAGCTTTTAATGTGATGATAATGTCGCTCATTACGAATGATGATATTTTCAAATTACACCACTACTTCTAGATATGCATTGTAAATAATTAGATCCCAGTCACTCTAAATGTATGTACCTATAGTAACAAAAAAAGTGAGCAGTCGCTCAGGACGCCTGGCAGATGTGAAACATCGAAATTATTGGTACAAGTATATATGCATAAAAGAATAGATTACGACAGAACTAATATGGCATAAAGTATTGAATAAAATAATACTATTTCTATTATTATTATTTGAAATATTACACGGCTATAGGATTAATTTGCCGCAGAGCCGCATCGCTCCTTCTCCCTCACACACTTGTACGTAGTTCAAAGGGATCGGCTAAGTGTGATCTAAGAAATAGAAATAGCGACATCTATCGAGCCACTGAGCACTAGTATCGAAGGACAATAATCAGTATCAATTGAAAAATATCGATACTTAACAATCGAATCGTTTTGAAAGCATTGAGTACTTTTCATAGTGCCTATCAGATAATTTCTTGCCGGGATTGTTTGTGATGAGCTTTTTTTTGGTAAGTTTGAGACAATGTAATATTTGCTACTGAGTACTAGTATTGTAGCAGGAATGAGTATCAATTGACAAATACCGGCACTTACTGAAGTCGAATAGTTTTCGAAGCTTCGAGTACTTTTCATAGAGCCTATCGGATACGTTTTTCGCGAGATTGTTTGTGATGAGCGTTTTTTTTTTGGTAATTTTGAGAGAAAGTAACATTCTATAAGGAGTACTATTATCGAATAGTAATAAGTATCAATTGAAAAGTATCTGTACTTACTGATACTGAATCATTTTCGAAGCATCGAGTACTTTTTAGAGAGCCTATCGCATACGTTCCTGACGGGATTGTTTGTGATGAGCGTTTTTTTTTCTTGTAAGTTTGAGAGAAAGTAACATCCGATACTGAGTACTAGTATCGAAAAAACAATAATCGGTATCAATTGAAAAGTAACGATCCTTACTGATATTGAATCGTTTTCGAAGCATCGCGATCGCGGGATTGTTTGGGAAGAGCTTTTTTTTAACATATCTGGGAGGAACTATAAGGAACTATAAGTGTAAGTTTGAAGTGATGGTAAAATGTAAAATTACTCGGCAGGTAATATAATGTCATATCACATTACTTCGCGAAGCACTGTTTCGTGCATGTCTACTTGATAAGTCTATAGCGTTTGAATGAAATCTAACCGACTGGGTAAAAATTGAGTTCAAATGGGGCAAATACATAAAAAATTTCCATGTAGAAATTAGTTGATCGAATTAGCGATATCTATCGAGCCCGATAGATGTCAACTACAAAATATATTTTATAAAGAAATCTCTAATCCTATGATGATAATAAGAGCAGCTATGTAAATTATTTTATCGTCATGGGGTACCTTGTTAAGCCTATAAATTTTAAATGAATTCTGTTTAAGGTGGGTCAAGAGTTGTGTCAATTCCATTTAAAAATGTAATGTAAAAAATGTGATGTAAAAAATATAAATAGTGACATCTATCGAGCTAAGGGTAGATCTCAACAACAAAATATATTTTATAAAGAAATCTTTAATCCTGTGATGATAATAAGTCAAGCTATCTAAATTATTTTATCGTCATTGGGTATCTCGTTAAGTCTACAAATTTTAAATGAAATCTAACTCTTTAAAGTGGGTCAAAATCATTTGTCAGTCAAGTACATTATTTTATATAATAAGTATATATGCATAAAAGAACAGATTACGACAGGTATTAATATAGCATAAAGTATTAAGAAAAATAAACTTACGATTCTTTTCCAGAAAATGATGTTTTTTATTCAATAAACATTTATTTTCATTTATAGGTAACAATTTACTTTGAGTTCACTAGATGGCGTTGTAAAAATTTTAAAATCGCACAATGGTTTCGATACAAAAATGTAGATATGTGACCAGATATTTAATTAAAAATTAATTAAGAGCGGACCGCGAAGCGTGGCGTTAAACGCCACGCGACGATCGCACTCACCCTCGCCTATAGATGTTTCACATCAAAAATATCTTCATCAGTCATCATCATTTCAGCTCATATACGTCCCACTGTTGGGCTCGAGCCTCCTCCACAATAAGAGGGAAATCGTCCTTACTATACCATGCTAGTCAGACAGGTTAGTACATATAGGGTTTTATTCCAAGTTTTCCTTCTTTTACATAGATGTTATATGCGTATCCCTTAGTCGTCTTTTACGATATCCACGGGCAAGATAGGGAGTGGTGAATTGTGTTCTTACTCCGTCACCACACGGACATATCTTACATTGTTCTATTTCTGTGAATAGGTACTCAGCATCCACCACCTTCTTTTTTTACTACTTTACTGCGGTATACACTGAGATAATAGTTATATGCTTATTAAATAAATAGCCGAAGCTGCAGCAACGTCAATGTCAACGTCCATAGTGTTTCAGTTAACAATGAATACTGACAGCGGCCAACGTGTGGGCATCTCTACAAATACTCATCTACATTGGCCAATTGCATTGGCGTTCAACGAATTTGTCCAACGTGTTGACACTAGCACTTGCTTTGTACCTATTTGCCGACGCTTGCATTGACCTAGGCTCGGCCAACATGTATAGGGAGGGGGTTTGAAAATGTGAAAAAAAAATAAGAAAAATGGCCACCTATTCGTAATATTTGATACGTGCTGTGTGGTAGCGGCTTCGAATACTACCAACCCTTGCTTTGCTCGTGGGTGTCGTAAAAGACGACTAAGAGCCCTAGATTGACCCGGACCAACTCCATCTGGTACCATTTGGGTCAACGATTACAGTCCTAAGGAGGGTTGACGTCAGGCAGGCGGCCGGTCATAAAAGTCATTGCCGAAACTTTATGCAATATGTCAAAACAGATATTTTGCGTCGACCCCAAGTAATTGGGATAAGAGCAAGATGATGATGATGATTCGTAATACTTGAAAAATAAGTGAAAAATTGAATTTACAACCTAACAAAAACAAGGGCACGTGAATAGTGTGTATCATGTCAGAATAGGTAAAACATTTGGGTAGTTTGTAAAAACGGGCAATTTTTGTTATGGCTAGGGAGAGCATGGGAGACAGTCCGAAAATGGAGCTGTCCCGTTTAAAAGGAACATATGGTCACGTAAAGTACACAGTACTACACAGCATATTTATGTTTCTAATAAAACGGAAACGTTCCGTTCGTTTTGCGTTTGAAGCCGTTAATTTTCGGAACGATCAATTTGATTTAAAAACCTCTATTGTGTCTATACCAATCGAAAAGGGTGCTATAGAAGTGTTCTTGAAGCTACATAAAATTTGTGGTTTGAAGAGCTCGTGCAGCAGTCGCTCGTGGTTGTCAGAAAAAGGCTATACTGTTTCTTCTTCTTTACTGTATACACGTCATACATCCCACTATTGGGCACAGACGAATCAAGCACAAAATCAGTCTATTAGCCAGACAATTACGCTGATCATGCGGGTGGCTTGGCTAATAGACTTACACGAGTTTTTCTTTGCTTGCAGTAGATAAGTGACGTTGTCTTTTACGTCTCTTAATCTTTTTCTAAGATACACAAAGAAATTTCTTCCTAAGAGACTACGACTAAGAGTGAAACCTAGGTCAAGTCCATCTGATGCCGTCGGGTCAGCATTTACATTCCCAAAGAGGGTTAACGTTAGGTAGGCAGCTGGTCATACAATTATTGCCTAAACTTTGACTATATGTACCATGAAAGAAGAATACATATTGAGCCGAGGCAAATAATTGGGATAAGAGCAGGGTAATGATAACAAGGCAATTCCTTGCTAGAAATAATTAATGCTAGTAATGGTATGAGGAAAATTTTATATTAATGTTTTAGGGATAAGGCAAGACTAAAAATAAAATGAAGGATTCTATGAAACATAACATGGATAATTGTATAAAAATTAGAGACGTATGTCGACCCCAAGTAATAAGGATTGTTATCCTTATTACTTGGGGTCGACATACGTCTCTAATTTTTCGTGTCGTTCGTCCATAATCATTATCGTGTTGTTACACGATAATGATTATGGACAATTAAAGAATGGGTATTATATACTTGATGATGCTGTATCACCACATGGATTGAAAGAATCGACATCTGGATTCACATCATATGAATGTATCACGAAAATTCGAATACTGACTTTGAAGTCGAGAATTCCACTACTAGCGAGAACGAACCAATCCCGATTGTAAAAAGTCATCATGATCTAGTCGTATGATAAGAATTGGCCCTTGTCTAATCTTGGAATATCATTATCCAGTAACTCTGTGTGCGTATGAAATTCTGCTGAACTTGTACTACTAGAAGTACTACTACGGTAAAATTTAGAATATTAAATACGTGAAGAATATTCACCACCACCTATCTTACCATGTGGTGACGGAGTAAGAATACAATTTACCACCACCTATCTAACCATGTGATGATGGAGTAAGAATACAATTTATCACCCCTCTCATACTCATGGGTGTCGTAAAAGACAACTAAGGGATATATTACGCATATGACATCTTTTTTTTTGGGTGTGGGTTGCGGTCGGCGCGCTCCTCGCACCACTCCGTCCGGGGCGACAGAGGGGCGTAAGCACGCACACCCGCAATCCACCCACGATGCACGTCGCCTTCGTCGTTAGGCCGACCACCGGAGCAGGGTTACTTGTCATCAGTGGGCACATATGACATCTATGCAAGAGATGAAAAACTCGAAACAAAACCCTAAACCAACCTGTCTGACCAGTATGGTATGGTCAATTTCCCTCTTATAATGGAGGATGCTCGAGCCCAGTAGTGGGACGTACATGAGCCGAAATGATGATATCTTACCCCCGGGTGACCTAAAACACAATTAAAAGATATAATATGTATGTAACATCTACCGTATACTAAACCGCGTGACCAGCATTGTAGGTAGCACTAGAGGTAAACGAGTTGTGATGATAATTTATTGATTTATTTAAATTTTAGCACACAATAATAAGGTACAAGGCGGACTTAATACCTTAGGCATTTTATACCAGTCGACCTAGGGTGAAGCAGAAATTAAAATAATTCAGGCAGGTGCAATTCAACTTAAGTGATGATTTGTAAAATTTGGTTATCCAAGTATAGCAAATTTATGTACTTATATATATTCTTCTACATAAATAGATAATGATAATGATTTCTGATGTTTACGCGAGTATTATACATTTTAAATAAAACTACTTTACGGATTTTATCGCGATTGTATTTGATTTTTGATTACCCGACGTTTCGAACACTTTACAGCGTTCATGATCACGGGTGGACTAAGATGTCTCACGTCCAACAAGTCATCGTTACTGCAGAAAATTTTTATAATTATCTACCCGATACAGAAATTAGTTATTAAATATTGACCCACATTTTGATACAAAATTTATTGCTAGTGTAAGAAGAAAATGATTCTATATGAAAAAATTATATTGTTTATGGTTAGTAATAATTAAACATTAAAATTAATAGTAATTATATTTAAAAACTAACTAATAATCTAGTATACTACCACCGGATCGGAACACGGTTACACTGAGAAAGATCCGGCAAGAAAACTCAGGTAACATGATGCTAAATTAAAGTTAATTTTGAAGGCGGCTTACTTTATGTTACTAAAAAGGTTTTAATTTATAAAATTATCTTTAGTTATTATTATTGTGTGTCAAATCTATACAATATGAGCTCACGGTGTCTTGCAGTCTTGTGGTGGTCTTTTTGGATTTCTTTTTAATAATGTTTATAACAGGATCCCAGCTTGATGGTAACACCCAGCCATCCTCTCTATTGAAATTTTTG
Source organism: Lymantria dispar (assembly GCA_032191425.1). Lineage (NCBI taxonomy): Eukaryota > Metazoa > Arthropoda > Insecta > Lepidoptera > Erebidae > Lymantria > Lymantria dispar. The sequence continues at coordinate 28,019,430 of CM063449.1, read as the reverse complement.
TGTTTTTTAATCTCAATAGCCTCGCGTACCATTCTAGGCAGGTATCGGTGTTCTTTTGCGAGGATTTGTGGTTTATCAAACCTGATGTTATGGTGGGCGCGGTCCTGACTATGTTCACAGACTGCAGACCTAGTGTCCCGGCGGTGCTTCACATCGGCTATGTGATCTTTGATCCGAGTTCTTATGGATCTCTTTGTTTGTCCAATGTAAGAGAGACCACAGTCACAGTCAAGTTTATATACTCCTGCATCTTGTAAAGGGATCTGGCACTTGACAGGTGGTAAGAATTGGCTAATCCTCTTCAGTGGCTTAAAATAAGTTTTAATGGAAGAGCGTTTCAGGATGTAGCCAATCTTGTCAGTGACTCCTTTGACATAAGGTAGTATTGCAGGAAGGCGCTCAACTGTGGGTGGTTTCACTCGGTCTCTGCGACGGGGGCGAGGAACTGGCAGCTTGTTTGCACGTAGCACCTGCTTGACATGCTGCAGCTCCCCAGCCAGGTGTTCATCGTCACAGATTCCTCGTGCTCTCTGCAACAAAGATTTACACACGGTAGCTAACTGTGAAGGGGGATGATGAGAATCACCGTTCAAGTATCTGTCTGTATGTGTTGCTTTACGATACACTGTATGACTCAAGGTGTTATTAGGGTTACGTATAACCAAAATGTCTAAGAAGGCTAAAGAGTTATTTGACTCTAGTTCCATAGTGAATTGAATTTTTGGATTAATGGAGTTAAGATGGTTTAGGAATATGGTTATTTTGTCTGTGGGTAATATTGTGAAAGTGTCATCTACGTACCGCTTGTAGAACCTGGGTGTGACAGGTGAGCTTGATAAGGCCGTCTCCTCGAAGTCCTCCATGAATATATCGGCAACGACAGGGGAGACCGGCGAGCCCATAGCCACTCCATCTACTTGCTTGTAGAAGTCATCATTCCACATTAAATAGCCAGTTGTTAGGCATTGACGTAACAGTTCCGCATATCCCAATGGCATATTATTGTCAGATAGCTTCTTAGATATGGTTTTGATGCAATCCTCCACAGGTAGAGAGGTGAAGAGTGATGTGACATCAAAACTGACCATAGTTTCATTGTCAGCGAGATGTAGATCTTTAATTTCACTGACAAAATGGTAAGAGTCTTTCACAAATGCACTAGTGTGTCCCCGGAGTTGGGAGAGGACTTTCGCAACCTTCTGTGCTAATTTATAAGTCGGCGTGTCGATCTGACTTACTATTGGTCGCAGTGGTGCATTTGATTTGTGTATCTTGGGCAACCCATATAATTTAGGTGGTTTGACGCATGGTGGTATTAGATTTTTCTATATAGACGCATGGTGGTATTAGATTTTTCTATATAGAAAAATCGACGCATGGTGGTATTAGATTTTTCTATATATGCGAAAGTCCTCTCCCAACTCCGGGGACACACTAGTGCATTTGTGAAAGACTCTTACCATTTTGTCAGTGAAATTAAAGATCTACATCTCGCTGACAATGAAACTATGGTCAGTTTTGATGTCACATCACTCTTCACCTCTCTACCTGTGGAGGATTGCATCAAAACCATATCTAAGAAGCTATCTGACAATAATATGCCATTGGGATATGCGGAACTGTTACGTAAATGCCTAACAACTGGCTATTTAATGTGGAATGATGACTTCTACAAGCAAGTAGATGGAGTGGCTATGGGCTCGCCGGTCTCCCCTGTCGTTGCCGATATATTCATGGAGGACTTCGAGGAGACGGCCTTATCAAGCTCACCTGTCACACCCAGGTTCTACAAGCGGTACGTAGATGACACTTTCACAATATTACCCACAGACAAAATAACCATATTCCTAAACCATCTTAACTCCATTAATCCAAAAATTCAATTCACTATGGAACTAGAGTCAAATAACTCTTTAGCCTTCTTAGACATTTTGGTTATACGTAACCCTAATAACACCTTGAGTCATACAGTGTATCGTAAAGCAACACATACAGACAGATACTTGAACGGTGATTCTCATCATCCCCCTTCACAGTTAGCTACCGTGTGTAAATCTTTGTTGCAGAGAGCACGAGGAATCTGTGACGATGAACACCTGGCTGGGGAGCTGCAGCATGTCAAGCAGGTGCTACGTGCAAACAAGCTGCCAGTTCCTCGCCCCCGTCGCAGAGACCGAGTGAAACCACCCACAGTTGAGCGCCTTCCTGCAATACTACCTTATGTCAAAGGAGTCACTGACAAGATTGGCTACATCCTGAAACGCTCTTCCATTAAAACTTATTTTAAGCCACTGAAGAGGATTAGCCAATTCTTACCACCTGTCAAGTGCCAGATCCCTTTACAAGATGCAGGAGTATATAAACTTGACTGTGACTGTGGTCTCTCTTACATTGGACAAACAAAGAGATCCATAAGAACTCGGATCAAAGAACACATAGTCGATGTGAAGCACCGCCGGGACACTAGGTCTGCAGTCTGTGAACATAGTCAGGACCGCGCCCACCATAACATCAGGTTTGATAAACCACAAATCCTCGCAAAAGAACACCGATACCTGCCTAGAATGGTACGCGAGGCTATTGAGATTAAAAAACACAAAAATTTCAATAGAGAGGATGGCTGGGTGTTACCATCAAGCTGGGATCCTGTTATAAACATTATTAAAAAGAAATCCAAAAAGACCACCACAAGACTGCAAGACACCGTGAGCTCATATTGTATAGATTTGACACACAATAATAATAACTAAAGATAATTTTATAAATTAAAACCTTTTTAGTAACATAAAGTAAGCCGCCTTCAAAATTAACTTTAATTTAACATCATGTTACCTGAGTTTTCTTGCCGGATCTTTCTCAGTGTAACCGTGTTCCGATCCGGTGGTAGTATACTAGATTATTAGTTAGTTTTTAAATATAATTACTATTAATTTTAATGTTTAATTATTACTAACCATAAACAATATAATTTTTTCATATAGAATCATTTTCTTCTTACACTAGCAATAAATTTTGTATCAAAATGTGGGTCAATATTTAATAACTAATTTCTGTATCGGGTAGATAATTATAAAAATTTTCTGCAGTAACGATGACTTGTTGGACGTGAGACATCTTAGTCCACCCGTGATCATGAACGCTGTAAAGTGTTCGAAACGTCGGGTAATCAAAAATCAAATACAAACGCGATAAAATCCGTAAAGTAGTTTTATTTAAAATAGATAATGATATTCACCTCGTGATAAGTCGTCCAGTCGTTGGACATTGAAAAATTTCAACAATAATATTTTGTACAGGTTCATGTTTATATAATTTAGTAAATAGTGTAGACACGTCAGGTACATCGACTGTACACATATCAGTTTTTAAGACTATTTGACAACCATTATTAGTAAGTGTATTTGTCAATCTTAAAGCTATTGTAAATTAAGGCAGTTCGTTCCACAAGTTTTCAGACAGTAAATTTTTAAAAATTAACACAGGAAGGATGATACTAAAAATTAACATCAAAATGGAATCTGTATTGGTATTTTTACGAGAAATAAAATTCAGAAAGGGGTTAGGCAATGAAACCACCTGCCTTAATTGGAAGATGGAGATCACGAATTAGTCCACCAGATGACTATTAGAAGAATGAAGACATCATAAAAGTAACAGATAGTGTTAAAAGATTATTTCATGTGTCTTGATGGATCTCTTAGGAGGATATGTGAAAATTATTGGATGGCTGAATATATTTTTTAAAAGAGTTACTTATTAAGCAATTAAATCAGTATGTAACTGTAAACCTTGAACTCAAACAAGCACGTGAAAAATTCAAAAGCAAGTGCAAAGCAAATATCTTTCAAATTGAAATAATATATTGTTTAATAATACTTGACAATATAACACACTAAGAGCACTATTTTTCAAAATAAATAAAATGTTTTGAGATATAAGCAGTCTATTACTTCAAAATATTTTTATGTAAAAAAATATATAAGTACATAAAATAAACCTTTGCTACATTTATCTTTAAATTACAAAAATAATCTTATAAAAGAAATACATGCTTCGATTATATTATCAGCCAATACAACGAGATTGACGACGATTATGTCAGCACATAGGTCACTAAATTTATTTCTATTTTGTATTCAGTAATTTTATATTTTCTGGGTATTTAGTTTTTGTACACGTCAGGAAGATTGATTATAAACTCATTTGCAAAAAAAACGGGCGGTTTTGATTTTCATTCATATTTAAAAAGATACAATACCAAAAAGGTTTCAATCGTTTGTACACGTTACTGGCCGGTTTTAAAAATGCTGTGGTATTTAAAAAAGTACGTTCTAAATTCAATTTTTCATTTGATGTTCATTTTTACAGAAAACCCCTTCTTATCCTACATTTTTGGCGCGAAGTTCCAGAAGTTAACATCGACTTTCATAACTTTTATTCAATTTTTATCGATTAATTTCATATCCTTGACTGTCAAAGCTTTATTTAATGCTGTTTGGCTGTATCAAAAATGGTAGATAAAGTGGTAAAAGCTACCAAAATTATCGCGCTGCTTGAAGAGGGTTGCAGCCAATGTTTCGTGGCTAGGAGGCTAAATGTTAGTCGCTCGACAGTCCAAAGGACCTGGCAGCGATATCAGGAGACTGGTTCCGTCGAGAGAAGGCCTGGTTCTGGAAGAAAACCATGTACCCAACCACGGGATGATCGTTTTCTTGTGAGTCGCGCATTGAGAAATCGCAAATCTTCGTATGTGGATCTTAAGAACAACCTCCAAGAAGTAAGAAATGTGCATATTAGTCTATGGACGGTCAGGAGGAGGCTTCTCGCTGCCAATATACGCAGTCACCGCCCGGCCCGCGGCCCCAAATTACTCCGTGAGCACAGAGTTCACAGGCTTAGGTTCGCTAGAAATTGTGAATCATGGACTCAAGACGATTGGAATAGGGTTTTGTTCTCTGATGAAGCCAGGATATCTCTGTTCGGTGAAGATCGACGTCGGCGAGTGCTAAGAAGACAAGGAGAACGCTTTGCAGAGGCATGTTTCGAAGAAATCACACCTTATGGTGGGGGCTCTGTTATGTTTTGGGCAGGAATAAATTCAATGGATCGTACAGAGTTAGTCTTCATTGAAAACGGCTCAATGACTGGGCATCGATACATAACGGAAGTTCTAATTTCTCATGCACAACCCGCATTGGCCGCTCTAGGTGAAGACTCGATTTTTATGGACGACAATGCTCGCGCCCACCGATCCCGCGATGTTAATGTGTATGTGCAAGAGGTCGGCATTCGTCGTTTGGATTGGCCAGCTCGAAGTCCCGACCTCAATCCCATAGAGCATGTCTGGGACGTTCTGAAACGGCGTGTGAGATCAGTACACCCGGCTCCGCAGACCATCAGAGAGCTGAAGAATGTGATTACTGCGGAGTGGGAACGTATTCCGCACGCAAGTATCCGGGATATACTCGCTAGCATGCCCAGACGAATTCAAGCTGTGATTTTAGCTAGAGGGGGTCACACTCGATACTAAACATTTATCTGCTTTTACTTTATTAAAGAAAAACAAACAAAAAAACTTTTTTATTTTTACTTCATGAGCATATGCACTACTAGCGAATATACACTACTAGCGAGGTTTAGCATTATTTCCCATAAATTGTATCTAAATTTTATGAAATACTGATGAAAACGATTATTTTCTTATTAATTTAGCAAATTGTGTGGATAAAACTACCTATAATTATCAAACAAAGAAATATTAACATTTGAAATGGTTCATTGCTTAGGTGCCCGTTTTTTTTGCAAATGAGTTTATAATAATAATTTCTAAGGTTTCTAAGATGTATTTGTAATATAAATTACCATTATATTATTACGAGAGTGAGTTTATTTGTTTGCTTTGTGATTCTTTCAGAATTTAACGGTTCAAGCAATCATCATAAAATTTTTAACACACGTTTTTAATGTGTGTGTTTTTTTTTTTTTTTTTGGGTGGGCTATGGTAAGCTCACGCGCGGTCCTGTCCGTCCGGGGTGATGAAAGGACGGCGCGCGGGCCCATAACCCACCCGTACCCACGTCACCTAGTCATTTGTTGGGCCGACCACCGGAGCAGATGTGACTTGTCATCAGTGGTCGGCCCGACGGAATACCCTTTCGGCTAACCTCACGTCTCGACGTACTGGGACGTCGGTCGCCATCGCGCGGTCAGCCTCTCTGCGGGTGATGGACAATTCCCCGGTCCGATCACAGGCGGCCTCGGCTAGGGCAGCATTAGGCGCAGATGCTCGCGCCTGCGCCGCCCCAGTCGCCGGCGGCGGAACGTGTCGCCGAATAGGAGCTCTACTCGCACACGATCCGCCGCCTCCTTCCGTGAGATTACGGCCTCACAGAAGGCGGCGACCGCGTCCCAGTTCCTGACGCTGTCGAGCATCTCCGGCACCGATAATCGCGACGAGTTCACGGCGCTCCCTTTCCCACGCAGTACACTCCTCGAGCGTGTGCTGCGCCGTGTCCTCGTCGCAACTGCAGTAGTGGCAGGACGGTGTGCTCTCCCTCCTGACAATCTTGTGCAGGTACTTCCCAAAACACCCGTGCCCCGTCAGCACCTGCACAAGTCGGAAGGAAAGCACCCCGTGCGTCCGCTCCAACCACTCCATCAGCACCGGCCGGAAGGCCTTGACGGTCCTGACACCGTACCGAGGACTCTCCAGCCGGACTGCCCAACGGGTAATAACTCCTCGGCGGGCGTCGACCCGCCAGGCGGTGATCTCCTGCAAGGAGACCATACCGCCGCGGGCGCGCGTCTCCGACACCCGCCGATAAATGTCGGCGAGCATCTCCGCCTCCAGGTCCCACGGGGGAGTTCCGGCCAGGAGGCACGCTGCCTCCGTAACCACGGTGCGGTAACCCCGTATGGCCCTCATCGCCATGACCCTCTGTGGTCGCCACAGGAGGGCCCTAAGACGGACGGTCAGGGACCCCGCCCACACCGGTGCGCCATACAGGGCCATCGACCGGATCACCCCCGTGTACAGCTGCCGGCACGTAGCACTGGGTCCACCCACATTCGGTCCACCCACACACCATCAGCCGCGAAAGGGCGGACGCCGCGCCGATAAGCCGGGGGACAAGTCGATGGAGATGCTCCCGGAACCAAAAATGCCCGTCGAGCACCAGGCCCAAGTACTTCATGTGGGCCTGGATGCTGATGGTGACCGACTTCACGGTGATCGAAGCGCCGGCGGGAGGCCCGGCGGTACGGAGGCCAAAAGGGCCTCCGTCTTTTCCAGGGCTATACTCAACCCCAGCGCTTCGATCCGCCTGACAATCTCCTCGGTGCCGAGAGTTACCAGGCGTGCCGCCTCCTCTAGTGTCCCACCCCGGGCTGTGACGAGTGTATCGTCGGCGTAGCAAATTACGCCCAGCCCGGGTGGGAGACTTCCTCTCAACGCCCAGTCGTAGCCGATGTTCCACAGGGTCGGACCCAGAACCGACCCCTGTGGGACACCGCACGTCATGGGCGTTCGCACAACGTCCCCTACTCGGTTAACGTAGAGGACGCTGCGCCCCTCCAAGTAGTCTGCCACCAGCCGCCTGAGGTACACGGGCACCCCGTGATACTTCAGTCCCTCCCTGATGCAGCTGAATGGCAGACTGTTGAAGGCGTTGGCGATGTCCAGGGACACCGCCAACAAGACTCCTCCGCTGGTGACGGCCTCCGCTACCACGGCCTTCAGGCGCAGCAGGGCCGCGATCGTCGAACGCCCTCTCCGAAAACCAAACTGGGCGTCCGACAGATCGGGCCCGACCCCGACGAGGTGCCGCTCGATGCGGGCAGCCAACACCCTCTCTAGCAGCTTACCCGCATCATCGAGCAGCACGATGTGCCTGTAGGCCGAGGCCGACTCGGGAGACCGTCCCGGCTTCGGCAGGAGAACCAGCCTCCCCTCTTTCCAGCACCCAGGGAACTGCCCGGACGTCAAACAAGCGTCGAACAGTCCCCTGAGGCGTGGTCCCAGTTGCTCGAGGATCAGGGCCAGCACACGGTTCGGAATACCGTCGGGCCCGGGGCGGTGGATTTGACTCGCATACGCGCCACCGCCGCTCCCATTTCTGGCTCTGTGATGGGCGGAGCACTTTCATCTTCGGCCTCCCGGTCGCTGTCCGGCGAAGCCATGACCGGGGGCGTGTGCTCCGCCCGCCGTGGAAAGAGGTCCTCGACAACTCTGGTGAGGAGGCTGGGCTGGAGAGTCTCAGTGAGGGGGGGGCCCCGCCCGCGGAGCTTGTTCAGCGCCGCGAGGTAGGGGCGACCCCAGGGGTCACGCTCGAGACTGTCCAGCATCTCCCGCCGACTAACGTCCTTGGCGGTACGGTCGGCCAGCCTGAAGGCAGACCGCGCACTGCGGTAAGCCTCGTAAGGAAAGGATGCAGGGCAATTTCCATCCCGAAACTTCTATGTCGTTTTTAAGTTAGTACATACATCTTAGTTTATATACGTCCCACTATTGGGCAGAGGCCTCCTCCATTATGGAAAGGGCATTTGACCTATTATACAAGGCTGGTCAAAAGTGTTGGCATAGAATTTCATTTCGATTTTTTCCTTCTCTTACATTATTATAGTTGACCAATTTATACATACTAAGGAAACACAAGATATGTACAATTCCTACATCCCTCGCGTAATAGTATAGTAACGCAACGTATCAACGTCACGATGCGCGTTACAAAAACCGTAACGCCAATCCTTTTTTTAAGTTATACCTATAAGTTTCGGTTCTAAAGTACCAAATGTTGGAGACGGTTAAATAACTCTGTTAAGACAAGAACACAAAAAGAAAAGGGGCATGTGGTATTCGATAAGAAAATGTTATATACTGAAAGAAAAGCCGCAAGTAAGCCATGGGTAAAAGCATTGAATTAAACTACTCGTATGTACGGCATTCTATTCCAAAATCGCATTTTGCTGTCGTGTTTTCCCCGTGTGAACTTTTCAAGCCGATCGATGTTTATCAACATTTAAAAATTTCATTTCAATTAATGCTCATATGAAAATTAAATCATTTTAAATATAAGAGACGGATATTCTACCGGCAGGTAAAAACGTGGTTCAAAATATATAGTAAGTAAATAAAAATTTCTGGAATAAAATAAGTTGTTGGACGTAGGACACCTTAGGCCATTCCTTGACCATGAATGTTGAAAAGAATTCCGAACATTGAGACTGTGTGACAACATTAAAACTGGATATAATTTTTGAATAATAACTAAGAAAAAAACCGTCCGCCCGTGACCATGAACGCTGAAAAGTGTTAGAAAAGTTGGGCAGTCAAAAAATATACTTGAATTTCATTCCGATTACCTACATATCTACTTTTATGAGGATTAAAAATTGAAACAATGAATGGTTGACGTTTTTCACTTGATTAATTATCCCCTTATTCACGATTAGTATTATATTGTTGAAATGTTAGAAAAGAAACTTTTTTATTTACTAAAATGATTCGTAAACAATTATTAGAAAGTAATAAGAATTCTAGTAGTTTTTGTACTAATTAAAAAGCTATATGAAATTTTAATTGGAGATTTTTTCATATAAATAATTGACAAGTTATCGACAAACATTCACGTTATGAATTGCATTATGGGAATTGTTTCCACTGTATTTGGGTGACTATCTTAAGTATTTGTTCCATATGGGTATCGAATGCTCTGTGCGGTTATGAATACAATATGTCGCCATCACTTTCCCGTAGTAGTCGAGAAAATCGGCTAAAGTATCACCAGGAGAATAGGGAGCAGCAATTTTGTGGGAAACTGGTATTATTCCAAACTGGTATTATTCCAAATATAGACCTCGGTGGATTAATGTATGGGTATTGAATTTCATGTATGATAGTTCTATTGAGTTCATAATGAGTTTACTAAAATTATCGATTAGTCATGACAGAATAAATAATCATTTGAAACTCGCACTAACCAAGCTCTAATGGTATTATTTGTACCATTATTCGCATCTACCTATGAATGATAGCTTGTTCCATAAAATATAATTTTGCTCTTCATGATGAATCTTTAAAGCGTTTATTCGCCCTTTCAGCGACCTACTTAGTTAGTTTATTTTTTATAAATGCTTGGATCAAGATAAATGGTTACTCGACAGAAATAATAAAATAAAATATTTACGCTTTACTAAGACTTGATCAGTGGCAAATATTTCAATCTAGTCAAATATATTTACAAATTTAGTATTTTTTATCAATAAATGTAAAACCAGTTAATAATAGCATTCAAATTGAGCAAATTTGTGAAATAAACTTTCAATAATTGAATACAATTTTATGAATTTTCACAAGCTCCGCATAAAATAATCATACATGTTATGATTACTATAATTATGGAATTCATGAATATTGAATTATGCCGTAGAAATACTTCTGCACAGCACACGTATGAAAATGTTAATAACTAACATAAGCAACTACGTAATTCTTCAGAACATAGCTTCTTTAAGTAGGTGGTCATTTTGATCAAGAGTCACCCACATCGCTTATCGGTTTAACTTTTTCGTTTTATTTAAGTTTTCATGCTCGCTATTGATTTTTTGCTCAAAAACTCTTTTAACCAACTAAAAATAACAAATGTTGCTATTATGCCTTTGGGCCAATACTTAAATTAAATCATTAAACTATCGATATAAAAAAAAGTTGTTAATGTAGCCTGAGATTAAAGCACGTTTATCCTTCAAATAATAATTACGCTGAAACAGTGTCAATATCCTAAAACATCTTATACGTAAGAATTTATTCAGCCTTGAGAATGAATTATGTATGTATAAGTTTTTCCACGGCTTATCTTCAGTTAAATCCTCGTGAAAAAGGTCTATATGCCGAGAACTTACATATGTGTAGACAGTTGTCAAGGTAACGTTTCTATATTAGTTTGTTATTCATTTTAAAATACTATTATACTCATTTTAAAATACATTTTAAAATACTATTATACGACTCCTAAATGTGTGTAACAAAATTCGTCTATTATTAACCTCACCATCATCAGCATTTCAGCCTATCTGCTGGACGTAGGCCTCATTCGTATTTCGCTACAAAGTGCGGTCCTGTGCCGCTTGCATCCAACGATACCCATCATTTTTTACCAGGTCGTCGGGCAGGTGGCCCGTCGCGTCCTACACTGCGTCGTCCAATACGTGGTTGCCACGCGAGAGCCTTTCTTCCCCAGCGGTTGTCGGTTCCTCGAGCGATGTGTTCTACCCATTGCCACTACAGCTTAACCTCAATGTTTATAAATTGCTCTTCAATTGTATTTGAAATTTTTACAAAGATTTTCTAATTTTCAAAGATTTTCTCTGAATTGCAGTACGTTAAATAAAAAATTGCATGCCACAGCTCTTATAATTTTCATTTCTTTAATCACTCAAAACATAGGTAATGTAATGTTTATCATCATTATCATCATTTCAGCCTGTCGCCGTCTACTGCTGGACGTGGGCCTCCCTCATGCTTGCATCCAACGAGGTCCAGCAACCTTCACCATGTCGTCAGTCTACCTAGGTCGGTCGATGTTTGTCATCATTCTGATCTTATTCCAACTACTACAGATGTCGTTGGCCTAGGTTTATATAAAGTTCTTAGTCTTTTAAGATACAGATTAGCTATTTAAGGGTTGGTGTAGCAAAGAATATTAACCTGATGTGTGAACTGAACTAAACAGCAGATTAAATGAATAGCATAATTCTTATCTATAATGTTACTGTTACGTCAAATTGTACAAAATGATTTTAGGCGCTTCAAAGATATCAAATATTTAGGAAAACACTTAAGTATTAATTCTGTTGTAGACGGTAAATTACTCACGAACTCGGGTATTTTCAAAATAACATCTGTATGTTTGTTTCCTTCAAGAAATCTCTTTTATTCCTCAACGTCGTAATTTCACTTTTATACAAGTGGCAAATGTCGTTTATGGAGCAAGAGAAGGGTACAATGCAGCTGGTGATAGCTATAATGCTTCGGAAATGAGAGTGCCAATGAATGCAGTCCTACTCTACCGATAATATAGCCATACAATTATACATTTAAGTGTTAATTATTCTTTCTTACTCGTGTTACACTGTGATTTTAGATGAAATCAAAATATGAAACTGTTTTACAATTTTCAACAACTTAAAATATATACCTATATTATCTATCGGATGATTCGTTTAAAATACTCTTAATTCAGACAACAACAAATTATTGATAATCTTTTCTTAAACACTTAAATAATTTCATGTATAAATAATCTTCTCGTTAAAAGGCTAAAAAGATATTTTAACATTACTCAAAGTCTACAAGCATTTTTCGATACATTAATCTTTCCTATTTTTGCTAAATATAAATATTTCATTAATTATCCTATATAAAAAAGTGAAACTTCTTAACAGTGAATCATTCGTAGCATAAATAAATAATAGTCAAACACATATTATTTTATAAAGTGCAACAATGTGTAGAATATTTGCCTACACCTTCTTAGTTTAATTAGTCATCAAATGGACTTGATCAAAGATAATGCCGGAACTCGAGATGTCTCTGCCGATGACCTTCTCAATTGGCGGTGAGGAGTAATACGGCCGGATAAAGCTCCGCCCGCCGTTCTGCCGTAGTCCCTGGATGATTTGGTCAGAGTGTATTGAGATCATAATCTGTTGAAAAAGGTCCAGATCGGCGTATATTCTTATAATCCGGATATGGAATATGGATATATCACTTCATTTGTTAATTACGGACATAATTTCAAAATTATTTTATAATATTCGAGTTCATGGCGGGTTCATGATACACAACTAAGAAACCTAATAGACCCTAAGCACACATAAAAGATATTAAAACATTTTATCGAATGAAAATGTAACTAGTAATTACTACTTAGAATTTTAAGGGAAGTTAGACCGCATGCAATGCCTTTAATGGGTAAGGGCTAGGGCGCGTTACTTCTCCGTGAAGGGTTTGTGCAATTTATATTTTTCTTGTCGAAACAAAAACTACTCGCGCCATAGCCACTGAAGTATATTTTTTTTTAATGGGTGGACTATGGTAAGCGCACGTGCGGTCCAGTCCGTCCGGGGCGATGAAAGGACGGCGCGCGCGCTCATAACCCACCCGTACCCACGTCACCTCGTTGTTGGGCCGACCACCGGAGCAGATATGAGCCACTGAAGTATATAGAAATACAATTAATGATAAGTAGTTTTTTAATTATCTTTAACTTTAACGCAGTGTATTACATTATGGACGATCGGATTAATAAAGGGGTTATCTGTAATATTTTATTTTGTTGACAACGGTGGTAAACGAGCAAACAGTACACCTGATGAGAAGTGTTGCCGCCGCTCATGGACCTTAGGACCAAGGCCGCTGCCTACCACGAAGACAGTGAAGGGAGTGTGAATGCGTGCAATGAAGTTCGGTGATACTAAAGGCATCACTAACACCTAGTGACATCTACCACACGCAAACACCCTCAGAAAATTGGGCTTCCGGCTCTCTCGCTCACCGAACGAAGCGGAGTAACAAATTGCTACTATTCGGGTGTCGATTTTCTACGTGAGCGTGGCACTACCCCGGACGTACCGGTCCGTGGCTGTAAACAGGCAACTGTCAATAGTGTAGTCCTACCACTATTAGTGGGAACCATGCCTGGAAAATATATTATCTAAGCCCTGCAACCAGGGACATGACCAAATCGTTGTCTACCGTAAGTTGAGGTTTGGGTCTCCAGCTCTTTCACTCACCGAACGAAGAAGATGGACATTCATTTTCTGCGAGACTCTGATTCTAAATCGGCGGTACAGATCCATTTATAGCTTCTGGCAGAAAACTGTCAGCAGCATGATTCTACCATTTGTAATCCTGTTGCTTCTCACGATACACGTTTCTTAGTTTACCCACACAGATTGTTAGGGAATGGTAGTTTGGATTTTAACATCTTTAACAATTCTCATTTATGCTCTGTCGGTATTATATCTATTTATATCTTATTGAAAACTGCATCACTATTATATTCAAATGCTTTAAGTATGCATGTATAGAGTGAGCATTGTGAACGCGAGTATCATCTTGCATTAAAATAAAGCCGTCACGAATAAAGGGTGGAAATGAAAATTGCGGTATTACCTCCCAAACCTATCCTTCCCCATGTCAAAATTAGACCCCGCCATCCCCCAACTTATTTTCAAAATTTGACGGAATGTAACGTTCCCCTTAGCTTCTACGTATTCGTTGCCTTTCATCGATCTGGTTTAAGAGCACTCGGTTATCGTGAGTGAAAAGAACGGGTCGCTATTCATTCATATCTCAAAGGCGTGAAAGATGTTGACGTAAAAAGTTCCACGGAACTCTTGCAAGTTTTGCTATTTTAATAGGTATATCATCATCTTCTAAGCACATACAAGTCCCACTGTTGGGCTTGGACCTGCTCCACAATATGAGATAAGTTAACCTACTGTTTCGCGCTAATCCAATATTTTATGTCGAGTTTTCCTTCTCATATACAGGTGTATTTTCTACACCATATCCCTTAGTTCTCTTTTACGACACTCACGGGTAAGATAGAGGGTGGTGAATTGTATTCTTACTCCATCACCACACAGATCGTGGACATATACGAACCTATATGAACTTCTTCAAATCTTCTACAAACTATACATTTTTTTGATAGGCTATGGTCCGGTCACAACCCACTCGAATCGTCAGAGACAGCGTGTAACTTCATAACCTGCCGTATTGTAACTTTCTGTAGTCATTTAAGGTAACCGGTAGTGAGTCTTTGTCTTCAGTGGCTTCACTCGCATTCTATATGCGACTTCAAGTTTATTTTAATTTTACTCAACTATTACTGAAACTACTATTACGGAGTATGTGAAAACGATCGCACACCTTGAAATGTATCTTTCTCTGATTTAGTGCGCTTTACAAAAGAATAAGTCAAGCCATTGGATGCTACGATAAACTGTTGAAGGCATTTCATCAACCATAATAATTTCTAGCAGGGTTAAATCAGAAATTTTGTGAGTGCTTATATAAAATATCGTTAGAATTGTAAAAGGAAAAATAAAATTTACAATAAAACTTTGTGGTCCTAGTGTAGTTATTCACAGGTTAAGCATAAGGTACACTGCGTCACCTCTCCTTACCATGATTCAAGAAGACAATACATTTTATAATAAGCGAGTTATTCGAGCAATTTCACCGACAGAAAAAATAATTGATACTTTTTTTAGATCAAGATATCGTAACAAATTTTAGTTTTTACGTCGTCACCCTTTATCACTATTACACAATTTAACCTCAATTTTCTTAAATTACTATAATAAATAATTAATTGAATTCGTAACCCCATTCTTAAATATTTAAGTTCTTAGAAGATTACTTTATCTGTAACCTGTTAAACCACAGGCCTATTTTGTGACCATTCCGAATTCATTACGTTGCGTTTTTGTTTATACTGAGTAGCAATGCGGTAATCCGGACCTTCATAAACAGGAAAACAGTGAGTACAGACCAACTGGAAATTACACGTTAGCCATATACTTCTGCTGTGTTTTACATATTTTGCCGCTAAATGCCTATTATAATAATAGTTTATTTGTTAAGTTTATGAAAGATAATCTAAAAATTTCATTCATTCGTTCATCATCATCTCAGCCAATACACGTTCCACTGTTGGGCTCGGACCTCCTCCAGAATGGGAGGGAATTTGACCTACTATATCATGCTGGTCAGACATGTTGGTATAGGGTTTCATTTCGAGTTTTCCTTCTCTTGCACTGATGTCATGTACATATTATATCCCTTACTCGTCTTTTACGACATCCACGGGCAAGATAGGGAGTGGTGAATTGTATTCTTACTCCGTCACCACGCGGAAAATAACATTTCCATTTGAGTTTAAAAAAGGAAGCCTTTTTAATGGATATTATTCGATTTTGCCCGTGGGTGTCGTAAAAGACATCTATGCAAAAGTAAAAGTCATTTATCGAAAATAAATAATTTTCAACCGACTTTAAAAAAGGAAGAGTGTAAAATCATTTAATATATTTTATTTGATTACTCGAAGACAATGGGACTGATTTAGAAAACTTTTTTTATATTTGAAGAGGTATATTTTCCAAATGGTCTCATTGTCACCAAGAAGTTATCTTGATAATGATGATAATAGGCTCTTGGAGAGCTCAATAGGACTATTCAAGTATTATAGATATTTTAGTATTATAAGAACCTAAATGAAAAATAATGCATAATAAAAACACTTATAAAAAAGTAACACAACCCAAAAATTATACTAAAATGTAAATAAAGTTTTAATCTAAAAGATGACTTCACTGGTTTGAAGCCGGTGTTGATTCGAGATGGCAGTTTGCTATGTTATGACACTTAGCTAAGTCTATTTTCGTTTTCATTTTTAAAGAAATATCTGATAAAAATACCCTGCACTAAGGATCCTTGTATTGTTAGGACGTTATAAACGGAATGAACATAAATTACACTCAGACTCAGAACAACAGTTTTTGAGTCACACCAATTATTGGCTTTGGCGCTGGCCGGAAAGTAGTAAAGAAAGCAAGATAGATATCATGAAAATCTTGGAGAACCATTGGACTCATATGACACTATACCATTTTAAAACCTAACAGTAAACTCCAATAGCTTTTTGAATGGAAAGATGGATATTACGTTCTTAATCTAAAACCATGGCCATATAATAACATCTACTCTGCTAGTTTTAAAATCAATAAATACCATTAAAAAAAACAAAAAATACGCTTTAACTTGAATGACAAAACTAAAAATTGAACATTAATTCTTAATATAGCAATAAATTAATGGACGAAAAACATTTGTACAATTGTGAAGAAAGCGTGAAGCGCTTTGTGCTCTATCTTTTGTACCATTTTTGGGCTAATTGTACCGATCGAATATTTTCAAGAACTATTTAATCGAGCACCTCGGTGTCCTTGATAAGTCTACAATTAAAAGTCTAGGTACGTTTAAATGAAATCTGACCGTTTAAAGTGGGTTAAAATTAAGTTCAAATGTATCGGTTACAAACGAACAAACGTACCAACAAATACGTATTAAAAATATTTGGATGACTTAATATAGGCAAGAACATAATGCTGTTGTATCAGGAAATGTTAGTGTCTAGACTATTTAGAGTCCTTTTATTATTCATATTTATTCATTTGACCTTATGACTAAACCGGTAGACGGCATCTTTTGTTGTATAGTCACTATGTAAAACGATGCAAAACCTTGAAATATTTGCTATCTCCACAACATATTCAGAATTTTTAGATAAAGTGCAATGTATTTAGACGCCAAATTAATATATTTTACGTTAACCGTGTAATAAAGGATTAACAATGCAAGTAAACACCAACTCTCTTACCCGTGGCTGTACTAAAAGACGATTAAGTTATATGGTATACAAATAACATCAGTGCAAAGCAAGGATTATCATTTAGGTAGGATCATACTGTCGATAATATTCTGTCTATAGCCGCGGGCCGCGGACTGTTTGCTCGTTTGGCACCGTTTGCAATAAAAAAAAGAAGTAAAACTCGACATCTTATGCCAATTTCACTCCTATTGTGGAGGAGATCCGTGCCCAACAGCGGGATGTATATGGGCTAAAATATGTATATCATAATAATGATGAACATTAATAGCTTTTTATTAATTTATGAGGACTTTACAAACATATAACTAACGGACATAAATTAGATCGAGACTCAGAACAGCAATTTATGGATCGCACAGTGTTGTCCTGCGTGAAATTCAAACCCCCGTGACTGGCACTGTAGGTCGGTATTTTAACCATCTGTGTGATGCACAAAGGGAGGGCTAGCTCCACGAGACTTTCCGCAATGCGCGGTCTGCCATCCGGCGGGCTATCCAACGCACTAAGAACATGAATCGATGGGAAAAGCTGGACAGTCTCGAAAGTGACCCCCAGAGCCACCCATATTCCGTGGCGCTTAGAAAGTTCCAAGTGCAGCTTCTAACCGGAACTACTCAGCCCGGTGTCTTTATCTGGTTTGACGTGAACTAGTGTTGCCCAAATGCAAGACCAAGACGAGACTTGGACCAGTCTTGGTCTTGGTCTTGCAACAGCACACCTGGTCTCGTCTTGGTCTTGGTATTGCACACTCGAGTCTTGGTCTTGGTCTTGGTATTGCAGCAAGAGTCTCGCAAAGTCTTGCAAGTCTTGCAGTTGGAATAACGTAACAGTCATTTATCATGGCAATGAAAAATCTAACTAAATTAATCAAATATCATCCTATCCTATCTATCCATCTGCTAGCCTATAGTGCACTATTGAATATAACCCTTACCACTGGGGAAAATTACTCTCCTATTCCCCTGTGTTACATTAGACAGAGTTACTACTCCTATGACAAAGGAAGGAATTTCGACCCTGTTTTCTTAAGACGTCACCATACGGGGCAGTTGACACAATAAATTTTATGTCATTTAACATTCCCCCTTTCGTTGACAAAAAAGATTTTTCAATTTGATTGGCAAGCGACGGAGTTATTTGACTACTGACGACAAGTCACCCTGCTCTGGTGGTCGGCCCAACAACGAGGCGACGTGGGTACGGGCGGGTTATGGGCCCGCGCGCCGTCCTTTCATCGCCCCGGACGGAATGGACGGCGCGTGTGCTTACCATAGCTCACCTATAAAAAAAATAATAATAAAGACTTCCTAACACCATTGCCTCGGTCCGATTTGATACGACATACACGGGTAAAAGAGTGGTGAATTGTATTCGTACTCTGTCCCTAAATGGACATTTATGTAGATTAATTGTAGGCATATTTCTATGTCCAACAGTGAATATCGTTGGGCTAATGAATAAACGGATATATAAATATGTATAATGGGTAGGAGCACTCTCGTGATTACGGTATTTTTGTCCTTCAGCCTTTCCGAAGAGTAATTCTGAAAATCCAACACCAACATTGGGAATCGATTGGCCAATAGATGGATATCTCAAGACAGATTTGACTTGCCGTGTAGTGACGGAGTAAGAATACAATTCATCACCATATTTTACCCGCGAGTGCGAACCCACGACTAAGGGCTATAATATATAACATCGGTGCAAGAGAAGGAAAACTTGACATGAAACCCTGTAACAACACGGCCGATCACCGTGTCGATTCCTCTCCGGCCACGGCCGATTTCCCTCCTATTATGTAGAAGATACGAGCTCCATCGTATATAAGCTGGAATGGTGATTTGAATTAAATACAAGACCGCGAGACTCTTGCAGGCTCAGTCTTGGTCTTGCTCAAGTCTTGCAGGGCCAGTCTTGGTCTTGCAAAAATTAAGCGGTCTTGGTCTTGGTCTCGGTCTTGCATTTCTCGCAAGACCAAGACCAAGACCGCAAGACCAAGACTTTTTTGGGCAACACTAACGTGAACTAAGTACACGTCCTCGGTCATGGCTGACAAAATTGTTCCGCCCGTCACAGAGATGGGGTCGGAGATGTCGAGGATGCACCCCAAGATCGCAATAGGCTCATCGTACTGTTTGACTATAGGAAAAAAATGTTAGGGAGAATCTTGGCTGACCACACCGCACACTAACTGAATGAGAAGGGAGAGGACATCATATTCCCACCAATGCTATTGTGTCACAATCATTGGTGCCGACAGGATCTGCTGACTATCGCTAATGTAATGCCCGATAGCGTTGGTAACTAGAACACGGTCGCCGCCATTTGCGAGGCAATTATCTCGCTTGTTGGTACCGTTGGTAAGCCCAAATCGCAATGGTCAATAATTACGACAGATTATGAGGGCGCACTCTAGAACATGTGAAGAAGATACATAAGCGGGCAAAAAAAGTGAATCGAAACCATGACGTTCGGTTTAGGAAGTTTATAACTTAAACTAATGTGTTACCAATAAGAACTGATGTGGTGTTTTACTATCACATGTTGCCATGATCCTTACTATGAGAAGTAATTTTCGCGATAATCTGCGGATGCTTGTGAGTTTGCTTATAGAAAAAATAAAGGATTGCTCAATAAAGAGTTCTTTCTTTAATAACGACTGGTTATTAAATTCGTTTAAGCGAAAGTAAAAAATAATAAAAATGAAATGTATAGACAATCACTTTTATTTTTTAGTATTAAGGATAAAGAAAATAGCCACCGTAATTGGAAATACAATGCTTTAACTTTATTAATTTTACCAATTCTGATTTGTAAGTCAATATAGACCTGGAAATAAATAAAATAATAAAATCATTCTTAAACTGTGACTGAAGTTGTTAGAAATTGAACTGTGCCTATTAAATCGACTGTAAGTTCCATTTCGTAGTTTGTTAATTTCCGATATAGCCGGTACCATTCCTGCCTTTCCATTAAAAGGGAGTCAACTTTAAAATTGCATCCAATTAAGTGACTCCACAGATCAGCGCAAATAACAACTTCCTTTTCTCTTCCTCTCTCAATGTTAAAACAAAGATTCCACACGGGATATACTTATACTTGTGTAAATCAATAGCTAGTATAAATCTGCATGTGCATTTTGTGTGCAAATTTATCAAGTATAATATTAGCTTTATTTTAGGATTTTATATATTCTTACATGTTTTATGGTTATTGATATCTCCTGCGCTAATTATGATGCAATACATAAATATTTGTTATTAATTATTTATAATTTATTCCTTACTTTAAGATTTATTTTTACAATTACATTATTATTTTATTTTAGCATTTTTTACTAAATCTCATTTATTTTCGCACTAAATCTCACTTCAGAAGCAGGGGTGAGTGAGCAGAGTCATGCATTCTGGTCGCTCGCCAAGGCTGCCTAAGGCAACTTTTGCTAGCCCAATCCCACCACTATAGAAACATGATGATAGTCTAGCCCACAGCAGAAAGGAGAAGGCCGATCTTTTAGGTCAATTCTTTGCCTGTAACTCGAATTTGGATGCCGGAGCTGCCACAGGACCTACAATCCCGGGGCGTGAAAGCTCGCTTCATGAAATCCACATCACGCAGCGAGCGGTCAGCCGGGAGCTACGACTCTTAGACGTCCATAAGTCGAATGGGCCGGATGGCAGAACTGCAGTGGTCTTAAAGACGTGCGCCCCTGAATTGACTCTCATGCTCACGCGCCTATACCAACTTTCCTACGATACTAATAGGGTTCCGTCTTCGTGGAAGATAGCCCATGTCCACCCGATCCCTAAAAAGGGAGACCGGTCCGACTCATCGAATTTCAGGCCAATTGCGACAACATCCTTGCTTTCTAAGGTAATGGAGAGGATTATAAAACGACAGTATTGGGATCCTCGGCGTCGAAATATCGAGCAAAATACAGTTCGGGCTCGGGGGTCATTTGAAGCAAAAAGCCAAATTGGCAACCCAAAAATTGGGCGTCCTGAACAAAGCCAGGCGGTAAATCATACCGAGACAGCGTCTTATGTTATACAAAGCACAAGTTCATCCTCATGTGGTGTACTGCTCACCCTCAACTTTCTGAGGGTGTTTGCTCGTGGTGGGTTGTGGTGATACCTTTAGTATCATCGAGCCTTATATATTGCACTCATTCACACTCCTTTCACTTTTACCACGGTAAGCTACGGTATAACAAAGGTTCTTAAGTTTTAAAAAATGTTCTGTTCATTAGGGTTTCTTTAGGTAGACAGAAGCTTAGCAAAGGTCTTCGAACATGAGTTTCAAGAAATGTTTTGCCCATGCTCAAATTAGTATTATTTTATAATGTTGCGCTATCAACGCTAAAACGTTTTTATTGAGTTAATGTACCAACAATTAGAAAAACAAATTATATTAAAATGTAATTTACTTGAACTACTTTAATAATTGGTTGTTATTCTATTAGTTAACAAAATAATCTCCTATGAAAATGTAATTATTTAAGGTAAAATCTAAATAAGGAAATATTGTACATTATTACACGTAATATATTATTTAATTCGATATCGTTGTCCTTAGTTTTAAGTAAGCATAGCGTTACCTTCAACAAAAACAATTAAGTATGTTAGTTCTCGTAATAATAAAATAACATAAACCAGGCTGCTCTGAATTATTACAACAATTCTCACTCTGAATCCTCTTTTAAAATTAACAACCTTAAAATTCAAAGTTCGTAACATGAAGTTTTAAATCGTTAAACATGCATAGAATACAAATTACTGGTTAGATAGGGGCACTCTGCTGCCAATGTTAAATTATGTAGATATCCAAGATATATATCGAGCCGACCCTTGGTTAATAAGTTAATGACGTGGGCTCAGTTTCATGTACTAATAAGTCTGATATACAAGTACTAAACAGAAATGATAGAAAATAGAAAGATCTACTATAAACACAGTTTTTATTGTAAATAAAAATATTTTACGAATTTTATTTGATTTTTGTTTGCCTGACGTTTCGAACACTTTACAGCGTTCGTGGTCACAAGCGGACTCATTAAAGCTTTTTTTTAAAGACAACTTACACTAAGGAAATAATCCTTTATAGATATAACTTAGATATAACATTCGCAACAAAAAATTATGTAACGACTTCTAATGTTTATGCGAGTATGTATGTAATACATATTTGAATTAAAAATATTTTTACGCATTTTATCGTATTTGAAAATCAAAAATCACATTTTTGATTTTCCGAAGTTACGAACACTTTTCAGCGTTCATGGTTTCGAGGAGACTAAGGTGTCTTACGTCCAACAAGCCATCATTACAGAGATTTCCAGAGAGATTACAGAGATTTATATCTACACGCTAGAGAATTTTTCAGTCATTAAAGTTTAAAAATTATGACCGACATTTTGATATAACATTTATTACCAGTACAAAAAGAAAATAACGCTGCGAAAAAAATATATTGTTTTTCCATACATTTACATATAATCACGCCTCTTTCCCATAGCGGTAGGCAGAGACCGCTTCCTTCCACTTGCTACGATCTTGACATACCACTTTCACCTTGTCCATATTCATTAATCTCCTCACACAAGTTCTTCGGTTCAGGGTATTCCTAACCTAGCCTTTCTTAAAAACGTCTCCGATTTGATTGTGGAACGGCCGCCTCGGTCTTCCCCTTCCAAAACTTCCGTTCACATTCGCCTTATAAATTCTCCTTGATAGTCTCCTTTCATTCATTCTCTCTACATGGCCGAACCAACTTAACATACCTTTCTCAATCCTTGTCACTACATCTACATTCATTCCACAACGTTCCCTAATCACTCTGTTTTTAATTCTATCACTCAATTTCACACCAATCATGCTCCTCAGCGCTCTCATTTCCACAGCATTTATTCTACTTTCGTGCTTCTTCTGCCATACGCAGCTCTCACTTCCATACATTAGAGTTGGTACAAGCACTCCCCTATGCACAGCCAAGCGAGCCTTCTTAGACAGGCTTTGGCTGCCCATAAAGGTGCGCAGAGCACCATTTACCATATTTCCCTTACACACTCTTCTTTCAATATCACTTTCACATTTACCATCTCTCGCAAATGTAGATCCCAGATATACAAACTCTTGCACTTTTTCTAATATTTGCTTTTCCAAACGTATCTTGCATTCCGTCCGTATATTGTTTTTGATAAATTATTAATAAAAATTAAATTTATAGTAATAATTATGTTATAAAACTTTATTAATTTCTACATCTAATATGGATCACCACCGGATGTGAAAGGGGCTACATTGACAACGATCCGACAAAAAAACTTGGAGGGCATGACATTAAATTGTTACTGATTTTTAAAAGACGGCTTTCTTTACCTTACTAAAAATTTTGCTTTATGAATTAATCTTTAACTATTATTGTGGATACAATTTGTGAGTCGCACGTAGTATTGTCCTGCATAGAAATCGCACCATGACACTTGGTACTGTAGGACCATTTTAACCACTACGCTAAACTAAAAAGTAAATAAAGCCTGACAAGTATTAAGAACTCGTCCTGTAAATTAAAAGTCACGTGTCATGGTTTACGGTTTGCATTAATAAAAAAGAGTATATGCAAAGAAATTGGATTCGCAAGCTATGTTATCCAACGGAATAGCTTAGGGTATATTTGGTACGTGCCGACGGCTGTGCGCGGGGGTGATCCGGTCGATGGTCCTGTACGCCGCGCCGGCGGTGGAGACGGGGTCCCTGACTGTTGCGAAACGTCGAGACCTTGCGGCCAGTACTGATGGAGTGGTTGGGTCGGCGGCACGGGGTGCTTTCCTTCCGACTGGTGCAGGTATTGACGGGGCACGGTTGCTTCGCCAAGTACCTGTACACGGTTATGAGGAGGGTGAACACTCCGTTCTGTCACCACTGCCATTGCCACAAGGACACGGCGCAGAACAGCACCATAAACTTGCGTAACTCGCCGACCAATGCTAAGGAGATGCTCGACAGCGTCAGGAACTGGGACGCGGTCGCCGCCTTCTGTGAGGCAGTCATTTCACTGAAGAAGGCGACGGGGCGTGTGCGGGAGGTACTCCTCTACGGCGACACGGCTCGCCGCCGGCGACTTGGGCGGTACAGTGGGCCATGGAGCCACGCGCCGTGCTTTCGTCGCCCCGGACGGAATAGACAACGTGTGTGTGCGCCGACTATAGCCCACAAAAAATGTATATTTGGTTTATTTTTCAAACCTTCTATCGCTCACAGTACATTTATCTGTTTACGCCACACAATCATGTCTTACAATACAAAGGAAAGGGCAGAAGTCGTAATATATTATAGTCTTATACCATCACCACATTGAAGAAGAACACGACATATCACTTTAAACTTGTTTTACCTATCTATTTAGATAGTATCATACCATTTATTTATTGAAATGAAAATACATATACATACTTATGAAGTTTACATACCGAGATACCTAATAATAAATAAAGTTATTACTTTGCCACTACAACACACAACTATTGTATAAATTATATTTTTAAAAGCATAACCCTCGAATACTGATTATGCAGTTCACATTAATTTGTATGCCAGTGTTCGCGAGAAGCTATAAAAGTTAATTGATTGCAGTTTTTATATTAGCATTTAAAAGTTGAATTTATATAATTATGTTCTTGAAGTAAATACAATTTAATAACTGTATAATTATTTTAATGAATAACCTTAGCATCGTGTCTTAATTCTAAAAACAATATTCCAGAAGCTGATGGTATTCGTACCTCGGAGAGTGAGATCAGAGATAAATCACAGTCATCATCATCATCATTTCAGCTCATAAACGTCCTAACTGCTGGGGTCGCCGTCCCCGGCCTCCGGCTCTAAATCGTCTAGATTTTTTTTTTTTTTCATTTTTGTCAACGTAGCATATAGTCCTACCACCTACTTACCGTTGGACCTGGATTTCGCGATACCTGTATAGCTTGATATAATTACGTTGATCCTGCCGCCCACGAATACGTATGGACAGCATACGTAAATGTAACTGGGTATTACACTGGGGACTAAATATGTCTCAGTCCTCTTTAACTTTTAGAATCTAAAGTTATAACAAGATGTGTGCTCGCATTACCAGATGCAAACAATGTTGGAGGAAAAAGGTTGTTGGAGAAAAGGTGTTTGTTCTTCAAATGTATTTTCTCAGTCACCTTTCTTTTAGTTTAATTTCATTTTAGTTTTATTTAGTTTAGACTGCCATATTTACGATTCTCTTTACCGCAATGTCCACAGTAAATTTGGATTTGCCCAGAAATAAAGGTTGTTTTAACCTATGACCCGAGGAATTTTAGAGGGAATGTGGAAGTGTCATGTGGTAATCTTGTATAATACAAGATCTTAGTGTTTTAACGTCTTATATTAAATAATTTGGAGGGCACTTTATGTAATATATGGCAGAAGAACTGCTGGAGTGTAATGTAATGTATATGATATGAAAGTGCTTTACATTCGTTTTTGTTTCCACCGAAAATTTCAGGATATCGGTAATAATCCATAACACTATTGAAGGCGACAATTTGACTGACTGGCGGACATTGGCTAATGTAAAAAAACTGATAATTTATAAAGAAAATTATAATTCAACACGGGCAAAACTCGCATTAGTAAACAGATTGCTAATACAAATAAAGAAAAAGATCCTATGACCCATGATTAATCTAGTTACAAACCAGAGTGGATTAAATGCATTTTTATTTAACAATTAGCCATGATCGTCTTTTTCGTTTTGATTTTCTTATATCTTTAAATGTGAGACTGATACCTACATGACTTAAAATAACAATATTTAGATGAAATTTGGCAAGTGTAAAGTGAAATTAATCGTAGGCTGCGCTATCGGATGAAGTATCAGGTAACTTAGGAGTCGTTTTATAGACCACTGTGATGCCATATTCGGGCGACTGGTTTCACTGTAGCCCGTCTACTTCTTCATGCTACCTTTTCAGTTGCGTACCCACTGAGCAATGGTGCAGAAAATAAAATAATCCAACGTATGAGTTCTCATTAAACATTGAAGATGTTCAGAGAAAACTCACACGATGATTTATTGAAACACGGCGAACCACCGGTGGTGATGTTTGGCTCATTTATGTATATACTACTAGCAACCCGCCCTCGCTTCGCTTCGGTTTCTGTCGCCTTATCCCCGTAGTTCCCGTTCCCGTGAGAATACCGGGATAGAATATACGCACAGTTTACTCCCTGATATTATAGCTTCCCATTGGTGAAAGAATTTTTGAAATCGGTCCAGCCGTTTTGAAGATTACCCGGAACAAACAGACAGAGAGACAAAAAAAAATATAAAGTGATTTTTAGACATAGGCATCGTCCAAATAACCGTGTGAGCATGAAAAAAGCCTATTGTTTTGACGTTACAAACAGACACTCCAATCTGGGGGCACGGCAGTGCCCCCGCCAAGTCGAGCAAAAAAAAAGTCGGGCAAAACGCAAAACTGCCGTAACATACTTTTCTCGAAGCCATTCAGGCCATTTTCGACCCCCTATAACTTCGTTGTTAATAAAACTAGAAACCTGAATTTTCAGTAACCTAGCAGGCCTTGTATACATATTGTGTATTTCAAATTTCATTCAATTTGAACCAATAGTTTAAGAATTATAACTAGTCAAAATTTCGTAATTTTGTCACTCACTGACTGACTGACCGATCATCAATATTAAAGTGGCACTTCTAGCCGACATAGAGGCTTCCAATTTAGAATACAATTAGTGTTTAGTGTACAAATGAAGGAAAAATTATGAAACATTATAATTATCATCCAGTTTCCGAGATACACTAACTGCATAAATAATTTTGTAAACTCATATAAATATATAGGATTGCAAAGTTATATTTGCAGTTAATGAATTGTAACTTTGTAAAAAATAAGAATACATTTGTCGCCAGCCTTGCTTCTCTATGGGAATCGTAACAAGCGGCTAAAGACTGCGCTGATGCCGTAGTGGTTAAGACACCAACGTACCGCGCTAGTGTCGCAGGTTCGAATCCCATGCAAGACAACACCTTGTACGATCCACAAATTGTTGTTCTGAGTCCGAATGTAATTTGTGTCGGTTAATTATATGTTCTTTCCGCAATTCACCACTCTCTATCTTGCCCGTGGATATCGTATAAGACGACTATGGGATATAATATGCACATACCATCTGTGCAAGAGAAGGCAAACTCGAAATGAAACCCTATATCAACATGTCTGACCAGCATGGTATTGTGAGTTAAATTCCCTCCCATTGTGGAGGAGACCCGAGCCCAACAGTGGGACATATGAGGGCTGCGATGATGATGCGATGTTGAATTATATGTTTGTAAAGTCCCCACAATATAAGGATTATTATTCCCTTAGTGCAAGGCGTTGTCATTAAAAAAAAAGATTAAAGAGGAAGAAGAGTGGGCAGCAGCTCTCGCCGGGGAAATGTATGACATCTCACTGCGAAACCAACCCGCCTACTAAACGTGGCGACTACGTCATTATTCCTCATAAGGCGAAGAAAAATGAGCTCTAGTCATGGCAAACCTTTAGCGTCGTTGGACGCAGGTGCCGCAGTACCGCACTTTATGGTGAAGCATGAGGGGGGTCTATGTTCCACAGTGGACGGCGTTAGGCCTCATTTACGGAGACGCGGCGCGTCGCGCGTCGCGATATGCAGCGCGGCCCGCACTAATTTCAAATGTAGGGCGTTGGATGAGTGCGTTTACGGAGAAGCGATTTTACACGCGTTTACTTGAAATGGAGTGTGTTTTACGGCCGAGCCCGCGGATAGCATCGTCGCGTCTCACGCGGCGTTTATCGCGGCGGCGCACGCAGCGGCGATTCTCGATAAAACGATGCCTGTGGCGGAACTTTCTGCCAGTCTCATTTGGTAATCATACAACACAGACGTAGTCACTGTCGCAATGGAGTATGATATGATCGACTTTTTTTTTAGAAGAAAATTGTATGTTAAAAAGTGAGTTATTTAATATAAGGAGTGACTGGGCCACTCCTAAGTTTACAGCAGCGAAACATGATAAGTTTGGGCCGGTTTAACTGAGAAACCGACGTGCGCCGCAGCGATGCCCGCCGCGTGCTTCGCTACACGCTTGAGAATACGACGCGGGCGCAGCTGTGGGCACCGCCACTCTTCCCGCTTCGCGTCTCTATAAACAACATCGTATATTGCTATAAGTCTGTGTTTACGCGTGCGATGATACGAGCCGCTTCACGCGCCGCCGCTACGTAAACAATAAAAACGTCCGACGCGCCGCGAGACGCCACAACACACGCGACGCGCGACGTCCCGCGTCTCCGTAAATGAGGCCATAGGCTGAATGATGATTGGCATAATAGGTCTAGACAGATACCCAGATATAATTATGTTCAAAGACAACTTGTAAAATGGTCAACCAACTTAATGAAAAAGCAACAGTGGGACGTGTCTTATGAAATTGTACCAAAATCTCCCAAAGTATTAAGCAAACTAGATTGCCTCAAATTTATCTGAAAGAAAGAACGCCATCATTAGGCTCGATTGCCATCAAAGCGGAGAGGAGACTAGAGGAGATGTGTTTCGAAAAACCAATCCTTTATTTCCACATCTCTCCGCTTAGTTTAGATGGAATTGACTCAAGCGGCAAGGAGAGATGTCTCATTTTTCAGAGAGTGTGCTCTAAGAAAATCCTTTGTTGGTATTCAAGAAGTAGAAGGTACCGATAAGGCAAATAAGTAGGTCTACCTACAAAAAGAAATGAGATACCATCAAAAACAAGACTTGTAAAAAATTTTATATTATTTTATTTATTGGTATAGATAGGTACTAAACTAGGTTATGGCTTAAGCATAACTATCACCATGATCAGGACTTAAATAAATAAATCCATAATATTCACAGCCACTGTCTTTATGTTACAGAAGTAAATAAATTATGTCGTTATATAAATGCCTCCACTTTAATAAATAAACCTTTCACTTGTTCTATTTTTTAATGTTAAAATCTACTATAAAGGATAGTGAGGTGTGTATCCAAGGAGTCAACAAAAAAATACGACATCTTTGGTTAATAAATCTAGTAGTAAAAATTTTCCGTGTGGTGACGGAGTAAGAATACAATTCATCGCCGCTTCTCTTACCCGTGGGTATCATAAATAACGATTAAGTGCTATGATGTGCAGAAAACAGCATTGCGAGAGAAGGCAAACTCGACATAAAACACTTTATCTACCCGTCTGACCAGCGTAGTAGATTAGACCAATGTATCCTCCATTGCAGAGGAGACTGGAGCCCAGCTGTAGACTGAACTGTGTACTTATCATAAATGAGTGATAAGAATATTATAATAATTCGTATAAGAAGAATATAGAAAGTCAACAATATTATTTTTCTAACGGTTACAGGAATACTACATTCTCGTCCACTTTTATCCATTATACTAGATTGCGATTTAATATTTGATATATTTTGAGAGCACAATACAAAAATATACCAATAATATTAATACAAGTTTGAGCGTAAAATATTTTGAAAAAAAAATAGTATAAATTTTAAACTTATTGTTAGTGTGATGATGTCGTTAACAAGGTGTATAATATGTCCATTAACTTATAGCCTGATTTTCTAATACCAACCTATAGAAGTTTAGTCTTTGTCATTTGCCTTCTGCAGGGAAGAATTCCGAACTTGTAAAGAGAATTTTTGTTGTAAAACTCAATAGAACTTTTTTATTAGGTAGGATAGGCTACATGGAAATTGATCTCCTAATATTATAAGCGCAGTCAAATGTAAGCAATTATATAGCGAAGAATAAGTGTAAGCACTATAAGAATACTCATCCACTGTCACTACACCTATTCTCTCCAACAGCTTAAAAGACACCTGTAAGCGGAGTCCAATAACGAGTTAACAACAGCAACAGCTATCACTCCCCTCAACTATATTGGAGAGAAGGGAGGGAACCACTCCACGTGACTACCGTAAGCATAGACCTTTTCAGTGGCCATTACCAAACCAAATACTGATCCAATAACGTGCTTATACATACCATTTGAGCCGCTTATATTAATTCAATCAATTAAATATTTAATGATGTTTACCCAATCCACATAAGCGGTAACCTATTAAAATTATATACGGCGCACATAATACCTACGCATAATTGACGAGTTTACGATAAATATCGGAAAAACCTGTAATTACATAATTAATCAGACATATAATGAGCTATAATTTTAAGTGTGTGTTACTTTTTTAAGTGCTTTGTTAAAATGGTCGTCTTAGTTACACTTTTATCATTAAAGGAATAAAATATAAGTACATCACGTAACACTTTCTCAATTGAAATATAACTATTCTTGCAGTTTTTATAGCGTTTATTTTTTTCCTATTCTGAAAATTAGAATACTGCATTTCAGCATTCATGATCACGGAGTATTTATATGTTAAAACATCGGGATACTAAAAACATAATAGTAAATGTTATGGCGGAATAAGGATACAATTCAATTCGATATAAAACTTTATGCCAACCTGTCTATCCAGCATGGTATAACTTGTATGTCAATTCGCCTCGCATTGTTTTTTCTTTATTGCCGTTGGTGGCAAATGAGCAAGCAGCAGAGACCTGATCGTAAGTGATACTGTCGCACATGGACTTTTGTAATACCAGGCGCACGGCTAGGCCATTTCCTACCTTAAATAAAATGTTCTTCTTAAACTAGTTTAAAGAAGGACATGACATAGCGCTTGAGAAACAGCAGCAGGTAGTTCATTCCAGAGCCTGTATGTATGTACGTGGGAAAAATTATCGCTGGAAACCTACAGTTGAAGACCATAATATTTCCAGGTGAAATGAATTAATCCTGCTGCGGTATCGAGTGGATTGTGGAATCGATTTGGGGCCAACAGCGGAACTAGGCTAAGAAGAAGAATTGAGAACAAAATAAATATCTGACAAAAATATTTCATACATGTATGATAATTCCATAAATCACCGTCAATATTAGACTTATTGTAAGTAACATTTTAAATTTCACGTGTTCATAGTATTTGCCACGCAAATGCAAAAACTACCCAAAATAATCCACAGATTATCCACACAAAATGCAATTAAGCGTTCACGATACTACTGTAGCTGCACAGACCCCCATTCACTTTGGGCAGTTCCTACAATTATTAGTATCTATTTAGGTTGTCGTCTATATGGCCATCTATTGCCGTAACAGCTTTGAGAGAAATTGTGTTAGTTTCAAAATGCTTGTACGCGCTTTTGTTTTGATATCCCTAGGCGATCTCATGTAACTCCATACTATAACAAGCATAACATACTGAAAATGAAGGCAAGACGAAAGCTTCACTTAGCATGCCTAATGTTTCGCATTACAATGTCTAAAGCACCCTCATATTTATACAACAAGTTGAAATGGCGGCATGAACGAGACAGAAGGATAGGTAGGTTATGTACACCGCAACTATCCATTCCGCATCATCGAACTAGTGCATTCAGAGGGAGCTTTCGGTATGCAGCTACTAAGTGCTGGAATAACATCCCCCCACCGATAAAACACTGTACAAATAGCTCGACTTTCAGACTTAGGTTGCGGATATTTCTGATGGAGCACCAAAGGAAATTTGAAAATATTAGAGCAAACGTATCTGCTATTTAGCAATTTTACTGTAGTATGTATGTATCTGTATATGCATAAGTATGTATGTATTTATGTCTATATTTTGATGTGTATTATATGTACACCTTTTTATCTGATTTTTGCGCTGCCTAGTGTAATTCAACTATAGATTGTAAGACATTGATTGCTAGTTTTTTTATTTATTTATTTTAAACATTTAATATTTGATTGTTGAATTGATAGTTTCCATTTACAATGAATTTATGTACTCAATGATTATTATTTTGATTGTTATGTTTTGACATTGCTCGATTACCCTTTCAATATAATTAAATTTCGAATTTATTTTACACAAATTAATTCATACTTTAACAAAAACTAAAATACTGTTTCTACCTGTTATAAATGTAACTAATTCATGGTATGCATTATATTTTTATTTTTTAATTTGAAAATCTTTAAAAATCTGATATTGTTTTTATTATTCGTTATTATTATCATACAGTTTCGAGCGTACGCCACTTTGGGTTGCAACTGAAAACCAGCATCAGGTAACTTTAATGTCTCCTGATATTGTGCTGAGTTGCCTGCCCTTTGGCACATATGTCATGTGACAATTTTCTTCTTACCTATTATTTTTCTGTATTGTATGTATGTATGTATGTGCCAATAAACGAGTTCTTTCTTTCTTTCTTTCTTTCTTTCAAAAAACAAAATACCATTTTCATTTCAGATTTCTTCATGCAGTATCTTAAAAAAAGAGACTGTGCCAAAAGGGTACATTGTTAATGAATTTCGACGATATTCTTTATGGTTATTTTTAATTGTGTTTTTAACAATCTAGAGTTCGAGACTTGTGGCATTGATTACCCACCCTACTCTATCCCCTCAGTCGTAATTTACCAACCCCTTTATTTTAGACTTCATACAGTATTTAAAAAAACGGACCATCAGTGCTAAAGCTGCACATTGTTAATAAAAATGGTCATTTTTAGTTAACAATTTCGAGTTTTCCTCGTTTCACATTGATGTTATCTCCTGTACGAGAAGTATAAGGAAAAGGTGTTATTTATATTCTCTGCCCTTCGTCTGAAACATATTATATTCTCTGTTCATTAACAGATATTGCTTGATGGTTATTAATTATGTATTTATAAGCACTAAGCCGGAATAGCTTTTCAATTAGGTATTTTTAAACTTAAAAAGCCGGATAGTAGACCGATAGATAAACCGAGGCTGTTCAATTATTACATACATTTTAACTACATCATAACACATATACATTCAAAAGTAGTAAGATTCTAGTAAGAATCTTCAATATCACCATCTTAACGTATATATGTCCCACTGTTGGACTCAAGCCTCCGCCGCAACAAGAGAAGGAAATCAATATTACGCTGACGGATTAGTATATAGTATAACTCCTTTTTTTTTTCTTCTGTAGATATTATCTGCATATAATGTCCATTAGTCGTCTTTTAAGGTATCCTTCCATCGTCACTACACGGCAATCTAGAATTTAACTAAATATATTTTATGATTTAATCATATAATATTTATCTGTTAATAGATTCTCCCGGATATATGTAATTATGTACCTGACATTATCTCAGTACCCTTCATATAATATTCATGGATGTTATTCAATATTGAACACTCCTTTCCTTCATACTAGAATTGTGTTTTGCAATATTGCAATATATTAAGTAATGTTAGATGTAAATTCTTGGTGTACAGTAAATAACTCTATATTTTTATGAAATTAATATTGCTTTCTTTTGTACACTAACGCATGAAATCCCAACGATTCGACATGCATTCTTTTCTGGCCGTTTAGAAATTCTTACAAGCTCATAAATTCAACTGTATATAATGCTACGAACTGCTACGAATGTAGTGCGCGCTACGTATGCGAAACGGGGAATGCTGAGGCATTAATATTTTTTTACACATTTAATTTTATTATTTCTAAATAAATATGGCATATTAAAATAAATAGGCATTCTTTTAACAATGCTTCACAAGGTAAAATGTACAGCTCATCAAATCTTTACATAACAGCACCTCAACAAGAGTAAACTTTGAGGAAGAACAATAGGACGTAACAAAGCGATATAAGAAAGATCAATGACATATATTACCGTGTGTTAGTATGTTGATGGTCTCGTTGTGAAAGTAGAAGAGGCTACCGACGCAACCGGCCCAGCCCTGCAGCGGCCGGTAGCCGGTGAGCACGTACGGATTGAACTGCAAGTGCTGTGGCATATCACGCCAATGTAGCAGTTCCACACCACTAGACAACGATACATCACCACCATTTGCAACAGCCCGCGTTTCCACATTATCAGTGCTTACTAGATCACCCGCTTTAGATCCCTCGCGCTCCTCATTATCACAGATATGCTCTAACGACTTTTTCCTCTTTTTAGGTCCTTTCCCGTTTACTTCTTGAATTGACATATCGAACATTTTTGTACATTCATCAGGTACAGTCTGAATGTCTCTCATAATAACGTACAAGCGTGATGCTCGCCGCGTGGTACCGGAGGCTGAGGTACGGCTCTTTTCTCCGCTATATTACGTACCCGCATGGCCAGCGTCGGCGGACCTCGTTGATTTTTGTACAAATATCACAGTTGGAGCGTTAATTTGGAGCGTGGTGGTGTTTGGGCCATTGACAATGGGTGTTTTGTGTTATCGTTGGGGGTGTAATGTCGCGCGGCCGCGTCGACAGTCGCGACATGTGACGGGACGCGCGAGTATGCGGGCGAGCGGGCGCTGGAGCGCGCGACTGTCCGGGCGCCGCCGCACGTCTAACCACCCGACTCCCCCGCCCTCCACCGCACCGCTGAACCCCCGCCCGCACATTTGCGCACTGCGCAAACCTGATCAGCTGATTCCCGCCAGAAGGTCGGCCCGCTCTTTTACTACTAAGTCCTGACGCACTTTCACTCACTACTGAACAGTATTCTCCCTTAGTGCTTTTGCATATGAAATTGCCCAAAAGCGTCGTGATTGAATGAAACATTGTAAAAAATATTTTAACTCACGGCAACTTATAGTTTTTATTATACAATTCAATTTAACAGTTTGCCGGCCATCGGATGATCGAAATGTGTATAAAGTTCAAAAAAAAAATCTTTACTTTGCAATGTGACAATAATATTGGAACAATGCATATCAACTATAAATATTGTAGTGTTGGTATTACTGTAGTGTTGGTAAAGATATGCAACTTTGCTATACTCTGTCAACATTTGGGTAATATTCTGTACTTTAGGTGCGAGAAATATCACAAGCAAGAGAACGAAAACTTGAAATTACATCATGTTCGAACCATGGAATGGTAAATCGATACGTCTATTTCCCTAATAAGAAGGACCTTCGCGGTCAGCAGTAGGATGTACATATCTGAGTTGAGAAGAAGTTTATAATATTTTACTATTCATATTCATTCTATGATTTGGATTACCGAATAGTATTATCTATTACACAGAACGTAACATAATCTTTGTCAATAGGTATCTAAAAATATCAATACTAAAACAATTTCAGGTGTCTACATCAGCTATATGTAGCCATAATTTAACATTACCAATTATGGTAATTTGAACTATAATACAAAAAATTACTATAATGTAATAATTAATATTATGGTAATTTGAACTATAATACAAAAAATTACTATAATGTAATAATTAATATTATGGTAATTTGAACTATAATACAAAAAATTACTATAATGTAATAATTAATATTATGGTAATTTGAACTATAATACAAAAAATTACTATAATGTACTAATTAATATTATGGTAATTTGAACTATAATACAAAAAATTACTATAATGTAATAATTAATATTATGGTAATTTGAACTATAATATAAAAATTACTATAATGTAATAATTAATATTATGGTAATTTGAACTATAATACAAAAAGTTACTAAATTGGAGACTTGTATCATGTATAAATCTCGTTTTATTTTTATTAAATACTGTTACTATGGAGTAAAATATTAATAATAATACGAAATCACCAGTATCAATGTATTGAGTAGTAATAGTATATTTTCCGTGTGGTGACGGAGTAAGAATACACTTCACCACCCTTCACCACCCTTTCTTGCCCATGAGTGTCGCAAAAGGTGATTAAGGATAAGATAAGATAAAAATAAAACTGTTTTATTGACACTTAGCTTAAATTTAGATATTACAGTAAGTCGAATGAAATATAAAGGTTTTATAAGAAAATTAAAATAATAGCTAAACTTAACTGTAAATACAACACAAAGGAGAAAAACAAAATATGATAAGTGTCAATGAGGTTCCCATTCAGCAATAATGCTACAGTGCAATATGCTACACTGCAACGCTGATTTTCAATGGGTACCTTAATGACGTACGAATTAATCAAACGAACAAAAAGCCTAAGCGGCAAGATAGCAGTTACATAAATATAGAGATACATAATAAGAATTTAATAAATAAGAAGTATATTTTAATAATAATTTGATACAAAAGAAGAATGTAATTATAAGAATTAGGTATATTGATTAGTATTAGCCAAAAGTATTACTATGTTGAACATCATTCATAGTTATGACTAGCAACCCGCCCTCGCTTCGCTTCGGTTATAGGTTATAGTCGTTTTACCCGCGTAGTTCCCGTTCCCGTGGGAATACCGGGATAAAATATAGCCTAGTTTACGCCCTGATATTATAGCTTTCCATTGGTGAAAGAATTTTTGAAATCGGTCCAGCCGTTTTGAAGATTACCCGGAACAAACAGACAGACAGACAGACAAAAATTTTTTAATTGCTATTTTAGGCATAGGTGTCGTGCAAATAACCGTGTGAGCATGAAAAAAGCCTATTATTTTGACATTACAAACAGACACTCTAATTTTATTTATTGGTATAGATATAGCATTTATTTAATCACAGAGTCCCGAACATAAGTCCAAACATGTAGCCACAATTTTATAAATATATGTCACATGTTTTGCTGCTTTTTAAGAAGATATCTTTTAAGGTATAATTTAAAAGAAAATTTGCTAGTTTTATTTTGACACGGTGGGGGAATAGAATTCCAACACATAGTTGCAGCAAATTTGAAACATCCCCTGAAAGCTGTAGTTTTAAATCGCGGTATAGATAGCGGATAGGTTACGGATCGAGGTGCATAATTAGAGTTGTCATGACGCCAACTGAGTTTGTCATATAGATATCTAGGCAATTTATTTCTAATGATACCAAATAGCAAAGTTGCAAGATGAACTTCGCGTCTGGCTGTCATTTTTAAAGCGTTGGCATCACATCATAAGGGATTATAATATGCATACAACATCTATGCAAGAGCCGCCTGACCAGTGTGGTATAGTAGGTCAATTTTCCAGCAGTGGGACGTATTTGAGCTGCGATGATGATGATGATCAGGCCCGCCGCTAGCTGTTTTATCGCCCGTGTGCAGTACCGATTATGCCGCCTTTTTTTTGGAAGGCACTCCGCGCCCATTCTGTTCGGGGCGATAGATGAGTGGCGTGCGACCTCATAACCTACCGTATTCCCTCCCCGTTGCCATTGAGGCAACCACTGGTACCGATTCCATGACATCCGTAGCCGCCCCGGCGGGTTATCCTTTCGGATACCGTCCCCTTTCACGCCCCGGCAACATTGCAGTGGTGCCAGCCGGCTAGTCGCCCTCACACCGTCAGCCCTCTCTGAGGGTGGCGGACTAATCCCCGCTCCATCCACCCGCGACTTCGGCTAAGGCGTCATCAGGCGCAAGTACGAGCGCCTGCGCCGCCCAACGCGCTGACAGTGGAATGTGTCGTGGTAGAGGAATGCCTTTCAGACCTGCTCCGCCGCTTAGGCGAGGACCGCGTCCTAGTTCCTGACGTTGTCGAGCATCATTCTAGCGCTGGTCGGCAGTAAAAAGTCGGCACCGATGACTGCGACGAGTTCACGGCGCTGCTCTATCCAGGCCACGGAGACCTCGAGCGTGTGCTGCGCCGTGTCCTCCCTCTCGCGACGGCCTCTCCCTCCTCGCAAACTTCTGCAGGTTGCGAGGAGAGTGGTTGCCAAAACAATCATGCCCCAATAAAACCTGCATCAGTCGGAAAGAGGGGACCCCGAGCCGCCGACTCAACCACTCTATGAGCACCAGCCGGAATGCCTCGACGGCCCGAATACCGAACCGAGGCCTTTCTTGCCAGAGTTCCCAGCGGACCATGATATCCCGGTAGACGTTGCCCTGCGAGGCGGCCAGCTCGCGTAGCAAGACATAGCCCCCGCCAGCGTCACCGAGACCCGTCGGTAAAGACGGTTGATGGGGAGCGAATTGACGGTGATCGAGGCCCCGGCGGGTGGATCGTTGCAAGGCCCATGAAACAATAGGGCCTCCATTTTATTTAGGGCTTCCCTTTTTTTTTGGGTGGGTTATAGTAAGCGCACACGCCGTCCAGTCCGTCCGGGGCGACGAAAGGACAGCGCGCGTGGCCAGCCCGGCGGGATACTCTTTCGGGTATCCTTCCTTTGCAACGCCCCTCTCGGAACGTCGATCGCCCTTTACGCGGTTAGCCTCTCTGCGAGTGACGGTGACTAAACCCTGCTCCAGTCAGCCGCGGCCTCGTCTAGGGCGGCATCAGGCACAGGTACAAGCGCCTGCATCACTAGAATCGCCGGTGGCGGACCATGTCTCCGTAGACGAGTTACTCTCGCGCATGCTCCGCCGCCTCCTTCCGTGAGGTGACTGCCTCCCAGAAGGCGGCGACCGCGTGCCAGTTCCTGATACTATCGAGCATCTCCCTAGCGATGGTCGGCAACGTCAGGTCGCCACCGATGATTGCGACGAGCTCACGGCATTGTGATGAGTTCACAGCCACCCTAGCCCCAACGCTTCGATCCGCCTGACCATCTCAAAGGTGCCGAGAGTTGCCAGGTATACCGCCTCTTCTAGCGTCCTGTAACGAGCGTCTGGTTGGCATAATAAATTACGCCCAATCCGGAAGGGAGACTACCTCGCAACGCCCAGTCATAGCCGATATTCCCAAGAGTCGTCACTAAGGCCGACCCCTGCGGAACACTGCACGACATAGGCGTCCGTACAACTTCCCCTGTTTGATCCACGTAGAGGACGTTGCGCCGGTGACTGCTTTCATGACCATACCATGGCCCTTATGCACAGCAAGGCCGCGATCGTCGAGCGCCCCGTTCTGAAATCGAATTGGGCGTCCGATAGTACGGGACCACTGACCCTGCGTAAGTGCTGACTGCTGACAGACGAACGTTTGGTATTGCATCCGAGTTTAACGGATGGCAATTGATGGCGGTGTTAACACCAATTGGTCCATTTTTTTTCATGCGTTGACATTTCTTATACTTAAGGTAGGGTGGATATTATGACATGAATTACGCGACGAGTCGCTCGATTTGCCGCCCCCCTGGACGTGCCGCCCGCGTGCGGTGCACGCGATGCACGCCCGCTTACGGCGGGCCTGATGATGATAAATATACATATATTTGCAACAGCAACTTGTTTTATGTTATTTTTACTTTTGATAGCAATCTGTAGTGGACTGTTATTTGTAAAAAATCTGTTATTTGTAAAGAATATAATTTCTTTTATTTTTTCTTTATTGCCAACGGTGGAAAACGAGCAAGCAGCACACCTGATAGTAAGTGACGCTGCCGCACATGGACCTTTGCAATACCAGAGGCACAGCCAGGCCGTTGCCTACCGTGAAGGAAATACTCTTCTTAAACCTCGTTTAAAGAAGGACATGTCATAGCGCTCGGGAAACACAGCAGCAGGTAGTTCATTCCAAAGCTTGCACGTACGTGGGAGAAATGATCGCTGGAAACGTACAGTTGAAGACCATAACATTTCCAGGTGAAATGGATGAACCCTGCTACGATGTCGAGTGGCACGTTGGTAGAATGGTGACAGTGGTACCAAGTCAAACAGTTCCTCGCAGCACTCCCCGTGAAAGAGTCGGTAGAGTACACAGAGTGACCCAATGTCTCTCCGCTGCTCCAGCGACTCCAATCTGTCCGTAAGATTGGGATCATCATCATTCTTTCCCTTTCATATTTTTTATCACTTCTGAAATTTCTTGTCCCATCTATTTCATAGAAACATAGCTAGTAAGACTGTGTTATCTATACCAATAAATAAAATTGGAGTGTCTGTTTGTAATGTCAAAATAATAGGCTTTTTTCATGCTCACACGGTTATTTGCACGACACCTATGTCTAAAATACAGATTAAAAAAATTTTGTCTGTCTGTTTGTTCCGGGTAATCTTCAAAACGGCTAGACCGATTTTAAAAATTCTTTCACTAATGGAAAGCTATAATATCAGGGCGTAAACTAGGCTATATTTTATCCCGGTATTCCCACGGGAACGGGAACTACGCGGATAAAACTACTAAAACCGAAGCGAAGCGAGGGCGGGTTGCTAGTTTTATATAAAATCATACTTTTCTATGGGCAATTAATATTCTATCACAGATGTATGACAAAGGCGATATTTATTATAATATAGATAATAAATCCTAAATACATTTTTAATGATAGAAAAGTAAAATTTTAAAAATATGTACTCGAGCAAAGTACCGGGACTTTTGTACGGCTCATATGGGGAGCTGAGTCCAACGTGCAGAAGTACATCGAAAATTTTTAATTTCAAGAATTACTTACTTGGCTAACAGTTGAAACATGTAGAATATATGTATAGCAGCTGTCTGGTTGGATGAGATGTGTTATATAAACTAAGAAATTCTAATTGCTGCGACGATACAGACGGTGGAGTGATCCCTCTCTTTACGAATAACCTGGTTATGATCATCACGCTGAACAATTCTTTATGTGGTCTACAGATGATTGTAACGAGTCTGGGTATTATCTGTGTTCGTTATTTGCATGTTTGTAAAGTAATCTGGACTCTGAAAAAGTAGTCATCCTACACACAGTACAGACCTAGACCTTTTTGCGAGATCAACTTGGCCAATCCGTCTGGGCCAAAGGAAGAGCGAGGGCGGCTCCACTACCTCTTCATCGTCACTGGGGTGGCCTCTACGGCCAGTCGGGTGGGCTATGATTACGTCCTCCGTCGATACCTTGAGAATAAATTGCTGTATTGCATGGACGCCGTTCTCACGCGGTCGACGTCTCTGCGTGGGGCACATTCTACTGCGGCCGATATACCTGTGATCGTGGCTAAAGCGCCACAGACGCAGGTACTCGCGCCTGCATCGCTATATGTGCTATCAGCGGAATCAGCGTAGCGTATCAGTTTATGGAAATTCCACCCAGATCCACTCGCCGCACCGCACACCGTACTTAGTATTAACATAGCGCAAAGCCACAATTGTTGAACGCACCTTCCAGCAGTCGAACTGGGTGTCTGATAGATCGATGCTAATCTCGCTGAGATGCTGACCGCTACGGGCAGCCAGGATTCTCTACAATAACTTTCTCACATTGTCAAGCAGGCCGGCAAAATACAGGACACTGCCCAGACACTAGTCAAACCTTCTCCAGTCCTTGAGGCGTGCTTCCAGGTGTTCGAACACCAAGACTAGACCTGTACGGGGTATATATACCATCCGACGCGGGAAACATAACGGGCGTAACACTTACGTCGAGGAATGTAATTATTTTATATATAAGTATTCTATTTCTATTTAAATGTTAACAATGTATTGAATTCCTCTTCTGTATTTTATCATCAATTTTGTGATAATAAGGGTGCACGTATCAGTGTGCCTACTCTGGAAATCCATTCTAATTTCGAATCCGATCCAATTCCAATCTCACCAAACTTATATTTGGTACTCTTGAACAAAATCGACAATTAATTCTTCGCGTTTGGCTTTGCTATTTTCACCTAATGTGTCGTATTTTCGTACTTTAAATTAATAACATTATCGAACTCGATCACTACAAAGACTCTTTCTTACAATTATGCAGCATTAACGATTTTAAACTACGTCAACATTGCGTTGGGAGCAGCAAATATTTGATTTAATCAACGAGAGTCGAATTCATTTAGTTCAAAAATATTCCACCGAATTTGATTCCAATCATGCGCTAGTGTCGCTTTCAAGTACAAGTACCAAATTCGCTCAAATTCGAGCTGCAATTGGATTTAGGATTGGAAGTAGGGATGATCGATGAACATCGATGTTCGATGATCATCGATGTTTAAAGGAAAAACATCGATGTTTTAACATCGATGTTGCTATAGGCAAAACATCGTAACATCGATGTTAACTGTTTTTAACATCGATGTTGAAAGGAAAACATCGACATCGAAAAGGAAACATCGATGTTGAAAGGAAAACACATCGATGTTGCTATGGCCAAAACGAAATTTCCTAAACAAAAAAACGAAATGTCATCAAAATTTGCCGGGAAGATTTCATCGATGTCAAAAACATTCGACAGATTTCCTAAAAAAAAAAGCTCATCAAATTTGCCACGAGAATTTCATATCGTAACATCGATGATCGATATTTCTGTAACATCGATGTTGGGCTTTCGATATTTTTCTAACATCGAGCATCCCTAATTGGAAGCGAGATTCAAGAGTAGGCACACAGCATCGCTCTTGAATTTAGTGATTGGTAGATTCAACAACGCCATCTATCGATAGTAAAGGTTTTATAATGATACTAGATACTTATGTTTGCTTCTAGGTGGTACTGTTTTAAAGTTAACTTGACCACAAGACATGCGCCGCGCGCCACACTATACAAGAAATACATGATACACTGGAAATAGTAATGTAATATAATGCATTCGTGTGTACCTATTCTCATAGCCATGAGACACCATAATTATAATATATACTAGTAGTATATTTTTGCCTTAATATACAAGTAATGAAAATATGTACAATGTTCCCAGTTTCATGTGAACGTCGATAGAAAATTAAATTGCAAAACAGTAAACTAATAATACATAATGTGGTCCTCTCCCATAGGTGTTGTAAAAGACGACTAAGGGATACAATATGCATATAATATCTATGTAAGAAAAGGAAAACTCGAAA
The DNA here is from genome assembly GCA_032191425.1 of Lymantria dispar. Taxonomy (NCBI): domain Eukaryota; kingdom Metazoa; phylum Arthropoda; class Insecta; order Lepidoptera; family Erebidae; genus Lymantria; species Lymantria dispar. Next base: position 27,976,238 of record CM063449.1, on the reverse strand, counting down.
CAAAACCCTATACAAACATCTGACCAGCAAGATATAGTAGGTTAATTTCCTTCCTATACCTTCCTTTCCCTTTCCTCCTCCAGTGGAGCCTGTATGGCCTGCGGTGACAATGATGACAAAATGGTGCATAATAATACATACATTGCTCAATAATGTAGATACTGCCCAATGAGAGTAATATTTTTAGTAGAATTCTAGTTAATAGGTTAAATTGAAAATTTTGAATAACCCTCGACACAAACTAAAATAATAAAAAAAGGTATTACGTTGTCTTCAACAGGAATTCACAATTAATTGTCATTGAAAGATTATATTGGCACGCGTGAAGCATTATTTTGGAAAAGAGCTGATGAAGGCTTTTACACTGCTGGACCGATATTAACCAAACATAGGTAAGAACCACCGTATAGAAACTGGCTTTCAAATGAAAAAAATGCATGAAAATCAATTCATCCGTTTTGAAAGCTACGTTGCGACAGACAGACATCGAACGGCATCGTCGGAGAACATTAAAAACATATAGAGCTAGGTTAAAAAAAAGCGGGATGATTTATATGGTAGTTGTTAATAATAATTTGTTAATAATAAATTGTTAAAAATAATAAACTATGTAATACTTATATAGATTTCTAATTATATTTCGCAATTAGATGTCAATAGGCGCCCGTTATCGGTGGTGTCGAGTGAATTTCACTCGAGTTTTTAAGGCGAATCCAAATTATTGCCCTTAAAACATTATGATTGTTCAATAAAAGATTCGACTCGGCACTTTAGCACAACATAATAACACACAGACAACAAGCACCATCATATGATGTTACCTAGAATTTAGTACTTTCGCTGTATCACATAACTGTATTACGTAAAATGCTAACAAAATGATTCAATTTAAAAATGAATAACACTATAATATTCAATAAAATATAAAAGTGTAGCACTTTAACTTTTAAGATTAACATCATGGCGCCAAAATTCCTTGATGCGAGAATGAAATAGATTTCACAAATATATTTATGAACCATACTTAGATTATGAGAATTGTAGACTATGAACGCGGGGTTTTCGGCGCGAATTTGGAGATGTCATGTTAAGCTCTTGTATTATATTCATTTTTTTAGTGTTTTATAGTGTTATATTGAATAATTTTGCTGATATTTTATGTAATATAATATAATTAAGGTGCTGAAGTGTGGTGAATGTGATATAAGAGTGGTTTATGTGTATTTTCATATTCAACCGGAATTCCCAGAGAAATCATCTAATTAGGTTTTCAGCGCCTAATTAATGATAACGACTTGACTTACTGACGGACAATGACTATAAATAAGTTATACAATATGAAGAAGTAAATAATATGTAAAGAAAAATTGTATCAGACTTGGCTGTATGGGCTTTGATCCCTTTGCCTGTCCGTATGGACAAACAGAACCAAAAAAAAAAGACTATGAACGCATTCCGTAAGTTCGGAATGTTGGCTATAAATTGGTATAATAGCATGTGTCACTAGATGGCAGTAAGGTAGTTTAAAATATTAAACTTTTTATTACTATTATATATGATTTTATATATATTAGTTCTTTAAAGTTCTTATTTTGATATACTCAATTCTAATTTACATTTCAGATTTTAAAACCAAGAAAATAAATGAATTCATATTTTTTTTGATAGGGAAGAGAAACTTCCAGCGAATTTACGCCATCGCGCTGCGTTCAACTTCAACCAACCAAAGAGCGCGAGTAAGCATCTGTCTCGGATTCGGATCGATGTTTGGGCCTTTATTGCGAAGGAGCATTCTTCAAGGTTCTGCATCACGAACTTGGAATTGCCTTACTAATTTCACACAACTTCTTTGGTGTAAACTGAAATATTTAGGCGTTTTGAGGGTAAGTAATGTTAACTATATTATAAAGTCATCATTTATGTAGGGCTCCAGGGGAACGTAGAGAAACCAATATGGCGACTGCATGTAAATAACATGACATTTATAGTCTTGTCCACATGAGCAAATTATATCGTCTTGTAAACACAAATTTAGTTTAGTATAGATTTTCGTAGGTATTTTGGTTGAAATTTTCTCACAAATATAAATTTATGCACTGTTAGATTCTGCAGTTATTTCTTAGTATTTGCGTTGCAGCTGTAATAAATGTTGTTACACTAATATTTTGGAAGTTTAATAACCTTGAAAGAGATTAACGTAAATGTACTTAATCAGTGAATCCACAATATTATAATTTCAATTTGTTGCATTAGTAAAATAGTTTGATTTCTACCAAACCCTATATGTATACATGAAATGGTGAAAATAATCATTTTATGTAATATTTATACGTTTAAAATTGGAGGAGGGGATTTGTTTTTTATTCATATTAATAATCCTCGTCATCGTTTCATAAGTGCCCGCTTGGCTTATCCTGACTAGACGTAGTCTTGTACACAATCACAGTAACTAATGCAAAAGGCATCTAAGTTCATTGCCTATTAAACAAATATATATCTATTGTCTTAATAAAACTAGTATTAAAAAACCTTTGATAGTTACATTTTCTTCTAAATTACATTATTTGCTTATAAGAGTGCATGTCGGTGTGAAATGTATTTCCACGAAGCACCCTTGACTTATTGTCAGCGGTTAAAAACGTTTATGTTTTTCAGCTTAAACCTCTTGGATACGAGTTTTGGTATCTTTGCTATGGTAAGTGGAAGTACCTCAAGTACTTTCCTAAATTTTGAGACTGTCAAAAATAATGTGTATAAAATTGTTAATGAACATTATTTTTGGTTGTCGTTGACAATGCATGTTGATTTGATATTGAAATGGCTTGGTGTAAACTCTAGGTATTACTGCAAATTCCACTGAGAAAGTTTTTATCAGCTCTTGGTGGTATGGATATTTATTTTTATTAAATTATCATTTTCATGGTGGATTTTGTAGTTTCTATATTTTAGTATGTATGATAAACCAGAGTTTGATTTATTTCTATTATATATGTTACATATATATACCCATATATTATTATTTATTGATCGTTATGACATATAGTGTATTGAATACATGCATACATTCTCTTTAATTACAATAACCATCTTTAACCAGTTTTATCATTGGGGAATCAATCAGAAGATAATTTCTCTGAGAAAACATTTTTTTTACATCATCATTTGACAACAGCAAGTCTTAGATAATAACCTTCATGATACCAGCTATTTTTAGTTCCTACACAGAAATTATAACATATTTTAGAATAGAAAGTTACAAGTATATATAATTTACATGTATATATGCAATTCTTGTTAATTAAACGTAAATTTGTAAATGTACAGTGCTTATACAAATTGCAGCAACAAAAATGTTAATACAAGCACCATTATTGCTAATACTTGTGGCCAATCAATCAGAAGATAATTTCTCTGAGAAAACATTTTTTTTACATCATCATTTGACAACAGCAAGTCTTAGATAATAACCTTCATGATACCAGCTAATTTTAGTTCCTACACAGAAATTATAACATATTTTAGAATAGAAAGTTACAAGTATATATAATTTACATGTATATATGCAATTCTTGTTAATTAAACGTAAATTTGTAAATGTACAGTGCTTATACAAATTGCAGCAACAAAAATGTTAATACAAGCACCATTATTGCTAATACTTGTGGCCAACACTATAAATATGTAACTGGTCAAGCTAAGTTGCTTGGCAGTGCACAGCTTTTAAAATATCTTTGTACAAATAAAACTCCTGCTTTTGAATATCCAGTCATGAAGTAAGAGTAAAAAAAAACAATATTGGTATCAGCTGAATATGATTGCACTTAAAGCCTGTAACAGTTGTCATACATAATAACAAATTAACCTTCATACTGGTAAAACCACACATTATTATAATAATATATTTCTAAATATATTTTGTTTTTCTGTTTAAAGATGCCGCGTACCCGTAGGAAGCACTACTCGTCAAATTCCAGATCACCGTCCAGATCATATGACGCAAAACGCCGACGTCTCGATGACGGATCTGCTGAGGGGTCGTACAGGAAAAGAAGCAGGGATAGAGATAGGTAAGTTATTGATATTACTTGCATAAAGTTGTCAATACTTGTAGACACTATATGAAGCAAATAGATTCCTGAAGAAGTTAAAAAAAGTATACATTATATATTCAGTCACATCTAATCAAACTTATTTTCAATCCATGGTCGGTTTACTGTTAGTTGCAGGCCTGCTCTACATAAGAAATTAATAACACTGTCTGAACCAGTTGGTATAGCTATATGAATATTTCTTCTCTTACAAAAACGTCTGCTTATATCTCCTAATCAATGTTTAGAGGAGTGGTGGGATTGATAAACTTTGTGTTCTTATTCTGTCAGTATACAGAGAGATAATCCAAAATAAAGAGATTACTTGTTGATAAGAATGTTAGTGTGGGGCTATAAAACAAGCATAAGTCAAAATCATATGCTGTAATAGATTGTTATAGTAAATTTGTTTTTGTGATTTATTATCGTAGACCAACCAAACCAAACCAAGTTAGTGGTAACTACTGTGGTGAGTAAGTGGTAACTACTGTTTATGATCTTTAGCAGTACTTAGAATATGGATAAGCCACTGACCACAGGAATATAAAACTATGTTAATTCTTTTGATAATTTTTAACTAATAACTGATAAAGCTTATTGTTGTGTTACTCTTAGGCACCAAAGATCTTTGTTTATTGATTGAATAATGACTATATACTTCTATTTAAATGACCAAATTAAAACAATATTTATTTTAAAATAGAGATATTAGAACATTATTTGGTAGCTGTTAGCCGTCCACCTATTAAGGATATCTATCAATTACGGACTTAGGAACCCCGAATATAAATCTACCTCTACATTCAGCAAAAAAAATTTTGCTCCTGCTCATTTAAATTATTTTATGTAATCTTTGGTTTACAACTTTAATACGGAATTTATATATTATGTCAAGCAAGCATGGGAGTGCATCCCATTATTATGGTTTTGTATAGTTAAAATTCATATAGGCAGAAGTATAATAATATTATAGGTATACCAATATTGATACCTATTTATATTTATAAATATACTAAAAATCCAGTGATTAATGATGCATTATATTTTTTGCTGGTGCTTTAAATTAGTAATGCAATAGTGTAGCCTTTATGTTTAGGTTTCATATAGTAGCTTCTGGAACATAATTTACATTTCTTAGCACAGATTTACTAGCTAGATTGATGCAATACTGAAGGTACCTCATTTCGGTAAACATTGTATATTCTTAATACCATTATCTTATTTCACAATATCAATGTCTGCTACAAACTGTTACATAGTATTTGTATATAACTACTCTACAATAAATTATTATTATGAGGAAAATATATGTAATTTTATTCTTTTGTTTTTGCTGTATATAAATGCTAATTATACAATTATAAAAATCATCTTTTATAAACTTGTTTATAGCTAGGAATGGTTATATTTTATAGCTAGGAATGGTTATGTTTTATAGCTAGGAATGGTTATGTTTATACATTCTTGTTATAAATTGCTAACAGTTTATATGCGTATCTACTGAACATTATTATCTAATATCGTTAGAAATAAACGAAATTTTATAATATAAGTAGATATTATCTGTACTTGAAATACTATTGTTTCATTAGTGATCAGAAATATTAATTTCCCTATAGAAATTGTCAATTGTTAAAATCATTCAAGGACCAACTATATATTTTAATCACAAAGCGTCTGGTTTTTTAGTGGTTTACGTCATATACACGTGTAAGAAAAGAGTTATATATATATATTTGTTTTGATCGAAACACCTTGTGCTTTTTTTTTAAATGATAACCTTCAGAATTAGGCGATTCACCCACTTTGCCGTCCATAAAATCCAATTTGCTTCCACCCGCTGGACCATTTGGCGTCCACTAGCTTAGAAAAGGAATTAAGGGATGATATCTTTATGATAATGTAAAGAGTTATTGGATTTTAATAATTTATTTATTAAGGAATTATAGATATTTAAAAATCAACATATCAACATTAATAAATCACTATAAAGAAAATAAAAACACCTATTTAATCTTCTAAATGTTGATAGAACTTAAAATATAAAAACAAATTTGGTACCTATGTAGTAAGTAAATAATAATTCCATTTTTCAAATTCAACAATAATCTGTTCTGTTAATTTTACCCTAAAATCAGAAGGAATGAAATTAAGCTAAAGATCAGCCTTGATTAATAATAAGTTTTTGGCTACATTGTAGCAACAATACAATAATTTGGTCTAATCTTACTACTAAAAGAAATGTTAAATCTTAATAATTATGAGAAATTATTGTAGCCCTAGAATTTTAATTAATGACACAAGTCGCATTCAAAAGACTTATCTTTGGCTTCTTAATAACTTAATCCTACTAATCGCGTGCATTTCAGATACCATCTAATACACTTGTCACAGCCAATGTTTTTCTACGGCTGGTAAATTTTCTTTCTCAATTTCCACATCTACCGTTTCCTTTGTGACTTCTTGAAGAGGATGTATTTCCTTTTTTCGTTTCGGAGTAGTTTTACGAATTATTTGAGTGTTTCAAAGGTTTTTTCTGTTATTGTTTTTCTATTCGTTCTAACTTTCTTTTCCGTATTGCTTCCTGCTTTTCGTTCTTGATTTGTTCTTTATCTTCATAATACTTTCTCCATGCAGCAGAAGATATGGCTGCTGGAGTTCTTTGATTATCTTTTCTTGCTTTGTTAGATTTCGAGAGTTTAGGCAGCATCAGGTAGTTTTTAAATGGAGCAGAGGTTTTCTTTGGTTTTAATTCTCCAACAACAGCTGAAGCTGGTAGTACTCGAAGAACTAGCGATATTCTTTACATATTTGTCTTATCGATTTCTTCTTCTCCCGAATTTCATTCAACGTTTTCCTTAAATCTTCTTCTGTGTATGCTCTTTTTTCTTTTCCTTCTTCTTTCTTATCGCCGAAGAACTCGTCTTAAACAGACAAAAAGAAATAAAAAAAATACTCTTTTCATTCAAAGTAGAATAGGTATTAAACTTGTAATCATAATCAAAATTGTAGATACATTTTGTATTCAAAAATACCAACAAAGCAATTGTAGAGCATTAATTAAAAAAATGGACGCGATTTGCTTTTGTTATTATTCCCTGTAGGTATAGATTGCGTCCATTGCGGACGCAAAGTGCAATTTTTATAAATTCGGTGTAGTAATTCGCGTCAATTTTAACTGTTAAATATAAAAAAAATAAGCAAATTCATAATTAATATAATTTCTTTACTTATTATCAACGTCTAGAAACAGCTATCCAAAATACACATCATCATCATCTTGCTCTTATCCCAATTACTTGGGGTCGACGCAATATGTCATCTGTTTTGACATATTGCAAAAAGTTTCGGCAATGACTTTTATGACCGGCCGCCTGCCTGACGTCAACCCTCCTTGGGAATGTAATCGTTGACCCAAATGGTACCAGATGGAGTTGGTCCGGGTCAATCTAGGGCTCTTAGTCGTCTTTTACGACACCCACGAGTAAAGCAAGGGTTGGTAGTATTCGAAGCCGCTACCACACAGCACAATCCAAAATACACATAAAACAATAAAATACCTTCAAACGCACCGCTGCCCAGTGCCCACTATTTTTGTCGGGCGTTTGCGCTCTCTTGTTGAACAGCCGTCACTATTTTTTCTACACAGTATTGGATGGGCGCACGGAACTTTTGTCTGTGTGCATGCCTCTTATACATTGAGTTATTGGCGGTAATGATTTTTCGACTTATTGGTGTGTTAGTACATATACTTAATTTCGAGAGTTTTCAAAGGGGGAGCCGTAAAATGGACGCGAAATTGGGCGATGAACGCGAAAAGGCGAACATACCCTACGATGATTTACTTTACGTATATTAATAAAAAGACATTTAAAAAATAAATGAACTATGGTTGTTTAGCAAGAAAACAAATTATGGTGTTAAAATATAACACATACAATTAAAGGATGTAAGCCCAGACTCCGAATAATCATTTGTAGATCACATTAAGAATTCTACATACATTCTACACACCGTTGGGCAGAGGCCTTGGAGGGCAAGGGTGAGGCGCTGGCGTTCAGTCTATATATCGCAAAGGCGTTCAATAGGGTCTGCAACAGGGCACTTCTATCGAAGCTACCATCTTACGGAATCCCCGGGGGACTCTGTAATTGGATCGCCAGCTTTTTGGATGGTCGGAGTATAAAAGTCGTCGTAGATAGCTCCTGCTCCGATACCATGACCATTAATGCTGGTGTACCACAAGGCTCGGTGCTCTCCCCGACGTTGTTTATCCTGCATATCAATGACATGCTCTCTATCGAGAGTATGCGTTGCTATGCGAATGACAGTACGGGTGATGAGCGGTACACTGAGCAACGAAATATCCCTCGGAGTACTCAGGAAAGAAGGGTTCAACTTGTGTCTGAAGTCGAGCCCTCTCTGGGGCGGGCCTTGGAATGGGGTGAACGGAACCTAGTCCAGTTCAACACCACAAAGACACAAGTTTGCGCGTTCACTGCAAAGAAGGACCCGTTTGTCATGGCGCCACAGTTCCAAGGAGTAACTCTCCCAATTTCTGAGAGTATTGGGATTCTCGGCGTTAAAATATCGAGCAAAGTCCAGTTTGGGAGCCATTTGGAGGACAAAGCCAAATTGGCAAGCAAAAAGTTGGGCGTCCTGAACAGAGCCAGGCGGTACTTCACACCGAGACAGCGTCTTGTGCTATACAAAGCACAAGTTCGTCCTCATGTGGAGTACTGCTCACATCTCTGGGCAGGTGCGCCCAAATATCAGCTAGACCCACTTGACTCCCTGCAAAGACGGGCTGTTCGAATCGTCGGGATCCCAATCTTACGGACAGATTGGAGTCGCTGGAGCAGCGGAGAGACTTTGGGTCACTCTGTGTACTCTACCGACTCTTTCACGGGGAGTGCTCCGAGGAACTGCTTGTCTTGGTACCACCGTCACCATTCTACCAACGTACCACTCGACATCGTAGCAGGGTTCATCCATTTCACCTGGAAACGTTATGGTCTTCAACTGTACGTTTCCAGCGATCATTTCTCTCACGTACGTGCAAGCTCTGGAATGAACTTCCTGCTGCTGTGTTTCCCGAGCGCTATGACATGTCCTTTCTTTAAACGAGGTTTAAGAAGAGTATTTCCTTCACGGTAGGCAGCGGCCTTGCTGTGCCCCTGGTATTGCAAAGGTCCATGTGCAGCAGTTTCACTTACCATCAGGTGTGCTGCTTGCTCGTTTGCCACCGTTGGCAATAAAAAAAAAAAGGGATCTAATGCGACACTGGGCGTAAAAGATTCTTACTTGGATCACTTCGCTATCTGTCCATTCAAACTGAATATATACTTAAAATTACTTTAACACAATGTTGAATTGATAACGGTAGGTAATTCAATTCAATTTATCAATTCGAAAGGAGATCGTAAGCAAATATGCACGTACTTAATAATTTCTACGAAACGATATTTCTTATATTGTTTGAATTTAAACCTTGACGTTCGCAATTAATTAAGACGCTAACAAGCTATTCATATTTATAAATTTTGTTTTATATTTGTGGTCATAAGGGAGATTGTATTACATAATTTCTAAACGGAATACCTAAAAAGTTAATGATTACTGCACGTAGCAAATTGTTATAGTCAATGCGACTATCAATCCCCACGCTTTCTAATTTGTTAGGCATTGTCTACTGAGGTAAGTTTTGTCGTTGGTGTTTTATGTAACAATTGTAATAATACTTAAAATGAATGAGAATAAATTGTGTTATTATAATTTTCTTATCTCATTTTTATATTTAAACGGTAAGGAAGGTGTAAATACGTACAATGAAAAGACATTTGGCAGGCTATGCTCTGATCAGTCTTGCTTAAGCCGTCCAGAGAGACTAGTGGGGGTGGGGGCCCCCATAAGTTCCCTTATTACTCTTTCGCCAAATGAGTAGGCCACCGAAAACGATTCCGTCTTTGTTAGCTTGTACCGCAGGTTGTTTTTCTTGTACGTCTCTTACCCAATCCTGGCCTCCCAACATTTGAAAACTCATAGTTGAAGCCGACTACAATTGCAAACTTCGTTGCTATACTTGAGAGTGTAGACCACCCAACTGCGAAAACTCATCTGTCTCAAGATTTGAACTCTGAATCTTGAGTGTAGTACTTATATTACGTCACTAAATAAAGAAAGCTATATAGTACCAGTTTAACTAGTAAATAATACATAATACAAGCACCATCTAGTAAAATCCCAGTGCACCTTTCCCTTTTCCATATTCATACATGTTGTCATTCGGGCTCATGTGTTACGAAATCAATTGCTTTTTACATTTCGCATGAACGGCCATTATATGTTAATATTTAACGGTTTCCAGATGATTATGCAACTAACTGTTGTTTTAACTATATTTTGGCAACATTGTAATATTATTATATGATAAAAATTAAAGATATGCAATGATTATAACTTTTAACATTGTAATATTCAATATAAAATACAAGCTTTGTATGTTTGATTAATTTATCATGGTTATAATATCAGTAGTTTTCTTAATTGAGTTTAGCGCCATCTCGTAGTTTCTTTTATTACTCGCACATCTAATGTTTAGGTTGCTTTGTTGTAGTGCGATTTTCGGCGCTACTCACCGCTAGATGGCGCTGTATATACTTACACGGCGTAAACTTATTGTATATAATATTGTTAGCAATTAGTTAATATGTCAATATCCTTATTTATTAGAATATTTGTAATAGGGTAGGTATTCCTGGAGGCATTCTTTACGTCATTACGACACCACGTAAAGAGCTTATTGTTGTCTCTTCGATTGACATATTATACTATGAGCTGTTTTTGCAACACCCATTCCATGGATTTGGGTGGCTATGCCGTATTTATAATATGTTATCTCACAGGAAAACTTTGTACAGCAAAAATACTACTTTTAATATATGTACTTTAAAGTTAGAGCTAAATGCAATAAAAAATATTTAAGACTGTCCATACGTCCATACAATCACCACCCCCTCTTGTCTGTGGGTATCATAAAAGACGATTAAGGGATGTAATATGCATATATCTATGAAAGAGAAGAAAAACTACACAAAATTCTATACTAATACGTCTGACCACTGCTGGGTTCGAGCCTTCTCCACAATGGGAATGAAATTGGTCTATTATACCCGCTGGTCGAATGGGTTGATACAGGGTTTTATTTATAGTGTTCCTTCTCATGCATATATTTTGTATGCATGTTATAATAGGGTTGCCAACTTTTTTTGACGAACAAAAATTTAAAATTATTTGGTTAAGAAAAAAATTAAGTGTTTGGAAGAAAAAAAAATGTTTTCAAATTTTATGTTTATATTGCCTTAAACTGTATTCTTACTCTGTCACCACACGGAAAAATAATATTTATAATTCATATTAAATTAATAATATAAAGATTATAATATAATTCCAATGAATTTTATGGTAAACGTTAAAGTTATTCCACTTGTTATATTTCCTTACTTCATGTGTATAGCTCTAATTAAAGATGTTTTACATATGTTATACCTAATAAATATGCCTAGTATTAGGAAGCCAACCTTGAAGCCACAAATCGTTCATTTCACAGGTTTAAAGTAAAAATTACGAAATACATGAGCACCAGACGCCTGTTTTTCAACCCCTATACATCCCACTGTTCAACATGAGTGATACAAAAATAAATCGAGGTATTCTGGCATCATCATCATCGCAACCCACATACGTCCCACTGCTGGGCTTGGGCCTCCTCCACAATGGAAGGGCATTTGACCTACTACACCATGCTGGTCAGACATGTTAGTATAGGGTTTCATTTCGAGTTTTCCTTCTTGCACAGATGTTATTTATGTGCACATTATGTCCCATAGTTGTCTTTTACGACATCCACGGGCAAGGTAGGGAGTGGTGAATTTTATTCTTACTTCGTCACCACACGGAATTCTGCGACATTGGTTTGTAATTTTATGTTTTCATTTTTCATGCAAGTAATATTACCAGCCTCTATTTTAATATTTTTTACGACGCATTCGGAAAAGATAGGAATCGGTACATCATTTCAGCTCATATTCGTCACGTCACACGGTTGGGCTCAAGTCGCCTTCAGAATAGAAAGGTAATTGATCTACTTAATAGTAGTAGGACCACACTGTTAACAGTTGTCTGTCTACAGCCGCGGGCCGCTCCGTCCGGGGTAGTACCATACTTTCGCAGTAAATCGACGTCCGAGTAGTAGCAATTTGTTACTACGTATCGTTCCGTGAGCGAGAGAACCAGAAGCCCAACCTTCTGAGGGTGTTTGCGTGTGGTAGGTTTTAGTGATGGCTTTAGTATCACCGAACCATCATTGCACGCATTCACACTCCCTCCACTTTCTTCGCCGTAGGCAACGGCCTTACAAAGGTCCATGAGTGGCAGCAACACTTACCATCAGGTGTACTATTTTCTCGGTTGCCACCGTTTGCAATAACAAAATAAAAAATATACCACGCTGGTCAGATGTTTTAGTTTTTTTGTTTTAGGTTTCATTTCAAGTTTTCCTTCTCTTACATAGGTGTTATATTCTTATTTAATCCTTTACGATATCCACGGGCAAGATACGAGGCGGTGAATTGTATTCCTGCTATGTCACAACACTGTTTCTTATTAGACTGTCACCACGCGGCCATGGAGGCAATAATCAGGACTGACTGAATTCGATTGTATCTCTAATATAAGCAAATGGGAAGGACATAAATACTGGAAGCTGAAACTGACCAGCAGGCAATAATAACCTCGACTATTACCTGGTACTACGAAATATATGGCGAAATGTGATAGACGCGATATAATACTTCCTCAACAATACTAATTACAAATTAGAGAGTGCGTTGCAAACTTGTCAGTGTCCTTGTTTAAAACGTTAAATAGTAAACAGTCGGATATTGCTTTTATATAAATGTGGAGTAATATTATCTTTGACATCAACACGAATAAGACTTCTAGAATGCAACTAATCAAAAATAAAGTATAGGTAATGTCTGCCAAGTTTTACAGTAAGTTACTAATACTAATTATGAAAGTATTGTTCAAAATTCTTAGTAAAACTCCTTTCTAACTGCCCCGCATTGTATACATGAGAGTATACCCAGGACTTTATTATATGGACTTAGCAAAATATATTCCAACAGAGTAAAAATCAATCAATTCAAATTATGAATTCAATATACTTTAGCTTAGATAACGTCCTTAGAAGTTAAGGCGCACTTACGTATATAGCCTGATGAGCTATTGTGTTTACCGGTCGAATGCCTTATTTTTTACAATACTTCTAAGGACTCTATTTTGACTATTTAAATTATGTAAATCCATCAAGGAATTTGCAAATCCAATTACGGAAATGCGAATGTTATTTGGCCTTACGACCAGTATTAAATACTTATATGACTCATAAAATTCAGTTAATATTATTAATAATAATTGAGAAGACCTCGAAAACCAACCCTATAAAATCCGACACATTGTTTCATTATGTTTAGCCACAGAGTAAGAATACAATTCACCACTACACTGCCGTACACATTATATATGAGGCCATGAGAACCATAGTGGCCTAACTAATTTTTATAGTATTGAGTTAATGATTTTTTACAGATATAATTGAACGTTTTGATAGAACCAAAGTGGCCTAAAGTGATACAAGAAATATATGGCGAGAAATATAAATAATAGATGGCAGCATAGTCATTGTTAAGGTTCTACTATACGTTTCTTTATTTTTTATGGTGCTCAAAAGTCTTGTCCATTGCATTAGGTCAGTCTGGTTCTCATGACCTCATATACCCTATCTTGTCTGCAGGTGTCGTAAAAGACGGCTAAGGGATATAATATCTAGATACCATCGCAAGAACCCTCTAACAACTCGTCTGACTAGCGTGATATATGTCATTTATAATTTTCCTTCCTATTGCAAAGGAGGCTCGCGCGCCCAGCAGTAGGCGTATATGAGCCAAGGTGATAATATCTTTTTTTTTATTGCAAATTATGGCAAACGAGAAAACAGTACACCTGATGGTAAATGTTGCTGTCGCTCATGGACCTTTACAAGGCCGCTGCCCTGCCTACCGCAAAGAAAGTGAAGGGAGTGTGAATGCGTGCAATGAGGTTTGGTGATACTAAAGGCATCACTAAAACTACCCTCAGAAAGTTGGGCTTCCGACTCTCTCGCTCACCGAATGAAGCGCAGTAACAAATTGCTGTTACTCAGTTTTGAGTGTTAACCCAGTAAGACATCGGATCCCAAATCTTGTCATGTATCAATCTTACTAATTAGGTAGAAATAAACTCTCATCCTAAGCTTTTCAAAAGTATCTTGTGAGAAGCTTTAGACGTGAATTTAGTATTTACTAGCGATGGATTATCGAAATCTAAACTGTATATCCTTTGAAAAGTCAATAAGCTAAGTAAAAGTATTATTCACAGCTGGCGTTTCACTATCGCTGATAAATACAAGTTTTATTCAACCAATCTCTATATTATGCTTTAAACAATAATTTATATATGTTTTTACTGTAGAATTACACTCTTAATTAGTCACCTTATAGAAGAAATAAAACTTTAAATAAATCTTTTTAAAAACAAATTTTACACCAGGGAAATCATCTCTGTTAGCTTCAAGAAAATGAGATTTAGGGACACAAGTTGTACTTAAACTCTGAACAGTCATTTGTGTATCGCACAACCACAGAAATATTAATACTTTAGAAAGGCCATTCGGCTGATTTTGTTCGAAAACCAGCGTGGCATAATTACTCCCTCCCGCTGATGTTAACACATATGCAAGGTCTCTTACAATAATTTCACACACTAACATAACACACACACATCAATTTCGAAGCTGCAGTTGGTACACAAACTATAACTAAGTTCTGTAGGCAACGTATGCTCACATATAAAAAAGCACATGTACGCTAGTGCTTGCCATGGTCGATATACTACACGGTATTTATTTAGCCTGTTTTATCGAAACAAAAATATTAATGCCTTTAAATTAAGCACTTACTTGTGTGATGTGTTGAAGTTATTTGTAATGCAAGTCAGTAATTTAACAGTAAAATCATGCAAATGAAATACTCCTCAATATACTCTGTATAGGTGACAGAAAATTTAAGTGCTATAATAAATTACGTAAGCGAGTAGCGATTTGTATATTATATTGTTCCCATTTCAGATTGCCCGTTTCAGGATGAAGTCGGGCAATCATGTCGTTTTACCCGCGTAGTTCCTATATAGCCTAGTTTACGCCCTGATATTATAGCTTTCCATTGGTGAAAGAATTTTTCAAATCGGTCCAGCCGTTTTGAAGATTACCCGGAACAAACAGACAGATAAAAAAATTTGAATTGCTATTTTAGGCATAGGTGTCGTGCAAATAACCGTGTGAGCATGAAAAAAGCCTATTATTTTGACATTACAAACAGACACTCCAATTTTATTTATTGGTATAGATGTGAAGTGCTCGCGTAAGTATCAGATATCATTCTTAAAATATGTTAAAATATTATTGTTTATTGAAATTCGGTTTATTTTTATTAGTGCTATTATTTAACTTAAAAAACAAAACAGTTATTTAATTTTTTTTATACACTGCTACTGCTACTTGTTAGTACATTTTTTTTATTGTAAACAAAAATGTACTAACATTATCCGTGTGGTGACGGAATAAGAATACCAATCATCACTACGTATATTAGCCGCGGATGTCCCATCCTAATATATTGAGACGACTGAGAGATATAGTAAGCATATAACATCTATGCAAGAGAAGAAAAACTCAAAAGAAAACTCTATACTAAACTGTCTGACTACTATAGTATAGTAAGGTAAATTTGCCTATTTTTGCGGAGGAGGCTCGAGCCCAGCAATGGAACATATATGAGCCAAGATGATGACTATTATGTCAACATTTCTTGGAATAAAAATTCAACACTTATGAAAAGTTAGAAATCAACACATATATAATTACTAGTAATGAATAACCAGTCTCAAGAAATTAATTCTTATCATAAATTATTCCATCTTAAGGAAGAATAGAACAATTATTTTGTACGACAACTAAATACCTACTTAATTAAACATTACGTGTAAAATTCATATATACATATATATATATATTTAGTGATTGGTCCCGAACATAGATATTTTATTACTATTATTTTGTTATTTCTATTTTATTAATTACTAAAGAGTGCTAATGAGCACTATGAAGTTTGTACTATAGATCATCATCATCATCATCGCAGCCCACATACATCCCACTGTTGAGCTCGGGCCTCCCCCACAATGAGAGGTAATTTGACCTACTATACCATGCTAGTCAGACATGTTGGTATAGGGTTTCATTTCAAGTTTTCCCTCTCTTGCACAGATGTTATGCGCATATTATATCCCATAGTCGTCTTTTACGATATCCACGGGCAAGATAGGGAGTGGTGAATTATATTCTTACTCCTTCACCACACGGAAAATATACAAGAATGTACTATAGATATACAAGATAAATTAAGTAGATAATGTATATCAGAATAATTGATTTTTAAATACCTATTTAAATATTGTTAATATAACTATATAAAACGATTACTAAATTAAAAGTGTTAAAATATTAATTAATATGATAAAATTAACACATAGCTAATTATTGAAATCGATAACTTATATTATGCTGGACAACACTATTGATACGCGTGGATCAACGTCAATGTTTTGAATGAAAACGTATGCTAAGGCGGTTCTCAGTGATATCGCATTGAACGTAGTACATTGCGCGGTTGCTGGACTAATAAAAGGTAATATCCATGTATGGCAGACGATGTATAATGTTTAGCTCTTTTTACGATCTCGTAATTGTTTGTTACAAACTACATAATACTCTCATAAAATTACGAAATATCACTGAATTAATAAGTTTATGGACTTAATGATGAAAAGAAATGCCTTCTTAAACTATAACTACGCAACTGACTTCGTTTTCGACACGTTGTAACAGCGTAAGACGGCATATTTCTCTTTTTTGTCGGAGCTTCGTTCAAGGTCACTATATAAGCGCAACTAAGTGCCGGTAAAACGACTTTCGTCAGTATTAAGACCGTTTGATCGCAATTGTGGCACGCTTGCCCCGCCCACATGGCCGTTCTATCTTATTAATTTTTCTGTGCGCACAACGAACATATATACTACGCGGAGATCGGTACTTAGACCTTAGATAAGAGAGAGGGCAAGTAGATAACATATCTCGAATTTCGGGTAATCGGTAGTCACTGTTTTTGAAATTGGTAGTATTTTCATTCCAGAGAGAGAATGTTATATGATTGTTAACTCATTTTCAACTCGGAAGGTAGTAGGTAGGTAATGAGTTATTCATATTTCGCCCTTTATTACACGGGGACATGAAATTAAAAAAGTTTTAGCTTTATTGCTGTGTTTTGTACTCCAATTTCCTTACCAATATGTTAAAGCTCAACAATGACACGTGTTGAGAATAAAGAACGAAATAGTAAGTATTCAAAGATTTGCTTGCTTGAAATAAATATTGGCTATAGACTTATGAGAACAATTCGTTTTTCAAGAATAAAATTTTGAATTATAACATTAATTTGATTCATCAGTACTTAGTCACCTTAGTAACGCTAACAAGGCCAGACCCATACATTCATTTACAAGGTTGTATAAAATGACCTAACGGTTCCTCAGGTATGGGTTAGCGTACGGTACATGCGGACTAGGGTTCAAGTCGGGGCATAAATCATATTGAGTAATACAAGCGCCAATTGAATTAACTGACCTCACTTCCACTCACACTTCTTACGGGATTTAATTTTCATCCGATGTGAAGCATCTATAGGCAGGGATGAGTGTGATAGTCGCGTGGCGTTTAACGCCACGCTTCGCGGTCCGCTCATTAATTTTTTTTTTTTTTTTTTTTTTTTTTTGTTCTGACAAAGAGTGTTAGCCTCAGATGGCTGTTACACCCTTACGCGGACTAGTGGTGAGCGCTGAGGGCTCTCAACCCAAAAAATTTAAGCAACGTGGCCCAAGGGCACCCCCTGTGGGGTACGAACCTCGGCTCGGGGCGTTGCTGAGGGCAATGTGGGAGGTCCCACTTTAGATTTATTTATTTTTGCGCGGCACGGTTTCGCACCTCGACGGCGAGGACGGAACCGTGGTCTTTTCTTTGTTGCGGCTTCGCGGGCCGTGTATGCTGTATTCTGAGCTATCGTGATCTCGTCGTCGGGCTCGTCGAGAGCAAGTCTCGGTCGAGTGACCTTCGAGATGCGGGACGGGATATAGTTGGTCGCAGCGACCACTAAGGGGTTGGGGTGTGTTGTGGCAGAATCAAAATATCTACGGGCACACTGTTTCATATATTGCCTGATGGTCGGCAAGTGCAAGTCGATGTGGAGATCGGCATTGCGTATGAACCACGGTGCGCCCGTAGCCTTACGCATGAACCTATTCTGAAGTGTTTGTAGCCTATGGATCCTGTGTGGCCTAACGTGAGCGAATACTACACTGGCATACAACATGATGGGGCGTATGCAGGCAGTGTAAAGACGGATTTTGCATTTGAGCGACAGCTTACTCTTTGGGTTGAGTAAGTTGTGTAAACGACCCATAACGAACGCTGCACGCGAGCGCACAGTGGTTATGTGTCGAGCGAAGCTGAGACGATTGTCAAGGGTGACGCCTAGGTACTTGGCATTTGACGCCCAGGGGATGGGCTTGTCAAAAATGCGGACTGGAGTGAAGCTATCGGGGGGGCCGCTCATTAATTTAATATCTGGTCACATATCTACATTTTTGTAACGAAACCATAGTGCGATTTAAAATTTTTACAACGCCATCTAGTGAACTCAAAGTAAATTGTTACCTATAAATGAAAATAAATGTTTATTGAATAAAAAACATCATTTTCTGGAAAAGAATCGTAAGTTTATTTTTCTTAATACTTTATGCTATATTAATACCTGTCGTAATCTGTTCTTTTATGCATATATACTTATTATATAAAATAATGTACTTGACTGACAAATGATTTTGACCCACTTTAAAGAATTAGATTTCATTTAAAATTTGTAGACTTAACGAGATACCCAATGACGATAAAATGATTTAGATAGCTTGACTTATTATCATCACAGGATTAAAGATTTCTTTATAAAATATATTTTGTTGTTGAGATCTACCCTTAGCTCGATAGATGTCACTATTTATATTTTTTACATCACATTTTTTACATTACATTTTTATATGGAATTGACATAACTCTTGACCCACCTTAAACAGAATTTATTTAAAATTTATAGGCTTAACAAGGTACCCCATGACGATAAAATAATTTACATAGCTTCTCTTATTATCATCATAGGATTAGAGATTTCTTTATAAAATATATTTTGTAGTTGACATCTATCGGGCTCGATAGATATCGCTAATTCGATCAACTAATTTCTACATGGAAATTTTTTATGTATTTGCCCCATTTGAACTCAATTTTTACCCAGTCGGTTAGATTTCATTCAAACGCTATAGACTTATCAAGTAGACATGCACGAAACAGTGCTTCGCGAAGTAATGTGATATGACATTATATTACCTGCCGAGTAATTTTACATTTTACCATCACTTCAAACTCACACTTATAGTTCCTCCCAGACATGTTAAAAAAAAGCTCTTCCCAAACAATCCCGCGATCGCGATCTGATAGGCTCTATGACAAGTACTCGATGCTTCGAAAACGATTCAATATCACTAAGGATCGTTACTTTTCAATTGATACCGATTATTGTTTTTTCGATACTAGTACTCAGTATCGGATGTTACTTTCTCTCAAACTTACAAGAAAAAAAAACGCTCATCACAAACAATCCCGTCAGCAACGTATGCGATAGGCTCTCTAAAAAGTACTCGATGCTTCGAAAATGATTCAGTATCTGTAAGTGCAGATACTTTTCAATTGATACTTATTACTATTCGATAATAGTACTCCTTATAGAATGTTACTTTCTCTCAAAATTACCAAAAAAAAAAACGCTCATCACAAACAATCTCGCGAGAAACGTATCCGATAGGCTCTATGAAAAGTACTCGAAGCTTCGAAAACTATTCGACTTCAGTAAGTGGCGGTATTTGTCAATTGATACTCATTCCTGCTACAATACTAGTACTCAGTAGCAAATATTACATTGTCTCAAACTTACCAAAAAAAAAGTTCATCACAAACAATCCCGGCAAGAAATTATCTGATAGGCACTATGAAAAGTACTCAATGCTTTCAAAACGATTCGATTGTTAAGTATCGATATTTTTCAATTGATACTGATTATTGTCCTTCGATACTAGTGCTCAGTGGCTCGATAGATGTCGCTATTTCTTAGATCACACTTAGCCGATCCCTTTGAACTATGTACAAGTGTGTGAGGGAGAAGGAGCGATGCGGCTCTGCGGCAAATTAATCCTATAGCCGTGTAATATTTCAAATAATAATAATAGAAATAGTATTATTTTATTCAATACTTTATGCCATATTAGTTCTGTCGTAATCTATTCTTTTATGCATATATACTTGTACCAATAATTTCGATGTTTCACATCTGCCAGGCGTCCTGAGCGACGACTCACTTTTTTTTATTTAAAGGCTATATATAATACTAGACAAAGAATAAGTTGACATCGCAGAACACTTTAAAAACGATTTATCAATGGACACAATTATATCTAGAGCAACAATTTGTGGATCATGTAAAGCGTTGCTCTTTTTTTTGGGAGTGAGTTACGGTCGGAGCGCTCCTCGCGAATCAGGCTGCCAAGTCGGCTGGGCATCGTTCAGAAAACTCAGGAGGAGATCTCCTCTTCCAAGATTTCGAAGTATTTGAAAATAAAGGTTTATAACCATGCGTTACAAGCGATGACTTATGGCACTGAAACGTGGTCTTTAAATGTTGCCCTCATAAAAAGGCTCCTAGTTCCTCAGCGTGCTATGAAGATAGCTATGATCGGTACTTCTTCTACGTGATAAAATCGAAGAACGGGTGTGATCGACATAACCTGAATAATTAGCACGTAGAAATTGCGATATGTAGACCATATCGTTTGTCGAAACGACAACTTGTTGAAGAAAGATTTTCGGGTGGCGACCACGAATTTGACGACGCAGCGTAGGACGACCATCCACTAGGTATACTGACAACTTTTTGAAAGTCGCAGGTAGTCGTTGAATGTAAGTGGCGTGGCACAAGACCGTTCTGAGTGACATTCTCGTTGGGGAAGGCCTATGTTCCAGTTTATGCTAAATGACAGTGCTTAAAAAAGATAATACAGTATATCAAATAATCCGTTACAGTGAAGTTTGTTATTTAGAGGTAAGATTGATTTCGTCCTAACAAGGTTAGAAAACTTCACCTCAACGTTACCTAACTAACGACTCGTTTACTTATTCTTATAAAGCGATTCCAACTTAAAAATAAAAATATTTTTAATGCAAGCTTGTCAAGACATTAATTATTGCTGTTAATATAGAATTGCATATGTTTGATTAGTAGAATAAGTTATGTAAAGCTCAGGTTAACAAAAATTGTTAAATAGGAGTACATTTTATAAATTTAACAATGATTGAAAATATAGAAGTTTCTGATCAAAGTATTCGTAGTTTAAAAGTATATTTTGCATTAAATCAATTAGCAATTTTAGGGCATATAGGAAAAAAGTTGTTATATAGAGGTTATATTAAAGTTAGGCTGTATTGTGCAATTTATAACTCGCGTTATTCTATATAGTATATATTATACGTACAGTATAGTCTATATTATACGTACTTTAAACTAGTGCTACTGGCGCTAAAGAAAATTATTGTGCGGTAAGTGGAACGATTTTTCGACGGTAGATGTGCCAAAAATTTATTTTAAAAGCTAAGAGATTAACGTAGTGTGCTATTAAAAGGCAACATAGTTTGAAAACAAGGCGATGGGACGCGTTATTGTGATTTATAGACGCATTATATCACGCAATACGATGTCGTAGAAATGCTTGTAAAGACATTTCAATTACCTATTAGTCGACTTTAGAATTCGTCAAAATTAGTTGTGCTAATTTTTTTTATAACATTGTCTGCTGTGCGACAAAGCTACTAGATTTTCTTACTAATTTCGAGCTGTCACTTAACCCATATCTTCCCAAGGTATTAAATTTACAGAAAATTCATTTTTTTTATACATACTTATTAAATGGCTGCTAAATAACAATAATGTTTTAGTCATATTATATTTTTTTGTATACTGGCTGAAATTCAGGACCGCACCTTAAATGGGGCGCTGGGAGAATATGCCTACAGGTTTTCTATGGGGATATATAATATACACAATTGCTTCAATATGTTTTTATTATGAAATAAACTTATATTTAGTATCTATTTAGAATTATTAGAATTAGAATTAAAAGAAAAATGTATCTTATCAATGTAATTGAGAGAAAAAATGGGACATTATTTCATTGTATGAAAAACTTGAGAGCAATGTTGGTGCAAACCAACCCCACATTTGCTGCATTTGAATTTCGTGTTCTTATGACACTGACGGCATCGAATTTGCGTTGCGTTCCTCACTATATAATGTCCTTTTTCATCCAGTCGTATAACATCAGGCAATTTTTTCTTTATAGTCATAGGTGCCTTTACAGTACTATTACATTTTGAAAGAGAGGATGATGCTTTGCCTAGTATCAAATACGTCTGTACTATATATCTGGTAAAAGATAGAAAGTCATAAGCATCTTTAGCTTGACTTGCCGGCGAGAGTCGATATAACTGATAGGCATTGTTAGCGCACACATTTATGGGGAACATCATCATCTGCCAATACCATCTCTTCAGTCTTATGGCAATCCTATATTTACCGACATTTTGGTCAAGTCTATCGACTCCACCCATATACTTATTGTATAGTTGGTAACAATATGGCTGATCGACATCTACTCGTTTATTATTGCACCATCTCTTTACTTTACCAATAGGATGAACGCCACTTTCTGTCGAGGCTATGGTGACGATGTTGTTGTCGTTGTAGCGCACTAAAGTGGTATTGGATGATAAATCCGTGAGTTGATGGTACGAGCCCCTTGCAGTCCTTTTCATAGTCTTTATGTCTTTCAGTGGCGCAGCTTCCGTTCTATTGGCTCGTAGAGTACCCGTGACATCGTGACCCATTTGACTGACTTCGTCTAATAGACGTAAAGATGTAAAGAAGTTGTCAATATAGAAACTGTAGTGAGTATCACCGGGCAGTTTTGAAATCAAATTCGTAACTACAGAGCCTCCCACTCCTAAATTTGGGTTTGTATTACCCGTCTTAGCGCCTTGATATGGTTCACCATAAATGAGATAGCCCAATCGTGTACATAGTGACCAAATTTTGTACCCAAATCTAATGGGCTTGCCATGTATATGCTGTTTAGTGCCATGTTTCCCGAAATAAGGCACCATAGACTCATCAATTGACAGATGTTTGTCACCAGGATAAAATTTCAGCCACCTCGCATTTATCAAATCCCACAGAGGTCTTACCTTACTAAATTTGTCATCAGCAGGAAGTTGGCTGTTATCGCAAGCATGAAAAAAACGTAACAACTCTTCAAACCGATTACGGCTCATACATGAAGATACTCCTGGATGATGAGTATCGATACTTTGATCCCAGTATAGTCTGTACCGGGATACACTATTATATCCGGACAAAAGTAAAATACCTACGAAATTCTTCACTTCTTCAATAGTTACTCGGAAATTGGTATGTCCTTTCGTGATAGCATTTTTCTCAGTACTGGAGCGCAGTAGTTCGTAAACCTCATCATCGAAAAACATCTCAAAAAATTCTAAAGGATTATCTTTATCTAAAACAAACTCTGATGATAATGACTCCTTCTCAGGCTTTGCAGATATATCTTTTTGTTTCCATTTCCTCTTCGTAACTATTTTGGCTTTCTTTGCACGTGGTTCCTCTGAATAAGACGTAGATGGCTGCGGGTCTTGCTCGTTTTCATTTATAAACGGAATTCCATCCACAGTCTCCATAACTCCTTCAGATGACGGCACCTGACATCTTACCTCAGCTTCTGCTAGTAGTTGTCTTGGTGCAAGATTGCCAATATCTCCTGTGTCTTCACTTCCGCTGTCTTCGTCGCTCAAATCATCATTGTCAGGTGGCGTGATGAATATATCTGCAGAAACGATATGGTCATCTTCTTCCAAGGCTGTTATAATGTCGTGAACACTTAACCTGTAATAAAACAATAATAATATGTAAATAAATGTCAATACTAAAACTGCAAATATCAAAATAACGAAGCTGGAACAGGAGATACCGTACCACTACTTACGGTGCCTCCTGTTCCCAGCGCACCTCAAAAGGGGCGTTCAGTAAAACATTGAATTTTCACATAAATCAACAAAGGTTGTTTTTTTTACTGTACTACATAATAGACTAATACATAACGTTGCAAAAACATAACATTGTATA
This sequence comes from Lymantria dispar, assembly GCA_032191425.1. NCBI lineage: Eukaryota > Metazoa > Arthropoda > Insecta > Lepidoptera > Erebidae > Lymantria > Lymantria dispar. The sequence continues at coordinate 27,951,586 of CM063449.1, read as the reverse complement.
AATTATAACTCAATAATATAAAAGTACTACTTACGTTTTCCGAGAAGTCATGATCGTTGAATTTCACAAAACTTGAACAATTCTTATAAATACACTATCGCATGTAATCTCTCTCCGCTACTATAAATGTTAAGAACAGTATGTTAGCTTAAGAAAAAAAATATAACTTCTACCCTCACTTACGAAATATTAGAATTGAGCGTTAAAATGTTAGTGCACCTTAAATGGAGCGTTGGGATAATATGGGTTAAACTATGATATGCTCTCAAAAGGCGGCGAATCATAGAAACGTCTTCGTCTATAGTAATCCGTATTGTTTGCACAGATGACATTAGTATTTGAACTGGGGAACCGTGCCTAGTATCCCGGGTTATTATATGTATTTGTCCCATGCGGAAACACAAGTCAAATATAATATTTATTTTATTTAATTAATACATAGGTTGAACTATATTTGCCGGGCTGGCCACGGGCGTCAAGAACTCTGTACCAATGGTCTACCCAATCGCTAAGGAGAAGGACAATGTTTAATTATGAAGCCGGGCCTCGTACCGCCCTTTCGTCACCACGGACGGAACGAAGGATATCCCCTTACGTCTTGAACGTTTTTCGTGGCTGGGCCCTTACGATTTGACTGGCTGAACAAATACATATGTGGTAATTTAATATTATTCAGTAGAACTATTGATTTCTGACGTTTACGCTAGTATTACACATTATGAATAAGACTATTTTTTCTTTATCTACTTTATATCTAAAATTTAATAATTAATTCTGCAGCGGGTAGATCTAAATCTCTATAATAACGATGACTTGTTGTACGTAAGACATCTTAGTCCGCTCGTGACAATGAACGCTGTAAAGTGTTCAAAAAGTCGGACAATCAAAAACCAAATACAAACGCGATAAAACCCGTAAAAATAATTCAGTATAACTGTTTTTATTTCAGTTAGTGATAGGTAAAAAAGAATATTATTATTTAATTTTTATTTATACAGATTACGATGTAAAACACAATGTTAGTGTTTGTTTTTATTCTTGTCGTCAACATAAATAAGAAATTATCTTGCCATTACAATCTTTTTTCTTTATACGCGCGGTACTGAACCACTGACGCAAGAGATCGTTCAGAAATTTATGTAGATGTACTTCAGTGTCATATAAGTAATTTTACAAAGTCACTGTGTGACACGATTGTATGTGGTGAACGAAATAGCATTCGTGGCGGCGTTTCTTTATTGGCGCTCGTCATGAAGTGCCAATCAATTATTGTATGATTAAGTATGTAGTGTCTTTTTTTTACAAATTGGCAATACAAGCTATAGCTCTGTCACACGACGATTAACGTACCGGCCTTACTAGCGTGGCGGTTCGTGGGAACGCACTTGACTTTTTTCTTCGATTGTCCACGCTAACATTGACATTCGTTTACCCTATTAACCAAGTTTTACATTATTGGCGTTGTGCTTACACTTTATGATAGGTTTTCCCTTTACATTTGTATGGATATATATTAATAAAGCTCTTTATTTATAACATAGTTGAATTAAACAAGGTCTCCTCACGTATTAACCATGAATTTATTTCTGTTAAATTACAAAACATACAGGTGTAAATGCAAAATGTTCAATATAATAGGTATGTTTATTAATTTATTTACTTAGTTTAAAGTACCTAACATATATTATTGACTGCACTGATGGCGTAGTGTTTAAGATACTAATCAACTATGACAGTGTCGTGGGTACGATTCCCACGTAGGACAACACTGGCGATCCACTAATTGTTGTTCCGAGTTTGGATGTAATTTGTGTCCGTTAATTATAGATTCGTAAAGTGGCTTGCAATACAAGCATTATTTCTTTAGTGCAGGACGTTGTCTTTAAAAAAAAAAGGTCTATGCTAAAGTGGGACCTTCATCATCATCATCGTCGTCCTACTCTTATTCCAATTACTTGATACGATATGTACTCTCTCTTACATCGTACATATTGCAATTTTTTTGACAAGTTTTATAACCAGCCGCGTGCCTGACGTCAATTCCTTCGAAATATAATTGTTGACCAGACGGCATCCAATTAAATCGGCATAACTAGATATAAAGCTCTTTAGCCTTCTTTCACGACACCCACGAGCTATGTAAGTGCTATTAGTATTCGTAGCAACCACCATGCAGCGTATCTTAAACAGGGATATAATTGTAAATAATGTAATGCTAAATATAAAATATTATTCTGTATCTTCTTCTATTCGTTGTAAGCTACAATCAAATATTCAATAGATGCCGATGTCCAATTTCAAACTCAGCATAGTAAACATTTAATTTATCTATCAGCCTGTTGATATCCATTGTGGGATATAGACTCGCCAAGAGGACACGGACAGTCGTATTGGCTATCGCAGTGTTATAAGGTGCCTAGGCGAGTGTTTTCATCCATTTTTCTGGTGTGATCGTTTAGTCAATTTTTACGACTTCCATACGTTTATTCTTAAACGTACCTAATTCCTCGTAATTAAGTTTTCAAACTATGGATTGAGTTAAGGAATATTGCAATTGATTCTCGTTTAAGTGTCCAAGTGACGCTAAAAATCCTATAGTTATAATAAAATTATTTTACCAAGTTCATAATTTCTAATCTATTTTCCGAAGAAGAAGCCACATTTATTTATTACTCTGCCACCACTTATTTTTCTGTGTGACGACGAATTAAAATTAATTTAACATATCTTCCTTTCCGTGAGTGTTTTACGTCTTAAATCACGTCTTTGTGATATAAGCAAGAAAAATCGAATTGAAACTTCTAAAACGTCTGACCAGTGTGATATAGCAGCAATATTATACACCTCTCATTCTGAGCTTAACTTCCTTTTCATTCTGAAGAAGGTTAGGAGTACAAGAGTGAGAATATAGGTAAGGATTGAGATGTCTAGTCGCATATAATTTTTGACTGCTTAGATGGCGTAATGATCTAAGTAATGACATTCCATACCAATTGGGTTCGCTACCTTCGTAATATAGTTGTTTGCTATCCACAAATGGTTGTTCTGAAACTGATTATTTGCGTCCGTTAATTGTATGTTTGTAATCATCACCATAGTCATCGCAGCTGTTGGTCTCGGGCCTCCTCTACAATGGGAGGGAATTTGACCTACTATACCTGCCATGTTGGTATAGGGTTTCATTTCAAGTTTTCCTTCTCTTGCATAGGTGTTATGTGCATATTCCTCCTTTTCCCTCCTATCCCTTAGTCGTCTTTTAAGACATCCACGGGCAAGACAGGAAGTGGTGAAGGTTCTTACTCCGTCGCCACACGGAAAATTCCTAGTAATAGGGTAAATGTGGGATAGTTGCCACACTTTTTGAAATAGGCGTATAACTTAAAGAGAATTAGCATTTAAAAATCTTAAACTGTTGTTGTGTTGTTAACTGTGATGTGTTGTATACTTAATAACGAACAAAACTACTCAGATAATTTAACGTAGTCTGTTTTACTTATTTAATTGCAAAAGAAATACAAAAGTGTTATAAATGAGGATAGACGCCTACTGTGTGGGTTAGATGCCTCAAATACATTTTGACTTGTGGGATAGTTGCCCTATGGAATTAATGGAAGATTATTTCGACTCATATCTTTAATCAACATGTATTTTATTTATAGTTATTCATAGCACAATCATCTTTGGTATTGATAAAATTGAGATCTATTGAATAATCAGCATCAATAATAAAAAACAATTGTTAGTCTTTCCATGCGCATAACATCTTCACTTTCTAAAGTTTAATTTTTATTTTTCACGACGTAGTTTCAAAAGCTGACATGGGTAACAATAATCACCGTACATTGTGCAGGTTTCGTGCAGAGGATTACATTTAAACAAAACACTGCGTAGTTAACGTTTGTACATGTCGCTACATGTCAACTGAGGCATCTATCCCACTGAGGCGACTATCCCACATTTACCCTATATGGTTTTAAAAGGAAAACTGAATGCCACTGGCCGAATGCTCGTGAAGCGATTAACTATGAAACTGACTACGACTTAGCACAGTATAGTTGGTGTCGTTAGTAGCGATCATGTATCCGCAGTATATATAATACTAGCAATCCGCCCTCGCTTCGGATTCAGTCGCCTTACGCGCGTAGTTCCCGTTCCCGTGGTAATACTGGGATAAAATATAGCCTATGTTACTCCCTGATATTATAGCTTTCCAATGGTAAAAGAATTTTTAAAATCGGTCCAGTACTTTTTGAGTTTATTCGTTACATACAAAAATACAAATCTTTCCTCTTTATAATATTAGTGTAGATAAAGCTGCAAGCGAGCACAGGAATCCAGTTCTATTACTTTTCGTTCAAACATACAATCCAGTTCTGTGAATTTTTTTATACCTTTTGCAATTGTTGCTCTATAGTTATTAATATTATTAAGCATGTAGGAATTACATAGCTTAAAATCATCCCAAGGGAGTCTTACAGTTCGTATTAGTTTGAAATGTTTTTATACCGTACATGTTCTCATACATACTTATGCAGCTATGCCAGTGGACTCGTCCTACTTCTGGACTCGTGCCTCTTCCACAATAGTAGGGAAATTAACTTGCTATACCGTCAATTGTGGCAACATTACCACATTTTTTTACTTTTATGCGATTAACTTCCTTATGAAGCCATTTTTCTGAGTGTTTGTTGATTTAATTTATAAAAACGATGTTGCTTATTGGTTTAAATCATTAAATTGTGCTACATCTTAGATTAGATTTTTTGTGGGTGGGTTGCGGTCGGCACGCTCCTCACACCACTCCGTCCGGGGCGACAGAGGGGCGTAAGCACGCACACTCGCAACCCCACCCACGTGCACGTCGCCTTCGTCGTTGGGCCGACCATCGGAGCAGGGTTACTTGTCATCAGTGGTTGGCCCGACGGAATACTCCCTATTTGGGGTACCCTCCCATTGACCGACGTCCCCTCTTCGGGGAGGACGTCGGTCTTTCCTCACGAGGTCGGCCTCTCGGCGGGTGACGGACTAATCTCCGATCACGTCACCCGCGGCCTCGGCTAAAATCTTACATAGTACCGCTGTAATAACCAAAAGTATGCTGGGTAAAATTGACACATTTTTGGCAATTTTACCTAGCCTATAGTTTGCATGGAAGGAGTGTCCCAGAGTGTATGCAACCTAAAGATTCCAATGCTCCTGCAGATAAAAAAGCGTTATGTGTTTCTCCAGCTACTATCTCCTTTTCAATCAGCTTTACCAACACATCGGTAAAGTTGACACAAGAATTTCTAAATTATTACAAAAATTGAGGAATTTCATAAGGGTTGTCAAAAAATAAACAACACAATGACATATAGTCTAACTTTTTATTAGCTGCAGTAAAATGACGTTTTGTGGGTTGCCGGTTTTTGAAGAAAAATAAATAGGGATGTAGCTAAATGAGTGAATCATAAATGAATAATCAGTTTGGTTTTTTTTTTTGAGATTTAATATTAAGTTGTAATGTATTTTTTTAACCTATTATTATTACTATACTAGAGGATTGATCTTTTTTAGTGGAAGTATAGGGAGGTACATTCAAAATGAAACAAAAACGTCATAATAATGTTATTTAATTAATCTTTTTCGAAATCACTGTCGCTGTCGCTTTCGGTAGCACTAATAACAAATCTATCTGTCACTTCATCTATAATATGATCGAGGTGGCACATTTTATCTTCCTCTTTAATAGTGTGAGACACACAGTCACTCCACTTAGCCGGTGTCACTTTCTTGATTCCTTTTTGGAATAAAGTTTTCACTTCTTGCATTTTATACGCCTTATTATTGTTTGCGACGTGACCTGCGCCCATACCAACTCAATGGGGTTCAATTCACAGTGATAAGGGGGCAGTCTTAAAAGTGTGATACCTTCTTGTGCAGCCATCTCGTCTACGGCATATTTCTCAGTATGATTTTGTTGTTTCACAATATCTATGAGAGTGGCCTTGACCATATTTGGTTCAAACGCAATATTTTTAGTAGTCAGCCACTCTTGAATTCGTGCTTTCGTCCACGACATCTTCGGGATTGTTTCGATCTTCCGAGAGTGATAGGGCGCATTGTCCATTACGACTACTGCATTCGGCTTGAGTTTAGGTAGAATACCGCCGAACCAATCCTCGAAACACTCCGCGTTCATTTCATCATGGTAGTCTTCTGTACCTTTCTTTGCTTCAAACATAAGAAGTCCGTCGACCAGGAAGCCTTCTTCTCCGCCTATGTGACTAATTATGAGTCGTTTGCTCTTTCCTGTGGGATTTTTTAATCCCGTAGTCAGGCCGTCTAAAAATGCCTGTCTATTTTAGATTTTTAGATTTAATACTTCCGTCAATCCAGGTTTTTATTTGTAGTATGACCTGAAAAGAACAAAAAAGAATCATAAGTTTCGACATCAAAACAAAAAGGGAACAAATAGAAGAAACTAAGAGTTGACACTTAAGAAATAAAAAAGAACGTACCAGCGTTGACCCAGGTCTCGTCTTGATAATATATGTATTTTCCCTCCCTACGATATTGTTTAATTAAACGCAGGTAGCGCTGGCGCCATGATATGATATCTTGTCTATCAATAAGCACACTCTTGCGTGATCGAGTAGCGAATTCGAAATTAAGATGCTTCATAATTTTTCTCAATTTCTCTTTCGAGAAGTTGGGCAATCCTGGGTCATCATTTACAACTTGCAGCACCTAAAAATGATTAAAGTTATTACCTAATTGGTTAAGATTACACATGGGATGGGAGAAAACATACATAACGTATAATAAAAAGATGAGTGACGACATGTGTAAACTAACTTTTGCGATGGTGGGTATTTCATTTCTATGAAAGAACTGATGTACAATTCGTCTAACAGCAGTGAATGTGAAATCATCAAGTTTATCTTTAAATGTAAGTTTTGGGCCCGTTTTTTCGGAAGGTTTTGGTGATTCGCTGTCGTTCTCCTTGTGCTCCTTTAAAACGGAATAAACTGTGCGGACGGATATTCCCAAGACTTCAGCCACCTTGTTAACGCATTCACTTGTTTTTGGAACTTCAATGTTTGATTCTGAAGATTTCACTTCAAACACATATTTGTAAACGTTTTGGACCCAAAGTTTTTCAGTTGCACTTAGAGCTACACGTGGCCTTTTTTTCTTAGGAGATAAAAATGTGTCTCCATCTTGCGATGTGCTCGGCAGAGCATCCATGTCTTCAATGTATCAAACAAAAAAAAACTAACACGATTAACGAAAACAGGTAATGAAAAACAAACACAACGTAACATAAGTTTAACAATAATGATAACAAAAACAACGCGCAGTGGGCAAATCAAAGTTATTCATACACTCAAAACAGAAGTATGAAGCCGAATGAGTGAATGACAACCGAAACAAAATGGCGGTCAAGCGTCATCGTAGCACCGTAACCAAAAACCAGTACTACCAACTTGAGAGAGCGTTTTCTTGAGTGTTACCTTGTATATGTCTAAAAGGATCAACGTTTATACAGCCTTTTATTTACATTAATATTAAATAGAATTTAGTATGATCATTATGAGTCAGCTATGGAACGATTAGATATTCTGTAAACTTTTTGTGAACTGAATCACATCCCTATTGAGATTAGGCTGTCAACATTATTTTACGGAATGACATTTAGAAACGTCATTTTACTGCAGCTAATAAAAAGTTAGACTTTAGGTACTTAGTGTAATTATAATAAAAAATATTTGTTAAAAAATCTTTCAAAAACTAAAACAACAAAATAAGTATCCTCTATAATAATATTTAGTCTCTTGTTATCTTAATGACACCTATTAGTTACAACTTCTTTTACAATCTAATTCCTTTAAGAACTGAATTGATCTTTGTGCCGTTTTAAGAAATTCTTACCCACCAATCACCAGGAACTTTGTTATTGAATATCTAAGCCTTGTTATTTTTAGATAAGATAGTCAAAATTGCTAGTTTCAAGTCCAACTGTGATAATGGTCACCCGCCGCTATAAGTAAATTGTCAATTTTTCTTCTTAATAATTAATTAAAGTATATTTTTATAACTAGGTACACGCCCCCAAATGTCTTGTATTACGTTGTTTAATACGACTCTTGGAAGGTATCTAGAATAAAACTGAAATAGGCAATGAAGCAAATTTGTTACTTCTGTACTTGTCTCATACTAAAATATTTCATAAAGATTATAAAAAAATGTTTAGATGTACCTGTGCTATTTGACAATCCTAGTCATAGGTAAAATTGCCCCAGTGCTAAGTGAGGTAACTTTACCAAACCTCAAACAACATTACCTTTTCCAAATACTCAAAATATAGATCATTTATAGCACTGCATCATTACGATGCATCTTAGTAACAATATATTGCATAATATTTTATATAAGACATTTACCTGCACTTTGATTTTTTGTAAGAAAAGCCAATCTCTATGTGGCGATGCTGAGAATATAATTGATTATATGGAATGGAAAAAGCTGCTATTTTGACAACTAACAGTTATTTGCCTGAAACACTTTTTGGCGTTCCACAATTTATTACAAAATCTATCAATATTTCTAAAATTACGTTAACTACCATAGCCAAAAAAATATTGAATAAAAGCTAGTAGAGGGTATGCTTAGGTAAAGATGCTCACGAAAAGTAAAGATGCCACAATTGACGGTACTATGTTTGCCACACGATTTGGTGTAGGGCTTTATCTTGAGTTTCCCTTCTTTTGTATAAATATTAATATCAGGTTGACCGAGCTTCGCTCGGAATATTTTTGTAGAATTTATTTAGATATATATTAATAAAAATAAAAATTATATAAAAAAAATACAAAAAGAGAATAATAATAACACCGAGATTCAAACCGACGCTGTTTGGATGCTACAAAACTCAAAATTAAAACCGGCCGTCTCCCAACTGAGCTGCCGCAACTCTTGACATTTATAACGAAATTTGAATTCATATTCTTTTAAAATTTAATGTCATTTATTGTTATGCTAAAAACACAGACAAAAGAACATTTTCTATAAATAAAACCTAGCTAGATCGATTTTTTGGACTCGAATCCTCTAGTATGCCAAGTTTCAACAAAATCATTGGAGCCGTTTCCGAGGTCCTGAATATATATATATATATACAAGAATTGCGCGTTTAAAGATATAAAATATACATATTACATCGGCTTTAGTCATCTTTTAAATCTATGTCACTCCCTGATATTATAGCTTTCCATTGGTGAAAGAATTTTTGAAATCGGTTCGGTGGTTTAAGCGTGAAAGCGTAACAAACAAACTTACTTTCGCGTTTATAATATTAGTAAGGATGTTAATATTTAACCCGTGGTCGTGAACGATCATGCATACGATTGCTTTATAGTGTTTTTCAATAAATAAAAAAAATTAATGGCACTACTAGTTTGTGGTAGGGCTGTTGATATTTTTAAGAATATCGTTTTTCGATATTTCTAAATATATCAATATCGGGGTTTGATATATCGAAAAAAAATATCGATATATCGATATTTTTGCGCATGACCACTCTTTTTATGAGCTTTTTTTTTAGAGAATTCTAGATGTAGATGTTAACTTATCGTCAATTTTATGCCACCATTTTACAGCAGATCAAATTTACGGTGATTTTGCAGAATGCATATTTTACAAAAAAAAAAAGATAAAACACTTAATTTATCCAAATAAATATCGACGTTCGATACTTATTTTTAATATCGAACTATCGATATATCGTCTAAAAAATATCGTTGATAATTATCAATATTTTTAAATAATAGTATCGATATATTATCAACAGTCCTAGTTTGTGGATTAGTCATATAACAATTAAATTGTAAGCAGTATCGAAGGGCATATAGTGATTCTTTCCGGCAATCGAGATATTAATATTATAAGTAGTTTTCATCTGGAGTTAGAATGTATCCATGAAAGTAAACTTAATTGACAACTTAATTTTCTAAGTTTTTGCTGCTTTATACTATCTAACGACCTTGTAGGTTGTTAGACTACATGTTAGAACGCTACTGTTCATTTGCGTAGGTTTGGCTATATTCCCTGGAGCCTTGCTGAATTAGGGGACAGGCTTCCTTAATCTCCAGCAGCTCCACTCGGGGTACAACTACAAGGAACATTTACAGTGCAATCTTGGCGTGTCACTGTTAAGTTTTGTGAACAGTTGTGATTGGATGATATTTAAATAAAATTTTAAAACGGCACGTCATGTGTATCACGTTTGTTATATATAAACACTCAATAGTTCATTGTTGTAGTTCTATACTATTATCATAACTGTAAAGGTATATCATACTAGATAATTGTTATTGGAGGCCAGCGAGCTTGTTCTAACTGTTCCGAATTTGCGTATAAAGTATAATTTTGCACAAAGGGTCCCCGACAACATTAACATCACTGAATTGTCAGCGAATTGTGTGTGTGTGTGTGTGTGTGTTGTGAAAATGATTTCTTTACTTGCCCTACTCTGACTCAATAATGAAATACGGCTAATTTCAACTAATAACAATCGCATATTGAGCGATAAACCCAAAAAGTTAAGCAAGTTCTCGTTATAATATTTTATTCGCATTACTGTAAACGTTCGTATGCGTTGATATGTTTTCATTTTCTTGTGTTTCGCAACTATTGTATGTCAAGGACCTGTGAAAGGTCATTTACTAAAACGGTAATCTTTATTTTATCTGTGAACAAATACAGTATATATATATATATATATATTAGGTTTACGCTAATATAACATCATTTGTTTGGAAAAACCAAAGTCTTTCTTTTGGTGCACAGTAGATCGAAGTCGCGGTCATTTATCAATCAATGTAAAGAGTATTGCTAAACAAGGAAGCTTCAAAATAGCATTGTTGTTTAGTGAAAAGTTGTGGTGAGCAATGGCCGGTTATTGCGTACATCACTGACGAGCATCAATTGTTGCAAGAACTGGTGTGGTTATTATTCTGGTGACAATTGTAGTTGCGAACACCGAGCGGGGTGGGGGCGATAGGCGTTGTTCTTGACACAGTAAAACTAGAAGTGCAGTAGGTAGGTGCAGTTGCGTCCCACGCTGAGCTTTTTGCAAGCTACTAACACGACTGTTCACAACCGGTCTGAGCTTTAACGTTCAGCATTCTTGTTGCTCTATAACTTAGTAGGCAAAGCTCTTTGCAAAACCAACACTATTGTTAAATACATTCAAATAGATAGTATAGTTAAATATTAGAAATACATATATTAATTTTTAAACGATATTTATTTACATACTAGCTTTTGTCCGCGGCTGCGCCCGCGTAAAAATTTACTTGCATATTGAACTATTATCGTAAAGAATATTATTGACATAAAAAGTATTATATTTCTTAATTTAAGAAATACTCTACGTGTCTATTTTCATCCAAATCTGCTCAACAGTTTACGCGTGATTGAGTAACAAACATCCAAATATTTTCAACAAACAAACAAACTTTCACATTTGAGTATTACTTCCGGCCTTGTATTTATTTACACATTGTTCTGTGTGGTGACGGAGTAAGTATACAAATCACCGCTCCCTATCTTGCTCGTGGATGTCGTAAAAGACGACGACGACGATATCCTTTAGGATATAATACGCATATAACATCTATGCAAGGGAAGGACAACTCGAAATAAAACCCTATACCAACCTGTCTGACCAGCATGGCACAGTGAGGTCAATTTCCCTCCTATTGTTGAGGAGGCTCGAGTCCAACAGTGGGACATATATGAGCTGAAATGATGATGAATGGTTTACATATTAAACATACCTACCATGTTTCTTTTATTTTACTTTATGGTGGCAGTTACCATCACTTATATTGCTCTTGGGTGTCGTTAAAAACAACTAAGAGCTTATCGTCGACCTGGACCACGTCCATCTAATGTCGTATGGTCAGCAGTGACATATCTAAGGAGGGTTGACGGGCAGGCGGTCGGTCATATAAAACAATTGCCAAAATTTGCAATATGTATGATGTAAAAATACATATTGCGTCGGCAAGAAGTACTTAATTAGGACAAGAGCAGGATGATAATTACGTAATTTAGACTCTGTACTATATCTATTTTGAAAGGAGGCAGACGAGGCAGCTGAACTGGTAGTAGTTATGGATTTTTATAGATTTTAACATTTCAAAAGTTCATAGTTTAAAAGTTCGGATGACATGAGGAATGAAAGAAATAGACATTTACCTTAGATGATGATTCAAGGCTATTGGAAAGCAACTGTGTACAATAGGATTAGTAAATTAATAAAAAATGCATTCTTTTTTAGACGTTTAGTCATAAATAATAGTTTAATTGCATGTTAGTAAAGATGCAATTCATAATATATTTGATTTCACCGCAATCGCTGCTCGGTAAGCGGTTTTATCTCGTGATCTGTGTAGATAGATCTCCGCCGAGAAATGCTTTCCATGTCGCGAGGCGGAACGTTACGCTGCCTCGATAATACTCGATACAAATACATCGTATCACAGCAACCAATATAATCCGATCTATGCCACTCACTTTTTAGGGTCCCGTGTCGAGGTGCCAATAAAATGCTATTACTGAACTATACTAATATATAACTATATAATATATATATACTAACTATACTGATATCATCGTACTGTCGTACCGTAGATAAGCAGAATTTTCACATCATCCTCGTCGCAGCTCCCCAGTGCTGAATCGAGCCTTTTCCACTGTGGAAGAAAAAATTTGCTACTACATACCACTCGCGTCAGACATGCTAGTACAATAGCACGTTGAGCGCCATTGAGCCTTTTTAAGAGGCTTATATTTAGAGACCACGTTTCAGAGCCACATGTTATTGTGGGTAACACTCCGGTTATTAGAAAACCTGAATATGTTTCCAGATATGCCGAATATTTTCTAATTTTCTCGTTAACATCATATACTTTAATCTTTTTTTACGACACTCACGGGCAAGACGAGGGTGGTAAATTCGAGTGTGTGTTTTACTTGTCCGTGTGATGACAGTGTTGGAATACAATTCACTACCTTCATCCATCTTGCCCATGGGTGTCGTAAAAGATTATTAAGATATATAATATAAGGTAAATCTAGGCGAGAGAAGGAAATCAAAAGGAGGAGAGAAGGAAAAAATACCCCATGCCAACACGTCTAACCAGCGCGGTATAGTAAGTCAATATCCCTCTTATTGTGGAGGAGGCTCAAGCTCAGCAGTGCGACTTATATGGGCTGAGGAGATGATGATGATGTGTTGCTTCACTATCGTTATAATAAAAATAAATTTAAGTTAAAGGGATGGTTATACAAGATTTTAATTATGCCAATACATACAAATGTTTATACACGTAACTTATTTTTACTATAATTAAACATAACAACAAAGAAAATTTCTTGCTAACAATTCCGACTCGTTCTTGGCCGGTTGTGTACATTTATTAGCTCTTATACTACTTATCTTCCTTATATTTTATTATTACACGCTTATAATTCAGAACATAATGAATTTCACGCTCTAACTCGAACATCACGAACATCCTAATAATCATTCTCTTAATCAGTGTGAAAAATTAATTTTATATATCATTACTTCCTCGGTGCACCTGGCAGGCTGTCACATTATTTTACATTTAAAGACAAGGTAATATTCATTAAAATATGTTTCCTTTCTGACACATGGATTATGATGGCGAGGACGCACTCAAATCTCATCATATCCTGCTAAATTAACAATAGCTCACTGAGTCGCATCGGCCTCGCATAGTCGTAGTTTTGCGAGGACAGGGTCTTCTTTGACACGATACCGCTCGATTGTAATAGAAACCATTTTATAACAGGACTGTAGATAATGCTTTTTTTAATTTACGAAACTTAATTAGTAGTTTTTTTTTATATCCCCTATTTCACTGCAATCTGTCGCCCTTGGGACATTTAACAGTGGGTATGTTGGTTAATGACTGTCATGCTCCGTATGCTACCTGTGGCGCATCCTGTATTATTTTATTGCTCAAGTATGTCCTGGGTAGTTAAAATAATAGGTAACTATGTCGATATTTGTGATAATTATGATATTATCTTCTTGATATATAAATTTCTTGTGTACGTGTGTATGTCACTGAACTCCTTCCAAATGGCTGGACGGATGTTGATGAAATTTTTTGTGTGTCCAAGGGGATTCGACGATGGTTTAGATTCAAAATTGGCCCCGGTAGGTGGCGCTGCTGTGTTATTTGAACAGAACAACGTCAACTTTGGGTCAGCTAGTTAAATATAATAATGTAAAACTCAATATCATGGCGCAATTGATTTGATTTTATTTTTACGCTCCCTGTGTTTAGACATTTTGCAACAATCATACATTGTCGCCCGTTAGGTAACCCGTAAACTGTATAGTTTTGGATAGATAGTGAAAAATAAAAGGCATATAATCCTTAAAATCCAAATTTCGTGCCAAATTGGATTTTTATCGTCATTATCACCTTACTCTTATCGTAATTACTTGGGGTCGTCTCAATGCTTTACTTTTCTTTCATAGTACATATTGGAAAAGTTATTGGCAATAGTTTTGTAACTGGCCGACTGCCTGACATCTCAATCCTCTTTGGGAATGTGTTGTTGACCAGATGGCACCAAGTGGAGCTGGCCCTGGTCTATGTAAAGCTCTTAGTCTTTTACGACCTACGAACAATGTAAGAGTTGGTAGTATTTGGTGCTGCTACCACAAATATGATTTTATTTTAAATCCTATTTACTTATATAAATACATCTTAGTAATTCTTCTCGTTGCGTTTTTTTAGACAAGCTTTTAAGTTCCATAAATACAAGAATTACGTATCTCTTAAGCGATATATCTAATCTAAGAAGCACAACGTGTAAAATACTAATTTGAGCAAAAATCTTCCTATTTACTGTTTTTTCATTAACAGTTAAGACCGAAAAAGGCATTCCTGGATGTTGTAGGTCTGAACTATTAATGGATGGAATATTTTGTATTGAAGTCGCACTGTTACTATTAATCAAACGGGTGTAAGCTAGTTTTAACCAAATAAAAGGCATTAAAAGTATATTCTGAACTGTAGATTTTTTGCTATTTGAAGAATATAAAAAATAGTTTTCACAAAATCTATTTCATCAATGAAATTCAATTTAAACAATAAAGATAGGGTTTAGAATTATTAATTCTAGGTCTAACACCTAGAATTAATAATTCTAAACCCTATCCTAACCCTAGTATATCGTATATTTATATATTTGGAACCAAATCTAGGCAGTAAGTGCGAATTTCGGTAACACCATTTGACACTTTACAGCTTAAGAAAAAGGGAGTGACGAAATTACAAAAGCAGCAAAAGATCTATTGTCTCGATAGATAAACGGTTTTGTATATTTTTAATTACACCGTAATATAAGTGTTGTTTTTAAATCGATGGGGGTTAACTACATTGCTGAATCTGGTAAATTAATTTGCCCTGGAGTAGAAGAATTGTATACCTCTAGGTTTAGCGAATCTGGAAACCTAAGAGAGAATCTTGCTAAGCTAATGTTTGATAAAAAAAACCTCTAGTATCCTCCCATCCCATATTGTATTGGCAATAAACAGGGGTATGTGTCGAGTGTGACTGACAAGAAAAATAATTACAATTGATCAATTACTTCAGAATATGGAACGTACCGTTTTGGGGCAGTGAATCTAATAAAATTATACTATCCATCTATCACCCTATCAACCTCCTTTACTAGATACAGCTTTCCCAAGAAAATGTAGGAAAAGGTATTAATCGCAACTAATTTTGGAATTAGGTGTCCTGTTGCCTTTTCAGACCACTGTGACATTCACAGTACATATTTTATTATTTTTGCACTTAATATTATTCAGAAAAAAGAGCAAAGCAGATGCCGTTTTAAATTCATTTCGTAACAATAAGAATGTTTAAGTATTAAGACAACATTTTTTAACTGTTACAACAAAACTGTAATAATTTGTAAACTGTTAGTACCAAGTGTTTAATATTAATTCATCTTAAAGTGTAATAAATATATAATAATTATTTTATTACAATTTATTATAATCGATCAATTAGGCCAAATAACCAACAACTTGATGACTAAAGGATTCGCGTATAAGTCATATCTTAGTTGGATAAGTGTGCCGTTTAATCGCAACCTCGCTTATTAATTTACTTCTCATAACATTGAATTAAAGTTATTTTATTTAAAATGTTTTAATTGTGCTGTTATAATAAGTTGAATCACTGACAAACAACGGTTGTTTATAAAATTAGGATCTGAAATTACAAATGCATCATCAATATATGAATGTAGTTAATGCAGAACACGTGTTTTGCTATGACGAATTATTTTTAAGCATATTGGTTGACATATTTGCTTGTCGATCAATCGCAAGCTTTTTTGTTTCGTTAATTGAAAGCAAAGATAAGAGGTTTATACCTGTGAATCTTTAGTAATTAAAACGAGATATTATTGAGAACTGCCGTATTATTAGACGACTCGCATCCATCATCGGGGCGTTGTTTGACAGGATCGGATTTAATAATTATAATAGCTTTTAATGTAGAGAAAGAATTGGCAAGTTTCACTTCGGTATTCGGTCATTCTGTTTTTCCAGTCACAAAAGTGCCTAGATAGCAGTTTATTGCCTTATGTGTCATTAATTGCCAGTTTACGTTAACTTTTTCTATAGGTATTGTGTATATTACGAGCTAACAGACGTTGTTCTGTTAGTCTAAAAAAATAGTATAAGGAGTTCTTGAAATCGATCGCAAGACCTCCTATCAGCTCCAATTATTAATCTAAACCATTCCTACATCCACCGGAACAGCCACAAATCCAAAACAGCCAAAATCATGAAAAGCAATCTAGCCGTTTAGAAGGAGCTCAATTACAAATACACGAATAGAAGATTTATATATATAAAGATACTAGCAACCCGCCCTCGCTTCGATTCTGTTTCAATCGACTTACCCGCGTAGTTCCCGTTCCCATGGGAATACCGTGATAAAATGTAGCCTATGTTACTCCCTGATATTATTATAGCTTTCCATTGGTGAAAGAATTTTTGTGGTTTAAGCATGAAAGCGTAATAAACAAACTTACTTTCGCCTTTATAATATTAGTAAGGATATTTACATTTCACTTTGCCAATACAATCTTAGAGCTACAGTTATTGTTATCAAGATATGCTAATTTGAAAGTAAGATTCTTATGATTTATCACTTCACTAAAATGTTTCATTCACTGAATATAATTGATTTGATCTGAACATTCTTCTCTAATATTAAATTATATGTCAGTATCTTGCCAAATGGCTTGTTGATTACATTTTCTTTTGCTACGATATGAACTATTTTTATATTTATTGCTCAAGAGCAAAATATATATGTTGGTAAAAATATTAATTACATAACTTGCGCACGAAATTCATCGGAATCATAAACTTAAGTTTAAAACAATGTTAAGACAGCGATCGTCCAGTTTAATGTCGTAGAATACTATAAATCACTCATCGGGCCCTACTTGGTGAGTCTGTAAATCAATTCTAGTGATATCTGCGAGTTGTATTCACTCGAGACCATGTTTGCAATAACAAACGTTATATGATCCACATACATTTATATTAAGTATATTATAAAGTGGACCGTGGATGCAAGACCCCGTTACATAAATGATCTCTTTACTCCCTGTAAAAGAATCTTATTTGAATTTGTGTATAAACTTGTTGCATTATTATGTTTGGACTAACAATAGTGCCATTGTCATTTCGCCGGAAAACAGGATGGTTTATAAACTTACTTTCAATCGGTTTCAAGAAAATTGCGCATACGTGGTCACCGACCGTTTCAGGTTAATGTTAATTATGGTGCTTTAGTTACTATATATGTATGTTGTCATCAGAATTATTACTTAGGTTATTACTTAATGGTCAGACATATATATTGCAACGAATATTATGAATTTCAATTATAATTATTAAATATACCGGTTGCGTGTTCTCTAAGGTGGCTAAAGATTTCTTAGAATTTCGACTAAGACAATTGTTGGTGGTTAGTATTGAATTTGGACCCGCAAACTATTTGCCTCTGATAGACAAGAAATTTAATCATGTTAAAAATATTGATTTCGAATATTGTGTATACGAAACAAAAGTTACTTAACTTAAATGCATAAAATAAATAGTGATATGATATATGCTTGCGAAGGAGCCGTTAGTTGTGTTTAGGTTCGGACAGGAGCACGACCAGCCGGTACGGGATCGATAAGAGAACCGGTCTCCGCAGTACATTGACTCCCGAGGGCCACTGTCTGTGCCTATGAACGCGAATTATGTACCTCTCGCCATTGCGCCACACTCCCCACCTTTATCCCTAAACAGGTTAGCCAAACATTATTCTCTGGTTTAGATCACAGAATCTACACTCGATGACCGGGCTTATATTATTATATTTCTCAAAAACAATAAAGCCTTTATTATATCCTCTTTGTTATAACAGAATTGTAATATTTTTCTCGGTAAATTGGAGTTTCCTTGACAAAACCCATGAATTGTACTACGTATTATATGTATTGTAATTGCAGTTTAACTACGTTAAGTTTCACTCTGTAAATGACAGGTTTAACGGGTGTCTTGTTGTTTTTTAATACGTGTGTCATGTGTAATTGCTAGCAGGTGCGCTTGTGCAGCTTGGATTGAGACAATTATAGGGAAATTATATTTCTCATCCATCCGGAGCTGTATGAAGCTTACGTTAAAGAAATGCAAGAATTTTCTTACTGTAAAGGCTGACAAGCTAATCCACATTTTCAAATTTGCCTTCTTCGTTAAAAGTGTTATTCGGTATTCAATAGTGCTATTTAATTTTTTTATCGGGTACATTTATATCCTATTATATCTGTCAAGCTAGTGCTGCAATCTGTGCTGTGTGGTAGCGGCTTCGAATACTACCAATCTTTGCTTTGCTCGTGGGTGTCGTAAAAGACGACTAAGAGCCCTAGATTGACCCGGACCAACTCCATCTGGTGCCATTTGGGTCAACGATTACATTCCCAAGGAGGGTTGACGTCAGGCAGGCGGCCGGTCATAAAAGTCATTGCCGAAACTTTTTGCAATGTGTCAAAACAGATGACATATTGCGTCGACCCCTAGTAATTGGGATAAGAGCAAGATGATGATGATATCTGTCAAGCTAGAATCATTTGTTCATCTGCATAAAATATCAAAAGCCGTTCACCCTTTTAATGGAAATTAATAACGTAAACATGTAATTCTCCAATCCTACCAGTAGTTCTTGAGAGATAGGTTCTTTCAAAGTCCTTGAGAACAAAAATTATACTTTGTGCGATCATTGAAGGCCTTTGCTATTATTATCTGTATAAACGATGTCATTGCTGCGTTTATATAAAGAGCGTTTTACGTACAATCTATCCAAATGAATGCCGGATTCGGAGATATTGTGATTTTGGGCACACGCTTGTTTGCATCAAAAATTAAAATGTGTCACCATACACAGGCTGTCAGGATAGGATGGTGACACATTTTATTTCTTGGATACGTCACCATATTCCATTCTTTAATATTTCATTTTGATTTTGAACCGTACCTTTATAATATTCAAGAGTTAACATTTCATAGGTAGTGGTGATTAGTGGGAATTACCTGTAAAATATAAAAAAAATCATTGTTTTTAAGTTTTTCTTAATAAATGCAGTTCACACTGCCTACTATGGTGATTACTAATTATCGAGAAAGTAAACAGGATATAAGTAATGAACGTAATGTTGATAATAATTATGATGTATGTTTACATTAGTGCATATTGAACAAGTGGGCAGTGCAAACAAGGAGCAATTGTTACAAACAACTCAATTCGATAAAACTGTCTAGCATCATCCCGATGGAAGTGGTGGTGCGCGGGGAACGGCTACGGGCATCGAACCCGCGTGGGTCGGGGGTCAGCGGCGCGACACGTAATCACCAGTGCATCGCTGCGCTTGCGCCTGCGCAGCGCACCCCTCTACACTTCACCGAACACATGTTACAAATATTACAATATACGCAATGACATACATACCGCCGTACGTTTGGTAATAAAGAGAATAGGTAGAGTATAAAAAGTGTTTCTTGCATAAGTTGTTTTCACTATCATTACGGTTAAAAAGGCATCCACATTGACACTATTATAACTAACGGACATAATTTGAATTTGAAATTCAAATTCAAATTATTTATTATGCATAAACCCCGAGAGGGCACTTACATATTGTCAGGTTTACAATTTCCAAAAAAAATATACCACCACCGAATCGGAACGCGACCGCTACTGAGAAGATCCGGCAAGAAACTCAGCGGGCTTGTCTATTATTTTTAATTTTTTTTTTCTTCTTACTAGATATACAATTGTGTACGTGTTTTGTAAGAACTAGCTCCAGTGTGATGCCCTTCGAACCGTAAGACACTTAATACAATTCAAACGATTATGGCTGAATCAGATCCCACAAGCGGCACCCGATCACGAGTTAACTACTAGAGCACCCATCACTCCCCTCAACCACTATGGAGGGAAGGGAGAGACCCGCTCCACGCAGCTACCGCAAGTAGATCCTTCTGTGAGCATGACCAACACCACAATATGTTATAAACGGTGAAAATACAAAATTTCGTTTGGCAAAACACGCTACACTTTACAATAAAAGTTAAAAGTACATTTACAAACAGGATATTTAAAATAACAAGGAAATTGCTGAATGAGGAGCTGCTCACAACCAATCTGTATTATCATCTACATAATCCGAGATTTTATAATAAGCTTTTTTACAAAGTCCATTCTTGATAGCTTTATTAAACTTTTTCATAGGCAGGTCTCGGATATCTTTAGGTAATCTATTGTAAAAGCGTATACATTGCCATTGCCCCATGAATGATTTGCTAACTTTTTGGAGGCGAGTAGTGTGTACAACATTACATTACAACTACTCATCTAGTATACCTTCGCAGTTCATTGCCGGACGTATGCCTTCCCCAGAGATTGCTACGTGACAAGGTTCTATGCCACATGCATCCAACAGCTTCTTGTAACTTCGATCAAGTTAATAGTGTTAACAGTCGACCTGATGAGAAGTTGTCCGATACTCGGCATCCGTTATGATCGCTACTCGAGAATATTTCTTTTCTAATCGTTATCGGTATGTCAAAAGATATGGATATATAAAACAAGTAATATGCATATCGCTACAATTAAGTAATGGGCAATTGTTCTCTTGTTTTTTTTTTTTTTTTTTTTTTTTTGTGTGTGTACAGCTGTTGGCCGCAGATGGCCTTGACAGCTTGACGCGGACTATGGGTGAGCGCTGAGGGCTCTCAACCCGGAGAAAAGTATGCTAAGCGACATCGCCCAAGGGCTCCCCCTGTGGGGAACGGACCTCGGCTTGGGGCGTCGCTGGAGGCAAAGTGGGCGTGCCCACGTTTTTAGTAGTGACTTTTGCGCGGCGCGGTTTCGCACCTCGACGGCGAGGGCGGAACCGCGGATATTTATTTGTTAAGGCCTCGCGGGCCGTGTAGGCTCTTTGTTGAGCGAGTGTGATGTTGTCGTCCTCTTCGTCGAGGACGTCGGATGGAGTTCTCTTGTTTAAAACGGGTATCAGTAATATCTCATTTTTCAAATCTTCATTTTTACATAATTCTATTGTTTTAATAAGTATTTTTTAGTTGCCTACCCAACCTGATAACAAGATTATTATTGACATATTTATTTGGATTTCTGTTGATATTTAGCTAAGTGTTGGAATTTTAATTACCATTTATTTTGATATTAGTAGACTCTATGTTTAATTCTTGAAATATGTACTTTGTTGACTTTCACTATTTCGATTTCATCTTTCTAATTTAAAAGTCTACTCGACACCCTGCAAACGATAATTAACAATTTACCGTTTAGGACATTAAAATATGTCAGTATTTATTATCTCGTCACTTAAACACTTACAATATGTTGTATAGACGCGATTGTAAGTATGTATTTGTACATATGTAGATAGGATTAAATGCTTTTTGGCAAGACGGCAAATCTCAATTGGCCCACTCATATTTTATACACATTTCTATTATTTTATTGTGTTTTATTGAATAATTTTGGGGAAATTTTATATAACGCAATACAAAGAAAGTGCTAAAATGGAATTTAAATAATAGCGCTTTACGTGTTGTGAAAAGTTAAGATTAAAATATAATTTTCAAAAATTAAATGCAAGCCGACGTCAAAGCGAAGCCAAAATTTCTACATAGCACAATGTTTAGTCTCTTTTCAATTTGTAGTATATTATCTATGGTCTGTAGTCTGTACTAACTTGTGACTAGACATGTGTCCACTATAACAGAACGTAACCGAAAACGGTTGACATGCCTCTCACGTATCGTATCGATAATGACATAACCACTAACGGCTATCAGTTATTTAGCTACAAACAACTGACGATGACGACGCGACGCTGTCAACTAACAATATCGGAACAATAATTGGTTTTATGTCGTGATTCTCGATTCGCTATGTTTTGGTAACCGAACGATTACTAATAAGTAGACATCGGATTATATGCACTATCAAAATGCCAAAATATGCATGCAAATATACACGAAAAAAGGGCGAAATATGCATAAAATATGCACAATCAAAAAACATTTGCAATTAGAATTTGCGTTTATTATTAACTCATAATGAAAAATTATTCATATTTATTAGTTATTATTATAATATAATGTTTAATAAACTATAAATTATTATAACGTAAATAAATAAATAACTGAATGATGAATAAATAAATAAACTTTTGAGAGTAAACAATAATATATTTTGCCAGGTTTTCTGCAACAAACTGTTTGTCACTTAATATTAATTCATAGACTAAATGACCTTTCAACGTCAACTGACGTTAACGGACAGAACCTAAAATTTGGCGCCATTTCTGCAGTGACCTCTTCAGGCAGAGTTTGTTTGGTGCCGTTGATAAACGCGTCAATTTTCTTTATGCCATTGACTTTATGCCTTCAAAACCGGGGTTTTTACACAAAACTGCACTAATTTACCACGAACCTTTTGCCATAGTGAACTAGAAAGGGCATTACTCTGTTTAATCATTTTTTCTATTATTTCCAAGGACTGGACAGAAGAAAGTTTTTAGTTCTTAATTGCTCAATTGCATCGGGTATATTGCCGAAATGTGTTGCAATAATAGCATTTTTTTTTATTAAGGACTCCTCAAATGCCAGGCGGAAGTGCCGACGGACGTGTCGACTACATAATACAATCTGCCAAACATGTATATCTCACTATTGAAATAAGCTTTATCAGTGAAAATGTACCAAAATATGCAATAACGCTATAAAAGTAGAATTATATGCATTTGCATATGCATATAATCCGATGTCTACTAATAAGTTTAATTACCATAATAATTATACCATCACACTACTTCTACATGACGTGACTATCCTAACGTGTAAAACAGAGAAGGGGTGTATTTGATTTATGATTGCCCGACGTTTCGGACTAAGGTGTCTCACGTCCAACAAGTAATCGTTATTACAGACATTTACAATTATCTACCCGATACAGAAAATAGTTATAAATTTATTAAATTGTTACCCACATTTTTAGTACAAATTTATTGCCAGTGTAAGAAGAAAATGAATCTAGAATAGATTCATTTTCTTCTAAGTATTTCTCTTCTCTCTTCTATTTATTGCCAGTGTAAGAAGAAAATGAATCTAGAATAGATTCATTTTCTTCTTACACTGGCAATAAATTTGTACTAAAAAATGTGGGTAACAATTTAATAAATTTATAACTATTTTCTGTATCGGGTAGATAATTGTAAATGTCTGTAATAACGATTACTTGTTGGACGTGAGACACCTTAGTCCGCCCGTGACCATGAATGCTGCAAAGTGTTCGAAACGTCGGGCAATCATAAATCAAATACAAACGCGATATAATCCGTAAAAGTAGTTTTAGTTACAATGTGTAGTGCTCGCGTAAACATCAGATACCATTAGAGAAGGGGTGGTTATTTAATAGCGGCTTAATAACACTATATTATATAATTGATCTGTGATCATACAGAATATTGATATAAGCGAAAGTCGCTGTTATTTCTTTTGCCGTAAGTTTTAACTGTCATAAAATTTTGTAAATCTAACTGTAATGCAAAGTGGTTTTGTTTCTCGGTGTTATCGTATGCTACGAAAACTTTTCATTACAGTTTGACTTAAGAGAGGTTATAATAGTTAAACCGTGCATAAATAGAAATAAGGTCGCGATTACTTTTATGCGTATTCATTAGCTTAAAACCCGTTTTGATACCGATATTCGGCAACGGTTACCAAGATCGGTATTGGCATAAAATATCGGTTAGTAGATGTTGCTACGTTGAAGTAGCCGATAACGCCCATATCTACTTGTGACTACTTTGTCGTGTGCGATAATGATATCACGTAGAATAGTAATTATGTGACTAACACGTGTCACTTAATGTTTGTTTGTTTTTATTTAGCTCGTATTTTTGAGGTCTGTCCAGTTATTCGTCATTTCTTTGTCAGGTCGCACCTTTTGTTGAAGTACAAGTTTAGCGAGGACATCGCGCTCGCCAGGGCTTACGCACATGAATGCGAGGTTTACATGTGGCTTTATCTTTTCCGTAGAAATAATTGTTTCACTTAAACTTTTATTTATTAAATATTAACTTAGTATATGTCGTTAAACGCCTAATATCATGGCTGATAAATTTCCACCGGGATCGCCCACACGACTATTATTTTATTTTCACTTTCGTTTTTATGTCACAATGTGGCCTTTTACTGTTTTGATTATCGAATATAATCAATGAAAGTTCAAGTATTTGTCATAATTGTGGACTGGTACATTTGCAAACTGTTTAAGATCATTGTCATTTATCTTATTCATATTGCTAGACATATGCAATGAATTGTATGAGTCAATCGAGAAAGTAAACCAGTAAGCATTGTTCCGAGTGGATGCGCGCTGTACTGAGCGCGTGGGCGCAGTCGGCGCGGCGACGCGAATTAAAGCAGCTCTCTATTCATTACTCATCGTTATTGCTATCGCCATTTCGGCATACGAAAGCGAGTGTAGGCTTTGCTTTAAACCTTAACTAATGTGCTATGAGGCACTCTAATTAATTTTATTTTTAAGATAAAAGGGTGTTTTATAACCATTACCAATCATTACGCACCAGTGCTCCTTCACAAATCGATTCACGCTTCGTGAACGTCTATTTGAGCGTACTGGACCCCTGACTTTCATAGCTACTACATATTTAAATAGCTGCAGAGCATTGGAATACTAAAATAGCTTGACCTTCGCTAACAAGTATTTTAAAAACTAAACATGCCTATAAATGAAGTGGTCTTTGTATGTTAAAATATCAAATAAGGCTCGATGGAAACAATTATCGTCGTTAAACTTGCCTTATTTTATTCCTTAATCTCTGATATATTTTTGTCTACGAATTTTTATTATTCTGTATTATGCTCTTGCGCTAAGATATTTTTAACTTACTTATGTACCACTTTGAAGCACAAGCCTTCTTACTGATGGGACGTAACAATATCTACTCTAATACCACGCTGGCCAGATTAGGTATATGGTATAGGGTTGTATTTTAAAGTTTCTGTGCTTGCCGTCCCTATGACACCAACTGAAAAAAAAGGTGTGTGATTTGGGTACTTTACGTATGGTGGAAGAATAAAAGTACCTGCAGAGCACCCTTTCCTTTTCTTATCGTAAAAATTGATTAAGGGATATAAGTGGGGAAGAGGACAATTTGAAAAAACAATGCCAATTGGTCTATTCAGCGTGATGTAGTCTAATTCCTTCTGGAAGAGGCCTGTTTAAGAGTGGACGTATATTATGAGTTTATCCATGTTTTATTATTGTTTTAGACTGCATTATAAGGGTCCTTTGTATAGTCGCCACAATATGATGGTAGTCGTAATACATATCATCTATACATAATCGATCATTTTCTGTTTTTTTTTAATGATTATGTCACTTACTAACGGGTAAGAAACAAATTCGGAACGATCATTTGTGGATCACACATAGAAATGTCCTAAATGGGCATCGAACGCACTACAGACTACTCCAGCATATGCGTAATCTATGAATGTACACATTGAAGAAATACAAGTGTGTTTACTTTTAATAACATACACAAAAAAGTATAATAATGTGATTGTTAACAGTACAGACGCGTCGCATAGAAAGTATTAGACGCGTGCAAGAACGGTAATTGCGACTGTATTGTTATACAGCTACTGTTTATAATTACAATCACCACTTCTAATGTGATTAAAATTAGCCCGTCCATTGTATTCTGTGGATTTTAATCTAGTTTTACCGGCTTGCCGACGTAGAGATCGTAACTTTTTTTTATCGTAATTTCTTTTAACAATTTTTCTGTGATCATACAGTAATAATTTCTTTTGTACAAATAAATACTTATGTTATAATGACTTGCCGACCATTTGTAATTTTGTTGAGCGCGGTTTCTGATTACTAGAGACCGGATATGTACTAAAAATAAGATTATGTATTATAGTTTTTAATGGTTTATGATTATAATAAAACAATTAGGCTTCCATAATAGTAAGTAGTACTGCCGTAACCAAGAGTTTCATGACTATACATACTAGTGCTTTGCTTACGGTTTCGCGTTGTAGTTTATTTATGTTCATGTAGTTACATAACATGTTCGATATGTCCGCGACTTC
Organism: Lymantria dispar; assembly: GCA_032191425.1. Lineage (NCBI taxonomy): Eukaryota > Metazoa > Arthropoda > Insecta > Lepidoptera > Erebidae > Lymantria > Lymantria dispar. The sequence continues at coordinate 27,924,756 of CM063449.1, read as the reverse complement.
CTCGTGTTAATCTAGCTTTTAGCAATGAAATTTATGACACAAAAATGAGACTTCTATGCAATATTTTGCTTTTGCCGGCATGAATGACTAACGAACACATGTCCATCTAAATTTATTACTTGTAAGATAATTTAATAATTTTAATACTTGTAAGATAACAAGAATGTTGAATTTAAAAAAAAAAATGGAGCTGGATGAGTGAAATTATTTACTACTTTTGAAGTTTATTCATATTGAACTTTTAATTTCTTGCATACACTCTCTCTTGTGTACAATTTATGAAGTACTGCACAATATTTTAAATCACAAATTGTTACTTACCACATTTTTCAGTATTTAATTAATACCATAAACAGTCGTGCTCACTAGTCCATAGGCTCTAGTGAAGTAAGTTTGCCGTAATCAGTATAAAATTGCTTAAGATGTTCGTTTAGTGATAAACTGAATCACAGTTGATAAATAGAAAAATAAACAGTAGGTACGACCCAGTTTCTATTTCCCCAAAAAAGTCGTGTATAAGTCGATTCTCATTTTGTTATAGGTCATGAAAGGCAATTACGATTACTTCAATCGTGCAGTTTGAAGATCAAGGCATTAGGTTGATCATTAACCACATAATATTGCAATGCAAAATTGCGTAATTTTCATAACGCAAGACAACGCCTATACGGAGATTGCCCAGGTGACAACTTAGATATGTTTAAAGCTGGCATATTTATCTACATTTGCAGCAAGTTTAAAATAACATTCATTAACAACATCCATTCTCAAAATATGTTTTCAATTCAAAAAAGTTCTAACAGCTTTCGTAACATAATAATTATTCATCATTCGGAAGAGTGAAGCACGAAAGTCACATAAAAATAATTAGTTGTTTAAGTAATTGTTACTGTAATACCTGGAAATAGTAATTATACGAAAATGAATTATAATCAGTGATCATGTTAACGTAAGTGATTATATAAAATTATATTAAGATTAAAAAATAAACTAACTTATTCTGTCTCGTTTAGACAACAATCTAAATGCAAACCACATTACGTTTCCGCGTACCATAATTACTTATTAACATAGACCCAAAAGAGCCTTTCTCTCTTAAAATTACTAACCGTGACATCTTTTCGCTTTCGCCATTATTGTGTCAATCGCATGCTGAAACAAAATTTGCAATTAGCAGATACTAATTAGTTTCGTTTTGAAATAATGTAGATAGTAGGTGTTACACAGGCATGCTAAATTTTCTACTTTGAAGCTGCATTGATTAATTGCTTATTGAACTATACCTATATAAAAGGCATTTCTGAATTTATTATATTAATATTTATTATAACAATTTTAAATTACGCAATATGGAAATAATAATAATAATATTACAAAAAATACTATTAAATTTTAGGATCAAATCATGTACATCGAACTTTTCTTCAAGTATATCCGAAAAGAACTAATCCTTGTATTATGGGGGAGTTTACTAGCATACGTTCCACGGTCACAAATTATACCACGTCTTACAATTTGTAGATCGTATAAAGTATTGACCTTCGTGGGAATTGAATTAGAAAAAATTAGCACCGCAGTATCTTAGCCACTACGCCATCAGTACAATCACGATAGAGACGGATAAAAGTCGGCTGATTATAGCCCAGATTTGATTCCGAGTGTATACTTATTAGAGTACCTAAATTTGATTAGCTACAGTGACGCGAAAATTATGTCTGGATAAAACATGCCATAGGACAGAATGACAGAAATGTTGGTTGGTTGACAAGATTTCGATAGCTTTAAGCATATCGTAAGAACAAAAGTTAAAGGAATTGCCTGAAATTCTATCTTAAGGGGGTCAATAATTTGAGGATAGAATTGAATATAACCCATTCGTATTGTTTCCTTCTAGCATTTAAAGAATATTGGATGGCATTCTCGTTTTTATCCCACATAGAATTATATTCCTTTGGGATATCTCTGGGAAATATCGTAGAAAATTCTCTCTTCTAATATAAATTCACACTTTGCCATTCACATGTCACGTTTTACCTGGGAGTTGATATATTATAATATGATATACAGTTAAATCGTACATTTTTCGTTATATTAACAGTAAAACATAAACATTAGATTACTAAAAAAATTATGACGTAGGAAAATATATGTATTATTACCACAAACAACGTAGAGTGCTCAAATAGTAAAAATATAAAACTAGCCCAGCTCTGCTTGCAATTGGCTACCAGTGGGCGTTTAGTGAAAGCTTACTGGATGTGAACATGTTTATATTTTTATTAATTATGAGCATTAGTTGATAAACTCTCCATTTCGTAGAAGAGCAATAAATCTCCACAAATGGCTATCGCAACCGATAATAAATTAAATAAGCACTAGGCGTCTCTCGATACTTTGTGGAATATTTGTTTTTACATTTATGTACTTGTTTTCTATGTCAACTTGTTATACTTTTTTAGTTCTTAATTACAAATTAAATTCCCTTAGAAATAGCTTCTATGACAAATATCCCTTATTTACTCATGTTTTTTTTGATAAATAATTATTTTTGACTGTTTTCGCTAAGAATCGTAATAGGGCAGAGAATCCTACATTGATCTGATCTTCTTCTTGATGATGTATGAATTTATTTTGTTACCTAGGTCAACAGGATACTCGATCAGCAAGATTCAACCCATAGCTGAATTACTTATTGAACGTACAGTTGTTTTTCATTTCTTTTGTCATTATTATTATTAATTTTATTTTACTAAAGGGAGGATGTTGTATTAAGTTTCTATGTCATTTAAAGTAAATACTTCTTGGTTCATTTCTTTGTTTGACAATTACTCCATAGCTCCTTGAAATCGCATCCCACACATGCGTGCCAAGAGCCAAAGCAGGCAACTCCTTACTTTTGTGCGTTCTATCATAGTTTTGTTTAACTCTTTCTTTATTAACCCTCTTGTGATCACTAATTGTCTTTATATTTATATATTTTGGTATTAGTAAATCTGTCTAGTTCTAATTTCTAATATATTTTTTCCTCATACTAATCTAGCTTCCAATAATAATAACCAAGAAGTATTTACTTTAAATGACATAGAAACTTAATACAACAGCAATTATGTTATTTATGTAGGGCCCTAAGTAATTGATATCTATATTATTCACGTTGGTTTTTGTACATTTAAAAACCCGCTATATTTATCTCATATGCTAAATATTTATAGGTTTAATTTAATTATCGACCTCTTTTACAGAAACAACTTCCACGCAGGTGTTTCTTTTTTTTTATTGCCAACGGTGGCAAACGAGCAAGCAGCGCACCTGATGGTAAGTAATACTGCCGCACATGGACCTTTGCAATACCAGGGGCACAGCCAGGCCATTGTTGCCTACCGTGAAGATAATACTCTTCTTAAACCTCGTTTAAAGAAGGACATGTCATAGCGCTCGGGAAACATAGCAGCGGGTAGTTCATTCCAGAGCTTGCACGTACGTGGGAGAAATGATCGCTGGAAACGTACAGTTGAAGACCATAACGTTTCCAGGTGAAATAGATGAACCCTGCTACGATGTCTAGTGGTACGATGGTAGAATGGTGACGGTGGTACCAAGTCAAACAGTTCTTCGGAGCACTCTCCGTGAAGGAGTCTGTAGAGTACACAGCGTGACCCAGTCTCCCCGCTGCTCCAGCGACTCCAATCTATCCGTAAGATGTGCAATCTACAAAGTGGTTGTTTTAAATCTGGGTGTAATTTGTGTGGCCAGACCGCGTTCGCAATGCCCCCGGAAGACAGCAGGGTGGCCAGTACCCATAACCCGCCTTGCGATCTATCCATTGTGTCCCATAGGCGGACCACTGCCACTGTGGTAATTTCTTTTGAAGGCCCACCCGGCGACTAAGCTTTTGGATAATCACTGCATTAAGAATATTTACAAGACATTAATTTATTCCTCATTGTAGCATTAAATATTTTAAACGAATGGCTGGCTAATGTATGTTAATTAGCCAATTGCAGATATTTTCAAATGTTAACGGTCCTTCTAATTTATTTTGTAGTGTTACCTACATTTAGAGAGTCCGATAACATATCTCCATTGTATTCATATGAGCTCCAATCGAACGTACCACATAAAAAATGTGTACTTCATGGAACTCGTACGTAATGTTTTATTGTTTAGCTAGAGTGCGTAGGACGCAACTAATATCGTACTATATGGGTCAAATAGACAATTAGGTATATGTATAATTAATTTATAGCCATGATATCGTTAACTCTTGTCTGACTGGTATGGGTCACAAGCCTATGATTGTTAATAGTGTTGTCTCGAGTTTAAATTTTTGAGGAACTTCTCAGTAAATTCTCTATAAGTAACCTCGAAGTTTCTAAACTGTACCTAAACGACGTTGCAATCTCATCCCATAAAGACTAAAAATATAAATTACGAAACACAATGTAGATATGTTAAACCTCTTCGCCCCCTATTAAGGTGTGAGACTATATAAATAATAATGTTATCGTTTCAATTTTAAGCAAACACATGTGACCCAAAATACATATGTTTTCATGAAGAAAAGACTGGCGTAATGAGTCCACAAGATGTATTTGAATGTAATGCGATGTGGGGTATTAGAGCAAGTGCAAACCTAGACCGGTAACTGTTAGTTTTAAGTTCTGACTCAGAATCGACAAATGATCACGTTAACCCAAATTGTCGGGAGCACTTATTGTCTTCAATAGCTTTATTGATTGTGATTGAAATTTATTTTTTGTTACGCCGTAAGCACGGGTCATTTAACGCAATTGGTTTTAGATATACGTGACTTATCAACTGTCTGATTTTACAAGTCAAATTACGGTAAACAAGCAGCAGTCATTCGAAGCAAAGTCGATGCGAGAGTGTTATGTGCCTTGGCATTGACCATCGCATGCAAAGAACATAGTTGAGTAAGAAAAATATAGACGTTTGTCTTTGAATATATGGAATTGTAGAGCGTGCGAATATTTGCATCGTATACAGCTTTATTGATAATTTATTCAGCACAATGTGGTTATACGTGGTTTGTTTATCCGTTATTCTACTGTATAAAGATAACCGTGACAGCTTGTGATCGATTATGCTAATGTTATTATTTATTTCCTTTTTCGTAGGAAATAAAAAACGAAACGTAAGCAACCCTGTCGATGCACTCATCACTGTGTTTATACATACATACGGATTACGTTCGGTTGCGGGTCACGATTACGGAAGTTCAATGAATATTTGAATCATTTTCATCAAGGACGGACTGAATGCCGTCAGGACGGCATGTGAACGTACTTATTAAGTGCCAGATAAGATTCCTCGTTAACCACGATGTACATAATGACAGGGGACCTTGTCGTACATCGATATCGGCTATCCTAAAGGGAAGACAAGTAAGTAAACAAGGTTTCCATTTATGGATTGGCAATGCATCGGCCGCCCACGTTTTGTTCAGATATTGACGGAGGCGTCGCACTAAAACATTGCAAATGATTATTTGGTAATTCGATCGTTCACGGAAGTATTTAACAACCAGTCGGTTTTTAATATGAATCTGTTTATTCTCAAGTTATAACTTATGTGGGAATATAATAATGTAGTGCCAATCAATGCGGTTAAAACTGATTTGCATCACATAAATGAGCGTTTTAGCTGGTGCTTTATTGCGAAGTTAGAAACAATTTTTGTAAATTGATAAAGCCATTACAACGCAATATTTTATAATATTACATAGATTAATCTAATAAGTATCTGATATGGTTGAAAACTGAATAAATTGGCTCACGTAGGTCACGTTCCCTTATAAAATGGAATAACGAAAACGTTAAGGTTCCTTCGTGTGTAACACATAGCCGATGTACATAGTTACCTAACTGAGCTGATTTCCTGTTCTCAGTCGATAAATTTTTACCGATTTCTACCTATTCTTAATTAATTGTATCTCTTTATGGTTGTGGCTTATTTATTACAATGCAAAAGTAGGTGGTTGTTATAATTCGTAATTAGAATGAATTTTGTTTATTTTACTCTAATTGTGAGCATTTTTGTTTGTAATCGTTTGCTCCATCATCTCAGCCTATAGTCTCACTGTTGGGCTCAGGCCTCCTTCACGATGGGAGGGAAATTGACCTAATATTCCACACTGGTCCGCAGTTGGAATAGGGTTTTGTATCGAGATTTCCTTTTCTTGCATCGATGTTACCTGCATATATCCCTTAGTCGTCTTTTACGACACCCACGGGCAAGATAGGGAGTGGTGAATTGTATTCTTACTCCTTAACCACGCGGAAAAGTTAAGTTAAAGTTTGCGTAACTTCGCCATAAACTAGGCACGGCACCCTTACCTATTTGAATGAATCGCTGAACGTGTGATAACGGAGTAAGAATACAATTCACCACTATCTATATATACTATCTATCACCCTATCTTGCCCGTGGATGTTGTACAAGACTACTAAGGCATATAATATGCACATAAGATCTGTGCAAGAGAAGGAAAACTCGAAATGAAACCCTATACCAACATGTCTGACTAGCATGCTATAGTAGGTCAAATTCCCTCCCATTGTGGAGGAGGCCCGAGCCCAACAGTGGGACGTAAGTGAGCTGCGATGATGATGAACGTTGTTGCTGTTAATCTTGCGACTTATGGTCACATGCCTGTTTTTAATCAAGATAAATATTAATAAGTGAAAGTTTCAATTGAATATTTATTGCGTTTGAAGATTTATGTTCACTAATATTTCAGAATGATTTACTTATCGCCAAGTTTGACTTTCTTAATGAAATGCATAAATTGGATAAACATAGATTTTTGTTCATAAGTATATGATATTTTCAGTTCAAGTGCTATTGATGAAGTATACATAAATGTTAATTTAGTATTGGCTAAATGCCTATCTACCTAAATAAATAAAATTCTTCAGTATTTTAGTCATCAGAACCAAGATAGGTCACCTTAGTACGGTCCCTCCGGTCGCTCAATATTATTATGTCGATAAACGATGATTTAATCTGTAACATTTGCTAAATATACATATACCTTTTCTCATCCTGATTTTTAAATTCTTAACCTATTAGGCCGAATAGACCAAATTGTGAAATAAAAAAGAGATTACTATAGCTCCTTGAGATTTTAAGACATACCTATTTTGTTTACTCTACGTAAGATAATCTAGACATATCGAAATTAAAATGAAATTAAAGTTAGTAGTTTAGAAGTCTGACTGGCACAGATAACGTAATGATTTATGTCCAGATCTGCCATGCTCGGCATGGCAGATCTGGACGTCGTGCTTTCGATCCCTTCATAGGATAGCTCTGTCTACCAATGATTGTTTTAAGTCTGGCTGCTTTTGTGTCTTGCCATAGAAATCGTTATTTACAAACCGCCACTGTTTTACGAAAGAAACCGATATTTTTAAACACATCTCTTCATTGATCTTGATTGTACGCATATCATTATCATCGTGCTCTTATCCCAATTACTTAGGTTGACTCAATACGTACCTACTCTTCTTTCATAGAACATATTACAAAGTTATTATCTATAGTCCTATGACCGACCGCATGCCTGACGTCAATCCTCTTCCTGAATGTAATTGTTGAACAGACGGCATCAAATGGAGTTGGCTCAGGTCTCTTAGTCGTTTTTTACGACATCCACGAACAATGTAAGGGATGGCAATATTCATAGCCGCCACCACACAGCATCTTGTTTATAAGCAAATACATACATCATCATAATCATCATCATCTCAGCCCATATGCGTCCCACTGTTGGGCTCGGGCCTCCTCCATAATGGAAGGGTAATTGACCTACTATACCACGCTGGTCAAATGGGTTGGTATAGGGTTTTATTTCTACCTTCTCTCGCATAGATGTAACTATGCGTTTTATATCCCTTAGTCGTCTTGTACGATCATCCACGGGCAAGATAGGGCGTGGTGAATTGTATTCTTACTCCGTCACCACACGGACTTACAATACATACAATCTTTATATAAATAGACATCCACTTTTATTTATGTACGTAACTGTCTATCGAAGTAATATAAACCTCACGCAACTATTTTTGACTAAGCTTGTATTAATCATTTCTCTTTTTTGTTTAAACACAATATTTACCATGAAAAAAAAACTATTTTAATAATTGAATAATAGAAAAACACCAAGGTCTTATGTATTTATTGTACTACATGCTTCCTAATGTACGTTATACCTTTTTATAGTTATAAAATATGTACACGATTTTATATTTTAAATCAAACCTTTTGATATTTATAATAACTTGTACTTGAACCACATCCACAAAGCTTCTTTTTAGCATGTTTTACAGTTACACATTTAATTTGTCGACCAACATTTCAAATCTTCCATCGGCGGTAACGAAGTGTTTTGTATCTTGCATCCTCAATTACTAATCCCACAATTCTCACGTATTCATTTCAAAATAAAAAGATCATTTAAACTGAATGATTATAGTGTGTATTAAATATGAGTCAAAACAAGTTTCAAATAGGCAACTATTTATAAAGCGCTGCGGTCGCGTCTTTCTGATATGTATCGTATAGGAATCAATTCTTTTTCTAATACAGAAGTTTCAATAACAAATATTGGCATGCTTATTTCGACACCTAGTGTCTTTGTATCATATTTAAAACCTCAATTAATGTTACTAGGGTAACCGTTAATACAGATATTTACTTAGAAAACATTGAAAAGCCAAATGTATGTTAATGTTGAAAACAATGCAAAAGTACCTCGAAGATTTACGAGATAGCTTTTGCAAAACGTTTTTATTTTTCATGCAATGTACATAAATATATATTTACAGTTTAAAGGAACTCTAACATTTTAACCAAATCGTTTATTCATTTTGAGATGACGAAAATTAAATGTACATACATATATTAAAATATTGCTCGTTTAAAGTTATTGAATTGCCATGAAAGAATAACAAACTTTGAAACTGATACATTTTAGCAATCATTTTATTAGCGGAGGTAGAGTTATAGATAATATTTTGGAAAGTTTCCCCTAACCAGAGTTGAGTATGACCAACCACCCACGTGTGCATCATTTCTACGACGCAATACAATTGGCGTCTCCTTTCTAATCGTTCTTAAGAAGTGTGACATTGGCCCCGAATACAAATTATGGGAACAAGCAATTTCTTGTATGAAGGATCGCGACCGACGGTAATGTAGTTGGCGACACCTACACGCCTCTTCGAAGAATCCAACTGTTTAAGACAACTTTCTGCCCCAATTACGCATGTCTCAATCGTGTTACCAACACGTGGGCAACACAACTTTCATGACTATTCAATCACCGTTGATTTCATAGGAACCGATATTTTTCCATCAATTATTGAGGTTGCACCATATCGTGGTGTGGAATTGTATTTTTTTTTATTACAAATTCCCTTATTACGAGACAACAAGTTTAGATATCCATTGGTTGTTCTAGTCATGTCTCGGACTTTTGTTTTCTTTTTGTTGTCTGGACCGAAGGTTATATGAGCGTGACTCATATACGTGTGTGCAGGATCTTTGTTGTGCTTCTGAGAAGCTCAACGGGTTCGTCTTTGTGGGAAAGGTGTTTGAATGCAGGTCGACGGACTGATTTCTCCTGTCCTGCTTACCAGGCGATAAAAAAACAATTAAATGTATCTTAACGATTTATCGCTCACCGATTTCAATTTTCTTTTATGTGATCTTTAAATATGTTATTTTATTTCATTCCTTATTCATATTTGTGACAAACTTTGTAATTCTAATTTACTGAATACTTGACTTATCATTCTAAATGTGTGATGGAAATGAGGGTTTTAATAAATAATATTGAAATAGTAAACAGGATATTTTATAGTATAATAATAATTAATGCTAAACATAACTTTATTTATGTTATTGTAGCTGGGACCTAAATAATTGTGTTTTCATTTTCCTCGGTTCGTTTATCGTGGTCATGTTTTCCCCCACGTAGGTCCGCATGGAAGTAATGAAATGGCCTAAAAACACGGATGATAATTGGAAGATGATGCATCAATATCGAGCAATGTTTGCTCGTACGAGGTTAGTTGTTTGACCGATTTTGACCTCAATGATTAATGAGTACCGTTACATTTGACTCAGTTATTATTGCGTTACTTTTTGAAATACTAAAGCATAGTTTTTCTTATAATCAGTAATTGCTGTGAAATTAACGTCAATCACACGAACAGGATACATGTAAATATTTTATTCACTCCTGGCGTCTTCATATTAGGCGCGAATCGACTCAATCAAGAGTAATTATAGATTACAAAGAGCGTTTTTATGCTTGATTTAGACACGAATCACATACACAAAGAATCCCATAGCTCCGGGAAGTCTTTTTATGGACAGTATTTTGATATGTAATTTAGATCGATGTTTGGTACTGGGCACTAATTCGTACTTGATAGATCAGGTTTCTGTCAGAGCACCTTTTATGGTGTTGGCATTCTCCTTGTTTCATAGTTTAATATGACAGCATTTTGAACGCTCAACTGATAGGAATATATTGGCAAAGAATTGTTACACTTTTAATATGTATAATAAAATGTGTAGATAGCTAATTAAGTACATTATTGCCACAAAAGAAAAGGGATTACCTAGAATTTTAGTTAAACTAGTTGACACTAATTGCCAATCAAGCGGTAGCTTAAGAGAAAAGTTCGCGTCATGCGCGTGACTCGACGCGACGGCCGATTTTTCTTTCGTTAGTTAGTCTAGCCGGCCTAGTAATGAACCATTTGGGTCATTGGACCTCGCCGTTTGTCGGCTACTCGCCGTCGCCTCCGGTGGCATTATTTTTTTGCCGCCAATTTACGAAGTGACTCGATCACCTACAATCATACGTTGAGAACAATATTTACTGATACATGTTTGTACGTGACTATATATTTTTTTGTATTCTTTTATCGCACATGTAACAAATTCGATACGTAGTTAGTCGAGGGCTCGTAGTCTCGCACAAAGAATGTTTATCTACGATGAATAACAATTTAACGGTACGTAAGGTAAATTGGCATGATTAAATATGGAAATTTTCAAGAACATTGTTTTGAGATATGCTTCTGTGCTTTTTTATTTAAATAGCTATTGCTAAACAATATTACTCTTTGTAGTGAATAGCAATGATTTTTAGATGACTAAGGCACATTCACAGAAACTTTTGCTATTTATTTAAAAATCGTAACAGAACATGGCCGACATTCAGCTGCATGGCTTATTATGCTGTAAATGTTACGTATGCGAGTTACGTGCCCTAAGTACTAAGTACACCAAGACACGTGTGAAGACAAAGATGAAATTCTCTTAGTCGTCTTTTGAGATACATGCCTACCTATTTTTAGTGTAAACAACATAAAACAGCCCCAAAATGACAATTATCATTTTCGCATTACCGCAGAAACAATAGCAAATGATATGTGATTTGCAAGTTAATTGGAACGCTGTCTTGTTATATTTATTAATATATAAAATAAATATTACATGCGATCCATTGAAGCACTGTAGTACCCATTAATAGCAATAGGTACATGGGGCACCTATCCTTTTTAGTGAACAAAATTTATTTATTTAATTATACAAATGTCTATTTAAAATTAAAGCAATCGATTCTAGTTAACCAATGTATTAACATTATATAAAATATGTAGTAGTTATTTACTCATAAAGTCAACTTACAAATCCTTATAACATTTAAGTTTGGGTTTAGGGGGCATTTAGTATGGCTGATCTGTTTTTAAAAAATTATTCGCTAATGGAAAGCCACATTATTCTTGAAAGCTAATTAATACGTTATCTTTTCTCTTAGAATAATAGTTGTTTCCATAGAAAAGGTAAAATGAAGGATGTAGAGTCGTGGGCGGTACCTAGTAGTTTATCTGGTCAATTTCTAAGGGATGGTAATGAATATACATTTCACACTAGCGAAGCTGCATGCATTTCAATTAGTTTTATATAAATACAAATTAGTAATAAATATCATTGTTTAGTGTCAATATTTTTGTTTAGTATACCTACTCCAGCCTAAGTTAATAGCTATGCATTGCAATATTTAGTTAATTACTGTTTTGTAGGTTTGCTTGATGTTCTAACAAATAACAACTCTATTTAATTATCTAAATCTCACTAAATAATGCGTAAACGAGATTGTGGATGGAAAATAACGATGGATAGTTAACTTATGATAAAGCAGATGGAACAGATTCCACTAGATTTGAATTTTAATTCTGCCTGTGGTAATCTTTTTTATTAACAAATGAGTTTAATAGAAAACCTATGAGGCGAGTGACTGGTGTTTTTAGTATTGGCTAGAGTACAAAGTTTCACAATGATCGTCCCTTTTGGTTTTATGTGTCATCGAATTCGACCGATTATTTCAGGCTCCCAATTAAAAAAAACACTCGTCACGAAGAGTAGTACAAGCTACCAAGTAGCAGCCGACTATTAGAAGTCGGATCGGCTATTGTAGTAACACAGGAGCATTTCTTTTAATGTAATAAGGATTGCCGTGCTAGTGCTGGCTGATATGAAGAGCAGTCCCAGGTATTAAATCCAAGAGCAATGCCAGTGCTTTGAGCTAAGTCTCACCCAGTTCGCCTTAAGGCTTGTGGGTACAGCTGCGTCTTGGTACGTTTGGGCCCAAAACCGCTGGGTCTGGATTATTTTGCTGGCGATTCTACGCCGGATGAAGCGGCACGAACTTAGTACGTGTGGATGCCCGTAAAGGCATAGAATGAAAAATGTGGTTCACACCAATGATCTGACGGTAGGGTCTCTAGAGTCCTCCGTAGCCGCGGTGGGTCCTTACATCTACTAAGTGCATATAATGCAAACCATACCAGAGGGATGCTTATAGGCATTTTATCAAACTGAAAGGAACATGAGACATAGTTTTACTTTGTCTCACATCTCAATATGTAATTACGTAGCTGACGTAGTAATAACGACCTCTCATACCGAGTGCTGTGGATCAATCCCCCGTGCATGATAGTTTTTTTTGTGGGATTCACGACTGATTGTGCGTAGTCTGAGTATTGTTTGCCTTCACAAATATGTCTGTAAAGTCCGCCACGACACAAGGATACATTGCTTAGTATGAGTTGTGGCTTTTGAAAATTAATAAAAAATCTAAATATGTTCAGCAGTGGGAGGTATATCGGCTCATATACGCCACTGTTGGGCTCAAGCCTCCACAGTAGGAGGGAACATTTAACCTACTATGCCACGCTGGTCAAACGTGTTAGCATAGGGTTTTATTTCGAGTTTTCCTTCTCTTGCATAAATGTTATATGCATATTGTATCTCTTAGCCGGCTTTTACGACCCACCCACAAGCAAGAGGGGATGGTGAATTGTATTCTTATTCAGTCGCCATACGGACAAACATTAAAATCTAAACATTAATTAGTAATATATAAATAACGTTGTTAAAAATAAAATTATTATGCGATAGTTGTATTAATGTTTGATTTTATATGCGTTATAGTTGATTGGTGCTATATCTATAGTATTTAATTTGATTTTACTATATCTATAGTAGTTAATTTGATTGCCCGTTGGGCAGTCCAGCTGGAGAGGCCTCGGTTCGGGGTGCGAATCGTGGAGGCCTTCCGGCCGGTGCTGATGCAGTGGTTGGAAAGGCGGCACGGGGTGCTCTCCTTCCGACTAGTGCAGGTGTTGACGGGGCATGGGAGCTTCGCCAAATACCTGCACAAGGTCGTAAGGAGGGAGAGTACACCGTCCTGCCATCACTGCGATTGCGACGAGGACACGGCGCAGCATACGCTCGAGGCCTGCGCCGCTTGGGCCACGCAGCGCCGTGAACTCGTCGCAATCATCGGTGGCGACCTGACGCTGCCGGCCATCGCTAGGGAGATGGTCGACAGCATCGGGAATTGGGACGCGGTCGCAGCCTTCTGCGAGACAGTGATCTCGCAGAAGGAGGCGGCGGATCGTCTGCGCGAGGAGCGCAGCCTCGATGAGGAGATCCGCCGCTGGCGAATGGGGCGGCGCAGGCGCAACTACCTGCGCCTCATGCCGCCCTAGCCGAGGCTGCGGGTGACGTGACCGGGGATTAGTCCGTCACCCGCCGAGAGGCCGACCGCGTGAGGAAAGACCGACGTCCTCCCCGAGGGGGGACGTCGGTCGATGGGAGGGTACCCCACGTAGGAGGTATTCCGTCGGGCCGACCACTTACGACAAGTAAACCTGCTCCGGTGGTCGGCCCAACGACGAAGGCGACGTGGTTTTCGGGTGGGTTGCGTACTTACATAAGCCCCTCTGTCGCCCTGGACGGAGTGGTGCGGAGGCGCGCCGACCGCAGCCCACCCACAAAAAAAAATAGTATTTAATTGTAATTAGGTGTTACTTTTAATTATATAGCAGCTGGTTACGACTATAATCTTGATATTAGCGATTTTTTTTTGGTGTATTTCATCGAAATTTATTTAAACGTTAGATCGTAATGCAAACGTATTGTTTAAAATTTATTTCTCTCAATAATAAAACGTGGTGATGATAATAATTTCTGTAAAAGTCTCGACAGGCTATTAATTCAATTTGTTTTGACTCTCCTCAACTTTTACCCATATTTGTAAGACTGAAAATTTACTCGTTATTTTAATCAGATTTAAATTGAAATACTTGTTATTGAATTATTTTTGATTTATTATTGTTGGTTTCAGTTATTGCTAATATATTGCGAACAATTTGAAATTAACTTAACCTTAACAATTATTAAGGAAATAAGCATCTCGGGATTTATTTGTTTGCGGTTACTCGTTTCATTAAAATAAAATTTTATTCTATTATAATAATTAGGAACACAATGGATTTCGAAAATTGCGAGTGCTTTTTTTTGCAAGGTATACATGTTATATATTGATACCTTACCTCGGCGGACCATGTCCGACCGCGTGACCATGAATGCTGTAAAGTGTTCAAAACCAAAAGGGGTATCAAAAGTCAAATACAAACGCGATGAAATCTGTAGTTTTATTTCCAATCTGTAATACTCGCGTAAACATCAGAGATCATTAAGCAATCCCTAGGTTGCAAACATCTTCTCTAAATCGACCAAGGAACTGTTAGTTGTACTAAGATATAAAAACATGCTGAAGTTTGTAAACCTATATCAAAAAAAAGAATAGATAACTGGACTTAGATTACTGTTAATAGCAAACGTTTCTATTCTTCAGTCTTATTCATATGACTTGATAGATAATTAATTCTTGTAGCTCTAAATAAAATCCTGTTAGGTTGTATGGGTTAGATATTTGCTTGCCCAGACTATCCAAATCGAACATAATAAAGATGATAACGGCGTTCTTAATTAGTAAAACATTTTATAAATAAATTAATGATTTAATATATTTTAGTAAAAATAATAATGCGCATTACGCAGAGTATAGTAAGACTGGGTTGATTTTTGGCATTCTCCTTTAGGCATAATGGATATATCGTCTAATTTTAGGCTGTTGGCGACTGAATTTACCTGACCGATACTGGCTGCGAAATTCGCTTAAATTTCGGTCAGTGGTTAATTTATTTAACGGTACAATTCACCAGCCCCTTTCTTCGTGGGTGTCGTAAAAGAAAACTAAGGGATACGTAGAGATAGATGCATGAGAAGGAGAACTGGAAATAAAACCCTATACCAACACATTTTATTAGCGTGGTATAATAGATAAGTTACTCTCTAATTGTGATGGAAAATCGAGCAGTGGGACGTATAAGACCTGTGATGATGATAATTATTATTAATATATTAAGAAAACTTAGTTTAATCCAAAGCCAAACATAATAAAATAATATTGTTAAGGGTCAGTATTTCACTAAATATTATCTATACCAATAAATAAAATTGGAGTGTCTGTTTGTAATGTCAAAATAATAGGCTTTTTTCATGCTCACACGGTTATTTGCACGACACCTATGCCTAAAATACAGATTAAAAAATGTTTGTCTGTCTGTCTGTTTGTTCCGGGTAATCTTCAAAACGGCTGGACCGATTTCAAAAATTCTTTCACCAATGGAAAGCTATAATATCAGGGCGTAAACTAGGCTATATTTTATCCCGGTATTCCCACGGGAACGGGAACTACGCGGGTAATATGACTAAAATCGAAGCGAAGCGAGGGCGGGTTGCTAGTTTTAACATAAATCTGAACACCATAAAAGAGTTCAATGCTGCACTGATTATTTATTGATTTAATCATAATGTACCGCCGTGCATATATTTGTGGAATAATTGATATGGGACATAAAGAGCAGGTACCTACTTTAGCCACTGATACGGAAATATTCTATAGTCCTTATAAAGAAACATAATTCTTTCCATTTGCCTGATTACTATACTTTTCGATATCTGTGAATGCAAGTGAAAGTGTGTTAAGGTTCATGGTTCGACTTCTTAAATATGAATTTGTTGGGGCTACAGTCGCCAAAGCACTCTACGACACACCCCCGTTTCTTGTGACAGACTATAGTCTGGATATACCTCATTCGTTCTGCCTGGGACAACTAATGATACCGATCTCTTAACTTCCGTAGCCAGCGCGGAATACTATCCGACCTTTTCTATGTGATCCCACCTGTATGTGAATAGGTAATCTATATTACATTTAAAAATCTGAAGAATGTACTTGTATATTCGAAAGCACTAATTTGAGGAATTCGTACGTTTATCGTCCGTTCTGCTTAAAAATTATATTAAATATTCAAAGAGAAAGTCTATGTGTAACATGTAAGTTAATGTAACATAACATAGCGGCAGTACCTTATCTATGGGTTACCCATTGGAAAATTTAATACGTCTGTGATCATGTGTACAATTAATTATTCTAAACATCTATATCGGGAGAAGTGTTTTTGTGATCAAATCACAATCACGTATATAAATCGTATAGATTTTGTATAAAAATGCATATAAAAATATAGCAATGAGACGCATCTCAACTGATGTTATCCTGATACCGAAATCTCAAGATGTCAAAGGTTCTCACATGCACCCTACTTTGTACTTTTTAGATTCGTTTACAGCAATAATAAATAATCTTAATGCTTGTTTAATATTTCTTGGTTGTTGTCTATTTAGAACTAGGCAATAAAAATATCTTCGCAATATAATTTTTCAGGTACATCTCAATGTTATCCTATTTATTATTCATTTTTATCACTGTTCATTCGGGGAAACCATTATTATAAATCGCTTATCATTTTAGGTACTTAAATAACCTGGTGTGGCTGTCTACTGTGTATGTAGTGGTATATTCGCTCAATGAAAACGTAGCTACAATTTTAATCAAAATTTATGCATTAAAAATTATATTTCATTATAGAATTATTGTTAGTACATACAATATACACCTATATGGACGATATTATTTATAGACAGTTAGTGTACGAGTTATGTTTCCACTGTGGCCCAAATACATAATAATATTCTGGTAATGCAAAGTTGTTTCGAAATCTATCCGGCCTTCTATACCCCGGCCAACTTCATGTATATATATACATACATTTTTATTAAATTTGTTTTTAAATTATATGCGTTACCTTTTATGACCAAGGTTCAATAGAGTATTATTTGTTTCAGGTAATTATCAATTATTGTTTAGCTGCAACGAACCAAACATTTAAGGTGAGAGGTCCAATTTTATTTACCCCCACTCGATTCAACGCACTTTCTGTGTACGTATATTGTTATAAGACACGTAAACACATTACAATTATTCTTAACTTATCAAGTAAACGATTCAAATTAACCTAAGTATGATGCGAAATACTTTTCGTTTACAATCTATTACCAATATGGAATATAACTGTGCTAGATATCTTTTATTACGTACATATTTACCATTTTGTCATATATATTTCAGTCTTCATAAAGAAAATAAATTAATTGCATAAGAATGGAACACAATACACGTAATATAATATTCACAGTCTGCTGAAATCATATTGTACAATTCTTTAAATATATGCTAAGTTATTTCTTTACACTTAAGTAATGCTCTAGTTTCAACAATAATATGTTTGAAAGCACGCATCTAATACGTCTTCAATAAAAGTATGTTATAGATAGATATACATGAATAAATAGATCATGTATGCGGTTAGCATTAAAACAGCACTAGGGTTAGTTGGCAACTGTTGTAAACTGGTATTGGAATAGTGCACTCTGTTGTATGCAAGCCTGTGCACATTCGGCCCCGGCTGTCGCTAGTGTGTTGGCATCTTACGAGTTGTTGTAGCGAAGGTCAGTGCTCTTGCGATACAGCCCGTAATACTCTCGTGTTAGAGTCACAAGTGGTGGACCGCAGGAGAGAGGCGGCAGCGGTGGGGTCCTCGCTTCGGCCCGCCGCGCGTTTCTTCCTTCAGTCAGTTTAGTCGCAGCGGTGCACGCACACCGCACGCAGTTCTCGCGCTCGCAACGAGAAGGTATGCACGGACCGGCTATAGCCGAGCCCGCTGCTCTATCGAAACACGCACTTGCTTCCGGTGGCTGCTTTCCTTCCAATCATCATCGCGGTCTCCATATTGTGTCTCATTTGTTATATAAAAAGTCATATGCTACTCGGTTTAAGCCACCGCAAGCATATCTCCACACATGTTTCCGTTCAGTGATGCCGACTTTGTCCAGTGCTAAAATAGGAAAATGTGTTGAACTAAATTTATATAATACTATTCTTTGTTTCAATATCAAAACAAAAACATTTATAAACACGGTGTATGTTGGTTCTCGTGCTTGTGATGTATTTTAATAATAAAGCCTCTGTACACTCACTCAAATGCTAGATAGACAGTGGAATTACAAAGAATAATTTTCTATCTTAATTATAGAAACTTGTTATTCTGTATACAAAAATGTCATGATAAATTAAAAAAAATGGAGTACGCATCGGTTATTGTTGAATAGTCATAGATTTATTTTACAATAATATAAGGGTAATTAATAACTTGCCCCAGAAACTCCTTTGTATATGATATGTATGTGTCTGACTGAAGTAGAGGCAGGTTGTATCGCCGTCAACCATATGGCAGTTACAGCACTAACCATATTAGGGGTATAACCAAGGCGACACTTGTTGCACTTATACGGCGTAACTGCTCCGCAAAACCAAGCGCTAGCAATATGTTATCTAACTTAAATTACCATAGTAGGTACTTGCTAATGTTCTCAATATTAATGTGATATTCCCTATCATTTGTAGTATTGGATTAATTACTTGTCATTTACATGATCTCCGTATAAATGCATAAGAGATAAGTTAGAACTAGCTGTTCGCGAGGAGTTATGCAAGCTGTTAACCTGAACGGTCGGTGGGGCACGGGGCGGTTCGTTGACCAGTACGTTGTCCCGCCGCACTGCCGCCCACCGCGAAGGTCGCGGCCCACAGCCTACTGCCGACTCGTCCATGACAAACGTGCATTTACTTGTAACGCACAATATGCAACATACACCGATCTCCTTTAGATATGAGTTCAACACATTTTCATTTGTAATATTCCAGGTAGAGTCGATATGTGTTCAGTGTGCTCTGTGCTAAAATATATTTTATTGTGAATTAAAAATAACTTTTATATAAGTAATTGGAAATTTTGATCTCAAAATGGTGACTTCGAGAATACCGGCTTATTCTCTGAGTTCGGAGTTCAACAGGGAGTTCAGAAGTTTCCGTATAACTCGAGCCACACCACGGTCGACTCTGTACGCTCCCGCTATTGTTCCTATACATGAGTACCCTAGGGTTAGCGTGCACGAGCGACGGGAGGCCCTTAAGGCTGCATTGGCAAAGGCGTGGTCCTCTAAGAGCAGTGAGAGAAAGAAACATGATACGTGGACCGCCCCCAATGAACAGAGCAGAGCTGGCATAACCGCGACCGATTTCACCTCAAGGTCGCAATACAAAAACTGTGATGCATCTCGTGTCGGAATTGCTAAACACGAGTTCGAGAATAAAGATTATGAAGAAATAGAGACTAAGGACAGAGCAGATAGTGGTCAACCTAGTAGCTTTACCTATAGCCGTGTCAATGGAAACGCCATCGACTTACAAGAAACACTCAAAAAGAGCTGTGATAAAGGTTTACACAATAAAGATTTAAGTTATAGCGACTATTTAAACAATGTTCCTAATTGTAAAACTAGCTTCGAAAGTAACTTCCTCAAACAAAGCTATGAGGAGCGTTATAGCAAACGAAATGGTTACGATGTCGCGACTAAACGAGACATCAACCTAAACAATGTCGAATACAGCAGCCTGAATGGCGACACGTTCGATTCTTTGAAGTATTCGCGAACAGCGAACGGAACAGAATCAGTGCAATGTAAAAGTTACGGTAAGACAGACACCGTTAAAAGTAAATTGCTCAGCACAGATAGTCCCAAAAGCGTGACGTCTTGCAACGGAGAGAAATTAAACGGATACGGTGGCTTGGAGCGACGCAGCGCAAAGGAGCAACAGCGGCCTTTGACGAGTGGTCCAAAGGCCGTCGTCGAACAGAGGCTAGCCGAGCGTCTGGAAGTGAAAGTAGCCGAACTGCCGGCGCTCTACCGAGGAGTTGACTCCTGGACGCCCAAATCTGCCGCCTTCCAGAAGAACATGCGCGATCACGAATGGAGCGTTTCGTATGTACAACCTAAATTCGACCTACAATGTTCCCTTACTAACAAACTCCTCCGTTCCTTATTTCCCCGAATACATATACTTATTCCTTTAAACTTGGTGCTTGCTGAGCGTTGAGTGCAACAGAGTGTACATACATTGGAAATAGTTCATCTCGGTTGCTTCTAAAGGCTCAGAAGGCTAAAACGTACTCGGTAGCTTGAGTGGATCAACTTGCCAATCCGGTTCGAGTGCACCGTAAACAGGCTTTTACATTTATATTTGTCAATACTAAAGATTTTCATTTCTGTTCCATATCATTTGGCTACGTAAGTCATGACGGTTAATATTATCCTAATGTTGTTATTGTTAAACATACAAGGAGTAAGATTTGAGTATTGATCTTTTATTGACCAAATATTTATACAATATCGGAAACTTACTGACGTTTCCAGAGATATTATTCTTTTCCGATTTCGTAGACATAATGTACCGTTACGGTTACTGTACGGTTGTACAGAGTATTCGCTAACTGTTTCACAGACATTGTAATTGTTTTCATTAAATTTTCGTGGCCGTGACCCGAATTTTTGTTCGAATTTTTTTGCTGTTCCTCTTTTTTTTAGTTTGTATCTAATACACAAAGTATGATAATATCTTATAGGGCGCTGCTTGTGCGAAATTATTGCACAAGTCACCGTGACTCACCAGTGTGGAGCCTATCCACCCTGTTGGCGTTTGCTTAATCTCTTTGATCATTAATGTCTTTTGCTTATTACTCTTTAATAGGAAACCTAAATTAAAGAAATTACTGGTAGCACGTCGCAAATGACGACCTCTATTTGGGCACGTTAACATAGAAGCGTAATAATTATTTCCAGGTCACATAACTGATCTTTCACTTACACTATCTTACAAGCATCACAACTTTTTTGTTTTGAATTGATACACGAATATTTGTGCTGTAATGCGTTTATCATAACTAGTAAATATTGAACAAATTCGTGGGTGCTCGGCACAGCCATATCTTAAAAGATTCGTCTCGATAGCATTCACAGTGAATGTTTCAAGGCCTTGTCCTGGTTATGCGTTGCAAAGGATTTGTCAACTCAGTAGGTGTTATGACGTAATTGGAACTTATTGTTTTGGTTTCGTCCTCTTTCTAATAGCAGCATTGATATGATAACATTATCGTTAAAATTACTTATTAAAATAAATAAGAAAATATTGTTGCGTGAATTTATATGACGCATTTAACGGTGTTATTGCCTACACGAAATACAATCAATGACCTATTCTCCGATGGTAATCTATTCTGGGGAATAAAAACACCAAAATCCATTTTCATATACATTGTGTTCTTTCGTAATTGTCTTATTTTTAATATATGCAGCAACGCTACGTTTTAATGTTTTTTTTAACTGTAACATTTAACAGATTTATTTAAATGTTGAGCCAAGAAATAAACTACAATAAAAAGTATTTACCAATTCTCAATTTCAAATTGAACGCAATGTCAGCAAAATAGACGTGACATTTTTTTGTCATTTTATGACATAATCCTTTGTTTAAGTGAAACTTATAATTTCCTTGCGGCGTAAAAGTTAAAGGAAATGTCGTAACTATTGGCTATATTGATAATACTAATGGTAGCATTAGCGTCCTGCTCACGTACACCAACAAATGTCAAAACAAGCTTACACTGTGTTAAACTTTCACTGCGGGTTGCTTATAACTCTTATAGATGTTGTGTATGTGGTAAAATTATAATTTTAAAATTATGGATATATAGGGATATATGGATAGGTTTTATAAGGGTATTTGTTATTAACTAATTAACATCCGAATGGTTTATTTGGCGTGATATGCATTTCCATTAATGTCATTTAAAAACATTTTTCACGACATATTAACAATATTAAACTGAACCTCCATTGTGATTTTAAAAGACCATAAAACAGTATTATTTCCACGGTTGCCATACAAGCCAGTAGTCTCTCTGATAGTGAGTAGTAACTCAAGAAATTACTAAGAGCAATAAACAACTGCTGTGTTCTATCTAAGCCCCGTTTCATGAAACACATATTGCGGTAGAGAAACGCAGGTGAAATATAATTTCTGTATCTAGAAGAAATGAGCCATGAAAAATATAACATGGCTAACATTATTGTCATGAAATCCTTTCTGCGAGTTGTACGGTGATAGAAACATGCTATTGTACTACATCGAAGTAGCTCCTGCTGTCATGAATGATGCCAAGAACATCTCTTTGCAGAAAGAGTGGCACTACTTTTTCACTGCAGATGGCTAGGGGTATGATAGGTATTCTGCCTATTAATGTATATGTTACATAAGTCTGTTACATAAAACACTTTCAACTCTGTTCGTTTGGCCAAATATTGGTCACCAATTTAGCTTTAACATGCCTGTTGAACTGGTCTTTGCTGAAAATATCTATGGCGAGGAGAATCCCAATCTCGTAAATTTAGATAGCACTGCTAGAAAGTTTTCACTGGAAAAGTACACTTCAACATAATAATACTGTGACAAATAGCTATTAGCATTCCACTTTTGTGAGCGTGAGATAAGAAGAAATTATGCAACTTTATCACCAATAAGACGTCAATGATATATTGATTTAATATGTTTTTTATTTGAAAGAAGGTGAAACCAGAAATTGAAATACAGGTTCCAATTACAATTTAGACTTGTTTCTAACTAATAAATAACAATAAAATTTCTAAAATCCATTGTTTAGAGGCATATAAGTATGTTACTCTATCGTAAGGTTTCAGTAAACTCAATACTAGAGGATTTTCTTGGTAAATTCTATTCAAGCAAATTCGGAGTTGGAACTCTGGCTTCGCGAACTACTCAACTGGTAATACGTGTGACTGCTATGGGTTATGTGGCATCACATACCTGTTTATCATTGCGCCTGTATAAATTATAATAAGAAAAAATATAAATAGATTTATAAATATTATATTCCCATGTTTTATTTGATACTATTTACTATTCTATCATCGTATATTGTTTCAAAACCACTCATCAGAATTGCTTTTTTTGTCAATGATTATTAGAATTTACGGTCGAACCTTCAATGGTCTAATTAAAATTATACTTCACACACTAATAGTTAAAAAGTTGTCGATTATGATCTGATCTTTGTTGTGCCTATCCAGACATTGTTATTTCGAAATACAGAAGACGTATGTTTTGTAGAAGTGCCAGGCATAGGAAAAATTCTCCATCAAAGTATATAGATGATAGATATAGAGAGAGAAAACTAGACCTAAAAGACTAGGATAAAAGACCAAAAGGCTGAGATTTCACAATAGCTACTTGCCAATTTGCCATACGTTCCGTTGGCAATAGTAATTATAAATAATAATATTTTATTTCACAAAAAGTAATATATAGAACATACACATAAATGTGTTCAATCATTATTTATTTGGACACTGGTACCCAATGTAAGATTTAACTTGTGGTATAGATACTAATGGCACGATACTATTAATAGCAAGATGGATGGCAAGTTAAATCTTACATTGGGTACCAATAAATATATCACCATTTTTCACAAGAACTTTCTGCTACTGTATTTAGACGCTATAACTGTTATATTATACATGATGTATCTGATCATACGTTACAATTTTTTATTTTTGAAATTTATCGTGAAATCCCTGCAAAGATCCTGTTTTCCATTACTGACTATGATATAGAGCTCAAATGTATGTAGATCTGAAACCGAATCGTTATTATAATAACCAGTGATACTAATATTGATTAAATTTGAATAAAATTTAGTTAGGAGAACTACCGCAATAACAAAATAAAAGGTCGTGGTATAATATGTATTTGTTGAATCTTTCAAATTCCTCACGAATGAATCACTGCGATGATTCTTATCTTTCGAGAGCAATTTATCATATTAACGATATCTAAACATCATTTATTCTTCTCAAAAATTGATTACGTGAAATTATTCGGTCATTATTTGTTCAGTATTTCAACATCTTATTTAGAACGCCAATAATAATGCAATTATTAGCTTCCCTTAAACCCCCCTGCGGTATCTACATGACGTACCTTTAATTTAGCGTTATAATGAACGTTCTTCGCACAAACATGACCTACTCCTGGGCAGCTTATCTTCATTCTTTTTTCTAATGGATAATATTCTGAATCACACTACAGAAACTTTATATATCAAATTGATTTGTAACAGTTTAAAATAGAAAATAACATGAAAGAGTCGGTTTTTAATCTCAATCAGTGCTAGTGAGCGTCGTGTATAATGATGCTTGTCATTGACCCGACGAAATGCGGACCGAGCTGATGATTAGACGCGGCTGCAACGTTGACACGGTTCGGTGTAATCGTTCATCCGGCGTAGCCTTGCTAGCCTCCATTATTCTGTCACGAGCTAAATTGTAGTAGCAATATCATTAAAACACGTTTTTAAAATATTGTATCTATCATTTTCCGCCTAGTTATTTAAATAAAATCATTACGGTGACCCGTGTGAAAATATTTGAATGTGTTGCGAGATCTAGATAACCGCCAGACCGCTACAAGGAGGGATACATAAAATGCACAATGATAAATTATAGCATATCTGGCCCGCAGTGGATCCTTGACCGGGCACAGTTCGTGTCACGTTGCAGACTATGGCTTTCGATTTCGTAATCGAGCCGCAGTATGCACTGGTCGAGCGATCGATTATGGTCATTGTGCCAGAGGCGTTCTACTCTCACTGATATTTCGCGTGCCCCATTGCTCCTCTGACCTTTGGACAACTTGTCGTTTGTGCTAATTTCCTTAGTTGTAAAGTGAGACCGACGATTGGTTCTTTAAACATGTCTGTTTGGCTTACTGTACCAGTTAAACAGCCATATTATCCTCGAGAATAAATTATAGAAAGTAATATTGCGAAACCAACCATTACGATCATACGAAACAGTAAACAGAAAGAAATGATTCAACCTAATGCACGTGTTCGGTGTTTCTAAATATAAAGACCCGTTATTTGAATACCGTTGATGCTTGAACGTTGACCGCGTTACAAATTAACGTTTCCCTTTAATGCCTTCTAATCCTTAAACACAATAATTGTATCTTTGATAATGGTATCTGCTTACTTTTTATTGTTACTACTGTAAACTCTTCTGAACGGTCATCCTATATTACATGTTTTAATATATAATATTATATAAATAAACTTTCTCGAGATATTTTCTACAAATATTGACACGTTTCGTTATCACCAGTCGGCTAGGCTTGACCACGTGAACGTCTAAAGCAACAGAAATCTTAAAAGTCACGAAAATTTTATCCAATTTCGCTTTCACCTTTAATGCTTACCTTAGTTTATAAACAAGAGAACCGCGACCACCTTCTAGTACTCGCTTTAATAAATATAAACTTTGATAGTATCATGTGTAGCATAATACCTTGTTAAATTATTTATTAGAATTAAACATGCCAATGGCATCTACGACTGTGGGCATATATTATTATTAAAACATTATGTTTCATTTTAACTTATCTTACACGCCTCCGAGGAGCTTCGGATCTATTATGCTTTATCGTTGTTCGTTGAAAGTGAATGTTCCGGTGTTTGTTATTCGTGGCGGGCTCCGTGTCTTGTGACGTGCGTCGCTTTGTTGAACATGATACCATCTTCGGGTGCCTGCTTTAAATAAAACTGACACATGTTGTGCAACCAAATAATATTTTACACGTTCACAAATCGTCAGCTAAAAAAATCATAGCTTTAAAATAGTAGCGTAATTTATTTTATCAAAAATATTAATTTGGCAAGCAATGGAAAAACAGAGTTTCTTTATTCTTGTTATTTCGTCTTCGTAGTTCGGGAATTTGAAATCTATTAAGATACACCTTATTACCATACTTTCTGTGCCCTTGGATACTTTATTACAAGCACCTTAACTCGATCTTGTTTGCAACAGTTAAACAGCAAGTTGTGAGTTTGTGACTAATTTCAGACGTTCTATCATAGGCTGGATTTCTGGTGATTAAACCTCAACGGAATATGTATTAATATTTTGACTCGTTTCTATAATCAGCGGATTAAAAATGGTAAGAAATATGGATATTGTATTAGCCGTTTTGGTTTCTAGCTTGAATTAATTGTAAAATCTATCACAGTAATAATTTTTATTTTGCTCTTTTCGTCTATTCCGTCTTTATTATAAATAATTTTGGATATGAACAAACGCATTATCACCTATTATTATCAAGTATTGAATGTGCATAGTATGTATATCTCAATGATTAAACACAAGTAAATCTGAAGTTCTTGTGTTGACAAAGTAAGAAAATAATTCACCACTTCCTATCTTGCTCGTAAATGTCGTAAAAGACGACTTGAAATATAACCAATCTATCTGATCAGCATGGTATAGTAAGGTCAATTTTCCTCCGATTATGGAGGCCTGCAGTGGGATGTACACTGCCGGTCATAAGTTTGAGACCACCATGAAAAATTAATAAAATAAAACTACATAAATAAGTATTGTACAACCTATAACTTTATTTATTTAAATAATTAACTTACTATTACATATTAAATCAAGAAAAATCTCCACTAATCATACTTATAATTATAAAAAAAAAATTAAAATATTTTACATTTTATAAGCTGTGTACCAAGTGGTCTCAAACTTTTGGCCAGCAGTGTATATGATCCGAGATGATGTAAAAGAAATATGAACTGCGCTTAGTGACTGACGATCTATATGGTGACCTCTGGAGATCGTAATAACCGATTTATGGGCTGCAAGCAGTAAAATTATACAATAAGAATTGAATGTATACATTTCTATAAAATATCTTGGGCCTTATTATTCAGACCACTGACGACAAGTCACCCTGCGCCGGTGGTCGGCCCAACGACGAAGGCGACATGTCACGGGTGGGTTACGTGTGCGCTTGCTTACGCCCCTCTGTCGCCCTGGACGGAGTGCGCCGACTGTAACCCATCCCAAAAAAAGGCCTTATTATTCTTTAATACCAATAAATAAAATTGGAGTGTCTGTTTGTAATGTCAAAATAATAGGCTTTTCTCATGCTCACACGGTTATTTGCACAACACCTATGCCTATAATAGCAATTAAAAAAATTTTGTCTGTCTGTCTGTTTGTTCCGGGTAATCTTCAAAAAAAAATTCATTCACCAATGGAAAGCTATAATATCAGGGCGTAAACTAGGCTATATTTTATCCCGGTATTCCCACGGGAACGGGAACTACGTGGGTAAAACGACTATAACCTATAACCGAAGCGAAGCGAGGGCGGATTGCTAGTTCTTTAATAAAACATTTTTACCGAAGATGATTCAAGGACATAGTATCAGTTTAAATACTAAAGAATGAATAATGATAAATGAAACGATGAGTCTGAGGATTTGACCTACTATATCGCGCCAATCAAATGTGTTGGCATATGGTTTTATGTCGAGCTTTCCTCCTCTTGCGTAGATGTTTTCTGTATATCATATCCTTTAGTTGTCTTTTACGACATCCACGGGCAAAAGAGGGGATGGGCAATTGAATTCTTACTCCCTGTAATTACGGAGTTAGTTCACGTACTACTGACTAATTTTTATGTGCTCTATTATAGTCAGCGGACAACGTACAACGTATTCTCGACATGTTTTATTACCTACTAGCAATCCGCCCTCGCTTCGCTTCGGTTATAGGTTATAGTCGTTTTACCCGCGTAGTTCCCGTCCCCGTGGGAATACCGGGATAAAATATAGCCTAGTTTACGCCCTGATATTATAGCTTTCCATTGGTGAAAGAATTTTTGAAATCGGTCCAGGCGTTTTGAAGATTACCCGGAACAAACAGACAGACAAAGATTTTTTGATTGCTATTTTAGGCATAGGTGTCGTGCAAATAACCGTGTGAGCATGAAAAAAGCCTATTATTTTGACATTACAAACAGACACTCCAATTTTATTTATTGGTATAGATTTAGAATTTATACTAGTAAATGGAGAATCTTTTTGTTTGGAATCTTGTTGTTTGTTTGTTTATACTGCTAAAAGTACTGAACCGATGGGAATAATACTTATACCATAATATACAGCGTTTCAGAGACGGTTTTAGTATAGGTTTCTAGGTGATATACCGGCACCTATATTTTTTTGACTTCAAAATATAGAATTTTTATTGTAACTAAATTTATTCTATCCGATTGTCATTTTAATTCTATTGGTTATGTTTATTTATTTGGTGAATCGACGACTGTCAAGAATTATTTACAATAATGAAATTGTTTATCTGTCATAACTGCCATTTAAAGTAAAATAATAACTGGCATATTTAAGTGTTATTTCAGAATAGTTTGTTAATTAATTAAACAAATTTTAGCCCTGCGAAGCGGTCGGGGCTAGTGTTATTATAAAACATTTAATTTAATCTGTTCACTTATATTAAATCTATGCTAAAATAATCAATTAAACGTTTTCATATATATTTTTTTATTAAGGTAGTGACTTAAGCCCGACTACGATTGTGGACCATAGGGATTGCAATCTCTGGTTTGAGCCGAATGTTAATTGCGTTTAGAAAGCTCGATAGCAACATGAAGAGTGGAAATTCTCCAGTTAGATGATAATAGGACAACCCGTGCTATATAAGACTATGAAGATATAATATTTGTGTGTCACGCTCGTCCGTGAGGTAAAAACTAAAAGCGGCTTCATTAAACTAATTTTATTTATAATACTTTGGTAAGATTCATCGGAATAGTGTTAATGTTTTTATTTGTTCGGGCAACAGCCGTTTGTTGTGATTATGATAATCTCTATCCATTTCTTAACAAGTAATAATTCAATCTTGGATGAACGTTATAAATTATGAACAAATAATGCTACGGTGATGGCAAATTTAGAATATTTAATATTGGATTATCTAACATGAACTAGGTTGCAGGAAAACAAATATATAATTATGTATGATGTACAGTTGTTATTCCGCTTATATTTAGTAGAAACTGGCTTTTAATGCCGCAAAATACTATATTCATAGCATAAGGAAACATCTTAATTCTTATTGTTAATATACTAAAGTTTATTTTAAGTTTAGTTGTTGTTATATAATCTTCTTCCTCTACGCAATAGCGTTAGTTTCATTTTATTTTATTTCAATATATTATGCAATTTATCATTTTAAATAAGCACTATCACATTTAGGTTTTCAATAACAAGTAATCGAGTGTCTTATATTTCGCATGGGTCCTTAATCTATACGGATACACACATTTACTGAAAGAGTTTCAATATATTACCGATTACGACTGTCCTAATTAGTGATTTTGCGTTAAAAATACAAAATCCAATTGATCAATATCTCATTCTTTGATTTTATGAGAGTACTGCATATGAGAAACCGATCGTTTTAGTTTTCTATCTAATTTTTTAAATTATCATATTTTTTTTAATATATGTTTTCCGTTTGATTGATAACATTATTTGAGATGCTCAATAGATAAATTATTCGTATTCAACTGATTCTCTTTATTCGTTACCTTTTTCTAATATTCATTACTTTGTTCTAATACAATTTCTTCTGTCCAATGTCTTTCCATCCATGTCTCTTCGGTGTCTATTTTTTTTTTTTTTGTTTTTTTGTGTGTGACTTAGTTGTTAGCCTCAGATGGCTGTGACAACTTTACCCGGACTGGTAAAGCAGTAATTTCGGTGTCTAGATATATAGCTATTTTTATTGGTGTTTTACCAAGCAAGGTACCTGTCTCCTCTTTTCTGTTCTAATAGCCGTTTTCTAATTTCCACGTGATTGCATCACATTTTTTCTGCTTATTCATTGAATAATTTTAATTGGATTGTGAAATATAAACAGATTAGCAAAAAGGTATGTCATAGTTAACGTGAACATGATTCAGGGTTCGCGGGTTCAATAGCCGACATTTTCTTTACAGCAAGAAATTATCTACATGTCGTATATTTTTCTGTTATCTTCGATGGTAGACAAGCAAGCCTATCTGATAGTGAGTGGTAATTGTCGCTCATGGTTCTCAGCAACTTAAGGAAGGCAGGCAGAGTCCAGTCACTGCCTGCCTTCCTTAAAATGTTAAAATCTAAATATAAAATTTTCTTGTTTCTAGTTCTAAAATCACAAAGGTAAAAATATTTGTATGAAATATATATAAATGTGCCATAGTTGACGCAATATGGTGCTAAGAGATCCTATGAAGGTCCACAGGCTAGACAATCAAGTGTTCAAGTTCGACCTCTCTAGTGGCGCTAAACAATGTGACATTAAGCTCGACATATGAGAGACGCCCGCGCACACCAACGCACCAACGTGTGTTGTCTCTTAGGTATTAATCAGTCAAGTTTATTTATTTACATTATATTTGTAAATATTTTATTAAACTACTGGCTGTAGTTATGATATATAAACATTATCTCAACATAAATGTTAATCGACAACATAAAAAAACATAGATTATCTAGTTACACTGCTTATTGCAAATTTGAATTTCCAATAGTCATTTTAATTTATTATAATAATTTATTTGAACTACAAATAGTATTTTATTTATTTATTTTATTAAACATATTCGATTGCTGTAGTTTTAGAAAATCCTTCATATAGAAGATCTGTATGGCCCCGATAGCTTTTTAAGATTACTTTAATCACAACCCTTTGGGCTCTCTCTAGATTTATTAAAACAATTCTCGCAGGGCCATCTCATAAAGCAGTTAATGTATTTGTAGTATTGGCTAAGAACACACGAAATAGACAATATGCTGAGTAGATGGAGATGAGCAGTCTCGTAATAGTTTTGCCACGTAGATGAGAAGAAAGTTCATTACCAATATATGGCTTTGCTTCTATCTTGAGAAATTTTCATGTAAAGGAAACGATGACACTCGGGGTGTCGCCGACAAAATACAGTTGTGAAATAAATATTACATCGTTACCCTGGATTAGGGTTTAAAACAAATTTGCAACACACATTCCTTGATGTAACCTCATTACTTCATACTGTTATGAAGTACTTCATACTATACTCGTAATGTTGACTTACTACAGTCTATCGAGCATAGATTTTTTAACAGGCATTACCGGGTCACTCACAGACTAAATTGTCCGGGGTGACGGAAGAGCAGCGTGCGGCCATGCCCAATAACATTTTAGTCGTATTTCAATTCTAGACTTCACCGATCAAAAACATTTCAAATTTCTCCTAATTTGTATAGTATTAATTTATGTAATATATGTGAAATCCATAACAAGCTATTTAATGAATACATATTATCGTGATATTATTTATAACAATTATAAAACCAGTCGTTCCGCATTGCCTAAATATTTGCATTATTAATGGTTCGTCTCGCAATCATCATTTGCTTAATTTTCAGACTTTCTACTTTTCAGTATAACACGACTTGTGTGAAACTATATTTCAAATAATTATAAATGGACTTAATGAATGTTGCGCGCAAATGCAACATAAAATTTGTTGGACATCTTCACTCATTTATCCATTACTCTTGACTCGACTCATACTACTCGATGCTAGATGTCGCTAATATTACAATACGCAGCTAGTACGAAAATGTTACAAGTACATAAAGAAGTTTGACGTAAATATATGCATCTTATGCGTTTACCATTTATCTCCACTACGACTAGGTAAACCAATTACGTATATTTAATTCCATTAGTGATTGACCTGCGGCCGTCATACTGCGTTCTCACTTACGTTCAGTTAAGTCTTACCAATGAGAAGTTGTGTACCTATTGTTTGCATTTTGAATAAATTTGCCATTTAACATGATTTTTTATGTGACAATGGATAAATCATGGCAGAAAAAAGTACGAGTTTAATCATCATTGATAACGATTTAAAACAGCATCATCGAGTGTGTTGGTAAGTCGCACCAAAAAATCGCAGTAGCTTTCACTTCCACGATAATTCATTCATATAAAACTTTAGGAACTGGGGCACCTTGATGGTATTTGTAATTTTGCTTTGATTGTCTATAATCAGTGACGTACATGTTTGATTGTTCGCGTGACGAACTATGACAACACTGTTTTGAAACTCGTTGGATTATACATAGCTTTACTTCAGATGATGCCTTGCGCGCGGGCGGCTTGTCACAAATGTCAGTAATTCAGTATACCCGCAACCGCAGATCGCGTCGGGTTCTCGCCAAGTGACCGATTGTTCACGATCGCGCTGGTCAAAGTTACTGTTATAACAAACCACACGTGTATAATCTCGTTTTGTACTATCAGAAACATCGCGTTGGCAACAGCGGTGCTATCTTTTTCTAATACTCTCACGTTATGAGTGATTACTAAATGTTTGCGGCCTTGACTGAAGGTTTTACTCGTGTATAGTATTGTGATTTGGCATAATTGTCGGGTGCGGCTTGCTACCTTTATTTCGTTCATTGTCCGGTCTTACATTAACTTGAATGTTTATTATATACATATCCTGGAATATGTATTTTAATATTGGGTAATAAATATATCAATGAAATAGAGCGTTATCAAAGGCCTAGATACGGGGCAAGGGCGTTGGGATGCTGTGTGGGCGCTGCTTAGCGCTTGCTGTCTGCCGGCGCCTGATCATCTTGCTCAGTTAATAGATCCATATTCTGCCTATGGAAAACGTTCGCCAACGTTAGTAATACTTCTGGTTTATGTACACATATGTATACTTAACACACAAAAGGACTTCTCACCTAAACGTTCGTTGCCAATTGTTGCACTATCTTATCCTACACACTAACCCTACAGCCCATCGATCGATGATTTCACAGCTCGGAGCACTCGTGGAGGCGGAGAAATGAACGTTCCAAACGGTCACATCACCGGCGTTCGCCTACATCGCATAGGCGGAGGAGGCATCACCGCGATGAGTCCTCGCCGCGGTCACCCCCTGAACAGGTCAGTTGCACTGTTTATTTTTTATTTTTTGAGAATGTGTGAAAACAATGTGTGATTCGTTAAATTCTACACACACGATTACCACAGAAGTGTCCACCCGTAAACCTGTCTTTTTCTTATTCCTATGATTCTTCACATACACATGTCGTATTCAAAATGCGGAACCAGAATAAAGCATAAACGTCAGCGTGCTTGTTTGGGATAATACGCGAGACGGGTTTGGCTTGTAGTGCGCGTGCGCGTGCGCCTTCGCCCGTGAAGATGTGCGCGAGAGACGGCGACCTCCTCGCGCTTGCGCCCGTTCTATTTGTGTTCGCCTTCGTCACTCGGGACGCCTTCAGTCAGTCGCCAACCTGAGCCGGCCGCCCGGCGCGTCGTTGCCGCATCGAAATACTAGTCCACCGCGTCGGGCAGCGGGTGGCCTGCGTAGAAGCCATGGCTGCCCAACCGCCGCGTCCACCTCCCAACAACCTACTGTTCAGCGGCCCGCCGCCTGCACTGCCACACGTGCTACTCCTACCCAATGATGACACAGGCGTCAGCAAAGAAAATCAAGCCCAACCGAGCGATGGCGGCCAAACAAATGATGCGGATGCTTTACATGAGATAAACAATGTGGGATTACCCTGTTACGATGGGACATTCCTTGATCAAATAGGAATGTTCGATGATAATCAAAACTTACAATATCATTTACCACCGGAAAGCTACTTGCGGAGGACTCATAGTTTTGACATTTCCGATATTTATGCTGCAGATATGATTAACGAAATCGACCCGAGTGTTTTCCGCCAAAGACGGTCTGAACCTGATTTATCAAAATATGGATTGTTTACTGAAGTGACTATGGAATGTGCACCATTACAACCTCCGCCTCTTGTACTTAATAACCCCTTCTACGACGGATCATACGCGTTGGATTCGCAACAAATGAATCAAGCCATGGTGATGTTACCCGAAAACTATTTAGCTTTTGAAGATTCTTTTGTACCGACTGCTTGGGATTATAAACCAGATTTTCTAAATCCAGAGATGTACTGTGATGGGATACCTCTAATTGCCTCTAATGATCCATGGTCAGTTTATTCTAATGAAAATGCGGCTTTTCAGTATTATTCTCCACATTACGAAACATCTTTAGAAGAAAACGGAATACATTATACGCCGTTAACTGATTTAGATTATGCTATACCGCAATTTATGAGTTTACCAGTGGGAGAACAAACCAGAATTGAAAATTATATAAATAATAACAATTACGATGTAGAACATGTAAATAGTAATTCTAACGAACCAATTTCTAGCTATGAGATTAAAGAAGAAAGCTTGAAATCCGATGTGCTAACATCAAATACTGTAGTTAGTGAAACTTTGAATGAAGAACAAAATATCAGTACAGTTGATCCCTCTGTTAATAGAGATTCGTCTACGGAGAGTGAAGAATCGTTAAACGCTGATATTTCAAACGACGTTACTTCTAGTTTAGCTTTTCTGCCTAGTAGTAAAAGTTCACAGAGACCAGGTGACGTTGACGATACTAGTGACGATACCTCTCCGTGTAGTACTGATTACCACGAAGCCTCGGCGCTTGACTTGATACAGAGCGTCGATGAACTTTCATGTTGTGATAGTACTGATTATTCCCAAAGTAGAGATGAGATCTCACCGATTATTGCTGAAATACCGAAATCTGTTAATGCCGTTGTTAAAGAAACTCAGAGCATTCAAAATATACCAGTGGTTTCTAATACAGCAATAATTGCAAATCTACCTCTAAGTGAAATATCATCCATTCCATTCAATGATCAGCCACAAGCTCAGATACCATCTGTAAATAGTAGTTTACCTAACATGGACACTATATTGATACCTGAAAAAGAATCAAACTTAAATGTAGACCAAATCACACAGTGTGCAGGTTCTAACAAGAAACCAATAAATGTAATGGAACCTGTGGGGGCTATAACTAGTGAGAATACTCAATGTAAAGTAAATCCACAGTTGCCAGAACCTTGTGGTCGTGATAACGATGTTAAAGTTAACAATAAGATATTGAAACCACAACAACCGCTTTTTCCTCCAGCGGTGCCCACTTCTTGGCTATCTTCAAAACCATCTGGTCCTCATCAAACAAATACAGTGCAGATGCCTCAAATTCATGTCCAAAATGTCGAAGGATTTGTAACAGATACACAGAAGAGCCCAAAGGTAGTTTCTCAAGCAAATGTGAGGACACAATTACCCGTAGAGGAACCTCAGCCTTCGTGCTCCTTCGCATCCGCGCAACCTGTGCACGCATCACAACTCAAACCTGAGAAACTGTCAAAAGAAGTGGAGGTCAGCCCGCATATCATTATTGTACATTAACAAGCATCCAATACATTAATAAATGAAATACATATTATATTAAAAGTACTGCGCCACTCGCTGCCAGCGCGTGTATTGGGAGCAATGTGCATCTATTTTAGCATATATTATTAGGTCAAGGATTTAACTTATTCCTATCCTCGTAATTTTCTAGGAACCATGTAATATGCTTGAAAAGAATGTCTTTTTTGTGATTTTTTTTTATTCTTCTTAACATATGCTTCCTTTCTTAAAACATAACCGCATAAAACATTTCATATCGCATGATTGTGGTCGTTCTGTTATATTAAATGAATTTAAAACTAAACCATAGAAATTTCTATCATATGCAACAACAATAAGATTTTTATATACCCGCCTGCAATAAAGAATGTTATATATGTGTATGGTGAACTCAAAATAGTATCAGCAGCTGGCACGTACTATCAGAATTCATCGGCGATCGATAGATGGCGCCGCGAGGCATAGTACCTACTTGTGCAGAAAATATAGAAGACGCATGCGCACAAAAATAGTATCGCGACGATCACCTTCACCTAGGAGCGACCGCCATCATACATATATATCTACTATGTTATGATAACAACAAACTATAGATGTGAATTAACGTCATTGTTTTAAATTCCAAGAGTACTTATAGTAGCAATAGTTATTAATGCTCTCATAAGAGCGTTGTTCGTACCGAGTCTCGACCTTTTTCAATGGAGACCACCTTGCTACTGAAGACATTTTAACAGGGCATATTTATTATAGTGCATAACCGATGCGGTAATAACTGAAACTGTATCAGTGCTCACTTGTACTAGCTACTGTTGGACTTAAGTCCTTCCTTAGGACGAGATGATACCATAATGGCGATCGCAGTTGGGATTCAGTTTCCCAGTCGAATGTTGCAGCCTATTCTTCTGATGATCCTTCAGTCAGTTTTTATCACTTACGCTTGCTTAATAAATTTCAACGCGCCCCTCCAAAAGATTTTAATGCTTGAAAACCAATCTACGCACATGGTATTACCATAATGGCGATCGCAGTTGGGATTCAGTTTCCCAGTCGAATGTTGCAGCCTATTCTTCTGATGATCCTTCAGTCAGTTTTTATCACTTACGCTTGCTTAATAAATTTCAACGCGCCCCTCCAAAAGATTTTAATGCTTGAAAACCAATCTACGCACATGGTATGTAAAGGCAATGTATAGGCAAATTTTGGTTTCAGAAATATTGTATTAAAATGTATGGTCACTCAACGTAATATATCCATCCATTCGTATGTTCAATATTAAACCACCGTTCACTGTTGGACGGAGTTCAATCAATAATTAATATTTTGATGTTGTAATTACGACAATACTACATAGTTAACAACGTTAGTTATACATCAACAAATCAATATTTGTTGTTTTAATAGTTCTATTTGCATAATAGCGTTACAAACGATAATTTTGTGCCAAATTAGTTAAATGGATTGTTATATTAATTTCATAATTTCAATACCATAATATAGTAATAAATTCAGAAAAACAGAATTAGAAGAGATATGGCAAAGCATATCAATTATTGTTATATTGATAAAATAATTTATACTGAAATTACGATATAAAATATCATTCTGGATCTTCGTTTCTAAATTCGAAGTATAACCACGAGTAATTTTATTGGATATTGTATCCTTTTAGTTATTCACTAAAGGATTTATATACAAAACTTCGTTGTATACGGGTATATTTTCGCACTATAGACTAGACTAGTCGAGACATAAATATCAATAAAATCAACGCATTGTAAACTAACGTCGTGACTCGAGTTCTTATGGGAGATGAATAGGTAATTGCGGACACTGATAGTAATTATATAAAAAGGATGTGGACTCACCAACTGCCTGCGTCTAGAATTCAAATCATCAGTTTTTGTGGGGAAGATGTATATTAATAAATAATCTGTTAATTAAACCTTTGGCGGGGTGAATAATCGGTTTAAATGCAGGGGTTAAGATTGCACTAACTGGAAAAGGTGAAAACAATTAAGAATAATTGACAAGTATATATATGTTAAATATTTAAGGATTTTGTATAGATATATGAAATTTCACCCATAGTACTACATCAACATTGATGTTTGATTCGTCATTTGGAAAATTATGTTCTCACTAATGACGAAAGATAAGTATATATCACAAGATAAACGATTTAATTAAGAAATATAGTTTTAAATTTACATTAGAACACACCATCTTGTGCTAATTTATTGTTTAACTGTTGTTGGTGGTATAGCTAAAAATAATAGATAATTAAGCTAATAAACGTTATGATTTCCACAAAATAACCCTAGTAATTGTAAAATTAACAAATAGCTACTAGGAATAATTTTTTAACAGTGCGAAGTATTCCTACAGGTCCTATTTAATCAATTACTATGGGTGTGTAAAATTTCTAAAGATGATGACATTATTCAGATGTAAAAAATGTGAATGTCAAACCAAATAAATTATAGTAGTATGACTAAGACAATAAGAGGGTGTTGCACTACGTATTGATTTGAGGCACGGATGCTGACCAATGAAGCGTCGTCAAGTAGCGTGCAACTCAATTGTTTTGAATTGTGAAAATAAATCCAATTGTATCCCGTCGTAGCTAGATCGAAGCAGATTGCAACTTCTCGTTGATATAACTGCATAGAGTGCATAGTAAATTCCAATAATATTATCTTCGGCTTGCTACTAGACATTAGTTTAGCGACAATATTATTTTAATGTTTTAGAATTTGTAGAATAATATATTGAGTCGTCAAATGTCGTTTCTATTATCAGAAAAATTAAAAAGATCTTACGCGCAAGTTTAGTATGCTCACAACTTATTTGGTCCCTATCCGGCAATAATATCAAACAGGAGACTAGGTATAAAATGCACTATTATAGATCTAAAGAGACTAATACAATTAAATTACAATTATATCTATGATAAAGAAGGATAACGATGAAACCTTAAGCTTTAACATTTTTCTGCCTATATTTCTGATGTGTCTACATGAAGTTTGTTGAAGAAAATCGTAGAAGGGATTTATTCTTTGCCACAAAATATTACTATTAGCATATATACTTATTATATTAAATAGTTCTTTTATATCATCCTAAATGATTACTGTATTTTATATTTTGAGTACATACGTACATTAGTAAGAAAAATCTCTCTGCTTTTATTGACGTAACTGTAAATTTGTTATATAAGTAAAATAATTGTTTATGAAAGTGATAAAATTGTTGAATTTAAACAAGGAAATGTTATTTTAATATATTTTAATTGCATCACCGTTATTAATTATGAGACTGTTACAACTGTCTTCTTTATACACTAGTTTTAGCTCGCAACTTTTTATGATTTTTGAGTAATCCTATTTTTTGTTTATTCTAAGACTTTATATATTTTTGCTTTGTCGGCTTATATACGTCGAATAATTAACAAATTGACACACACTAGATCATGCGTACTAGATAATCTTCGCTATTACTATTTTTGATAGGCATCATTTATTCTACATAAGCCTAAGTGGCTTAC
The DNA here is from genome assembly GCA_032191425.1 of Lymantria dispar. NCBI lineage: Eukaryota > Metazoa > Arthropoda > Insecta > Lepidoptera > Erebidae > Lymantria > Lymantria dispar. The sequence continues at coordinate 27,885,216 of CM063449.1, read as the reverse complement.
ATATTGTCAAATTGGTACATCCTTTTATACAATCCAATGATCTACCACAGTATTGGAATACGGCCTCAGCTTGTGCTGAGAGGATCCAGCAGGCTGTTATTTTTATATAATTTATGTCAAATGAAATTATATATATATATATATATATATATATAGTATTAGCTTCAATGCGATGCCCTTCGAAATAGGATATATATTTTTATTGCAAAATCTATATGATAGAAAAACAAATTAAATAGCTGGATCAGATCCCACAAGCGATACTCGATTACGAGTCAACTACTAGAGCTACCATCACTCCCCTCAACTACATTGGAGGAAGGGTGCGACACACATAGCTACCGCAAGCAGAACCTTTTCAGTGAACATGACCAAATAATAATAAACTACGAACTATACTCAAAATATTAAAAAGACCCAAATCTAAATTCCTTAGGCAAAACCTATTTTATAATTGTATTGCATTGTTAACTATTATAGGATCGCAAAGCTCGCAAACAAAAGCTTGACAAATGTGCCTACATTTGTCAAGCTTTTGTTAACCACTCATTGACTTAACTTCTAAAGACCTACAAGAAACCATTCTCTATTTTCTAAACTGCGAATTCTAATCAGTGTATCTTGTATTGAAATTATCGTGAGACTGATCCATATTATAATATCTATAACGGCAAAAACACTCACGTGCTGAGATCGATTACGTCGACCCGGGTTTCGAGCGTGCACGCCGGGGCCTCGCAGACGCCGCTGCGCACTCGCCCTGATGATGAGCATCGGACATGCTCGAAACCCGGGTCGACGTAATCGATCTCAGCACGTGAGTGTATCTTGTATTTATCTCAGCTGTGGTCCTCCACAAGTTACGTTTTGCGGTTGCTTCTAGAGATTATATTCCTATGGTTTCACTATTCTTACCCAATATCTTCTTTTTCTGCATTTTGATTGACATACCAAATATATCAGCTATATCATAATGTCTCTTCATAAGATGCATTTATGTAATAAAGTGTATTAAATCATTATCAAAACAATTTCTTAGAGTTTAATCCTCCATTAAAATGGAAATTAATACTGATGAAGATCTGTATATGCATAAATTTATGTACAATTCACGTATGTTAGTACTTTAACGCTAATAGTGGCCCGGAGGTCAAGTTCATGGGTAGAATGATTTGTATCGCACACATCGTTGGAACAACTGGGCGAATAGCGTGTTTGACCGTCAGTGGTCAAGATATTATGCTCTGATAAATGCAGTATGCTTGTTATTTAGCGAACCTATCTATTCGTTAATGCCTAATTCCTTCACACCGACCTTACATTGGTAAGGTTTGTTGCACCTAACCAGATAATCTGAGAATAAGTTGTTCAATGCTTAAAGCATTAAAACATTAGATAGGTATTAATAATGTCCCTGCTCAAAAAAAAATTAGAAATCCACTTGAAATTTATGCATGTATAAGTTTTAAAATTTGTTAATGAACGATAATAACTTCAAAAAAATATATTCAAGCCGAGGAGAGAAAATAAAATTAATTTCACAACTCTCCGAACTCTAAATTATTTTATATAAAAACAAGTTTGACCGCTGTTTTAATCACATTAAATCTAAATATATATGCCAGATAAAGGATCAGTATTTGACCAAATATGTGAAACGCTTAACTTTGGAGACTTATTCCGGCTTGGTAATGTTCTTTTCTAACTATAAAATTATCCGTACATCTTCCGTAAGTCCACATGTGAAAATTTTCTTCACTGCATTCAAAGGACGATTTTATTTAGGTGCAATATATAATATTAAATAAAAAATCTTTATCATTGCCCATCAAAATGTGGATGACTTGACACACGTTTTTACACATAATTTAATAGTAAATCATTCATAATCTTATGAGAAGTTGGTATTTGTATTGTGATATCGTTCTTACAATATAACCAGTCCAAACGCATTAGAAGTTAAGTTCCTATGCAGAAAAAGTACTATATTATCCCTCGATTAAGCTGTATAGATTATTGTTAACTCTTTTTGCAATCATACTGATACCTTTATACAGTACCTATCTGGGTATGGTATATATATATATATATATATATATATATATATATATATATATGTTATATGTATTTGTAAAAATTGTATTCGTCACATATATGAAACCACAATCAATTTATCCATCCAATATGTTGTTTCCTTATGGCCGAGATAGGAATGTGTAGCGTAGTGACCAATAATTTAGTTGCAATTTTAGTGTTTGTCACGATTTATTTAACTATTCTTTGACTAGCTGCTCCTGTGACTCCGTATATAAAAATGATCAGGATTAAATTGATCTTATTTGTTTCTGCAGAACGCAAACTATTATCATACAAATTCTGTCCAATTGTTGTTGCGTGAGTTGCGAACAAATTCATAAACACGAAATTTTCAAAAGAAAGGACATGTTCAACATGTGTTTTATCAATTATTCTAAAATTACGCACACTATTTTTCTCAAATAATTCCAATTTTGCCTCATTATCGTTTTTATTATAAGTATTAGATTACTTACAGCTGTCTGGATTTCATAGTATATAAAGTTAATAATGTACTACGTAGGTACCTCAAACGCTTGGAATATTTCTGCAAGGGCAATTTTATAATACTTGACATATTTTATACCTTCGGTATTAAATAAATGAGAAGAATTTTAATTATAGTATTCGATTAATCTTACCTATAATATATATAAATGAATGTGTGGTCATTAGGCATACGATCGCGAAATGTTATGTACCGTATCTACAGTAGTAATACTGTACTTTGTTCAGTTATACGCACGCTCGCCAAAAATTGCATATGAAAAAATGAAATAACAGGCAAAACAGTTTGAATTTAATTGTTGGCACCTATGTGCTTCGTGATCACGCAAAGTCCGGGTGAATAGCTAGTGTATTATAAAAGCAAGACCTTCTCACTTTTCTTATAAAGACATTACTGCAAAAAACTTATTCTGACAATTGATCGCTTTGTTACAGTTATCATTTAGTAACTTATTTTATACCCTAAATCTTGTATCAGGCTATTGACCCGATCAACAGGCGTCTGCAAATGTTTGATAAGCGATATGAATTTTATTATTTTAATTATGTGTTTACCTGATATGATTAAGTTACAGTACTCTACGTACAGCAATTCAGATAGTATTTAATATTACCGTCCGAACGTTCTTTCAGAACAAAAACCATTCCGACGTGTGGAATTCAGATATATCCTGTTACAACCGATATTGAAAGTTTCAAATTGTTTGTTCCATTTGTGCCGACATCATACCATCTTTAATTAAATGCCATGAAGCGGCAGCCCCACGCAGTTCAGTCACGAACGTTGAGCAGACAATTCATAACTGTATTACATTTTATCGTATCTATTTTTTTTACTGTAACGTTAAGATTTAAGTTATCATTTAATATTGTGTCATCAGTGTCGGTGCCGTAAGTGCGCCGGCAAAGTGATTGTGTTGCGCTTAGTCTAGTTGTGTAACAGGCGGCAGGCTGGCCACCCGCCCCACGTCGACGCGGCGGGTTGGTCGCTTAACTCCAATATATTACAGTGCACGATCAACAGTGCAGTGCAGTTTATAATGGCTGAATTATCTATAAAACACGATCGTACTCGAATCCCCTTGCGATTCGCCTCCTTTTACGAGCTCTATAAAAGATTTCTTAAGGAGCATGGGTGCAAGTGGCATGATGTCTCGAAATTACTCTCCGTTGTCGCGGAGATACTTTTCGATGTGGAAGGTGCCTGCAGCCGGCTAGTCGGCAAGGTCAGTAATCAATTTTCGGGAATAGGAACCAATAAGTCAAACTAATAAGTTTATTGTACGCCACCACTATCGAATAATCTCTCTCTCTATCGAATAAGTCTCTAAATATATAAATGTTATTGTTATTCCCGGCGGGTATTAATGTCAGGTTGGACAGTCGATAAAGTTTTAACCGAATTCCTCGTTTCATCTTTCATCTGTTTTCAGAGAAAGAGGACCATCTGTGCCCCCCGTAATATAATATATCGCGATTATTTGTGGTTGCGTTAATTAAATGTCGGAAATTGTAACAATATTAAAACAATAATATATAATAATTGTAATAATTTTTTTGTATATCCAATTTGTTCTTATCAACTAAGATTCGCAACATTTAGTTAAGATCATTGTCATTATTATTTCCTATTAAATACAACCGAAATTGAAATATTATTAAGAACATCGTTGCACATAAGCGAAACTTAACTACATATTGTCATATCGGGAACCAATCCTCGACGGGACATTTTCTATACCTGCACCCCTCCTTAAGACAGTTTTGAACAGCTGTTCTCATAGTCGGTATACAAATTTTAACGTGCTCTGATGTACCAGTTTATTTTAGAAATATGCTACGATACCATCAGAAGTGATGAATTTCTTGCATCAGTGTTGTTATTAGTGGTGACAAGCACAGTTTACCTAGCCGCATGTAAAATGAAAACATTTGTACATATATTCAAGTCGTTTCTGTATTTCAATTATCCCGAGTTCTCCATACAATCTCAATGTGCAAAGGTGTGATTGTGATGTAATTAACTAAGTATATGACAAAATAGCAAAGCTGTTTCTGTAAAAAGTATTTAATATAATAATACATACGCGGATATATGTAGTATTAATTCATAGACGGTTGAGAAATACATGCGTCGGTTGTGATACGCGTTATATTCAAAAAAATAATTTAATACTGTATATTTTTAGTAAATTCACTAATTAGAATCATTATTAAAATAATTTGTTAAGAACGTTTAAATGTTGAGAATGGTTGCTATAAAAGTGAAAGTTAGAATTCGCGAGCGGGCGGCACTTGAATATACGTTGGTGGCGGCGACGTGTGCGATATTACAACAGGAATGCATTATAATAATTGTCTTGTAGCTTCCGTTGCACACAAAAATATTTTATAAACAAATAAAATTTTGCGTATAATTGTGGTGGCTTGCAATAATATGGTCTTCGATACAGTGAAGTTCAAAGCTCTGAACGAAAAATTGTTCAACAATTTGCTAAATTAAACAAATATGTGGTTAAAGAAAAATCATAATGAAAACTATCAAATTTATTAAAATTCGATTTAGGTAATGAAATTGAGACCTTAAAAATAACTATAACCAGAGACTAAATAACTGTAACCGCCCATACACCTTGTGGAAGATTAGCATCAGATTCATAGCCGATTAAATTTATGCCTTGTGCGTATTCCAAAGGATGAAACCGCGATACTTTGACCTGTGTAAATTGTTATAAAATTAATGATACTGTGGATTCCCTATGATAAAAGCGTGACAGCACGTATGTACGGACGTGTATAATTTTATCGTCCTCTCAGAGGCGGTAGTGCGCGCATCCGCCGGTTTCGAATATCAACTTTACGAACAGATAACACATGTTTTCTACTACATATTATGCTGATTCAATATGTTGAGATAACGAGTCAATTTATGGAGTATAATAAATAATAATAATATTGTGTGTTGATCTATAATATAATTATATATATATATATATGATAAGAAAACGTAGCGTGGTAGCGACGCACAGTATGAAAATTATCTAAAAAAACGGTAACCACATTTTTATACTTTTATTCGATGATGGAGTAAATGGTTTCAAATACATGATTAGAACTCCCGCAGATCAGGATCCAGGCAGGCGGCCGATCATAAAACTATTGCCAAAATTTTGCAATATGTACCTACTATTAAAGAATAACATATTGAGTCGACACCAAGTAATTGGGATAAAATCAGAGTTTTTTTAATACCACTAACACAATGTTCGACATTATTATTAGTCATGATTTGGAATCCTAATATGGCAAAATATATCAATAAAAAATATAAATACAAAATATTGATTTTATAATATCTTTAACGTTGAGTTACAATCTTATAGTTATATACATTATGTAGATCTATTATATAATTGCACCAATAGTTGTATGAAAATGTGTTTCTAAACTAGATTTCTAAAATTTGCCAATTATGCAAAAAAAATTCTATTTACGGATCTAAGTACATTTGGTTTTCGGGAGTTCTCAAGCATTTAAGAACATTTACTCTGTCGAATAAAAAATAGATGTCCGTTTTTCAGGTCATTTTGCATACTGTGCGGTGTGCGCACGCGGAGAATATTGTCAGTGATGGTCGCGGGCACTGGCAGCATTGTTCAACTGTTCGTACTCGCACGCGCTCCACTAACCTAATTACAGCTTATTGACAGAACTGTCTTGGCTCTTCTGGTCATCGTTTACAGATAGCTGTAGGTAGGTAGGTACCTGCCTACATCTCTAACGATGTCACTGTCTCAACTGCCAGCATAACATATAAAATTTAATAAGTAGTTACTGTGTGATAGTTTACACGTGTACAGCGCACAATGACGCTAGTGATGACGAGTTCATTATAGATCATAATATTTATAATAATTAATAGCTTCGGCTAATCTAGTCGACCGGAAAAGAAACGTTGTTTATTAGCAGTCGTAGTTAATATTAATTTATTCGAAAATGTTAACTTGAAAACGGGGTTAGGAAGTATCGGCTAATTTTTTCTAAAATAATCTTAACGACCAACGTAACTCTCTCTGAACGTGTTTAGTAAATAACAGAAGTATCGCAAATATTGAAATTAACTAATAGACTGTTTGGTTGACTAGTTTATCATTATATGATGTATCTATTTACCATTCCTTGTCATACGTAAAACATCGACCATAGTGTTACAAACAAGAACGATAAGCTTTATGTACATACAATCTGAAACAAAACTAATACAAATGTTAAAAGAGAATGGAAATGTTTAGACTGCCAAAACAATGACGTAGGTATCGAATACAAATAATTATTTTAAATTTTAAGGACATTAGCTTTTGCCAAACACTGAGCTAAATAACCTAGAAATACATTTTCTTGGAATAGGCTGTGTAATGTACATATTTTAAATAATACGTAAAAACATAGTGTAGTGTAACGCGAAGAAGTGTGCGCGAGCGGCGGGCACCTCCAGAGTGCGCGGGAGGGCGCTCCCACGGGTTGCCGGTATTTTTAGTGCACGACGATTACTTGGCACCGGCGGCCGCACTGGTTGCGCTAGTGATCTTTCTAAAATTCGTTCGCGCGTAGGTACGCTCTCGATCTCGAGATAGAACCAGTCTCATACGCGGTGGCAGGGCTAGTGCCATGTAAACGAGTACCTTATTTTAATTAGTTTCAATGTGTAAATATGACTTCTATGGAATATTATGTGATATATCCCGGTTAAAGTGTATTAATTATTAGTTATAAAAACTATCAATAATATGGCCAGTCTGAGCACCAGTACTAGCGGCACGACGAGCCCCAGGCGTCAGCGTTACAACCGGGCGTCCACCACGAGTGTCACGCAATTGTTATCCGATGGATATTCCAGCTTTATTAATCGGCTCACCAGACGGGGGCCCTCTGAGAAGACTGAAACCTTACCAGATACAAAATTAGCCTCTACTCGGTCACGCTTCGATGATAAACTCCTTTCAGATAATAATTCTACTCTAGCCAATATGCGACGTTACGAAAGTAATGGCCATATCTCACCCTATACGTCCTTGACGTCCAGTGTTCCTGCTAAGAAACTGAATGATGACCGTATGTACTCAAGTTACCTGGGCGCTACGAAGTCTCGCATCGACACATCGCCTTTGCATTCTACCTCCGGGATAAGTGCTCTCGTCCGCAGTGACTCATTCCACAGAACTAAACTGAAAGACAATAAAACGTCACCGTTCACTAAACGGTACCCTTTGAAGGAGTCTAATAACAACATAGATAGTATTATCCTTGGTAGTACACGTAGTAGATTGGAAGATAAATATTCTTCAGTTTTAGACCGGATAGCTGTTCAGAAAAAGGAAAGAGCTAGAAAAGAGCAAGAGGATCGCGACAAAACATTAGAACCTGAGCCATCCCTATCGCGAGGACTCATGAGAAGTTTGACAACTGCTGTTTTTGGAGAAAATTCATTTAAAAGAAATAATTATTCTCGTGAAAAAACTAGAGACAAAACGCCTTTCAGGAACACTTTTGATCGTCGTTTATCGTCTAGTCATAAACAAAAAGATAATTATAAAAACGGTTTTGACATTCCTTTAAAAGATCGGCCTTATTATGGCAAAGACAGAGACAGTATTTACCGGAGACATCAAAGGAGATCTCTCAGAGCTGAGAAAAGTGAAAATAACGATAAGAAAATTGGAAAATTAACATTGCGTCCAGTTGAATTAAACATACAATCAGGAGGAAGGGATTTGATATCACCGCTTCAACATGACATTACAAAGAAATCAAATATAACTAAAACTCCAGCGTCCTCGCCGTCTAGAGAAGTAGGTCGCCAAAAGCAGATATATTTTCCGTCGAGCGACGAGGACGACGATAAAACACCAGTGGGCGACCGTGTTTACAACGAGCGGGAGACTAGGCGGAAGGAGATCCAGGGTCTCATTATGAAGTATGCACATCTGGACGAAATGTACGGCCGCATCGGCGGCGTGGAGACTAGCAACGACATAACGAGCGAAGTTATTTCACCAAAGAAAGAACCACTGGGAGTGGGTGACGTGGTGGTTCTACCACCGGAGCTGCGCAGTCGTCATCGGCCGCAGCGCCCGCGTCACCTGATACGACGCGCGGCAACGCCGCCTGTAAGCACCTGCTAACCATCCGCCTGCGCACTGTGTGCCGCTAACATACACCTGGTCCGTGGTTTTTATAATATTCACTCTTTACGTATTGCACGACCGTGCATTGTTGTCATATTTTTTACTCACGTCGATATCTATAGTTATTTTTATTACGTACACATACCATTTACCTATTAGTTCATCGGTACATAGACGTCTACTGGTGCCCTTACGCTTCGCCACAACAATACCACGTGAGCTTTTCTTACGCCGCCTGCATTTAACGGTTCCCTACATTTTTTTTTTTTATATTGGCAATCTGCTATGATAATAATCTGTAATTTGCTGCAATATGATACAAATTAGTGAACGAAAAGCCTTCAAATCTCGTATATAAAATATAATGCACATTTTGATGACGACGATCACTTAATAATCGACAAACGAATGCATGTATTTCGAAATAATTTAATATTTAGACGGTAGAAAAATAATGATTCATTTACGGGTACTTAGTATACCGATTCAACATGTCCATAACCTACCTCGTGTAATTAACAGTGTGTTGAGTTATAATTATTATAAAATATATGTGTTGTACAATGCTCATGCATGTGTTGAGCTCTTTCGTGCTTAGTTTAAAAACTAATATGTCTCTTTTCTGTGTTAAAATATTTTCAAATTCTAAACGCAAAGGAAGCCCTGATACATGTTTCTATCATAAAGTTAGTAATTTGCTCAATTTACTTAACATTGAAAAGACTATCGGGTGGACACTTATCCTATTATAATAAACCTGTGTGTAAGTTCAGTTGTGAGAGAGTGATCGAGTGTGAGGCGGTGTGTGTTCGGTTGTGTTCTGTTCCTTGACGGTCCCGGCCCTGAGTGGGGCGCGGTGTCGGTGGTATCCTCCTCGTCCGCCCTCTAACAGCATGTGCCTCCGACACACCATACCAAATGTCGCTTGTCTGACGGGCAACCGTTCCATTGTCTGATTGTTGGGTACAACACTACTCGGGTCGTGGCGATCGTGGCGCGCTCTACCTGGCTTGTGGCGTGGTGCGTGGTGCGTGATGTCTGCTGGCGGCGTGCGGGCGCGGCGCGCTGGCGGTGCGGCCTGGTGACGTGACATGGCGGCGCTGGCGCTTGCAGAGTTCCCGGGCACGCTCCTCCGTCAAGGACGACAAGGACGGACATCTGGTCTACTGGCCTGGATATGTCATGGGAGCGAGATGTTCGTGTCCACACCCATAACTTAAACAACACACACACTATGTACACTACACACACACACAAACACCTGCACACATCCATAAACTAAACATACGCGTTACTCACACACTACACATAACGTTATTCACAAGTATATTTATACATGCTCACGTAAACAATTGTCCAGAAAAGTACATCACTTTTTTTTAAACAAATACATTAACCACAGCACAGAACACACTGCAGAAAATTCATGACAATTCAACACTAAGTCCTTTTGAGTCAGTGATTCGTGTTTTTTTGAAGATTTCAGACATTTAAAAGTTTCTGCTTTATATTGTATTTTATACCTTTTCTATAAAACAGTAACAAGACCACAAATGAATTGAGTCATGTTGGAGCTTCGCGCGTTGGTAATCTGTTTATTGTCATATCGAGTCACGGTACAGAGTTGTGCACGGTTGTTCAACTCAGATCTGTTACAACTCGCGAGTATGCATTGGCTAGTATCGATGGAACTCGATAAACTGAATACCAACAGCGATTCCTTCTTGACTTTGTGCACTTTACATATGACTAATCAAGTTGCCTTGGTTTCCTTACAGATAAAATCATCGATACGCTCGGTGAAGGCACCTTCGGCAAGGTGGTAGAGGTGAAGGACTTAGAAATGTGAGTATTGGTTTTTTTTTACTATTCAGATATTATATGATATCTATAAACGTGCGTTACCTTACCATTCATCTATCAATAATTGTTGCGATGCGTTTTGTTGAGCACGGTTCTCCTCAAAGGGAGACATAATAGCCAAGACCGGGAGGCGTGTTGGTATTCGCAGTAGGAGTTGTTCGTTTCCCAAGAGAGTGCTGCTTCCGTTTCCCTAGTGATCACTCTGATTTTTCCGACTGTCAGGGCAATATAAGGGGTGATGACACGTTGTATTCTTAATATACACACTGAAGTATCCACGTGTATTTAAAATACTATTAAATTCATTGCGTTTCACATGTAACAGGTAAGGAATACAATGTATCGCCGCCCTTTACTTTGTAGTAGGCGTTGTAAAAATTAGCTAAGGGAACATCAGGTAAGTAGGTAGATGCGCTCTTCTGAGAAACTCATAACTTCAATTGCGATTGCCAACCGGCCTGCCAAGCGCGGTGATTATGGCATTATCCTCCTGTTCGTGTGGTCATGTACAAAAATGAATATTCGTGTAGTAGATATGAAATGATGAATGTATATTAATAGCAGAATTTATAGTTGAATGAACGTTGTAACTTTTCTATTTTGACTGAACGAGTTGTTTTATCTGTTGTAACCAGTCGTCGGACAGTTTAATGTGATTCTATAGTCGATTCAACAGGAGTGTAGGCAGAGGAGTCTCCAGTTAAATATTAATGTTCACATCGCTTTGGTCTCAATATATTTGGATGTATGCACGAATTGCACTACAAACACTTTGTAGGTTTTTACAATCCAAGGATGTTGGCTCGTATATTAACTATTAACAATAATATGGACCACATGTCGCTTGAAGTTCATAGTTCAATCGACGCTGTGACACATCACGATGTATGTATTAATTAGCAGAACGCCCCTTGTTAAATACACTTCAATATTTACTGTTTCGTTAAATTAATATATATATATATATATATATATATATATAGATAATTATTGCATTAAATCAGCATCATCCAAACTAGACTGTTATGTAAATACATATTAACTTGTATGAGCTTTTTAGAACTATAAGAGAAAAATCTGAAACTCATTCTTTGGCGACACCCAGAGTCTTATCATTGGCAATGATTTTGAAACGCGTGCACCTATTGAAATCTTGTGAGCTAATTCTATCCTTAGGTGATGAATAAAGTATTAGTAGCCCGTGGTGGTACATGAAATCGCTGGCCATCACATTGCTTTAGAATAGATTTGCAAGCTTTGCTTTTCCATCAAAAAATGTTAAATATAGAAATTTTCCTAACAATAATAGACTGTTGAAAGAAATTATGATTTTATATACAGGTGTCCCTATAATGATCTTGAAAACTTTCATAGACTTGGCTTGTGTTTTCTATATAAAGCTATACTTAATATTGTCTTTTTGTGACTTTCAGGGAGCACAGAATGGCTCTGAAGATAATAAAAAATGTTGAGAAGTATAGAGAGGCTGCAAAACTCGAGATTAACGTATTAGAAAAATTAGCTGATGTTGATCCCGATTGTAAAAAGTAAGTGTTATTTTCTTATAATTATAATAGCGTTATTATTGTATACGGCGGCGTCACATGTTGATTATCGAGGCTGGATGAAATCTGCAAATGTAGCAATATTTGACCTTGCACGTTTATATGCGACGTTATTACTCCTGGCTGGCGCTCAGCCAGCGACGAGCCCGATGTCAACTCCTAACACAAAAATACCGTCTGTCCACCGCGCGCTGAACTTCACACATCGTTTTGATTCCGTGTTCATTATAGCATTTATATAATAACAAATTATACTATTCTAGAAGGGAACACCCACAATACATATAATTATAGAAATCAACGTATCGTCTTGTTATGAGAAGGAAAACCAGAATTATAACTAATTGGCAATTTTTATGTACAGTATAATTATAGTACTTATTGTAGTATACCAATTGCATTCCCGTTGGAATAAGCTGGATTTTAGGAGGGAGACTTAAAATGGATATGAATTGAAAAGTAGTTGAGGGAAAGGAATACAACATTTCATTCATACAACATTTATTCTAAAGACAACAACTCTTACTAAGACAATATTGATATCCGAGAGACTTCACAAACATACAATTACAGACGTCTTTCATTCTTCAAGGTGCCATTTTCGACTCCTTAGTTATGTTCTTGATTTCTAACTTTCATTACGCAAACTTGTATACCAAATCACTACCACAAAATAAATTGGTGTTGATACTTAGGTGGAGGCGGACGATTTTGTCTTTTACAACGTAATTCTCATTTTTACTCATTGCCATTATTAAGGCTAGCACGACCGACGAACGAATAATAAAAATAAATCTTTATATAGGCTCTATCGTAACACATAAAGCGCCTATGATTATCAATCGTATACAGACAAGATTCACGTGTGGTCATCTAATAGTGTGGATTTACATTTCGCGGGCTTTATTGTGTGCTACCAAAAACTAGAAAATAAAATGGCGAGAAAGGAATTATGTCGGGAAGACTCCTCTGTCGCGTCATCGCTAGGCTTGCAAGCCTTCAGTTAGGCGAGGAAAAGTAATACAACAGGTTATCACACAAAGCCTCACGCCAAATTTGTGGCTGTTACAAAGGTTTACAAGTAGAATGTTGTCAAACTATTTTATATGAAAACAATTCTCTAATATCTCCCTCTTCTCTCATCATGATGCATGCAATAATATTAACCGTGTGTTTCTCTGTTTCAGCTTATGCGTTAAGATGTTAGACTGGTTTGAATACCACGGCCACATGTGCATTGCATTTGAAATGCTTGGACAGAGTGTATTCGATTTCCTGGTAAGTATCGTGTTTATTAATACGTACGCTAACAGTCCTTTTTTTTTACACATGCACACTGCTAAATGTAGATTGTGCGTCATTACATTGATAGTGTAATGGCGCTCTGACATGCGGGTTTTTAACATTGAATGAAAAAATACCCTTGTTAGCGAGTTATCGTTTATTGGTTTTGACAATTAGTTTTATTAGTATTTGTCATTGAATTAGATTTATTTGATTACTTTTGAAGTTATTTCATGAGAAACTTTATAGCGATGGAAATTTACTGTACGAAATCGTATTGTTTTATCGTAAAGATTTGTGCAGCGTGAGTAAAGTGAATTAAAAATTACGGTTCTACTTGAGTGTGTTGATCGAGTGAAGTACAATTTATCACTTCTTTCTTCCTGTGGGTATCGTTAAAATCATATTAGCGATGTAAACTGATAACATCACTGCATGAGAATGAAAACTTGATATAAAATCTTACTAAGCCGTTTCGGCATATTCACTTTGGTCATCCATTATCGAAGAAGATTGATGTAATCACTATTATATTTATAAGTGCTAATATTAACACACAAGTTTCTCAGTTTAACATATTATCGTAATTACTCTATGAACGGTTTTAAACTTAAAAAGGTGTCTTTGTCTTTCGTGTAGTTGTTTTGTGCCTCACAACGTAGGCAACACAATCATTTTAATTTTCTATAAGTGTGAATCGTAAAGATGACGTAAAAAACCGTTTTCAGCCACATATAGCAACCACTAAGCGTGCTAAGTCCCATACTATATATAAATTCTTATCAAATCTGAAAAGAAACTGCAGTGTAGCATAGTATTTAGTTGATCAATAACTTTTTGTCCAAATAACCTTAATATTAAAGAAATCCTTGACAAAAATCTATGTCATGGCATAGACTAGATAGATTATTAATAACTGACAACATTGAATAATCAGAACAATGCATTTTTTTCACTCATTATTTTAACGCTACATTTGTGTTGCCTAATTCGTAATTCTTTTTTGTTTAATAAATTATTTTCTACACATATATCCTTCCCTGTTTAGACACGAATGTTCTTCATGATAGAAGGTTTTTCATTATTGTTTTAAAACAACCCTTTCATGAGTAATAAGTTCAAGTATATAACACACTAGAATTCTATTTATTAGCACAATTAAGGCAAATAAAGAAAGTATAAACCTTAGAATAATAACGTATAGACAGTAAGTTCAAGCATAAAAAGTGAGGCATTTCAATTGGAGCCTAATGGAGCTTACGCCGGAACCGTTCCGTAATGTACAAGTCATTGTACTGCACGTACGTATGCAACTCTTAAAAAATATATATATAGGTAACTATGACGCGTTGTGCATTCAAATGGTGTCACAACACATTTGAAAAACTTAAAAAGGTTTTTAACATTTTAAACGTATTTCGACGATTTATGTAAATAAAAACAAAATTTGATTTCATAATTTGTGTAGTGATTTGCGTGTGTACGTGTGTAATCGTCTGCGCGCCATTAGTATTTTTAGATTCAAATTTCGAACGTTCGAAGTATTGACACTATCCTTCTATACGTTATTATTCTAAGGTATAAACATTAAATACATATATTCACATCTACAGATAGTTAGGCAATTTATCCTTACTAGGATAAATTGCCTAGTCTATCTGTGGCAAATTGGTTCAGTAACCACGCTGGTAAAACTGATTGATAGTTACTTGTAGTTCTTTTCTTGCAGTGATATTTTCTACTTCATCATTTCGGCTCATATACGTCCCACTGCTGGGCTCCTCCACAATAGGAGGGTCATTAACCTACTATACCACGCTGGTTAGACGGGTTGGTATAAGGTTTTATTTCGAGTTTCTTTGTCTTGCGTAGATATTATATGTAGTTTATCCCTTCGTCATCCTTTACGACACCCACGGGCAATATATGGGGTCTTGAATTGTATTCTTACTCAGTCACCACACGGTTTTCTCCCTATTTAATCTTAATCATCTTTGGCGACACTCACAGGATAAAAAAGATTGTAGTATTCTTACCTTGTCACGACCTGGGTATTAAATCTAATGTGAACATTATTTTGTTTTGCAGAAAGACAACAATTATCAGCCTTACCCGTTAGAGCAGGTTCGACACATATCGTACCAGTTAATATATAGTGTATTATTCCTACATGACAATAAACTAACGCACACTGATCTCAAACCGGAGAACATATTGTTTGTGGATAGCGATTACGAAGTCATCAGTGTATATAATGGTTCCAAAAAAGTAAGTTCCGATGTAAGTAAATACAAATATTATCATACGTACGTATATTTTATTAATTGTATTCTAGCATGATACTTGTGTGTTTAATGTGTTGACCATCACAGGTTTACATAAATTAATTCAAATTTGTAAACTTACTTATTTTGTTTTTCTACCTTGAATGTGGTTCGATCCTATACTGACAATTTGTATGTATACATGAATATTATAACTATATGTTTGCTTTTACTGTATATAATAATGCAATTATTTACTTATTATATTATGTGCTTTTTTTATTTAAAACGATTGTATATTTAATTTACATTAACATTCTGGATGTCACAAGGAAAAAACTACGAAAAATAAAAAAATAAATTAAATTTTTGCAGTTTATATACACTTCAATTCATTTTATTTTAAATTTAAACAATTTTAAGATGTTTTATAAACATATAGACAAAACACAAAAAACTTCACGTAAATTCATTCTAATAGAATCATAAACACATCTTTATGATTTATTATCATAATACTAATGACATATTTTATGGGGCATTATGAGAAGGTCATCAACACAAATTCCTATTAGTAAAATACTTTTTTAATGGGCCGCGTTCTCTATGAGCACATAAACTCTTAACATTACCAGCTGCAATGTCCACGTACATTAACTTGCTACTTTTATTTTAAAGTAAACTTACCTAGACATCATGTCTAGTCTCGTTTAATGTTTTATTAACCTCATAGCGAATCTGCTATTCAATATTTGCAGAGGTTATTACATTCAAAATTGCACATTTTACCTCGTTATTATTATAACGAGGTAAAATATATAATTATATTAGCATAAATAATAATTTTATTAAAATTTTGTTACAATTAATAGTTGTCATATTTACTAAAACAAAATTAATAAAATGTATATAATATAAATGCTGTATATAATAAGCATAACCTTGATGTTTAATGCCACAGTTATTTAAAAACGAATGATTTAACAGTGCGCTTATTTTTAACAGAAACATGATCTGCGGCGCGTAAAGCGCAGCGACGTGCGACTGATAGACTTCGGCAGTGCCACATTTGACCATGAGCACCACAGTACCATCGTGTCCACTCGCCACTACAGGGCGCCCGAAGTTATATTAGGTAACACACTTCACACTTTATTACTACAACGACTACTTTTAATTCCATCTCTTCGCAATGGAAATAGTGTCATAATCGTCACGCCTAGCAGACAATTTACCGATGGTAGTCATGTTATAAGTTTCTTTTCCAGGTTATCATTCAACCACGATAAATTTTACTCTCAACTCTTTACCACGTGGAATCTTAATTTCTATGCTATACTCGCACGTAGTTTCCATGTCTTAATTATAATATTTATAACGGCAAAAACACTCACGTGCTGAGATCGATTACGTCGACCCGGGTTTCGAGCATATCCGATGCTCATCATGATGATCGTAATCGATCTCAGCACGTGTTTTTGCCATTATAGATATAATATGGATCAGTCTCACGATAATTTCATGTCTTAATGTCTATATGATTAAATTATAAATACATTTTTTCATAAACTATAGTCTCTTTCGTGTATCTTCTGTAAAAAACTGCTGAAGAATGTAAACAGAGTACTGTTGGAGGTGGACAACCTTAGGATAAATTTGTCAATCTCATCTTGGCTCATATACGTCCTATTGCTGGGTTCAAGCCTCTTCTATAACAGGAGGAAAAATTGATCTACTACACCACTCTGGTCAGACGTGTTCGTTTGATTCATGGAGAAAACAAACCCTTCAAGTTACAATTCAATAGTAGTCCAAATTGTCTCTAAAGTTTCAAAAGTAGTTATTAATCTGTAGTAAGTCTGTCAGCATGTACTGTGATAGTAAATGAGTCTTAAGTCAGTGTTCAATTTATTCCTTGCCACCTGAGCCCCCGTATTCGCTATGACCAAATAGAAATTTACATGCCAGGACTAGATAGGAAATAGATATTTACGTAAGTACGTCAGCCATGCATTTGACTTTTTGACACATGAAATACCTATTTGGGCACAATGAATACTGTCTCTGAAGGAGAAAGGTGTAATTGCCAACATCCTAATTATTTCCAAATCAAATTATTTTAAAATCTTAAATACATATGATTTAAAAATAAAGAAGCTTTTTATTATTTAATAATTATGTGTTTCATTACAGAATTGGGATGGTCCCAACCGTGCGACGTGTGGTCAATCGGTTGTATTATGTTCGAGTTGTATCTCGGCATCACGCTCTTCCAAACACATGACAACAGAGAACATCTTGCCATGATGGAGAGGATTCTAGGACCTATACCCTACAGGTAAAACATATCAACAGAACATAATTATGAGCGTCTTCTTATTATATAACTAATTAAATCAATACATAGTTAAGTTTTATTAAAGTATGTAATTTTAAAATGGCACAGCGGACAATTTTCTGCAGTCATAAATGGGTAGGTTTGCCAAAGGTTATCACACTCGCAGAAAATCGATTTCTGATTAATAGCAAATTACCTATTATGTTGTAAATACCGCTTTACGGTATTTTGCTCTGCTCCTGTATTGAGAGGAACATAAGCGGTAGTTATTACTTTTTACGAGACGGGCTGCTTGAACAAATGCGAATGTTCAAGTAAATGAGCATATTTTTTTTTGAGTTATGAGTCAGTCACATAATCTACGTTGTGTGCAGTTTTATACAAAAGTGTTTGTGTTACACGGCAACGTTACCGAGTTGTTGACTCACGTATGTACATAATTTGTACCATTTTGTGTTCACGAAAGAGCCTTCCTTATGATAATAATTTTCGAACATACATATATACCTGGATTTCCACATAAAGGCATGTGGTATTGAACTGTCCGCGCATTTATCTAACACTACTGAATGAATTTACTCGGATTTATTTCCTGGTGCATTTTCTGAATATGCTTCGTAAATGCACAATGTTTTTATTGGATCCGTAACTATACACCATTTGTAAACTTTGAAATGCAGCCGAATCAACGTCCACCTGGCCGCCCAACTATTTTCCCACCAATTTTCTATTGAACATAGATTACGCATGTCGGAACTAAAAAAAATTAAGCTCGATTGTGTGCACTTTAGAACTCAAAATTAAATTTTATATACTAGCTGACCCGACGAACTTCGTACCGCCATATTTTTTTTTCGTAAATAAATTTTCCAGATTTCTGAAAATATAGTCTCTAATAGAAGAACCATTACGGCTTTGTCAGGAAAGATTCAATAGTCTTGGTCGCGACATTGTTAATGACGATTCAAAGAGAATAGACATTACTGTTTATTGATTTCTGACAAAATTATAATTATCAAATTTTCAACCATACTTAATCATAGACAAAATTACGTTTAGCTGTCATTTGCGTTTTGTTATTACATATCAAATGCGTTTTTGTTATACCACATTTCATAGTGACTTGTATTATCTTTTGACGTTTTATGTCACGTCCCACGGGAACGCGATCGAACGGTATAAAAAGTATCCTATATCCTTCTCCTGGTTCTAAGCTACCTGCCCACCAATTTCAAGCCAAATCGGTACAGCCGTTTTTGTGTTATAAATAGTGTAATTAACACGTCTTTTATATATATATATATATATATATATATATATATTTAAATTACCTGGAATGTGTTTATGTAACATATAGATAACGTATGTGTCAGTCGGTCTAGAGCTGTAGAAACTAGTTATTGATTGCTCTCTCGCTTTTTGTTTATCTACTTTATATGGAACACGAAATTTAATACAGCTGCTCAAATAAACTAACAATGTAATTTTATTATAACAAGAAAGCCCACAGTGGTAGGTTTTTTAATCTAAGGTCAATTTGTTAAATATGGCTGGACTGCACAGATGGCATGGTTTCTATTCCCAGGCAGGGCAGTTCTTTGTGCGATTAAATAACGACTGTTCTCTAAGTCTGTCATTCTCACATCAGTTTTTAGAAAATATGCTAATAATGATTTATTTATTACACACCGCAGCTGCAATGAATACATTTGTCTAAACCGTCCATTGATATATTTAGTTAGAATGTGCAGATGTAAACACGATTACGACCGATTGCCTGTATCATTATATTTTTATTTGTCATTTAAATTAACTGGGTTAATAAGGAATAGAATCCCATTGTATATGAGCTTTTAAACATTTATCGTTATTTTTTTCAATAATAAAAATAATGCAGTAAAATGTGTAGCGTGCACTTTAAGATTTTCTAAATAATTTTTGTATTTATATTCTAATATAGGCATTATATAAATTTTTTACCTATGATATTTTTGTTATAAGGTAGCACTGGACATTTCAGTATAAAATCACAATGTGACTAACGCCTACCTTGTTGGCACAAAGACAAATTAATAGAAAAATGAGTTTTACAGAAAACCTCAGCAAGAGAGATAATGAAAAAGTATTTCATATGTGATTTTCTTTTACAGAATGGCGCGTAAAACACGGACAAAATATTTTTACCATGGTAAACTTGACTGGGACGAGAAATCGTCAGCTGGCAGATATGTCAGAGAAAACTGCAAACCTCTGTTGGTGAGCAATCAAATTTAATAGTTGCAACACTATCTTTGTATATATTTATTTATATAATCGTTATCTCGGCTCATATTCGTACCACTATTGAGCTTGAGCCCCTCCACATTGGAAGGGAAATTAACTTACCTATATCACGCTGGTCAAACGTGGTATAAGGTATTATTTAAGGTATATTAGACGAGTATTCCTTCTCTTGCATAGATGTACGTATGATACATAAGTATACGATAGAGGTGGTGCATTTTATTCTTAATCCGTCACCACGCGGTAAATATAATAGATTAATAAAATTATTAATCTTATTTTTTTTTTACAACTACAGAGGTACCTGCAAAACAATAGTGAGGAATCGCGTCAGCTGTTTGAGCTGATCACGCGCATGTTGGAATATGAACCATCACAGCGCATTACGCTACGCGACGCGCTCAAACATCCATTCTTCAACAAACTGCCACCACACCAGAGGCTCGGTCAGTATACAACATAGTTTTAACTATCGTCAAATATTCCAGTTCACGAATTAATTACCAACTCACTACAATATATACAATACAATAACGATAGCTTCACTACCAAGTATCGTATTTAGGTATAAACATTTCTCAAGGCTAATAGCTAAATAAATTTTCAAAATATATATAATTTTTTTTTTACATTCTTAACAATAAAATATATTTGGACGTATTTTATTTGATCATGAATATAATCGTACAAGGTTTTCACAGTCGCTGAAATGAACTGTGTTACAAAATATATTTTAGAATGTGAGTGCATATTGTATTAATAGAGTGTTAGACAAATAAAACGTATAAACGAATTATTGGCGTCGTGAAATTAGAAATGATACGACGTCATTATTACCTAATACATGACAAGTTTCTTTTGTTATAGGACACCAGTTTACAAGGCCATCGTTCCTTAGGTGGGCCTTTTTGTCGTTAGACGCTTATCTAAAAAGCTTTAACATTTTTTGTTTATATTCATTAGAACACATAATGCGACATGACGGACTACTTAATTGGGTTTTTTATATTGTGTTGTTAGTGTGCCTTTAGGGCTTCGCACCACGCTACTTTGAGCATCGGTATTTTTCTACTGCGATATACGCTAGCATTATATTGTTTGCGTTTAATCTAAACAATGAAATCGTTAATGCACTATAGACGTTCTTAACGATAAATTTGACATTAAGAATAGTTATATTGTGGTTTCTGATGTTTACGCATTACACATAATTATGTAAGAAATCTATTATTACGGATATTATCGTGTTGGTGATTTAGTAATGGATACGAAATATCTTGGTCCTCCTGGAGCCATGAATATTGAATATCGATCCGAACGTCAGGAAAGTAAAAAGTCTTAACTTACCCATTGTGGTTGTTTAATAAAAAAGAAAAGCGCGACAAAATCTGTGAAAATACTCACAATTCACATGGATAAAAATTAAATTCTTTTATTTCATAGTACATCCAATTTTAACTGTTTTAAATGTCAAATTTTTCGGTTTGCAAAAAACGCTACCTGCCGTACTGATTCGCGATTTCCTATATGCATTGAACATTCAAACAGACATACATATAACCGATGCTAAAGTATTGTGCGTGCTAAAGCCCACCTATTTCTTTCGCTTTATAGTCGTAACCTGCGTTGTTACAAACTGAGTTTTTTGATGCCAGTCGAATCTCTAACTACGCATTGTGCTTATTCAATAAAAATAAAATACTAATGAGATTCTGCTCGCATCCTAATTTGTACTAAGAAACATTAGTAAGTAGTTTTTTTCATGTTAATAAATGATAATTTGTTGATCAGGCAATGACCGCGCCCGGTGCAATGGGGAGAGTTCAGGGTCCCGTGAGCGTTCCCATTCACTGAGCAGGTGAGCGTCGCCTGGTAGAGCGACGAGCTGGCGGCCGGCCCCGCCGCGCTACACGTGATAATAGAACAGTGCCGACGCGCCGAGTGCCCCTCAACCCCCGCCGATGGGAGTGTGTAGACTTGTACAGTTGTAATGAAGTGATAAGTGATAATTATTTTGTCGAACATTGTAATCTAGGTAATATTTTGTTGTGAATCGCTACTTCTCAATTTATATTTATAAAGTAACTATTATTCAGAATAAAGACTGTCGGTCTGATATTTGCTGTCTTATTTTTATCATCATTCACCCTTTCGCCGTCCACTGCTGGAAGTACGCCTACCTCATGTTTCGTTATAAAGTGTGGTCATGTCCTGTCTGTAGCGAACGACGCCCGGTAACTTTCGAGCGGGTCGTCGATCTATCTAGAAAGAGGCGTCCTACACTGCGTCGTCCGATACATGATGGCTACTCTCTTTCATACTTTTTATCTTTAATACAGAGCAATTGTTGACCATAGGTGGCCCACAATGAAATGGATACTAAGTTAACATATCAATAGGATAGGATGTTGAATTTTGTTTTAAATTCTCTTACTCTTATAGTCATACTACTGTAGTTATCTTTTAAGATGATGAAACAATGTATTCTTAATTCGTCATTATTATTAACCTTTCTGTGGTGGCGGAATAAGAATACAACTTACCACTTCCTAACCTGCCCGTGGATGTCGTATAAGACGACTAAGGGATATAATACGCATGTAACATCTATGAAAAAGAAGGAAAACTTGAAATAAAACCCTATACCAACCTGTCTGACCAGCATGGATTCCCTCCTACTGTGGAGAAGCCCAACAGTGAGACGTGTTGAAATAATTATGATTATCAATCTATGAATATACAAGATGAAGAAATATATGGTATTTGATTCAAATTCATCAGCTTATTGACGTCTATTGAATGTAGGCTTCTCAGAGCCATAATAAGGTTACAATCGCCACGAATGGCATTCATAATGGTAATAGGTTGTCCAGTAAGTGCCAATGAAAAACGGGTATTATTCTGGTGATCCCTCATCAAGACAGTCTTTACGACTTATGGGTAAGTAAGGAGTGATGACACATTGTCTTCAATAACCCGGTTACCAAGCGAGGAATCCAAAAGAAATTAAACAATTACAATATTATCAGTTCGAATATGGACTTCCGTAGCCGTAAATGTAATCTTTCGGTTATAATTTTATGTGTAGATTAAATTTTGTGTTGTGTGTTTAAACTGTGCACTGTTTTATCGTAATTTGACACATTTCTGCTTCATCCATCGGAGGTGGCTAAAAACCATCTCCAGACACATTTGAACTACTCAACATCATTATGTCGGCTGATATACGTCTCACTGTTGGGTTCAAGCCTCCTCCACAATACCAGTGGGCTTACCCTTAAAATCAATTCTAATTTCAAATCCGATTCAATTTCAATCTCACCAAATTTATATTTGGTACTTCTGAATGCGAAGAATTCATTCTCGATATTGTTTTCCTATACAAAATCGAGAATGAATTCTTCGCATTTGCCGTTGTTATTTTCACCAAATGTGCCGTATTTTATTATTTTACATTAATAACGTTACCGAACTCGATCACCACAAAGACGCTTTCTTGAAATTGTGCAACACTAACGATTTAAAAATACGTCTAAATCACGTCGGGAGTAGCAAATATTTGACTTAATCGACGAGAGTCGAAATCGTTTAGTTTAAAAAAAATCTGCCGAATTTGATTCCAATCGTGCGCTAGTGTCGTTTTCAAGAGTACCAAATTGCTCAAATTCGATCTGCGATTGGATTTAGGATGGGAATCTGAGATTCAAGACTAAGCACACGTCAGACGTGTTGGTATATGGTTTTGTTTCGAGTATTGCTTCTCTTGCATAGATGTTATATGCATATTTAATCCCTAAGTCGTCTTTTACGACACTCCATACACAAGAAGAGGTGGTGGTGAATTGTATTCTTACTCCATCACCACACGGATAACCATTAATAGTTTTGATCTCAGCGGTCGCCTAAGCCCTTCAGCTTAGAATAATAACGTATAGAAGGTAAGTTCACGCACAAAAAGTGAGGCATTTCAATTGGAGCCTAATGGAGCTTACACCGGAACCGTTCCGTAATGTACAAGTCATTGTACTGCACGAACGTACGCAACTCTTAAAAAATAAATATGTAATTATGACAGTTTGTGCATTCAAATAGTGTCAACACATTTGAAAAATATAAGAATATTATTAACATTACTTTTAAAGCTAATTCGACGATTTATGTTAATAAAAACTAAATTTGATTTCATAATTTGTATAGTGGTGTGCGTACACACGCACACCACCATGTGTGTAATCGTCTGCGTGCCATTAGTATTTTTAGATTCAAATCTTGAAAGTTCGAAGTATTGACACTATCCTTCTATACGTTATTATTCTAAGCCCTTCAGCCTTCATACTGAATTGACGAATTGTGCGCTGCAAATACGAAGCTAACAATAGCAGATAAAAATGCCAGAAGTTTTAGTTATTGTTATTTCACCTTATTACGACTTTTCTCTTTAATTTGTGCACATTTAACTTATTACTGGTTTTACCTTCTTTTGAAATGATCTACTTACGGCACGTAAGGTGTCACGCTCGCGGTACCCACGAAGAAGGAAGAGGTTATCAGTGTTATCACGGTTACCAATATATATTTACAAAATATTACAAGTAATTTTTATTGACACAAGTCACAAGTCATTCGCATGATAATATGGAGACCTTAATGGACTTTATTTTCAAAGAGATAAAAGACCACCCGGTCACGATATACATAAAGATATTAAAAACATAACATGCTACGCGTTAGATATTTCTAACACGCTCATTGAACGGTGTGATAGAAGGTAATCTTTTTTTAAGTGAAACTTCTTTAGAATCGTTGCGATTTCAAACTCAATGAAACGAAAAAGCGAGTCCATAGAGACAAACACGTAAATGTATAGGATTCAGCCGACGAGAGAATGAGATAAAAGATAAAGAAGTTTCACTTCTGCCATGCGTACTTTGACCACACGCTCTTTGTTTTTGAGGACAGGCTTGTACTATGTTCCCACCCCGAAGTGAGATCCTCCTAATGGGTTAACTACATAAATAAAAAATGGAAATAGATATAATCTATTTATTTCAAAATTACATATAAATACAACACCATACATTCATTGCAAGTTTAAATTAACTTATAATTATAATTTGAATGGAACTTCGTGAAATTTAAAATTGGTGTTACAGTTTCACCGCAAACCATACATTTAATAACAATCACATGAATATGTATAAACTGATATTAAAATAATAAAATAGTTCAAATACCAAAGCATTCATTTTATCAAATAAATAACACTTAAGTACAAAATAATTATACTAACTTCAATGTTTTTGGAACAACAATTGAAAATACATTAATCTGTGGGCATTACAGTGGAGGAGGATTATGTATATGGAGTCCTTAGAATATCTTTATTATACTTCGTGAGTATTTATTTGTTGTTACAAATAAAAATTCTATTTTCGAAAATGCTTTATCAACTATTTAGTCTGTCATTAATATCAAAGAATCATTTTCATAGAAACTGCTATGTATGAAAATAATCTATACATTCGTGGTAATATCGTCGGATCGTTAGAGATTTTGAGTCTGTGATTTAAAAATATAATCACATTCAAACTTCTAACTTTCGAGCCTATTGAAGGTAACGTTTTTGGCAAATTCAATAAAGACAAATATGTATTAGCGCTAGCTATATTACTAAAATTAGACGAAGGTTCATATTTTATAAAAGCAAATCAGCAAATATCAATAATGGTCAAACTGAAAATAAAATAAATCTAAGGTTACTTTGATAGATTTAAACTTGACAGAACAAAGCAAGTATTTACATTTATTTATAATTTGGAATGTATATAAACATTAAGTATTCTTTTTAAATTGAAACATCTCTTATACAATTTTCTTTTTATATTGCGTATTTGTTGTTCTCGCACGAGAGGGCGGTAAATGCTGCAATGAAAGGTTTCGTCGATAGGTATTTTAAAAATAAACAATTACAGTATAAAGTTTTGATGTCGATTTTTAATGCAGTCATCTTATATTTCATAAGTCAAACGAGTAGTATTTAGATATAATTATTTATCAATAATTTATTTATGGCGTTTAAATAATCGTACGACATGTTGACCGCTCTAGAGATTAGTTGAACATATAATGGTAATAGTGTTGTCATTACAATCTCAGATCGGTATATTATTTTTATTATAATGAAATTTTCAAAGAGTTAAATACAAACTTTTATCGAAGTACATTTAGGTAGGTTTTAGGTTCAATTATAAAAGCATAAGTACCGTTCTTACCGAACAACAGTGACCTATGAAATCATTTAAATTCAATGTGAAAGTTGATTATCGATTTTAGAGATCATGTTTCATCTTCAAGGACATCATTCAAGGATTCGCTACAATTAAAAACTCTTATTTTTTTATTACTATTGGTAGGGACACGATATCGAAACGAAAGTATCGATACTGTACTCATGAGTAGTATTGAAAAAGTATCGTACTCAATAAAGTATCGAAACAATTTTTTTTTTTTTTAGGAATTTGTCCATCTGTGTTCGGATTAAAATATGTCGAACCACTTTTTTGAAGGTTCGTTACGCTTTAACTAGATGACGTTACCATAAGCATAAGCGTGAGCCGTAAGGTCAAGTTTAACATGGATACTTTCTAGAATTTGTTCGATACGATACTGCCTAAAAGTACTCATTGAGTAAAAGTATCGAATAGAAAGTATCGAGTACAAAAGTATCGGTATCGAAAGACAAGTACTCGATACCTAAAAGTATCAATACTTTTTTCGTGTCCCTAACTATTGGTGGCAGGCGAGCAGACAGCACACCTGATAGTGATACTGCCGCTCACGGATCTTTGCTAGCGCGCCTGCCGCGAAGGTTGTGAAATGTGAATGCATGCACTGCATACTAGTGCAATAAAATTCGGAGATATTAAAAAGACATCACCAAAGCCCATCCACACGCAAACACCCTGAGAAAGTTCGGCTTCTCATTCTCTCGCTCACCGAACGAAGAGCAATAACAAATTGCTACTACTCAAACGTCGACTACCCCAGACGAACCGGCTCGCGGTTATCGACAGTGTGGTTCTATTACATTAAAATATCTTGGAGCGATATCTTTGTACATTTAGATATCGCGCCGAACTTCTTTAAGAGTTTATTGCTTATAACGAATCGAAGGCCCAATAAGCACGGTACACATCCAGCAAATTAGACCAAGTCATTAAAAGACAACATCAGTTTTATTAACGAGCAAAAATCCTATAGCATGATTAAAAATGGCTACCTGGTGATATGATGGTACGCATCACCAGTTTGCGAGTGAATATATAAGCTGAACGGGCTACATGATATCGACTCGAGGCGAGTCTTCTGGCCACGGGTATACTGGCGGTATAGCGCTTGTATACCGGGCGTCGTACATCTGTGCGCGAATGAATGCCTCTGTGTCCAATGGTTGGGGTTGTACTGTCGCTTTGTCTGAAAATAAACATAAAATTTATATCAATACATATTCGACGCACTGTTAGATTCAAACATTCTCCGCATCATTATCATTTCAACTCCGTGACTAAACCCGTAGTTGAAGGACACGTTCTTGGTATTGCTAGTCTGATTAGTGGTATCATTTATCATATTTGCTCCTTGCTCATTCACCATAGGCAATAGAAAAAAAAACTTCTTCAAGTTAAGCTGATATCAGACGGTTAATTTTTTGTTCACTTTTGTCTTTCATTTTGCATCTTTCACTCGAAGTGAAGCATCTGAACACAAAATGAAACATTAGTGCCGAATGAATTCATTAGTGAACCGATCCAACAGTGTTGGATATTGGCATCCGGCATCTTTCACTCGCACTCCGAATGAACAAGAAATGAACGGTCTGAACACTGAGAGAACGTTTATTCGGCCATTATGTTTCGAGTTCTGTAGCCGAAGGACGTCACGTGTTGATGGTTGCACGCGGAAAAATGGTGTTCAAGTGGAACGATCAAAATACATTTCTTTTTTGGAGAACTTTAAAACTACCATTGCCTTTGGAACCACAAAATTGATGAATACATTTCATCCTAATAAATTTCTTCTTTCAATTCATGGTCGCACTCACCACCGTCGACATTTTTTTTGCTTCTTTTTTGTCAACTTTTTAATTAAATGATCACAAATTAAAGTAATTCCAAGACGCACGACTTCATTCGATGACATATTGTAAGAAATGAATAGTGAATGTTCTTTTTTAAATCATTCCCTCTTAGCCGTGTGAACATAGAATGAAAGAAAAATGAACATTCACTCTAGTGAACCGTCTGATATCAGCTTTACCGTGTAGTGTACCGAGTAAGAATACATTTCACCACTCCCTTTCTTGAGCGTGGATGTCATAAAAGACGACTAAGGAATTAAATATGCATATATCATTTATGCAGGAGAAGGAAAATTCGAAATAAAACTATAATAACACGTCTGTCCAGCCCAATATAGTAGGTCAATTTCCCTCCTGGTTCGGAGGTGGCTCGAGCCCAACAGTGAGATGTATGAGAGCTGTAATGATGATGATGATATTGAATATAAAAAGTACTTACTGCACGCATAAGCGTGTTCTACAAGTTTCTTGGCGATCTTCACGGAGCAGTTCTGTATCTGCGTTAACGGTGGATACAGGGAACCAAACTGCAGATCTTCGTCCGACACGAACTCTGCCAGTGCCTTTATAATAAATTTATAAATATAATATCTCATATATATTCGTTTCTAATAGCATTTCTCCTTTCTAACAATAAGACCAACAACATTTTGTAACGGGCCTGTAGTTATCAGTTTTCTGTCTACAGCCACGTGCGACTCATCAGGAGTAGGTACTAGAACAAATTGTTTTTGTGTAGGCCCTGTGTGGTAGCGGCTACGAATAATACTAACCTTACGTTGCTCGTGAGTGTCGTTAAAGACAGCTAAGAGCTTTAAATCTACCTAGACCAGCTCCATTGGAAACTGTCTGGTCAACAATTATACTCCCAAGAAAGATTGACGTCATTATTGTTTCGATTTAATACAGTAACATTTTTATGTACATAGCATTGTATTAAACGATGTCGCGACCCAATAATATAAATTTCTAACAACTAAATTGCTAGCCTTAGTCATACAATTTGGTCACCATACGTACCTACAGATCCGAGTAGTGACTAAAGACTACAATTCACCACCCCCTTTCTTGTTCGTGGATGTCGTAAAACACGACTTAGGAATATTTTGTGCATATAACAACTTGTAAAAGAAGGCAAACTCAAAATAAAACCATGTACCAATCCGCCAGACCAACGTGGTATAGTAGGTCAATTTCGCTCAAAATGTGGAGGAGACACGAGCCCAGTAGTAGGACGAATTTTTTTTTTTAAATAGCCTTGCATTTCAGAAATATCAGTTATTATAATAACACAAATTTGCCAACTCATAGAATTTCGAATAAGAACAGGAAAATAATAAGACGTTGACGGATCTAGCTTTGTTGAGTTTACCGAACGAGAAAATATTTTTTATGGCGGGAAAACCATTTAATAAAATATATAATGACGCATAATTTTATCCACATTCGACTTGTAAACAGGATACAGTTATAACCATCGCTGTGAAGTCAACAGTTTTGAATAAATGATTGATAATGATTTTGCCGAATGGGAATTTGACACCTTTTCGTGCTATCCAGAAGCTAATTTCAGACGAATATATTGGCTCGGTGGCCAATTAAATGACGTAAGTGAAAGAGAAAGCAAAACATAATGTTGGTATATTTTTATCTAATATCTACACAGTTATGTTATTGGTAAGTACCAATACAATCGTAAGTGGTATTAATAATTAATGATTTATTGAACGATCACACTATCAACGTCCACTTTCGGACATAAACCCCCACGCAGAAGGCTTTTGAGGCAGTTGTTACGCTTGGCAAGCGAATTTGCGAACGCCGTTAATGCTATCAAATTTCACAGAAAAATGCTGCCGCCCCTTTTTCCGGTTATTTTTTAGCTGGTTTAAAGACTTCATGTGAGTTTGGGAAGCGGTAAAACGAAGGTAATAATTTAATATTCTTAACCTGTAACAACGGGAGGCTCTATAAAATTAATCTAACATTAAAAATACAAATACTTTCAAATTTTTAATCTATACCAATAAATAAAATTGGAGTGTCTGTTTGTAATGTCAAAATAATAGGCTCTTTTCATGCTCACACGGTTATTTGCACGATACCTATGCGATTGCTAAAATAGCGATTAAAAAAATTTTGTCTGTCTGTCTGTTTGTTCCGGGTAATCTTCAAAACGGCTGGACCAATTTCAAAAATTCCTTCACCAATGGAAAGAATATTAGGGCGTAAACTAGGCTAGATTTTATCCCGGCATTCCCACGGGAACGGGAACTACGGGGGTAAAATGACTATAACCGAAGCGAAGCGAGGGCGGGTTGCTAGTGATAGAATAATTTTATAGATGTTTGTTTGTAGATGTTTGTTTATTACGCTTTTACGCTTAAATTATCTACACGATCGTCATGAAATTTTGCATAGAATGTCTACGTCAACTATGTCAGCGTAAAGGTATCTTTAGTATCACCGAACCTTATTACACGCATTCACACTCCCTTCACTTTCTTCATGGTAGGCAGCGGCCTAACTCAGGTGCTTACCGGACATGGGGTCTTCGGTAAGTACCTGCACAAAATTGGAAGAGAAGAGGCCCCAGGATGCCATGAGTGTGGCGCGCTAATCGACGATGCGCGCCACACACTAGAAGTATGCCCCGCCTGGGAGCCTCAGCGCCACGTCCTGTCAACGGACATGGGAACAGCGGACCTGTCGTTGTCGACCATCATTTCCAAGATGTTCGGCAGCGACAGCTGTTGGTCGTCGATGGCCTCCTTCTGTGAGGCTGTCATGACAAGGAAGGAGGCCGCGGAGCGGGCACGCGAGGCACTTGCGTCCGCAGACTCGCTCCGCCGGCGGCGACCAGGGAGGAGGAGACGCCGTTATGCGCTCCTCCATCCACCGCCCTGAATGATGACAGGACGTGGCCGTCTGTTTTCAACCGACGGGGGATAGTGCGTAAATGCATTTACACAGCGTGAAAAAAAAAAAAAAGGCAGCGCCCTAACAAAGGTTCATGAGTGGCATCATCACTTACTATCAGATGTACTATTTGTTCGACTGCTACCATTTGCAATAAAAAAACAAAAGCAAAGACACAAAGTGAAACAATTTCATCAGCCTTGACATAGTTTACAATGCGCTTTAAAAATTTATGTAAAAATTTACAATTCAAATGTTTAGCAAATTCATGGCCTACAAATAGTAAAATTTACGGGCAAATCGCTGAAAACCACGTGTACTAAAACTTCACATAAGTAATAAGTGAAATAAAAAAAAATACAAATACAGGGTACATACCTCAGCGGCCAACAACATGAAGTCCTCAGAGATGTCAATGATACCCGCGCAAATGATGCCCAGCGCGAGTCCGGGGAAGATGTAAGAGTTGTTACCCTGTCCGGGTTTAAGTATACTACCGCTCTTCGTGCGGTACTCCGGGAACGGGGAGCCTGATGCGAAGATCGCACGTTCCTGTAAGTGATATAAACGGTGTTTTTAATCAAAATCGATCATCATATTATATTGCTTAGATAATGATTTCTGATGTTTACGCGAGTATTACACATTATAAATAAAACAACTTTACGGTTTTTATCGCATTTGTATTTGATTTTTGATTGCCCGACGTTTCGAACACTTTACAGCATTCATGGTCATGGTCCGCCCGTGACGTAAAGTAGTTTTATATATTGTTTACATTATAAATAGATGCACAGGACATGACTAGAGAGAAAAAGAAATATGGTCAAGAATTAGTACACATTCTGTACCCAATAGATAGTAAAAGAAATAGACCAAGAGATAGAAGATGACTTAAGAAAAGTAGCGTTCGGAAGACAATTTGTACCAAAATAACTACCATTCGTCGATATTATTAGAAATTCTATAATAACTTACTGGCGTATAATCTAAGTAAGGCATTACCTACTATAATAATTAATTTAAACAAACGATAGACACGTACTTATAAACACTGTCATTTAAAAACCTACGAAAAACAATAGAGGCATTTTTATTTGATTTAGGTTTATTTTAATAGAATTGTAAACATTTGTGTATGGTACGCAAATAACATCGATGCAGAGATAAGGAAAACCCGAAATAAAACCCTTATGCCAAAGCATCTAAATAGCGTGGTCAATTTCACTCTCTCTAGATTTCATTTGGGGGAGACTCGATCCCAGCAACGGGACCTGTATGAGAAGATGAAGGACAATTAATACTAACATCGGTGTTGCTATAAGCTTCCTCGGCGGTGCACTCCGCCTTGCTGGTGGGGTTCGAGAGAGCGAAGATGACGGGCCGGTCGTTGAAGTCGGCCATCTTGCGAAGTATGGACGGTGTGAATGCGCCACCAATGGCCGCCGCACCTGTTACATAAATTGTATTAGTTTATTTCGTTGTTTATAGATAACATTACGATTCCTGTCTTACACAAGTCATAATAATGGAGATATGTAGTAGAATTAGTTCTGGTTTGATAGAACTATATTCCTACAAATTTATTATTATTTTTAACATCTAGGGTTGCCACCCGTACTTTATTATAAAGTATTGTACGTTATTTCGGGTAATTGTACTTTATACTTTATGTGAATAATAAAGTACGCGAAAATACTTTATTTCGCGTGGGTTGATTTGTGTCGGATTAATTTTAAAATTAAACTTAGGTTGCGGGCACGAAACTTGCGACGGCCGAGCGATGGTGGGGCGACGCGACGGCGATGTATACAAAAGCATTACACAGTATAACGACGGACACGAAACGGGCAACGGCGGGGCGGGGCGATCGAGCGATGCACGGGCGGCGGTGGAGCGACGGCGACGCGGAAGCGACGAGAGCAAACGAGTTTGGTTTCGTCGCTTGCGCGGGTATACAGTGTTGTATGGAATTATTATTTTAGTAATGGAAATTAATAATGAATAAAATATAATCAAATGTCTCTATACTCATTCTTGTATAGTTGTAAAATTTCATTGAATGACACCTTAGCTCGCAATAAAGCGTAGAAAATTCTCCCAAATTGGGTCTTCGTTGATTTATTGGATGAGCACCATCTCTAGGTATTAATAATTCCCTCATTAGGAGACTAGGCTCGAATAGTTCTCTTCGACGTAAACTCATGTTGCTCACAACACTGCTCGAGCGCGACTGCCCGCCAGCTTGTTTCGTGCCCGCGCGAGATATCGCTGCCTGATCGCCCCGCGTCGCGTCGCCTCGCTACCGCCATCGCTTGGCCATCGCAAGTTTCGTGCCCGCAGCCTTAGTGTCGTTCAATCTCTTAAAAATATATTTATTTACTCTAAAATACAGAATGTCTCAGGTTATGGATAATATAGGGTTATGTCCTGTATATATAGGGTACACAGATGCTGTTTAGCAGTGATAATTATTTATTGAAGTTATCTAAATATAATTAAAATATCTTTTAAAGTAAAACATGTAGCAAACCGTACTATATTTGGACGTAATGTCCTTTATTTTTTCTCATTTTTTAAGCAATGTACTTTATTCACGCAAATAAAAGGTGGCAACCCTACCCACATCGTTACTTGCAATTATTGTATTTATTATTTGAAAACAGTAGCTCTTTTCCGTGTGGTGAAATAATACCGTATACCAATACGTTTGACCTGCGTGGTATAGTGGGTCAATATTTTTCCTATTGTGGAGGAGGCCCGAGCCCAACAGTGGGACGTGTATGGACTGATGGTGGCAAATTTGAAAACAATCAAAGGATATTTAAAAAAAATCAACAAATTAATCGTGCGGTTTTCACACTTTATATTTTTAACTCGGAAGCCCTTGAAAAATTTTGCATGTCAATATGTTGTCTTGAAAAATATAGGCAAAGTAAGCTTAAGTAAAATTAATGAATCCGCTGAATCCTTATCATTGGCTATTATATATTTAATTGCTAGTAATAATATAGTTTTGCCAAACATGCCATTTCTACGAACTGAAGAGCCTCAAAAAACCATCAAATTATCTCATATTATCGATAAATAATACTCTCCAAACTTACCAATAAGAACTGAAGGTTTGGCCATTTCGACAACTTCCTCCAATGTCTTTATAGGCGAGTGGTCTTGTGCAAACTTTTCCTTGTGTTCGTTGAGACCTCCTTCAGGTCTGTTCTTAACAATTAGACCTTTAGAGTCAACCATCCAAATGCGACTGCGTGCATTGGCTTCATCGGTACCCTCAGCTTTCATTGCCATCACACATAATTCTGCGATGCCTAACGCCGCCTATAGTGAATGAATAAACGTTATTTCAAGATAAATGTGCTGGCAAAAAAAAAATAAGAACTGCCTTCTGACCGCCGTTTGTCTACCTATATTTTTCTTTTGATAAAGCTTGAATATAAACTTTCTATATGGTGAAGGAGTAAGAAAACATTTCACCAATCCCTATTTTGACTGTGGGTGTCATAAAAGACGACTAAGGGATATACAATATACATATTACATCTATATACATATATAATATACATATTACATCTATATAAGGAAAGAAACATTAGATATAAACTGAGATGATGATGAGTATAAACTATGTATGTGCATTACAGAATTTTTATTAAATATTTCATACAATTTATTGTAACGCCCAATTCTATTAAATTGTGAGTTATTTCATTTCATTCATCATTTCAGCCCATATACTTCCCACTGTTGGGCTCGGGCCTCCTTCATAACGGAAGGGTAATTGACCTACTATACCACGCTGGTCAGACGTGTTGGTATAGGGTTTTATTTCGAGTTTGCCTTCTCTCGCATAGATGTTATATGCGTTTTATCTCCCTTAGTCGTCTCGTACGATCACCCACGGGTAAGATAGGGGGTGGTGAATTATATTCTTACTCCGTCACCACACGGAAGAGTGTGAGTTATTTAATATATTTTTATTTCTGGAATTGTTTTATTTATTAAAAGTGTTTTGAACAAATTTTTTAATGCTCTTTTTTATCTCTAACTCGTGTTAAACACTTGAACATAAATTTGAATTAATTTAACTGCTGAATAATTGGATTTATTGAGAATAATAATCACAAAATCAAATAAATTTCAGCCGATTCAAACCAAGATTTAAACCCAGAAAACTCAAGGTTATTTGACGTATCTTAGTAGTTTGCCATGTGATGATGAAGCAAGAATACAAATCACCACTCATAAGAACCCGCGGGTGTCGTAAAAGACGCCTAGGGTATGTAATATTCATATAACATCTACGCAAGAGACGGATAACTCGAAACAATCCTATAACAACACGTTTGATTAGCGTGATATAGTGCGTCAATTTCTCTTCTATTTTGGAGGACGCTAGAACCCAGCAGTGGGAATTTTATGCTGCTGAGAAGAAAAGCAGAAGGCTTATCTACTACATACTGATGGCAATAAATTAAAATCTGAATATAATTTTAAATTTAAGTAAGATTTTATAAAGTACTTACCTCGCCAGCACCTTGGAACACAATAACATTATCGCTAAGTTTCTTGCCAGTGAGCTTGAGACTGGCCAATAGACCAGCGACAGCAACAGCAGCTGTACCTTGGATATCATCGTTGAATGTGCAGTACCTTGGAATAAACACATTACGATAGTTATACACGTTCAAATTACAAACTTGTAATTTGAACGTTTAACTTATTAAAAGGACCAAGGAAACCATTGCATATGAAATAAAAATACATAGGTAATTTAGTTTATCTTTTTGACTAAATACAAAAACCACTGACTATATATTATTATACCTCTCTAGCTAGATCTAATTATCTGCGAAGTATAGTGACTTAAATTTTCTTCGCATAATGTTTCATTCAGAAGTAGCAGACTAAAAATCTATTCTACCAGCCATAAATGCCAAGAGTCCAAGAGACGTTACAGATGAATGAAGCGATTATAAGATTAAGGCCACGTCGTATATTTCTGGCTATACTAGCGCAAAGTCATATTAAGATCACTCGTAATCTTAAGTATTCATGAGGAATCTGAATGATGCGATGAAAGTATCTATTCTAGGATCTTGAACTGAGGTATTCCGTCGACTCTGCCTACTCGTCTGAGAAACAGACGTGAGTCTATAAAGTATATAAAAACCACCAGTGGTAGGACCACACTATTGACAGTAGTCTACAGCCGTGGGCAAGTCCATCTCGCTCTCGCAAAAAATCGACGTCCGAGTAGTAGCAATTACCATTAGGTGTACTGCTCGCTCGTTTGCCACCGTTTGAAATAAAACAATATATATAACTTACTTGCCGCGATATTTCGCAAGTAGTCTGAATGCGTTCGCATTGGCGAAGTCCTCAAACTGTATGAGGCAGTTCTGTCCGAAGCGCCGTACTACAGCTTGCATGAACTCTTCGATAAACTCATCGTATGCCGCTCCGCGCACACGACGATGGCGGAGGCCGATGTATAGAGGATCGTCAAGCATTGTTTGAGTGTTGGTGCCAACATCTATAAAAGACATTTACTTAACATTATCTAAATATCAGATTTATAACAATGTGGTTCAATCCACCATATCATCCACCATATCATCCATCCGTGGACCATATCATCATCTTAACTTACGTGACACTGCTGTGATCGAGTCTTCTCCACAATAGAAGAGAAATCGACTTACTACAACACGCTAGGTTTTTTCTCGCTGAGATTTTATATATATTCTACTAACCCGCCCTTGTTTTGCCTCGGTTTCAGTAGCCTTACCCGCATAGTTCGCATTCCCGTAGGAATACGAACGAGATAAATTATAGCATAAGTTTGGCCTTATATAGACTTTTTTTTACTTGCTAGTAAAATATTATCAAAATCGGTCCAGCCGTTTTGAAAATTACGTCAAACAAACAGACAAACAAACAATTTTTGAACTGTATTTTAGGCATAGGTGTCATGCAAATAACCGTATCAGGATGAAAAAAGTCCAGTATTTTGACATTACAAATGGACACTTCAATTTTATTTATTTATATAGATTATATCACTAAACCATGCTGGAAACTGACAAGTCATGTTCCAATATGATTATTTTGATAGGTAAACAAGCTATCAAGTGCCTTAGTGCCTATTTAAGAATACCATGGGGTATGTGGTCAACATATTGATAACGTTATCAAAATTTTAACCTAACCTTCAACCTGATATAAACTATTATAATCATAAAAATGGTAAGCAAAATTATTGCGCATATAATATTTTTACATGAAGATAAATTAATTACATAATAAAATGGTTGATCAAAATACAAGTATGTGGTGTTTTTATCTTTGTATATACAGTATCAGGTTATGGGGGCAACTGTTCGATTATATTTAACGGTCACAGATCGTAATTAGAATGTAAAATACACAAAAAACAATATAACAGAAAAGTTAGTGATTTCAAAAATGTGTGTCTAAGAGTCTATGCCTTAAATGTTCCATATTTTGTAGACATGTACAGACAGGATATATAGGCATGTAAAGCTTCGACAGTATTAATAGGTACTAAATGCGAGAACGCTTTAATGGTACGAAGGTATCGCATCGTTCACGATCATCGACCGATCAGCTCATTTAAAGCGAAGTTTGTATTGCTTATGCGAACGTAATAATTGATTTATTCAATTTCAAATGAACATTTAACAAAGTACGAATATATTGCAGATTATCAGTATCACTGACTTTATAAATTTCAATCAGATTTACACGAAAAAGCGATGACAAAATTGAAAACTTTACATGTCTGTAATTCACTAACGAATCAATATTTTTATTTCAATTTTTTTTTCATGGGTTCCTACCACTATTGCCTAACTCCCATTTGACTAGTTGCACTGTAACTTAATACACTCTGTATATTTCCCTTCTACAATTTCCTAAATTTTTTTTTTCATTCCCGAATCTATCGGATAATATACATATCTGTAATTATGTCTCAAACCGTTATGTTGTTAATCTAAAATCCGTATCCGCATCCAGATGAGATACCTAATCTGGAAGCCCAACCCGCTCGAACCATTCTGCCGTATTACCAATCGCTACTTGAGCTGACCATCAGTATAGATGTCTTAACAACAGTGAGTAGCATTCCAACTAATTCACCAAACACGTGTGGGGCGTACTTATACCATTATTCTCTCTTAATCTATGTCCATTCCGTGTAGTGACGGAGTAAGAATACAATTCCTTATATTGCCCGTGGATGTCGTAAAAGACAACTAAGAGATATAATATGCGTATAACATATATGCAAGAAGAAAAATTCGAAATAAAACGTTATATCAACTTGTCTGACCAGTATGGTATAGTAGGTAAATTTCCCTCCTATTCGGAAGGAGGCTAGAGCTTAGCAGTGGGACGTTTATTAGCTGAGACGACGATCTATGTTTAAAGGTGGACTTCGATAGTCGGATAGGTTGCTGAAGGGATATGATGATTTAATCTATTTTTTAAACGTGTAATTTCTATATATTCAGTCTTGCAGATGGCTCCAACGATTTACACGAAATTGAGTATGCGGGTGATTACGGGGTCGATAAATCAATCTAGGTAGGTTTCATTTATAGAAAATCTCGTTGTAAAATCGCCCATGTAAAAGAATAATCGTCCATATAAAGATAAATTTAGTCATTGCCATCAAAAGCAAGAATAACTACGAGTAAGTTGGACAATCAAGTTGGGAAGTCACTTAATCCAGACAGTCTCGGTTGGTTCCTTCGCGTTCCTTTTCTTATTATTTCCCTTTTTTAATATTTTTTTCGCTATATCATTAATTATTTTTTTTTACATATGTTTCTCGGTCATACAGATATTAAAATTATATACCTAAGGTAATAGGGAGACACTGATGAGGTTTGATGCCAGCGAGTGCCGTATATAGCGCCAGTTTGCCCACGGGGATGCCCATGCCGCAAGCTCCTAAGTCACCCAGACCAAGGATACGCTCCCCGTCTGTGACTACAATCGCACGCACGTCTGTTTCAGGCCTAGAATATAAAAAAGCACAAGTTGATCATATCTCTGTTCTCTCTCTCTTCATACAATCGCCGTCACTCTTGACTTAACCCTGGGAGTCCTAAAAATCGGCTAAGGGCCTCGCTAGGAGAAAGGACAGCAGCATTCTTTTGTAAAACGTATAACACATAACTTATTACGATTGACCACCCGCCTGCTCACCATGGCGATTATGGGACTATACTCTCATCTATGAGGGAGGCCTATGACCAGTAGTGAACAGCAAAAGGGGATGATGATGGTGATGACGAATCATAACTCCCAACCATGTATTGAGTGGTTAAGAACGTTTCACCATTCTTTTTTTTTGCCGTAGGTAATGACCACCTAAGTGATAACTAAGAATTGGCAACAGTAATTTCTTGGGCCACTTGCCATTTATTACGATTACCACGCCAAGAATGTACTATAATATATTCACCTTCATGGGTAGACATCGATAAATTTGATTGATGAAATTAAATTTCTACATAGAAGGCTAAAACATAGTGTAAAATACCGCAAGGCAGGTTTCAGTAAACGAAACAACAAGTCTTTGTTGCATCATAAGTACGAAAGGTCATTTATCATTTTAGACTAGGCTTGCTCTTGATACTATATATCTTAGTAACGTGAATTTCATTTTTGTGTGCGTGTTTTGCATTATATATGCGAAAGATAAGAGACAAGTAAGCATTCTTCACCCTTGCCTTGTCCACATGTGTCATACACACATAACATTGCATGAGAAGGAAAACACTAAATGAAATTATAACTAACTCATCTAAAGATTATGGTCCACTGGATCCACTGGATGGTCCGTGTGTCGTAAAATACGACTAAAGGATTAAATATGCATATAACATCTATGCAAAAGAAGGCAAACTTGAAATGAAACACTATACTAACACATCTGACCACGTTGGTCAATAGAGTAGGTAATTTTTCCTCCTATTGTGAAAATGGCTCAACCCCAACAGTCGGACGTATATGAGCTGAAATTAGATCATTTTCATCCCAATAACGAGGCAACTCTAACCCAATGGTGAACAATAAATGTTGAAATCTATGCTAGCATATTTTGAGGATATAACTTAATTGTTAGATTGAATGAGATAAAGTTAAGCGCCTTGTCCCGGGAACTGCCCCTGCGGGGAACGGACGTCCGCTAGATGAGTCGCTGACAAAGTGGGCTTTGCTCACGTTTATGACTTAAACGCGGACTTTCCATCCTTGGCGCCGAGGGTGGCACAGTGGATATTTTCTTGGCAGATCCTCGCGGGCTGTGTATTCCTCGAACGGTTTTCGAGTATTACTCGCGTTTGAAGGAACGCCAATATTAGTGAAAGGATTATGACAGTATCATTAATATGTATGGCAATATTTACGAAGTACATGCATAGGTACTAACCACAACACAAGAGCGGTCAAAAAAAAAAAACAATAAACTCAACATTACACTTACCAATTCTTAAGTACATCGTAAACATGTCCCTTATCATTGATGGTTATGAACAGGCCCCTAGGACGTCGGTAAACCAGGCCAAATTTCTGGCAAGCCAGACCTACTGTTGGTGTGTAAACGATTGGCATCATCTCCGCTACATTTTCAGCGACGAGGCGGAAGAAAAGGTGCTCGTTGCGGTCCTGTATAAGCGAAACCACGAATATTATTTATATTTTTTTATGCAGTCAACATTCTGTAGAAAGAATTTTTATATAGTGAGGAATTTGAAGAAATTTGATACTATTGTTTGCTTTTTCGTACTTTGTTATTTATGAACACTTTTTTTTTGCTGTTAAGATATTTCCTTGAAATAATTTATTGCCGACTTCAAAAAAGGAGGAGGTTTATCAATTCGACCGTATATATCTTATATCTTTAAACGAGCAATTCTTGTATATATATATATATATATATATATATATATTCAGGATCTCGGATACGGCTCCAACGATTTCGTTGAAACTTGGCATACTACAGGTTTCGGGTCCAAAAAATCGATCTAGCTAGGTTTTATTTATAGAAAATGTTGTTTTGTCCGTATTTTTAGCAAAACAAACAATGACATTAAATTTTAAAAGAATATGAATTCAAATTTCGTTGTCAACGTCATGAGTTCCGATAGCTCAGGTGGGGAGGCGGGCGGTTTTAATTTTGGATTATGTGACATTTAAACAGCGTCGGTTCGAATCTCGATGTTATTATTATTCTCTTTTTGTAGTTTTTTATATAATTTTCATTATTTATTTTTTATTAATATATATCTAAATAAATTCGACAAAAATATTCCGAGCGAAGCTCGGTCAACCAGATATTGCTTTTTTTATGTTTGTTCGCGGATAACTTCGTAGTTTATGAACTAATTTTGATGATTATTTTTTGTTGGAAAGGGTATACTTTCCAAATGATCCCATTAAAATTTTATCGAACAAGCAGTTTTTGAAAAAGCAACAAAAATCAATAAAATTATCTACATTGTCTATATTATTGAAGGCGGTTTCTTTTTTTGCAAAACAATAATTACAGTCGTCTCTATTCTACTAAAAGTGTAATGCAAGAAGTCTACTTTGTTTGATAATTTTGAATATTTATTTTAAGTGTTTTTGGTATTGTCATCCGTATGGTGACGGAGTAAGAATACAATTTACCACCTCACTTTCTCCCTCAAACCGCCCCACATAGTGCGCTCCTGTGCCGCCCGCATCCAATGACGATCTTTACGCAAGGAAAGGCAAACTCAACTTCATCATCATCATCATCCCATATACGTCCCACTGTTGGGCTCGGGCCTCCTGCACTGTAGGAAGGAAATTGGCCTACTATACTGTGCTAGTCCCAGCATGGTATAGTAGGTCAAATTCCCTCCCATTGTGGAGGAGACCCGAGCCCAACAGTGGGACGAAAATACCATTTATCATCATCACAGCTATACTAATGATAATAATAATGTTTGTAAACACTTTGCTATTTAAATAAAACATTAACGCCATTTTCTTTGCTATTCGTGCCATTCCATATTACATTATTTTATAATTCTCGAGCTGGAGAGAGACTAAACATTACGTGAAAATAATCATAATATTTATTTTATGCATTTATATTTCTGAAGGTTCTGATATTGAGAACGAAAAGCCAGTTATGACGGCAAACATCAAGGAAAAAGCTTTGTCTTGGTTAAATTCGAGAAGGAAAATACTGTTTTACATTATATCGGGACAGGTTCTAACGAAATACAGTCCCATGGAATATCAAGTTTCATTTTTGAGAAAGAAACCGGGTGCTTGGAAATTTGTTTTTCCTGATACCAAAGAAGACAGCACAGTAGACTTATCAGACGTGGTCTATGTATTGCCGCAGCCCAAATCTGCTGCTACATCAAGAACAGCAAATATTTATGTATTTAAAAAAGACTTTACTATGTACAATGTGCAATAGATTTGTTATGTCATTATAACATGTTACCCTAATTGTTATATTTAAATGTCGATTTAATGACGTACATCTTAAAAAGTTGTTTGTTAAATAATAAAAATAATAATATAAGTAACTTATACTTATTGTTCATTATCACGACGTTTAAGGTGTATTCTGTCGTAATTTGGATCTCAATAAGAGTTAAATTTTATACACATAACGTTGTACGGAGGTTCCCCATTATGTACGAATGTACCCTCTTCACTGTACAAAGCTACCCCGCGTGTCGGGTGCTTTCGTACGATTTTCATTTTTAAGATTTTTTTTCATAGCTTTGTTATGTTACATTATATCAAACCTGAACTACATTACTGTTAAAGCCAGATAGGTAGATAATTCAGTACCATTATATTTATCTTGAAATAGCTATTAGTTTTGCTTTTATATGACCTAATGTAAAAAGTGTACGAAGCCTACCTGCTCTCCCCTAATCCTGATAATCGCAAATCCGTATAACTGAGGCCCGGTTAATCAAGTTTCTACTTTATTTACATTTGTGATTATATAATATTTATGTATTAGACTATATTAAAGAATTAATGAACGAGAAATATTTTTCGCCACTCATAATCATCATCATCATAGCTTATATACATCCCACGGAGAAAAATTAACCTACTATACCACGTTGGTTAGACGAATTGGTATAGGATTTTATTTCG
Organism: Lymantria dispar; assembly: GCA_032191425.1. NCBI lineage: Eukaryota > Metazoa > Arthropoda > Insecta > Lepidoptera > Erebidae > Lymantria > Lymantria dispar. The sequence continues at coordinate 27,841,588 of CM063449.1, read as the reverse complement.
AGTTTTTCCTCTCTTACATAAACGTATTATATTTCCGTGTGGTGACGGAGTAAGAATACAATTCACCACTATTTTTTTTGCTCGTGGGTGTCGTAAAAGACGACTAAGGGATAACAATATGCATAAACATCTGTGCAAGAGAAGGAAGACTTGAAATAAATCTCTGTACTAACCCTGTCTGATATCTGTGTGTTATAATGAGTCGATTTGCCTCCAACTGTGAAGGATGCTCGAGACCAACTGTGGGTCGTATATGAGCTGTTACGATGATCATGATAAATGTTGTTAGGAGAAGGAAAGCTCGAAATAAAACCCTATACCAACATTAGCACCAATACTACTAACAATAGCAGTAGCCACACTAATGTTGCTATAAAAGTAGATCTAATTATGTTAAACATGTATACACTACTATTAATATTAATTAAATATTCATCTAATTCTTATTTACAGCCGATATACGCCAAGCTCCAACGTAATCGACTGATATATACTTACCATCCAAAATAAATGACTTTGGCGTAAGGTTTTATTTCGAGCTTTCCGTGTCTTGTCTTGTTGTTCCCTGTTTATTCTCCACATTAATCTCTTACCCCAAGAAAGGGAGATGTATTAATGCATTTTAACCATTAGTCCTAAACACGTGAATTATAATTTATTAAAACATAACTTATGGTGTTACTTACAAGTAGTCCCATAAGGTAGATGTATTTATTGAGCGGATCTTCGTATCTGTCTATGGAGAGTTTGCACAACTGAACCTGCTCTTCCTGCGTCTTCACCCTGGCAGGCAGTAGACCATGGATGCCGAGTGTTTGGCGCTCCTCAATGGTAAAGGCCATACCCTGCGATTAACATAAATAATTAAATTACGCACTTAATATTTTATGTAACTACCACTATTTAGACATTAAGTTTTATATCAAAATAATAATGTTTTGTAGTACTGTGGAATAAGTCAGCCCCCGACTAATAAGTTGCCGTTAAGTAGATAAATGTCAAGTAGGATACACAGTGACTTTATTATCGTCTTACAAAAAAAAAACAATAAAAGTAGCCGACCAAAGAAACATATCTAACATATTTAAATATTCAATAGTGGCAGTTATAAAAAAATAATAAAATAAATTACAGTTAATATTTTGTAACAGTCTGTTTATCATGTTTACATTTTAAACAAAAACAATCATGCGGAATTTCGTTAGCCAATCATAGGTACAAAGTCCACGTGGACGGCTTTTACAAAGCGTAATTCCCTAGGCTAGATACCTAACAGGTATCCTTTGCGATGCCCGATTGGCGCCGAGGTCAAGTGGTCGTAGTACCTACATACTACATCAGCTGTATTGAGTACCTAAGCACTCACTACATGCTGTTTCCTTATTATTTTAATTAGTAATTATTTATAATAACTTTTATTAAAAAATATTCTAGTAAATATTTTTTTAACCTTTTAATTGTACGAATGTGTAGTAGATACTGGATACTTTAATTGACCTGCTTTTGTAAGACGACATAAATGTCACCGTGTATATTAATGAGATAAAAAAAAATGCCTGTTGTTGATTTTGATATACTAGGTTTTAATAAAACTAATTTGCAAACCAGACGAGAAACGAATCATATGACCAAATAATCTAAACTATTATTAATAATTACACCTGCGTGCGATACAATTCGTATTAAAAAGTTACAACATTACCTAAATCAGATCAAACTATATCTGATAGCTGTCGCAGTAAAACGACTCTTAAAAAGGCAAGAATTTGAACTGTAATTTGATTACTATACATAGCTGCTACAGCGGCTTCAACATTTAAGTGTCTGGAACGAATTTCCGATACCCCACCTGTATCATATCTTATAATTGGTAATCATGATTCCGTTGTAAATGAGCTCTATAAAATTATAACAATAGTAACTGTACAGCCATAATTAAGTCATGGTGACACTCTTGTGTACAAAATACAATATCGACGATACCTATAGATAAGCAATTGCACAAATAACACTAATAGAGAAAAATCGATTCAATGATAACTCCTATCAACATACTCCAATCGGGCCTATTTAAAAATAATACTGAGATCGATGGCATTACAGATACTAAACTAACTGAAAGCTATTGATCCGAAACAATGGTGTCAACAGAAACCTTAGACTTGACGCTGAATATTCCATTAGCGAGCAATACGATTAACTAAATAAAATGCTATTGAATTTATCTCCGATAATTTTGTCTCAGAAAATGACAGTAGTAACAATATACTGTCCTCTAGTAGTAATAAATATATTATATTATCCGTGTGGTGACGGAATGAGAATACAATTCACCACTCTCTATCTTGGCCGTGAATGTCGTAAAAGGCGACTAAGGGATATAATACGCATATAAAATCTATGCAAGAGAAGGAAAACTCGAAATAAAACCCTATACCAACCTGTCTCAGCAGTATGGTATAGTAAGGTCAATTTCCCTCCTATTATGGAGGAGGCTCGAGCCCATCAGTGGGGCGTATATGAACCGAGATGAATAATATAAACAGCAAACATTCAGATCATATTCGAAAAATCTTTTAAAACGTGATAATATTAAAGTATATCTAAATTATAAAGAAACAAACAAATGATGATGTTTCAGAAATAACAAAAATCTAAGTCGATCATAATACTTCGCCATCCACCGTATAGGGCACTATAGGGAAAATAAAAAAAAACCATACCTACTCCTAGGGAATAAATGCCTAAAAGTATTAATAGTACTCGTGAAAATTGTATTTGTGAATACAAATTAGATCAAAACTGGGGACAAGCACCTACGTATGGCAATGTCAATTTTCATACATCCTAATTCTACGAATTAAACATTATTGGGCCAATTTGTCAATCATTGACCGCTTCCTTCTAGTTGTTCTACACTTGCATTGCACAAAGCAGCCATACGAACATGGAATCCGTTGCATGTCATAATAATATACATCATTCAATATAATACTACAACTAGACATGCGTACATTAATCTTATGAATTAATTCATTTACTTGCAAATATTAGGTATGCAGTCCGGAAACATTTTTTCAAACGTTTTGACAGTCAGCTGTGTGTCATGACGTAATTAGAGGTGACCGTTTCGAAGGCGAAATGACCTTCAATTGTACAAGACAATTTACAATTTTAATATTATATACCCCAAGAGTGAAATTACATCGTGTTCTAAATGTAGAGTTAACGTTAGCGGAGTAAAGTTTAGTTGTTACGGCGTGAAAGTATTCATTAAATAGAACACAGTGGATGTGTAACTGATACCTTTTGATTTTACAGCAATTTATGTTTAATTTTAAAGTGTTGGTAGTGGCCCTAAACACAGTCAACGTATTTAGACTGTATTGAAGTAATTTTACTGTTATTTTTCATTATAAAACAAGTTAAAATCTATAATCTATTTTCTACAGATTTTTGAGGAGAAATCTATCATTATATCACATAAATAGGTTTAGAAGAAAATAATTACAAATAATAATAATTTAATTCTATTAAATATTTTTGTCTATTTAATATAAGTAGCAAAATTACTTTAATAGGATATGTGAAATGTATTACCAGTTGAATTTCTACAATTTTTATTTTACTTTATCTTTTATTCTCAGAGTTGTGATGGAATAAGAATGCAATTCATCATCCCTTCTCTTGCCCGTGGCTATCGTGAAATATGACTAAGGAATATGGTAAGCAGATAATATTTAAGGAAGAGAAGGAAAACTTGACATAAAACCGTATGCCAACACGTCTGACTTTTGCGGTATAGTAGATCAACTACTCTCCCATTGTGGAAAAGGCCCGAGCCCAACAATGGGACTTAGTTGGGCTGAGATGATGATGATTATTATAATTCTTTTACGCCTTAAAACATACGTAAAAATTCTAATAAATTACAACAGTTGCATTCTTAATAAATAAATTTATTCTAGTCTATGTGGTACTTTAGCCCCTATTATCGGTCGTCTCGTTATTTTTATACAAAAATCTTTGTGTCGCAGTGGACATTACAAACATACAATTAACTGACACAAATAACACGCAGGCTCAGAACAATCATTTGTAGAACTGTCCTAAGTGGGGATCAAACCTATACACTCGGTCACTAATTAGACCACAATGCCATATGTGCAGTCAAACTCACATTTATATAGACATTAAAATCCAACGTACCCGTGAATCTGCAGCGGCTAGACACTCTGGTAGCGCGTATACTTCACGTCGAGGCGTCATTTGCCACCAATCTCTTGCCATTTTCTATTCATGCATTTAATTCATCGCTCACAATGTATAACACTCATTATAAATGCCGATTATGATCAAGTTTGATATTAAATACTAGGCTTAGCACAATTATTTGCATCAAAGTATTCGTAATGTTATCGAGATTAATTTGTATGGGATTTGGATCAAACTACGAGTATATCACATGATAGAGGCGCTGCTTCAAATCCCATACAAATTAGTCTCTATAATGATACGAATACTTTAAGGCAAAATATTCAACGCCCATGTCGTGCGGTGTCCCACAGGAGTCGGTCCTCGGACCCACCCTGTGGAACATCGGCTACGAATGGGCGTTGCGGGGGAGCCTCCCGCCCGGGCTGGGCGTGATTTGTTACGCCGACGACACGCTCGTCACAGCCCGCGGTGGGACGCTAGAAGAGGCGGTAAGCCTGGCGACCTATGGCACCGAAGAGGTCGTCAAGCGGATCGAGGCGCTGGGGTTGAGGGTCGCCCTGGACAAGACGGAGGCCCTCTTGTTCCATGGGCACCGTATGAGCCCTCCCATCGGCGTCTCGATCACCGTCCACTCGGTTGACATCAGCATCCGGGCCCATATGAGGTACTTGGGCCTGGTGCTCGACGGGCAATGGTGGTTCCGGGAGCATTTCCGCAGGCTCGCTCCACGGCTCGTCGGCGCGGCGTCCGCTCTATCGTGGCTTATGCCGAACGTGGGCGGACCGAGCGCCACGTGCCGACGGCTGTACGCGGGGGTCATCCGGTCGATGGCCCTGTACGGCGCACCGGTGTGGGCGGGGTCCTTGACCGTCCGACTTAGGGCCCTTCTGTGGCGACCACAGAGGGTCATGGCGGTCAGGACCATCCGCGGATACCGCACGGTGGCAACGGAGGCAGCGTGCCTATTGGCCGGGACTCCCCCGTGGGACCTGGAGGCGGAAATGCTCGCCGAGTTGTATCGGCGGGTGTGGGGGGTGCGCGGGGAGGGCGGTGTTGTTTCCTTGAGGGAACTCACCGCCTGGCGCGTCGACGCCCGCCGAGACGTCATTGCCCGTTGGGCAGTCCGGCTGGAGAGGCCTCGGTTCGGGGCGCGAATCGTGGAGGCCTTCCGGCCGGTGCTGATGCAGTGGTTGGAAAGGCGGCACGGGGTGCTCTCCTTCCGACTAGTGCAGGTGTTGACGGAGCATGGGAGCTTCGCCAAATACCTGCACAAGGTCGTAAGAAGGGAGAGTACACCGTCCTGCCACCACTGCGATTGCGACGAGGACACGGCGCAGCATACGCTCGAGGCCTGCGCCGCTTGGGCCACGCAGCGCCGTGAACTCGTCGCAATCATCGGTGCCGACCTGACGCTGCTGGCCATCGCTAGGGCGATGGTCGACAGCGTCGGGAATTGGGACGCGGTCGCAGCCTTCTGCGAGACAGTGATCTCGCAGAAGGAGGCGGCGGATCGTCTGCGCCAGGAGCGCAGCCTCGATGAGAAGATCCGCCGCCGGCGAATGGGGCGGCGCAGGCGCAACTACCTGCGCCTCATGCCGCCCTAGCCGAGGCCGCGGGTGACGTGACCGGGGATTAGTCCGTCACCCGCCGAGAGGCCCACCGCGTGAGGAAAGACCGACGTCCTCCCCGAGGGGGGGACGTCGGTCGATGGGAGGGTACCCCACGTAGGGGGTATTCCGTCGGGCCGACCACTGACGACAAGTAAACCTGCTCCGGTGGTCGGCCCAACGACGAAGGCGAGGTGGTTTTCGGGTGGGTTGCGGGAGTTGCGTTCGCCCCGGACGGAGTGGTGCGGAGGCGCGCCGACCGCAGCCCACCCACAAAAAAAAAAAAAAAAAGGCAAAATATTCGTGCTAAACCCGCAGAACATAGACATAATCATATAATTCGTATTGTAAATTTGCATCAGGAGTAAGAGATAAATTCTTAAGACGTCTATAGATAGGCTACAAGGTAATTTTATTTCATAAAATCAAGTATTTTTATTATAATTGGTAGTAAATGGGCTTCGATAAATAGGAATGGTTTTCACTGAACTTTGCAATATCAATGACAATACGAAGTGCCTGACTACAAAAAAGGTCACTTCCTAAATAAATACGGAGGAGAAGGATATTGCCCTACAGATTTAAATACCATATTTAATAATAACCGGTTTTGCTTTGCAATTGATCTCTGACGCCCTAAACCGACCCCGGTTTACCCCACTAGATAACAGGGAACCTAGGCCCCGTTGCTTAAACGTTTTGGGGTGAGAGTCCTTTACAGTCGTGTCCACTTCTCTCATCTAGGAAGGTAGCCATCTGAGCCTAACATCCAAAGTGGAACACAAAAAAAACGCTATGCTATGTATTAGGGTCAAACTTCCTCAAAAAAATTAAATTTATATCTCAGGGATCGTCTTCGTTTTACTAAAATATGTATATATAAATATATCCGGAACCACTATTAATATGACAATAATTCAGACAGAGATACTAAGCTTCCAAAATTCCTATAAAGGTTTCACACTTACACTCCGATACACTCTGATTTCAGTTCAGAAGCGACTAATACGTATACATTGAAAACGAAGGTACGAAGCAAAGAACATTTATTATTTTATTGTGGCACTCCGCAACGATCGATATAGTCAGCTAGGAGTTTCTTTACTTCAATGGTTGCAATATTGAGGTGAGGGGAGAATTCATTACGCCTATATATCTGACAGCCATAACATTTAATATACAGGGAACGAATACAGTTCATCGCTACTAGTTAAAGTTTTTCTTTTATTGTATACTAGCTTTTGCCCGCGGCTTCGCCCGCGTAAAAGTTGGTTTTCATAATTCTTAATTTAAGAAATACTCTGTGTCAATTTTCATCCAAATCCGGTCAACAGTTTACGCGTGATTGAGTAACAAACGTCCAAATATCTTCACAAATTTTTATATTTGAATATTACTTCCACCCTTGTAGTTTAAATTCAAGTGGAAAGACGATGAGAAATATGGCCATCCTTAGTCACTGATAATACATTATCCATGATAGGTTTCCATTGGGGAAAAAAATAATATCGATTAAACTGCCGCAGTTTCACCCACGTAGACCCCATTTCCATGCAAACGCCGAGATAAAAATTGCCTATGTTACTCGCTGATATTATAAGTTTATATGGGTGAAAATAAAAATAATAATTATCAAATCCCATACAAATATCCGACATAAAAATTGCTTATCTTACTCGCTGATAACGTAGCTTCCTATTGGTGAAAGAATTTAAAAATTAGTCAACATCCACCGGTTTTACTCGCGGAGTTCTCGTTCCCGGGCAAACACCAGGATGAAAATAGCCTTTATTTGTTATTCACTGATAATGTAGATTTTCATTCGTAAATTAATTTTCATATCCATTTAGTTCCCGCAATTTCACCGGCATTGTGCCCGGTCCCGTAGGAATATCGGGATAAAAAAATAGCCTAAATATGTTACTCGCTCAAAAATAGCTTTGCGTTAGTGAAATAATTTTAAAATCGACTAAATTCTCACAGTTGTTCCAGCCACACCGGGATAAAATATAGCCTTGGATAAAATATAGCCTAAGTTATTCCTTATGTAAGGCTTGGTAGACCTGTTAGTAAAGTATTATCAGTATGGGTCCAGCCGTTTTGAAGGTTACCCCGTAACGAATATAAGTCAAAAAAAAATTGTCCGTCCGTCTGTCTGTCATCAAGTCATATCTCAAGGACCGCGATAGCTAGACAGTTGAATTTTTTACAAATTATGCATTTCTGTTGCCGTTATAACAATAAATATAAAAAACAAAATAAAATAAATATTTAAGGTGGCTCCTATACAACAAACGCAATTTTCCCCCTTTTTATAGATAATGGTACAGAACCCTTCGTGCGCGACCCCGACTCGCACTTGGCCGGTTTTTTAGACATAGGTATCGTGCAAATAATTGTGTTACCATAAATAAATCCTATTATTTTGACAGACAAATAGACGCTTCAAATTTGTTTATTTCTAGACATAGAAAATTGGATTAATATCTTGATTTTAACTTACTGTCTGGTAGCGGCTAGGAATATCATAACGCTTTCATTGTTTGTGAGTGTCGCAAAATACTACTAAGACAAAGATTTACATCGACTTGGACCAATTGGTGATGCCATCTAGCCAGCAATGTCGTTTGGCAGGCAGCTGGTCATAAAATGTTGCTAGAAGAACCTTTGCAATATCTATGATGGCAGAGCAGTGCCTACATATTGCGTCGATCCAAAGCTATCTTGATAAGCGAGCAATAAGAAAAAATAATGGGGTAACCCAAGAAAGCCGACCGTATACTAAAATGATCGTTCCTAGGCTCAGTGATATCGGTTATATGCTTTTCACCTCCTTGGGGGTAAAATTGCAAAAAGCCCTTTTTTAGTGAGCACTTTCTCCAAGAGAGACAACTTTGTACAAAATTTCATATTTCTAGGCTTAATGATTTCGGCTATACATTTTTCACCCTCTTAGAGAATGAATTTCAAAAACTAATTTCTTAGAGCTCATTTACAACAAAAGAAAGAGAATCGAACAATATACAGAAATACACAGTTTCACGTTCCTAGCCCCAATAGTTTCGGCTATACGCTTTTCATTCCCTTAAGGGGGTGATTAGCCAAAAATACTTTGCTAGTGCTCGTGTACCCAAAAATACGCCGGAGTAAAAAAAATACGTTTCTAGGCCCAGTAGTTGCCGCTGTATACTTTTTGTTTTTTTAGGGGTTGAATTTCATCCCCATGTAAGTAAAATTTTCAAAATGCTAGAACGAATACTTATTTATTTATTATCAAATACCTTAATACAAAGATTCATGGTTTTATCATCAAAAATGACGAATTTCCATACAAAATGTCATCCCCTATATCAACCCCTTATACCCATTTTTTCGCGATTTCTTTGCTAGAGCTCGTGTACCCCAAGAAATACTACGGTGTAAAAAAATTACGGTTCTAGGCTCAGTGGTTTCAGATATATGCTTTTTTGTCTTTTAGGGGTTGAATTTCATCCCCATATAAATGAAATTTCTAAAACGCTAGAACGAATATTAATTTATTTATTATAAACTGCCTCAATACAAAGATTCATGGTTTTATCATCGAAAATGACGAATTTCCATACAAAAGGTCAGCCCCTTTTTCAACCCCTTACAACTATTTTTTCGCGATTTCTTTGCTAGAGTTCGTGTACCCCAAGAAATACTACGGTGTAAAAAAAAATCGTTTCTAGGCCCAGTAGTTTCGACTGTATGCTTTTTTGTCTTTTAGGGGTTGAATTTCATCCCCATATAAATGAAATTTCCAAAACGCTAGAACGAATATTAATTTATTTATTATAAAGTGCCTTAATACAAAGATTCATGGTTCCATCATCAAAAATGACGAATTTCCATACAAAATGTCATCCCCTATTTCAACCCCTTATACCCATTTTTTCGCGATTTCTTTGCTAGAGCTCGTGTACCCCAAGAAATACTACGGTGTAAAAAAATTACGGTTCTAGGCCCAGTGGTTTCGGCTGTATGCTTTTTTGTCTTTTAGGGGTTGAATTTCATCCCCATATAAATGAAATTTCCAAAATGCTAGAACGAATATTTATTTATTTATTATAAAGTGCCTTAATACAAAGATTCATGGTTCTATCGTCGAAAATGACGAATTTCCATACAAAATGTCATCCCCTATTTCAACCCCTTATGCCCATTTTTTCGCGATAAAAAGTAGCCTATGTCCTTTCTCAAGCTTTAGTCCATCTCTGTACCGAATTTCATCAAAATCGGTTCAGTGGTTTAGACGTGAAAGCGTAGCAGACAGACAGACAGACAGACAGACAGAGTTACTTTCGCATTTATAATATTAGTAAGGATAGGTCATCATAATTTCAGCTTATAGACGTTCCACTGCTGGGGTCATGCACTAGATGAAGGAAATTGGCGTTCTATAGCACGTTGGTCGCTCGTGATATAGGGTTTAATGTCGAGTTTTCTTTCTCTCGCATCGACGCCATTTACATATTATATCCCTTATTTTTTTTTTGTGGATGGGCTGCGGTCGGCGCGCCTCCGCACGACTCCGTCCGGGGCGACAGAGGGGCTTAAGCACGCAACTCCCGCAACCCACCCGAAAACCACGTCGCCTTCGTCATTGGGCCGACCACCGGAGCAGGGTTACTTGACATCAGTGGTCGGCCCGATGGAATACCCCCTATTGGGGTACCCTCTCATCGACCGACATCCCCCCCTCGGGGAGGACGTCGGTCTTTCCTCACGCGGTCGGCCTCTCGGCGGGTGACGGACTAATCCCCGGTCACATCACCCGCGGCCTCGGCTAGGGCGGCATGAGGCGCAGGTAGTTGCGCCTACGCCGCCCCAGTCGCCGGCGGCGGATCTCCTCATCGAGGCTGCGCTCCTCACGCAGGCGATCCGCATATTATATCCCTTAGTTGTCTTTTACGACACACACGGGTAATAAAGCTGGTGGTGAACTGTATTCATACTTCATGGGCATATGGAAGATAGATGACGCATAGATGTTATTTACACATATCTCATAGTCGTCCTTTTACGGTATTACGTCGATATTACGATAAAAAGGGGGTTAGTGAATAGTGTATTTACACCATTATTACACGGGCAGAGTATGCAATATAATAGATTCTTATTGTACGAACCATAATAATTTTAATCAAGATCAGTTTTAAATCAAACAGATGAAATACAATTAATTTTTTAATCACTCAAGTGTCATGAGCTAATCATTTCTAGATGACAGAATAGTTTGGTGTAATAATTAAAACAGTATGAACATATGGCATCATGTACAAGTTAAAATAACAATTTATTATCGATATATCAAGATCATAAATGTCAACGATACGATCACAGATTGCCCCCATTACATAACTAATCACCAAATTACCTTCTACTCGTAAAGTGCCATGGGCAATGTAATAAAAGACACGGCTGCAAATAGATCGTATTGGATCAGATTAATATTGTTTAAGAGTAAAACCTCCATATTGTAGAACCTCCATAATAAGTTTAATTAATAATTATAAAATAAATTATATGATTTTGAAGGATTTCAATATAATTGTCTGTTTGTATGTATATAAATAATCGATACGTTTCTTGCTATTTTAGCCACCTGGAAGTTTATTTTTTTTATTGGTGATTCAATATCGTCACTGATATATCTTTACTAATATTATAAATGCGAAGGTAAGTTTGTTTTTTTATTTTTGTAATGCGTTCACGCTTAACTTCACCACCGAACCGATTTCAAAAATTCTTTCACTAATGGAAATCTATAATATCAGCCAGTAACATAGGCTATATTTTATCCCGGTATTCAAATCTATAGCCCAGTAGGAAAGAATAGATTTTTGTTACCAAATTTCATCGCGTAATGTTAATTCCATGGGGGTAACTAACATCCTAATCAGGACCAACTTCAAACTCGCTATTAACAATTTGCAAAGAATACTCTTGGATATCAAGGAAATCTAAAAATACTTAAATCTATTTAGTTTTAACCGTGCCAGGGTTCGTAAAGAAAACCTTATGATCAAAGTCGTATGGATTTTCTGTACCAAAAGGAAGAAAAGAAAGTCTTAAGAAATATTTCGGTCCAAAAAATAACTTTCATTTTATATAAGTACTAACTCCCAATTTATAAGTACCTATATTTCAAACAGTACTTTATCAAATTTATTATAACATAAATCTTTGAGTTAGGTCGTGTAAACACTTCTAAATAAATCCCCGTCCGAGTCGTGAGAGTAATCAGAGCGATCAAACAAAACTGGCGCCTGTGCCAACTTCAGAAATACCTAACTATATAGACGTAGGTATATATTTATAATGCATACTAGCGTTGCTTAGCATTATATCGATATTATTATAAGGTTTCTTCATTTGAAAGGTCTAAACGTAGGCATTAAAAACGTGTGAAAACCGCCATTTGTCGATAAAAGCTATAGGTAAATACATAACGCTGTGTAAAATAGTAATGGAGTAATTTCTGTATATATGATAGTCTATCTAAATTTTGTAACATTGCGATACCGAGCATCCAGAGGTTTGCGCAATCGCCGTTGTCATGGCAACTGTTCAGATAACAAAAATGTGATTAATATGTGTACAATATGATATTTTTAATAATATATCGAGACAATGTGGTTATTTATTCTAAATGATTGCATTAAATATGTGAATTACATATACGTAAGCAAAACTACTAACACAGCTGGTATAGGTTACTATAATTCTATATAAGCATTAGCGCTTAGAATAATAACGTATAGAAGGATAGTGTCAGTACTTCGAACTTTAAAAATTTGAATCTAAAAATGCTAATGGCGCGCAGACGATTACACACGTACACACGCACACCACTATACAAATTATGAAATCAAATTTTGTTTTTATTAACATAAATCGTCGAAATACTTTTAAAAGTAATGTTAAAAACCTTTTTAAGTTTTTCAAATGTGTTGTGACACCATTTCAATGCACAAACCGTCATAATTACCAATTTATTTTTTAAGAGTTGCGTAGGTACGTGCAGTACAATGACTTGTACATTACGGAACGGTTCCGGCGTAAGCTCCATTAGGCTCCAATTGAAATGCCTCACTTTTTGTGCGTGAACTTACCTTCTATACGTTATTATTCTAAGCATTAGCGCTTATCTATACTCTTATTTAACATCGTCACAGCTCATATACATATGTATGTTCTATTACTAGGCTCAAGGCTCCTTCCTACAGGAACTTCCTTCTACCTTCCACCTTCCACCAACCTTCCCAGAGGAACAGGAAGTCAGACATGTTGGTTATATCCCCTTGTCGTATTTTACGACATCTACGGGCAAGATAGGGAGTGGTGAATTGTATTCTTACTCTGTCACCACACGGAAATATTTTACATAATTACCTACTCTTATTTTAAAGTAACACGGCAATACTTTAATGACTATTGTGACTATAATATTTAATTTTGCCTAAAGTTTCGTAGTTAACCAGTTTGGCAGTTATGGTCGATGCTTGACTCCTATTTGTAAGGGCGTAATGTTACCCTTGCAACTTGCCCGAATACGAGACTATTTAATAATAGTTCTTTTTTTCAAATACGACTTCTAATCAAATACCTTAGATTAGTGCAAGAAAACCTTTTTTGTAATAATACTAGCAACCTGCCCTCGCTTCGCTTCAGTTTCAGTCGCCTTACCCGCGTAGTTCCCGTTCCCAAGGGTATACCAAGATAAAATATAGCCTATGTTACCCCCTGATATTACAACTTTATATTGGTGAAAGAATTTCTTAAAACGGTTCGGTGGTTTAAGCGTAAAAGCGTAACAAACAAACAAACTTTCTTTCGCATTTATAATATTAGTAAGGATATACTTAGATGTAAGTGGCTTTGGACCAGTAATATAAGGGTGTGATTGTGAGGATTCACGTTCGAATACATTATTGTCCAGCAGAATGCATTATGGCTTTTTCTGTAGACATTTCTCACCAGCTAACTCGACACGTAAATAGAATTGCACCCGATAGGTGAAGTTTAACCTAGTCATGTGGTCTTGTAGTAAAAATACTATGATTACTAACCTTGTATTATATAACTGAATATACTATAAATTGATTAAGTGATGTAAGCAAGGGCAAATCGAGAGGGGATCATGAAGGTCCTGACCCCTCCTTGAGTTTATGTTGCCAAGTGAATTTAAAAAAAAATTAATACCTTCTACTTTTCAATATAATGATTTAATTAAATATACTAGTGGTCGGCGTGTGGTCGAAATTCGGCCATAATTCATTTTAATTAATTTTTCTGCTACACAATTTTCTTTAATTTAATTTATGTTTAATTGTAAATTGAGCAAGCTGTATTTCACTAATAACTAATATATAAGCACAAATCTTTAGTAGACATTGTCATCATAATTATGATTATTTGACATTCAGTTCGACTAGAGATTTTAACCGTAAACAAAAGTGTATAAGCGTTGCTACGCAACACACTCACATAGTCGTCATACTCACATAGACGTGTGTGTGTGCGTGTGTAGCGATTGCGTTGTAGTGTGCGTAATGCCTTTTTTAATAAATTTAATGCATTATTAATCAATTATTATATAAAATTTCAGTTTTATGCACTTCTCCTCATTATATACTTCAACTGTGCCAAATTTTATAGGTACTTGTCCATCCACGTAATTTTCGTAAAAAGGGGTAGGTACAAGGTTTTTGTTTCACGTATTTATATATAGATTCTGACGTGTAGCAATAAAATACCTTCTTTCAAATTAGATTATTATTGTAATCGAACTGGAGCTTTATATAACTAGACAAATCTATGTTCCCGCTTTCGACTTACTGCATCCTTCCTTGGATGCTTGATGATCCTTGCAAGCTAATAAAATCATTTTTGCAAGAAAGAAAATTCTAAATAAAAACTTATGCATGTAAAAATGCGACTCTAAACAACTTGTATACGGCCATAATTTTCATCATTAACCGACTTTATTCACGCTTAAACAAATAATCAAGTAATTTCCTTAAGCAATTAATCTACTAAATAGCCAATTAAAGGCCAGTCTCTCTTAGTGGGCATCTAACTTTTTAAGTAATTGAAATCTGAATTGTGGTCTAAGTCCCGACATTTTTCGCCGACCGCCGCAGGCAATTAAGAAGTGAAATTAATTTTACCTCAGTAAAGTTATTACGCTCGAATAAATCCCTACGAAGTTGATTTATAGAAGAAGATACTGTTAATCTCACTGTTCCATATAATTACTATATACCTACCTACCGATAAATAACATTTTCTGTGTGATGACGGAGTAAGAATACAAATCATACCCTATCTTGCCCGTGGGTGTTGTAAAAGACGACTAAAGGATATCGTCTGCATATAACAACTATGCAAGAGAAGGAAAATAAAACCCTATACGAACCCGCCTGACTAGCGGTATGGAAGGTCAATTTCCCTCCCATTGTGGAGGAGGCTCGAGCCCAGCAATGATGATGATGGAAAACCATATATCTATATGTACAATTTCCAAGTTGAAAATTGGTAAAAACACTGTTCAAAAATCGACCATTTTCGTAAATATGGTTTCAATAGATAATTTCCTTCAACCTCTCTTTTGGGCATACCCACATCTATACAAATAAATAAAATTGAAGTGTCTGTTTATAATGTTAAAATACTGGGGTTTTTTCATGCTCACACGGTTATTTACACGATAACTATGCCTAAAACATAATTTAAAAATTTCTTGTCTGTTTGTCTGTATGATTGTTTTGGATAGTCTTCAAAACGACTGGACCTATTTTGATAATATTTTAGTACCAGGTAGCTGTCTATATAAGGAGTGACTTAGGGTATATTTTATCCCGATATTCCAACGGGAACAGGCACTACGTGAGTAAAGCGATTAAAACCGAAGCAAAGCGAGGGCGGAAAAGCAATGACATACGTCATTGAACAAATCCATTGTTTGTAAAATGATTTGCAAATTCGATCTTAGATTGACCACTATACAAATTTATCACTAAAAACGCTACGGTCATGATTCACTAACATCTTTATAATGAATGTCGGAATGATCAGCAGATTCGTTTATTTGTTTCACGGTTCAAGAGACGCACAACCTACTAATCTAACATTGACCTAGTAGACTAATTCATTCTTTTTAAGAGCGTAACAAGTCAATGTCATTCAATCAATTACATTACATAAGTCTCTTAAGCAGCAAGATCATACTCGTAGGAGTGAGAGTTCCTAGAATACCCAAAGAAATTATGATGTATATTTTTTAGCGGAGTAAGGGACGTCGTGTGTCCGCACGTTCCATCGTCCTGCTATACGGAGTGACTAGAGAGCGGCGCGTGACCTCATAAACCGTCGTACTCCCTCCCTTTCGATATTGGGCCTGCCACCGGTACCAAATTGACATCCGTGGCCAACCCGAAATGCAGTACAATAATATAGAATGATTAACATTTTCATTATAAATTATAAGAAATAATACCGAAATAGCTAACATACTTAAGCAGCGTAGTTATAGTAGGTCAAATTCCTTCTCATAGAGGAGGAGGCCCGAGCCCAACAGTGGGACATGTAAGGGCTAAGATGATGATGATGATGATGAATATTGAAATATTTTAATTAAATAGGCCTTGATTTCAACTTTTTCATCTCTACGTATTGCAGTTGTGGCTGCACAAGAGCTGTTAGCCATTGACTTTCATGGAAGTTTCTGGCGTTTTAGGTGATAATAACACATTAATTAAACAAAAAAAACATGCTTTGTCTCAGATATTTATAATTCAACTGAATCGAGAATACGCCTTCCAAGGATACCTCATAATAAGGGCAAAGAAACATCAATGACTATTGACTTTTAATTTTAAAATATATTATTAAACGTTTCAAATGATTGTTGGCGATAGAATATTTAGCTATTTACAAACAGGGTCAACTTCTATTAATCACGTATTTATCTTTTGGTATACAATTTCGGTAGAAGCAGTTTAATTACTAGTTAGATTGAACTGATATTTTTTATAACTAAGCAGATCAGAACAAAATCCACACAATATTATTGATTTCATCATTGCAGCTCATATACGCTCGAGCCACAATGGGAGAGAAATTGACCTACCACGCTAGTCAAACGTGTTGTTATAGGCTTTTATTTCGAGTTGTCCTTCTTTTGACCACAGACAAGGTGAATTCTTACTCCGTCACCATACGGAATTAATTATTGATTCACTTGCCTTGTTGTAACATAGTGAAATTCTAATATAATATTTTTGTTAACTAAATTATTAGGGGATTCGAGGATGGTTTAGATTCATAATTGGATCCGGTAGGTGGCGCTGTTCGGGCAGGACAATAACATACCTTGAGAATGACTTTACCGATTTCGTCCATCTTTTTTCTAAGATTTCTAATATTTTAAAAAAGCCTTTTACGAAAAAAAATAAGAAAGTTGTGCAGAAAATTAGAAAATTTAAGAAAGCTTAACGTTTATATATACTTTTCTAATGTAACCTTTTTTTCAACTATATAAACTCTTCTATCTTTACATATATGTATAAATTTTCTGTTCGTGTGTTTGTAATTGTACTCCTTCTAAACGGCTGGACCAATTTTGATGATTTTTGTGTGTGAGAATTCATATCCATCGGTATAGCCATTCGGAACATCCAAACCATTCGGTTTAGATTAATAATTGGAACCGGTAGGTGGCGCTGCGATCGATATCAAGGAGAATTCAATTTTCTATTTATTGCCAGATTTGAACAGAACAACGTCTGTTGGGTCAGCTAGTATAAATGTATAATATGTATAAAATTATGTATAAAATTATGTTCAATTAGTTTTCCCCGTCAACAAGTATAAATTATATAAATTACAAAACCACAAACAACTAAGCCTAATTTACTTACAATTTTATTGTAGGTAAATAGTTGAACTACTAGGTTAATTTAGATCGTGTACGGATTTCCTCATAGCGCAATTGACCACACCAGGATTGCTAAGAGTTTTCCTGTCACATCAATCATAATTATTACATAATATGTGATTCATATGCCTTTTGATTATCTTCGGCACCGGCAAAGTTAACAACACCGTTCAATTCCATTTTTACATGAAGAAGTATTATGTTCTCTTCGATACTAATTAATAAAAAGATGTTCCCGCATTTTAAATGTGCAATTTCTCCTAAGATATGGCTTGGGTTCGAGCCCCGGACCGGACAAAATTTCGAGTTTTCTATGAGGGCCCTTTACCGTATTCTCTCCTCGTCACCATTGGACCGATCAATGGTACCGTTTCTTTGACATCTGTAGCTAGCCCGCGAGGGAAAATAGCCTAAGCTACTTCTTATACAGACAACTACCTGTTAGTAAAATATCAACAAAATCGGTCGAGCCGTTTTGAAAATTACCGGGAAGAAACAGACAGGCAGACAAAAATTTATTAACTGTATTTTAGGGATAGATATAGGCATTTTTTCTTGCACGACGCAATAATCGCGTGAGCATGAAAAAATCCTACTATTTTGACATTACAAACAGACACTTTCTATTTATTTCTTTGTATAGATTACTGCTATAGTCTAATTTTTATTGGGTACTAAATGATATTCTTATAAAGAAGGCTGAAACTATGGTGCCTCAAACAGCTTCCAGTTACTAAATAAAAATCTACATCCATAATTCCGTTCTGCCAATTATGTATCATTTAGCTATTGTACTAACCTTCGTTCCCTTCACCAATTCTTTGTTTATGTATTTACTTTTATTATAATATACTTGTTTTGGATAGATATACATCTGCCAAAGCGCTGTGCAATTTGAATGGCTGTATTCATATGATTTTTATACATTGCTGCCAATACTTATACCATTTCTACATATCATATTTAAAAGAATTCATCCTTCAAGATTTCTACAATATTTCTTTATATATCGTCATCGCCTGTTTCGTCACACTAAAGCTATTATTTTGTTCTAAAATTCTAGAACATTACTTGAAAGCTTCTAACATATAAATATTCAGAGAATAAGATCACTTTAAGATAATATTTAAGGTAATAAAATACGAAATAAAAGCTTGTCAGTCCAAGTTAATCCAAGGAAGATTGTGCTTTTTCTATTCATAACATTCACCTGGCTATGTCAATTTCTACATAATAATGTTATTAGGTTAGGTGCTTGTTAGAATTGCCTGCTATAACTTGTGCTAACTTGTATACCTAGTTTGAGAGTTTCGCAACTGAAATAGCGCAAAATACGAAACATGCTCAAATCCACAGTGATGTAAATATTAACGATAGTTGTATTGCTTTGTACAATGTCGAGTTTGCTCACATTAAATACGTGTACCTATTCTACCTACCTACTCTTGTAAATCATAATGTTTATTTGGTGTACGGTTTTTTTTTATAATTTTACCCTATTATTTTCTAAAGATTTAGCGGATTTGTTATTAAAGATTTAGTGGAGATGTATCACAATTATATTTCGCTTTATGAATGTCTAGCTCATATGGTGACAGCTTTATTGCCATTATAGACCAGTTTCAGACTATGCAGGTACTCATCAATAAAGTTTTTTTTACCGGCACATTCTTCAAAATCTTATTCTTAATACTTTTGTCAACACAGGATTTAAATCTAGACCTCACATCTCATATAAGAAATTAAAAAACCAGCTAACTGCATGTCGGCATCGCACACGAAGGGTTCCGTACCATTATCTATAAAATCGCGTTTGTTGTATGGGAGGCCCCCTTAAATATTTACTTTTTTATGTTTTTAGTATTTGTTGTTATAGCGGCAATAGAAATACATAATTTGTAAAAATTTCATCTGTCTAGCTATCGTGGTTTTTGAGATACAGCCTGGTGACAGACAGACGGACGGATAGACAGCGAAGTCTTAGTAATAGGGTCCCGTTTTTACCCTTGGGGTACGGAACCTTAAAAAAGGTACAGACCTACCACTTCAAACCTCCATCTCAATTATCGCAGCTCAGAAGCTAATAACAATTTTTCAACTTTAATTTCATCCAATCCACGCAGGGTCTGAACAATCGAGTTAGATAAACTTTGTTTAACACAAAGATATAATATTTCGATAACTTTCTAAAAGTATTTATATTATTTAAGTTAATGGTGTAACATTAAGGAGATGCACTTAAAGGAAGAAACGAAATGCACCGACTCTAATAAAATAAAAACTAACTTGTCTAATATGCGGGTAACAATAAAAATATGTTTTTATTGACTTAGATGATCATGCTTGATGAGTGATAACTGTTACTCCCAGAACTCTGCAATATATCATGATCATAACGCAATCGCAGCCTACTGAGTACTGTAAAGTGGGGACTTCGATCTTCGGCTTTATCGCTCGCCGAAAGATGCGCAGTAGCAAATTGCTAGATACTTATGTTATTACTACTATATTATTGTCCATTTTGTACTAAGTTATTACGATATTATCTATATATTGGGTAACGCGAAGGCTGATACAGTAAAATTCAAATAAAATAGGAACTCTCAGTTTGCGCTCAGACATGACAAACCGAAATTCGTATTCCATAGAGCATCTTGGGTTGCGTCCCGTTGCTTATGTGTTTTGATGAAGAGTTCTCTACGCGCAGCACTAATTCGCGCAAGGATGTAACGACCATTGGTAGGTAACGTCGGTCACAGAAACAACACAGATACATTCTATTACTCTATACATAAACTACAAGACCCAGAAGGTAATATTAATGACCATCAGCATCATCACAGCTCATACACGTCCCACTACTGGGCTCATGTCTTCTCCATATTGGGAGGGAAATTAACCTACTATATCACGCTTTCCTGGTACCGGTTTCCAGTTTCTATCTCTTATAGTTATCTACTAATATCTCTTAGTAGTATCTCACGATTGCCGCGGTTAATAAAGGGTTGGAGGCATATTGTTATATTTTTAATCGGTCAGACAACCCGCCCTCGCTTTGCTTTGGTTTCAGTCGCCTTACTCGCGTAGTTGCCGTTCCCGTGGGAATACCGGGATAAAATATAAGCCTAAGTTACTCCGTAAATACGACAGCTACCTGGTAATAAAATATTATCAAAATCGAAAATTTAAGATTATACACAACAAACAAACAGACTAGACAAAGATTTGTTAAATCGATTTTTAGGCATAGGTACCGTGCAAATAACCGTATCAGCGTGAAAAAAAGCCTATTATTTTGACATTACAAACAGACACTTCCATTTCATTTATTTGTATAGATAAATGTGATAATGCAATAAATATTGTTTAACAAAGGTATGCTCAGAAAAACTGCTACGGAAGTATACGTTTTACCTAGTGCGACATGATATGTGAATGTAGGTTATTATTATCTGTGGGCAGCCTTGTTCTAGCTAGACGTTCTGTCCTAGGTTAACAGCCACGCCTCATGTATTGAAGTTGCCTTGCATTGTGTGTAATAATGCATAATGTCTGACATATAACTTGCTACATATTCATAAATTATTATTAACGTGTGGTGATCGAGTAAGTATACAATTCACCATAATCTCTCTTGCAAGTGGGTATCGTAAAAGTTGCCCTTATCTTGTGCATATAACAACTATGCAAGAGAAGGAAAACTCGAAGTAAAACTCTATACCAACCCGTCTGACCAGTCTGGTACAGTAGGTCAATTTCATTTCATTTGGAAGGGAGGCTCAGGCCCAGCAGTGGGACATGTATGAGTCATGATGATGATAAACAACAAAATAAACACTTCTGGTAAATAATTGTTAAATACATTTAAATTTAACAGCGTGATGAATTTTAACGAAAATTGATAACCTACATAATTCAAACAAGTATATATATGTATTACATATTCATTCGCAAACACCGAACTAAATTTTAGTAAATCAAACACATCATCACAATATAGAAAAATTATACATATGTGAAAAAAAATAGGAACAAGTTTAAGTCAGTTCTAATATTATAAACACTATTTAATTCCGTGCTGTTAAACAGAAGCGAATATATCAACAGCGTTATCACACCGATACTGCAGGGGTGACGTCATGCAGGTAATATTTATAGAGGAATGATATCCGTTACCATGGTGACACGAACCACGTCTATAAACAAAGGTCTTTCAGGATTATCCTATGAATGATCCAATTATGCACGATATGAAATCACCCCTGGTTTCTAATATTCATATATTGTAGTAGGTAGATAGATAGATACTAACGGAAGATAATCGTCGGGAATTTCATCATCGTCATCATTGCCCGCTCATGCACGTCTCACTCTTGGGTTCGAGCCTTCTCCAAAATAGGAGGGAAATTGACATAATATACGGACTTAGAATAATAACGTATAGAAGGTAAGTTCACGCACAAAAAGTGAAGCATTTCAATTGGAGCCTAATGGAGCTTACGCCGGAACCGTTCCGTAATGTACAAGTCATTGTACTGCACGAACGTACGCAACTCTTAAAAAATAAATAGGTAATTATGACGGTTTGTGCATTCAAATGATGTCACAACACATTTGAAAAACTTAAAAAGGTTTTTAACATTACTTTTAGAAGTATTTCGACGATTTATGGTAATAAAAACAAAATTTGATTTCATAATTTGTATAGAGGTTTGCGTGTGTACGTATGTAATCGTCTGCGCGCCATTAGTATTTTTAGATTCAAATTTCGAAAGTTCGAAGTATCTATACGTTATTATTCTAAGCGTATTCTATTCTAAATTAATTGTCAGTCATATGAGACAAACTTCAAACACTTCACAAAGGGAACGCTTCACATGGAACCACTTATGATTTTTAATACGTATGGGGTAAAGAAGGTTTGTGTGTGATGTACTTTGTGTTCAACATAATCGTAGCGATAAGATTGCAAGAGACCAAAAGAAAATTTTATTTACTCTAAAATTGCCACAACTGTAGACTGCAAACGCTTAGGAACGGTTAGAAAACCTTGTAAGAAATTCACAAATAGTTATGTATTTTTTTTAAGTTCTGCAATTTACTTATTTTTATAGCATTTGGTTGTAGACGAGCTAGCAACCCAACTAATATAAATAATAACTGCCGCTCATGGATCTCTGCAATAGATGGACCAGGGTCACAGCTGCGTACAATAAGGTGAAAGGAATTTTGGTCTCCAGCTATCTTTAGCCAGTAGTTTTCCAGAGACAACGGATTGTGAAGCGAAGCGTGATTTTATTGCCATCGCGCAATAAGTCTATATCTTTGGAGATATTAATACGTTGAAATGCTTCTCAGTATCTCCAAATCAACTAAAAACAAATCTGAGTAATCGCAAGCCTTTGCTATTATGATGTCTCTAACATCCACAGTTGCCGCATGTTAAACATCACAGAAAAATGAATAAGATAGAACGGCCATGTGGGCGGGGCAAGCGTGCCACAATTACGATCAAACGGTCTTAGTATTGACGAAATTCGTTTTACCGGCTCTTAGTTGCGCTCATATACGCTCATGTACATTTTTGTTTACAATAAACAAAAATGTACTAACAAGTAGCAGTATATCAAAAAAATTAAATAACTGTTTTGTTTTTTAAGTTAAATAATAACACCAATAAAATAAACCGAATTTCAATAAACAATAATATTTTAACATATTTTAAGAATGATATCTGATGCTTACGCGAGCATTGTAAATAAAACTACTTATATGGATTATATCGCGTTTGTATTTGATTTAGGATTGCTCGACGTTTCGAATACTTTACAGCATTCGGGGTCACGGGCGGTCTAAGATGTCTGATGTCCAAACAAGTCAACGTTATTATAAACGTCCATGCTCCCGTCGCAGAGACCGTGTGACAGCGCCCACAGTTGGAGCGCCTCCCTGCAGTACTACCTTATGTGAAAGGAGTCACTGACAAGATTGGCTTCATCCTGAAACGGGCTTCCATAAAAACTTATTTTAAGCCACTCAAGAGGATTAGTCAATTCGTACCACCTGTCAAGTGCCAGATCCCTCTACAAGATGAAGGAGTTTATAAATTTGACTGTGACTGTGGTCTCTTATTAATATGTTTTAATTGTATCTTGTGTACCGGTGTGTACTATATATGGGAACAATATAATATACTCGCTTACGTAATTTATTATAGCACTTAAATTTTCTGTCACATATACAGAGTGTAGTGAGGAGTATTTCATTTGCATGATTTTACTGTTAAATTACTGACTTGCATTACAAATAACTTCAACACATCACACAAGTAAGTGCTTAATTTAAAGGCATTAATATTTTTGTTTCGATAAAACAGGCTAAATAAATATCGTGTAGTATATCGATCATGGCAAGCACTAGTGTACATGTGCTTTTTGTATGTGGGTATACGTTGCCTACAGAACTTAGTTATAGTTTGTGTACCAACTGCAACTTCGAAATTGATGTGTGTGTGTTATGTTAGTGTGTGAAATTATTGTAAGCATAGACTTTGCATATGTGTTAACATTAGCGGGAGGGAGTAATTATGCCACGCTGGTTTTCGAACAAAATCAGGGGAATAGCCTTTCTAAAGTATTAATATTTCTGTGTTAAACATCCTGTAGATATTCCAGGCGGCCCATATAGCTCGCCATCATTCTATATTTAACCATTAAAATAAACACATTATCTAAAAGCAATATATTTTCTAATTGGACTGCCAGCTGTTGAGATTTTCGCTTTCGCACAAACAAACTGACCAACTATAGCGATATAGATAACATAATTACACGATAACAAGTAAGAGTTCCAATATAATTATAATATTAATCCAATACAATAAAGGTACTTGTATAAGTCAGTCTTATCTGCATTTAAAATCAATATATAAGTATTACGATAAGCGTAATCCTCTTGTGCATTAGATACTAGTAAAATTAATGTTTTTATCTAACGCATATGTGACATATTGTCCTAAATTGATAGTGGCAATTTACAGCCGTAATTATGACTCTTAATATATTTTAGTTTAGATATTGTCTTTAATTTAATGATATTTTGAAGTATTTATACATATTTTCGATCAAAAGCGTACCATATTATTACGCAAATACACATATCTAATATGTTGTAGCGTTAGAATAATAACGTATAGAAGGTAAGTTCGTGCACAAAAAGTGAAGCATTTCAATTAGAGCCTAATGGAACTTACGCCGGAACCATTTCGTAATGTACAAGGTCACTGTACTGCACATACGTACGCAACTCTTAAAAAATAAATAGGTAATTATGACGGTTTGTGCATTCAAATGGTGTCACACAACACATTTGAAAAACATAAAAAAGTATATTAACATTACTTTTAAAAGTATTCCGACGATTTATGTTAATAAAAACAAAATTTGTTTTCATGATTTGTATAGTGGTGTGCGTGTGTACGTGTGTAATCGTTTACACGCATGTAGTATTGTTTGCTTCATATTTTTGATGGCTTACGTATGGACACTATCCTTCTATACGTTATTATTCTAAGGTTGTAGCGTTGTTTGAAATTACTAATTCTTGTGCCACTGTTTATATTGTTCGCAAAATGTATTTGAAGACAAGAATATCTACTTTATTATATTAGTAACTCATCATAAAACAATACAAGTCACAACAATCACATAATTTTTCTCATAATCTATCTAAAGAATCGATCTACAACAAAGTCTACTACTTAATGTTGCCTTATCCGCTATCTTCAAGTGGGATTCGAGAATATTAGTGTACAATTTTTGTACATCAAGATCTTATCTTTAGCAACTATTCATTAAATGGTATATAAATAAAACTTTGGGTTCCTTATTTCTTTGTCGTAAAAAATGTTCACTATTCTATATGTATTATGTATAGAATTTAGAATGAAAGCCTGCACTAAACTAGCCTCACCAGGGTTGAGAGCTTTTAGCGCTTACCCATAATTCAGGCAAAGCTATAAAAGCCATTTGCGGCTAAGAGTATAGCTGTACACAAAAAAAAAACTAGTCTCAATTTGATTATAGAGGATGGTTGGTTGTTTTAGTAGTGCGCACCCCTTTTGTCTTGCAAGCCATATAAAAAAAGATGAACTGAAAACAAATTACTTAAATATTCATCATGACGACTAAGGGATATAATATGCATATAATATTTATGCAAGAGTGTCATCAGACCTGTTGCTATGTATGGATCTAAATGTTGGGCATTGAGAAAGACGGATGAGAGAAGAGTGCATGCTACAGAGATGCGAATGCTAAGATGGATGTGTGGGGTTACAAGATTAGATAAAATAAGAAATGAGTATATTAGGGAAAGCCTAAAAGTGGCACCAGTGATAGAGATGATTAGGAGCGCGAGATTGTTATGGTATGGACATGTGATGAGGAGGGATAAAAGTCATATGATAAGGAGAGTTGTCAATATGATTGTGGATGGACGAAAGAAGCGTAGACGACCCAAGAAGAGATGGATGGACTGCGTGAATGAAGATATGCGTATGAAAGCAGTGAGTGCACATATGACGGCTGATAGGAGGCTATGGAAGGTAAAAACATGTTGTGCCGACCCCACTTAGCGTGGGATGAGGGCAGGCAAATGATGATGAAATGATGATGATTTATGCAAGAGAAAACTCGAAATAAAACCCTATAACAATACGTCTGACCACCGTGGTATAGTAGGTCAAATTCCTTTCCATCATGGAGGAGGCCCACCCAACAGTGGAACGTATATGAGCTGTGATAATGATGATGATGATTTATCATGTACCATTATATATTACAGAATAATAAAATGAGACAGCTAAAATTTTATTTGTTACAGTAAACATTTTATGTCAGTCGGGTTATAAGCAGAGTACTTACAAAGGAAATTGCGACGAAACAGCGTAATGACGTCTGTCTTTTGTGAATTTTATAGCTCTCACAAAAGCTTTGATACCATTGAAAATATACGCCTATTGTCAGACAAAGTTCTAGTGTTAGGGAGAACGAAGTGTATAAAAACTTATTACCTGTCAAAGAGTCCAATTTCCATGAACCTTTCAATGTTGAGCGCTATTAAAAATAAGGCGAAGACCGTCTTGTCCTTGACTACCTTAAATAATTTAGATTATTTTACTGAATGTGCTCAAATATTTTTATTTTCAAGTGTCGGGTACAAATTATCATTTACATAGTTACTTACAATGCCTGCACAGATGTAGTGGTTAAGATACCCACCATGTCAGCGTTATGGTTTCGATTTCCACGATCCACAAATTGTTGCTAAGCCTGGGTGTGATTTGTGACGATCAAATTACATACATGTTTTTAAAGTCTCTAGTAATAGAAGTATCGTTTCCTTAGAACAGGATGCATCATATACGAGTATTATATTAAAATGTTTGTGCTTTAACTTGTTATATTACATAATTTAATTTTGATGGCATTTCATATAATGTGATGCGGAAGAACTGCTAAGGGGAGTGAATATGATAATAAACTGCTATATTTTTTTAGTTTGCCTGACAAACCAAAAATAATGTATCCATACTATTGCTAAAGACAACTCTGACTTACAGACAATGACAAATATGAAGAAACTAAAGACGCAAAGACACTGATAATTTATGAAGAAAATTATAACTCGATGCTGGTAACAATGACTCGCATTGCCAAAAACAAAAGAAAAAAAAATAAATTCGCAAGACTCAATAAACATGCGATTAACGGACCCAAATTATAGATTGATTTAAAATAATCGTCCATAAATAACGTATAAAATTGTTCCAAAAGAACAAAAAAACACTAAAAAAACACTAAACACTAAAGAATACAACATGGATGCGTTACGTCACAAGATTTAGGAATGCCGGAACGAAAGTAATTATCTCGGGACAAGAGAAATCCATTTCCGTCCCGGCGCCGAAAATGCTGCAATAAAAGTCTTGACGTCATGCTTGTAAACATTCTTCAAAGGAGATAGACTTTTCTAAGTGATGGGCTTACACTCCCTCCATCCCTAAAACAGCAGTGTATTACGTAGTCTTACAAGTCACTATTAACACTAGAAAGACCAAAGGGGTCAAATGACCTCAATGAAGTTTTAGATCAACCGTATTATTAAAACCATTGCGTCGTAGTCCTTGTCGTTTTATGACTTTTAATATTTCGTCATTGTTTACGTTATTCTAATATGTGTATACCGATACCAAGATAAATATTTATTATAAATAATTACTAACATACAATAATAATAATATTATAATGTCTCGTAATCGTTCCCTACGTGTTTCTGCAATTTTGGAGGTGATGCAAAATATATCGGAGGACTAATCAGATTGTACAAGAACAGAAAGTGCTGAATGTTTGCAAACAGATAAACTTGCAATGATTTCAGAAGTATAATAAGTTCATCCATAACAGTATTTCGTGTTACAATCCTGGTGAAAACCTTACTGCTGACAAACAGCTTTTTTCCACAAAAGTTCGGTGTAGATTTTTGCAGTTTATGAGTAACAAACCAGACAAGTTTGGGATCAAGGTTTCGCTCTGCGTTGATGTTGATTCAAAGTACTTGTGTAACAGTTTCTCTTATTTAGGAAGAGATGAAAGCCGTCCACAAAATCAAAGTTTAGGCGAATGCGTTGTATTGCGACTAATGGACCTATACTTAAATACTGGTCGAAATATAACAACTGATAATTTTTCCACCTGTGTAAGTTTAGCTAAAAAGCTAATTGAAAAACGTACTACTACAAACAAAACACGACGAAATATTCCAGCTACCATAAAAACTGCATTTTGTAATATTTTGGATTTGGCAGCAATCAATTGGTGGATTATGTATAAAAAAAACTAACCGAGAAAAAATCTGCAGTAGAAAGTTTATTTTTGACTTGACAAGGGAGTTAGTCGGCCAAGATACCCACACCATCCCCTTCGCCCAATAACAGCATACCCCCAGAGCCTGTAGAAGAACGTAGCAGAAAGAGAAGATAGTATTTCGTGCAGAAATGCAAGATCAAAACCAATAAATCTTGTAACACTTGTAAAAAGCCTTTGCGTGTCAACAACTGTCAACAGTGTGCCTAATATTTTGCTTAGTATAACTTAATAAACTTTTTTTAAACTATTAAATTCTTTTATTTACTATTCAATTTATCAAGTAATAAAATATAAATATAAAACCACAACACATAACATTACAACCTATGAATGAGTCATTTGACCCCACTTGGTCTTTATAGGTAGTTCAAAATTTCGGTCTTCCTAGTGTTAAAGATTTATGACAAACATTAACTAATATAAATAAGAGTACATTAGCGTTTCAGGAATAATTGTCTTTTATTTTTATTTTATTAGCAACTATTATTCCTATTAAAACACATTTTCTTTTTTATTTTAATTATTATTAATTAGTAGATATAAATAATTTAAAATATTAGTGACGTAAACATTTTAGCCAAATTTGAAAAAGTTAATTAGAATTAAAATATAGGAATTGAAGCAATATATAAATTCAGTGCACAGCAAATAGATGGCATTAACAACAATTTTTTGAAAAATGTCTTTTAGTGACGTTATTGGATTAATCGTGCGATATTACTCATATGCTATCCATAAAAAAACGGACAAGAAATATATCACTACCTTTTTCCCCCAAGTGTTGGCAAAGAAAACTAAAAGACGTAAACTAAGAGGCAAAAGTCGATTTAAAACTACATTCTATCTCGTCTGATCAATATTGTATGATAGTCCAATTGCTTTCGCTCTAAGGGTGGGTCCCTTGGTGACTAATAAAATTTATCAATGACGTTGAAAGCAAATCTAGATCGTGATTAATAAAAGTACTGGTACGTTTAAAATTATTATAAACTAGAAAATTGCTGCGGCTTCCTCGCGTAGTTGCCATTCCTGTAGGAATACCTCCTTATACGGACAGGTATGTGGTAGTAAAATATCATCATAATCGGTCTAGGCGTTGTCAAGATTACCCAGTAGAAACAGACATAGTAAATATTTAAACTGGTTTTTAGGGTTCCGTACCCAAAGGGTAAAAACGGGACCCTATTACTGAGACTTCGCTGTCCGTCCGTCCGTCCATCTGTCACCAGGCTGTATCTCAAGAACGGTGATAGCTAGCCAGTTGAAATTTTCACAGATGATGTATTTCTATTGCCGCTATAAGAACAAATACTAAAAATAAAATAAAACGAATATTTAAGGAGGGCTCCCATACAACAAACTTGATTTTTTTACCGTTCCTTGCTCGATACTAATAACGGTGACAGGTAGACGCTTTAACTATTATAGATATACGAAACACTTCGTGCGCGACTCCGACACGCATTTTTATTAGGTATACGTATAATGTATATAATTGTGTGAACATAAACCTATTATTTTGACATTACAAACTAGGCACTTCAATTTTATCTATATATATATATATAGGAGAGGCGGGTTTTGCGAGCGATATATTGACTCATCACCATATCTCTGGAACCATGAGGCGTGCA
Source organism: Lymantria dispar (assembly GCA_032191425.1). Taxonomy (NCBI): domain Eukaryota; kingdom Metazoa; phylum Arthropoda; class Insecta; order Lepidoptera; family Erebidae; genus Lymantria; species Lymantria dispar. The sequence goes on along the minus strand of CM063449.1, from coordinate 27,811,236 downwards.
GACTTAAAATTTGGCAGAAATATTCCTTTCGTCGAGTAGAGGTCAGCTAAGAACGGATTTTACGAAATTCCACCTGCAAGGGGTGTTGTGGGGGCGTTAACTATTATAACTATAATATACAAATAAAGGAACAGGGTGAGCCGAAGCTACTGAATGTAGAAAAATGAAATTTGGACCGTAGTTTCATTTCGTGACGTAGGCACCCACTAAGACAAGATATTTTGAAATTCCACCCCTAAGGGGTAGGGGTAAGTCTGTATGGAAAGAAAAAAAAAATCTTTAGCTACTGTCTTCAAATTAAGCACAAATACTCTTTAATAAAAATAAATAAACACGTGTTTCAGCGTTTGTCCATTTTCATCATCTAAGGGTGTAAAATAGGTAGGAAGATGTCAGTTTACTGACTTATCACAGAGCCGAAACTACTGAAGCCAGAAACATGAAATTTTGACATTAGTTTCTTTGTGTGACATAGAAACCCACTAAGAAAGGGTTTTTTGAAATTCAACCCCTAGGGGGTAAACTGCAGTAACAAATTTGTATAAGGAGAAAAAAAATCCAGATCGATTTTCTTCAAATTCTCCAAAAAAACTCTTTAGTAAAAATAAATATACACGTGTTTCAGCATTTTTTAATTTTCACCCTCTAAGGGGTACCCCCCTTCTACACTAATATTATATAGAGGAAACGTCCCTTACGAATAAACTCAAAAATTCCTGGACGGATTTCGATTATTCTTTCACCATTAGAATGTTACAGTATCCCTGAGTAACATAGGCTATATTTTATCCCAGTATACCCACGGGAACTATGCGAGTAAGGCGACTGAAACCGAAGCGAAGCGAGGGCGGGTTGCTAGTTTATTTATAAAGATGTCAAGCGAGCTAGTTTGGCCTCGTTCGATCGTACGACATGATGTAGTATAATGACACACCCACCAAACTGCTTCCTAAATATGTGTGTGTGTAGATATGTGTGTACAGAAACAATGGCATTACATTTGTATTTGTAATGATTGTGATAAGTTAAAAACTTCTAAATAAAAATATTTTTCAATTATACAATTCAATTTGTTATTTTATTGTTTTGCCGATATGGGAGTACACATGGCCCCTGGTGATAAATTGATAATAAATAACATAAATGAATTGAATGAAGAGTTAAACGCAACTGGCTCTTAAAGCCTCACACCCATGGACAAAAGAGGGTTTAGCGAATTGTATTCTTACTCCATCGCCACTCAGAAAATTGGAGAAAAAAATTCGATATACGATAGAAATTAGATTTAGATATAGATATCATATGTAGTGTTATATTGAATAATTTTGCTGATATTTTATGTAATATAACACAGGTAAGGTGCTGAAGTGTTGTGAGATGATATAAGAGTGGTTTACGTGTATTTTCATATTCTACTGAAATTCCCAGAGAAATGATTTAATTAGGTTTTCAGCGCCTAATTAATGGTAACGACTTAACCTACTGACGGAAATGACTATAAATAAGCTATTCTATATAAAGAAATGTTAAATAGTATGAAGAAAATTGTATCAGACTTGGCTGTATGAGCTTTGACCCTTTTGCCTGTCCGAATGGACACACAAAAACAAAAAAGATCTATTTGACATTTTATGTCACGTCACACGGGAACGTGATCGAACGGGATGAAAATAGCTCATTGCCATTAGAAAGAAGAAGAACGGGATAAAAAGTATCCTATGTCCGTCTCCTGGTTCTAAGCTACCTCCCCACCAATGTTCAGCCAAATCTGTACAACCATTTTTGAGTTATAAATAGTGTAACTAACACAATTCTTTTATATATATAGATTTGTGGTGACGGAGTAAGAATACAATTCACCACCCCAATTCATCTTACCCGTGGGTGATCGTACGAGACGACTAAGGGATATAAAACGCATATAACATCTATGCGAGAGAAGGAAAACTCGAAATAAAACCCTATACCAACACGTCTGACCAGCGTGGTATAGTAGGTCACTTACCCCTCCATTATGGAGGAGGCCCGGGCCCAGCAGTGGGACGTATATGGGCTGAGATGATGATGATGATGATGATGATGATGATATAGATTTCATATAGGCTGGAAAAATAACTGAAGAATTATATATGTTAGTCGATATAAAATAGTCACTTCAAAATTAAAGAAGGATTTAAGAATACAATCTGTTACCACCTCCTTACCTTTCTGTAGTAATGATATCTGATGTTTACGCGAGCACTACACATTGTAAATAAAATTACTTTTACGGATTTTATAGCGTTTGTATTTGATTTATGATTGCCCAACGTTACGAACGCTTTATAGCATTCATGGTCACGGGTGGACTAAGATGTCTGACGTCCAAAACAAGTCAACGTTATTACAGTTTATTTTTTATTTTCTGTGGTAGTCATAAAAATCTATTAAAGAATCGCCAGGAAAATAGGCACTCTACTGGGAAACTTATAACAGTAAACGCTATCGCCAACCGCGTGATAAGCATGGCGATTATGGTTATATAAACGTTTGGGGAGACCTATTAACAGTGGACGTGATACGCGATTGGAACTGGACTGGATAGGGAACATGGGTGACGAGAGTGCTGGAATGAATCATGCTAATAAATTTCTCGTACTTTAATTATTTCGATTACTTATTGTGTCATATTGTTTGCATACATGGCATGATTAAGATATCCTACACCGTGCCAAATGTCACAAGCTCAATTCCCACCCAAAATTCAAAAAATGTCGTTGAAAATACTTTGGCGATCCAAAAAAGGCTGTGCCGAGCTAAAGTGTAATTTGTATCCGTTAACTATACGTTTAAGTTATTTTCTAATCCCCCTTTTTTTGGTTAGGTTACGGTCAGTGCCCCGCCGCCGGACTCTGTCCGGGGCGACAAAGGGGTGGCGCGCGGCCCCGTAACCCGCCCGTGGCACGTCGCCTTCGTCATTTGGCCGACCACCGGTGCAGGATGACGTGTCGTCAATGGTCTGCCCGACGGAATACCCCTGAGGAGTAGCCTCTCCTCACTTTTTCTAATCTCCCTAAATTGTCTTTAACATATTGACTTTAAAAAACTATATGCCATGACTAAGGAGGATAACATCTTACACAATTTTTATACTTTCTATGTATTCTTCAATTGCCATAGTATGAGGCAACTACTAAATAAATAATAGTTATGTTCAAAATTAAGAGAATTTAATTAAACAACGGCTGCAACAGTTACGCAAGTAATAATTTAGAAAACTGAAGACGCGCTTGCGAAACCACTATTTTGTTTGCTCGTTAAAATTTACGCTTCAAATTTGCAAATTTATTAATACATTTTTAATTATTACCTCAAAGAGTAAATTTAAATACATCCACGCTCTAGTTTTAAAAATGAATTTGTAACATAATTATTGTTACAAATATTGAATGAACTTCTTTTTTAGCATGACCAAACGTTAGTTCGCCAAATAAATTTACCTTTGTAACTATGTATGTGTAGGCATATTATGCTTATCGTATGGAAACGGCCTTGAATATGAGTAACACTAACATTGTACGTGTATGTCGTAAAAGCCAACTGAAAACCTATATTACATCAAGTGAAATAGCCGCTGAATGCTTGCAGCTCCAAAAGGCCCAGGTTGGTATTATGCTAGTTTTACATGCCGCATGTGCCGGTCTTTTATTTGTTCTACTGTTTTAACCGCCGTGCTGGCCCGAAATAAATTGTCATGAGAAAAGGATGATGATATTGTCATGATTTACCACCTAGTTCCATTGCGAAATTAATTCTACTATATTAAGTTGATACAAAATCCAATAATAAGATTTTACACCATATGTACATATAAAGCTAGGTTAAACAAAAAATATAAAATATATAAAATAGTTTGCAAAGATTGTACTGAAACTCTATTTTTTCCTGTTGCTGCTGTATAAAAAAACTTTTATAATATTATCATTATTACAGCTCATAACTTCTCACTAATGGACTCGAGACTTCTCCACAATAGGAGGGCAATTCACCTACATTACCACGCTGTTGTATATTAACCCATTTGAACAGCAGAGTTTTATTTAGAGTGTTCGTTCTCTTTTATACATCCAATCATCAGACTATAGACATCCACTGTCATACACAGGCCGCCACTGCCACTCGGAACAATCCTGTGCCACTTGCATACAACGGGTCTCTACGATTTTCAAGATGTCGTCAGTCCACCCAGTACAGTTCAGTCCACCATTGTTATACATGTTATATGAATTGTAAATAAAACTATTTTACAAATTTTATCGCGTTTATATTTGATTTTTGAACACCCGACGTTTCGACACACTTTACAGCGTTCATGGTCACGGGGGGGACTAAGATTTCTCACTTCCAACTTGTTGGGAATTGTTGGACGTGAAATAGTTTTATTTACAATGTGTAATACACACGTAAACATCAGAAATCATTATGTTATATGCATATTATATACCTTAATCGTCTTTTACGACACCCTCGGGTAAGATAGGACTACTTCACGACACGGAAAGTATATAATGAAATATAAAACGTTCTAAATGCAGGCAGTCTTAAAATGTTCCAGAGTTAAACAACAGGATAAGAACATGTAATACAGTAAGTCAACAAACATATTTTCGCACATTGTGACTAATACGTTGTGTACTGTGTATATGTATTTTATATAAAAAATACTATATACTATCGGCTATCAAGTTAGTTATTACATTCGGCAATTGCCTTGATTTCTAATTTTAGGTACACAATAGAAAAAAATCTAATGGCAAATTGCTTAGCAATAATACCGGCAAACGCCTCGAAACAGTAACTAATTACATTTCCAAAGTAAAAATGGTTAAATAAGTATTTAAGCATATATCGTCACGCAGTCTTCTCTGTGTGGTAATTCAGAATACAAAATTCACCATCCCATACATTGTGGGAGTTACAAACTCGGCTGGGATAGGAAGATAGAATAGCAGGATTCTATTGCAGCAGCCTGACTGTGCCCTTGGTGTTGTTAAGTAAGGTCCATGAGCGGCAGTGTCGTTTATCATCAGGGGGTGTTGCTTGCTTGTATTCCATCATAGACAATAGAAAAACAATCATAAATTCAATTGCCATTTCCAGTTCGTCTGACAACACTAAAGATTCTGGCATCTCCAGGTCCATGACTCTAAATTGTCTTTTATGACACCCACGAACAATATTACGGTTGGTAGTATTTGTAACCGCTACCACACAACAAAAGGAAAGGAAAAAAATAATAATGCAATGAAGAATAAGTACTAAATACACTACACTATACATATAAACAGCATTGCCAAGACTTGCAGCGAGTGATGAGTTATGAAACAATTAGCTTACTTTATTTAATAGCAGCTGGGCTACTGAACTCTGCGCCGCGTTTTTTTTTATTAATTTTCTTGCCTCTGAGAAGTTACTTTTTTATTTTTCTATAAGTATTTATCTATAAGTATGGTGAGATTTAATATAGTAACAATGCACATTTTTTTGGAGATGTGATGTATTTATAATCACATCTCCAAAAAAATGTGCATTGTTACTGTGTAAAATCACGTTTTTCAGGACGACGCCTATGCAAGTTAACATATTTTTTTTTTATTGTCGATGGTGACTAACGAGCAGGCAGCAGACCTGATGGTAAGTGATACTGCCGCACATGGACCTTTGTAATACCAGGGTCACAGCCAGGCCGTTGCCTACCGTGAAGTAAATGCTCTTCTTAAATCTCGTTTAAAGAAGGACATGTATAACGGTAATGTTTAACTTAATAGAAATCACTGCTGCCGAGATATCGTAGATAAATACATATATAGCAAGAATTTCTAATTAAAATACATAAGACTATTAAAATACAAGTTTTTCTGTTTGAACGTGACGCTTTCAGGTATTAGTACAATGTCGTACCAAGTCAGAAATTAAACTAACAAGAATGCTTACAATAATATTTAAATGTCATATTACTAACACATATCATGTCCTGAATATTTGTTCCGCCCAAAACCAGCCCTGCATAATTTCTATGCAGCACAACGCTGAGCATTCCCCTATTCTCAAACTAAATTAAAAAATATGTATTATAATTGTTAATTATTATGTGACAATAAATGCTATTCTATTCTTATTACTAACACTGACTCAATTTGATTTTCTCCATATCTTATATCTTTAAACGAGCAATTCTTGTAAATATATATATTTTCAGGATCTCGGAAACGGCTCCAACGATTTTGTTGAAACTTGGCATACTAGAGGATTCGGACCCAAAAAATCGATCTAGCTAGGTTTTATGTATAGAAAATGTTGTTTTGTCAGTGTTTTTGGCAGACAATATAATGACATTAAATTTTAAAAGAATATGAATTCAAATTTTGCCATCAATGTCATGAGTTACGATAGCTCAGTGGCGAAGTAGTCAGGTTTCGTTTTATTTTTGACATCGGCGACAAACGGCGTCGGATCGAATCTCAGTGTTATTATTATTCTCTTTTTGTAATTTATATAATTTTCATTATTTATTTTTTTTATTTTTTATTAATATATATCTAAATAAATGCTACAAAAATACTCCGAGCGAAGCTCGGTCAACCTGATATTTACTTAATTAACACGTATAGTTGCGAATCGAAATCAATACTAACGGTAACTATAGTAACCAGTTTTAACACACAAAAGGTAATAAATAACGTTTTGTTTGAAATACAAATTCAAAGATTTATCATTTGCCTGCCCTCATCCTACGCTAAGCGGGGTCGGCATAACATATTCTCACCTGCCATAACTTTCTTTCAGTCGTCATATCTGCACTTACTATTTTCATAGACATATCATCATTCACGTAATCCATCCATCTCTTTTTGGGTCTCTCACGTTGCTTACATCCATCCACAATCATATTGATAACCCTCCTTGTCACATGCCTTTCATCCCTCCTCATCACATGTACCAAGACAATCTCGCGCTCCTAATCTTCTCTATCACTTGTAACACTTTCAGGCTTCCCCTAATATACTCATTTCTAATCTTATCTATCCTTGTAACCCCACGCATACATCTTATTCAAATTCAAAGATATTGAAAACAAAATTTTACTCTGATAATTATACCATAACATCGAAATGTAAACGGTGTAAAATTGCAAATGATTAAAGGGTGGACTATCTCGAAAGAAGTGGAAAGTAATTATCATGCAAGGTTTTTTTTTATAAGGGAAACTAGTCACCCCTAGTCAACCTTCACCCTTTCCATAAGCAGTATTATGCATGCATGAGGGTATACTCAAACAAACTTTTAGACACACTTATGAACGTAAGTATATGTATATCTACGTATGGGGTGACATTAAAATGACTGCTTAGTTATAGGCAAAGCATTCCTAACAATGATTCCATTATAAATCTTTATCAGACTGGTGACGGGAGACGAATAATGTAACTAATAATAATAGTTAATTTCGTTTAATTTAAGAAATATATTTTTATTTTCGGTATTATCAATTATTAACATTATAAATAAAACATCGACCAATCCCCTTAATATATACAAAGAGTTCTAACTTGACCCATTTAATCCTAAGAATGGCACGACATAATGATGCTTAACCTCATTTTTTCTATTAATTGACGGTCTTATTTATAATTAACCTCCGTAAGAAATATTAGTAATCATAACTCTTGTCCAACTGAATGTTAATGTGTGTTACTTTAAAATGCTGATAGAATTTAACTTTGAATAATCGCAAGATTTTATATACACTCTACTCTATCTACTTACTTCAATATGCAAGACATTGTCTCGCTAAGACAAAAATATTGTGTGGATATGTTTTATGTGTATAAAGGGACGAAGTAAAAATGCGATTCTCCAATCCTGCCATACCCGTGGCCCATATTAAAGACGAGTGAGGGATATAAAAGAGTGATATTACACCCCAACAAAAGAGAAAAATCACAAAAATAAAACGCTATACCAGCCGACCTAGTGGAATGCAAATATATAAATTTTCTCCCTTTAGGAAGGGATGCCTCAATAGTGAAACGTTTAGACGTCTCACTAGGATTGACGAAACATTTTTAAGTCCATAAAACTAGTATTTTAATTATTTTTACCTAATAAAGGGAAAGGGTATTCTAGTAGATAGTAGGCCTTCTAAGTATTTGAAATGACTTCATGATTTTCGTGCCAAAACCAGAAGATAAATGTTTATATTTTTTATACTGTTTATTGTTAGGCCTATGTTAACGCTAATTGGATACACTCACGAAAAATTTAAATAACAATTGATAAAGAAATACACTCGGTTTCACGTCCGTATTTAAGTGTATTAGCGTTAAAAATAATAGAAAAATGTTAGTCATCATCATCATCATCACAGCTCATATACGTCCCACTGCTGGGCTCGAGCCTCTTCGGGAGAAAGAAAGGAAGGAAAACTGACCTTAACTCAATAGAACTTTTTGTACTTAAATTAATACTAAAGAAGGTATTTAACTTTGACCTTGAATACCTTTTGAATGAGTTAATTAATCGAAAAATGATATCGGACCTTTTTTGTAGAGCGTTTAATTCTCTACAAAAATATTTAATCGGAATTGCAGAGCAATGTATGGTTCATTAGTTACCAAAATCAGAATAAAAATAAGAATTTTCCTGTGTAATTCTTATGGGAAATCGAAAAGTGCGATGCGGACATCCTTAACATTAATATTAAGGGCTCATATTTTCAGAGGCCTATTTTGGCATCTAAACGAAACTTTTAAGAGAAAAAAAAATTTCTTTTTAAACCCCCTAATATATGTACATATACATACATATTTCTTGTGTACGTGTGTGTCACTGAACTCCTTCTAAACAGCTGCACCGATGTTGACGAAATTTTTTGTGTGTATTTATGGGGTTCGAGAATGATTTCGATTTATAATTGGAACCGGTAGGTGGTGCTGCGTTCGATTTCAAGGAGAATTCCTTTTATTTTATTTGAACAGAACAAGGCCTGTTGCGTCAGCTAGTAGTAATATATAGACATACTAGGTTTATAAAATACATTACCTCATATTTACTATGAGTGTCATCATAAAAGGCAATTAAGGATAGTAAACAGATAACACGACCGCAATAAAAGGAAACTTTAGAACACCATTCTGATGGCGCATCAGGGATTGGTAATGAGTTAATGAGTTACTTCATGATGCATCATTAGGATGCACGTCTGCAAAACAGTCTGGAGATATTAATCAACTGTAAAGCATCTCGATGTGTCTCGATTTTTAGAACAAGATAATATTCACTCTTTAATCTTGAGTAATATTCTTTAATCTTCAGTATTACGTCTTCACATTATCTTTATATATTTCTTGTGTACGTGTGTATGTCACTGAACTCCTCCTAAACGGCTGCACCGCTGTTGATGAAATTTTTTTTTGTGTGTTCAAGTGGCTTCGAGAATCGTTTAGATTAATATTCCCGGTAAGTGGTGCTACGATCGATTTCAAAGAGATTTTTTTCAGCTAGTGTTTTATAATTTTTTTCGTGTGGTGACTGAGTAAGAATACAATTCACCATTGGATATCGTAAAAAATGTCATAAAAGTACAAGATTACTTTAACGACATTTTTTACTACTACTACGTAAGAGAAGGAAAACACTAAATAAAACCCTATACCAAGCCGCCTGACCAGGAAGGATCCTCGAGCCCAGTAGTGGGACGTATATGAACTGTAATGATGACGATGCTGAAATTTTTCATATATATACTGTATGTATATGAAAAATTTGCTAAATATAGGCATTTACTGAATAGTCATACGTAAACTAAGTAGGCAATAAAACCTTGATAATTTTTAGCATGATAAGAGGAAAATATAAATAGCTACTATATTAAAATTAACAAGTTCCACGGCCATTATTGTACAGTAGGCAACTAGTTATCAAAAATCTTGTCATTTGTTTCCAATCATAGATAAGATATACAATTCAAATAAGACAATTTCATGTGACATAAATCATAATGCAACATAAACTTTTAAGTTATGAATACATAAAGCTAGAATTAATATCCTTGAGTAATAAATTTACTTTCTCTAAAATATTAATATAGGCTTCGAAATACAGATAATAAATATACGAGTAGGATATAGTATAGTATAATAGTTCCATTGAGGTGTTTCCGTATAGTGACGAAGTAAGAATACAGTTCACCACTCCCTATCTTGGCCGTGGATGTCGTAAAAGACGACTAAGGGATATAAAATGCACATAAGACTGTGCATGAGCGGGCAATCTCGAAATTAAACCCTATACTAAAATGTCTGACCAGCATGCTATAGTAGGTCAAATTCCTTTCCATTGTGGAAGAAGCCCGAGCCCAACAGTAGGACGTATATGGGCTGAGATGATATTGATGATAAATAGTTTCATGTATAAAAGGTAAACAAACCATAGTCTTCAAAGTTCAATAATTACATATAAAACAATTCTAATTTAATATACGTACATATTTTATCATATTATTAATATCGCGTAAAGATAATCACATTATAAAGTGCTATAATTTCAAAGTTAATTTCTCAAATCGACGCTTCAATAATTCCCGGCACAAGTTTGTTGACACTGGAGTTAAAATAAACTCGTGAAACTTTGAGTTGAATGTAAAATTCAAAACAAACAATAGCATTATAATTGTAACAGTACGGCCGAACGCGAGGAATGTCATTAACACCTGGTACTTTAAACTGGAGTAGGAAATAGTAGTTCTTATAATATAGCATACCGTTTCCACTACAAATTGCAACCATGACCTAGGCAATATCGATCTGTTCAGTGTCAAATATTATTAGTTCTATGTGATAAATATTCTTACCTTATTAAGTCCAGGATGCCGCAGCCGATCAAGACCAGACAGCTGGCTGAGCGCCTGTCCATCCCCGGTGCCCCATACTCCGATTCGGTCGCGTTCCATATCGTACGTACACTTCCCTTGGCGGGCCGCTAGTGACTGTTTGGTAGAGCCGAGCGTAGCGCCATTTTTGTCTCGATGGGCGGGGGGCGCTGGACACACGGCGGTCTCGCTCCTGGGAAAGTGGGAAAATTTTCAGCTTTAACATAGATACAAACCACAATGTGGTTGCTTCCGCTCGATAACAGATGGCGTACGGTCTTTGACCTCACTACGCAATTGTTTTAACTATTTACATACCTATTTATTCTTTGTCGTACTAACCACTTATATAATTAATACGCGATAGTATAAAACATCGCATTGTTAATGAAACTAGATATATTCCGTATGCTGATGAGTAAGAATACAACTAACTCATCATGCCTTTTATTAGCCATAGATATCGCAAAAAAAACTAAGGGATATGATATACAGATAACATGTGAGCAAGAGAAGGAAAACCTGATATAAATCTCAAAGCCAATTAATCTAATCAGCGTAGTATAGCAGGTCAATTTCCCTCCTATTGTAAAAGAGGTTCGGCCCAACAGTGAGACGTAGGTATATAGACTGAAAAATTGGAACTAGGCAATAAGGTCTATAATTAGTAGGTATAAAGTCTTTGTATTAGATATCATTTCCTGAATTGATTATTCTGCGGCTCATTGACACAAATAGACAAGTATGTTAGCAAAATCGATATGTCTAACCACAACAAGTAAAATGCATATAAAATATTGGGGTTAGTACCTACCCAACACCCTTGTGGTATAGACATACTTTACACAATATAAGTATAAAAACAATGACTTTTGGTAGTACACATTCGTTGGCAGTTACTAAATAAGCGTATTATTTACAGGAAATGTAATTTGCAAGCAAATAATATATTAGTGAACTTCAGACAGGTACCTACTTAGTATTTGTTACTTATTATTTTATTTGAAATTGTCCACAATTTTTTAATTCAAAATAATAATAATAACCTAATATTTAAAAATTTAAATTAGTATAAATACTGTGCAAAACTACGATTTTAGGTTTTGATAGTTAAACGTACAAATTAATGAAATACTGTGTAAATCTACGATTTTGATTTTTGAAAGTTATACGTACAAACTAACTACTGTATAAATCTAGGATTTCAAACTTTGAAAGTCATATATTTCTATTTACTTATTGACAAGTCTATTAAAATTTGTCAAAATTTCGATTCATCCATTGCCATGCGCCGCACAGCGCTGACGCCGAAGTTATTGTAAATTATTAATTCTGCCTTGCTTTAACGGCGATGGAAGTACCATGAAAAATCGGGGATGTCTAAAAAGTACAATAAAAATATTTTCGAAGATTTCGGTCGGGTTATGACAATGAATAGAGGTAATCAATACCCGCAAATAGCCTCACATCTCGTTGATTTTTTTTTATTGCCAACGGTGGCAAACGAGCAAGCAGCACACCTGATGGTAAGTGATACTGCTGCACATGGACCTTTGCAATACCAGGGGCACAGCTAGGCCGCTGCCTACCGTGAAGAAAATACTCTTCTTAAACCTCGTTTAAAGAAGGACATGAATCATAGGATATCATCATAGGAATCATAGAATCCCCTTGGGTTGCAAAGCTTACAAGTCATAATGTATTAGAAAAATATTTTATAGAAGCTGATTAGCTTTATAGACGTTATAAAGCTAGCACAAAATTATTGCAAGTAGTAAAGGTTCGTAGCTACAATAGAAACCCCCTGGATCCTTGGAGATAAATGTTGCTAGTTTAGTTTACACTCAACCTTAATATAATTAGTGCGGAGGCTGGATTAGAAGATCGTAAACATGACGATGAATTAAATATAATAATAAATTATAATTGACGTCGACTCATCGTAAACAAATATGAAAAGCAAACAACACGACGCATGTTGATATTTTCCTTGGCAATTATATAACTGAAGTAACCAAGATGATATAACTAAAATCTTTTGCGTAATTCAGTCATTAATGGCGTTATACAACAAAAAAGAAACACATTTCTGCTCAGCCTATATACGTCATACTGGTGGACTAGGGTCTCCTACACGATGAAAAAAAAATTAATCTATAAGATAGGATGATTTTACTAGGATGAGGCATGTTGGCATCTCAATTTTATTTTCGTGTGACCATACCGGGGATTTGGTCCAGTACCCGCGGAAAGGTAAGCCTCCCGATGGCGATCGGCGTCCCGGGAAGGGGACGTTGATGGGAGGGGGTACGCCCTCGGGGTATTCCGTCGGGCCGATCACTGAAGTCAAGGAACTCTGCACCGGTGGTCAGCCCAACGACGAAGGCGACGTGCTATCGGGTAGGTTACGGGGCCGCGCGCCGCCCCTCTGTCGTCCCGATGGAGCCGGGCGGCAGGTGCGCTGACCGTAGCCCACCCCACATATAAAAAAAAATCTCAATTTTATTTTGACTTCTACTCTTGCATCGATATTGTATCATCATTAAGCATATTAAAAACTTGAGTCGCCTTTTATAACACATACAGTCAAGAAAGGGTGATGAATTTTATTCTTACTCCGTCACCACTTACGAAACAAATAAAATACAAATATTTTAATTTATAAAAAAGTAATTTATAAAACATTAAACTATGTTTTATTAAAATTCTAGAGGTACCCAGGACCGTTCCGAGTGGCACACTTGTGGCCTATGTCCAACAGTTGTCGTCTACAAATTAATGCATTAAATTCTAGACATTATAAATGAAATAATCTAAATATACTGATATAATGAGACCCTACACTACTGCTATAAATAGCATAAGTTTTCGCTACATAGGGGGTCCCCTTTGGTCCGTCTACGCAACAATGATGCTACGTGTTAACAACTACGAAGCTACGAAAAATCTACGGCCTACCCAAGCTTATCAGGACATTGTGACCCGGCGGCGTTACACGAACAATACATGAATGTAGCGAGCCAACACTATCTGAAAACAATATATGATAAAAATATATGTCAAAATTTGGCAAATGAAATTTAATTTTTTATGGTTCGCTTATGAACTGCACTGTTGATAATCACGTAAAACGTACATTAAATACTTTTAAATCCTCCGAGATCTAGTTTCGATTTCGTTTAACAGATCGTCACTTTAAGGTACCTTTAAATTAATAAAACAGTATTTATATTCAAAATGGATATTTCTTTCGAATAGTTTTCAAGTAGCGTTTACTTTTGTTTAATACTTAACAATTCTTAATGTTTAACTTTTTAATATTTTTATCTATGGATAGCTCAGGACTTTAGCTATAAAGCACAGGGTGGTCGTCACTACGAGATATGTGTAATTTTGCTAAAATATTTCATATTCAAAATAAAATAACCTTGATAACAAACTTTTCAAGTTTTCCCTGATATTCTTGGCGCCGACACCGACGATAGAAGATCGTATAAAATCAGTAACCTTCCGACTTAAAAATATATTGTATGAATTAAGAGAATTACCTGAAATGTATAATTTCTCTACATTATTTTTTTATCTTTAAGAGACGTCGCCTTGCACTTAGCAAATAATTATTGTATTTTGGGCGACTTTACAAACATATAATTAAGGGATACAAATTACATTCAGATTTGAACAACAATTTGTGGGTCCGATAAAATTTTGTCCTTTTTAAATAAATTTTGTCTTTTTTTTTTGTTCCTTTAGGGGATTAGAATCCGCGACAATAGCATGGTAGGTTGGTACCTTAACCACTACGCTATCATTGAAGTGCATCTTCTTAAATACACGGCCAGTAGCGAAAGTTCAGGTCTCCACCATTGTGGGAGGAAAACTGTCTTATTTCAGTATGCTGGTCAGAGGAGATGATGTAAAGCTTAATTTCGAGTTTTCCCTCTCTTTCAAAGATGTTCTCTGCGTATTATAATATGCTCCTTACTGATCTGTTACAATACCCACGGGTAAGGAAAATGCTAGTGAATTATATTCTTACTCCATTACCACACAGAAATCCGCATGTCATTCAGATGTACTCACCTTGTTCGTGAAGTAAACCGAACTGTGGCAAGATTCTTTAGCTTAGTTACATAAAAAAATGTAACACGTTAAAATTAGTAATAACTGAACTTTCCGTATAGTGATGAAGTAATGGAAAGAGAACGAAAACTCGAAACCAAATCCTATACCAACCTATCTGACCAGCATAGTATGGGAAAGTCAATTTCCCTACTATTATAGAGGAGGCTCGTGGCCCAGCAGTGGGACGTATATGAGCTGAGATGATTGAGTAAGAATACAATTTACTGCATCTTTCTTCTATGCAGGCATCGTAAGAGATGACCAAAGATTTAAATAGTAACTCACTGCAAGAGACGGAAAATGCAAAATACAACTATATATCCACTCGGATCATTTTACTACTTTTCATTTTTATTATAATATCCTGAACCTATTTAAAACAAACGCCATCAAACTATTTACACTAAAGATAAATGTATTATGTTCTATTCCAAACCCCGTCCAGAAATTAGACTAAAGACTTGTGTAGTTAAATTTAGAAATTAACAAAACGAAAAAACTTAATACACAGATAGTTGCAACTTAAACATATTTTAATATTTTAATTTAGTAAATATGTACAATAAAATCGGTGGCATTGTTTTATTAGAAAATATTTCAACTTAAAACCAACAAACAAATCGAACTTTTCACCCTAGAGAGAGAGAGAAAGAGAGATTCAGATAGAGATTTTCATCGGAGATTTTTAAAAGAATAATATGCAACTGCAAAGGTGGCCGGTACAGGTATTATATATTCAGGACATAAAGATTGGCACGAAACCTACTAGAATATTAAAAAAAATGAAAAATCATATGATGTTAGAAAAACTCACCGATAACTTGTTCCAATATCAGCCGAGCCATTCACATGGCGTCCATCAAGTTCACTATAGGATTTGACTTTAAATGACAGCAATTCCATTTTTAAAAAAACTTTAGTATTATAAAATCACAGACAATTATTATAAAAATCTATATTATCTATATTAGGTATTTATTTATGATGTGATATAGTAATAGTGAATTTAGTCAATTCATTTCTTAAATATATTTTTAATAATTTGTTTTGTGAAGGAACTCAATGGAACTCTAAATGACAACTAAAGGTTAATTGAAGCCACCAGCAAACATCTCGAGAAGTTATCAATATTCACGAATAGATAGTGCACCATTAACTTCTCGTCACGCTGTGCAAATATAAACAAATATAAGATTGATCACGTGTCTTAAATTAAACTCTACAGATAATTATTATGTAAAACAATTTGCGCAATCGGGACGTCAAAGATAAAAATAGATATTTTATGGTATAGAATGACTCGCAGTAATTATATAATCTTAACTCATGTAAATCGACACAAATGACATCAAAGACAAAATATCTCTGTAAATGTCAAGTAATAAAGAATTTGGTCATGGACTAAAGAGATAATTCGTCACCTACCCACAACGTTCCAGTTGTATAGTGCGATTGAAGAAAGCGCTGATACGGCTCCAGCCCCCGTTTGCACAGTATGTGACAGTAAGTAGGTTTTGCTTCAAAAGGTTTTGCTATTAAATAATGCAAGTACAAAACTTTGACAGAATATTAAGAAAAATCTAAACAGGCATCTATTTATTCATTTTTAATCTTATTCTCACCCACATTAGGTATGTGTTCTATTTATTGTTGGGCTCGGGCCTAGTCCAATAATAAGAGGACCATTTTACTATTATACGACGCTGGTCCGGTGGGATGGTATAGTATTTTATTTCGAGTTTCCTTCTCTTGTATAATTATTATAGGTACAAGATATCCCTTAGTCACCTTTTACGACACCCACGGGCAACAAAGAGGATACCGAATTATTAGTTACTCCGTCACCACACGCAAATAAAGATAATAAGATCTTGAGTGTTTAAAAATCTATGTTTTTGGTCCAACCAAAGATATTTTAGAAGAAGAAAGTTTACTTAAACATGCTTTTGAAAATAAGCGTACACACGTAATTGTAATCGACATTTAAATATTTCCGTTGACTTTTAACATATAGTTAATTAAATCGCATAAATAAGGAGTGGAAAGAAAATCAACCATATTCAAAAATGTCAACTACTTATATACCTGTTTCCTATCTATGTATGCACATTATAGTGAAACTATTTTCAATAAATTGTCGTAAATAAATAGAGTAATAAATATATTCTAAATATTGTTGGGACTTACTAGTTGCATAGAAATATGTACCATAAATAAAAAAAGTGAAGTGACGCCTTAATTAAAAAAAAATATTTAAAACTTCTACACACTAAACAAAATCTCTCTCGCGAGCGTGATTTATATACCTACATTATACATACTCTATGATTATTTTAGATTAGGGCGCTTGTCCAATGTCGCCCATATCAACGAAGCGCATATCAACGAAGAGGATGTCATGTCACCAGGGTTGTGACACATATATTTATTGTAGCCACAGTCTACCGCAAACCCTTCCCCTATGGGACGACATTACGGCGGACGAAGTTTACAGTAGTTCGGTGTGACCATTGATATAGACACGAAATTATGATAGGCTGATGTACAGGCAATAAAAAAGACGTTCGATATTATCCAATCACATCACGACTGAATCACCGAGATCGTTCTGGAAACTTGCTTAATTTTATCCGAGTTTTTATAAAATAATCTGATAATTATATATATTATCAATGACTTAACAAATTTGAAACGGATGTAAGCAAAACATTATTAAATTCAATTATCCTTATTAAATATGCATTTTATTTATAATACATATTTTATTTATATTTTAAAAATAATATTACTGAATATATTTTAATTATGTAAATGGATTTTCCGTTTGGTGATGGATTAAGAATATAATTCACCACTATCCATGGATGTCGTAAAAGAGACGACTGAGGGATATAATACACATATAACATCTATGCAAGAGGAAGAAAATTCGAAACAAAACACTATCCAGCGTTTCTCAAAGTGGGGTACGCGAACCACTAGAGGTTTGCCATTCGACGGTAGGGGGTTCGCGATAAGCTTTACGTAATGGCGGCTTAATGAGTGGCTTCGAACCCCGAACTCTCACTCAAAGTGGTGAATTTCCTTTTACCCTTTGCTACAACATACTTATATGAGAATAGATTCTCACACCTGGTCACAGTAAAAACGGAAAGCGACTTGATATCGAGTCAGAATTAAGGTTAAATTTGTTCAAAATTACTTCTAAAATTGACTCAATTTGCGACAAAAAACAAACAAGCCCACCTGTCATATTAATATTAAAAAGATAGGTACCGTCTTTGTTACATTTATTGAAATAAAATCCCTATTCTTTTTTTCAAAAGTCATCTTTATTATTTTCTATATTAGGGATTTAATTGGTTAGTTAGAGGCAAGGGGGTTCTCTGTCATCTGGAAACTTTAACAGGGGTAACCATACAATACAACAAACAGATTATTTTATTGCTAGAGGAAGAAAATTCAAAACAACTACCATGCACATATTATTATTCCATGTACACCCGTTGTTATTACAGACAGCCCAAGAAGAGAAGGACTAATTTTGTTATTGGTCTTGAACAAAGCATAAGAAATTCGACCGGGTATGAGTATTCCTAAGTTTATATATTCATAAATTGTTAATCATCCTATTATTCTTATTAAAATATATTAGAGATTAGCTTTACGAGTCTACTTTTTAAGTAAAAGTAAAGAATTGTCTTAAAAAGAAAAGAATAAGGTAGACAAAGAGTTGGCTTTGTATCAAGCGTTCTTGGAGATGAGATTAACTAAGTACATAAAATGATTATGCTTGTCGTAACAGAATTATCACCGCCTTTTCATTTCCCGTGGATGATAGTAAAATGCGACTAAGGGACGCAAGCAAAGAACATTACTACAAAGAAAGAGAACTCAATAGAACCTTAACCAACGCCTAACATGCCTAGTATAGTATTAATATCATGTTTCCTCCCATTGTAGAGACAATATGAGCACATTAGTAAGACGTATATAAGTTCAAAGCAAGCGTATATAAGCTCGTTGTAACGTTCAAATAATTTACATTTATATAATTACATAAAAATTACATAAAAATTACATAAAAATTACATAAACCATAATAAAGGAAAAGGAATGTTTTAACTTACATGCTACATTGCACAACTGAAAAAAAAAAAGCCATTAAATTGTTGCAGTAGGTTTACACTGTCCTCCGTATTAGTTAAAACTGTATTACGGTGGGAAATGCTAAAATAATACAAAATATCAGGTTGACCGAGCTTTGCTCGGAGTTTTTTTGTAGCATTTATTTAGATCAGTGGTTCTCAAACTTTTTAAATGACGGAACCCTTTTGGGAAGCAAAATACTTGATGGAACCCTACAATAAAACAATTATTTTTATAAGTGTATTCTATATTAATCAGCATAATAAAAGTACAATGTATCAGTTACTAATTATTATTTACTTCACCACTTGGTAAGGACAATAATAGAAAACATTAAAAAAGAAAAAATCTAACTAGTGGGAGGTATGAAACTGTTTTTTATTTTTCATCAATTGCTTGATATCAGGTTTGATGGAAGAAAGTTGGAGTCTCATATCAGCTTCGGCGTCCAGTCTATTGCGATATTTTGTTTTCGTGGCTGCGTAGGTAGAGAATCCTGTTTCGCACAAATATGTAGTTGGGAACGGGAGAAGAATATCCAGAGCCATTTGGCCAAGCATTGCACATTCATCTTGGATTCTGCACCAAAAATCATTAAGAGGCGTCGTTTTGAACAATGACTCCATACTTGTGTCTGATGACATTTCTAAAAGAGATTCATATATCTCATTTGACATGTTTTCAGGCTTTTCCAAGTTGGGTAAAAAAGGATTATGAATCCAGGAGTTCACTTTAATTTTTGTATTGTGTTCTTCGGGAAAATACTTTTCAAAAGATGCGCGCATCGAACTGAGATATTGGACCAATTCTTCAAACACATTATCTTCAAACATTTCTGAGTCGTTTTCGCTAACAAACTCACTGAGTAACGTAAAACTTTCTATTTCTTTCTTACCAATGCAAATGATCCAAAAATCTAATTTTCTTTTAAAAGCAGTTATTTTATTATAGGCCTGAAACACTGTTGTCTGTTTACCTTGCAACGATAAATTTAATTCGTAAGTTTTTGAAAGATATCCGCCATAAAAGACAATCGGAACAACCAAGTTTTATCATACAAACGGTCCTTCAAATTAAAAGAAGTATCTGCTGAAAGAAACATTTGTAACTCGGCTCTAAGTTCAAATAGCCTTGTTAAAGTTTTTCCCCGAGACAGCCATCGCACTTATGTATGGAGCAGCAGTGTTTTATGTTTGCTGCCATAATCTTCACACAATAATGAGAACAATCGGGATTGTAGTGGTCGTGATTTGATAAAATTAATTATTTTTACCGCTTCATCCATAACTAATTTTAGATTAGACGGCATTTGCTTCATCGCAAGTGCTTGTCTATGTAGAATACAATGACTGGAACTACAATTAGGCGCTTTATTTTTCATTCGTGACACTGCTCCTGCTGTTTTACCTGTCATCGCCTTGGCCCCATCTGTACAAATGTCAATGCAATTGTTCCAACTGAGATTATGTTCTTCAAAAAATATATTTATTTTATTAAAAATTTCTTCCCCGGTAGTGTTTGTAAGCAGCGTTGAACACATAAGCATGTCTTCTTCAAAAGAACTTTTATATGGATATCTCACAATAACCAGCAGGATAGCCAAACCAGCGACATCAGTCGACTCGTCCATTTGCAAAGCGAATCGTGTATTTTGTAGACGTGTAACTAGTTCTTGTTTGACGTAGCTTGCCAGATCATGGATTTGTCGTGAAACAGTATCGTTTGATAGCGGAACAGTAGAAAGATGCTTTGCAGATTTTTCATCAAGCATACATTTTGTTATGTCTAATACACATGGTTTTATTAATTTCTCAGCGATAGTGTGCGCTTCACCTGCTTGTGCAATGCGATAGCTAACTAAGTATGATGCCTCCGTGGCCTTTTCGTTGGTAGTTTGTGTTACATGCATCATATTTTTTTGACTTTCTAATAACTGATCTTTTTTGCGAACAAAAAATTCTTTATTCTTGTCTTTAGTCTCGGGGTGTACGGTTTCTAAATGTCGACGCAATTTGGCAGGTGCCATGGAACTATTAGGAAGCAGTTTACTACAGAGCATGCAGAGAGGTGAGCCGTTGGAATCAACAAATCCGAAACTGATATAAGATTCATCATACTTCCTTTTTTTCGTCTTTGAAACCGTCGAGCTTGACGTCGTGGCACTCGTGGCATCATCTTCTGGATCGGTGATTGCTAAATTCTCCGCGCGCATTGCTTTTGAACATTCAGCGTCATTAGAAGATGTTGTTGGAACACGTTTAACACCTTTAAGCCAACGTTCCATTCTTCTTTATTTATAATGTTACAAATCAGGATAGTGGGGTTTAAATAATGCACAATCGTTACTGCGTATAAGAGACTAAATTTAGAACCTACAGGGAAGAAATTTATAAAACTGAGACAACAGAATACAGCAGGCAGTAAAACAATGAACACTAGTTTCTCGCTAGCGAGCTTGTAAGTAGGTAGTAACTTATCGCTCCGAACGCTAATCATCAACTGACGACGCCAACGCGCGATCGCCGCTTTTATACTTAGTCCTAGACTCGATCTCAAATATTCTCGAAAATACTCGAGTCAGCACCTTTGATAAACAAAAAGCAAAAATAAAAACAGAAATTTAAAAATAGCGTTGTAAACAATATCGACTTTATCCTTTGAAGTTAGAGACGAAAGTCGCTAGTTGACAACTATAGCGTCTAATTCAGAGGCGGCTTTTATCAAAGAGACTGAGCGCTTACAAGTATACTACCCGCTCGTTTTAAGTTTGCCGCTGGCGATAGGTATGAGTGTATGACGTTCGAAATTTTTTATTTAATTGTAACAATAAAAATTGTGTACGTTAGATATTTGGGTAAAACTATGACACATTATAAGTTTTGTTGTCACGTGGGGGAGGGTACGCGCATTCCACAGACCGGCAAACTTAGAGCGAACGCGTTGTACAAGTATAAAATTGTTGAGACCAAACTTATGAGATATTGTACCAGCTAATGTAACACAAGCTTATACAAATACAAATAAATAAATAAATAACATTCATAGCGTTTTGTCTCCGCGCGGCCGCGGAGTCCGCACAGCCGCGGAGCGACCAGAGAGAGGTGTTTTGATTTTTTTATTTCTAAATTCTTGCGGAACCCCGACAGAGGTATCACGGAACCCTAGGGTTCCGCGGAACACACTTAGAGTATAGCTGATTTAGATATATATTAATAAAAAATAAAAAAATAAATAATGAAAATTATATAAAAAATTACAAAAAGAGAATAATAATAACACCGAGATTCGATCCGACGCCGTTTGTCGCCGATGTCAAAAATAAAACGAAACCTGACTACTTCGCCACTGAGCTATCGTAACTCATGACACTAATGGCAAAATTTGAATTCATATTCTTTTAAATTTTAATGTCATTATATTGTCTGCCAAAAACACTGACAAAAAACATTTTCTATACATAAAACCTAGCTAGATCGATTTTTTGGGCCCAAATCCTCTAGTATGCCAAGTTTCAACAAAATCGTTGGAGCCGTTTCCGAGATCCTGAAAATATATATATTTACAAGAATTGCTCGTTAAAGATGTAAGAAACAGTGGATTTCATTAATAACGACCTCGGTTGTAACGACTTTTCGGTTATAGCGACGTCGAACTAGGGTCCCTAGAATTTAAAGCATACTTTCGTAGGAAATTCATTCGGTAATAGCGACTCAGGATATAACGCCTAATTCGGGTATACCGACTTGTTTTTATGAACTATTTGGGACAGATTCCTAGAAATTCCTTGCGGATGTTGCGACTGAGTCGGCAAAGGCACAAAGTCTCATTCATAAGCTTTAACTATTAAGCTTTCTTATCCTTTGTTTATATTCGCAGATGTTCAAATGCTTTGTTTGTGTGTAGGGTTATCCTTTGTTTACATTCGCAGATGATCAAATGCTTTGTTTATGTGCGGCGTTACTTAGCATGTGCGCGAAGTTAAAATTATGAATCAGTTACGTAGCTATTTCCAATGAGTGAACAGTGTTTCTTAAACTTGTGAAAATGGCTTCTAAACGTGCATTTACTGTTAAAGAAAAACTGATTTCGGATATAGTGACCTCCGGATATAGCGACGACATTTAGGTGGTCCCTCCGCCGTCGTTATAACCGAAATACACTGTATTTAACTAATACTACCTATATATAGTGGTAAGAGCACCCTATTAACAGTTGTCTGTCTACAGCCGCGAGCCGGTTCGTCCCAAGTAAGCAAGAGAACCGGCAGCCCAACTTTCTGAAGGTGTTTGCGTGTAGTGGGTTTTAGTGATGCCTTTAGTATTACCGAACCTCATTGCACGTATTCACACTCCTTTCACTTTCTTCACGGTAGGCAGCGGCCTAACAAAGGTCCAAGAGCGGCAGGATCACTTACCATCAGATGTACTGTTTGCTCGTTTGCAATAAAAAAAAACTAAACTAATCGCTTACCATTAGGTGTAATGTTTGCCCGATTGCCATCGTTTCCATTAAATAAAAACTGAACTGGCATTAGTGCCTAAGCCTTAGAATAATAACGTATAGAAGGTAAGTTCGCGCACAAAAAGTGAAGCATTTCAATTGGAGCCTAATGGAGCTTACACCGGAACCGTTCCGTAATGTAAAAGTCATTGTACTGCACGTACGTATGCAACTTTTAAAAAATAAATAGGTAATTATGACGGTTTGTGCATTCAAATGCTGTCATAACACATTTGAAAAACTTAAAAAGGTTTTTAACATTACATTTAAAAGTATTTCGACGATTTATGTTAATAAAAACAAAATTTGATTTCATAATTTGTATAGTGGTATGCGTGTGTACGTGTGTAATCGTCTGCGTGCCATTAGTATTTTTAGATTCATGTTTCGAACGCTCGAAGAACTGACACTATCCTTCTATACGTTATTATTCTAAGGCCTAAGCATTTAAGGTTATATTTAACAAGGTTAAAATATCACAGTGTTAATAGATACTGTAACGAATATAAAGCATTAATCTTGTCACAATTAATGTAAAGAATACATCATGACTTCACACGACATTCGCATGTAAATATATTCGTGCAGTTCACAAATCGTACTATCAACAACAAATCAAGGGCAATTGTACACATGCTGATGAGCGTGATAATGTACATATAAAATAATGGAAAGATTATTAATATAATTTTTAAAGAAATTAACTGATGTCTGCACAGATCTGTGACACTGTGCAGTTGTAGTTGGTTCGATTCCCATGCAGGACAATACTTTGTGCGATCCACAAATTGTTGTTTTAAAATCAGGCATAATTTGTATCCGTTAAATTATTTGTTTGTAAAGCACTCTACAATACAAGGATTATTTGCTTCATACAGGGTCTTTAAAATAAAATGAAATATATTTTAAGACCGGCAGAAAATCATTTTTACGGATTTTACCGCTTTTTGGAATAATGTTGCGGCTTTTATCGCTTTCCGATTTCATTTTTACAATTTGCCACGTTTTGAATAATGTAGGCAGGCTATTTAAAATCGCAATGATATCATTATTACAGAGATCTTTATCTATCAGCGTTATCTATCACTTCAGCGTCAATTATTAACTATATGACACGATAGAGGTTGTGTTGTAATTTCAATTAATATGTTTGTTATCTTCTATACCAATAAATAAAATTGGAGTGTTTGCAATGTCAAAATAATAGACTTTTTTCATGCTCACACGGTTATTTGCACTATACACATGCCTAAAAATCATTTTATATTTTTTTTGTCTGTCTGTCGTGTCTGTTTGTTTGTTCCGGGTAATCTTCAAAACGGCTGGACCGATTTCAAAATTCTTTCACCAATGGAAAGCTATAATATCAAGGAGTAACATAGCTAGCTATATTTTATTCCAGTATTCCCACGGGATTGGGAACCACGCGGGTAAGGCCACTGAAACCCAAGCGAAGCGAGAGCGGGTTGCTAGTAACTCTATAAAAAATTATAGATATCTTTACTTTTACTCTTTGTGTTTATAATACTTTAGCACAATAATTCAAAGTCTACATATTGACCAGATTAATAAAGATTATTCCTAAAAGATCTAAAAATTTATATTTAATAATTAAGGTTCTAACTACCTACATATACAACAATTATATTTACTCATCTTCTACCATAAATAACGTCATAAATTATACCTTGTAATAATTGATTAGTTGTTGGGCGTCGTTGGATACAGGCGGCACAGGACCGAACTTTGTGGCGAAACATGAGGAAGGACTACGTCCAGCAGTGGACAGCGATAGGCTGGGTAATAAGGAATGAGAAATTAGTTTTTTTTCGTATGTTAACAGAGTAAGACATTGGGTTATCTTTCTGTCCTGTAAGTATCGTAAAAAGTATTGCAGAATATAATGGGATTACATCACTGCAAATGGAAGAAAACTCGAGATAAAGCTCGCCTAGACAGCGTGATGTATAATAAGGTAATTTCCTTGACTGGAGATGACGCGTGGACAACGCTGTAATGTATTTGGACTGAGGATAAAAAGGAGAAGGAGTGAGTGGACCTTTGTAATATTTATATTTCTTCTCTTGAAGTATGTGCTTATAAATCTCTCTCTCTCTGTGTTTGTTATTCATACTTCTTCATCACACTGATAAGTCTTGCTAATTTAAATGAAAAATAAATAATAAATTTCGATATAATTTAATAGAACAATAGTTATTTATTGAAAGGAATTATTTATTTCAAGAAAAATAATAGTAGCCATTTAACAAAAGCGCCTTTTCGTTTGACGACGGCAAATCTATACATTGCGGATATTTTATTGAGAGAAACGGCCTTCTCATGAATCAATGTCAAGGTCATTAGTTATTTATTGTACTTAAAAACCAGTTTATTATACACGCTCTATACAAATATATTGTATAATAATATAATGTTATTTAAATATTGTTAGGAATGTGTTATGTATTAATGATGGCACACCTTTTTTGATCATGTACCTACTTAGTTACTTTACTTAGTGAAGGACAAATGCCCGTTTACACCAATGATCCTTCTAAATTTTAGGATACTTTTAGAAATATAGATGAAACATAATATTGATATTATTTTTTTTATTTCCTATTTCTATCCATCGATTAATACCTACACTTCCCACTGCTGGCTTCGAGCCTCCTCCACAATCGGAGGGAAATCGACCTACTACACCACCCTGGTCAGACTTTTTGCTTTATTTCGAGTAAGTTATTCTTTATTCCTTTCTCGGCGATTACGACGCCCGCGGGGATGGTGAATTGTATTACTTTATTATTGTTTTATTTATTAATTGTAATTAATTAATTGTATTATTGTATTGACTCCGTCACCACACAGGCATTTTTATCTTAACTAAAATTAAATAATATGTAAGTTTTAGATAACACTTACGAGGATATATTTAATACGGAACATGTGACTTTAATTGTCATTTCTATTGCCTTCATCATCATCATCACAGCTCATATACGTCCCACTGCTGGGCTCGAGCGTCCTCTTCGATGTGAGGGAAATTGACCTACTGTATTACACTAGTCAGATGAGTTGATACAGAGTTTTATTTCGAGTTTTCCCTCCCTTGTATAGATGTTGTATTCATATTATAATCTCTTAGTCATCTTTTAAGACACCCGCGGGCAAGAAAGGTTGTGTTACCTAAAACCTCATTGATAAAAATGGATCCATCCATCCATCAGCCTACATACGTCCACTGCTGGACATAAGCCTTCCCACGAGAATGCCACTCGGAACGGTCCTGTGACACTTGCATCCAAAGGTTCCCTGCGACTCTGAGAATATCGTCAATCCACTGGGTCGTGCGTCGTTCGATTTGTGGTCGCCACTCAAGAACCTTTCTTCCCCAACGGTTGTCGGATCGACGAGCAATGTGGCCTGCCCATTGTCATTTCAACGTGTTAATTCTGCGGGCTATGTCGGTTACACCTGTTCTTCTACGGATTTCCGTGTTTCGGATTTTTTCACGTAAAAAAATACCGAGCATAGCCCTCTCCGTAGCACGTTGAGCGACTTTGAGCTTTTTTATGAGGCCGACATTTAGAGACCACCATGAAAATGGATATAAGAATATAATATCAACACTCCTACCTAAAATGTAAGTATTGTTAAAGACTTCTAAGATCCAAATAATATCACTAATAAAGAATGAAGAGTCTAAAAATCTCTACATCAAGGTGTTCTTACAATAATTATAATTGATCTCCTAATTTGGAGGAGTGACAATATAATTATACAATGATATCTGATGTTTACGCGAGCACTACACATTGTAAATAAAACTACTTTTACGGATTATATCACGTTTGTATTTGATTTATGATTGCCCGATGTTTCGAACACTTTGCAGCATTCATGGTCACGGGCGGACTAAGGTGTCTCACGTCCAACAAGTAATCGTTATTACAGACATTTATAATTTAAAATTTACAGACATTATAAATGTCTGTAATAACGATTACTTGTTGGACGTGAGACACTTTAGTCCGCCCGTGACCATGAATGCTGCAAAGTGTTCGAAACGTCGGGCAATCATAAATCAAATACAAACGCGATATAATCCGTAAAAGTAGTTTTATTTATAATTATACAAGTTGGAAAAGAAAATACAAGAAAAACGGCAAACTGGTTATTTTTATGTCTCATCATCATCCATCCCACTATTATTTAAATGAGCTTCAATTTCAATATAATTATAATTTTATTATTTTGAACTTCCGTATAGTTTTTTTTATTTACTATTTTACAGAAAAGTTTATGGATTTAATGCTCGTTTTTATCAACGACATCAACATTTTTAGTAACAGCTAGATGACCCATCACGCATAAATTCGATGATTGATAGATTTTATATGTCATTTTTTTTATGGGTGGGCTATGGTAAGCGCGCACGCGTTCCATTCCATCCGGGGCGACGAAAGGACGGCGCGCGGACCTATAACCCACCGTCACCTTCGTCGTTGGGCCGACCACCGGAGCAGGGTGACTTGTCGTCAGTGGTTGGCCGGACGGAATACCCTTTCGGGTATGTTATGTGTCATTTAGCAAATCTTTATCTTTATATATAAATTTCTTGTGTAGGTGTGTATGTCACATGAGCAGTTTAGGAGGATAAACGGCTGGACCGATCATTATGAAGTTTTTTGTGCATGTTCAAGAGAATTTGAGAATGGTTTAGATTCACAATTGGACCCGGTAGGTGGCGCTTATTTGAACAGAACAACGTCTGTTGGGTCAGCTAGTAAGTTAAGATTTTAATTTGGCGAAGTTGCTGTAAACTGCAATCAGGAGCCATAGATCATGTTTGATATATGTAAATAGTCTTAGATGTAGCCTAAAATTTCGTTCGAAAACGGATCTATGTAACAAAAATATATATTTCAAAATAATCTCAATTACCTAATATCATAAAACGAGTAATTTTTGTATATTTCTATTGATGTAGAATCTCGGAAATGGTTGCAACAATTTCCATGAAATTTAATATATGAGTTTCAGGGACGATAAATCGGTCTAGGTTACATTAATAAAAATCTCGTTTTTATCAGTGCTTTGTGGTAATGAAATAAATATTGTCGGAGTGTTCCAAGTTTCAGTCAGCTAGAGAGGATTTATTTAAAAAGCTTAATATAAACATATGTGATATAGGTATGTTTCACCATATATTGTCGGCACCTAATTCTGAAGCAGCCTATAATTTATTTAAGTTTGTAATGTTACGTTTTAATTAATATTTAATCTTGTAAGGTACGATGGGACTGGCATGTACATTTGTATAAAAGTCCCTAGTAATAAATAAAGAGGAAAAAAAGAATGAAATAAATATAGTTAGAATATCATGGTTTTAGCAACTATCATTCGAGAATAACAGTTGAGTAATAGAATAGTCCCTTAATCTAAACAACCTCAGTTCTATCCTTAGTTTTCCCTTTACTCAAATATTCTTATGAGAATAAAATTATTATAGTCTATTCTTCTTCTTCTTATTTGATGGCAATGAGCTACAATAATATGAGCTATTGGTGCCAGTGTCGAGTTATTATATTAATTATTCACGTCTTCAGTCATTGTCTTTCAGTCAATCGTTAGCATGATTTGGTGCTTTATATATATTTTATGGACTATAATACGTGACTTGGATATCAATCCAAGTCACGTATTATAGTCCATAAAATATAGCTTGATCTCTGTGACAGATGTCAACGAAACCAATGAAGTAAGTTTGAACGAACGAGTTTCGTGCCAGTTTTATTGCAACTGAATTGCAATATATTATAAATATAAAAATATTCATATTCATGCATAAAATGTATCTCGTAAGTACTGAAATACCTAGCAAACATTTTATACATAAATGACGCTTACGAAAATAATAAAGAGATGGGACAGACGATATACGCAAATCGATAACCGATCTTTATTAAATTATTCATAAAAGAAATGAACCCAATACAGCACCTATATCAAACTTTCAACATATTCTCTACAATTAAAACAGACAGTTACATTATAAAATAAATACATTGAATTAATTAAACAATAAAAAACTACTTTACGTCTCAGGGTAAATGATAATATTATGAACGCATTATTGTCAATAAACTAGACATATTTATATATAAAACAGTTGCAATTGATCGATTGATCTAACGACTGTCCCTATTTGGCAAAAAAATGATAAATGTTCTAGCAGGAACGCTCCGAGTGATGACGATAATAGTGACTCAGACCTGGATTGTACTCCTTTTGAATAATTAAAACAATCAAAAACAGTTTTTGTTTGAAATAAATTCAAAAAGATTTTCATTGATTGTATTTTAATTATAATAGAAAATCACAATTATAAAAATAGAGAGTTTTATCGATAAAAAACTACGGACTTTATCGTAAGCGTGACAGCACTAGGGACAACTGTCACAGAGATCATCCCATATTTTATGGACTATAACTCAATATATTTTGATTTCTGATATTTACGCGAGTATTACATGTCCTATCCTATCCTACTAATATTATAAACGCGAAAGTTTGTGAGTTTGTGAATATGTGAGGATGGGCAGATGTGAAGATGTTTGCTGCTCTTTCACTAACAAAAACTACTGACTGGATTTTGATGAAACTTCACAGTAATATAGCTTACATGTCAGAATAACACATAAGCTATAATTTATCCCGATATTCCCTCGGGAAGAGGAACTGCGGGAGAAACCGCACGGCGCTGTTAGTTGTAAATAAAATTACAGACTTAATCGCGTTTGTATTCGATTGCCCGACATTTCGAACACTTTATAACGTTCACGGTCACGAGCGGACATGGTCATGGTGCGCCAGTAACGCGATAAAATATCCATAAAGTAGTTCTATTTCAATATATTTTCCAAAAAAACGAAATTTGCCAAAAGGGTACTAAACTGAAATGGCTCATCTGAGTTTTGCCGAAACGCTTAATAATAATGTAAGTACTATTACTATCGTTATCATTTCAGTTCATATATATATGTTCAAGAACTGGACTGCAGCATTCTTTATAATTAGGAATGAAATTTTCCTATTACACCGCGTTGATGAGACGGGTTGGTATAGGGTTTTATTCCAAGTCTTCCTTCTCTCGCATAAATGTTATATGTATGTTATACGTGTTAGTCGCCTTTTACGGTAAAGACGGGCAAGAAAGGGGGGGGGGGGGGGTTGTTGTCAGTTGTGGTTGTGGTAAATTGTATTCTTATTCTGTCACCACAGGGAACATTATTGAGCAAGCGCTCTCAATCACAATTACAAGCAAAAAATAGCCACTGTAATATATTGTGGTATCATAATGTTCCTCATAGAAGTTCATTTGAAACCAAGTTGTTATGGTTGTTATGAAGAAATTACGCAGAATGCTAACAATAATGCGTCGGGTATACACGGTGAAAGTGCACATGTAATTTACTTAGAAAGTGACAAATAAATTATAATATAACCACAACATATATTTTACAGTTGCTTATCACGAAATGCCAATAAACTGCCTATTAAAACTATTGGATTACTGCAATTTCCATACTACACAGTAGTGATTACTCTTTAAACTATGTACATATGTATATCCCCTCAGAAACGTTTGCAGAAAAAAGTAAAATCGTTATTAAAATTTAGTTTGCCGGTAATATGTCGATTTTAAAAGAATCTATTTAAATTAGTCTTTATTATTTTCATTTATTTTAACATGGAAGAGAGATCTACCACTTTTTCTCGGTTAATCAATATACGGCACACCGTGATGGAATGGAAGGAATACGGAACGTCAAGGAACAAGGGCAGGAACCAAAAAGAAGAAAATCTTTTTGGTTATATTGACTCAAGCTTACAGTCAAAAAAATTCTTGCAAATAGTATTTAGCGGATGCAAATTTCCTTAATATATTCCTCAATATTTTTATTGACCAAGCGAAAGTCCGCTTGGTCAATAAAAATATACATTTTACTTTTGGGCACGAACCTATTCCACACGAGTGAAATTTTTGCATAATTATCTTTTACAATATCCCCGGGTTACCAAGGGGGTGGTGATTATTGTGTTAAGAATACTCGTCACACTACACGATAAAAAAAATTATGTCGTAAGCTAATGCATTACTTTGCTAATTTTTAACTAACATTAAATTGTCTTACGGCAGATAAAAATAAATGTCATTCAAAAAGACATTAAGATATTTCTAAACATATACTTTCACGGATAATTTAACATATCCAAGGTGAACGTGACTCAACAGACCATTCGCACAATTAATGGATATTATTACGTTGTATGTTGTAAATAAATTAATATTACACTATTAGTCCATATAGATTTGCATTTTTTTAACTGATTTATTTGAACTCATCATCATTCTGCTCCTATCCCAATTACTTGCGAGTACCTGCGCCTGATGCCGCCTTAGCCGAGGCCGCGGGTGACCGGATCGAGGATTTAGTCCGTCACCCGCAGAGAAGCTGACCGCGCGACTGCGACAGATGTCCCAGGCAGGGAACATCGAGAGGAGAGGGTACCCCCTCAGGGTATTAAGTTGAGTCGACCACTGAAGACGAGGAACTCGGCTCCTCTGTCGCCCTGAACGGAGCCGCTCAGCTGGAGCGGGTCAGTAGCAATTGTCAAGTAAATTAAAACAGCAACCGAGACCGCCCACTCATTTATAACATTATCTCTCCTTACGTGGGCAGGCTATATCTAATAGTAGATATTGTTGACGGCGCACCAAGATAATTCTCGAAATTCTAAAGAACACTAACTCCCGTTTTCACTAACGACACTTACAGCGTAGGTAACACCTAAAACAATCTATGTGATACATAAAATCAATAATTAATTGATGTTATGCGTCATTCAACGTGCAACATTGAATTACTTTAGGTGTTTCCTTAAATGTATTTACATATGTGTCGTTGGTGAAAACAGACATGATATTCACCCCTTTTTGTGTGTGAAAATGCATTTACGCACTCTTACGGGGGAAAATGTGGCATTAGCTGGCGAGCATGCTTGATTGGAATACCCATTAAAATCACAGAGGCCCCTTCCGCGCTTTTATAGGGTGTCGGAGAGATTCAATCAAATCATTAAATTCCCGATACTCTAACGCATGGCTATCTGGCCACGTCCTATCTTCATTCAGGGTGGTGAGAAGAGATGCGTATCGCAGTGCCTTTTGCTCTCTGGTCACCGCCAGCGAAGCGACTCGGCGGACGCAAGCCCCCTCGCGATTCCGCTCCGCGACTTCCTTCTTTATCATGACGGACTCACAAAATGAGACCATCGACGACCAGCATCCGTCACTGTCGAGCATCTTGAAGATGATGGTCAACAACGACAGACGTCCGTCCCAATTCCCGTCGAGGGCCATACTTCCAACGTGTGGCGCGGATCGTTGATTGGCCGCCACACTCATAGCATCCTGAGATCCCTTCTCTCCTAATTCTGTTCAGGTACTTACCGAAGACTCCATATCCTGTAAGCACCTGAAATGGTATGCTCATCAACTCGAAATTGTATGATTAAAAACGAATCTCCAAGTTAGCAAAATTGAAACGACAAGATTAATAATGAGGTTAATCTGACGCGTCAACATTGACCTCATTATTTATGTGCCAGACCTCACGGCGACACGTAGAGGTCACAATAAAACGTTAAATATGCTTAGCACTAATCATACTATGATATTACGCACGTATGTAATTATTATGTTCCTGTTCCGCTCACTATTTAAACTTGAGTAATACTTAGTATTATACTCGAACTAGTCGACCTGAGAGATATCGTTCTGTTGAAATTTTATTTTGTTTGTTATCTATATATTAATACGCGAAGAAAAAACTTCGTACCCCTTTTTACGAAAATTACGTGGATGGGTAAGTATGAAATTTGGCACAGTTGAAGTATATAATGAGGAGAAATGCATAAAACTGAAATTTCATATAATAATGGATTAGAAATATATTAAATTAATTAAAAAAGGCATTACGCACACTACGATGCAATCGCTATACACACACACACACACATGCGCGCTTATACACTTTTGTTAACGGTTAAAATCTCTGGTCGAACTGAATGTCAAACAATCATAATTACGATGACAATGTCTAATAGACATTTGTACTTATATATTAGTTATTACTTAAATGAAAATTAAATAAATAAAATTAAAAGAAAATTGTGTAGCAGAAAAATTAATTTAAATGAATTATGGCCGAATTTCGACCACTTGGCGACCACTAGTTATTATAATTATTTCTAATCTCAGCGCTTATAAGTGCCACTGTTGGGCTGAAGCCTCTTCCACAATAGAAGGGAAATTGACCAATTATACTGCGCTGTTCAGACGTGTTAGTATAGGTTTTAATGTCGAGTTTTCTATCTCTTGCATAGATGTTATCTGCATCCTTTAGTCGTCTTTTAGGACATAAACGGGCAAGAGAGGAGGAGGTGAATTGTACTCTTACTCAGTCACTACACGGAAGTGTAATTATAAAAATGAAATTAATTTTCCTGGTGAGTTGAAAATATATTGTGTCACCTGCTTTTATTTTTAGGTAGATATCGTAAAGATCAGCGTACGAAGAACCAGCAGACTGGGAATTAGAAACTCGCTACACTATCTGCAATTACCGACTCATCTCCTAAGCGTAGCGATTAAATACCATGATAATTTACATCATATTTACTGACATGAGTCGATATAGGATCTCTGTATAAGTTTTGAAGTAATGTATTCTGTACTTGATTGCTTAAAAGATTATAAACGTAAGTTTTTTTTTTATTTTATTGCAAGCAGTGGCAAACGAGCAAACAGTACACCTGATGATAAGTGTTGCTGCCGCTCATGGACCTTTACAAGGCCGCTGCCTACCGCGAAGAAAGTGAAGGGAGTGTGAATGCGTGCATTGAGGCTCGGTGATACTAAAGGCACCATCAAAACCCTCCACACGCAAACACCCTCAGAAAGTTGGGCTTCCGGCTCTCTCGTTCACCGAACGAAGCGCAGTAACAAATTGCTACTACTCAGACGTTGATTTTCTGCGAGAGCGTGGTACTGCCCCGGACGGACCGGCCCGCGGCTGTAGACAGATAACTGTCGACAGTGTGGTCCTACCACTCCAAGTAATTTGTTACTACTAGTTTTGTATTGTAGCACAAATAATAATGCTTTAATCAAGTTATGTGTGTTATGTTAGTATGCGAAATTTTTATAATGACCCTGCGTATGTGTTAAGATTAAACGGAGGGAGAAATGCGGCGACACTAGTTTTAGTACAATATAAGACCGATGATCCTTCTAACGAATTAATATTTCTGTGATTTTAGGGACAGACCCTGAAACAACCAAACAATATCCTTATAGCTACGAGAAAACTGAATGTTGACAATGGCTTACTTTAGAAGTCTTTAGACTACTAAGCTACCGCTTTTGAAAACTCTAAATATCCTAATATCGCTGAATTTATTGACAAATAAGTGCATGAAAGACTTCACAAATGGTTATATTCCCTATCCAGCCCTTAATTATATCCCATTGTTGGGCATGGGCCTCCTCTAGATAGTTGGCATTAACATATTATACTACGATCAGATAAGTTGGCATACTGATTTATTCCAAATTTCCTTTACGTTTCAAGAATTTTAGCCGCGTGTTAACATAATGATTCAATTAAAGGACGCAAAAAAGACTAGACTTGAATGAAAAACGTGCTGTACTCATAGGATGACACAGTACAAGGTGACTTGGGATTTTTCAATACAGTGCGTGAGAATAGTCTAGTCGACGATAAATGACATAGCGATTCTAGAGCAATGTAATTAAGTCGCTTGTGGCCGGACTGAGGACTCGGTGTTCCGATGCTTTGTTGTCGCAGCGTTAATGGGGAAAGATCAGG
The DNA here is from genome assembly GCA_032191425.1 of Lymantria dispar. NCBI lineage: Eukaryota > Metazoa > Arthropoda > Insecta > Lepidoptera > Erebidae > Lymantria > Lymantria dispar. The sequence continues at coordinate 27,775,593 of CM063449.1, read as the reverse complement.
CCATCAAAGTCTTGTATTCGGTTCCGGTGTCAATCAAGGCAATTGTTAATACGGCAGATTTTCAGTGAGGGGACCGATGCCTATGACCTGTGGTATCGTAAAACACAATTGAGGTACATCATATACATATAACATTTGTCATAGAAAAGGAAAACTGGAAGTAAATCATATCATCATCATCATCACAGCTCATATACGTCCCACTACTGGCTTCGAGCCTCCTCCATATACGGTGGCAATTGCCCTATTATACCACGCTGGACAGGCGGGTGGGTATAGGGTTTTATTTCGAGTTTTCTTTCTCTTTAATCTATCTAATCTTTTAATTATATGTATTTTCATTGTATGTATACGTTTATGTATATTTGTATGCGTATATGTGTATTAGTTTATATATTCACTACTACACCATAATCTACCACTCTCTCCCTCTCTGTTTAATAAAATTTCTCCATACAAAGGTTGCCTGGAAAAAATTGCTATTGGCGATAAGACCGCCCATTGTACTGACTATTGTAATTATAACTTTTATATTTAATATGGTATACAATAAACTGTAAATAAATAAATAAAATAAATAAATAAAATAAATACAGTAGAACTCCAATTATCCGAACTCCGACTATCCGAATCGCCGATTATCCGAATCACAAAAAATTGTCCAAAAAAAGTCTAAGTGCGCTATTATTCTTCCCCCCGCGAAGCCAGTGTTTGCGCGTCAAGTCTTGACTTGACTTGTCTTAACTTGCCGTTGTGCCTACACTGACTTCCCCCCGCGTGTGTAGGCACAACGGCAAGTTAAGACAAGTTCCGGCGCATTGCAGTCACGGCGCACCTGTCATTGTTTGTTTTGATTAGCCAGTGTGCTATTGACCTTGCTCGAGGACGCTACTCTTTCGCTACGGCTTACTTTTGTTTGTGCGTGTACAATACTGTATTGTTTTTATACCATGGCTTCGAAAAGAAAACGTGTTGTGCTATCGTTAGCGGACAAACTGAAAATTATAGAGCAACTCGATAAAGGTGTAACGGGTAAGAAGTTGTCTGAGATTTATGGTATTGGACAAGCAACAATTTCTGACATTAAAAACAGTAAGTCAACACATTTAAACTTTGTTTCAGTGCTTGAAAATGAAGATGGAAGTTCCTCCAGGAAAACAATGAAGACAGCAACCAACAAAAATTTGGAAGATGTCGTGTTTAAATGGTTTTTGCAGCAACGTTCTATGGGAAATCCGATTTCAGGTCCAATCCTTTGTGAAAAAGCCAAAATCTTAGCAGAAAAGCTTGGTTATTCATCTTTTAAGGCTAGTAACGGCTGGCTAAGGAATTTTAAATTCAGGCATGGTGTACGCGAGTTAGATTTGGCTGGTGAGAAGCTTTCAGCAGACTCTGCAGCTGCTGAAAATTTTATTGAAAAATTTAAAACTGCATCAGAATCCTATGATCCGGAGTTTGTTTATAATGCCGATGAAACTGGCCTTGTTTGGAAAGCATTACCAAAAACCACTTTGGCTTCTAAAAGGGAATCTAGTGCCCCTGGACATAAGGTCAGTAAAGAACGTGTTACAGTGCTTAACTGTGCCAACTCCACTGGAAATCATAAACTGCCACTTCTTTTGATAGGAAAATCAAGAAATCCAAGAGCATTTAAAAACGTAAAAAAACTTCCACTCTTCTACAAAAGTCAACCCAAGGCCTGGATGACTGCAGCTTTGTTTACCGAATGGTATGATGAAGTGTTTATTCCTGAAGTGAAAAAGCACCAAAAATCGGTGGGAAAAGAAGGCAGTAAGGTGCTTTTAATTGTTGATAACGCACCCACTCATCCTACAGCAGAACTGTTGGAAAGAGAGAATGGGCAGTTTAAAACGACGTTTTTGCCTCCCAATGTTACAAGTTTGCTGCAACCCATGGACCAGTCTGTTATTGAAACAATGAAGCGCCATTACAGAAGGCAACTGCTGAGAAAACTGCTGATCGAAGGTGCTGAAGATGAAGAATTGGTTTTGGCAAATCATAGCAAAATAAATTTAAAGGACTGCTGTTACATGGTAGCGGAAGCTTGGAGTTTGGTTACGGCAGTGACGCTAAGACGTGCGTGGAATAAACTGAAAGGCCTACCGTCTGAGAAGAACAAAAAAAAAGAATCTGAAGAAAATGAGAAACAAGAATATGGAGAGGATGATGATGATAAAGATGCGTTGTCACTAGAGGAAATAAGAAAAATGATTGTAAAAATTCCTGGTTGTACAGAAGTAAGTGCTGAAGATGTAGGAGAGTGGATGGCTTGTGACACGTCTGACCCTGGTTTTCAAATTCTCAATGACGATGAAATTGTTGTAAGTGTGAGAGAAGATGTTGAAGTGGAAGTGGAAGAAGAACTTTCTGCTGATGTTGAAGTAGACGCTGGACCATCAGCTAGTGAAGCATTTGCCGGCCTCGAGACTGCTTTGAAGTGGATGGAGCGTCAGCCCGAGTGTGACCACTTGCAACTGCTCACCGTCAAGCGAATGCGTGACCTGGCTGCCCGAAAACGGTTGAAGACCGCAAAACAGCTTACATTGACGGAGATGTTTAAAAAACAATGATTTTTATTTCTAAACTTGTACATAAGTACATTTTATTTATAATTAAAACATGTGAAAATTTCATGTTTCTTTCATTTAATTCAATAAAAAAATAGTGCAATATCAAAACGTAGCTTTTATTCTCTCCAATGGCAATTTTTTTTAAAAAAATCCGGTTATCCGAATATTTGAATATCCGAATGGGTACCGGACCCCATTAATTCGGATAATTGGAGTTCTACTGTAATTAAGATGAATGTAATAAGCTCAAACTTGATAGGTATAGACATCTAGGAGGTCGTCTCCTACCTTAGATCCAGAGAAGCTATACATATATGTGATAATGATAAATGTGTGTTTTAAATATTCGATAACAGATACGTACGATAAGTATAACCTGTCCATTATCTATATGTTTGAGATCCTAACAAAAAGAGACGACAAAAAACGCTTCAATTTGTAGCTAAGAATCATCAAGATGACGTCAGCTTCCAAACATAAAACCGCTTCATAAACAGATTATCCGTTTAGAATCTACGATGCCACAGACACACACGCAGTTACACAGACATGTCAAACTTATTACACCCCTCATTTTGCGTCGGGGGTTAAAAATAGGCCTATTACTTTGACTAAGTACGTAGTAGGTACTTCAACTTTTTAAAGCTGAACAGGAAGCTAATGTAGGTACTTCCCTTTTTTTTGGGTAATGGGCCATGGTCAGCACACCCGCTGCCCGGCTCCGTCAGGAGTGACAGAGGGGCAGCGCACGGTCCCATGATACCCGTAGCACGTTGCCTTCGTCGTTGAGCCGACTGCCGCGGCCGGTGCAGAGTTCCTTATTGTCAGTGGTCGGCCCGACATAAGTGTAGGTACTACCTACACTAGCTTCACGTTCAGGTTTAAAAAGTTTTTTTGGATAAGATAATAATATATTACGATCACACCTCACCCGAACCGTCCGAAGTGACAGAATAATAGCGTGCCCTTCCCAAAATCTACCATATTTCGCCTAACCGTTAAATAGGCGGGCCACCGGCAAGTAATATCCTGACCTGCGTTTAGTTAATATTAGGATATCTTATTCAAAAACCAGCTAAGGTTCGGACATGGGGTTGTTCAGGCTCAAAGTGCAAACCGTCTTTTTTTTTCTAGTGTTTCTGGACACCGAGTCTTGTTACCGAAATGCGGTTAGGAGGACATCATTAAGAACAATTTGGAACTTATTAGTATCTCTCAACAATATAATTTTGTTTAAACGTTTAACAATTTGCTTAATTACAATTTAATAGGTTTTTATATAGTGTAACCATTTAGTTAATATGTTGTCTTTTTGTGCATTTAACAAGGCTGATTATTAAATCACCAGGTCTCTGTTTATGTGACTGAACTCCTAACTCGGCTGGACCGACTTTAATATATTTTTGTATGTATTTTAGTGGATTAGCGAATGGTTTGGATTAATAATTAGATACGATAGGTGGCGCTGCGATCAATTTTGAAAAGAATCTATTAATTATTAATTTTTTAGATTTGAACGTAACAGCGTCTTTTGGGTCAACTAATCACATATATCTCAATAAAAATATAAGCGTATGACTTATGTGCCTACATTTATATAAACTCTCACCGTTACTCTCAAAGGGATATGAAAATGTAACGTACGCTTTGTAATTTCATTGTCTCATATAACACATAATAGAAAGCGAATCTATTACCTGCTAATAGGAATCATTTATTGCCTGCTAATAAGGATGACTCAACCTGGTAATCTAAGCTAGAACTAGATGCACAGATGGTAAAATGGTGTAAGTATTGATCTCACGTGTTCAATTAAAAAAAACGTTATTATCGGCAGTTGATTATACTTATAGATAAACGAGACAATGGTAGAGCTACAATTACACTTTAAACTCGATAGTCGATTCAACAAAGTAATTATTTTAGGAATAATTTAATATCTCAAGTTTTAATACCTCGGACACCTGTTACAAGACTGCGGTTAAGTTATTAATTACAGCCAACGGCTGGTACAATCTCTCTATATCAAAATAAGAGGGAAAAACAATATCTGCAAGTATCCCATATTCCCAAGTTCAAGTAATTTAAGAGGATCTTCTCGTCCAACATACCTCAGTGTCTGAAAATACAAGTCTACGATCAGTGTGTGTTACCAGTTATGACTTACGGCACGGAAACGTGGTCACTAAATGTAGGCCTCATAACCAAGCTCAAAGTCGCTCAGCGTGCTATGGAGCGGGCTATGCTGTCACCCCGGATGGAGCAGGACGGCAAGTACGCTGACCGTAGCCCACCCCAAAAAAAAGGCATAGGTGTCGTGCAAATAACCGCGTGAGCATGAAACAAACCATGTATTTTGACATTACAAACAGACACTTCAATTTTATTTATTTGTATAGAGTACAGATGTATAGATTACTAGCAACCCGCCCTCGCTTCGCTTCGGTTTCAGTCCCTTTACCCGCGGCGTAGTGCCCGTTCCTGTGGGAATACCGGGATAAAATATAGCCTATGTTACTCCCTGATATTATAGCTTTCCATTGATGAAAGAATTTTTTAAATCGGTTCGGTGGTTTAAGCGTGAAAGCGTTACAAACAAACAAACAAACATCCTTACATTTTGCATTTATAATATTAGTATGGATTATAATAAACTTATCAAGTTTCGGACTAATTTCGATATTTAGTTAATGTCAACCAGTATTAAAAATAGGCAACTTGCTACAAATTTAAATATTTCATAGTATTATTAAGAATCAAAACATATTTCCGCATCAATGCATTTTTAAGTCAACTCGTAGGAATTAACACTATGCAAGAAATATCATTCTATCCCAGAACTATAAATGGAAAATTGATTTTTTGCCGCCGACAGAAAAGCTAAAAAATATTAACTATATTACAACTAAGACGCAAAATCATACACATATATATGATTAAATGTATAGTACCTACTGATAGACTTTGGACACAAGTTTTTAATCAAAGTCGTCTCTGCTCATACACGTCCTGCTGCTGGGCATGAGCCTCCTCCTCAATAGAAGGGCAATTGATCTAGTATACCATGCTGGTCATACATGTTGGGATAGGGTTTTATTTAGAGTTATCCTTCTCTTGCACAGATGTATTATGCATATTATATCCCTTAGTCGTCTTTTACGACATCCACGGGTAAGATAGGGCGTGGTGAATTATATTCTTACTCCGTCACCACACGGAAATATGTAATCATAAGTAAGGATGAAACACGATATTAAATAACACATATCCTATTCCATTTAGTCTAATCAAAACTCAAAGAAATAGTTTACAAAAAAAAAAACTATCATCTATACCAATAAATAAAATTGGAGTGTTTGTTTGTAATGTCAAAATAATAGGCTTTTTTCATGCTTACATAGTTATTTGCACGACACCTATGCCTAAACTACAGATTAAAAAATTTTTGTCTGTCTGTCTGTTTGTTCCGGGTAATCTTCAAAACGGCTGGACCGATTTCAAAAATTCTTTCACCAATGGAAAGCTATAATATAAGGGAGTAACCTAGGCTATATTTTATCCCGGTATTCCCACGGCAACGGGAACTACGCGGGTAAAACGACTAAAACCGAAGCGAAACGAGGGCGGGTTGCTAGTTTTTTAAATAAAGCATCTAACCGCCATTTCATCCACCGGTCTATTAATTTCTTCTGCTGGACATAAACCTCTCGAACGGCGCAAAATGTCATAATCGCCCCGCTTGACAGACGAGTTGCCAATCATCCTCATAATATACAGCCTTTTGCCGTCCATCAAATTCAAATTCAAATTCAAATACTTTATTATGCATAAACCCCGCGGGGGCACTTACATATGGTCACTTTTTTACATTTTTACCTTACACTACTACCGGATCGGAACGCGACCGCACTGAGAAGATCCGGCAAGAAACTCAGTGGGCTTGTCTTCTTTTTTATTCATTTACTATTTTTTTTTTTAATAAGATAATATACAACAACATGTCTATTAATAGCTCCAGTGTGATGCCTTTCGAATCATCATACAATACAGTTATTAAATATAACGAAAAAGTACCATGGCTGGACCAGATCCCGCAAGCGGCACCCGATCACGAGTTAACCACTAGAGCAGTCATCACTCCCCTCAACCACAATGGAGGGAAGGGAGTGACCCGCTCCTCGTAGCTACCGCAAGCAGACCCTTCAGTGAGCATGACCAATACCATGGGCCACAAAACATAAAACACAGATTAAACAACAAATTCGTTTGGCAAAACACGCTACGCTTTACAATTATATTAACAGCAACAGAATAAACATGTATGTAACACCTTTTGAAATAATGAGAAAATGCCTGAATGAGGAGCTGCTCATAACCAGTCTGTATTATCATCAAGATAATCCGAGATTTTATAATAACCTTTTCTACAAAATCTACTCTTGATTGCTTTTTTAAACTTTTTAACTGGCATATCTCGAATATTAATAGGTAATTTGTTGTAGAAGCGTATACATTGCCCCATGAAGGATCTGTTAACTCGTTGAAGACGAGTACTGTGTACAACTAATTTATCCTTATTCCGAGTATTTACATGATGAATGTCACTATATTTTTCATCGCTTAACGTAAGCGTCCCTTATAGAACGCCACAAATTCCAATCGTGAGCACCAACATCCAACGACTCCTAGGAAACTTCACATAGTCGTCAAAATACCTGTTTTTTTTTTGGGGTGGGTTGCGGTTGGCGCGCTCCTCGCATCACTCTGTCTGGGGCGCTGGGGCGACAGAGGGGCGTAAGCACGCACACCCGCAACCCACCCACGATGCACGTCGCCTTCATCGTTGGGCCGACCACCGGAGCAGAGTTACTTGTTATCAGTGGTCGGCCCGACGGAATACCCCCTACTTGGGGTATCTTCCCATCGACTGACGTCCCCCCCCCCCCTCGGGGAGGACGTCGGTCGTCAAAATACCTGATGGCAGAACGTCCTACGTTGCGTCATTTGATACATGATCGCAACACGAGATCCTTTATACCCTAAAGTTGTCGGTTAGTCGAACGATATGACCTGCCCATTGCGACTTCAGCGTACTAATTCTAACTGCTATGTCGATACACTTTCTTCTACAAATATCCGTATTTTGAATTCTATATCACAGAGATACACAGAGCACAGCTCGCTCCATAACATGCTGAGCAATTCTGACGATAGCATTATAATTTTCCTATGAGAATGCTATTGCCATTCACCTGGCCGCTAGTTTTTATAATTCCCACAGAAAATAAATAGTTATTCGTATTCTTAATTCGTTCTCCGTTTTTTTTTCATTCCAACCGGTGGCAAACGAGCAAATATTACACCAGGCTTAGAATAATAACGTATAGAAGGATAGTGTCAATACTTCGAACTTACGAATTTTGAATCTAAAAATACTAATGGCGCGCAGACGATTACACACGTACACACGCAAACCACTATACAAATTATGAAATCAAATTTTGTTTTTATTACGATAAATCATCGAAATACTTTTAAAGGTAATGTTAAAAACCTTTTTAAGTTTTTCAAATGTGTTGTGACACCATTTGAATGCACAAACCGTCATAATTACCTATTTATTTTTTAAGAGTTGCGTACGTTCGTGCAATACAATGACTTGTACATTACGGAACGATTCCGGCTTAAGCTCCATTAGGCTCCAATTGAAATTCCTCACTTTTTGTGCGTGAACTTACCTTCTATACGTTATTATTCTAAGACACCAGGTGATAACTGTTACTGCCGCTCATGGACTTTAGCCGCTGCCTACCGCAAAAAATGTGAAGGGAGTGTGAATGCGTGCAATGAGGTTCGGTAATACTAAAGGCTAATACCCACTACACCCACCTTCAGAAAGTTGGGCTTCCGGCTCTCTTGCTCGCAGAACGAAGTGCAGTAACAAATTGTTACTACTCGGACGTCAATTTTCTGCGAGAGTGTGATACTACCCCTGACGAACCGTCCTACGGCCGTAGACAGACAACTGTCAATAGTGTGGTCCTACCACTACTTACATCATATGGTGACATAGTTAGAATATAGTTCATCACCTCCTAACTTGCACGTGAGTTTCGTAAAAGTCGACTAAGGAATAATATCTGGTTGACCGAGCTTCGCTCGGAATATTTTTGTCGAATTTATTCAGATATATATTAATAAAAAATAAATAATGAAAATTATATAAAAAATTACAAAAAGAGAATAATTAATAACACCGAGATTCGAACCGACGCTGTCAAAATTAGAACCTGTCAACTACCCATCTGAGCTATCGTAACTCATGACGTTGACAACGAAATTTGAATTCATATTCTTTTAAAATATAATGTCATTGTTTGTTTTGCTAAAAACACGGACAAAACAACATTTTCTATAAATAAAACCTAGCTAGATCGATTTTTTGGACCCGAAACCTCTAGTATGCCAAGTTTCAACAAAATTGTTGAAGCCATTTCCGAGATCCTGAATATATATATATATATATACAAGAATTGCTCGTTTAAAGATATAAGATATAATATGCATATAACATCTATGCAAAAGATGAAAACCTCGAAATGAAACCCTATACCAGTACGTTTGTCCAGCGTGGTACACCTAGTAGGTTCGAGCTCAGCACTGCAAATGAGCTGTGAAGTTGATTCTTAATTCGTCACTACAAGGATAGCTACTATATATAATACTAGCAATCCGCCCTCGCTTCGCTTCGGTTATAGGTTATAGTCGTTTTACCCGCGTAGTACCCGTTTCCGTGGGAATACCGGGATAAAATATAGCCTAGTTTACGCCCTGATATTATAGCTTTCCATCGGTGAAAGAATTTTTGAAATCGGTCCAGCCGTTTTGAAGATTACCCGGAACAAACAGACAGACAGACAAAAATTTTTTAATTGCTATTTTAGGCATAGGTGTCGTGCAAATAACCGTGTGAGCATGAAAAAAGCCTATTATTTTGACATTACAAACAGACACTCCAATTTTATTTATTGGTATAGATAAAGAATATAAATATATTAAAATGTACAATTAGAAAAAAACATACAAAACGTTTAAAAATGATGATATCTGATGTTTACGCGAGCACTACACATTGTAAATAAAACTACTTTTACGGATTATATCTATTATATTATATTAATGTGGGTCACAATTTAATAGATTTATAACTAATTTTCTGTTTCGGGTAGATAATTATAAATGTCTGTAATAACGATTACTTGTTGGACGTGAGACACCTTAGTCCGCCCGTGACCATGAATGCTGCAAAGTGTTCGAAACGTCGGGCAATCATAAATCAAATACAAACGCGATATAATCCGTAAAAGTAGTTTTATTTACAAAGTTTAAAAATGGTTTAGTTGTTCCTTAGCTTAGAATAATAACGTATAGAAGGATAGTGTCGGTACTTCGAACGTTCGAAACATGAATCTAAAAATACCACATGCGCGCAGACGATTACACACGAATAAACACACACCACTATACAAATTATGAAATCAAATTTTGTTTTTATTAACATAAATCGTCGAAATACTTTTAATAGTAAAGTTAACAACCTTTTTATGTTTTTCAAATGTGTTGTGACACCATTTGAATGCACAAACCCTCATAATTACCTATTTATTTTTTAAGAGTTGCATACTTACGTGCAGTACAGAGACCTTGTAGACTACGTAACGGTTCCGGCGTAAGCTCCATTAGGCTCCAATTGAAATGTTTCACTTTTTGTGCGCAAACTTACCTTCTATACGTTATTATTCTAAGTTCCTTAGGTTATTCAAAGAAATGCATTCAAATAAACAAATCCTTAGACTTAGTTCAGTAGTCTATACCAATAAATAAAATTGGAATGTCTGTTTGTAATGTCAAAATAATAGGCTTTCTTCATGCTTACACGGTTATTTGCACGACACCTATGCCTAAAATAGCAATTAAAAAATTTTTGTCTGTCTGTCTGTCTGTTTGTTCCGGGTAATCTTCAAAACGGCTGGACCGATTTCAAAAATTCTTTCACCAATGGAAAGCTATAATATCAAGGCGTAAACTAGGCTATATTTTATCCCGGTATTCCCACGGGAACGGGATCTACGCGGGTAAAACGACTATAACCTATAACCGAAGCGAAGCGAAGCGGATTGCTAGTATTATAAAAATTTACTCAGACTTGTTTTCTTATGTGTAAGGAAGAACAATGGCCAAGGAATAAAACTGCCGATCACTGCGACAATATCCAGCGTACTAAGATTTATCTACCCACTTACATTAAGAAAAAATAATAAAACATTACAGTCAGTATTTAACTACTGACAAGCAATAGGTATCTAGTTAATCATCGTAAAATATCAACTGTGACCATAAAAATGTATAAATTTTTAATAACATAATTTTCAAATTGCTGTTTTGTGGCAGTTATAAAAATTATCAACCCTTGCATTGCTCGTGTGTGTCATACTTTAGTGTGGAACCTTATCGAACTGGGTCAACTTTATCCAATGTCATCTGGTCTGTAATTACATTCCGAAGCAGGGTTGACGTCAGACAGGTGGCCGATCATAAAACTAACAACTAAATGCCGAGGTGACCGAATGGGCGGCGCGCGACCTCATAACCCACCGTATGCCCTACCCTTCGCAATTAGGCCGACCACTGGTACCAAAAGACTTGACGTGATCAGCCTGGTGGGTTAGCCTTTCGGGTACCGTCCCTACCCAAGGCGTCCCCTTCCCCAGGCCGTCGCACTCGCACCGGCTCTCCGGGTGACGGAATATTCCCCGATCCAGTTACCCACAAGTACTTGACCTACTAAACCCAATGCCATACATAATATGGAAATTTGATAAACTAATATTTTATGCTTCTTATTACCCTCATAAATAAAAGGGAGCCGTCGCTCAGGTCGCCTGGCAGATGTCAAACAACGAAATTATTTTGTACAAGTATAGGTTTATACATAAAATAACAGATTACGACAGGAACTAATATGGCGTAATGTATAAATAGAATATTACGGTTCTTTTTCCAGGAAATGATGATTTTTATTCAATAAACATTTATTTTCTTTAGTATACACTATAGGTATGTGGTTAGGTTAATAATTTATTTTGAGCTCACTGGATGGCGTTGTACTAAATTCGAAAACAGGTTATGGTTTCGTTACACAAATGTACATATCCAAGCGTGGCGTTAACGCCACGCCAACAATCGGGATCACCTCAAATAGTTTCACATCAAAAGACAACTTCTTTTAATAAATAATAGTAGGCACAGGCAGCTTCTGCTTGCCAAATTTCAAAAAAATATATTGAAGTTTTACAGGTTGAAAAAGGCAAGCTATGATAGTTTTCTTCCTGCAGCCATATATGGCCCCAGAGTGTATATCAATATCATCATCATCTACCTACTCAGCTCATATAGGTTTGCCTATTAGGCTCGGAGCAGCTACTCCTTTATGGAAGGGAATTTGACCTATTTGAACTACACTAATTAGACGTGTTGTGTGGCTTTTATGTCGAGCAAAGATGTTATTTGCATATTATATCCCATTATCGTCTTTTACGACACTCATGAAAGATAATGAATAATGAATCCTTACTCCCGATATACACTCTTAAATAAAATCGATGTCTGAAACGTCGCAATTTGCTATTGCGCTTCGTTCAGTAAGCGAGTGAAACGGAAACCCAATTTATGTTACCTTACGGTAGCCAGCGCCACGGCTATGCCCGTGATGCTATAGGTATCCCCGGCAATTACCACTTATTATTAACTGGGCTACTTTGTCCACTGCCAAAAATGGCAATAAAATATCTCATTTAACAAATGAACCGTGGAATGCATTCACGTACCACTTAATTGGACCTTTTTATTCTAATTGTAAACTAAATTTATATTTATTTTTATAATATATAAAAACATTAAAATTACAACGCATATAATTCTACACAATTAAATAAGTGTAAACTATGTTAAGAATTTAAAAAAAAAAAATTATCAGCGCACGATAAAAAAAATGACTGAAAGTGAAATTACAAGATTACATAACCTCTTTTGGTTAACATTAAAACATATAATGACTCATGAAATAACAGTGAATAACCTATACTTATAACATTTTGTGTTTACAAATATCCTTCGATTGCACAATCTAAGATATAATGTGCCTTTGAATCTATAGTTTTACGCGGCCAAGGAAATTGTCTCGGTCTGATTAGCTATTACTTAACGGAACGAGTACTGTGATACGAGAACCTATTGTAAGGAGTACGCTGTAAACCTATGAGATTCTTTATTACATACGAAAAGTGATGCTTGTTCGTTACAATGTAACGAATACTTACAAAAGTAATGATTTAATAACACATTGTTTTAGCGGCTAACATGAAGTGCTTTCGTATAGCAGTTTTGTAGAATTGCATTTTATAGTTTATACTTTTACTCAATTTGACATTAGCTTAAGATAGAGAACCTAATAGACTTTCGAATTCGTATCCCCACCCTATTATTTTTCGCACAACAATATTTGTTTAAGTCGAATGATGCGGGTGACCGAACCTGTTGCTTGTTGTCGAGGCCTGGAGAGGGTGGTCACCCAAAAAGGCACCCTACCAGGCTGGCCATGGACATGGGCAAGTCTGTCTCTATCTAATTAATAAAATTTAAATGGAAGTAGCAGTAGAACTCTACATATTTTAAGTTTAAAATCTTATAAGTCTAAAAACCTAAGAGACTTCATCATCATCTCGGCTTATATACTGCTCGAGACATGCCCAAAATAGGAGAAATATAGACCTATTGCACCACGTTGGTCATTCGAGTCGATATAGGGTTTTATTTAGAGTTTTTTTTCTCTTACATAGAGGTTATATGCACATTATAGTCCTTACCCGTCCTTTGCGAAACCCACGGGCGAGATTATGAATTGAAGCTGAAGTGAATTGTATTCTTATTCCGTCACCATACCAAATAATTTATAGTGTAAATATTTGTCTTGAGAATCTAATCCCTGAACCTCCGGCATGTAACATCGCCAGATAAGCCGCTACGCTCTATCTACACTAATATTATAAAGAGGAAGATTTGTTTGTTTGTACTGAATAGGCTCCGAAACTACTGGACCGATTTCAAAAATTCTTTCACCAATGGAATGCTATAATATCAGGGAGTAACATAGGCTATATTTTATCCCGGTATTACCACGGGATTGGGAACTACGCGGGTAAGGCGACTGAAACCGAAGCGAAGCGAGGGCGTGTTGCTAGTGTTTTATAAAGTTAATTAGATAATAAAAACTAAGAGGACGATGATAAGTATATTTTAACGCCGGATCTCTGCCTTTCATTACAACTCATCGTTCTATGTCGTGTTACGTTTTTGCTGACCTCTGAAGCGAATTAAAATATTTATAAAATATTACACTGTTGCTAACTCAGGCAAAGGTTAGGTAATATAACAAAAACTAACATGACTTTCAATTAATTTACCTTCAAATACTTCCTAGTTTATGCTTCTAGAATATTCTATTTTTGAATTAACTCCATATTGTCGTCCAAGGGTACTGAAAAATCACGGGTGCGATTGATTAAATGCTGTGTTTTATTTATTACTTCATGAAGTTTTGGGCAGGAATGTGAAACTGTCATATGACGCTCTGAAATTGTATTCAATGTTTTATTGTGTTGTACTTATTGAATAATTTTGCTGGTATTTTATGTAATTTAATACAGTAAATATTCTAAAGTATAGTGAATATAATATAACAGTGATTTACACAAGTAAATCAATATGTAAATACAAATTATTTGTCAAAAATTGTTTTGGTTGTCAGCGCCTAAATAATATGTATTATTTTATCCTACATGTTATGAAGAACATGAAGAGTTATGAATTTTGTAATTTGATTTAAATAGATAACTAAGTTGCCAGTGTTAATAAATTAAAAAAGTTATTTCTTCGTATTATTGTCTCATCGTCATGTCATTTACTCTCTCTATATAACATTTTTACCCTAAACTGATTTTAATATACCTAAGTATGTTATGTTGTTAGATTCATCTTGCTAGCCTGAATATTACATCATTTATGTCCATCAATCCATCTCAGCCCATATACGTCCCACTTTTTGGCTTGATCCTCCTCCGCTTTGGGAGGGACATTGACCTACACCACGCTTGTCAGGCGCGTTGGTATGGGGTTTTATTTCGAGTTTTCCTTCTCTTGCGTAAATGTTATATGCATCTCGCGTAGGGTATCACACGGATCATATAAATGAATGACGTATATGATCGAATTGTCCGTATGGTGACGGAGTAAGAATACAATTCACCACTCCCTATCTTGGCCGTGATGTCGTAAAAGACGACTAAGGGATATAAGATCTGTGCAAGAGAAGGAAAACTCAAAATAAAACCCTATGCCAAAATGTCTGACCAGCATAATATAGTAGGTTAAATTCCCTCCCATTGTGGAGGAGGCCTGAGCCCAACAGTGGGAGATATGTGGGCTGCGATGATGATGATGATGATAATGAAATACGTGAATACACAGAATTCCTAAAACGTCAGTGACGGATATTAGGTATACGCTTTAATGTGCAAGCTAAATTTTTTCAAGACAAGAATAGATTATCTATACTAACATTCATAATTTAGAAGAAAGATTTGTTTGTTTGTTTGTATTGAATAGACTCCGAAACTACTGGACCGATTTCAAAATTCTGTCAGCAATGGCAAGCTATAATATCAGGGAGTAACATAAGCTATATTTTATCCCAGTATTCGCACAGGATTGGAAACTACGCGGGTAAGGCGACTGAAACCGAAGGGAAGCGGTGGCCGGTTGCTAGTCAAAAATAAAATGCTTTTAACGAATACAAAAATATGCACAATTTATATATGGTTTAGAAACCATAACCATAAATCTTAGTCATAAGTTTTTTGTTTGATTATTTAAATCATATTAATTTTTGATTGGTATAGGGTTTTATTTCGAGTTTTCCTTCTCTTGCACAGATCTTATGTGCATCTTATATCCCATAGTCGTCTTTTAAGACATCAACGGGCAAGATAGGGAGTGATGACTTGTATTCTCATTCCGGCACCACACTAAAGCGAAAAGATTATAGAGAGCAAAATGATGAACAATATTTGTAATACTTATTATTATATACAATTAGCAATACATTATATTAACGTAAGTGGTGATTACATCGTGTTTTTCTGTTTTCTAAGAACTGCGGCATTATGACGTAGTTTCTAGTTTTTAGGGTTCCGTACCCCAAGGGTAAAAACGGCACCCTATTACTAAGACTTCACTGTCTGACCGTCCGTCTGTCTGCTATCAACTGAATCTCAATAACTGCGATAGCTAGAGAGTTAAAATTTTTACAAATTATGTATTTCTGTTGCCACTATAACAACAAATATTAAAATCAAAATAAATTAAATATTTCAGGGGGTTCCCATAAAACAAACGCGATTTTTTTGCCTTTTTATAGATAATGGTACGGAACCCTTCGTGCGCGATTCCGATTCGCACTTAGCCGGTGTTTTTTTTAATAAACATTAGATTATTTTCCTTTTTCTTTACAATTTATATACGTTACACACTGATGCGTAAGAGTTATCTCCGGTATAAGAAAAACAAACTGGCGGAATACATCATGTTGGTTGAATAAATTGAATTTGAAATGAATTTTTGTTTCTGGTTTTGCTAGAATAAAAATACAATATGATTTTGTAGGAGGCGATTAAGGGCTCTTGCCAAAAAAATAAAAGCAATAAATCTTAAGCCAAAACCTTTCTGGTAAATGTAGGTCGTTTATCCTCTAATTGTGTAGGCTATCCAACGGTGGGACATAATGAATTAAGATATAAAAACAAGGCAATAACTTTTTACCGCGCTGATTAAGCGAACTGATAAAGGCTTTATTTCAAATTTTCCTTCCTTGCTTTGTTGTTATATGCACAAGATGTCCCTTAGTCGCCTTTTATGACACCCGCGGGCAAGATTGTGTTCTTATTCCATCAGCACACTGAAATAGACAAGTAAGTTGAACGCACACATATCCGAGCCGAACGAGTCGAACAAAACGGATTTTAGAACTTTGTATAGAAATCGTCTGCCAGATTCGGAAGATTCGACGCGGGGAAGTGTGCGAGGTTTCATGAGATTTCATATACAGAATTCTAAAATTCGTTTCGTTCGACTAGTTCGACGCGTTCGGCTCGGATAAGTGTGCGTTCACCAGTATCTATATATTTTTCTAACCACCTCTCATGACATAACATGATCCATGTTTCCACAGTATAGATGTGAACTAAGTATAACTAAATACCTTAATAACTCTTAAGACTATAAGTCTTAGTCAGTCAAATAGTTCATCACGGTGTCAAGATCCTATTCCATTATTCCATTGTACGACTTGACGATCCATTGTATTTTCTTAGTCCAAACACTACACACTACAAGGCAAAATACTAAATTAATTAAAAAAAGAACATGCATCCGATGCAACAGATATTTAAAACTAACTAGCAAATCTTTTTTTTTTGGGTGGGCTACGTTCAGCGTACCCGTCGCCCGGCTCCGTCCGGGGCAACAGAGGGGCGGCGCGCAACCCTGTAACTAGGGTTGCCACCCGTACTTTATTATAAAGTATTGTACGTTATTTCCATTAATTGTACTTTATACTTTATGTAACCAATAAAGTACGCGAAAATACTTTATTTCGCATTTTTTTCAAATTTGCATAAATTAATTACATATTTAATGGCGATTCCTGCCACGGCATTTCACGGAAGCATTCATAGGGAGAGATTTGCATGTGATGTACAATATATTATTTAGTTTCACTTAAATGAATAGGAAAAACCGCCTAAGTGCGAGTCGGAATCGCACACGTATAGGTACTGCCGTACCATTACCATCCGTAACATCTATAAAAATCGCTTTTGTTGTATGGGAGCCCTTATATATTTATCTTATTATGTTTTTAGTATTTGCTGTTATAGCGGCAACAGAAATACATAATTGGTAAAAATTTCAACTGTCTAGCTATCGCGGTTCTTGAGATACAACCTGGTGAGTGACAGACGGACGGCACTGACTTTGGGGACAGCACCCTAAAAAGTTGCTCTGCAGATATCAATTTGTGATAATTATGTGCTAAAACGTTGGTAAAAATATGTTTTTGACCAAAATTATGAAATAAAATCAATCGTACTTTATTTTGACATAATGTACTTTATTTTTCTAACTTCATTAACCAATGTAGGTACTTCATTTACACGAAAAAAGGTGGCAACCCTACCTGTAACCCACACGTGGCACGGCGCCGTTGGGCCGACCACCGGTGCAGGGTGACTGAAGGCCGTTGCCTACCGCGAAGAAAGCGAAGGGAGTGTGAATGCGTGCATTGAGGCTCGGTGATACCAAGGGCACCACCAAAACCCTCCACACGCAATCACCCTCAGAAAGTTGGGCTTCCGGCTCTCTTGCATGTCTTAGACGTGGAAGAGTAACAAACATACTTTCGCATTTATAATATCTTTAAGCTAATATCGATAAATATCTCTAGACGACATAAAAATAATTTCTAAATAAATAATATCTCATTAAATGATGTTTAATTAAATGAAAGTATGTAAACTAGAAGATATCATGAGAATTTACACTATTTACGTAATTATGATTTTACTTTCTTTTATTTTATCTGCCTGGTTGATCTAGTGTCATATTTGGGTATTAATCGTTTCAATGTCTGACTGAAACTGATACAGATAATTAATTATAGTGCATATGTCGATACATAACGCTAAGGGGCAAAAAGTTTAGTTTAGTTACACATGGATAGTTCAACTAAGCCAAAAATACTATCGTTTGTTAGTCGATTAATTTTATATATGACTAGCTGATCCAACAGACCCTGTACTGTACATAAAATAAAATATAAAATTTTGATATCGATCGCACCGCCACCTACTGAGTCCAATTATTAATCTAAATCATTCTTGAATTCACCTTAACAAATTCATCAAAATCGGCCCAGCCTTTTAGAAGGCGTTCGGTCACATACGTACAAAAGAATTATATATAAATATGCTTTTTTTTTTGTTTTTTGGGGTGGGCTACGGTCAGCGCACCTGCCGCTCGGCTCCGTCCGGGGCGACAGAGGGACGGCGCGCGGCCCCGTAACCCACCCGTGACACGTCGCCTTCGACGTTTGGCCGACCACCGGAGCAGGGTGACTTGTCGTCAGTGGTCGGCCCGACGGAATACCTCCGAAGAGTATTCTCTCTACGACCGACATCTCCCTGTTCGGGAACGTCGGTCGTCGTCGCGTAGTCGACCTCTCGGCGGCTGACGGACTAACTCACCGGTCCAGTCACCCGCGGCCACGGCTAATATATAAATATGCTGAGATATCGTTGGAATTGTGGCAGGCACTCGCCTGAAAAATATGTGACACTAATTGCAAACGGTGAGAGCATTATGGCCATATTCGCCTCTATGGGTCCTATCCGGGCTGGCTATGGATGCAAGGTCTCTATACCATGCGCGACCTAATGACAAAGGTGAGGCAGTTATTGGGCCGAGCGCCGCCCTTTCTTCACCGCGGACGGAAAGGACTGCATGCGTCCAGGCTATAGCCCGCACAAAAAAAATAATGAAGACCGACCGAAGATATCCGACAATAGACCTCTATAAGCTGAAGAAAAAGAAAGGTTTGTTTCTCGTGGCAGTCATTATCACCTGCCGGGAAATCAGTAGACGAATAGGCAGCAACGCTCTCCTGGGCAATTTATAATCATCATCATCATCTTGCTCTTATCCTAATTACTTGGGGTCGACGCAATATGTCATCTGTTTTGACATATTGCAAAAAGTTTCAGCAATGACTTTTATGACCGGCCGCCTGCCTGACGTCAACCCTCCTTGGGAATGTAATCGTTCACCCAAATGGTACCAGATGGAGTTGGTCCGGGTCAATCTAGGCCTCTTAGTCGTCTTTTACGACACCCACGAGCAAAGCAAGGGTTGGTAGTATTCGAAGCCGCTACCACACAGCACAATTTATAATATAATTTTTAATCCTGGGCAATTTATAATTCCAATTGCAATCGTTAAGCCGCCTGCCAAGAGTGGCTATTGCCAATAGTCTCCGCGCAAGGAGACCTATTTTCACGTCAATAGGCTCACAGATAGATGAAAAGTACTTACTATCAAGATCTTTTGCTTATTTTTTTTTTTAAAGAAATTCTCAAATCAAGCTCAATGTTTAACTTTATCTAATATACGCTAGTAAAATCGTCTTCCTTACACGACACTGAAAACTATGTGTAGACGGATAAGTTCTATATTACATATCTGCAGACCTCCTTTGAGTATATAGGTAAGGCACTTGAATAATATAAGCAAAAAATTTTCTTTTCTTTCAATTATATTGTAGCAAATATTATTCAACTGGTAATCGCTACGCCTGATTAGAACTATTCCGGGATTAATATCAATGATGAGGGCAAATGCCAATACGAAACTAAAATACTAATCAATCTATATTAAGCTTGATTAGTATTTTAGTTTTGTACTTCTATATAATAGATATAGCTACCCGCAACTGTTTTTTTTTTTGGTAGGCTATAGTTCGGACACATCCCGCACAATCTGTGAGGGGCGACGAATAATGAACGACTTGCGGCCCCATAACCTATCGTATTCCTTCCCCATAACTACCCGCAACCCTAAGTTTTCTATATGTATTCACTTGCAACAGCTACTTTTAAATACTAAGTGAATTTTGTTCTCAGTGAATTTTGTTCTCAGTAAATCTATTCACGTCAAAATTATATAATATCTATGAAAATAATTTAACGAGATTTTAGAAATTTATTTTCTCATAAGAACTTACAGGGTTCACTTACATGAAAAACTTAAAAATTAAATTACAAAATCTATGTAACAAGTGGACGACATAAAGAGCTAATTGTACATCTTATCATTTAATAGTTATACAACGACAGTAATTAACTTAGAAAAATAAGTAGGTAAAAACCTAACACGTTATAAGATACAAATCTTTTAATCTACACAACATTAAAGTGGTAGGAAAATAATAAGTTTCATAGTAAATAACGTTTGAATTTCTTCGCTTCAAATGATAATAAAAGATTGGAAAATCTAAAACTATAATATACAATGCAAATAGACTTACTGCCAGCGTCGTTTGTCGTTTAGCTTAACAGATGCGGAGTTCCCCATGTCCGCCGATTCAAGGATTAGTTCAACACTTAAAACTCAATGTTTACTAACAAGTTGCACAGCGCGTCTTGTCTGCACTGCCAACAGAAACACTTTGAGCGGTGTCGTACAGAGAACTGGTGACCATGACTTTCCCTTGCTTAGTATATCTCACTGTACCTGCTGCGTCATTTCCTTGAGTTGACTCAAGAGACCAGCGAATGTAAATAGGGAAAACAGGATTTGATTAGATTGCTAATAGATATGAATATTTATAATTTGTAAATTATAGCTAATAGAGATATAGATTCTATTAGATAATAGATGGCGCTAATCTATCAAATATGATTTGCAATTTTATACTCGTAGATAAAATCTTATTGATCTTATCTACATCTGGATTTATAGTCAAAAAACGATCAATATTTTGTAATCGAAATATTAATCTTCTTATACTATATCTTTACCTATATATCTACCTTTTATTTTAAAGAATGACACGGCAAATCTAATTTTCTATTTCATAATGACATATGAAATTAACTCGTTAAAACAATTTCGTGTTGATCTAAATGCCAAATTAATAGGTTTAATAGATAGTTCATAATTTTGTAAGACTTAGTGCCACATTTTGTTTTGTAGTTCGCACTCACAGATCGCGTAGTAGTCTAATAGCGAACTTTCATCTTGAATGTCACGAGTTCGATCCCCGCAATTATTTGTGCAATCCACGTGTTAGTGTTACTGTTTTAAGTTAAGAATGTTATTTATATGTCCTAATTACATACTATTATATTATAGTTTTATAGTCTCCCGCGACAAAGAATTTATCGCGAGGTGACTTTAAAAAAAAATATGTTACGTATGGCTCTAAAAGAATAACGTGTTAATCACGTTCTTCTGGATAATATGTAGCGGAAGGCCTCAGCTTATGTTTTATCATCGAGTACTTATTAATTTATATCATAAAATAATGCATACCCAGGTTTCAACGTGATTACATAAATGCGAACCTAAAGCTGGAACCTAATGTGCTATCAAGTAGGCTTAGCACGAATATTTGCGTCAAAGTATTCGTAATGTTATCAAGACTTATTTGTAGCTTTTTATGTTATGTTAATTGTCGTGATTGTCGTTAATATTTCTACCTTTGCGATAAAATGTTGTCTCAAGTATGTTTCAATCACATAATTAATAGATGAAAGTAATCTCTCGGTCACCAACAAATGGAAAACTAAATATGTTATATGCAAACTTAGTTTCGTTTGCACACTATCCTGTTGATTTAACATAGCGCCACTTTCTAATGTGGTTAAAACATAAGCTCTTAAAGTTATGATTATTCGTTACTAAGGAATAGTCGTATTCTTGGTGCAGTTATTTACTAGATGAATGATTTCGAGCTATAAGGCTTTCAAGTTAACCAAATTCAATTGTTATTATGCTTATAAAAAAAATAGCTTCTAGTTGTAGCTGTATAGCTCTTCGATAATTTTTTGCCATTTCACATATTTTTTCCAGTTTAGATACTATTAAATCCCAAGTATGAAATTTCACAATTGCACAAAGTGAATATGGAGCAGTCGATAATTTTTAAGATATTTCAAAAGCAATCAGTAGTATGCTCGTATATCGTCTTATCGGTAATTATACCAACATATTCTTTGACTAAGGCCATGAAAGATCGCGGCGACTATGTATTATTAGCACTAAAGAGGCTGTTAGTGCTATAACGGGGTTCAAGAAACCATAAGGAATAAAAAAATATGGAGAATGAAGATTCCTTCTACGACCATTTCGTGTATCAGCAAACATGAAACAAGACCCGAAGCTTGGTACTTAGCGTCGATTTATAGACCATGCCCTAAATCAATAACTACTTTTGAAGAGGTGGGCTCGATCAAAATGCTTGCGGTCACGATGCGCGGGTGAAAAGTACTGAAAGTGTTTTTACTGATGACAACTTTTTTACAATTTAAGAGCTACAGTGCTCTTACAACAATATTACAAATTGTACTCTCATAGCTACGAAGAAACTCCCCAAGTGGTCGGCAAAATGTAACGTCAGTCCTAGTTTACTGTCTGTTGACTGTCTTAGGGGTCCCAAAGTTAATTTTTGTGAAAAATTACTGAAAAACCTCAGCCACAATGTATCGAGAGACTATGTTGGATCATGTTAAGAAATCTCTCATGTCAAAAATGTACCTCGGACTTTCCTGGCAAACTCTGTACCTGATTACAAGGCATGTACTACCCAAGCTTGGATCCAAGTCAATCGGATAAAATTTTATAAAGATTGGCCTCACCGAAAGACAACTGGAAGGCTGGCCAGATTTGAACATCTTGAACTACAAATTATGCTCAGTTTTAGAAGACATGACCTGTTCTAACGATGCGCTGCCATAGAGTCACTTACAAAAATATCTAGTACAAACTGAATTTATCATAATAAAACAGTGAATAAATTCATAGATTTATGGCTAGATAGATTAAAAGTCACAATTTTCACAAAATGTTTGAGCGCACATATGACAGCTTCGTAAGATTCGATTAAATAACTGTAATGTCGTAATTACCCATTCTCAAACTGCGAGGGAAATATTATTCCGTAAGTATTCCGTAATTACTGCCTTTAGTAACTTCTATCGGAGACGCAACCAGGGTCGGATTATCCATAAGGCGAACTAGGCAACTGCCTAGGAACCCCGCACCAACTAGGGACTCCGAGCATACACCAAGAAAAAAAACTTTACATGAAACGATTTTTTTTGAAAATTTATATACTGCCTCAATATTATGCCTTTCTTTATTGCTGTCGGTGGCAAAAGAGAAAACAGCACAGCTTATGGTAAGTGATACTCTTGCTAATGGACCCGAGAATTGCGTTGCCTAGGGACCCTAACAGGGTTAATCCGGCCCTGGACACAACTATATAAAATAATCCATTTTCACAAACTTTAGTAAGTTTTGTGCTGTGTGGTAGCGACTACGGATATCTACTAACAACCTTTTGTTACATTCTCGTAGGTCTTATAAAAGACGACTAAGATCAGTGTGCCTACTCTTGAATCTCGATTCCAATCCTAAATCCAATCGCAGCTCGAATTTGAGCAAATTTGGTACTCTTGAAAGCGACACTAGCGCACGATTAGAATCAAATTCGGTGGAATATTTTTGAACTAAATGAATTCGACTCTCGTCGATTAAATCAAATATTTGCTACTCCCGACGTGATTTTGACGTAGTTTAAAATCGTTAATATTGCACAATTGCAAGAAAGCGTCTTTGTAGTGATCGAGTTCGATAACGTTATTAATTTAAAATAAGAAAATACGACACATTTGGTGAAAATAACAACGCCAAAGGCGAAGAATTCATTCTCGATTTTGTTCAAGAGTACCAAATATAAGTTTGGTGAGATTGGAATTGAATCTGATTCGAAATTAGAATGGATTTCCAGAATAGGCACACTGTTCATAGAAACTAGCTAACCCCACCTGATGACGTCTGGTCAACAATTACGTGCCCATTACATGTAGACAGGCAGGCAGCCGGTCGTAAAACTCTTGGCAATAACTTTTTCAGTTCAGCTTTAATTTGCTTAAATTTTTAAATAAAATTAATGGAAATATCCTTTCTAAATAACTTTTGAACGAACGAGTAAATGTCACCGTAATTGGAAATTCTGTGACAGTTTTGTTTGAGGTTATGTTGTGGGTAATGCGAGGTTGATACGTAAACAAAACAGATTTTCTTAAATTAATTTAGTAGGCTTTTAGTAATTAAATAACACAAAATGAAAAAAGAAGGTGTGTATTACTGTGATAAATAATTCGACTATTATTATTTCCAATCTCTATAGATTTATATTTGTTGTATTACAGAAGTACAAGAGATATTTTTAAAAATTATGAGAGAAGAGGAAGATGTTTCAGCAGGAGTTGCTGCTATTAGAACTCTGTTATCTGTGATAGAGAATTATAAAGGTATTTATTTTTTGTTTTATATATAACATAAGCAATTCTTACATCATGCTTTTACAGTTTTCGGTAAGTGATGTAATTATTTCCTTATGGTGACAAAGTAAAAGTACAATGATTACATTTCTTTTCCCGAGAGTACTGTAAGAATTGATGAATTTAATTTGATGAAATCATTGCAATACAAGGAAAGCAGCCTGCTTGCCAAACCCTAAATTATCTTATATCGAGTAGAGCTATACCTAAAAGTAGAACATATCACTTCAGTTCAAATATGTTCCACTGTTGGGCTTAAGCTTGCTCCACAATAGCAGGGAAATTGCCCTAATATAAACCATGCTGGTCAGATGTGTTGGTATAGGGTTTTGTTTTGATTTTGCTTTTTTTACATAAATGTTATATGCATATTTAATAATAATAATCATTTATTTCAGAATTATTTAACTCCATATTTTGTTAGTATCAATAAAAACTTAAAAGCTAGTGTTAGTAACATTAACATACTAAATTAATTCAAATTAAAACAAATTAAATTAACTATAATACTAACTTTAACTAATCAAATTAAATACTAATTTTATTGTGCAGTTTTATTTAGAAGATAAAACTAAAATCAAATTAAGTCGAATTTTACGACAGCCTTGAGCAAGATAAGGGGTGATAAATTGTATTCTTACTCCGTACTAATGGATATCTACATCACTTTAAACTATTCTTATATCATTCTAGATGCTATATTTCTCATAATTTAGGCTTTCTGAATATTTATATTACCAGTGGCAACAGTGAGGGAGCTGGATTTAAATCTACAGTTGGCTGTTGAAGCAATGAAACACTGTGATCAACCTGTTACTGCTATATCTTCAGGGTGTGAACTGTTTATGAGGTTTATCACATTTGCTAAACTTGACGTTAAGGTAAATTATGTATATTTTGAGATTAAATTTTAATTATGTATATTTTGAGATTAAATTTTTTGAGTAAAATTTAATATCAATGTGCTTGGGTGCTCTCAGCTGCTACAGAATTGAGGTTAATGTTATGTGTACTCGTATATTATTCTTCCTAAATAGAAAATAAAATTATTTTAAAGTTTCTCATCTCAGTCACATCTACAACTTGTCCGCAACACTAATAGCAAATTCTTTCAAGGATCGCTGGACTGATGATGATGAAATTTTTTGAAAATAAAATATTCACAACTGGACCCGGTAGGTCACGCTGCTGTCGATTTCAAGGAGAATTCCTTTTATTTGAACAGAACAACATCTGGGTTAGCTAGTATATATCATCATCATCTTGACTCATATACGTCCCACTACTGGGCTCGAGCCTCCTCCATATATATATGAATATAATGTATTAGCAACCCGCCCTCGCATCGCTTCGGTTTCAGTTACCTTGCCCGCCTAGTTCCCTTAAAAGGTAAAAATTGATAAATGCTCTTTATACATTACTGAAGAGTATTTACCGTGTGATGACGGAATAAGAATACAATTCATCACCCCCTCTCCTACCCGTGGCTGTCGTAGGAGACGACTAAGGGATTATAATATGTATACAACATCTATGCAAGAGAAGAAAAATTCGAGACTAAAACCTACGGCAACACGTTTGACCGGCGTGGTATAGTAGGTCATTTTCCCTCTCATAATGGAGGAGGCTCGAGCCCAACAGTGGGATGTATAAGGGTTGAAATGATGAAACAAATGATAAACGAAGAGTATTTAAGCAAAAATTAAAGAAAATCGATGATGAATTTTGTCTCCTCATACAAACTTTGCTACTGAGGTTCACCTCTTAGGAGTTGAATTCCAAAATATCCTTTCTTAATGGGTCTCTATGTCACAAAATAAAATTACGGTCAAAATTGCATGTTTCTAGCTTCACTAGTTTCAGCTCTGCGTTAATGAGTTAGTCGACCAACTTCTTCATACCTATTTACACCCTTAGAGGGTGAAAATTAAAAAATGTTGTTTCGGTGTTTATTTACTTTTACTAAAGAGTATTTTTGGAGAATTTGAAGAAAATCGATGCAGATTTTTTTTCTCCTTATACAAACTTTGTTACTGCGGTTTACCCCCTAGGGGTAGAATTTCAAAAAATCCTTTCTTAGTGAGTTTCTACGTCACGCAAAGAAACTAATGTCATAATTTCATGTTTCTGACTTCAGTAGTTTCGGCTCTATGATAAGTCAGTAAACTGACATCTTGCCTCCTATTTTACACCCTTTGAGGATGAAAATGGACAAACGCTGAAATACGTGTTTATTTATTTTTATTATGATTAAAGAGCATTTGTGCTTAATTTGAAGACAGTAGCTAAAGATTTTTGTTCTTTCTATACAGACTTTACCGTTGCGATTTACCCCCTTAGGGGTGGAATTTCAAAAAATCTTGTCTTAGTGGGTGCTTACGTTATGAAATGAAACTACAGTGCAAATTTCATTTTTCTAGCTTCAGTAGCCTCGGCTCACCATGTTCCTTTATATGTGTATTATTGTTAACGCCCCCGCAACACTCCTTGCAGGTGGAATTTCGTAAAATCCGTTCTTAGCTGACCTCAACTCGTCGAAAGGAATATTTCTGCCAAATTTCAAGTCTGTACACCTTAGGCTTCATTTACGGAGACGCGGCGCGTCGCGCGTCGCGATAGGCTGCGCGGCCCGCACTAAATTCAAATGTAGGGCGTTGGATGAGTGCGTTTACGGAGAAGCGATTTTACACGCGTTTGCTTGAAATGGAGCGTGTTCTACGGCCGAGCCCGCGGATGGCATCGTCACGTCTCACGCGGCGTTTATCGCGGCTGCGCACGCAGCGGCGATTCTCGATGAAGCGATGCCTGTGGCGGAACCTTCTGCCAGTTTCATTTGCTAATCGTGCAACACAGACGTAGTTACCGTCGCAACGGAGTATGATATGATAGACTTTTTAGAAGAAAATTGTATTTTTAAAAGTGAGTTATTTAATATAAAGAGTGGCCCAGTGTTTATAATAGCGACTAGTGTCCGACCGAATGTTCGGTTTCGGTTTCGGTCGAGTTTCGGCAAAAAAACGAGTTTCGGTTATGATTCGGTTTCGGCAGCAAACCTGCCGAAACTACGACCGAAACCGAAACTGCATTCGGGAGTTGCCGCGCTGTGTTCGGGTGTGTTCGGCGTGGTAAATGACATCCAAGCGACGATGACATTTGGCCGCGTCCACGTGCGTAATCATGTCGTAACCTGTTTGTTTGCAGTGCATTTTGTTTGTTGTGAGTTTTCGTGTGATATGTTTTGAATTCGGTAAGTTTTATCATGTGATATAATATAAGAGTACCTCGAAAAGTAATTTAATATAACAAAGGAGTACCTAGATTATAGTAGAATCAAGTTTACCTTAAAAAATTAAAAAACTAAACATTTTGTGGTTAATTTAACTCTTTCGCTAATGCTATATGTAAACAAACATTAGTTAGGTACATACATGGTATTTACTATAGTGCATTAGTGGTGATATTCTATTCAGGCATACTTATTAGAGCCTAGATTACAGAGAAGTGCAGATATTTATTCTTACTGGGATTCTAGTCCATATCTGTCTTTGAGAAAGGTGGCACTGAAATACTTATCAGCTCCACCAACGAGTGTTTCCAGTGAACAATTATTTAGTGCTGCTGGACAAATTTATTCAGACAGAAGGAGCAATCTGCGACGCGAAAATGTTGATAAACTATTGTTTCTTACCTGTAGGTAATATAAGATTGTTTAACTATGAATATTAATAAGAAGTAACATTTAAGTACAGATACCTACTTGAAATTATTAGTATCTAGTCGTCGCGTTTTGCAATATTATGATTACGATTAGTTTATAATTTAGCTTTTGTTTTTTGTTGAAGTGTCAATATGACGATTAAGTATAGAAGAAGTTAATTTGTTTTTAAGATAAAAGTGATTTATATTGTTTTGTTCATTACTTAAATATTAAATACCTATCCACCTATAACTATTGTGATATTAGGTTAACAACATAAATAAATAAGTATTAAAGCTACGTATGTGATTTAAACAAAAAAAATTAAAACTGACTGATTATAAAACATTTTCTTTATTTTTTTTTAAATTTTCGGTTTCGGCCGAAACTGAGACCGTTGCCGAAATTCGGTTTCGGTCGTAAAAACCAGTTTCGGTCGGACACTAATAGCGGCACATGAGAAGTTTGGGTCGGATTAACTGAGAACCCCGCGTGCGCCGCAGCGATGCTCGCCGCGTGCTCCGCTACACGCTTGAGAATACGACGCGGGCGCAGCGGCGGGCATCGCCACTCTTTCCGCCTCGCGTCTCTATAAACAACATCGCATATTGCTATAAGTCTGTGTTTACGCGTGCGATGATACGTGCCGCTTCACGCGCCGCCGCTACGCACAATAAAAACGTCCGACGCGCGGCGAGACGCCACGCCACACGCGACGCGCGACGCCCCGCGTCTCCGTAAATTAGGCCTTATGGTTCCAAAGATATGGTGATGAGATATCGCTCGCAAAACCCTCCTTTCCTATATATATATATATATTTGGCCTATGTAGTTATGTATGTACTTATTATTTGTTGACTATTGGAAAGCGATTATTCTTTAAAAACTTTACATTCTAAAACAAAATTTGCAAAAGATGATCTCGCAGCTGAAGTAGTGTGTTGACAAAGTCTAGAATGTTTATAACTATAGTCATCCAATGTGACATTCTTATAGGGACTTCTGTCCAGCAGAGCAAGATAATAGATTGTTGAATAAATTAATGGCGAGACAGACTATTAGTGATGGACATAGTCCTAGCTTTGGTTGGCAGTGTCAGGTCGGCACCAATGATTGCAACGAGTTACTTATGAAATGAACCTCGGAAATACCAGGGGCACAATTAAGTCATTACTGTAGTTTATTTATTAGTTCATACACAGGTATAATGTTATCTGAAAATACACTACTTACGGCATGGAAATTTGGTCCTTAAATGTGAGCCTCATAACTAAGCTCAAAGTCAATCAGTGTGCTATGAAGCAGGCTATGCTCGAGATTTCTCTGCAGATAGAATCCGGAATACGGAAATCCATAGAAGAACAGATGTTACCGACATAGCATGAAGAATTAGCATGCGGAAGTGGCAATAGGCAGGACACATCGTTCAACGAACCGACAACTGCTGAGGAAGAAGGGTTCTCGAGTGGCGACCACGTATCGGATGACTCAGTGTAGGTCGCCCTCACTAGTAGGACCCACTAGACCGGCCGAAAGTTGCTGGGCATCGATGGATGCAGGTAGCATACTGCACTCCGTGGCAAAACATGAGGTAGGCCTACGTCCAGCAGTGGACGGCGATAGGCTGAATGTTGTTGATGATGATGATGTTATATTTATCAATATATTCTAGATTGTTATTTTATACATTAGTTTTCATTTGTTATCTGTTCTTATCAAAATTTTAAATGTATGTCTTAGCTTGGCAATTTTTTTCTGTTATTTAATTTCCATTTCCATGTTAATATACAGGATGGAAGGGACCCGCTCCCGAAAACAGGTACTAGTCCTACTTGTGATGATAGGCTAGTAAAAAATCGATATAGACGAAAAAAAAATTTTTTGCCACAAAGGTTTTTTAATTTTTCACACTCCATCGTATTAGGACACTCCCATGTAACGACAATTTCATAAAAATTCGTCACTTTACTCAGATGAGAAAATACGCAATCTATATATATATACCCTACGTTACAGAACAGAATAGGCACCTAACGCCCGCGATTTTGTGACACTGTACCTATAGGTGTATAGTCGTAGTAGTATTATTCATTAATAACAGAGTTACATGTCACTGATTAAGTGCTAACTTGCCTTTACATTTCTCCTTTACTCTGTAAAGCTAGAAAGGACAAGGCGGCAGAATCACTAGTTTTATATATCAAAATTTAGTGCTCATTTAGTGCTGATAACAGATATTTGGTGCTGTGATAGGTAGACCAAAAATGAGAACACTGCTAACTTTTGATTAAGCTAGCAGTGTACCGTTCGTGACCGCGCTATGGTAATTTTAAAAATCCTTTGCTATACTGGCAGCACTAATTGAGCACTAAATAGTCGCGTCTATCCATTCCATTGGTTCCTGATTTAAAGTCTTTGTCCAGCTCTTGAGACTGCTGGCGTTGTTATACTAGCAGTGGTTGATTTGAAAAAAAAAAATAATATATATTTTCAAAAAATTTTTGCTGTACTGGCAGCACTAATTGAGCACTAATTAGTTACTCTGTCCAATTTCACCAACACCGATTTTTAAGTCGTCTTCCAGCTTTATGATTGCTCGTGTCATTATGTCAGCAGTAGTCTATACTCAAAAACAAAAAAAAAATATTTTTTAAAATCTGTTTGCTTATACTGGCAGCACTAATTGAGCACTAAATTATTAGCCCATGTGCCTCCCGCTGCGACTGTACCATAGCGCGGTCACAAACGGTACACTGCTAGCTTAATCAAAAGTTAGCAGTGTTCTCATTTTTGGTCTACCTATCACAGCACCAAATATCTGTTATGAGCACTAAATTAGCACTAAATGAGCACTAAATTTTGATATATAAAACTAGTGATTCTGCCGACTTGACCTTTCTAGCTTTACAGACGTTTTCTCCTTGCATTTACTGTTCATGACAATAATAAATCATCACCCTCATCATCATCTTTTCAGCATATCACCGTCCACTGCTGGACGTAGGCCTCCCTCATGTTACACCACAAAGTGCGGTCCTGTGCCGCTTGCATCCAACGACACCCAGCAACTTTCACTAGGTCGTCGCTCCACCTAGTGGGGGGCATTCTACACAGCGTCGTCCGATACGTGGTCGGCACTCGAGAACCTTTCTTCCCCAGCGGTTGTCAGTTCGTCGAGCGATGTGGCCTGCCCATTGCCACTTCAGCGTGCTAATTCTTCGTGCTATGTCGGTTACACCCGTTCTTCTTCGGATTTCCGTATTCCGGATTACTCGCAGAGAAATCCCGAGCATAGCCCGCTCCACAGCACGCTGAGCGACTTTGAGCCTTGTTATGAGGCCTACATTTAGGGACCACGTTTCCGTGCCGTAAGTCATCACTGGTAACACACACTGGTCGTAGACCTGTGTTTTCAGACACTGAGGTATGTTGGACGAGAAGATCATCTTAAGTTTCCCGAACGCTGCCCAACCGAGTTGGATTCGTCGGCTGATCTCTTTCTCGAAATTGGATCTACCTAACTGGACTGTTTGTCCTAGGTAAACATAATGATCGACAACTTCGAGAATCGCATTGCCAACTAGGATCGGTACAGGAATGACATGAGCTTTTGACATGACTTTCGTCTTGTCCATGTTCGTTCGTAAACCCACTAGTTGGGATACCCTGCTGAGATCATTGAGCATGGTGCCAAGGTCCTCCATGGATTCTGCCATAACGACGATATCGTCTGCAAATCGAAGGTGAGAGATGTATTCGCCGTTGATATTGATGCCGAGTCCGGTCCAGTCTAAGAGCTTGAAGACATCTTCCAGTGCAGGGGTGAACAGTTTCGGAGAGATGACGTCTCCCTGTCTCACGCCTTTCTGCAGCTGGATCGGGTTCGTACTCTTATCCCGGATACGGACCGACATAGTGGCTATCCTATACAAACACTTCAACACTTCGATACAGCGATGGTCGATTTGGCACCGCTGAAGGGTCTGCATTAAAAAGAAGTAATTAAAAACTAAAATATTATTTTAGGACCAGTAAATAGTAATTTTCCGTGTGGAGACGGAGTAAGAATCCCCCCGCCAGCTCCAACACCCAAAAGGGATATACTACGCATATGACATCTGACATGAAGAGATGAAAAACTCGATACAAAACCACATAGCAACCTGTCTGACCAGCATGGAATAGTAAGGACAATTTCCTTCCTATTATGGAGAAGGCTCGAGCCCAACAGTGAGAGTGGGCATGTATATGAACCGAAATGATGATAAAATGAAAACAATAATAAAAAAATATTATATTTTCTATCTCTTAAGTATTTATAGTTCTATGCTTTTGTTTGTTAGTAAATTACATATAAGTCGTGAAATTTCTTGTATAAAAATTATTTGGAGTGTTTTTTTAATATTGCAGTCATTTGAAGAGTGTGAACAAATAATGCTTCACCGTGGGCACATATTTCTTAATGAATTATTGGAAGCAAGAGGCAAAGTAGCTAAACAAGCAATGGGTTTTATAACTGATGGATGTGTAAGTATAAATTGTAAAATAATATTAACAATTTATTATATACTGAATATCCGTGTGGTCATGGAGTAAGAATACAATTAATCACTCCCTATCTTGCCTGTGGATGTCGTAAAAGATGACTAAGGGATATAATAAGCATATAACATCTATGCAAGAGAAGGAAAATTTGAAACAAAACTATTCCAACACGTCTGATCACCGCGGAATAGTAGGTCAATTCCCCTTTTATTATGGAGGAGGCCTGAGCCCAACAGTGGGACACGATGAAATACTGAAAATCATAATCACAGTGCATTGAAAAAATTTTGTTAGTAATTTGCATAGCAATATTATGTACATATAATGACACATTCAAAATAAAATATGTCGCCAACCCCTTACTTGGAAGAAGGAGGAAGGAAAGAAAGAAAAACACATTTATTCTGCTTTCGTTTTATAATTTATTTAAAATAAACTAGACAAAATAATTTCTGATGTTTATTCGAATTTGCATTATTGCATCACGTGTGTGTGACAGTGGCAGGTTAAAAATAAAATATGTCGCCACGCTCTTACTTGAAGAAAGAAGGAAAAAAGATAGAAAACATTTATTCTGCTCTCGTATTATCATTTAATTAAAAAAAAACTAGATAATTTTGAAATAAACTATTTTCACGGATTTTTATTTTTGAAGACGAATCCCTGCACTAAATTATCCTTGCATTGTGAGAGATTTTACAAACATGTAAATTAACGCACAAATTACATCCAAACTCAGAACAACAATTTGTGGATCGCACAAAGTGTTGTCCTGCGTGGGATTCGAACCCCCGACATTGGCTAGGTAGGTCTATATTTTAACCACTACGCCATCTGTGCAGTCTAATTTGATTTTAAGTTTTCGATGTTTCGAACACTTTTCAGCATACGTACGGGACGAGCTATACAAACGCGATAAAATCCGTAAAAATAGTTTTATTTCATAACTAAACAAAATATAACCTTTGTTATAAATTAGTCTTATTCTAACATGTGACAAAAAAGCTGTAGGCTCAGTTTCTGCTACTCCTCATAGGAATCGTAGTAAGAATTCATAGAAATTACAAACAAAATGCGTTCGTTTGATCCCTTTCTGTATCCTTATTTCCAACGCTTTAGTTGTGCAATTCTTATATAAGATATTTAAGGATTGACTCTATACACTGTACATTTTAAAAACACGATCACTTGTAATTTCCTCGATAGAAAAAAATTCAAAGTTACCTCTAAATGAAAAAATAAACCCATAATACGGCGTAAATACTTCACAAAAGACTATAAAATTTTAAAAATTAATAAAACTTCATGTTGCCTATAACTTATACATTTTACATTTTTAAAATGTATATTTGTTTTAATAATATGAAGGAAATACCTAAATTCAGCCGCTTGCCCCATATCCGCGCGCATACGCACAATTTTATAAAAGTATCAAGAAAATATAAAAGAAAAACTATAAATAGCTTCGATAAAAGTATTTTAAATCGCTTGTGTTATTACATTTTGTAAATATCAGCAGGATCTTGCTAGTTGATCAGCGTACGACGCCAGTAGCCCGCTCTTGTCGATGCTCCTCACGCACATATACATAAAACGCATAAAATACCTAAAATCGTTTAGCGACAAAAGCTCTATGCCCCCTTTACCCCCTTAAAATATGCAGATATCATCTGTGCAAAAGAAGGAAATTCAGAATGAAACCCTACCACCGATCCATCTGACCAACTTTGTATAGTAGGTCAATTCCCCTCTCATTATGGAGGAAGCTTGAACCCGATTTTGTGATGATTATGATGACAAGGGTGATAGTTAAATGTGTATTAATTAACTTTACCTCATATATATAATTATTTTTCAGAAAATATTAACACATTCTCTGTCAAGGGTGGTATTACAAGCTATGACGGAGGCAGCTAAAGCTAATAAAAGATTTGAAGTTTATGTCACAATGTCCTGTCCCGACAACAGTGGGTTAGTAATTATGTATATCTTTTTATATAAGTTTTTAAAAACTGCAGTCCACAATGTGATACAAGAGCTTTTTGGGATAGAAAAAAAGGAATTTATTTAATTGAGCAGAAACAAAATATTATGTTGAACTTATAAAATTAGAAATAATTATTAAAATAAGACGAAAATAGTCTCATTTTTTATTTTTTTTTATTTGTTATAAGTAACCAACACTCTCGGTGTCAAAAAGATAGAGATCAGTCACCCAGGCAACTACCCTGTTAATAAGATTATGACATGACATATTTGGGACGGTTATGTTCAAGAGTCAGTACGATAATCGCTGATGTTGATGACCTGATGTAACCAACACATCTTATTTTTTGAAAGAATTGATGTCGCTTTTTAAATGTTCTTTTCTTTTGTTGTTATCCGTCCTTCTATCCATCCGCGCATAGACGTCCACTGTTGGAGACGAGACATAGGCCCCACCATAATGACATGCCGAAAGTTTAGATGCTTGAGGCAAGTAAAGCTACCCTACAGATATACCCTATAGATGTTTGAGTAGAAATCAACAGCTATCAGTCAATTATCATCAACAATATGGATTACGGTAATTTGCTCGGTATGCAGTAACAAACTCACATCTGTTACATAGGACTCAGAAGTTAGGCAACGAATTTATATTTTGGATATAACATCTATGCAAGAGAAGTTAACTCGAAATAAAACCCTATACCGACACGTCTGACCAGTGTGGTATATTAGGTTAATTTACCGCCTATTTTGGAGGCGGCTCGAGCCCAACAGTGAGATGTATTTGAACTAAAATGAAATGAATCAACTATTAGAGATATGGTTGCTAAGTTATATTAAGGCACTTGCGTTCAAATTTACACGGATATTTAACAATTAAACGTAAAATTACATACATTATTAGTCGTAATCCAACGTAATAACATCTAACAATACAATCATAATAATCGCCATGGTTGTTCCTCAGGAGAGTACAGTATTGTATTCTAAACCGTTTATATTTGCAGGGAGTTAATGCACAAACAACTCGTAGCGGCCGGCATAGATGCGACGTTAATATTGGACGCTTCAGTCGGATACATCATGGAGCAAGTCGACATAGTCATGTTAGGCGCTGAAGGGGTCACGGAGAGTGGCGGTATTATTAATAAGGTAAGAATCTTTAGAAATGCAACCAGGTTGAGAACCCTCGGTACTCACCCATAGACCGGGCTAAGCTGTGAAAGCCGTCTGCGGCTAACAGCTATACATCATCATCATTTGCCTGCCCGAATCCCATGCTAAGTAGGGTCGGCACAACATGTTCTCGCCTTCCATAGCTTTCTATCTAACGTCTCTGTACTCTGTATATCTGTACTCACTGCTTTCATACGCATATCCTCATTCACACAGTCCATCCATCTCTTTTTGGGTCTCCCACGCTTCTTACGTCCATCCACAAACATTTTTTTTTTATTGCAAACGGTGGCAAACGAGCAAATAGCACACCTGATGGTAAGTGTTGCTGCCGCTCATGGACCTTTACAGGGTCGCTGCCTACCGCGAAGAAAGTGAAGGGAGTGTGAATGCCTGCATTGAGGCTCGGTGATACCAAGGGCACCACCAAAACCCTCCACACACAAACATCCTCAGAAAGTTGGGCTTCCGACTCTCTCGCTCACCGAACGAAGCGCAGTAACAAATTGCTACTACTCAGACGTCGATTTTCTGCGAGAGTGTGGTACTACCCAGGACGGACCGGCCGGCGGCTGTAGACAGATAACTGTCGACAGTGTGGTCCTACCACTCTTAGAACATAACATTAGCACTCTAATAGTGCGCTTCGATCAGTGAGCAAATAAGGGATCAAACTCATTAGGCATCTACCTCGCTGTGCTGCTAGTACTGCAGAGGCTTATGAGTACTAATTATCAATTACCATAAGTTGGACTACTTGTACGTCTGCCCACCAGAGGTAAAAATATTATAATCACTTTAAATTTCCCATAGTCAATTCTATGGTTACTTCATCATTACCGTAGCGCACATACATCCCACTGTTGGGTTCAGGCCTCCTCCACAATGGGAGGGAATTTGATCTAATATACCATTTTTTTGGGTGGGCTATAGTCAGCACATACGCGCACGGTTCCATAATCCACTGTATTTCCTCTCCCTCGCCATTGGACCCACCACCGGGTTCCTTGTCGTCCATGGCCAGCCCGACGGGATACCCTTTGGGGTACCTTCCCTTTCCAACGCTCCTCCAGGGACGTCAGTTGCCCTCGTGCCGTCAGCCTCAATGCGGGTGACGGATTAATCCCCGGTCCAGTCACAGGCATCAGCAAGCAGGTACTCGCGTAGTGACGGAGTTAGAATACAATTCACCACGCCCTCTCTTGTACGTGGGTATCGCAAAAGACGACTTAGGGACATGATATGAATATACCATAATATCTATACAAGAGAAGGCAAACTTGAAACAAAATCTTGTACCAACACGTCCGACTAGGGTGGTATAGTAGGGTCGAGATGAGATGAAATTCCTTCTCTTGTATTGATGTTATCTGCATATCTTGTCCCTTAGTAGTCCTTTACGGCATCCACAGGCAAGATATGGAGTGGTTAATTGTATTCTTACTCCACCAACACACGGGATATATAGAAGTAATATAGCAATAATCAACTATAGCAATATTTTATTTCCAGATCGGCACGTACTCCCTTGGAATGGCAGCATTAGAGTTAAAGAAACCGGTGTACGTTCTAACTGAAAGCTTCAAATTCTCCAGGATATATCCCTTGAATCAACAAGATTTACCCAACGAATTTAAATATTTATCTAGTGTGTTGAAATCTGGCAAAGATCTATCAAAACAGCATCCTTTGGTTGACTACACACCACCCGTATATATAACTCTATTGTTCACTGACTTAGGCATTCTAACACCTTCGGCTGTCAGTGATGAACTTCTGAAATTATATTTGTAATTATACAATGTGCCTATTAATTATTGTTTTCTTATTAACAAGCCTTTTTTTTTGGGGTGGGCTGCGGTCGGCGCGTTCCTCGCACCACTCCGACCGGGGCGACAGAGGGGCGTAAGCACGTAACACCCGCAACCCACCCGAAAACCACGTCGCCTTCGTCGTTGGGCCGACCACCGGAGCATTATTAACAAGCCTATGACTGTCATCTTAACGATTCTTGTTTTTCTTTTGTATTGTCAATGAGCTACAAATGTGAGCTATTGGCACCAATGTCGAGTTATTATATAGTCGTTACCATTAATTGGGTGCTGACAACCATATCAATATAATATAGAAGAAGAATAAGAATATAAACTAATATTAGTACACGAACAAGGTGTCTGAAAATTGATATAGGGTCTTCTTGTCATAATGAAATACGTGTTTTAGCGTAAATCTTTACATATCTCTTATAATTTAGATTTAATTGATATGTAAAAACACCAATTTCGTCGCTAAATTACTGAAAATTATCAAAATTCTTACGAATTTCCTGAGGTCTTATATGCAATGCTAAACTTTCAGACAAATGAACTTCAGGCAAATTAATACATAAAAATCTAATAATAGTCTCCTCTACTATGGAAGGGAAATTGACCTATAATACCATGCTGGTCAGACATGTTGGTATAGGGTTTTGTGTCGAGTTTTCCTTCGTTTGCATATACATATTATACTAGCAACCCACCCTCGCTTCGCTTCGGTTTCAGTCGCCTTACCCACGTAGTTCCCGACTACGTGGGTAAGTCCTGTGGGAATACCGGGATAAAATATAGCCTATGTTACTACCTGATATTATAGCTTTCCATTGATGAATTGTATTCTTACTCCGTCGCGACACTAATTACGATAGAACTTTGATCACTAATCGATACCAATAAATAAAATTGGAGTGTCTGTTTGTAATGTCAAAATAATGGACTTTTTTCATGCTCACACGGTTATTTGTACGACACCTATGCCTAAAATACAGATTAAAAAATTTTTGTCTGTCTGTCTGTTTGTTCCGAGTAATCTTCAAACCGGCTGGACCGATTTCAAAAATTCTTTCACCAATGGAAAGCTATAATATCAGGGAGTAAACTAGGCTATATTTTATCCTGGTATTCCCACGGGAACTACACGGGTAACACGACTAAAACCGAAACGAAGCGAGGGCGGGTTGCTAGTAAAAAATAAAACGGCTCATGTATTAGATTCCAAAATGTCTGGCACTTTATTGTATACGAAATATATTAACAAAATTATAACATACAATTACAATACTAGATTAAATCTATACGTTTACATCTCACTTTGTGTTACAATTATCAAATAAAACATGCACGTATACTAGGCAAGATATTATTTTTATATTAGTCTAAAATTACAATATAATCTTGTGGAAGCATTTAACATATCACAAACATGTTCATAATATTGCCACAATTGTATTAAACTAATTTATTTAATAAGAAATCTGGTAATTAAAAAATATGGAAGCACAATTTTACTTGCAATGTATTTGGAAGACTTTTGCAATATCATAAATTCGTTGCATTCCAAATGCAATTACATATCAAATCTTTAT
Organism: Lymantria dispar; assembly: GCA_032191425.1. NCBI lineage: Eukaryota > Metazoa > Arthropoda > Insecta > Lepidoptera > Erebidae > Lymantria > Lymantria dispar. The sequence continues at coordinate 27,735,900 of CM063449.1, read as the reverse complement.
TCTTAGTACAGGTGAATAAATTCTATTTATTAGATATTGGTTATAAAATTTAATACTACAATAAGAAATATATATTTAATATAGATACCAGCATTTAAATTAGACAATAGGTAGACCCTTAGAATAATAACATATAGAAGGTAAGTCCACGCACAAAAAGTAAGGCATTTCAATTGGAGCCTAATGGAGCCTACGCCGGAACAGTCCCGTAATGTACAAGTCATTGCACTGCACGAACGTACGCAACTCTTAAAAAATAAATAGGTAATTATGACGGCTTGTGCATTCAAATGGTGTCACAACACAATTGAAAAACATAAAAAGGTTTTTAACATTACTTTTAAAAGTATTTTGACGATTTATGTTAATAAAAAGAAAATTTGATTTCATAATTTGTATAGTGGTTTCCGTGTGTACGTGTGTAATCGTCTGCCCGCCATTAGTATTTTTAGATCCAAATTTTTAAAGTTCGAAGTACTGACACTATCCTTCTATACGTTATTATTCTAAGAGGTAGACCATATATTATAATGTAGTAGGATGAAAGACGAGATAATGGCATCTATTGAAGGATATATTAAGATGTATAGAACAGAGGGAGAAAGGTTGTAAAAGTTAAGGTAAATAAGAGTATTAAGAATTTCAAATCATATAGAAGATATTCCGACGAAATAAAGCATTAGAAGTGCCCTAAATAATCTAGAAAAGATAAATATTGCAAAGTATATTAAAAAAAGGTATGCCAATATTGTGGAAAAAACACTACTGCTGCCTATCCCTCTGGAGCCGATGCGAATAGACAGAATTCATGTATTTACAAGACGAAACTAAATTTATTTTTACTATATCTCTTTCTACATTAGCATAAGCCCGCAACTTTGTCCGCGTGGACTATCTAACACTGAAATAATTTTTCAAATCGGACCATTAGTTCATGTGATTAGCGCGTTCAAACAAACTCTTCCGCTTTATGTATTAGTATAAATAAAACAAAAAATGCCTGGTAATTGAAAGTACTTTTCAATTCAGTTTAAAAAGTCGTAGATGCCGCTTCATCACATCAAAAACTAATTTGCGTAAATACATAGCTAAATACATATTTAACTCCTGTGCGATTTAGGCCTTAGGATTTTATTATTATTTATTAACATTTATTCATGACCATGGATACAAAGTCTTTCAGCCAACATTATTAGCTTAACAGTCTGAAAATAATAAACTCTGATTCAACTTTTTTCATAACTTATAGTATAATATTTTACTTCTTCATATTGAGTAGCTTATTCATAAAACCAGCCTGTCAGTAAGTCAAGTCGTTATCATTGATTAAATGTTGACAACCAAATCATGATTCCACTGGGCATTTTGGAAGAACATTAAAATGTACATAATTCACAAATAATGAATAACATTTAAGAGTGTCACATGACATTTTGACATTCCCGCCAAAACTTCACGCCACGGACTATCGCAAAAGATAGCCAACACTATAATAAGAATTCCAAATTCAGTTCTCAGCTGTTTCATAAAAGTCGTACTAAATGTGCATTTACGTTAGCCAATTTCCCATCGACATTTGGTTTACTGTTATGTTAGGAACATAACAGTAAACCTAAATAACAACAACAAAAGGGTTAACATCAGCAAGAATGTTTATAAAACTTAGTTAAACCTAGATTATAAAGACGTACTATCAGTTTAGGTTAAAGACAGATGTAACACGAAGAAAATAAGAAATTATATTTAGTTTAACACGTAATCGACAAACTGCAGCGTCTAAAATAAATCATTCATCATTAGCTCTCATTCAATATTAGCTGGATAAATAAAAGATTACAATCATATTTTGTACTGAAACAAAATACATAACTATATACTCAGTCGGGACTGATGATAACCATATTGTACTTACGCTATTTTTTATTATATAAAGTACCATTCAAAAGAGATCAACGCATCAATGAGGCATAATACTTATAATAATGTACAATACCCATTACAATCGCTTTATACTAGAAAGGGCGGAAAGAATTAAAAGTGTGAACACGTGTTGCTAATATTGTACCACGAGATGGCACTATTTAATATTTTGTTACACCGACTTCGAAAAGAAGTTCTCGATTCGACTATATGGTTTTTTTTTTGCATGTATGTTACGCGATTATTTTGTTAGTTCTTTTTTGGTTAGCAGATTATACTTCAGAGGTGGTCCTACATAAATATGATCAAGATCTTACCAGTAGTTTGTAAGTTATCCTTATTAAAGCGTATTTGGGTCATCTCCAGTACATTGTTTTGAAGACGGTTCTAATTTGTTAAAATTTGGTATTATTCTGTACAACATTTTGATTACTATACTTTTCTATATTTTTTACATTTTATTAGGATCTCCTTCAGTATTTGTCTTAATATGTTATTCAATAATAATACCATAGTATTCTTGAAATAAATGCACTATGAAAATATTATTGAATTCTTTAAAATTACTTTCACAGAAAAAAAAAACATCCTAGTACTCTTTTGCCCCTTCTAGTTATCTTTATACACTTCCATATGTTAGTCACAATAATTATTGATAAATCATTGAACTATAAATACTTAAACTATACAAATTCAATTACATATCTATCACGTATCTAATGGAAAACAAGTTTATATCAACTTAATACTAAATATTTTACAGTAATTTCTTAACGTAACAATGTTTAATTCACAGAAAATCATGAAAACGTTTTATAATATGCATGTTATTAATCATTAGAATTTCTGTCAGCCATTCCGTACTCTTATCCAGATGATTATTAGTTAAAAAACTGCTTCCAGTATCATCCTTTTGTATAACGACAGTTCCAAGGATTTATCTACATCTGAATTCATCTGTATCTTTTTATTTATTTCATAAAATAACTATATAACTGCGCAATTCACTTTCCAATATAGTTTTACGTTGCTATTTTTTTTTTCAATTTACTTATTTACTAGCTATGGACAACTTGGTCACCACAAAAACATTCAGAATTAATTTCTATCAATGTCATTTATAAAATTCACAAACATGTACCTAAAACAAACTCGATAGAATTATGCATATTTTTCGTATTATCGATTAAAATAAGTAATATTTTTTTTTTAATAAAATACAATTCAATGGTTCGTTTAATCACTCGATTTGGTTCAGTTAATGTTACCTATTGTAGATATTGTCTATAATAGTGTAGATCTGATGGAAGTGCGGTCTTTTCTCCGGTTCGTACTCCCAACAGCGCAGCATCAGGGCGTATACATCTTCAGTACAACCTTCTGGAGCAGGCATCCTATAACCTGAAATATAAAGTTGATTCTTTATAACTAAATGCGTGACATGATCAGCAAGAGATTGTCCAGCAGCACTCTGCTGAGAAACTTATAAAGGAACAGCATAGGTATCCATTCTATGATATGACATAGTTCAGATGGGGGGAGGGTTTTTCACAATTGCCTTTGAATCGCTTGAATAAAATTGGGCCTTTACCATTACTACGAATAGTGGATCAAGAGGGAAGGAGGTCTTTAAAAACAATACTTTGGAGCAAAATTGGGCCTTTGCTGTATACGAATGATCACCGAGACGGGAGGAGGCTAAAAAGTTCTAAAATAATTTAAAAAACGAATAAAATACGCTTTAATGATAAATAGAACTAAACAGTGAAAAATAATTCTTAACATAGTAATAAAATAATGAACGAAAAATAGTATTAGGTATTGTGAAGATAGAACAGGACGCTTTGTGCCCATATCTTCGTACTATTCATATTTTTCGTACCATTTTTGCACTAATTGTACCGATCGAATGTTTATGGGAACTGATTTATCGTGCACCGAATGTTGAAATAAATAATTCAACAACGTTTAAATGAAATCTGACCTTTTGAAGTGGGTCAAAATCTACTTTAAAGGAGTCGGTTTATATAAACCAACAAGGATACAGATGACATTAATAAAAGCTTGTTAAAAAGAGTGTATGTTCCCTAAATATCGATCGCGAAGCAATCTGTCAATCGTAACAATTATAGTCCATAAAATATAGCTTGATCTCTGTGACAGATGTCAACGAAACCAACGAAGTAAGTTTGAACGAGCGACATGTTTACAATTTGCAAATGAATTGCAATATATTATAAATATAAAAATATTAATATTCATGCCTAATGTACCTCGTAAGTACTGAAATACCTAGTAAACATTTTATACATAAGTAACGCTTACGCACGTACAATATACTAGACTGAAAATAAAAAGAGATGGGACAGTCGATATACGTAAATCGATAACCGGTCTTTATTAAATTATTCATAAAAGAAATAAACCTAATACAGTACCTATATAAAATTTTCAACATATTTTTTACAACTAAAACAGACAGTTACATTATAAAATACATAAATTGAATTAATGAAACATTAAAAAACTACTTTTCGTCGCAGAATAAATGATAATATTATGTACGCATTATAGTCAATAAACTATACTTGTTCCAACCATTTATTTTACTTTTAACACATGCTTTAGGACGTAACTGTTTCATTATACGCAATTATTAACTTTGAAACGAGTGAACAGAGAAATATATAAACTGCCCAATAATATTTATATATCTTAATTATTACCCACTAAATACATTAATATGCCGTAAATAGCTCTATTCATAAAATTTAAGTGATAATTCATTTCCGTTATAAAAAAAGTTACGTTCTATCGCATCTAGTGACAGGATCAAAAGTATTCGGTGCAAACTAATGAATCGCAAATAATCGATTACACTTATTTGCAATTAAGTCAGCTGACAACTGAGTTTTGAATTGTTGTAATAGACAACACGTTAAAATTGTATCAGGGAGATATAAAAATCTTCTCATCATACCTATAACATGAAATAAAACAACCAAAATATTTTAATATTATTTTATTATAACGAATCGCCGGATTCTTCATACGAACTCGAATCGTCGCTTGAATCATCTGCAGTGTTTATTATTAACTCTTGTGTAGGTATGTATTGTATATATGACGACGAATAGCATCAGTATCAAAACTGTCAATTGCTGTCACTTTACGGGGCTGACGTTTTTTCTTAGGCGTAGATAGATTGTTCTGTTCAATACCACTACTACCATAGGCTTCTTTAGTGATTTTCGCCACCGTTGGAGCACTAATACCTAATGCTGCTGCAACACGGTCTCTAACTTGGGTTACTGGTATAAGGAATCCGCCATTGCGGCTTTCCTTTTCAAAAAATTCACGAAGCCGCAGCACTAACTCTCTGGATTGTCCTTTAAGCACCATACCTTTCGGCATTTTGCAAGTAAAATCTTACTGGGAGGAACGATACGCTCAACTCAATCAAAGTAAGAACAATGAAATCAATACGGTGGAATATAAATACTCAACACAGCGTATGAAAAATATGAAAGAGCACTCAGCGAACAGAAATGTGACTAGCACGGGAGTCTTGTTGCGAGTGACAGACAACACAACAAAATGGCGTCGCCGGCGCGCCGTTCAGGGTTGCCAATTCGGCTTAAAAAAAAGGGGTAGGCTGGATGAGAAAATTAGTGATTTACTACGCAGACGAGGGCGCTATTGTCTCTAAGTAAAGTTTGGAGCAGCGGACCCCGCTTAATGGAAAAATGCTTCATAAAGTAGTTATTTTTTATTTTGCAAAGTAAAAAGTAAAATATTTTGGGAGGACTGAATTAGTGGGTATGCAAAAATTAATGTGCCCAAATAACAAATATATTTACAGAAGTGAAGTTTTTAAATAATATGAAATATGTATTTAAGCAAAAATAAAATATCCGTGTTAAATCGATTAAAAGTTCTTCCTGACTAAAATCGATTATTACAAAACATAGTATCCGTAATACATTGGTACAACACTAATTGATCAGAATTCGACCTGCCAAAAGTAAAATAAATGGTTGGAACGAGTATAGATATTTTTATTTATAAAACAGTCGTAATTGATCGATTGATCTAACGACTGTCCCTATTTTGGCAAAAAATGATAAATGTTCCAGTAGGAACGCTCCAGTGATGACGATAATAATGACCTAGACCTTGATTGTACTCCTTTTGAATAATTAAAACAGTCAAAAAACAAGTTTTGTTTGAAATAAATTCAAAAAGATTTTCATTGATTGTATTTTGATTATAATAGAAAATCACAATTATAAAAATAAAGAGTTTTATCGATAAAAACCTACGGACTTTATCGTAAGCGTGACAGCACTAGGGACAACTGTCACAGAGATCATCCTATATTTTATGGACTATAATGCATTATGCTTCTTAGGCAGGGCATGACTCTCCTAAATTGTATTTCAAATCACTGTCTTACTTTTCGTTGAGAGCATTGTTACTTGTGTACAGGATATTCAAAGAATTATACATACCGGTATCTATTTTCTCTCGGGCTCTTGAGTTACTCATTCCCGCGTAGGGTGTGTCGCCCTTGGAGAAAATTTCCCACATAAGTATGCCATAACTCCACACGTCGCACAGAGAAGTGTATTTACCTGTAATATGTTCAATAATCTCAAGATAATGTACTGTTAGTTCGTAATTTTCAACAGAAGTCATATATTACTAAACACGTTTTCTTCAAAGCATTATGTAAGACTTGCTGGATTCGAGCCTCCTTCAATTGTGGATGAAAATTGACCTTCTATATCACACTGATTTTTCTTTTCTTATGTATTGTATGCACATTATAATCCCTTAGTCGTCATTTACGACACCCACGGGTAAGAAAGAGGGGGTGGAAACGCCATAACTTTTCTGTTTTATACGTACGTATATATGGCACTAGCAGTGTCCTGCAGTTTCACCCGCAATTCCTCTGCCCGTGGGAATATCGGGATAAATTATAGCCTATGTGTTATTCTGTTATGTAAGCTATATTATTGTGAAGTTTCATCAAAATCCATTCAATAGTTTTTGCGTGAAAGAGCAACAAACATCTTCATATCTTCACATCCTCACAAACTTTCGTGTTTATAATATTAGTAAGGATAAGAATAAATAAAAATAGTCACCATCCCAATTCTATTACATCAAATATAATACACTCACCAAAATTCAGAGCTTCTGGTGCTGTCCATTTAATAGGTATCTGTTTCATACCACCAGAGACAATGTACTCCTCCTCTTCCCTAGACATGCCAAAATCTGATATCTTCACAATATTATCGTCTCCAACGAGACAGTTTCTAGCTGCCAAGTCTCTATGTATACAGTTCTTAGATTCGAGGTACCGCATTCCACCAGCTGCGTCTCTACACATCGCTAGCAAAGACCGGGAGCTGAGCGACGAGGCTCTTGTTCGAAGGAATGTAAGAAGGGAACCGCCTGAAACAGAAATCGAATCTTGTTAATATTATGTAATTTAAAGAGACCATCTCGATAACTGTTCATCATCAACTCAGCTCATATACGTCCCACTGTCAGGCTTGAGCCTCCTACGCAGGGGGAGGCAAATTGACCTTACTAAACTGTGCTAGTCAGACAGGTTGGTATAGGGTTTTGTTTGGAGTTTTACATACATATTATATCCCTCAGTCGTCTTTTACTACTTCTTCTTCTACTTTTACCACCCGAGGATGGGTAAGATAGGGAGTGGAGAACTGTAATCTTATTCCGTCACCACACAGATATGACTGCTCAATAATTTACACAATTAATGCATATTCATATTTTTAATTATTTTTATGTCACTGAAAAATTAAAGATTTGTGTCTTCAGGATATTTATAAACATACAACTAATGGATATGAATTACACCCAGACCCAGAAAAACCATTGGCAGATCGAACAAAATTCCCTATTCTCCTTCATGATCCACAACTTTAAACAATCATACAATTTGTCTTCTAATATGTAGTATAGTTACTTGCTATTGAAATTTATATCGTGTCTTGCTATGAAAAATCACCTTTTTACTTAAATTGTAAATGGGGTATTGTATATAATAAGTAGTAATAGTAATAGAAGTTGTACATGATTTAGACATATTTATGAGTATCTTAAATTCGCAATTTTGTCGTTTTAATCGGCAATAAAAACTGGTTTGGTTTAGGAAACGCTAATTTACCCGCCAACAGATATTTTTACACAACAAATTGGAAGGTTATTTTAAAAGGCCTCACATACTATTTTGATAATTATGATCTAATGCGACTGTCACCCGAGTTCCCGGTTAAAAAATTTTCAGGGCGTATTTTCTTATTTGTGAATTCTAAATAGCAATGCAAGTGTACTACTATAGTACCTTCGTCGCCTTTTCAAACCTATATGGGATTTTCCAATGAGGAAATTACTATTATACTATAGAACTAATATGAGTTCTTATATTAAGTTTATATCGTCTTACTGTGGTGTTATTTGTTAAAAGTATGGGCGGACTCAATATTTTGGATGTTATTCCTGCACAAAAGCATAATCTTCCGTTTATCGTTACAATTGTAGCATACTACAGTACGTATTAGTGACAAAAGGACTAGGTATTATTAGTAAAAAAACAGTAATTGTCTATTACGTAAGAATTTAAAAAACTGGGAGTTTCGGCGCGAATTTAGAAATGTCATCTTAAGCTCTTGTATTATATTCATTTTTTTAATGTTTTATAGTGTTATATTGAATAATTTTGCTGATATTTTATGTAATATAATATAATTAAGGTGCTGAAGTGTGGTGAATGTGATATAAGAGTGGTTTACGTGTATTTTCATATTCAACCAGAATTCCCAGAGAAATCATCTAATTAGGTTTTCAGCGCCTAATTAATGATAACGACTTGACTAACTGACGGACAATGACTATAAATAAGTTATACAATATGAAGAAGTAAATAATACGAGAACTTATAATTAACTTTGTAATTTGGTTTAAGCTGATGGCTTCGTTGCCAAAGCTTCATTAAATAAAAAAAAATTGAAAAACTGTCGTAAACGGACTATGGTTAATAATATCGACTTTCCCCTATGGGAAATAACTAGAAAGCAAACAAAAAAGATTAATATTTTCCCAATGCGTCGCAGATATAAATATATTTAAATATAAATATAGTACGATTTTATTGTATAATTTGCTGTGATTCATGGTTTAAGCGAGTTAAAAACTGTTTTCCCATTCTGCCCACGCAATTGTGGTGAAAAAGATAGATATCTACATGCACCCACACGGTCTCGATATAATATTTTTATACACAGACACATCACGAAAAACATTTGACGTAGTAAACATGCAGTTATATAAATAGTTTTCTTATGTTTAGAACCATGACATAGACATTGCCATCTCATTGATAACTTCAGCCTTTATAATAAAGTCTTCATGGCTGTATTTGGGCTATCGCGACAATTCACCGTTCAGATTAACCTTTTGCGCGGGACACACTCTAATGTAATAGATTCGCTGATAAACTATTGCCTTACTTAGTCCAATGATAATTGGACATGATCGAAGAGAGATTAGGTGTAATACCACCTAAATGATTTTCTCTCACTTTCACTCCTACGAACAGATTTAATGGATATATTCCAAAGTGCTAGATACAAGAGAGAGAGATGCTGGTGAGAATATATTTATGGTTTATTGTTCTTTCCATTCATCCATCACCCCATCACCCATAAGACAATTGAAGTTAACTGCAATAATTTCCAGGTTTGGCTGACAAGTTAGCGAAGGCAGTTCGTTTTATAAGTTTTCCAGGAGCATTTGCCTGGTTATTTCAGTGAAGGTTTCCGATTTTCAGTATAAATAAGTGGTGACATATTATATTCTCAAACCGCCACTACACGGGCTATATTTGTTACACCAGTTATTTTTAAACAACATTATTATGACTAATATATAGACATCAATAGTCATCGTACAAATTTGAGAGGTGCATAATCAGTTTTTAGAGTTACCACTAAGGTTTGTGATAGTTTGATTAAAAATATTTAGTTTTGCATCGTTATCCACTTCTCTATAAATATCTGTTTGAAATATACTCGTAAAAAATTGGGTCAAGAGGAAATGAAACTGTCAACAGAATCTCTACAACAGCTTAGCACCGATATTGGCGCGATATATATTAAAAAAATCATAACTGCCTTGAATCATCACCGCCCATAATGCTGTCAATATTATTATAACGCTATCACTAACAGTTTAGTGGGAGATGAATTGAGGTACGAATTATCGCCGATTTATTTGCATTTTAAAGACATTTTAAGATTAATGTTAGGGCAGAGAAATTGCCGGGCTGGCCACGGATGTCGAGGAATCGGTACTAGTGGTTGGCCCAATCGCGATGAGGAGGGAATACGGTGGGGCCACACGTCACTCATCCGTTGCCTCGGACAGATTTGGCAGAGTGTGTCCAGACCTACCACAAAAAATACCTGAGATATTTAAGATTGATAGTAATCTCAATCCTATTCAATATCTTAACATGGAAATTATCTGAGCTCATATAAGTTCCACTACTGGGCTCGAGCCTCCTCCACAAAAGGAGAAATATTAGCCTACGTTACCACATTCGTCAGACGTTTTGGTGTAGTGTTTCATTTCGAATTTTCCTTCTCTCATATTTTATCCCTTAGAAGTCTTTGAGACACCCGCAGGTAAAATAGGTGGTGTATTATATTCTAACGTTACCAAACGAAAAATTGTTAGATCATCATCATTATTACAGCTCATGTACGTCCCAATATTGGTCTCGAGCCTCCTCCACAATGGAAGGGAAATTGACCGATTGGGAGATTGAAGGAAATTGATTGATGTTATGTTATGCGTATCCCTTAGACGTATTTTACGACACCCACGGGTAATATAGAGGAAGGCGAATTGTATTCTAACGTTACCACACGGAAAATTGTTGCATTGGATATGACAAAAATTTCTGAAAATAATTTTGTATTCAAAGTCATTGACCTAACATCGCGATTCAACAATGTATTACAAATTGAATAAAACTATTCCGTTTATTATACACAGTTGAACACGATCATCTACGTCACTTGACTTCAATGTAATACAAGATAAAATACAGACGGATTGTTGACCGTGCATCTCGAACTATTTTCAGTTGCGTTTCAGATAAACAGATGCCTAAATCGACATGGGCACTGAAAAATTAGTTCATAAAATGTAGAGATAAATGTAGTAAATCTATAATGCCTATGGTACGTAAATCAAAGTTTTTTTTTAGTGTAACAGATAAGGGAAGGCATTTGATAAATAATAACAATTGGTAGTCGGCGCATTGTTCAAAGACAGACTTATTAAGGCTAAACTGTTGTCTATAAAAATAAATAAAATTGAAGTGTCTGTTTGTAATGTCAAAATACTGGGCTTTTTTCATGTTCACATGGTTATTTGCACGACACCTATGCCTAAAATACAGTTTAAAATTTTTTGTCTGTCTGTCTGTTTGTTTGAGGTAATCTTCAAAACGGCTGGACCGATTTTGATAATATTTGACTACCGCGTAGCTGTCTATATAAGGAATAACTTAGGCTATATTTTAACCCGGTATTCCCACGGAAACGGGAACTATGCGGGTAAGGCGACTGAAACCGAAGCGAAGCGAGGGCAGGTTGCTAGTGTACTATAAATTCCATATTGTAATAGGACATGGATTCATATCCATCAATCATCATCATCATCTCAGTCCACACAGGTCCCGCTGTTGGACTCAAGCATCCTCAATAAAGGGAGGGAAATTGGCTTACCATACCGTGCTAGAGCGCTATATGTATGTAGGGTTTAACGTCGAGTTTGCCTTCCCTTGCATCGATGTTTATCTACATACCGTATCCCTTGAACGTCTTTTACGATACTCACTGGCAAGATAGGGGGTGATCTCTAGCCGAGACCGCAGGCCCTAACCGAGGCCGCGGGTGACCGGACCGGGGACTTTAGTCCGTCACTCGCAGAGAGGCTGTCCGTGCGACGGTGACCGACGTCCCGGGACAGGGACGTCAAGAGGTGAGGATACCCGAAAGGGTATTTCGTTGGGCCGACCACTGAGGACAAGGAACTCGCCAATGGTGGTCGGCCCAACGACGAAAGCGGCTACGACGGCGTGTGGGCCGACCATAGCCCACCCATAAAAAAAAATAGGTGTCGTGCAAATAACCGTGTGAACATCAAAAAGCCCAGTATTTTGACTGAAAAAATTAAAAAAAAATATCATCGTCTCCGTCACAACACGGAACTTTACCTTATTTAATTTAGATTAAAAATATCTAGCAATACTAACCAGGTACAAGTTCCATCACGATCATAATGGGTTGTTTCTGCACGGCGATTCCAATGAGCCTCACGATGTTGGGGTGTTGGTATTGCTTCAATATACGTCCTTCTTGGAGGAAGGTACGTTTTTGTTCGTCCGGCAGAGCGACACGGCAGGTCTTCACGGCCACTTCTTGTCCTGTACTTTTTAGGCGAGCTTTGTACACGTCACCGAAATTACCCTGTGAAAGAAAGAATAATTTTATATAAGTAGTCCGGACACTACAAAGTAATTAATTATTTTTATTTTCTACCGTTGCAAATATGAAACGGTAAAATAGAATTCAGTGAGATTTCTTCTTTAAATATTCCTGTTTATCAGAGAATTGACACTGAGTTAGGGATCTATATATAAATACGTGAAGCGAAAACTTTGTACCCCATTTTACGAAAATTACGTGGACGGACATGTATGAAAATTGGCACGGTTGAAGTATATAATGAGGAGAAGTGCATAAAACTAAAATTTTATACAATAATGGATCAGAAATACATTAAATTCATTAAAAAAGGCATTACGCCCACTATACATTAAGGCACACTACAACGCAATCGCTACACAGACACACGCACGTTTGTGTGTGTGTGTGTGTGGCGTAGCAACGCTTATAGACTTTTGTTTACGGTTATAAATCTCTGGTAGAACTGAATGTCAAACAATCATAATTATGATGACAATGTCTAAAGATTTGTGCTTATATATTAGTTATTAGTGAAATACGGCTTGCTCAATTTACAATTATCTATACCAATAAATAAAATTGGAGTGTCTGTTTGTAATGTCAAAATAATAGGCTTTTTTCATGCTCACACGGTTATTTGCAGGACACCTATGCCTAAAATAGCAATTAAAAAATTTTTGTCTGTCTGTCTGTCTGTTTGTTCCGGGTAATCTTCAAAACGGCTGGACCGATTTCAAAATTTCTTTCACCAATGGAAAGCTATAATATCAGGGCGTAAACTAGGCTATATTTTATCCCGGTATTCCCACGGGAACGGGCAACTACGCGGGTAAAACGACTATAACCTATAATCGAAGCGAAGCGAGGACGGATTGCTAATACATAAATAAAATTAAAGAAAATTGGGTAGCAGAAAAATTAATTAAAATGAATTATGGCCGAATTTCGACCACACGCCGACCACTAGTATTAACATATTATGCCACGTTGGTCAGACGTATTGGCATAGGGTTTAATCTGCATATTATATCCCCTAGTCGGCTTTTACGACACTCACGGACAGAGGGTGTAGTGAATTGTATTTTTACTCCGTCACGCTTCCATTTTATCCATGTGAATTACATTTTGTAAAAAGAATCTGTACCTTGATTACTATACGAGTAGTAGTATAACTATTTTAAATAACTGTTTATTTCGAGAAAACACTAATATTCGAAAATATTTTCACTTAATTCACTTCATTAATCATCATGATATTTTTATATTTATATTTAACTACAAAATAAAATTTCTTTCTTTCTTTCTTTCAACCCGCCCTCGCTTCGCTTCCAATCGCCTTACCCGCGTAGTTCCTGTTCCCGTGGGAATACCGCGAAAAATATAGCCTATGTTACTCCCTGATATTATAGCATTCCATTGGTGAAAGAACTTTCAAAATCGGTCCGGTGGTTTAAGTGTGGAAGCGAAACAAACAACCTAACTTCCGCATTTATAATATTAGTAAGGATATACTCTTAGCAATATCTGTATTCTTTCATCTCTTTCATTCTTCAACAAACGTTACTTCAGTGTTGATATAACGTTATTTTATTCCTTACTATCAACCCGCCCTCGCTTCTCTTCGGTTTCTGTCGCCTTATCCCCGTAGTTCCCGTTCCCATGGGAATACCGGGATAAAATATAGCCTAGTTTACTCCCTGATATTATAGCTTTCCATTGGTGAAAGAATTTTTGAAATCGGTCCAGCCGTTTTGAAGATTACCCGGCACAAACAGACAGACAGACGAAAAAATATAAAGTGATTTTTAGGCATAGGTAGCGTCCAAATAATGGTTATTTAATGTTTTAAATATTAATTTTTAATTGCTATTTTAGGCATAGGTGTCGTGCAAATAACCGTGTGAGCATGAAAAAAGCCTATTATTTTGACATTACAAACAGACATTCCAATTTTATTTATTGGTATAGATTTCATCAAATCTCTTCACCATCATCATCTCAGCTCAAATTCTTCCCATTACCGGGCTCAAGCCTCCTCCAAAATAAGAGGGAAATCAACTTAGCATTTCACGCTGATCAGACGAGATGACGCACACTAAATCCCTTAGTCATCTTCTGCACCACTCACGGGCAAAATAGGGGCTGGTGAGTTGTTACTACATCATTATACAGAAAATTACCCATAGAAATACGACTATTTTAAATCTATCTGAACTGGTAATAAAGAAAAGCTAACATCTTCATTTGAAATAGAAATACTTACCCTTCCAATCTTATCTATAAGCTGTACATCGTCGTTATTTAGTTCCCAGTTCTCTCTCGGCACGGCGCGTCGCAGTAATGCTCCCGAACGAGCTGTAACTGGAACCCCGCTGGTTCGCTGCCATGCAATCAACTCAGCTACTGACGGAAAAGCGGCGCCTTCGAATCGATAATGTCCCTGAAAGAAAAAACGTATATGAAGAACAACAATATTTCACATACAAAACAGAATATATGATATGTACGGACAAATCATATAGTTAGAAAAGTATTGAGTAAGTATTCTCAAATACGGATTTGAGAATACTCAATACCTTTCTAACAACTGTTTAATATTCAAAAACTAGATAACTTCTATTGCTGTTGGTAGCAAACAACCAAACAGCACACCTGTGGGCTTACGCTTGAAATCAATTCTAATTTCGAATCCGATTCAATTCCAATCTCACCAAACTTATAATAGGTATTCTTAAACCAAATCGAGAATGAATTCTTCCCGTTTGCCTTTGTTATTTTCACTAAATGTGGCGTATTTTATTACCTTAAATTAATAACGTTACCGAACTCGATCACCACAAAGACGCTTTCTTGAAATTATGCAACATTAACGATTTTAAACTACGTCAAAATCACGTCGCGAGTAGCAAATATTTGACTTAATCGCCGAGAGTCGAATTCAGTTAGTTTTAAAAAAATTCACTTTGATTCCAATCGTGCGCTAGTATCGCTTCCAAGAGTGCATGATTTAGGATTGGAATCGAGATTCAAGAGCAGGCACACTGATGGTAAGTGATATTGGCGCCCACCTTTGCTCGGCTGCTGCCTACCGTGAGGACAGAAAAGGGAATGTGAGTGTAATGAGGTTCGATGATACTAAAGGCATCACCAAAATCTAGCACCCACAAACACCCTCCGAGAGTGGGGCTTTCGGCTCTCCGAACGAAGTGCTACTAATCAGACGTCGATTTTCTGCGAGAGTGTGGTATTACTCCAGACTGTAGACAGACGACGGTCGACATGTGATCCTACCATGTAAATATCATATAAACATCATATTATTCTAACTAATATTATAAATGCGGCAGTAAGCTTGTTGGTTTGTTACGCTTTCACGCCTAAACCACTACACCGATTTTAAAAATTCTTTCACGAATGGAAAGTTACATTAGCCACGAGTAATATAAGCTATATTTTATACACGTATTCTCACGGAAATGGGAACTACGCGGGTCAAACTGCGAGAATTTACTAGTTACTTCATAAAGCTACCGATTATTTTTTACTTTAAACAGGCCAAGATCAAGGTCTAGTCGATTCATCGATAAAGTTTAGTCACGATACGTAAAAACAAAGCTATAATCATAAATACCAGCAAATCTGGCGAAATATATAATGACTAAGGTGTATGTTCTATAAGCCCAGACGATTACTGGAAATTGAACACGGACCTAGTATTAGTTACGTATTCTTCATATGTTAGAAACTTCTTTTCGTAGAATTTTTTAAGAGTGCTAGCTCTATATGTATATAATATTATGTTAAAGATCTTTGATCTTTAAATATTCAACAATAATCTACCGTATGGTGACGGAGTAAGAATACAATTCACCACTCCCTATCTTGCCCGTGGATGTCGTACAAGACGACTAAGGGATATAATATGCACATAAGATCTGTGCAAGAGAAGGAAAGCTCGAACTGTAACCCTATACCAACATGTCTGACCAGCATGGTATAGTAGGTCAAATTCCCTCCCACTGTGGAGGAGGCCCGAGCCCAACAGTGGGACCTATGTGGGCTGCGATGATGATGAATCTATCAAGTTTTCACAGTAGGTGCAAAATAAGCAGTCAGTTGTACAAAATACGTAGTAACTTATATTTTAATTTACCATGATTCTAATATAGTTATTTTTTTAAATCAACATCATTAAAAATAAATATTAGTAGCATGGGGAACTTGCTGATATATCTATACAATTATCAGACACAATTTACGACCTTCGAAGAACCATTTATACTATTCAATAATTGTTCTACATGTGAATTATATAGATGACTGCGAAGTAGGCTACTTAATAAACCCCTAAAAACACATCATCTCAGCTCATATACTTCCCACTACTATTGACCGAGCCTTCTCTATCTTATTTTTTTGGGGGTGGGTAACGGTCGGTGCGCTCCTCGCCCGGCTCCGACCAGGGCGACAGAGGAGCGTAAACACGTACACCCGTAACCCACTCATATAGCACGTCCCTTCGTCATGGGGTCGACCACCGGTGCAGAGTGCCTTGACTTCAGTGGTCGGCTTTACGGAATACTCCGAGGGAGTACCCTCTCCCGTCGACGTCCCCTACCGGGACGCCGATCGCCGTCGCGAGGCTAACCTCTCCGCGGATGCCCGGACTAAATCCCCAGTCCGGTCACCCACAGCCTCTGCTAGGGCGGCATCAGGCGCAGGTACTCGCGCCTGCGCTTCCCCAATACATAATATATCCCTTAGGTATATTTTACTAAATCCACGGGTCAGATGAATTGATGAACTATTTTGTTAGTCCATTACCGCCCAGAAACTTCCGATCGTTGTTAGCCTTGTCGGGTTTTACGAATCCCACCGCAAGGTAGCAAATGGTGACAATTTGTATTGTTAATCCATCACCACAAGTAAGAATAAATGTCACATACAATGGTACTAACCTCTGGTGTGGTTTGAACGATGAAATGCTTATGTTGGCCCCAACAAACTGAGAGAACAAGTTGTCTTGAGTGGTTCCTCGTTGTCTCTCTGACTAGGTAATCTCCATCAGCTCTTAGTAGCCTCACCACTTCCTCTCTAGGGAGCACTCCGTGGAACCACTCTTGTTCCACCAGAGTACGCTCAGTTTCGCTGACGCTCACCTAAGTGGCAAAACATATATATGAATTAATGAAATAATTCGCAACATGATTTTGTATTCGAAATCGATGAATTTCGTAATTAAATAAAATTAGTAAATCATTTTTTTTAATTTGATACATATCATCGTACTAGCAGTTATATCTTTACTAAATTTATCTTTACAATATATATTTAATTATTTAGATATTTAAAAAAATAATAATAATGTATGTACATGTGAATACTAATCTACACAAATATAAAGTAAAGGAAGAACTGAAACTTCTAATGGGCGTAATCAAAAATTCCTTGAATGAAAGTACATTATTCCTGAATGTTTTTTTTACCTTTTATAGCAAAAAATGTAATTTTCACCAGATAACGACGACCTGGAACTTTTGTCCAAATCCATTTCAATATAAATTTATAGCGAAACTGTGTGATTTAATGACACTGCAATAAAAGGCGACCCTTTTGCGTACAAATTTGTTTATCACAAGCATTTATTTAAAAAAAAATTGCTATGTTTTTGCAGTCATAACTAAAATTAAATAAATTGTCAAGCTAAATTTGAGTTATATCCGTTCAAACACACACAAAAATATATTAATATATTAACATAGATGTGACAAATATAAACTTTTGTTCGTAATGTGACGAATAAAAACTTTAAAATCTGACAAAACGTTGTTATTATATTATACACATTAAAATGAGCTTCAATTAATTGAATTGACAAAACAAACAATATTCTTTAGTGTATATATTTTATATTGACTTCAGAATACAAATAATATATGTATTAAATTATAAATTTCAGTAAATGTTAACGCTGTTTGTCGGAAAGATAATTTAAATTTCAATTTACTCATAATTTGACTCAGAACTATTGGTCCTATATTACCATTAGCTGCAAATGTCAAATAGTGCTGAAATCAGAACCATTTTTGGCACATTAAACGACATGTTTTCCCTGCATGTACCTACCTAATTACTGTATCATGCTTTGCTAAAATGAACATTTCCTTTTTTCCAATATCGTGTAGGTGATTATTCGTGAAGCACTACATTAATACTCAAACAACTTTATATATTCTCTCAATTTTAAAAAGATTAGTACTAGCAGTACACTCACAAAATAAACAACACATTGATAACACATGCTCACAATAACTTATTTATATAATACAAATAACATACAAACAACTTAAAACAGAAATTATTACATACATAATATTGTTCGAGTTCCAACTCAAGTTGAAGTTGGAGCTGCTTTAGTCGTTTCTTCCTTCTAGGAACAACTACAGGTGGCGGTAATTCGCTATGAGTTATGTACATCGCCCAAGGATCCATTACTTAACACCATCAATTACACAATAACAAGAAACAACTATTTTATAATCTCACTTAATTATACCACACGTATTGAATCCAAGAGAAAACAGGATGAAATTTACATAAACCTCACGACCGCTACGTACGCAGACTATATTAAAGCAATACATTTCTGGAACGTCGCAAGCGTCTTCACCTTGATTTTGAAACTGAATTTTAAGGAGAGCCCGTGCTATTTTCATTTTATTCAAAAGCTTATTCGAGAGAAGTTCGTGCGGTGCACAGTGACGGTACAATCTTCGCTAAATATAGATCTGACATAATTTGACTGAGACTCAAACTGGGAGAGAATAAATTGTGGACGATTGCAACTGTAGGTAACATGCAGATAACGCCATGCCATGCGTGGGTGATTGATCAGTCTGTTAGTGGCACTCACCACGCTGTTAGAACAACTATTCGCTACATTGCACTTGCGTCGTCTCTGCTTGAAAAGAGTTTTATTATGAACGCCGCAATGTACATGGATATCTATACGATCACGGAAGCGTCGACGCGGCATTCTGTACCGTCTGATACGGTAAGTATTTGACGTTACCGAATCGGCAGGGCCTTCGCTACTGCTTCTGTAGGTCTTGGGCGGCAACGCTGGACTCGAAGGCGCCGATTTACGTCGAAATGGTCGTATGAATAGTTTGTAGAATGGTCGTGGAGGTATTATTGAATGTAGATGCAATCTCAGAGCGTCGGTTGACGCTTTCGAACCAATTGAGCCGCGATCCTGACGATCGAATTTTACGTTAAGTCCATCTACATGAAAAATATATTACGGTAAACACCTTATGCGGTTGTAGTTTCTTTTATTTGTAATTAATTTTCAAATGAACGCGCAGAATATAAATCATATTTAAATTGTAAACATTCTAGCTACAAAAAAACAATCATTGCAGTGGAAATGATCATCATTACTTAAGTTTATGAATCATCTTTTAACTACTCGTATCAAATATGCACTTACAACTTTCAAGTATACATTTGTTATGCTTGAAAGAAAATATTTATTCTGCTGTCATTCAACAATTTGTAGAAATAATAAAAGGTAATTAAAACAAAAACGGATAAATAGAATAACTTCCGATATAAATTATTCTAAATTTAACGAGATGCAAAAGAGGCTTGTTACTTAACTTACTGAAATATCGTTGATATTCTGTCAACACGTATATAAGTATTAATAAAGAAATTCGTCTTGAAATAAGGCTATTCTTAATATGATATTAGTGTAACTGCTAACCTGGTGATCAGGTGAGCTGCCATCGAGACTATCGCCAACGGTCTCAGCGGACAGATCAGGACAGCCACTAGGAGCCTCCTCGCAGCCCAGCTCGGCCAAAGCTGAACGAATCATCTCTGCTTGTTTTGCACATTTTCTTTCGGCTACACGAAGTTCCAATAACTTGATAGGTTCTGACGTAGTTACTGGAAGAGGTGGCGGTGAATGCCTAGGACAATGGAATTGTATAATTTTACAAATTGTGTCGTGTAGTAAATGCTATAAGCCATTATTTTGCAGTCTTCAAATACAAAACCCGAGCTAATCATGACATCCTTGTATAGGGAGAGCTTCACAAACATATAATTAATGGACGAAAATTACACCCAAACTCGGCACAAACATTTCTGGATCGCAGAAAGAACTTTCCCCTTATTAGATCTCTAAGTCTTTTGTGCAGTTTAAGGCTGTTTTTAAGTGAAGTCATTTAAAACATGTGGTTAACGCTACTCGTGATTATAGCAGTATACCCACCAAAGACAAACTGCAATACTAATTTAATTTCATCAGCCTGTCCACAGGATATGTGAACGCATTCATTTTTTAAGATCATAAATACAAATGTGCTATTGTGTGGTAGCGGATACGAATACTACCAACTTGTTCATTGCTTCCATGTAGTGACGGAGTACGAATACAATTCACCACCCCCTTTCTTGCCCGTGGATGTCGTAAAAGACGACTAAGGGATTATAATAGGCAGATAATGTAATTGAAGGTAAACTCAAAATCCTATACCAACATGTTTGACCAGTGCGGTATAGTAAGTAGGTCAATTTCTCAATCAATCAATTAATCAAATCAAAATAATTTATTTGTTAGAATATTGTTATATTAGTTAGTGTTATCCTTACTAATATTATAAATGCGAAAGTTTCTTTGTTTGTTTGTTACGCTTTCACGCATAAACCACTGAACCGATTTCAAAAATTCTTTCACCAATGGAAAGCTATAATATCAGGGAGTAACATAGGCTATATTTTATCCCGTTATTCCCACGGAAACGGGAACTACGCGGGTAAGGCGACTGAAACCGGGCGAAGCGAGAGCGGGTTGCTAGTCTTAAATAAAGTTTCAATTATTCTACCGTTTCCGGGGTACAAATATTACAGGTTGTTTAGTAGATAAATCAAAATAGAAAACAGTCAAACAAACAGAAATAATAATTATTTGAAATACAATTTCATGGGTTGCGATAAAATAGAAATCAATTGATATGTCAAAGTAATAATATATAAAAACATTTTTAAATAACATTATTAAAGTTTGTCGTCCATAAATTCGTTAATTGAGTAATAACACTCTCTCTCACTCTCTTCCATTGCGGAGGAGGTTCGAGCCCAGCAGTGGCACGTATATGATCTTTGGTGGTTATATTGCTTGTGGATGTCATAAAAGACGAAAAGGCAACTTCATCTGATGCCGTTTGATCAAAAATTACATTCCCAAGTAGTTCATAAAACGGTCGATCATAAAACTATTACCAAAACTTTTTTTATTTTGAGGTGGGTCGCGGTCGGCACCCTCCTCGCACCACTCCGTTCGGGGCGACAGAGGGGCGTAAGCACGCACACCCGCACCCCACCCGAACACCACGTCGCCTTCGTCGTTGGACCGACCACCGGAACAGGGTTACTTGTCGTCAGTGGTCGGCCCGACGGAATACCCCCTAGTAGGGTACCCTCCCATCGACCAACGTTCCCCCCTCGGGGAGGACGTCGGTTTTTCCTCGCGCGGTCGGCCTCTCGGCAGGTGACGGACTAATTCCCCGGTCACGTCACGCGGGTGAGGCGCAGATAGTCGCGCCTACGCCGCCCCAGTCGCCATTACCAAAACCTTTGCAATATGTAAGAAGAAGAATACATATTGCGTCGACTCCAAGTAATTAGGATAAGAGCAGAATAATGATGATATTTTTTTCATGTGGTGACGGAGTAAGAATACAATTCACTACCCCCTCTCATACCCGTGGAAGTCGTAAAAAACAACTAAGGGATATATAACGCATATGACATATATGCAAGAGATGGAAAACTCGAAACAAAACCCTATACCAACCTGTCTGACCAGCATGATATAGTAAGGTCGTGACGGTGACCGACGTCCCAGGAAAGGGACGTCGGAACGACCACCGAGGACAAGGAACTCAGTACCGGTAGTCGGCCCAATGACGAAAGCCACGTGCTACAGTGGGTTATGGGGCCACGCGCTGCCCCTCTGTCGCCCCGGACAGAGCCGCGCGGCGGGTGCACTGTCCATAGCCCACCCCAAAAAAATGGTATAGTAAGGTCAATTTATGGAAGAGACTCGAGCCCAGCAGTGGGACCGTATATGAGCCGAAATGATGATGAATGATGATGGTGATGAAGATGAAATAGAACGTACCTGTCAATACCGTTAACTCCATTGGTCAATCCGGTATTATTATTTTTGCAAACACCGTTGCCTATGATCTCGGGGCCTTGTAGTGCCGTCTGTTTCTCTCTATTGTCTTGCAGGGTTTGTTCAAGTTCAGTTAGCTTGTCCTTCAACCACTCCACTGTGAGGTTGTCAACTGTCAATTGGTTTGGTTGTAGCTTACCACTAGTGTCTTCCACTAAACTCTCGTCGAAGTTAAATGAAATCGGAGTTGAGGGAGGTGATCTAGAACAGATATAATAAATTGACTTTAGTTTAATATGAGTAGGTGTATATTCCAGTTATGACGAATGGTCTTTTCCTGTGGTAGCATAGTAAGAATACAATTTACCCTAGAGAAAGAAAACCTGAAATAAAACTCTATGCCAACCCGCCTGTTCAGCGTGGTGCAGTAGGTCAATTTCTCATTGTGGAGGATGCTTGAGGCCAGCTGTGGGACGGATAATATGATCTTGTCCGTGGGTATTGTAGAAGAAATTTAAGGGATATAATATGCGTATAATATCTATGTAAAAGCAGGAAAATTCGAAATTAAACCGAATACCAACTAGCTTGAACGATATAGAAAAAAAGAAAACGTTTATTCTGTTCTCGGTAAAACCGAAAAAAAAACAGAAACAACTAAATAAAAGAGCTTTTTAAATAAAATAATTTTAACGAGAAACAAAAAAGGCTACAAACTCAGCTCGTGCTACTTCTACTTAAAGAAATAGCGTTGGTATTCTGCCAACATCTGGATAGTATATATAGTGTAATAGGTCAGTTTCTCTTAAATTGTGGATGAGCATTTAGCTCAGCAGTGGGACGCATGCGAATTGAAATGATGATGAGTACAATATTTTACCAATATTTGCTTCTTCATCATCTTAGCAGTCCACGTACGCCCCAGTGTTGGGCTCGGGCCTCCTCCACTATGGGAGGGAAATTCACCTAATATTCCACGCTAGTTAGACGTGTTGGCATAGGGTTTTGTTTTGAATTTTCCTTCTCTTACATAGATGTTGTATGCATATTATAATCCCTTAGTCGTCTTTTACAACACCCACGAGTAAGAGAGTGGGTGTTGAATTGTTTCCTTACCCTGTCACCACACGGAAAAAGTACTGCAAACGATCACTAACCACAAATTGTGGTAAATAATCACCGCATTATTCCTAGACGAAGCCTATGCCCAACAGGATTATAGATGGATGGATCGTAGGTATTCCAATACCAATTTCAATTTCATTACATTTGTAATTTATGTTAACATGTGTTACAATTTGTTCCACACATGCATTTTCAATAAATATTGCATCATAATTTTACCAGCGAAAGTAAACCTGCTGAACATACAATAACAGTAGATTGGTGTGTGTATGTATCTTACATATATCTTTAAACGAGCAATTCTTGTATATATATATTCAGGATCTCGGCAATGGCTCCAACGATTTTGATGAAATTTGGCATAGAGGTTTCGGGGCCAAAAAATCGATCTAGCTAGGTTTTATTTATGGAAAATGTTGTTTTGTCGGTGTTTTTAGTTAATCAATATAATGACATAAAATGTTATTGACATTCTCAGAATAGGAATTCAAATTTCGTCGTCGTTGTCAAGAGTGACAATAGCTTAGTTGGGAAGTTGTCCAGTATTTTTTTGTTTTGTTTTGGCATTCAAACAGCGTGGGTTCGAATCTCAGTGTTATTATTATTGTTTTTATAATTTTTGATATTTTTTTATTTTTATTTATTATTAATATATGTATCT
This sequence comes from Lymantria dispar, assembly GCA_032191425.1. NCBI lineage: Eukaryota > Metazoa > Arthropoda > Insecta > Lepidoptera > Erebidae > Lymantria > Lymantria dispar. The sequence continues at coordinate 27,711,425 of CM063449.1, read as the reverse complement.
AAATAAATTCGGCAAAAATACAACAAAAATATACCGAACAAAGCTCGGTCAACCAGATATTGTAAATAATGTTGGGTATATTCCGTCCAGTGCTGGGTAAGCCGTCGAAAACTAGTTTTTTTTTATTTTTTTTTAAATATAAAGACATCATCATGCATTAAGGAAATAATCCTTATATTGCGAGAGACTTTGGATTAGTTGTTCTTTTTTTTTAGGGGTACCCCATGGTCAGCGCACCCGCCGCCGCCCGGATCCGTCCAGGGCTGACAGCCTTCAGAGGTCGGCCCGTACAAAGTGTTGTCCTGTGTGAGATTCGAACCCCAACACTGGCACTGGTAGGTCGGTATCTTAACCACTACGCCATTTGGAACAGTGGTAATAAACAGATTTTTGTACGGCAGATTAGGGACTTCTCCGTGTGGTGACGGAGTAATAATACAATATACCATCTTGCCCTTGGGTGTAAACGACTGAGGGATTAAATATGCATACAACATCTACGCAAGAGAAGAAAATCTCGAAATAAAACCCTATATCAACCCCTCTGGCCGGCATGGTATAGTAGGTCAATTACCCTCCCATTGTAAAGGAGGCTCGAGCCCAACAGTCGGATATATATGTGTTGTGATGATAATGTGATGAGATTAGGGAGTTGTATCGTATCCTACGGGCGGTTTGAGCGCGGCATGATGGGGAAACGGGTACATTTCATTCACCCATTAACCTATCGACATCCGACATTCGACATAGGTCTGCCCATAATGGAGGAATAATACTGAAAACGTCACGTTTTGTGAAAGACTTTCTTAAGAAAACGCTCATAGTCTTTCGTGTAGGGAGATTTTAGCCGCTTTTTATGACTGCCAAATGAAAGTAAGGGGGTGGTGACATGCTTAACCTGTCATCAGAAGATAAAATAATTAGATTTAATTTTTAAATCGGCAATGACCAGCTACACATGTTGTATTCACTTCGTTCGAGTAATGCTACCTAATGAATCACTCTACCAATTAATAAATTTAAGTTTCTTTTTGTGGCTTGTTAACCAGTTTTGTGAACTATAATAAAATAAATAAATTATACTACATCGAAATTTCATCATCATCATCTTGCTCTTATCCCAATTACTTGGGGTCGACGCAATATGTCATCTGTTTTGACATATTGCAAAACGTTTCGGCAATGACTTTTATGACCGGCCGCCTGCCTGACGTCAACCCTCCTTGGGACTATAATCGTTGACCCAAATGGTACCAGATGGAGTTGGGCCGGGTCAATCTAGGGCTCTTAGTCGTCTTTTACGACACCCACGAGCAAAGCAAGGGTTGGTAGTATTCGAAGCCGCTACCACACAGCAGTACATCGAAATTTATCAAAGGTAAATGTATAGTCAATTTTATTCTAAATGTTTGAACCTAGACACTGTCGTCAGTCGGAGCAGTTGTTTTACGTGAATTTACCTTATATAGAGTAACATGGCAATTTTCCACCTTGGGCAGAGGGGATAAGTTTCTGGGATGTATTGAATGTGATATAAAAGTGCTTTACAAATGTTTTAATTTGCCGCCAAAATTCCTATCAGATACCATTAATAGTGTGGTCATAGCACTGTTGAAGGCGAGGACTTGACTTACTGACGAACAATGACTCATAAGGAAAATAATAATAAACTAAAGAAAAAAAATTATGGTGACAATTTTAACTCTACACTGGCAACAATGAGTTCATATTAATGCCTGAATGAAAAAACAAAAAAAATCAAATAAACGCAAATCAATGTAAAACTATTCAGTCCACAATATACTAACTAAAATTTTACATAAAGATATTACCAATAGTATTCACAGAATATTAAATATACAAATATGAAAGTCGTTGATCGTTATCGCTTTACTTTCTATTCAATAGCAAAAAGTTGTTTTAGCAAATAATTAGTCATGATGATGATGCAGATATATCTACAGATTGGTGATTATTGTAATTAAACACTTACAATGTATTGCTTTACAAATTAAGCAATAATTGTTATGATTTTTTTCACACATATTTAGAAATTTCAATTTGAATTCGCATTTAATAATCATGATTATTATTTTTACAATACTTAATAGTTTATTTTATATATCGTTTATTTCATCACATAATATTCATAGCAATGTATAACCTCAAGTCTCGAACTTGGGCAGTAGTTTTAAGAAAATTATGTGCATTATCATTGTCATCTCAGCCGATATGTGTTCCACTGTTGGGCTCGGACCTTCTCCTTTAGGAGAGTGAATTTGACCTACTATACCACACTGGACAGACGTGTGGGCATAGTTTTATTTGGAGTTTTCCTTCTCTTACATTATTGTGCAAATTACATGCCTTAGTCTTCTTTTACGACACCCACGGACAAGAGAAACAGTTGTGATTTTTATTTTTACTCTGTCACCACAGAATTATGTGCATATTTACTCATAAATTATAATTCGCTGCCCGTACTTCAGAAAGTAGGTAATGGCTTCAGAGTAGTACCTTAACAGATTATGTTTAGTAGGTACGCGAGAGTTAATCAGATTATAGCCCAAGCCTATGCTGGTAACGAAAATTGTAAGATATTTATTACTTAGCAAAATTTATTTTAAAACATTAAAGGAATAAACTTTTGTATCCCGGGGAAGATTTAGGGTTGTTAAATATTTGATTACGACTGAGTCGTATTCAGCATTTCTTCCCTTCTCACGGGTATTGTAAAAGGCGAATAGCGAATTACAACAAATATAATCGATACCAGAATTGGAATGGGTGAATTGAAATGCTTATTAGGTATATGTAGTGAAAAACTACAAAACAAAATTAGGAATATTATGATAATAGGACGCTGTGGTGTGAATCATCATTCACAAGTAGCGACAAAGATCAAAAAAGGTATGATGCAGTGGTTTGGACTTGTAGAAAGAATGAGTGAGAGTTGACGAAGCAAGTATACAAAGCAGGTGCGAGTGTTACGATCACAAGAAGAAGACCACGCCATATGTTTATAGATCAAATAGAAGTCGTGCTGGCGAAAAGTCATGTTAAGAGTACGCGTAACTCTAGAGCATGTAAGAAGACTGTGCTGAATGAAAATGAAGCGATGGAGGTATGCCAGGATCGTGGCTGCTTATGACAATACGCAGTCCTTGCCTACCCCTTTGGTAAATAGGAACATTAAACTACAAAATTTTGGGTTGGTATAAGCCAAGCCACCTGATCATTCATCTCTCCTGTTGTTTAGAAAGCGTCCTCTTACTCTTAGCAGTATGATGTGTATGGAGTAAATAAACATAACAAATTAATTTGTTCAATTAATTACTAACTTGTACTTTTCAATGAACTCTTTATATTCATCTTGCGGCCTCAGATTCTGTATCGTCGTCTCGATTTTGGTTTGTATCTCTCTGAATTTGTCTGTACTGTAGTCAGATCTTTGCACCACTTCCAACAGCACACCTTTCCTGCGACACAAAACAGATTATATTTAAACATGGTCAGAAAAACTATATAATACATTAGGCTTTCCATTGGACAATTATAAAGACAATAAGACTATCTGACAAGAAGATAAGACAATTATAAACCTAGAAATAAAAAAAAACACATTTTTAAAGTGAACTGTTTTCTTTTTGTTTATTTATATATTTAGTTTGTTATCGATTGAACTATATTCAAGTCGTTCATAACTCATTAAAAAAATTCAATTATGACAAAATGCCACTATTACGGTATTGCACGTAAAGCTTAAATAATTTAGAACATTTTGTGTAGTAGTAAAAATATAAAAAAAATAATTATACTTATATAATAATTAAACTAAACTAAAATTTAAACAACTCTTAAGTTTCCTGTGGGGGTTGTAAAAATGACTGATGCATATAAGATGATAACGGGGCTAAAATAGAAGAAACTTCGTAGTAAAAATCTATACCAGCCAGTCTGCCAATGTGATTTGTCTCAATTTCTCCCTGATTTGGAATAGATTGGTGCACAATAGTGGAACTATATGGACTTAGATGAAACAGAAGAAAAATAACAATAATGTTAAGTACGGCTTATTAATAACTTCCTTAAAGATAAACGCAGGCAGATAAACATCGATCATGGTTCATAATCCTAAGCCTCAATCAAATCTGCTGCTAATTTAACTGCTTAAATTACAAATTATTTTCTTTATTCTTTCGTCTGAATCAGCCCTTATTGGACTGTGAAATAGAAATGAAATTCTACAGATTTTTTTTTTTTGTGCGTGGGCTGCGGTCGGCGCGCTTCCGCACCTCTCCGTCCGGGGCGACAGAGGGGCTTAAGCACGCAACTCACGCAACCCACCCGAAAACCACGTCGCCTTCGTCGTTGGGCCGACCACCGGAGCAGAGTTAACTTGTCATCAGTGGTCGGCCCGATGGAATACCCCCTACTTGGGGTACCCTCCCATCGACCGACGTCCCCCCCTCGGGGAGGACGTCGGTCTTTCCTCATGCGGTGAAATTCTACAGATAACATACCATGGTGGCGTATTTTTTTTTGTGTGTATAGCTGTTAGCCGCAGATGCCTGATCACAGCTTTGCCCGGACTATGGGTGAGCGCTGAGGGCTCCCAATCCAGTAACCATGGTAGCGTAGTTATTAAAACCACAATAATGGATGGCCTTAAAAAAATCGGGTATCAGACACCGATCAGATTTTATGATAAAAAAATGTCTGATCATATACGTCCCACTACTGGGTTCGGGCCTCCTCCATATTAGGAGGGCAATTAACCTGAAATACCACTCTGGTCAGGCGGATAGGTATAGGCTTATTTCAAGTTTTACTTCTCTCGCATAGTTGTTATTTACACAAAATATCCCCTTTAGTCGCCTTTTACCACACCCACGGGCAAGAGAGGGTGTAGCGAATTGTATTCTTACAAAACACGGAATAATCATTTTTCTATTTTAAAATATTATTATGAGCTTTAATTGCTGTGTGGTAGCGGCTTCGAATACTACCAACCCTTGCTTTGCTCGTGGGTGTCGTAAAAGACGACTAAGAGCCCTAGATTGACCCGGACTAACTCCATCTGGTACCATTTGGGTCAACGATTACATTCCCAAGGAGGGTTGACGTCAGGCAGGCGGCCGGTCATAAAAGTCATTGCCGAAACTTTTTGCAATATGTCAAAACAGATGACATATTGCGTCGACCCCAAGTAATTGGGATAAGAGCAAGATGATGATTATGAGCTTTAAAAGTAGCTTTAAGTGTAGCTTTAAGAGCAACTTTATCAATATTATCGAAATAAAAATTATTGTCTGCATTTTACAACGTTGCATATTATTTTATTAATACAATGAGTGTTTAATCGCAAACAACATTGCATTTCGTGATATGTCAAGGTAGTCTTACTAAACATTTATTTACTATTTTATCCTTTTCAGGTTCTTTGTTGAGAATTAAACCTGTCATTGGCAAACATAGGGGGCCCTCCGTCTAGGTAATCCTATGATTTTGACAGACACTATGATATTTGCAATATACTAATACAGACATCCTCTCACCTTTGTATTATTAGCAAATATTTTTTATACATACAAGATGTATATGTGTATATGTATACAAGTTTTCTTTACTTTTTACGACCTTTTGTTTACCTTTTTAAATGGGAAAACGTTATTAAACGTACTTGACAACTTTACGCTTCAAGATACGCCCACTATGTTTTTAAGTGACAAGCTAAAGTCTTATTTATTAGATTTGCCCCCCAAAATCTAGTCGTGTTTTCTTTTTCTTTACCTATTTCTCGCTCTTTCTTTCCTGAACCTAGTGTGCACAGGAAAGAAAAAATAAAACAGTACTGGAAACAGTAATTATCCTAGATAATATTGTTTCCCTAGATATTTCGAGCTTGTTGTAGTTTGGTGGTAAATAGGTGACACAGCCTTACACCGAGTGGTGTTGTATTGCGAAAAAAAATCAAAGGCAATGAACCAAACATTACATAATTGATCAAACAAAGTGACTAATTACAAATCTAGACCGCGCCAAAAACTATTATGTATTTCTAATTGCAATTAACAGATTTGTCACGATGTTTTTAATTATTTTAATATTAACTACAGTAGAACCCGTTTATTACGATCACGTTTAATACGATTTCCCGCATAATACGCCATTTTGCGTCAGTCCCAGCAACTTGAGGCATGTTTCCATACATTTCTTAACGCTTAATACGATCGTCATCCCGTTTAATACGCCAACACGTGCCACTCAAATACACATATTACCCCTTACGGCAGCGGCCAGCGACTGGACTGACGAAGTGGCGACTGTCGAGCGACTCTAAGTGATAATGACCAAGAAGAAGATGAGTCAACTCCAATTTTGTCACACGCCCAGGCATTATTAGCAGTTAATGATTTAAGACGCTATGTAACTTCTTTGAATCAAAGCGAAAACGCACTGCGAAAATTAAATTAGGTTGAAAATCTTGTAATTGCTAATGTCACAAAATCTTTTTGTCAAACAAAAATAAGTGATTATTTTATTTTAGGTAATTTTTAAATGTTAAATTCAATACGTAGGTATTCAAAATAATAATTGAATATAATAAATAATAATGACACGTTTTTCCCCCTTTCCCGCATAATACGCTTTCCCGCCTAAGACGCCTTTTTGGTCGGGTCCCTGCAAAATCGTCTTAAACGGGTTTTACTGTATTTACAATAGTCGCAATTGTGAGTATGATATACCCAAGATCTAATTCGATGTGTTTATTTTTAACAATAACGTGCTAAATGACTTTGACACTTGCTAATATCAATAGAAGAAACATTGCGATATATTTTCATTCGTATCTTTCTTCTATAAGACTCATTCACAGGTTGATGTAAGGTGTTACTCCAAGGTTTCTTCTCTTGTAGTGAATTAATTTGTCTATATCTCTTGCCCTTATAGTCCTTATTACATCTGCGAGGTAATAATAGTGGTAGGACCACACTGTTGTCTGTCTATAGCCGCGGGCCGGTCCGTCCGAGGTAGCAATTTTTGCCAGCGCTTCGTTCGGTGAGCGAAAGAGCCGGAACCTCAACTTTCTGAGGGTGCTTGCGTGTATTGGATTTTAGTGATGCCTTTAGTGTCACCGAAGCCCATTGCACGCATTCACAATTCCTTCACTTTCTTCGCGGTAGGCAGCGACCCTACAAAGGTCCATGAGTGGCAGCGACACTTACCATTAAGTGTACTGATTGCTCGTTTGCCACCGTTAGCAATAACAAAAATAGAAATTCATGTACATAAACGCCTTTATCTTCTTCACATTATTTTCTTGTCAACGCGTACGAAAGAAGATTGGTTCTTCTAGAATCTAAGATGTATAATTTTACTTAAAAATCTGTCAAACTTTAGTTGATTTACCATAAAATACTTTCACTATTCAAAACAGATGATGATTTATGGTTAAGTAAATATTCTTGCTATTATATATCAAACAGTTATGATAATAATTACTATATACAACGTTCGAACTTCAAGAAATATTCGAATAGACAACAAATTGCGTTTTTACGGTTGCATGTTGATGAATAAGCTTCGTGCTTAATAACAACTTTATTGACTAGCAAGCAAAATTTATATATTACTTAATACATATTCTCTAGGTAATATTCTACAGACCTACTAACACGCTAACACCTTTTTTTTAGTTATAAGTTAGCATTAAAAGTTAGAAAAAAAAACTGCTATGCTCATAGCTGGCAGCATACTGTACCGACCAGAATCGCATCAGATGATGGTATGATCATCATCATCATCATCGCAGCCCACATACATCCCACTGTTGGGCTCGGGCCTCCTCCACAATGGGAGGGAATTTGACCTACTATACCGTGCTGGTCAGACATGTTGGTATAGGGTTTCATTTCGAGTTTTCCTTCTCTTCCACAGGTGGCATGTGCATATTATATCCCATAGTTGTCTTTTACGGCATCCACGGGCAAGATAGGGAGTGGTGAATTGTATTCTTACTCCGTCACCACACGGAAAATTGTGGTGATGGTATGATACACATGCAATTTTTGACTGCACAGATGGCTTAGTGGTTAAGATACCAATATACTGTGCCAGTGTCGCAGGTTCGAATCCTACACAAGACAACACTCTGTGCGATCCATAGATTGTTATTCCAAGTCTGAATATAATTTGTGTCCGATAATTATACGTTTGTAAAATCTGCAGCAATACAAGAATCATTTCTTTAGTGGACGGCTCGGTCTATATAAAAACAATCTCCAATACAATACCATATACAAATACATATTATGAAAAAAAAAGTTTTTGTACCATACAATTTTTCCATTAAAATAAATGTACAATATTTACCATGAAGTTGCAGTAGCCTCTCCCTGTCTTCTCTGCTGATCCATTAGAGTTGGTAGAGCGGCAGTACGCAGTGCCCGTTCACATTCCGTCGCCTCTGCCAACAGTAGCACATATTCGTTGTGTGCCCGATGCAGTCGGCGGCAAGCCTTGCCGTACTTGTCACGAGTTTCGTCCAGTTTACGACCTCCTCGACTTGTTGGACCTGGAAAATTTAACGATATGTTGCAATTCAACTACATATGTTTGTAAGCGTAAATGCTATGCATGTTACGTAAGTACTATCTGTAATCCACAAAAATAATCTACTTTTTTTGGAGTCAGGCTATGGTGCAGTCGTAGCCCTGCCGGAACCGTCCGGGACGACGGAGGCCCTGGCACAGGCGGGTTACCCGTACGGGTAGTCTCTAGCCGCCGCTCGGCAGCGTTCGCCGTCGGGGCGCTGCCCTCTTCGTGGGCGAAAGACTAATCTCAGGTCCCATCGTCGGTTAGAGCGACATCATGCACAGGTACTTGCGCCACCCAAGTCGCCGGCGGCGGAGTGTGTCGTCGTAGAAGAGTTCCTCGCGCTCACGCTCCGCCACCTCCTTTCGCTAGACGACTGCCTCGCAGAAGGTGGCGCCCGCGTCCCATTTCCTGGCGCTATCGACGATCACTTTCGCGCTAGCCGTCGGTGTCAAATCGGCACTGATAATTACGACAAGTCTACAACACTGTAGAGTCCACATCAGGTACACCTCGAATGTATCCTACACCGCATCCTCGTCCTAATTTCACCGTTGACTAGGCTGGAGTTGTGCCTAACGACCGTGTGCGGGTACTTGCCGAAGCAACCATACCCCGGCAACACTTGCACTAGACGGATAGAGAGGTCTGAGGTCTCCTTGCCGCTGCTCTATCCACTCTGCTACTCTGTCAGCACCAACAGGAGCATCCACGGTCCAAACAAACCGAGGTCTCTCCAAATAATCTACATTTGGATGTAACTTTATATACCCAAATTATAGACTTGTGTAGCAGAATGCAGAAATATATTTGTAATACAAAATAAACGGGAATACTGGGATAAGACAAGACCTAGAGTAAATGAAATCCCAAAAATACTTATAATAATCCCTAATAATAAGTATTTATCGTACGATAAATTATATAATTCATGACTATACAATTCATCATACCCTCTCTTGCTCGTAGATGTCGTAAAAGACAACTAAGCGATTAAATATGGATAAACATTTATGCAAGACTGCACAGATGGCGTAGTGGTTAAGATAGCGACCTACAGCGCCAGTGTCGGGGGTTCGAATCCCACGCGGGACAACACTTTGTGCGATCCACAAATTGTTGTTCTGAGTCTGGATGTAATTTGTGTCCGTTAATTATATGTTTGTAAAGTCCCCCGCAATACAAGGATTATTTCCTTAGTGCAGGGTGTTGTCTTAAATAAATAAATAAAATAAAAATATGCACAAATATGCAAGAGAAGGAAAACTCAAAAACAACCCTATACTAACAGGTCTAAGCAGCGTGGTTATAGTAGGTCAATTGCCCTCCTATTTTGGCGGAGGGTAGAGCCCAACAGTGGGACATATATGAGTTAAAATAAATAATAATATTACTTATTCCTAGGCACATAAAGCAAATTTCTGATATAACTGAATCGTTAGCTATAACTAGCAATATTATACCATAGTCCTACGAGAGAATAAAGTTGTAAGCTGAGATCTCGTATGCCATATTACTTATTTGTCTTTGAAGATTAACAACCAAGATATTGTTATAAAAACTGAGAAAATACACTTACATTTGAGGTAGTTCTCCTCAAACTTGGCTCTCATCTGCTTGTAAGACTCGAGACACTTTTGGTATTCGCTTTGCTTTCTCTGCACCTCTTCTGATAACTGTAGACAAATAAAAAATAACTTATAAATATACAGTGTACAGTAATATTTTACACGTAATATTTGATTATATAATATCTTCCGTGTGGTGACGGAGTAAGAATACAATTCACCACCCCCTAACTTGCCCGTGGGTGATCGTACGAGACGACTAAGGGATATAAAACGCATATAACATCTATGCGAGAGAAGGAAAACTCGAAATAAAACCCTATGCCAACACGTCTGACCAGCGTGGTATAGTAGGTCAATGACCCTTCCATTATGGAGGAGGCCCGAGCCCAACAGTGGGACGTATATGGGCTGAGATGATGATGATTTGATTATATAAAAACAGAGCTTACTCTACAATAAGAGGAAAATTGACCTACTATACCACGCTTGTCAGAAATGTTGCTATAGGGTTTTATTTCAAGTTTTCCTTCTTTTGCATAGAGGTTCATCATTATTTGCCTGCCCTCATCCCACGCTAAGTGGGGTCGGCACAACATGTTTTCACTTTCTATAGCCTCCTATCAGCCATCATATCTGCACTCATTGCTTTCATACGCATATCCTCATTCACAAAATCCATCCATCTCTTTTTGGGTCTCCCACGCTTCTTTCGTCCATCCACAATTATATTGATAGAGGTTTTTCATAATTCTATTTTTTTTTCAAATTCAAATCATTTATTATGCATAATCCCCGAGAAGGTACTTACATATTGTCAGGTTTACAATTTCCAAAAAAAAATATACTACCACCGGATCGAAACGCGACCGCTACTGAGAAGATCCGGCAAGAAACTCAGCGGGCTTGTCTGTTATTTTTAATTATATTTTTCTTCTTACTAGATATACAATTGTGTACATGTTCTGTAAGAACTAGCTCCAGTGTGATGCCCTTCAAACCGCAAGATACTTAATAATAATACTTAATAAAATTCAAACGATTATGGCTGGACCAGATCCCACAAGCGGCACCCGATCACGAGTTAACTACTAGAGCATAGAGATTAAATGCGTATTATATCCCTTAGCCGTCTTTTATGACCCTAGCCGAGGCCGCGGGTGACGTGACCGGGGATTAGTCCGTCACCCGCCGAGAGGCCGACCGCGTGAGGAAAGACCGACGTCCTCCCCGAGGGGGGGACGTCGGTCGATGGGAGGGTACCCCAATAGGGGGTATTCCGTCGGGCCGACCACTGACGACAAGTTAACGCTGCTCCAGTGGTCGGCCCAACGACGAAGGCGACGTGGTTTTCGGGTGGGTCGCGGGAGTTGCGTGCTTAAGCCCCTCTGTCGCCCCGGACGGAGTGGTGCGGAGGCGCGCCGACCGCGACCCACCCACAAAAAAAAAAAGCCGTCTATTATGACATCCAACGGCTAGATAGGGAGTGATGAATTGTATTCTTACACCGTCACCACACACGAGATGTAGTAACATAGTTGTTTTATCCTCATATAAAAATAATATTACTAAATCCCATATGCAAAAAACTTATTAAACAACTTCAAAAGTTTACAAACTCAAGTCTTAAAACATGGTTAAAACCGAACATTATAAACCAGTCAGTCTGGATATCTTTAAAAGGACACGCATAACGCAGACAAAGTAAAAACCTCCGCAGAAAAATTACGTGGCAAACGGTTTATTTTATAAAAAAAAATAACCGGTTTTCCTGCTCCAATATGATAAAATAATAAATTCACAAGCAAATACAGTATTTATTAGCACATATATTATTACTAGCTTATGCCCGCGACTTCGTCCGCGTGGAATAGTTACTTTGGGCTAAGGCTAACTTTAAACCGCGACTTTTGTTTACGTAGAAGGTGAATTACTTTTAAATAATACAATTCTGTCACACAAGATTTTTGCGAAACCTTAACCGTTTATGTAGTGCACGCAGCGGTAGCTCTCAAAGGGACAAAAACCCCGATTTTGAAACATTGTGCAATGGTGCTCCGCTGCTATTGGTCTTAGCGTAATGATATAATATAGCATATAGCCTTCCTCGATAAATGGGTTATCTAACATTGAAAGATTTTCAAATCGGGCAACAAATTTTCAAACAAATAAACTCTTCCGTTTTATATTAGTAAAGAAGTATAGATAATATAAAGCCTCTTTTGTCTTATTGAGTCGCCAATGTCATCGAGCTGTTGAAAAACCGGTAAAATTTAATTCGACTACACTACTTAACAGTCGATTTTCTAGATTGGCAATAGGCCCGTTTGAATCATTCGATCGGTTACGTAGTTCAGATTCCGTGCTGATCGATTATTCCGTTGGCTTGTGAAAATGTTAATTAATTTGCTTCATGTTCTTAGAAATTTAATAATTTGATATTAAATAAACTAAGAGTTAATTGAAAGGGTGACCGTGGAAAAAAACCTTTTATTTTTTATTTCTTTAAAAAAAATCGCCCAATTTTCGTTATTATGTGGAAGTCTTTGTGATTATAAGATGCAGAAAGATCGAGAACTATTTAGATTGTACTAATTAATGTATTACAAAGCAATGACACCTAACGTAATAAACCATATCCTGTCTATTTAAATCTTAAATTGACATATATCTCTATGCGAACTAAAGAAGTTTGATATTATTTTTTACTTTTACTTATTCCTTATGAAAACGAAGTGGTAGCCAGTAAATTCATCAATATTTCGCTATATAATTTGAATATCGCGTAAGAAGTATAAAGCTATTGTCGTTTACGAGATAGAGTATGTGTTAAAATATGCGTTACCATTGAAAATCTGTCCGTGTGGTGACGGAGTAAGAATACAATTCACCACACCCTATCTTGCCCGTGGATGTCGTATAAGACGGCTATGGGATATAATGTGCACATAACATCTGTGCAAGAGAAGGAAAGCTCGAAATGAAACCCTATACCAACATGTCTGACCAGCATGGTATAGTAGGTCAAATTCCCTCCCATTATGGAGGAGGCCCGAGCCCAACAGTGGGACGTATGTGGGCTGCGATGATGATGATGATGGTTGAAAATTTTCATACAAAGCGCAACTACTTACACTACCAACTAGTGTAATGTAAGTTACTCGTGGGTGTCGTAAAAGACGGCTTTGAGAAGAGATCTACAAGCTTTACTTAGACCTGAGTCAATTCTATCTGATGCCGTCTATACGTCTATATGTATCTATGTACTATGAAAGAAGAGTACATATTTCATCATCGCAGCCCACATGCCTCACACTATTTGGCTCGGGCCTTCTCCATAATGGGAGGAAATTTGACCTACTATACCATGCTGGTCAGACATATTGGTATAGGGTTTCATTTCGAGGTTTCCATCCCTTTCATAGATGTTTTATGCATATTGTATGCCTTAGTCGTCTTTTACGACATCCACGAGCAAGATAGGGAGTGGTGATTTGTATTCTTACTCCGTCAACACACAGTAATAATGATTTATGTAACCCTGTGTTTAATAACTGGGTTTGATACAATGAATTAACCGATTTAAATGTTATTTTTATACAGCTGTTATTTTTTTAAATATATCTCAGCGATCACGATATTATTTTTATACGTTTGTCATGGTCATATCATGATAGTCGTGAATGAGATAATCACGTGTGTAATCATCTAATTTAGAAGCATAAAAACCTTTTTTATTAATGTTCTACTAACCCCTGCTTTTTTTATGATTATACTCGTACTAAAGAACGAATAAACAACATCACAGCTCATATGCGTCTACCTACTAGGACCGAGCTTCCTCCACAAGAAGAGGGAAATGGACCTACTATACCTCGCTCTCAAACAGGTTGGCACAGATTTGCATCTCGAATCTTCCTTATTTTGCATAGATGTTATCTGCATATTAACCCATTTGGCGTTTTTATGGCAGGTATGGGTAAAGGGGTAATAGTTTGTATATCTATTACGTCACGATACAGAAATAAGCCATTTAATTAAAGAATGTACAGCTACGATAAGCACAGTAGTACAGCACCATGAATATGACAGACTTTGGTGCTACTTTTGACATGCGCAATCAAAAATTAACCAACAATGATAAAAATAATGCGTATGTGGTCGTTCTAAGAGTGAGATTTATTCGCTGATCTCATAACCGCTATCACAAGCTAAGTGTTTAATTTACAATACATTTATCAAAACGCCGCCAAATTCGTTTAGAACATTTTCTGTTTGTCGCCCACGCGCATCATCAATTAAGCGTTGCGTAACTAACATGTTATGCGATTATTTTTGTAGAAAGGGCATTAACAACGTTGTTAAATATTCATTATATAACTTTAAATAAATAGTTTTTTGAGTAGAATTTTTGTAATTGTGTTTTCATGGACAGAAAATATACGGATGAAGTAAAGACTAATTTAAATATGTAGAAAATTTATGGCAAATTTAAGTGGTTCATTAAAAAGACAACATACGTACATAATACTTATATAATAATCTATTATTAAGTATTTCAATAGTCATTCATGACTACGTATCTACCAATAGAGAAAACAAACTTCCCAAGATACAAATTCATTATGAAATTGATTACCATTCATTCATAACTATTGGAAAACCTTTTCAATCGATGCACCAATTTAGCTAGTACGATGCCTACGTATGGCAACCAAATTGTCTGTTGCATTCACATCTTTGGTAGGAAGATGTTTTAGCGCACTAATTACATCCGCCGGGAGGCCGACCGCGCGACGACCGACGTTCCCGAACAGCGGAGGAACTTCGGTCGAGGAGAGGGTACTGAGGAGTACCCTCTCCTCGAGGGATATTCCGTCGGGCCGACCCCTGACGACAAGTCACCCTGCACCGGTGGTCGGCCCAACAACGAAGGCGACGTGTCACGGGTGGATTAAAGGGCTGCGCGCGCCGCCCCTCTGTCGCCCCGGACGGAGCCGGGCGACGGGTGCGCTGACAGTAGCCCAACCTTAAAAAAAAAGCACTAGTTACAAGGAAATGCTTCACGTTGTCCTACTTCATCGTCGCTTGTCCATCGCACCTTTATTAAAAATAAAATATATTGTTTAGAATTTTTAGATAATGTTAGTTCAACGTCCACTTGTAATAATCATTTATCACAAATGAGTTTTTATAATTAGCCAAACATGTCAAATGCTAAATCAACAAACAGTCATTAATAATTCCCAAATGTCGAAGGAAAGAAGGAAGTTATTCTCTTATCTGCCAGACACTCATCTTTCAAACTAGTTTATTTAAAAGCGCTGTATCGTTCAAGATTAATCTTAAAATAAAAAATAACTTACATGTATCACAGTAAACTAGATCAACGTCTTATGAAAGTTATTCTCAAGAACTTCTTGTTCATAGACGACAACTTATTATTACAATTAAGTACTAAGTTATAAACATGACCGATTGTTTCTCTTATTTATTAGATCGTATAGAAAGAAGTTTTTTCGTATGGTGATGAAGTAAGACTACCATTTACCACCCCCCTATCTTGCCCGTGAGCGTCTAAAAGACGACTAAGGGATGTAATATGCATATAACATACATGCAAGAGAAGGAAAATTCAAAATAAAACCCTATACCAACCTGTCTGACTAACATGGTATCATCATCCTCTCCCTCTTGTTACGCCACAAAGTGCGGTCCTGTGCCGCCTGCATCCAACGACGCCCACCAACTTTCACCAGGTCGTCAGTCCACCTAGTGGGGGGGGCGTCCTACACTGCGTCGTCCGATACGTGGTCGCCACTCGAGAATCTTTCTTCTCCAGCGGTTGTCGGTTCGTCGAGCGATGTGGCCTGCCCATTGCCACTTTAGCATGCTAATTCTTCGTGCTATGTCGGTTACACCCGTTCTTTTGCGGCTTTCAGTATTTCGGATTCTATCTCGCAGAGAAATTCCGAGCATAGCCCGTTCCATAGCACGCTGAGCGACTTTGAGCCTTGCTATGAGGCCTACATTTAGGGACCACGTTTCTGTGCCGTAAGTCATCACTGGTAACACACACTGGTCGTAGACCTGTGTTTTCAGACACGCTCCTCCTGTTGTGTGAGGAGGCTGGAGGCCAACAGTGGGACGTGTATGAGCTGAAATGATAATGATGACATGCCGCATAGTGACGGAGTAAGACTACTATTCACTACCCCCTAAGGGATATAACACGCGTATAATATCTAAGCAGAAGTATAAGGAAAATCTATACCAATAAATAAAATTGGAGTGTCTGTTTGTAATGTCAAAATAATAGGCTTTTCTCATGCTCACACGGTTATTTGCACGACACCTATGCCTAAAATAGCAATTGAAAAATTTTTGTGTCTGTTTGTTCCGGGTAATCTTCAAAACGGCTGGACCGATTTCAAAAATTCTTTCACCAATGGAAAGCTATAATATCAGGGCGTAAACTAGGCTATATTTTATCCCGATATTCCCACGGGAACGGGAACTACGCGGGTAAAATGACTATAACCTATAACCGAAACGAAGCGAGGGCGGGTTGCTAGTTCGAAATAAAACCCTATACCAACCCGTCTGACCAGCGTGATATAGTAGATAAAATTCCACTCCTATCGAGGAGAAAGCTCGAGCCCAACAGCGGGACGTGTATGAGCAGAAATGATGATAAAATGATAAGTACTAAGTTAAAAACATGTCCGATTGTTTCCCTCGCCTATTAGATCGTATGGAAATAACTGTTTTTATTACGTCAATTAATAATTCATCTCTAATTGCTTAAATACGATGCGGAATGAAAAAATATGATGTGATTTAACTTTGACGTAAATTATGTAACATTTATGCTAATCAGATATAATGCCGCACATAATTAACCTCGATCACAATAAAATCTTAAGAATGGAATTATCATATATTTAAATATTTTTTAAGAGTTGCAGATTCATTGGATAACAGCATATAGCACCTAAATAACATGTCAAGAAAACGATGTTGATTTTATAGCGGTAGGACCACATTTTCGACAGCCTTTTGCCTACAATCGTGGGCCGATCCGTCCAGGGTAGTACCACACTCTCGCAGAAAATGATGCTTGAGTAGTAGCAATTTATTACTACACGTCATTCGATGAGCGAGAGAGCCTGAAGCCCAACTTTCTAAGGGTGTTTGCGTGTGGTGGATTTAGTGTCACCGAACCTCATTGCACATATTCACACTTCCTTTACTTAATTCGTGGTAGGCAGTGGCCTTGCAAAGCTCCATAAGCGATAGCATTAGGTACCATAAGGTGTGCTGTTTGCTCGTTTGCCACCAAAAAACTAATGTGAGCCGTCGCTCAGGACGCCTGTCAGATGTGAATCGTTGAAATTATTTTGTACAAGTATATATGCATAAAAGAACAGATTACAACAGGAACTAATATGGCATCAGGTATTAATAAGATATTACGATATATTTTTTCAGAAAATGGTGATTTTTATTCAATAAATATTTATTTTCATTGAATACAAGAAGTTAAAATCCAAAAATAACTTAAATTGTGACAACTCAATTCTTTTAATCAGTGATTTCTGTAATAATATACTCTACTACTACGTATAGTACATATATTTCGTCATATAGCGTGGCGTTGCGTCGCCGAGGCCTGTTTACGCCACGCCAAAAGTTAGCGCAGACACCTTTCTTTAGGCTCATGTGAAAGTTATAATTTTAATGATTCAAGGCAAAGATTTGTTATTATTCCTGAACGATATCGTATGAAAAGTGAAGTGGCAGATAAATTTTATTTATACATACATATTCTGTGTATACATGAAACATAACAACACAAAAAAAATAAATGCACTCATGTACTCTAAAATCAATGTGTACTCCGTTGTATCTGGGCAGCCATCGCGTCACTGTCCGTCATACAAAAATATTTGGCATCACACCCAACGATACGTGCCTGCTCGTTGTTTAAATTCATTGTGTTGCCACTGTAAATAAAAGTTATTTTACATATAATATATCTATTGTCAAACTTATAAATATCAACAATATTTATATTATCTTGTTGAGATGATCTTAGCCAACTGTTCTGCTAAACCGTAAACGAGACTGAATAGCAAACTTAGAACGTTCATCAAATACTGTATACATGGTGATGTCGTGGATTCGATCACCACCCAGGACAGCTTTTTATGCCACCAATAAATGATTGCTTTTAATCATCATCACAATTACTTGGGGTCATCTCAATATTTACTATTCCTTCATAAAAATTAGCATGTTTTTATATTTTTGTACCTTCATAAAGGTTCTCATAACACAAGGATTTATTCCTTTTTTTATGGGTGGACTATAGTCAGCGCACGCGCTGTCCATTCCGGGGCGACGAAAGGACGGGGCGCGGGACAATAACCCACCCGCAGCCACGTCGCCTTCGTCGTTGGGCCGACCACCAGCGCCGAGTTCCTCGTCTTCAACGGTCGGTCCGAAGGAATACCTTTTCGGGTACCCGAAATCTCGGCGTCCCTGTCCCGGGACGTCGGTCGCAGTCGCGCGGTCAGCCTCTCTGCGGGTAATGGACTAAAGTCCCCGGTCCGGTCATACGCGGCCTCGGCTAAAGGATTTATTCCTTAGTGCGAATTGAAAAAACAAAAAATAACAAAAAATATATATGAATTGAATTGTGAATTATGAATTGAAATTGAAAACAAAAAATATATATAATTGTCATATATACCGAGTGTGTCATATTTTAATAGTCCCTTCAAGATTTCTCAATAATTTAATTTGCTTGTCCTGTAAAGTAATGAATTTGTAATTATCATATTCTGACTTATGGCCACAGATTATTATTTCAAGTATTTCCAAAGTTTAAAAAATGTATTCATCAAATCCATATCTTGATATTTTAGTAGCCTTATTGGTCATAATGAATTATTGATATGGGCGCAAAGAAGTAGTGCCAGGACATTAAGGATAATAATATAGATTATAACACATAATCATTAGATGAATCATAAGGACGATTTGCCTTTGAGCATTTCATTAAAGTTTAAACATATGTCGGCCAAATTATATTCATATTAAGTATAATATTCAATTAAGGCTGACAGCGTGCGAAAAATGTTAACTATTAATCTTATTCAGACAAAATGTTATATTATCATCGTAATAACTTATCTTAACAAAAAATCTTGTATTGGATACATTGTAAAAAAAGACTTCTAACATCTTAGCCATCACCTGAACTCATAATTTTACGACATCCACGATCAAGAACGAGAGTGGTGAATTGTATTCTTACTCTGTCACCACACGGATAACAATACCACAAATACTTACGTAAAATAAATATTCCAAATTATCAAACGAAGTAGACATCTTGAATTACACTTTTAGTAGAATAGAGACGATTAAAATAAAACATTACAAGGATATATTTTAGCAATAAAAATAAAAAAACTGCCTTTAAAAATAACAAAGTACTAAAAAGCAAGAAATAATAGGATTTCCTATCTAAGTTTATACGTATAAATCAAATTTGTTTTTGCAAATCCTTTCTCATCTACACTAATATTATAAAAAGGAAAAATTTGTATTTTTGTGTGTGTATGTTTGTAATGAATAAACTTAAAAACTGCTGTGCCGATTTTAAAAATTCTTTCACCATTGGAAACTACTACACCCTCCCCTACATGCACCCTGAGTAACATAAGCTATATTTTATCCCTGTATTCCCACGGGAACGGAAACTACGCGGGTAAGGCAACTGAAACCGAAAGGAAGTGAGGGCGGGTTGCTAGTGTTTTAATAAAAAGGAAATAATACAGCTACAGGTATATAGCATATGATATTTGAAGAATTATACTCGAGATCGCTAAGGATTTTAACTTCCATCGCCAGCTCACCAATATGAGATGGTCACAGCCTGATGCAAATACTTGAAAAGTGTTAGAAAATATATGAAAAACGTAACATCTGCCTATAAAATTAGAGGGCTGGCTTCAATTTCCATGGATTACCATGAACAGATCCTGACTCGATGACAATAGGACCATCTACGAAATATACTCTTTAAAAAGAGAAAAAAATAAGAAAATCCGTCCAAAATTGACAGAGATATCGGTGAATAGAAATAAAACAAATACATACAGTGGAACATAAAACCTCCTCTTTTTTTGAAGTCGGTAAAAAAATATAAATTCCTAGCATGTCAAATACTATATCAACAAAAAGGTGTCAATGATTTAAGAATAGAATATTCATGGCCGTATGAAATGCTAATAGATATAGTAAATTGAAGGAATAAAAATAAATCGGGAAGTACAAAAACAAGTATCCTCTCTGATTCTCCAGTCCCTCTAGAACAGGGATACCCAAAGTGTATTCCCGCGAAACCTAAGATTTTCGTAAAATTCCATAGACATCATCAGGGTTCCGTCAAAATTAAATATCTTTTAATTTTAGTAATTTGGTTGTGAAATAATATCACGGTTACAATTTTTTTTTTTAAAACAGCGCAAAATTAGTGATGAGAAGCGCTCAATACTTACTAAGTATTATGTAAGTAGATAGCAAGAATTAGGCCCGGAGTATGACTGACAATTAAATTTTAACAATCATTTGCACGCCCTACGGGGCAGAATATGATTTACCTAATCTAAGTGACACCTGTATAAACGGTATTTGAGCAAATAAAGTGAATTGAATATATGCATATATTTTGCAGTTGATTGGCAACATATCGTGGCTAGAAACACTAAAACCTATCTAAGACAGGTTTCTCAAGAATAAGTTTCTCAACATTAACGTTTGATCTTTACATTATATTCAAATATAATTTTATTGAAATAGCCAATAAAATTAAATGCAACAACAATTTCAACACAACAATAATCTTTTCACGTTACAATAATTAATAATATGGTTATTTTGTCTGACTAAAAAAGACTTCGAGTAGAAAGTGAAAACCATTTATTCGTATACAGATAATATTATATTGTATTCGTAAAGGCGTAAATAATATTTCAAAGAATGTTACTTGCAAAGTCGTACTACCGTTATCGACGTACAAAGAGCACGGTAATTCTTAGTACATGACTGTCATGCTAATGTTTTGTAAAATAAACCAAACAGTTGCTATTAATATCTATAACTAGTCTTTACGTACATCTACACCTATATGTCCCAGATTATCTATTAGAACACAAACACATGCTTTTTCTCCATTCTTGGAAGGATGGATGGATGATCGGTGAATGGATTCCATCCATCGACATTCACGATTGGACACTGTCCGACCAAATGTGGGATTATGCAGGCCGATGAGCCCTCAGGCGTTTTTTTTTTTATGCCTCGACGGCTGTACGCGGGGTTCATCCGGTCGATGACCCTGTACGGCGCACCGGTGTCGACGGGGTCCGTCGGGCCGAACACTGATGACAAGTCAGCCTGCTCCAGTGGTTGGCCCAACGACGAAATCAACGTGTCACGGGTGGGTTACGGGTGTGCGTAACGTGTATGTAAGTAGGAATACAATCCGTGAGTAAGACTAAAATTTACCATCCTGTGTCTCTTGCAGATAATATGTATGGAAGATAAGGCAAATTCAAAATAAAACCCTATATCAATCCGTCTGACTAGCGTGGTTTAGGACAATTTCCCTCCCATTATGAAGAAGGCTCGGACCCAGCAGTAGGACGTATATGAACTGTGATATTGATGATGATTTATGTATTTGTAAAAATGACAATGTCGCAAGGGACGAAATCAACGTCAGTGCTGACTTCGAAGTGAATAGAGTAATGTTTAGAAAATAGAGGAGTGTTAATGCATATCCTTATTATTCTAACGAAAAAACTATTGTTGGGAAGGAAAAAAGTAGAATAAATACTGTAGACATAGAACTCTGCGAAGTATGTACATATATGTAATGCATACTTGACAAAAGGAATAATGCTACAAGAAAGCGCTGTGGAGTGAAACAAGTAATGCCTCAAAACAAAAAAGATCTGTTAAGGTCGATTGAATACATAAATTGTTTGGATAGATAAAGATTGATGAAGCAAATATGTATAATTTGGATGAAACGGTCTCAAGGACAAGATCGCGATGATCGCGTGATTAAACTAATGCCAGACTGGCGACAGGCCAGCCATGGGCGTAATTGAAAACTATACTATGATAAGCGTGAACGAAACAAGAAAATTATGTCATTATCTTAGGAAGTGCAATGTATCTACAGTCACTGCTTATCCCTTTGAACTGGGATCATGCATATATAAATACACAATTTGAAACCATAGAAATTCTTCGGATTTCATTCCACCGAAATTCAACTTTTCTATTTACAGAAGTTTCTTAATGTTTTTTTGCTTTTTTTTTCTTAAAATGTAAATACTACTGTACTATTCTGAAAACAATTAACATTACCATTTTACTAAGTATATGTCAGACGTGTACGTGTGTGTGTGTGTGTGTTTGTATTAGTCTTCCAAGATAAAACAATTTTATTTGCTGTTTATACATCGAAAAATTGTGTTCACTTGTCAAGAATTTCAATATTACTAGAGTTATTGTAAAAAAATATATGAATACTTTAACAAAGAGCAATAAACAAAGGACACCTATGTCGCAGGACCACATGAAGTACCTTGTGGTAGACCGCTAAACACTCGCACAGTTCATTGACACAATCTTACTTGAAATTCACACATATAGGTCCATTCACATAAATACGATATTGATTTTGATTGAAATTATCAATACTTGATATTAACAATGTTTAACAAAGACTTTTATCTCCTTCGAATGCAATAAAAGCATGAAGATTAAATGCTGCCACAGTAGGTATATTTTACAAAATTTGTGGAATTCAAA
This sequence comes from Lymantria dispar, assembly GCA_032191425.1. Classification (NCBI taxonomy): domain Eukaryota; kingdom Metazoa; phylum Arthropoda; class Insecta; order Lepidoptera; family Erebidae; genus Lymantria; species Lymantria dispar. Next base: position 27,688,362 of record CM063449.1, on the reverse strand, counting down.
CTTTTTTTTTTTATTGCAAGCAGTGGCAAACGAGCAGACAGTACACCTGATGGTAAGTGTTGCTGTCGCTCATGGACCTTTGCAAGGCCGCTGCCTACCGCTAACAAAATGAAGGAGGTGTGAATGCGTGCATTGAGGCTCGGTGATACCAAAGGCACCACCAAAACCCTCCACACGCAAACACCCTCAGAAAGTTGGGCTTTTAGCTTATTTATATATCATCAACGTCACCAGTTCACAACTCATATGCGTCCCACTGTTGGGCTCAAGCCTCCTCCACAATAAGAAGGATATTGACCTACTGGGTATAGTAGGTCAATACCCTGCGTGGTGATGCTGGTCAGACATACTGGTATATGGCTTTATTTCGAGATTTCCTTCTCTTACATAGATGTTATATGTTTATTATAATCCCTTAGTCATCTTTTACGACACCCAAGGGCAAGAAAAAAAATTAAAATACTTGATATTAAAACTGATACACAAGATAGACCTTTATCACGTTCGAATGCCCTAATAGCATACAGAATAAATACTATCACAGTAGGTATATTTTACAAAATATGCCGAATTCGCATTAACAAACACTTAAATAAATTGGCAAGTGTAATATTTCAGAATTGAATGCAACCCGAAATAGAGACTATGTATGTCAGACAGAAACAGATTGGTCAATGTGGTATAGTAATCTAATTTCCTACTTAGCATGGAGAAAGCTCGTTCCAAACAGTCACAATTATATATTGTTGAAAAGAACAATAAGAAAATATAATTCGATCAAATTTAATTATACATACAAACAAAATACGTGATAGTTTTAAGCACAGAAAAATTAATAAGATAGAACGGCCATGTGGGCGTGGCAAGCGTGCCACAATTGCGATCAAACGGTCTTAATATTGACGAAATTCGTTTTACCGGCTCTTATTTGCGCTCATATAGTGACCTTGAACGAAGCAAGTTAGCAATTAATATTTCTGTGGTTTTAAGTTTACCTAAAAAAGACTAAGTAATAATACAGCTACACACCATCTTATACGTGGGTGTCGTAAGAGAAAATCGAGTGTGTTACTAACCAACATGGTATGTTAATTTCTCTTCCACAATGGAGGAGATCCGAGCCCAATAGTGGGAGACCACTGATGACAAGTAATCCTGCGCCGGTGGTCGGCCCAACGACGAAGGCGACGTGGTGTTCGGGTGGATTGCGGGTGTGCGTGCTTACGCCCCTCTGTCGCCCCGGATGGAGTGGTGCGAGGAGCACGCCGTCCACAACCCACCCCCAAAAAAAAAAAGCCCAATAGTGGGACGTTCATGACATGAGCTAGAATGATTATAATGATGATAATAAATGTAGGTACTAAACAAAGTGATAACGTCCGAGAACAGTGTAGTGTAGTAGAAGGTAAGTTCGCGCACAAAAAGTGAAGCATTTCAATTGGAGCCTAATGGAGCTTACGCCGGAACCGTTCCGTAATGTACAAGTCATTGTACTGCACGTACGTACGCAATTCTTAAAAAATAAATAGGTAATTATGACGGTTTGTGCATTCAAATGGTGTCATAACACATTTGTAAAACTTAAAAAGGTTTTTAATGTCACTTTTAAAAGTATTTCGACGATTTATGTTAATAAAAACAAAATTTGATTTCATAATTTGTATAGTGGTGTGCGTGTGTACATGTGTAATCGTCTGCGCGCCATTAGTGTTTTTAGATTCAAATTTCGAACCTTCGAAGTATTGACAATATCCTTCTATACGTTATTATTCTAAGTAATAAACCTTATTTTATGTAGGACATGTAGATAAGCAGCCTAAGTATTCATTTTTAAGGTAAAAATAAATATACAACACTTAGAAATAACTGTGTGTGATAACAAAACTGTGTGGAGGCTATAATACTACCAACTCTTAATTAACTGTGGGTGTCGTGAAAGACGACTAAGAGACGACATTGAACTAGGCAAACTGCATCTGATTCCGTCTGGTCAACAATTACATTCACAAGGAGGGTTGATGTTGAGCAGGCGAATGATCACAAAACTATTGGTAAAACTTTTCCAATATTTACGATGCTAAAAGAATTGGGGATAAGAACAGGATCATCATCATCATCATTGCAGCCCACATACATCCCACTGTTGGACTCGGGTCTCCTCCACAATGGCAGAGAATTTGACCTACTATACCATGCTGGTTAGACATGTTGGTATAGGGTTTCATTTCGAGTTTTTCTTCTCTTGCACAGATCTTATGTGCATATTATATCCCTTGGTGGTCTTTTACGACATCCACGGGCAAGATAGGGTGTAGTGAATTGTATTCTTACTCGTATAGATGCCTATACAAGAGAAGGAATAATGGCAATAAAACTCTAGACCAAACCGTCTAAGCAAGGTGGCGTGGCAGGAATATTTCCTCTTATTATGGACTAGCAACCCGCCTTCGCTTCGCTTCGGTTACAGTCGCCTTACCCGCGTAGTTCCCGTTGCCGTGGGACTACCGAGATAAAATATAGCCTATATTACTCAGGGATAATGTAACTTTCCAATGGTGAAAGAATTTTTGTAATCGGCACAGTAGTTTTTGAATTTATTCATTACAAACATACACACACACACACAAATAGAAATTTTTCCTCTTTATAATATTAGTGTAGATGGGGTTCGAGCCCATCTGTAGAGTCTTATATGAGCTGAGATGACCATGATGGCAATGAAAAAATACATTCTTTTGTTTTAGAGTAATCAGCAAATGATTTTGCAACAAATTCAAGATCTGATTTAAGTTAATGTGTGCTGATTTATAGAGATACAAGCAACCCGCCCTCGCTTCGCTTCGGTTTCAGTCGCTTAAACCCGCGTAGTTTCTGTTCCTGTGGGAATACCGGGATAAAATATAGCCTATGTTACTCCCTGATATTATAGCTTTCCATTGGTGAAAGAATTTTTAAAATCGATTCGGTGGTTTAAGCGTGAAAGCGTTACAAACAAACATCCTTACTTTCTCATTTATAATATTATACTCGTTCCAACCATTTATTTTACTTTTGGCAGGTCGAATTCTGATCAATTAGTGTTGTACCAATGTATTACGGATACTATGTTTTGTAATAATCGATTTTAGTCAGGAAGAACTTTTAATCGATTTAACACGGATATTTTATTTTTGCTTAAATACATATTTCATATTATTTAAAAACTTCACTTCTGTAAATATATTTGTTATTTGGGCACATTAATTTTTGCATACCCACTAATTCAGTCCTCCCAAAATATTTTACTTTGTACTTTGCAAAATAAAAAATAACTACTTTATGAAGCATTTTTCCATTAAGCGGGGTCCGCTGCTCCAAACTTTACTTAGAGACAATGGCGCCCTCGTCTGCGGTAGTAAATCACTAATTTTCTCATCCAGCCTACCCCTTTTTTTTTAAGCCGAATTGGCAACCCTGAACGGCGCGCCGGCGACGCCATTTTGTTGTGTTGTCTGTCACTCGCAACAAGACTCCCGTGCTAGTCACATTTCTGTTCGCTGAGTGCTCTTTCATATTTTTCATACGCTGTGTTGAGTATTTATATTCCACCGTATTGATTTCATTGTTCTTAGTTTGATTGAGTTGAGCGTATCGTTCCTCCCAGTAAGATTTTACTTGCAAAATGCCGAAAGGTATGGTGCTTAAAGGACAATCCAGAGAGTTAGTGCTGCGGCTTCGTGAATTTTTTGAAAAGGAAAGCCGCAATGGCGGATTCCTTATACCAGTAACCCAAGTTAGAGACCGTGTTGCAGCAGCATTAGGTATTAGTGCTCCAACGGTGGCGAAAATCACTAAAGAAGCCTATGGTAGTAGTGGTATTGAACAGAACAAGCTATCTACGCCTAAGAAAAAACGTCAGCCCCGTAAAGTGACAGCAATTGACAGTTTTGATACTGATGCTATTCGTCGTCATATATACAATTATTACACAAGCAAAGAGAATCCTACTTTGAAAAAATTAGTAGCGTCTCTACGAAATTGTGGCTTGTTTCGTGGTCAAAAATCTTCTTTGTCAAAGGTGCTGCACCAAATCGGGTTCTTGTATAAGAAATCCGACAAAAGAAAAAATTTAATGGAACGTCGTGATATAGCCTTGTCTCGCTGTGAATTTTTAAGACAAGCGAAGAAAATAGAAGACTGGTCGAATGTCGTTTTCACAGATGAAACTTGGCTCAATGCCAATCATTCCATACCAAAAGGTTGGACTGACGATACTGCTGCTTCTACTTCTGCAGTGCCAATGGGGAAAGGTGAACGCCTCATCATTTGCCATGCGGGAACTACAAAGGGATTTGTACCAGACGCTCTGTTAGCGTTCAAATAAAAAAAAACAGGAGACTATCATGAGGAGATGAATGCGGACGTGTATGAAAAGTGGTTCATATAAATGCTTACATCACTTGAAGAGCCATCAACAATATTTATTGATAATGCACCCTATCACTCTCGCCAAATTAATAAAATGCCAACACAGGCCAACAAAAAACATGAGATTATAAACTGGCTTCGTGATAATGGGGAAGATGTGGACGAATCCCTACTAAAAGTAGAATTACTTAAAATATTAAAAAGTAAAAAGCAGCCAAAACTATATGTCATCGACGAAATGGCAGCAGAATATGGGCATGTTGTAATCAGAATATCTCCGTACCACTGTCAATATAATCCAATTGAAATGATCTGGGCACAAGTCAAAGGACACGCCGCAAGAAACAATACAACTCCTCCTTTCACAGCAAATAAAATGCTTGAACTTTTAAAAAACGCATGTGCTAGTGTGACGCCTGAAAACTGGGCGAGTGTCGTCAACAATACAAAAAATATAATATTCTCTGATTGGGATCGGGAAATTGAATTTGACAACATACCTACACAAGAGTTAATAATAAACACTGCAGATGATTCAAGCGACGATTCGAGTTCGTATGAAGAATCCGACGATTCGTTATAATAAAATAATATTAAAATATTTTGGTTGTTTTATTTCATGTTATAGGTATGATGAGAAGATTTTTATATCTCCCTGATACAATTTTAACGTGTTGTCTATTACAACAATTCAAAACCCAGTTGTCAGCTGACTTAACTGCAAATAAGTGTAATCGATTATTTGCGATTCATTAGTTTGCACCGAATACTTTTGATCCTGTCAGTAGATGCGATAGAACGTAACTTTTTTTATAACGGAAATGAATTATCACTTAAATTTTATGAATAGAGCTATTTACAGCATATTAATGTATTTAGTGGGTAATAATTAAGATATATAAATATTATTGGGCAGTTTATATATTTCTCTGTTCACTCGTTTGAAAGTTAATAATTGCGTATAATGAAACAGTTACGTCCTAAAGCATGTGTCAAAAGTAAAATAAATGGTTGGAACGAGTATAGTATGGATTGTCTTTATTGTGTATGTAATTCTGTTTGAATATTGTCATATTGCAATATTATCATCGCCTTTAGTTTGCTTATGTTAAGAATTTGCCACATTCCGACGTCCAAGGCTATATTTATTTTTGTTCTAAATGGCAGAAATATCATATAAGCAATTGTAAAGCAATTGATTCGTAAAGGGGGCAATTCTTTCAACACTTATAACTTACAGGAGAAGTAGTGTGAGAAGAACTCTTACAGTATTAATATAAATTTATTAATCTTCTTTTTTTTAGAAGTCTGTGGTCTTTCCACAATCTTCGGCCGTCTGGAGCGACGGAAGAGCGGCGCGGACCTCAGTCCACCATTGGGAGGGTTGTTTTAGAGTGCGGTGTCGTATATCTGATCGCCATTCAAGAACTTTTCTTTCCCAGCGGTTGTCGGTTCGTCAAGTCATGTGACCTGCCCATTGCCACCTGCCCACTTCAGCGTGCTAATTCTTAGTGCTATGTCGTTTGCACCCGGTCTTCTGCGGATCTCCATATCTCAAATTCCATCTCGCACCGACATTCCGAGCGTAACCCGTTGCGTTGAGGGACTTTAGTTATGAGGATTAAATATGCAATTTCATATAGGTCTCGTGACTAAACTTATATCAACTCATCATAAACATTAAAGTATTTTGCAAATAGGACGGCAACAAAATTAGGTCGAGTTTAATTTGGCATCTTAGAGCGTGAAACGTTAGTTACAGCGAAACATTAACAAGAATGTGTGCTAGATATTTATAAGCACGCAATTCTATTGTCTGTGGTGACCCACATCGGTCAGATGGGGCAATGCGCATGAATACCATTGCTCCTCAAGAGGATATCTTGATTTATTAGCTGACCATCGATTCGCGTCATCAATTCAATGGTACATTAACGTCAAAAATGTAAATAAGATTCAATTTCGTTTAAACTGTTATGCCGAATTTTTGTTCTTAAAATAAATTACATATGGGTTTGAATAATAAATCATATACATATTTGTGTTTTGTGGTGTTTAAGATACTTACTATGCTAGGTGTAGCAGGTTCAATTTCCACGCAGGACCATAATTTGTGCGATACACAAATTGTTGTTTTTAGTTTAGGTGCAGTTACTGCCTATTAGTCTGTTTTTAAAATCTCCGCAACACAAAGATTATTTCCTCAATACAGGTTGTTATCTTTTAAAACTAACAAGAGATAGCGGTTTTGAATGAGTTCTGCCCACATATTATATTACACTTTCGACAAGCCTAATATAATCGTTATCGCAGCACACGTACACTCCACTGCTGGGCTTAAGCCTTCTCCACCCTCCCTCCAAATTGCCCTGCAGCACGCTGGTGAGAGGGTTCGTACGGGAATTTATTTCGAGGTTCCCTTCTCCTGCCTAGAATCTGCGGATATCCCTTAGTCACAACTTTTACGACCCCCATGGGCAAGATTGGGGATTGCCAATCGTATTCTTATTCCGGCACCACAAGAAAAACCTGATATAACAAGCAATGTTTCAAAGAATTCTATGGGTTGTAGGAAAACAAAGAAGATTACGAAAGCAAATAATCCATCAAACTTAGTTTATTAAATTTCAATCATATGAATAAAAGTCATATCCGTTTGGTGTCGGAGAATACAATTCACCACCCTCTCTTGCCCGTGGGTATCTATACCAATAAATAAAATTGGAGTGTCTGTTTGTAATGTCAAAATAATAGGCTTTTTTCATGCTCACACGGTTACTTGCACGACATCTATGCCTAAAATACAGATTAAAAACTTTTTGTTTGTCTGTCTGCCTGTCTGTCTGTTTGTTCCGGGTAATCTTCAAAACCGCTGGACTAATTTCAAAAATTCTTTCACCAATGGGAAGCTATAATATCAGGGAGTAACCTAGGCTATATTTTATCCCGGTATTCCCACGGGAACGGGAACTACGCGGGTAAAACGACTAAAACCGAAGCGAAGCAAGGGCGGCTTGCTAGTCGTAAATAAGTGCGAGTCGAGTCGCGCACGAAGAGTTCCGTACCATTATCTATAAAAAAAAAACCTCTTTTATTGTATGGGAGCCCCCTTAATTATTTATTTTATTTTAATTAATTATATTTTAAGAGAACATAACACTAAATATTCTGTGAATAGTTAAAACGTCTACCTGTCACCGTTATTAGTATCGAGCAAGAAACGGTAAAAAAATCAAGTTTGTTGTATGGGAGCCCTCCTTAAATATTTATTTTATTTCATTTTTAATATTTGTTGGTATAGCGGCAATAGAAATACATCATCTGTGAAATTTTTAACTGTCTAGCTATCACCGTTCTTGAGATACAGGCTGGTGACAGACGGACGGACAGCGAAGTCTCAGTAATAGGGTACCGTTTATACCCTTTGGGTACGGAACCCTAAAAACGTCTCATCATCATCATCATCTTGCTCTTATCCCAATTACTTGGGGTCGACGCAATATGTCATCTGTTTTGACATATTGCAAAAAGTTTCGGCAATGACTTTTATGACCGGCCGCCTGCCTGACGTCAACCCTCCTTGGGAATGTAATCGTTGACCCAAATGGTACCAGATGGAGTTGGTCCGGGTCAATCTAGGGCTCTTAGTCGTCTTTTACGACACCCACGAGCAAAGCAAGGGTTGGTAGTATTCGAAGCCGCTACCACACACACAGAACCCTAAAAACAACTAAGGGAGTAAATATCCATATAACATACATATATGCAAGAGAAAGTAAAATTTTAATAAAAGCCTAGGTGATTTTCCCCCTATTGTAGGGGAGGCTCGAGCCCAATAGTGAAAATCAAACCAAAACTATCTCGTAGACAAATATTGAGAAATTATGAAATTGACAAAGCAGGTACTTACTGTTACAGAACGTGCGACAGTATTAAAACTAAAGAATGTCTTTATGCATTTGACTTCCGAGAAACGTCGTCCGTGAGAACATAAAACCATTACGTGCCAAATAAAGACAATATACTTTTTTTTTTATTCTCTCCGAACAAGTACAGATACTACAGGTGTAGGTATATTGGTAGAAATCGACAGCGACCACAGATTTTTAATTTAAACTTATAATATTTTCCTCAATAATGTATATAAGTGCGTCATATTACCTGTTTTTAGTAGTTATTAAAGCAAATTAATACTACCTATTCGTAGTCTACATCTACACTAATATTATAAAGAGGAAAAATTTGTGTTTTTGTGTGTCTCAAAAACTACTGTGCCGATTTTAAAAATTCTTTCACCATTGGAAAGCTACAGTCACCCTGAGTAACATAGGCTATATTTTATCCCGGTTTTCCGGGGGAAATACGCGGGTTAAGCGACTGAAACCGAAGCGAAGCGAGGGCGGGTTGCTAGAGTTTAATATTTGAACGGCATAAGTATTTTATTTTAAGCTTATTCATACAAAGAATTAAACCCTTATATTGCTCGTGGGTGTCAAAAGACATTTAAATCGATCTGGGTCAACTCTATCTGATGTCATCTGTTCAACAATTCCATTCCCAAAAATTAACATCGGCCAGGTTTGGTGTGGTGACGGAATAAGAATACAATTCACCAATTCTTGCCCGTGGATGTCGTAAAAGACGATTGAGAGATATAATATGCTTATAACGTTTGTACATGAAAACCAAACCTCGAAACAAAACCCTATACCTCCTGGCGAGCATAGCATAGTGGTAGGTCAATATCCCTCCTATTATGGAGGAGGCTCAAAGTCAGCAGTGGGACGTATTGAGCTGATATGATAAAGATGATGAAGAAATTATCAATAGCAAGCACTAGTACTGAATATCAACAATTGCCTCGATTCCTACTACGGGGTATTATTATCTGGGCAGGTTGATTCTGAAAATAAAATCTCCATTTTTCATTCCATCAGCATATAGACGTCCACTGATATAAGCACGGACATAAGCATCCGAAAATGCTACTCGGAATGATCCGAGTGGAAGTTAAAATCTATAAAACAACTAGAATACTTGTATGCTTTTAGGTCATGAAAATCATATGGCATTCACTAAAGGAGAAATTGTACCTAAATTGGTTACATTAGACAAACTCAATATAGAGAAATAATGGCAGTATCGTAGAGAAAATAAAACCTTCCAGAATTCATTAAGACCCATCTATCTTCTCCGCATTACTCTATTGATGTATTTATTAAATATTTTTTGTAGAATTTATTTAGGGATATATTAATAAAAAATAAATAATGAAAATATATAAAAAATTACAAAAAAAGAATAATAATAACACCGAGATTCGATCCGACGCTGTTTGACACACAAAAACTAAAATTAAAACCGGTCAATGTCTCACCTGAGCTACCGTAACTCTTGACGTTGAGAACGAATTTGAATTCATATTCTTTTAAAATCTAATGTCAATGTGACGTTTTGCTAAAAACACCGACAAAAGAACATTTTCTATACATAAAACCTAGCTAGATCGATTTTTTGGACCCGAATCCTCTAGTATGCCAACTTTCATCAAAATCGTTGGTGCCGTTTCCGAGATACTGAAAATATATATATTTACAAGAATTGCTCGTTTAAAGATATAAGATAAGATGTACATACTACATATATGTATATGAATACTAACTTATCCAATAAACGCTGTTCTGTTCAAATAAAATAAAAGGAATTCTTCTTGAAATCGACATCAGCGCCACCTACCGGATTTAATTGTGAATCTAAACCATTCTCGAATCTCCACGAACACACATAAAAAATCATCAACATCCTGTCGGAGTGTTTGTTTGTAATGTCAAAATAATAGGCTTTTTTCATGCTCACACGGTTATTTGCACGACACCTATGCCTAAAATAGCAATTAAAAAATTTTTATCTCTGTCTGTTTGTTCCAGGTAATCTTCAAAACGGCTGGACCGATTTCAAAAATTCTTTCACCAATGGAAAGCTATAATATCAGGGCGTAAACTAGGCTATATTTTATCCCGGTATTCCCACGGGAACGGGAACTACGCGGGTAAAACGACTATAATCTATAACCGAAGCGAAGCGAGGGCGGATTGCTAGTATAAGATATAATGAACGTAATTCTTAAAACTTAAAAATAACCGAATAGACCGAACGTACGAACAACATTAATAATAAATAATTAATACAACTTCCTTCAACATTAACATCGGGGAAGGAGTTAGTTACTTAAATTATTTTGTCATTCTAGAGGAAAACGGCGTGACAAAATCCAATGTACCAATAACGAGCAGTAACGACATTAACCAAGATACTTTGAGCAATACACTCGTTGATGTCGGTAGAGAGAACAATTTTCATGGAAACTATAAAAAACGCCATGCTTTTTAATTACATTATAAACATTTAAAATAGTAAAAGTAAATTGTAGTCTATCCATTCATTGCGGCTCATACACGACCCACTGTTGGGCTAAAGTCTCCTACCTATTAAAGAGGGATATTGACCTGCTATACCACGCTGGTCAAACGGAATGGTATAGGGTGTTATTTCGAGTTTTCCCTCTCTTGCATCGGCGTTATATGGATATTGTATCCCTTAGTCGTCTTTTATGACATTCACAGGTAATATAGGGAGTGGTGAATTGTATTCTTACTCCGTCACTACAGGGATCATATGAACAAGAATACATTATCTATTATCGAGATTATATAAATATCATCATTATATCAGCCCATAGACATCCCATCACTGCTGGGCTCGGGCTTCTTCCACTATGGGAAAGAAATTCGTCTGCTATACCACATCGGGCAGACGTGTAAGCATAGGAATTTATTATATTATAACTAGTTGACCCAACAGACGTTGTCCAACTGACCCAACAGTTGTCCAATTGTGAATCTAAACTATTCTCCAATCCCCTTGAACATGCACAAAAAATCAACATCGGTCCAGCCGTTTAAGAGGAGTTCAGTGACATACACACGTACACAAGAAATTTATATATCAAGATAGAAGGAGAGAAGAGGAGAGGAGAGAAGAGGAGAGGAGAGAAGGAGAGAATGTATGTATGACCCTCTCTTTCCAATACTGAATGTGGTGACGGAATAGGAATACAACCCACCACCGCCTATCTTGCCCCTGGACGTCGTAAAAGAAGAGTAAGGGATGTAATATACAGACAACCTCAATGCAAGAGATGGCAAAACTCGAAATAAAACCCTATACGGATACACCGTCTGGGCACGGTATAGAAGGTTAATTTCCATCCTATTATGGAAAAGGAGCAGTGAGACGTATATGAGCTGAGATGATCACGAGATCAGTAAATCTTTCGTTAGGCATTCTCTTTTTTTATTGCCCTCCACTAAAGACATAATACTTGTATTGCGGAGGACTTTTACAACCATATAATTAAAGAATAACAATTTGTGGATCGCACAAAGTGTTGTCCTGCGTGAGATTCGAACCCGCGACACTGGTAGATTAGTCGGTATCTTAACCAATAAGCCATCTAAACAATCCCTGTGCGGTTCTTTGTAGTGATCGAGAAAGAAAAAGCAAAAGCCCTTGCTTTTCCGCGCGTATCGTAAAAGATACATCGGGATTAATATTATTTATAAACTTTACCACACACTAATAATATTATTTTATGGAAGATAATATTTATTCTTATTGCTCGTAGTAAATGCCAGCAATTGTTAATATTAAACTGTTTTAACACTAATATTGCTAAATCGTTTAACATTAATTTATAAGCAATACAATAGCGTATTTTCAGATCATAAACTGCACATGAAATAGGTGATACTTTATTGCAATTTGTATTACTTACATACATTTCTATTACACAGTTGTATCTTATCTTATATCTTTAAACGAGCAATTCTTGTATATATATATATATATATATTCAGGATCTCGGCAACGGCTCCAACGATTTTGTTGAAACTTGGCATACTAGAGGTTTCGGGTCCAAAAAATCGATCTAGCTAGGTTTTATTTATAGAAAATGTTATTTTGTCCGTGTTTTTAGCAAAACAAACAATGACATTAAACTTTAAAAGAATATGAATTCAAATTTCGTTGTCAACGTCATGAGTTCCGATAGCTCAGGAGGTGGGGAGGCGGGCGGTTTTAATTTTGGATTATGTGACATTTAAACAGCGTCGGTTCGAATCTCGGTGTTATTATTATTCACTTTTTGTAGTTTTTTATATAATTTTCATTATTTATTTTTTATTAATATATTATCTAAATAAATTCGACAAAAATATTCCAAGCGAAGCTCGATCAACCAGATATTTAAAAAAAATGTGCACTGCGGCAATATTTTTTGTACACATAAGTCTCATTATTGGACTTCTCCACAGTGGGAGGGAAATTGATCTACAATACCGCACTGGTCAGATATGTTGGTATACAGTTTTATGTCAAGTTTGCCTTGTTTTGCATAGATGTTATATGCATATCATATCCCTCAGTCGTCTTTTACGACATCCACGGGCAAGATAGGGAGTGGTGAATTGTATTCTTACTCTGTCACACTTCAAAAATTTAATAGTGAAAAAAATTAAACACTGAATATATTTTATACGACGTAATGACGACATTAACAACCGAGGCCAGCTTTAAAAATTATTAAACTTTTGCGGTTACCGCATACTATCAAGAAACAATTCATTATAATATTTATAAGGTCTTAACCAAGTGATGGTTATTCTCTGAAATGGTAGGTAGACCATGTCATTGTAAAGTTCAAAAGCAACCGACAAACGCATTCTTATTATTTATAATTCTTATTGTATTCAGTTTTATTTGTATTGAAATATTGATTTCAATGTTTGATTAGAAGAAATTTATCGCTGGAGTCATGTATTATGGTTATATAACTATTTGATCACATCGCTCGCCGAACCGACAACCGTCGGGGAAGAAAGGTTTTTGAGTGGCAACCATGAATCGGACGCCGCAGCATAGGACGATCCCCCACTAGGTGAATGTATAGAATGTCGTCACATTCTCAAAGTCGCAGGGAACCATTGGATCCAAATGGCACAGTGGCCAAGTGGCATTCTCGTGGGGACGCCTATGTCCAGCAGTCTATAGGCTGATGGATGAAACTATTTGATTAATTATCATTTCTTTATTACTGTTGGTGGCAAACAAGTAAACAGCACAACTGATGGTAAGTGATACTGCGGCTCGTGACCCTTGCCTATTGTGACGAAAGTAAAAGAAATATGAATGCGTGCAATGAGGTTCGGTGATACTAAAGGCATAACCAAAACCCACCACACGCAAACGCCCTCAAAAAGTTGAGTTACCGGCTCTGTCGCTTACCGAACTGCAGTAACAAATTGCTACTACTGACGTCGGACGTCGTAAAAGACGACTAAGCAGTAGCGGCCTTAGGGGGTGGCGAACAGGGCAATCGCCCGGGGCCTCGCGCTTACAGCGGCCTCACGCAACAACCCAAGCAAATTTAAAAAAATATAGATTTTAAATTACATTTTTACTTATTAATTATATTTTTCACTTTGTTTTCAATATTTTAAACTTAAATTTTATTTATTTGTACAACTTTAGTATTTTTCATCAAACATGACAAATCCCTAAACCAAACAACCAGACCTACTTTCGTATCTCATACTTTTCACGAAGGACAAAGGGCCTCGCAAAGACCTGCCGCCCGGGGCCTCGCAAAGACCTGCCGCCCGGAGCCTCGCAATGGGTAAGGCCGCAGCTGCGACTAAGGGATATGCACATAAGATCTGTGCAAGAGAAGAAAACTCCTAATGAAACCCTATACCAACATGTCTGACAAGAATGGTATAGTAGATCAAATTCCTACCGATTGTGGAGGAGGCCCGAGCCCAACAGTGGGACGTATGTGGGCTGCTATGATGATGATGGTGATACATGGAAATAATCATCTTTATCAAATAATTCCTAAGTTCATGATAAAATACGACACTTTTCCGTTATCATATTGACTGTCAGTTAATTTAAAATGGGAAAGGGAATGACTTTGCAAACAAGAATGTCGATCACATGGTTCAGAACACGTCTCGCTAGCTTTTTTAATTGGTTTATGAGTCACTCGGGGTCTCGTAGTAATTTCAAATGCAGTTGTGCATGTTTCTGTGCACCTAGCTGTGAAAGAATCGCTCTGGAATAACCTCAGGGGGGGTGACGCCATTCTATTTAATATTCCAACCACACCCTATATGTGAACAGGACGTATTTACTTGTAAAACATGACTAGTAACAAATCGGAATATTATAACGTTGTACTCAACCGTTTTTAAGAGTTATTGTACTCGAAATATCTTCAACAACATTCAAATTTCATTTTTTAGATAAGGGCAACATAACTCGTTAATTTATGTACTGACACATATTTTTTTAAATTTATAATCTGTGATTGGAATAGTTTTCTATACTATAAGTGCGCTAGAGAAGGAACATTCGAAATAAAACCCTATACCAACCTGTCTGACCAGCATGGTACATTAAGGTCAATTTCCCTCCTATTGTAGAGGAGGCTCGAGCCCAACAGTGGGACGTTATATGAACTGAAATGATGAAGTGCGTTCTTCTACATTTCTTACTTAATATTAAACAAGGAGGGTTAATGTTAGGTAGGTGGCCGTCGCAAAACTATTACCGAAACTTTTAAGAAGTAAGTAAGTAAGAATAGTAGATAAATATTGAGTCGACCAAGTAATTAGGATAAGAGCAGAATTGTCACCTAATATTAACCAGTCATCAAAGTATATTATGTACACATCATCACTAGATGGCGTATTGAAATGAGAACTTTCAATAAGCAACATATTTTAATAAAAACATTCTTATCTATCATCATTGGAGGCCAATATAAAAATAATCTATACCAATAAATAAAATTGAAGTGTCTGTTTGTAATGTCAAAATAATAGGCTTTTTTCATGCTCACACGGTTATTTGCACGACACCTATGCCTAAAATAGCAATTAAAAAATTTTTGTCTGTCTGTCTGTCTGTTTGTTCCGGGTAATCTTCAAAACGGCTGGACCGATTTCAAAAATTCTTTCACCAATGGAAAGCTATAATATCAGGGTGTAAACTAAGCTATATTTTATCCCGGTATTCCCACGGGAACGGGAACTACGCGGGTAAAACGACTATAACCTATAACCGAAGCAAAGCGAGGGCGGGTTGCTAGTTTTAAATAAAACATTAATATTATTACAGTATATGAGTAAATTCACAAACAAAAACCCGTTTATATAGAGACTAGCTAACCCAACACGCTTTTCTGTTTAAACAAAAAAAAAGTTAAATGAATCCTCCTTAATATTGATTGCAGCGCCACCTACTGGTCCAATTATTAACCTAAACTATTCGAGATACCACTGGAACACATACAAGAAAATTTATCAACATCGGTCCAGCAGTTTAGGAGTTCAGTCACATACACGTGGACAGAAGAATTATATGAGATTGTGGCACAAGATTTTCAATCAATCTTTGAAGCGTCAACCGTCTCCTTGCAAAATTAGTACGATTTGTATTTATTGAAAAGAAATAATTATTATTATTTGTAAATGCTTTTATGATGCCTTTGCACTTGTGTAAAATAACTGCCATAATAATTTATTGAGTCGAACGAAAAAATACGAGATTTGGCATTCAGTTTTTATTTATTGCCAATGCCAATATGATGACATCGCGCAAGAATTTGATAACAAGAGCTCTGATATAATTTGATAATAGAGTCATATCTTCAATGCATTGTTTTATATAATATAGAATCAAATTTTGACATTCGACACGACATACGCGAGAACTCAAAAAAAAACTGCTTGAACGAAAGCGTGATCCAATTATTTCAACGACAATATAAATTTTAATGACACAAAAATGTTCAATATTCATATCTTAAATCTCGTTGATATTGACATAAATATATAGTTGTTGATCGTGAAATCTTTACTTCGAATATTCATCAGCTGTCATTCAATGTGTGAAAGTTATTATTGGAATTCGCCAAGTACCTAATACTCGACAAAAGAAACATGAACCGCGTCCGGTGGACGACAATTGATATGGAATAATTATACATAGAACTTAGAAGTTACACTACGAAAAGTAGATGTATCTCTGCCTACTACTTTTTAAAAAATGACAAAAACTCTGTTAAATATATTTAGTGTAGCTTTAAAGACGGTTTAATATTATCATCATCATGAACCTATTAATTGTAACTCTTCTGTATTTGCATTTCTTGTGACCTGTAACTTAGTTAGGCTGCAGCTGAAAATCAGCGCTGCAAGTTTATGTAGCATATGCTGAGCTGTTGTCTTTTGGACCCTAATACTTGGAATTTCGATTGTTATATACTATGATTATTTTAATTACCAATATTTTTTCGTCTTCGTTTTTTATATCATTTTGTGAACATTTTGAAGTATATGTAACTATAGTGTCCAATAAATCTTATTTTCTTTCTCTTTCTTTTTTCTATAGCAGACTATAAACGACCCACAGCTAGGCTCGGGCTTCCTCCGTTATGGGAGAGAAATTAACTTATTATAACGCTGAACAGACATGTTGGCATAGGAGTTTAATATCAATCAAACTTAAAATAATTCCCATATTCTTTTATTACTTCAAACTTTTGATAACGGCTTCTGTGTAATATTACAATACACCACCCCTCTTGCTTGTGAGTATCGTAAAAGACGACTAAGGGACATGTAGATAACATCTATCCAAGAGAATTCGACATAAAACCTTATGCTAACACATAGTAGGTCAATTTTCTCTTCCGAGCCCAACAATGGGACTAATGTGAAATGAAATGAAGATACAGTGACGAGATAACGGCAACCAATATACAAAGTTACTCAAAAACTCTTATTAAACAAATTTTATGAATTTTATTGCAAATGCGTTTACTTTTAAAAAAGTTCTCATTATCATGTTTGTAGTCATGTAATGTTAAGTGTAAAGTAATGTTTTAAAATAAAAACTCGAATGAGATAGCAGGAAAAGCTTACAACTAGGCGTGGCGGCTTTCTCTAGCCAGCCGGTCGCCCACAGCTGCGTCCGTGCCAACGAATGACATTGTAAGTACTAGTAGTGTGTCACGCCAAACCGTTGTCAATACAAGGTCGATATTAGTTACAACATACTGATTTATGATAGTCATGTTTTTTGGACATTGATATTTATAGCTGGCTCTTTAGTCAAGTGGTGGTACAAGACTGTCCATTGCGAGGTCTAGCGAACGATTCTGAATGAGGTGAATTTTTTTTATTAATTGTAAACGGTGGCAGACTAGCAAACAGTACACCTAATAATACACCGCCGCTCATGGACCTTTGCAAGGCCCCTACCTAAAGCGAAGAAAATGAAGAGAAAGGGAATGGCGTGCAATGAGGTTCGGTGATACTAAAGGCAACACTTTTTTTTTCTTTTCGGAGGGCTGCGGTTGACGCGCTTCCGCACCACTCTGTCCGGGGCGACAGAGAGGCTTAAGCATGCAACACCCGCAACCCACCCGAACACCACGTCGCCTTCGTCGTTGGACCGACCACCGGAGCAGGGTTACTTGTCATCAATGGTCGGCCCGCTTGGGGTACCCTCCCATCGACCGACGTCCCCCCCTCCTCGGGGAAGACGTCGGTCTTGCCTCTCAGCGGGTGACGGACTAACTCCCCGGTCACGTCACCCGCGACCTCGGCTAGGGCGGCATGGCAAGCAGGTAGTCGCGCCTGCGCCGCCCCAGTTGCTGGCGGCGGGTCGCTTCGTCGAGGCTGTGCTCCTCGCGTTTGCGACCCGGCGCCTCCTTCTGCGAGATAACTGCCTCGCAGAAGGATGCGACCGCGTCCCAGTTCCTGATGCTGCCGAGCATCTCCCTAGCGATGGTCGGCAGCGTCAGGTTGGCACCGATGATTGCGACGAGTTCACGGCGCGGCGCTGCTCTGCCCAAGCGCCACAGACCTCGAGCGTATGCTGCGCCGTGTCCTCGTCGCAATCGCATACTAAAGGCAACACTAAAACCCACCACACGTAAACACCCTCAAAAAGTTGGGCTGTCGCCTCCCTCGCTCACAGAACGAAGCGCAGTATCAAAATTCTACTACTCGGATACAATCTTGTTTTTTTTTTTGTTTGCAACACTACACAGGTGTAGTGTTGCAAACCATGACACATGTGGAAGATCGGTACTTAGGCCACTATGGCATATGTGCTGATTGCACTAAATCAATTGATCTAGTATCATGTGCTAATATAAAATACTTTTATCCCGGTAATGTTTTATTTTGGGATAGTAGTTCAACTTTATTGTGTCTACTCAGTCAAGCATAATCCGTTCAAAGGATTTGGATAAAATTTCGTTTTGGTAAAGTTGCTTTTAACGCAGACGAAGCCGCGTGCGGAAGTTAGTAGCATAATAAATCTTTGCAGAGAGTTAACAGAGGATTCAACAACAATAAACGTTTTTGAGATCGTTGTTAAATCACTTTTATTATTTACTGCAGTCGCCTTGCCTCCGTATTTCAATTCTCCAATATCTTCTAAAATATTACGATACGCGACTGCAGTCCATAAGGCCTTGGGTTCGATTCCCAGGGGGGGCAAAATTTGATAGGGATTTCTTGAGAGTAGGAGGAGGAGGTAGTAAAATATTATTAAAATCGATCTAGGCGTTTGGAATATTATTCGGAATACACAGGCAGACGGACAAACCGCTAGAAAAAAAATTAAGTGGCTTTTAGTCATAAGTATTGTGTATAATTTTCCGTGTGGTGACGGAGTAAGAATACCATTCACCACTCCCTATATTACCCGTGGATGTCGTAAAAGCCGACTAAGGGATTTAATATGCACATAAAATCCGTGCAAGAGAAGGAAATCTCGAAATGAAACCCTATACCAACATGTCTGACCAGCATGGTATAGTAGGTCAAACTGCCTTCATTATAGAGGAGGCCCGAGCCCAACAGTGGGACGTATATGGGCTGCGATGATGATGATGATGATTGTGTAAATAACCGTGTAAGCATGAAAAATATGTATTATTTTAACATTACACTTCAATTTCATTTATATGTACAGACTAGCAACCCGCCCTCGCTTCGCTTCGGTTATAGGTTATAGTCGTTTTACCCGCGTAGTTCCCGTTCCCGTGGGAATACCGGGATAAAATATAGCCTAGTTTACGCCCTGATATTATAGCTTTCCATTGGTGAAAGAATTTTTGAAATCGGTCCAGCCGTTTTGAAGATTACCCGGAACAAACAGACAGACAGACAGACAGACAAAAATTTTTTAATTGCTATTTTAGGCATATGTATAGTGCAAATAACCGTGTGAGCATGAAAAAAGCCTATTATTTTGACATTACAAACAGACACTCCAATTTTATTTATTGGTATAGATTACAAAGTTATAAGACGTATGGTTTTTGCGGAACTATATTAAAATCAAACAATATATTTTAATGTAGCTACAAACCTAAATGTAGAAACTCGCATAGTAACAATAACTTTATCGACGGCAGTAAAACCCGGTTCTTTGCAGCACCGCGGGCAATTCCCACGGCATTAAACCTCAAACTACTAAAATTAGACACACTAACCCTACACTAACCTATACTTACAAACCAATTTATTGGCACAACAAAACTACATAGAGGAATCATTCTTATTTATACTTTCGATTTATTTTTGAACAGTTTTATGATGAATAAAAAATATAATATCTTTATACACTTACACATATAACTTTTCTGTATGTGTGTGGCTGAACTCCTAAACGGCTGGATCGATTTTTGGTGATTATTTTCATGTGTGATGTGTAGTAGTGATTTTGGGTGATAAAATTCGACGAAAGAACGGCGGGCGGGCCCATAACCCACCCGTACCCACGTCGCCTTCGTCATTGTGCCGACCACCAGTGCTGCATTCCTTGTCCTCAGTGGTCGGCCCGACGGAATACCCTTTCGGATACCCTCAGCTCTCGACGCCCTGTCCCGGGACGTCGGTCGCCGTCGCGCGGTTAGCCTCTCTGCAGGTGACGGAAAGAAGAAGGTATCGCTGGGATTAGTTTTATTTTTTTTTAAATTGTACAAAATATCATCCGTTGAATGAGCTAATTATCATCAACGACAGGTCATCATTCTGATCTTATCCTAAATTACTTTCCGTCGACTCAATATGCACTCTTCTTCATAGTCGTCAGTTTATATACGTCCTATTCCAATAAAGTGGAAATGGAATGATTCTAGTTTATTTTTTTCTTTTTCTTTAATTCAATAAAAGTAATATTATTCGTTGTCTATTAATGGCGACTCTATAAGGCTCAAAGTCGTTCAACGAGCTATAGAAAGTGCTATGCTATATTATTACTCTACTTTTATTCCGCTCAAAAAAAAAAAAAGAAATGTAGTGTCGTGGGACACCAGGTAGGAACGAGGTTCCTTCGGCTAATGTAGAATCGACACAATTTGCAAAAAAAATCAAAATTCAGGGCTCTTTTAGTTGGTGTCCTTGTTCCGAACATTGTTAGTTTCTAATTATAAAATTTTATTGTGACTAAACTATCGGGTGTAGGCTCTTGAAATTTAGGTTTTTTAGTATTAAATCGGTTCTACTGGAAATTCTATGAGGTTTGTCAAAAATCCGGACTTCCTGCGGTCAAAGATGACTGATTTATGGCAGTTTGGGGTTTGAACGATGTTTCACATCAAAAGAAGGGGGGAGGGAAGTTTCTAATGGGGGGTAGGGGTAGGCCGGGCGGCAATGTAGGGTGCAAGAGAGGTCAAAATTTCTATCAAAAATGGTCTAGCACTTATAGTTTTTGAGATACGGCGGTCAAAACAATTGTAGGTTGAACGATGTTTCACATCAAAAGAAGGGGGGAGGGAAGTTTCTAATGGGGGGTAGGGGTAGTCCGGGCGGCAATGTAGGGTGCAAGGGGGATCACAATTTCTATCAAAAAAAGGGGGAGAGGGAAGTTTCTAATGGGGGATAGGGGTAGTCCGGGCGGCAATGGTGGGTGCAAGGGGGGTCAAAATTTCTATCAAAAATGCTCTAGCACTTATAGTTTTTGAGATACGGCGGTCAAAACAATTTCGTCTCATTTAACGGTTTTATTCCACACACTTTTTCTTACGGTTTTACTATCACATTTTTTTCAGTTCGGTCGCGCAGCAAAATCCCTATCTCCTCCAAGCCTGCCGTAAGGAACTTCGTTGCAATACTCAATTCACGAATATCCAAATAATCGGTAAAAATATTAGAACAATATAATTAATCGAATAGACTAAATTCTCAAAATATTCGTATTAAAATAAAATAATGATTCCATTTTGCCTTTCATTGGCTGATTTGTAAGCAACGACACCATTTGCCATTTAAGAACAACTAAACTGACTTTTTGGTAAAAATCCAGTACCCCTAAAAGCAGCCGCTGGGTGAGCCACTGATGCCAAGACCCAGTACCAGTGGCTCGCCTAGTGGCTAAGCAGGAAATACAGCAGATTATGGGGTTTGCGTTCTGCTCTATCGTCTCCCCGGACGTTACGGGTTGAGTGTGACTGGACCATGACCTGTCAAAAAAGAAAAAGCCCCAAAGGCAAAACTATTGACTTAAGTTGCTCTATAAAACCTAGTCTGTGGTGCATTCTCTCATTTTTATAGTGAATTGTCTACGGTGCAGGCTCTCACCATCTTGGAAGTGGACTGTACATGTGTTTTGTGTTGGTGATAATCTTTTCTTTTTTTGACTCTGCTATGCTTTGCACTGATCATGCTTTATACGTTAACCTTGGCTACACTCATACTAGACTCTGTTT
This sequence comes from Lymantria dispar, assembly GCA_032191425.1. Classification (NCBI taxonomy): domain Eukaryota; kingdom Metazoa; phylum Arthropoda; class Insecta; order Lepidoptera; family Erebidae; genus Lymantria; species Lymantria dispar. The sequence goes on along the minus strand of CM063449.1, from coordinate 27,666,104 downwards.
ACGCAAACCTCATTTACTGTTAGAAAAATGTCTACAAAAGGACGTAATTGTACTTTGAACTCCCAGGCTCGTGAGTTGATTGTGAAATTACACGAATATTTTGAACGTGAGTCACAAAACTGACTTTTTACTTAACCTAATCCTACTAAATATGATGAATATATTTTATGCTGAAATAATTAAATTTGTTTAGTATTAATATAGCACTTAATTTATGCATCTCCTTTTTAAGAAAAAAAATTGTGCGTGCTTACGCCCCTTTGTCGCCCCGGACGGAGTGGTGCGAGGAGTGCGCCGACCGCAGACCACGCCAAAAAAAAAAGTGTATAATAATCTTAGTGACAGAGTATAATAACAATTTCTGTGTGGTTACAGAATAACTATATAATTCACCAACCACTTATGATGACTTAATTACACAGATAATAAATTTAAAAATATTATATATCCTTACTATCCTTACTAATATTATAAATGCGAAAGTTTGTTTATTTATTTGTTTGTTACGCTTTCACGCTTAAACCACTGAAACGATTTCAAAAATTCTTTCACCAATGGAAAGCTATAGTATCAGGGAGTAACATAGACTATATTTTATCTCTGTATTCCTAGGAGAACGGGAACTACGCAGGTTAGGTGACTCAAATCGAAGCGAAGCGAGGGCGGGTTGCTAGTATATTATACAAAAGCCTAATTCATACGTAGTTCTTAAATTGAATGCAAAATTCTAATTTATATTTAGGTTCTTTAATTGCACAGCAGACAGGTTGGTATTGGGTTTCATTTCGAGTTTTCCTTCTCTTGCACAATTATGTGCATATTATAATCCCTTAATCGTCTTTTACGACATCCACAGGCAAGATAGGGAGTGCTGAATTGTATTCTTACTCCGTCACCACACGGAATAATAAAAAAAAATAAATAAAGATTATAATGAAACAGAAATGAGTAATCTATAAAGAAAATTGTAAGTCAACACGGTCTACAATGGGCTTACAATAATAACTGATTGCCAATACAAACAAGAAGAAGAATAGTAGCATTCTAAAAATGCGAAATAAATACATATCTACACCAATATTATAAAGGGGAAAAATTTGTATTTTTGTATGTGTGTGTATGTTTGTAATGAATAAACTCAAAAACTACTATGCCGATTTCAAAAACTCTTTCACCATTGGAAAGCTACATTATCCCTAAATAACATAGGCTATATTTTATCCCGGTATGCCCACGGGAACGGGAACTACGCGGGTAAGGCAACTGTAACCGACGCAAGGTGAAGGCGTGTTGCTAATAATGTTATAAAACTGAATTGTGAGACGAGCAAAGCCGCGCTCAAAGCACTATTAAATATTAAATAACCAAAACACTGCACGTGATTAGAATAAAAGTTTTTCTTTATAGCAAGTCATACGTAAATTGTAAACAAACTGAGGACGTTGACTTGTATCACCGTACGAATGTTTGCAAACTTAGTTTTAAAATAAACATGAACGAAAACTAAACATGCACACTTGAGTTTTTATTTCATATACAATAGAGTTGGCGATTTTCCGTGTGGTGACGGAGTAAGAATACAATTCACTATCCCTTTCTTGCCTATGGGTGTTGTAAAAGACGACTAAGGGATTAAAATACAAAGATAACACATGCAAGAGAAAGAAAGAGATCGGGTGCCACTTGTGGGGTCTGGTCTGGTTATGAATTATACTATATTGTGGTTCGAAGTGCATCACACTGGAGCTAATACTTCAGCGATCAGAATTTCAAACAAAATCTTTATAGATACGCTTCAAGAAAAATAAAACTAAAATAAACCTTATAAGTCCCATATAGAAGATTAAGTGTTATTTGGCTTTATTTGTTTCCTTAGAATAATAACGTATAGAAGGTAAGTTCACGCACAAAAAGTGAGGCATTTGAATTGGAGCCTAATGGAGCTTACACCGGAACCGCTCCGTAATGTAAAAGTCATTGTACTGCACGAACGTACGCAACTCTTAAAAAATAAATAGTTAATTATGACGGTTTGTGCATTCAAATGGTGTCACAACACATTTGAAAAATATAAAAAGATTATTAACATTACTTTTAAAGGTAATTCGACGATTTATGTTAATAAAAACAAAATTTGATTTCATAATTTGTATAGTGGTGTGCGTGTGTACGTGTGTAATCGTCTGCGCGCCATTAGTATTTTTAGATTCAAATTTTGAAAGTTCGAAGTATTGACACTATTCCTCTATACGTTATTATTCTAAGTTTGTTTCATTAATATACCTATGTGTTATTTCAGTTATTATTATATTATTTCTATAGTACATAACGTAGTATTAAAATTTATACAATGGACTCGCACATAAACAGACGGTTCTTCCATTTGGTCTTCAATTTTCTAATACAATTAGCTATTTCTAGCTAAACAACAATAGCTAGCTAATTCGTCAAATTCACTAGCTATCTTATATGAAAATGTAAACCGGCCTATGTACCTATATGACGCCGACACGTCGAGGTAATAAATTACAGATAAAAATCTGATACCCAAAAGGGTAAATATTAGGTATTATGTGGGTGGCCATTAACGGTGCATTTTTTTTTAATAATACATATATTAGTTCTAAATGAAAAATATTTGATATTCCATACTATCAACGTCTCTATAATGCTCTCTATCTTATGGAGTTAGTTTTACCGTGATCATGGCGCTTGCAACAGAGTCGAAATATCAAACACTCGCAAGTAAGCAATACATGGTATATATCCTTCTATCAATAATTTGGCGAATATTTGATATTCACTATAGTCATTAAAATATAGGATGATCTCTGTGACAGTTGTTCCTAGTCCTGTCACGCTTACGATAAAGTCCGTAGTTTTTATCGATAAAACTCTTTATTTTTATAATTGTGATTTTTATAATTAAAATACGATCAAGGAAAATCTTTTTAAATTTATTTCAAACAAAAACTGTTTTTTGACTGTTTTAATTATTCAAAAGGAGTACAATCAAGGTCTAGGTCACTATTATCGACATCACTGGAGCATTTCTGCTAGAACATTTATCATTTTTCCAAAATAGGAACAGTCGTTAGATCTATCAATCAATTACGACTGTTTTATAAATAAACATGTCTAGTTTATTGACAATAATGCATACATAATATTATCATTTACTCTAATACAAAAGGTAGTTTTTCATGTTGAATTAATTCAATTTATGTATTTTGTAATGTAACTGTCTGTTTTAATTGTAAAAAAAATATGTTTAACGTTTTATATACATAGGTACTGTATTGGGTTTATTTCTTTTATGAATAATTTAATAAAGATGGGTTATCGATTTACGTATATCGACTGTCCCATCTCTTTTTTATTTTCAGTCCAGTATGACCTTGTACATGAGTAAGCGTCATTTATGTATAAAATGTTTACTAGGTATGCCAGTACTTACGAGGTACATTTTAGGCATGAATATTAATATTTTTATATTTATAATATATTGCAATTCAGTTGCAATAAAACTAGCACGAAAAGAACGAAAATATATTTGATACAAAATGAAATTGTAAACATGTCGCTTGTTCAAACTTACTTCGTTGGTTTCGTTGACATCTGTCACAGAGATCAAGCTATATTTTATGGACTATAGTCAGGATGATCAAAATCATTATGAAAATCAACATCAACACTTCGACCGCCGGAAGACATAAAAGAAACCATACCTTATGCTTAAACACGACGAGAATATAGATTAAATTGTTCAAACATCAGTATTAGACCATAATAAAATGTTTTAAAAAGTTATTACTTCAAAGAAAATATACGATCAAACAACATTATCAGAGTTCACATCCGTAGGTGACTTAATAGAAATAACAAAGATAAATATAATTTAAGTACAACAGTAAGTAAACGAGAAAGTTCTTGGTATCGCGCGTGTTGCTACCAAACCGTCTATTTGCACAGCTAAACAAACTGAATGTTATCGGTAACCAGTTTATGTAGACACCATACCACTTGAGGACAATAATAAAGTAATAAATGGTAATTTGGAATTCAACAAGAGCTCTCGATAGAATGGTGGATTTATGTTGAAGTATGATGACGATATACGTGAAGGAAAACCAAACAGTTGTTAACAATGATGCCGCTCCGAACCGGGACTGTTTATTTTCTTCGATTACACTTGCACTAACAGGCTGCATTAATTTGGTCAAATTTTTAAAGAGAACTTGTATATTTACAACGTATATTTTTTTAATAATAGCGGCAAACTATATGAATGTAGGTCATTAAGTTTAAAGTTCTCAAAAATATCAGAATATTTGAAGTAAATCGTCTGCCTCATTTTTGGTGAACCGTACTCTTACTTCATCACTGCATGGAAAATGGCAGTCACTCAGTGGAAAAATGTATAGATCAGGTTTTGACGAAACCCCGGCATTTTGTTGCCGAGCGTCGACAAGGGTAACCTGCCGAGTGGCCCACCGATATCGAGAAATCGATACCGATGATCAACGCAAATAGCCATGGGGAGTCCATACGCCAGGTTATACCTTATACCAGGGAACCCCTGGATAGTACGGTAAACACTATGTATCGATTATATTGCAATGTATTCGATCATTTTTAGTAGCCGTTGTCTACAATTTATTATAAAAGATAGTATAATAACATAATATTAAAAATGCAATAATAATCGCTTATTAAAAATAATAGGAGACCTTTTTTTTTTTGGGGTGGGCTGCGGTCGGCGCGCTCTGCGCACCACTCCGTCCGGGACGACAGAGGGGCGTAAGCACGCACACCCGCAACCCACCCACGACGCACGTCGCCTTCGTCGTTGGGCCGACCACCGGAGCAGGGTTACTTGACGTCAGTGGTCGGCCCGACGGAATACCCCCTATTTGGGGTACCCTCCCATCGACCGACGTCCTCCCCTCGGGGAGGACGTCGGTCTTTCCTCACGCGGACTAATTCCCCGGTCACTTTACCCGCGGCTTCGGCTAGGGCGGCATGAGGCGCAGTTATTCGCGCCTACGCTGCCCCAGTCACCGGCGGCGGATAGCCTCATCGAGGCTGCGCTCCTCGCGCAGGCAATCCGCCCCTCGCGCAGGCGATCCGCCAAATAATAGGATACCTGCCGAAATCTTTTTTAAAAATATAAGCGAAAAAGAAATCACATTATTGCTAGCGGAAATGCAAAATTCCAAATATAATAGTTGAATCTTCGAACAGGTAATGTTCTCGTAACTTTCTATCATCACTATTATTTAATAGAATATAATGATGATTATCTATTAATATAGAGAATGGTATAACAATTCTTCGTGTTTTGTCATAATGACCGTAAATTTCTCCGCACTAACGAAGCTATTCTGTCACGACTCCTCGGCAATTTTCAGAGCTTTGGATTTTACTAAATAAAATCCTAATTCAAATATGCAAATATAACCAATATAAATATGGCCACACAAAAGCAATCTTTAGCAATTATGGATTATTCTTAATTATTTTGTTATTTCCATGCTCATTTAATTGATTTCAATTTACATCCCGGTTTAACTAAATTATTTAAACATTTTGCAAATTTTATAATTCGTGGGCGTAACGGCAAGCTAATATGTAATTTAAAATTATAATTATTAATCTTGTAAGCAATTATTAACAAAATACAAAATGGTGCCTACCATCTCGTAATATCCGGAAGTTGTGTAACGTATCAATGTCATTATGTTTAACGGAAACAAAATCAGATAATTATTCGATCTGAGGTAATCGAGGAGACGTTTCTCATTCATGTTTGAAATCCATAATAACGGCAATCTATACGACATATTGATGGTATACAACGAAAAAAAAAAACAAATGGTCATTTAATGGACTTCAAATTGCAAGAGCAACTAATTTTAATAATATAAAAGCACAATTACAGACATAATATATTGTTATTGTTTATTAATATAGATTGAATGGGAATTATGGCATTGCCAAAAAAATTGGCAACAAAGGGCGCTTTTACATTACATGATAATGTGCGAGTCTACATACATACATTTGCCAAAGATTCGTAGGATACTGTATCCTATTTTTAAATCCTTAAACTGTACTATAATACAAGCCTCATCACTTTCTCTGTCTTAAATTACTTAACTTACTTCTCTTGAGCGAATCCATAAAGATACTACTATAAACTAGAATACACGAGTACCGTAAATTATTTAATTTATCAGATCCTGTAATAATACCCCTACACAATCTATTAACATGTAACATTTTCAGTATATTAGAGACAAGAATCAGTCAATCAAGAATCTTCCGTGTAATGACGAAGTAAGAATACAATCTACCAGCCCTGTTCTTGCCCGTGGGTATCGTACAAGACGACTAAGGGATAATCGTAGATAACATCTATGCAAGAAAAGGAAAACTCGAAATAAAACCCTACGTCGACCGGCCTGATCAGCGTATCAGCTCAGATCAGCATATTAGGTCAATTTCCTTCCCATTATGGAGGAGGTTCAAGCGCAGTATCGGGACATATATGTATATGAGCTGTAATGATGAGATAAGTATCGACTGCATAGCTGGTATATGCATATGAAAGTAAACAACTGTTTAAAGAAACGGTTAAACGGTTCAAAATTGTATTACACAATTTTGATTTAGAATTTTATTAGGCTTTAATAAGTCATAGGTAAGTTGTTCAAAATGTGAGTGCGCTTTATTGAATTCTGGGCTCTGCTTATAGCCTATTTAAAAGTTTTGCAGGCAAAATATGTGTACCTATTATAGTTGTGGTTGCTTCTTCAAGGATAAGATAGTAAGAGAAAACGAGTAACGCTTTTAAAATGCGATGTAGTATTTTTAATTTTCAATAAATAATATTTATGAGTTAAACTACTTATGACGCACTTTTAATATGTTTTTAATTACCGTGATGTACACAACATTTGTTCATATAATGTATGACATTGTGGCTTATTTAGCGAACGTATGTTACGTTTGTTGATTACGTATAATTTATAGCCATATTAGGAGAAGATATGTACAATTTACTACTATGTTTGTATGGTAACTTATAATTACAAAGAACAATTTAATGGCTTCTGCCTTTTGCGGACAAAGTGATATATGAAATAAAACAATTTATTACTAATTTTAAGGGGCTAATTTATTTTTACTATTCAGATGTTTCGAAGCAGCATTAGCATTCATAGTTGCTAAAGTATTTGATGCCCAAAATATCATCAAGAAGCAAAATGGATCCCTAATTCGGACGCCATAGCAGTATATGTTACTGATTTCTTTATAGAAGATAATATTACATTCTAATCTCATCTCATCTCAGGGCATATACGTCCCACTGTTGGGCTCGAGTTTCCTTCCTCATAGAAGGGAAGTTGGCCTACTATACCATGCTAATCAAACGAGTTGATATAGGGTTTTCTTTCGAGTTTATACTTCTCTTGGATTGATGTTTATCTATACCAATAAATAAAATTGAAGTGTCTGTTTGTAATGTCAAAATAATAGGCTTTTTTCATGCTCGCACGGTTATTTGCACGACACCTATGCCTAAAATAGCAATTAAAAAATTTTTGTATGTCTGTTTGTCTGTTTGTTCCGGGTAATCTTCAAAACGGCTGGACCGATTTCAAAAATTCTTTCACCAATGGAAAGCTATAATATCAGCGCGTAAACTAGGCTATATTTTATCCCGGTATGCCCACGGGAACGGGAACTACGCGGGTAAAACGACTATAACCTATAACCGAAGCGAAGCGAGGGCGGGTTGCTAGTGGATACTATATCCCGTCTTTTACAACACCCACGAGCAAAATAGGTGGTGAATTGAATTCTTAGTCGGTCACCACACAGAGTACATCATTGACACAAATGACATAATTGCTATATTATAATAATTGCCACAAATAATTGCAATAACATCTGTAAAAATATTTTAAGGACATTTATCTATTTTTTTTTTTAATTCCAGATTAATAATATTTTACATACTTCAAGATTTAGATACTTTAGTACTAATATTTACTACTATTTTAGATTTATCCGCATCACCATGCGGATAAATCAGAGTAAGAATACAATTCACCACCCCTCTCTTGCCCGTGTAAAAGACGACGACGATGTTGTCGTAAAAGATGACTAAGGGATTAAGTATGCATATAACATCTATGCAAGTGAAGGAAAACTTGAAATAAAACCCTACGCCTACACGTTTGACCAGCGCAGTATTGTAGGTCAATTTCCCTCCCATTGTAGAGGAAGCCTGAGCCTAACAGTGGAACGTATATGGGCTAAGATGATGATGATGAATATTTTAGATTAAATGCCTTTTCGATCTAAATACCATATGCCATCGTCCCATTCGAATCGATAAAGGCGACTAAAATATCACCAGGAGCATATGCAGCTGCACTCTTCTGACGAAATTATATAAACACTAACCGCGATCGCCATTCCACTCACCGTGGCGATTATGGTATACTGACTAACATATAGATATGTATCTATTTAATACCTAGAATTGGTAATCGGTACGCGCATGTACGGCCCATGTTGCATACACATTATTACCTGCCATTTAAAACTATTAGCCAATAGTATATGGTTGTATCCGACTATTTTATATTCTTTTCGATGTTAATGGTGCAATTATATTATAAATTCAGTGCGCACTAGTGAACAATCTTGTACGTAATTCACATAACATTATTACGCAAATTAAACCTCTTTTAACAACATAGAACGCACTTTTACTTTTAATCGATCAGCATTCAGAAAGTTGAAACTTTCCCTCGCTCGGGCGATGACGAAGTCAACACGGAAATCTATGTTTATTAAACAACCTTTCGTTTATATTTATTCAAACATTAATCAATCTAATAGTCGACTGTTAATTGAATCGTGAAAACCTACGAAAATATCAAACAATTATATAATTTGGGCGGTAAACAAAACGTTATTTCTAGTTACAAATAAAGCCATCTAAAAATAATGTATGAAAATGTTTTATTACAAAAAATAAACGGGTCGTAATTCCCAGAGAAACGAACAATAACAATAAATAAACAATAGCAACTGTTAAAGTCAACGAAACATGTTGGAGAGCGGCGCCCGCGCCTCCAAGCTTCTAAAACTTATGAGTGCTCACAACAAGTAAGTGGCTGACACACAGACACACACGAAGGTAGAGTCGTGCTCGCCCGCAGCGACGCGCCTGCACAGCCTGAGACACAGGTTTACTCAATGAACTGTAAGCCAAAGAGCTGGCGGAACACGATAAATAATTATCGATAAATATAGCATTACCTATTTTCCAAAACGCCACAATATCCCAATTGTTTAGAGTGACATCTATACCAATAAATAAAATTGGAGTGTATGTTTGTAATGTCAAAATAATAGGCTTTTTTCATGCTCGCACGGTTATTTGCACGACACCTATGCCTAAAATAGCAATTAAAAAATTTTTGTCTGTCTGTCTGTTTGTTCCGGGTAATCTTCAAAACGGCTGGACCGATTTCAAAAATTCTTTCACCAATGGAAAGCTATAATATCAGGGCGTAAACTAGGCTATATTTTATCCCGGTATTCCCATGGGAACGGGAACTACGCGGGTAAAACGACTATAACCTATAACCGAAGCGAAGCGAGGGCGGATTGCTAGTTTTAAATAAAACTACGGATTTTATAGCGTTTGTATTTGATTTTTGATATCTGAGATCTGATATTTGAGATCTGATATGATCATATTGTATAGATTTGACCCACAATAATAATAACTAAAAATAATTTTATATATTAAAACCTCTTAGTAACATAAAGTAAGCTGCCTTCAAAATTAATATTAATTTAGCATCATGTCACCCGAGTTTTCTTGCCGCATCTTTCTCAGTGTGGCCGTGTTCCGATCCGATGGTAGTATACTAGATTGTTAAGTTTTTAAATATAATTATTATTAATTTTAATGTTAAATAATTACTAACCATAAAAAATATATTTTTTTCATATAGAATCATTTTCTTCTTACACTGGCAATAAATTTGTATCAAAATGTGGGTCAATATTTAATAACTAATTTCTGTATCGGTTAGATAATTATAAATTTTCTGCAGTAACGATGACTTGTTGGACGTGAGACATCTTAGTCCGCCCGTGACCATGAACGCTGCAAAGCGTTCGTAACGTCGGGTAATCAAAAATCAAATACAAACGCGATAAAATCCGTAAAGTAGTTTTATTTAAAATGTGTAATACTCGCGTAAACATCAGAAATCATTATGTTTAGAGTGATTTAAGAGTGTTTTAAATTAAAATTTGCACCCGGTAAATGGAAAACGAAGGATTCCTTGAAATTTCTCGCTTTATTATCGTAATTTTGTTTTTTTTTTATATTTGTACAGAACAGCGTCTGTTGTGTTAGTATGTTAATATAATTTATGTCATGGTAGGCATAATTATCCATATAATCAGTGCATCGATGAGTGCATTTGGGCATAGCTCTAGTATGTCACGGCAAACGTTTATATTCCGACTGCAGCACTTTAATTTAATAGGTCATCGGTGTACCTGGTGGAGGGACCTAGAGGGTATCATTCGATTCGCAGCCACCGAGAAAAACATTTTTCTCTCAATATTTGCTTATTTTTGAAATAAAACAAGTTTTGTGAAATTTATCGCGTTTGAAATAGATTTTTAATTGCGGGACGTTTCCAACACTTTTCAACATTCATGGTCACGGGAGAACTGGAAGAAATGTGGTCTGACCATTGCTATTTCAACGTAATCCTTTAGGGCTATATTGCTTACACCCGTAGCTCTACGAATTGCCTTATTCGATGGAGACATATTAATAATAGACTAAACCAACAATTAGCACTATCGGCAGAAAATACGATTCTGTTATTCTCAATACCTTTTATTTATAGAATTGTGTTATGTCACCTGATTAGAGCAGTCCATGGCCGAGAAGTTATGTATCTTCCATAATTTTATACATCAATGAATAGACACAAGATTATTTAATGTTAACACGTTCACTGCTAAAGTAAGTATTTTGGTAGATGCGTCATACGTTTATTATAATGTGGCTTTGACAAGACAGCATACAAGTTATTTTACGATCACTCTAATGTCACTCGGTGTTTTAAATTTATCGGTATAATGCGTCATCAACAGAAATATGTCGCTTTTTAATCTTCATGTACACACGCCTTATTTTTTAAATAGATACAATTGTATTTAAAAAATTCTCGTCGCTCCACCAAAATTCATTGATTCAAAATTACACTTTTGTTTTCTAGTAAAAACGTATATCTTTTTAAAGAATCATTTGCAATTAAGTAATCTAAATAGTTGCCAATGTTTGCATCGATAATTTTTCAGAATAACAATTTTAACAACACTATATCTCAGAGGAGTAGACGATAAGTAGGCGAGATCGTTGCACTGACTAGCGGTGCAGTTTTCTATCTCACTCATACGCTGCACCTCAACATAGCGGTGCGCCTTATCTCTCTTTCACACCCTTAAACAAGACTATAAGTTCTATTGTTGAAATATTTAAAATATTCCTAATCTGGAGTGTTAATAGACCGCTAAAGAACAAGACTGGTGTAATTAAGTCAGATAATTTACGAGTACTGAGAATTTGTTGTCAAATACAAATCCGACAATGCTTAGCTCACAGAATGATTTACTTCGGCGTCAATAGAAACTACAGTGTGGTCCCGATATGCAGTTTATTTGCCGAAACTATACCTGTAATGATATTTTCAAGTCATAAACACAGCGCCTGACGTTCGCAATCTTATGTCTTTTCTTTTTTTTAAAAGACAATACTTTGCACTAAAGAAATAATCCTCGTGTCGCGGGGACTTTACAAACAAATTAACGGACACAAGTTACATCCAGACTCAGAACAACAATTTGTGGATTGCACAAAGTGTTGTCCCGCGTGGTATTCGAACCCGCGACACTGGCACGGTAAATTGGTATCCTAACCATCCGTGAAGTCGAAAAATATTGAATCATCATAATGCATTGCATTTAAGAAAATATTTTTTTGCATGTCAAATAACGTTTTTATGTTCATGACACAATTGTAATTACATTACGGTTAGCAGACTCGGGGCCCCTGGTGTGATAAATATCGGGTAGTTCGGTGTGGTGCGATGAGGAGCGGGGGCGATGGGTGGTCGACGCAAAATTCGGCAGAGCGCTGCCCTCAGGACCGGTTCTAAGAAGGCTGAGCGCGTCGGCGGTGGCGGCAACTATTGTGTCTGCCCTCTGCCACACGCACCGCTTCATTACGCTCCCTCTACACCTCGCCCTCACCTCCCACCCCTGACGTATCTATGGAACTTATTTCTTTACGGTAAAACATTTTTTTTTATTGAGTCCATCGCACCCGTAATAAAAAGAAAACAGTTTTAAAGTTAGAACTAAGTAAGATATTAGGCCAGCAATTTGCGTCATGCTAGAATATTATCATTGCATAGTGCCACAATAAATTGATCTTTAATTAAAAGGAAAATATTTGTTCATTACAGCTCATATACATTCCACTGCTAGGCTCTAGCTTGTTCCACAGAAGGAGGGAAATTGTCCTAGTATACCCGCTTATAGTTTTATTTAAAGTTTCTCTTTTGCATAGCTGTTATTGACATCATTCAGCCTTTCGCCGTCCACTGCAGGACGTAGACCTCCCTCATGTTTCGCTACAAAGTGCGGTCCTGTGCCGCCTGCTACCAACGACTCCCAACAACTTTTACCATGTCGTCGGTCCACTTGTTGGGGGGTGTTCTACACTGCGTCGTCCGATACGTGGTCGCCACTCTTTTTTGGGGCTGGGCCATGGTTAACGCACACGCCGTATGGCCGTATATATAAAACCAAAGTATGGATAATATTTTCTTATTGAAAGAATGATGCCAAATTGGAAACCCTTTTATTTCTAATCCGTCACCCTTACCTAATACTAATAATTCGCTATATTATGACGGCTACGATAACTTCTAACCCTTACATTGCACGTGGATATCGTAAAAGATAATTAAAAGCTTTTATATAAATCTGTGCCAACTCCATCTGATGTCATAGTTTAACAACTACATTCCAATAGAAGGTTGACGTCGGGTCATAAAACTATTTCCAATAACTTTTTAATATTTACGATGGAAGAGAATTAAATATTGAATCGACCCTGAGTAATTGATATAAGAGCAAGATGATGATCATGACCTTCATCATTATCCACGCAGCCCACATATATCTCACTGTTGGACTCGGGCCTCCTCCACAATGGGAGGCAATTTGACCTACTATACCATGCTGGTTAGACATGTTGGTATAGGGTTTCATTTCGAGTTTTCCTTCTCTTGCACAGATCTTATGTGCATATTATAATCTCTTGGTCGTCTTTTACAACATCCACAGGCAAGAAGTGTATGTATTCTTACTCCGTTACCACACGGAATGGATGATGAATTTCATTAATATTGAATTGGCGAAAATTATATTTAAACTATACTTAGTCCAATTTAATATATGTATATCAAAATAAAAAATGACCACAATTAAATTGTTCCACGTTTTATTATAATACATCTATGCTGTCAAACTTATTAAATTTAATACTACAGTAACTAATTATAAATCATAACATATTATTATTTGTTAACGATACACGAGATGCCACCATGGTCCTAAGAAAACTAACCTTCGTCATAGCTTAACAGGTGATTAAAAAAATAACACGGTAAAATGCATTTGAAACGGCAAACAGGGCCTCGCCGCTGTAATATCTCACAATAGAAGAGAAATAATATCGTCCGCCTAATCTCTTTTTTGTTAGAGGCGCGCCATATTTCATTCTGGCAGTCATTGTCAATAAGATCGGAGGTCAGAGGCAAATAAGAGAAAAGAACGTCCACACTTTTGTTTTCTTTGTCCAACACTCAAACAAAATAAACTCTAGCCCAGTTGCTTGAACGCGCCGCCTTTTAAAATTCGAATTCTATTTTTTTTTCTATCCTATCTTTTCATTAATATATTGCATTGGACGCTGGCTGTCAGATTGTTTTTTTATCGAGTTAATAGGTACCTGAACAGAGTGGTGTCTACCATTTTACGGTGGGAGTTTATTGGGGTGGCGATACTATCGATCGTGTGAAATGTAATAAAACATAATTAAATTGTTAAACATTTCAGTCTTATCGAACATTTTATTAACAAAAGACATTATAATTATACTAAGTAACAATTTTGTTTAGGACAAATTACTTTAAATTAAACAACAAAATGTTGATTTAAATTAAGAACATTATGAAAAATCCTTGAACGGTGCTAATTAATTTCTAGTTTAAAAACATACGTAACAAAATTATAATGTACATCCTTAGAATAATAACATATAGAAGGTTGAGTACGCACAAAAAGTGAGGCATTTCAATTGGAGCCTAATGGAGCTTACGCCGGAACAGCCCCGTAATATACAAGTCATTGCACTGCACGAACGTACGCAACTCTTAAAAAATAAATAGGTAATTATGACGGCTTGTGCATTCAAATGGTGCCACAACACATTTGAAAAACATAAAAAGGTTTTTAACATTACTTTTAAAAGTATTTCGACGATTTATGTTAATAAAAACAAAATTTGATTTCAGAATTTGTATAGTGGTTTCCGTGTGTACGTGTGTAATCGTCTGCCCGCCATTAGTATTTTTAGATTCAATTTTTAAAGTTCGAAGTACTGACACTATCCTTCTATACGTTATTATTCTAAGTGTACATCGTTAAAAAATCTTTGGAAATGTAAAAATAAAACTTGGTACAAAAGGAAGCCTTCCACATAGCATGTGAAAATAGCAGGTAATCATCTAACTAATCTATCTATCATGTTTTTCAGTGAAACATAAAATTACGAACAAGATTTCTGATGTTTACACAAGTATCACCCAAACTATAAATAAAACTGTTTTTACAGACTTTATCAAGTTTGTATTCAATTTTTTACTGTCTGACGTTTCGAACACTTTGAACACCATGAACGCTGAAAAGGGTTCGAAAATTGTCAGGGAATCAAAAATAATTATACAATTTCGATAAAGTCCGTAAAAATATAATTTTATTTTTAAAACAAGATTGTTTAGACAAAATTAAAAATGTCTAGCAGCGCCCTACGGTTTTTCCCGCATAGTTCCCCTTCCCGTGGGAATATCGAGATAAATTATAGCCTATGTAGATATTATTTATTTATTTACACTTTATTGCACACCTAAGTTAATACATTTGTAATAATTATTTTAAGTGGAGATAGTACAATGGGGGGCCTTATCGCTAAAAATTATTCTGAAATGTAAGCTATATTATTGTGAAGTTTCATCAAAATCCATTCGGTAGTTTTTGTGTGAAAGAGCAACAAAAATCCTCACATACTTTCGCGTTTACAATATTAGTAGGATATATGTATTTTAAAAATATGAATTACTTGCTGTGCTCACGTACCTACAACCCTTTAATTTACCATGGACTTTTCATTATCACCAATTTGTCCACGTTTACTTCGGGATATATTATTATGCATCTCCGAGACTACCGATGTCTAAGAATCGGTACCGATGGAGTATAGAATTTGGTGAATATGGCAGGCTGTAAGGCTCAAACCCAGGGTGACCAGGCCGGAGATGATATAAATAGCCTCATCGCGAGAACGCCACTAAGAGGTGTTCGAGGCACTATGCTAACCAAGCTGCTTAGTTATCATTATGACCTTACTAGCAACGCCCTGCGGTTTCACCCGCAGTTCTTCTTCCCGTGGGAATATCGGGCTAAATTATATCCTATGTGTTATTCTGAAATGTAAGCTATATTATTGTGAAGTTTCATCAAAATCCATTCTGAAGTTTTTGCGTGAAAGAGCAACAAATATCCTCACATACTCATAAACTTTCGCGTTTATAATATTAGAAAGGATAAGGATTATTATGACCTTATTATGCATTAATATTCACTATTTCATTCAATTCACAGCATTAATTTTATAGTAATTTTCTCAAAACTATTACCTACTCAAAAAAGGATAAGGATTGTCGAAATCTAATTAGCAGTTACTAATATTAACGTATTCAATTACTTTAATGATAATAATAGTAATTATGGCAATCATCACATCACCAAGCACATAGAGCCCTCACTCAATAAATAATTACACATTGACAATCTCGAAAGGAAATTGGCAATTGACCTTTTGTTTGAACTTTAAATTGAAGCTAGTCTGGTATTTATTAGGTGCAGTTTATCTTTGATACTTGGAACACAATTTATAACGAATTTTATTAGTATAATTTTACTGATGATGTTATTAGGGATTATGATTGTTTTGCTATCAACATCTCAGCTCTTGTACGTACCACTGTTGGGCTTAAAGCTTCTCCATAATAGGAGGAAAATTGACTTAATTTACCACGCTTGTTAAATGTGTTGGTATAGGATGTTATTTCAAGTTTTCTTTCTCTTAAATAGATGATATATGCATATTATAATCCATTAGTCTTCTTTTACGATACTCACAGGCAAGAGAGGGGGTGATGAATTGTATTCTTAATATGTCAACACACGGAAAAGCAGCTGTCAAAACGGTTACTTATAATTAAGTAAAATGTAAAATATAAACCTAATCTCAAACATATTTGGCTCCGAGAGCGTGTGCATTGCGAAACAGTATGATCTATTTCTCGTTTGTCCCTTGAATTAATATTGATAATTAATGCATTCTCAGAGCGTATAATATATGGCAAGAGTTACTCGTATATAATTAATTTACGCTTAATAAACTTCTAACATACAACGTAATATTATATTGAAAGGCTCACATGCCTGAGTAAAACCAAAGCTTTAATATATAACAAACACGTGAACACCGTAAGAATATATGTTACTTGAAATTAAAGCTCAGCTTAGCTGACCTATTAGCGAAAAAAAGATGTTATACATGCAGATGATATTACTTAGTCATCTTTTACGACACCCATGGGCAAGATACGAGGGAGCTGACTTATATTATTACTTATTCACCACGTAGAAAGCTCCTGAATTAATGAAGTAGACACGATTCTCCTATTATCATCATTAATGTATTCAAGACTTTATTAAAGAACACATAATGCGAGTTAAAAGGCTCTTTATCAAAATTATTTCCTAGAAGAAGCTTCTTATATTTATACAAACAAAAATTATACGCTCATAATAATAATACATTGTTATTAAATGTGTACAGTAATTGAAACACATAATTCTTCGTCTCACGATAGCGATAACCTACTTTTGTTATTGTATTATATCATATGTACTATTGTAGCGAAATGAAAATGAAACTACAAAATTCACAACCGCTTTGTTAATTACGACACAATTGAGTGCACAGATCTCAGAGTGGTTGAAGTATTAAACAGTGGTTGAAGTATTAAACAGTGGTTGAAGTCATAGAATCGTTCCTCATTATTTCAGCTCATATAAATCATACTACGCTGGTCAGACGGGTTAGTATAGGGTTTTATTTCGAGTTTTCCTTCTCTTGCTTAGATATTATGTGCATATTATATCCTTTAGTCGTATTTTACAACGCCCACAGGGCGTATAAGGATATTTTGAATTCTTAATTAATTTTATAAATTCTTTCACCAACGGAAAGCAAATATTATCAGCGAATATCGTAAACTACATATATTTCTAATCCTTGAATTTCCACGAGAACGGAAACTACTTCAGTTGCTTGTATGTAGTAAAGCTATAATGCCATAAACGGACACAAATTACACGTGAACGCAGAATACCATTTCGAATCGCATAAACAATTGTAATACGTAATAATTCGAACCCATGGGAATCTAGACAGTAAATTGATACTAGACAACTACACCAGCAGTCAAAGATTCTTCCTTTTTTGCAGAAAGTCATTGTTTGACATTAAATATTACTAACTACGTTAACAATGATGAAGAAGATATTATGTTCCTACAAATACCTTTAGAGGAATGCAAAGTGGTTGGCCTTCAATATGTAGGCAAATTCTTAACATTAAGCCGGATTAACTTTAGATAGTTACTATGCCTATTGACATTCAAGTATTGTAATACAATCGAGATGTTGTCTATTTTTTATGGCATACATATGTAGGCATTTAAGAGGGAAGTGGAATCAATCTCTTCCAACTCACCCTCTTTAACTTTTGTCTCAAGACAATTAAAATCATTTGCCAGGACTGCCTGAGAGTCAAACCTCGGTGTCGTCTATGGAGATCATTGTAGATCCAAGTTAACAGGAGTAACAATTGTGGGAATGGTTGGTGGGATTAGTCCCAAAAAAACGTAGAAAATGGCCTAAAACCTGAACCGATTTTTTGAAAAGGAAATTATATTAATTGGTTTGTATGTATCTTTGAACGTGATTTTCACCCGCTTCAAGCTTCGGATTAAATTGAAATTTTACATATCTACGACCGATGACAATGCAATAATTTAAATGCAATAATTTGTCCCGTTATCCGATTAGTGATTTTTTACATTTATGACTGAAATTTCGGCGTAAGTCGACAGAAGTCGCTACCCCTATATTCTAGATGGCGCTTTTTAGTTCGATTATCAATAAAAAGCGTTTTCTTTAGTTTTCCTAAATACCTTTTTATGTTCGTACTAGGCTAACTACAAGCATTTCAGTTTTATTAACAAAACAGAGAGAGTAACATAATCAATGTGACGTTAATTTGGCAATCCTCATAGTAATCTACAACTGTCTTAAACAATCATCGTAGTACGAGAAAGGGATAAAATATGCGCCCCTAATAACCTTAAAAGCTTGCAACTTTGTAGTGCGAGTAAGAGATAGAATATGCGCCACGTAATAACTTCAAAAATTTGTAACATTTTTAATTGAATATATTTTTATTTATTATTGCACATTTTTGTAATGAATAAATAGACTATTAAAAATATTAGTAATAATTTAATATTTTTTTAGTAGTTAAAGAGCCAATTATCTCAACTTGTAAAGGAAAACATTGTGTTAATATTAAAGCCAACTTCAATATTATATTAGAAAATTAATTTATTGGTGTAGTGAATCATTTGTTCTCAAGTTTTAGTTAATACAATTGGGAACAGCTAATAGGAAATAGTTAGTCATGCTCGTAGGAGAATAATATTTAAATTATAATCCAAGCCGCAAAGTGTGGCGTATTACGTGTTTAATGGAAAGACCAATAAACGAATAGCCTTTATAGTAACATCTCTTTAATTTTAAGTAACACCTAGAGCAAAATGTTTGAATTGTTAGTAAAAATATCATAAACCTCTAATTAGCGACGTCCTCGCGTACTTCGAGGTATCGCAGCTATCCCTTATGGCAGATGGTGGACAAAAATCCATGAGTAAAGTTTACCAGTCATTAGCTTATTGATGTAGACTATTGGATCTATATCCAATGCCTAAGTCCCCCGAAGGCTATTTTATAATAACACAAAGTTAAAGCGAAAACCTGGCATGACACGGATACATTTTCATTATTAACCAATCATTTTTAACCAATCATTTTAGCGCCCGCCCTTCCGGAATAATGAACGCTGTAAAGTATTCCAAATTTCGGGAAATCAAAAATCAAATACAAACTCGATAAAAATGTGTAAAAATAGTTTTATTTCAAATGTGTAATACTCAGGTAAACTTCCAAAATCATTAGCATAGGCATAGACTGTATTTATCATTCATTTATTTATATAAAATTATGAACGCGAAAGCGTTTTACTCTTCTCCCATACCCGAAGGCAAACGAGACACTGCTTCCATTACACCCGACACAATGTTTCACCCGAGCACTTTTCGTCACACAGAAAAGTTGCGTATCAAAATTATTAAGGTTAAAATTACGCTTTAAAAATCTAAAAATGCAAACCCTTAAAAATTGCCATAATAATATATAGTTCTGATCGCAAATCATATCTTATAACTAATCAAACTGGTTGATGACAGTAATCATCTGTTTTTGACTGAACAGGGTCAGCCGTTGTGATCACGATTCTGTCAGCCGCCACGGGCACATAAGTGGCAGGTTGCCCAATCTATTGAGTTATTACGACTTCAAATAAAGGTGAATGTTGTAGTTTAATATATTAGTTCTATAACACTGCATCCAGTGGCATAAGTATACGACAGCCGTTAACGAAGTTTTAGGTTCGATTCTTGATTGGGATTAACGAAGTATTGTTTGAGTTTTCTGCAGATTTTTTACATTTTTACGAGAAATTAGGGTATATACCCTATTTAAGGAAAAATAAATAAAAATAGCATGTTAAAAATTTGGCACTTTATTTGTTTATCAGCAATAGGCTCACTCGCCAATATGTGAACAATGGAAGATGATGACATGTGGATATTTTAAACCGTTACTTAACTCTTCGGGTTTGATATTAAGACTAAAAAAACTGAAGAATTTTGCATAAACTAGAAATTGACTTATCAGAAATACCTCTCCCAACCTTACCAATAGACGCGATGGTTCATATTTCGTATAATTTATTCAGTCATATTCGAAAACTACACCTACATTAGACATATGATATTTTGGAAAACATAAAAATGACAGACTTTTACAGGCTCTCCAAAGTTAATTGGTTCAGTTAGAATAAATAGGCGAAGGGGACCCAATCAATCAATACGCAGAAAGAAGAAACACGCCGGGTTTTATGACCGACATAACACCGGCTGATAAAAGGACAGCTCAGTCAAAGTCAGTCATGTCATAATTTCTTTTTTATTTATTGCTGTTGATGCTGTACGAGCAACCAGCACACCTAATGGTAGGTGATGCTGCCGCTCACATTTGCTAGGCCGCTGCCTACCATGAGGTAAGTGAAGAGTGTGAATACGTGCAATGAGGTTCGGTCATACTAAAGGTACTAAAATCCACTACACGCGTGCAGTAACAAAATGCTACTACTCAGAGATCAATTTTCTCCAAGAGTTTTTTTATTTTTTTATTGCAAACGGTGGCAAACGAGAAAACAGTACACCTGATGGTAAGTGTTGCTGCCGCTCATGGACCTTTACAAGGCCGTTGCCTACCGCGAAGACAATGAAGGGAGTGTGAATGCGTGCATTGAGGCTCGGTGATACCAAGGGCACCACCAAAACCCTCCACACGCAAACACCCTCAGAAAGTTGGGCTTCCGGCTCTCTCGCTCACCGAACGAAGCGCAGTAACAAATCGCTACTACTCAGACGTCGATTTTCTGCGAGAGTATGGTACTACCTCGGACGGATTGGCCTGGCCCACGTCTGAATACAGACGACTGTCGAGAACCCTACCACATCTCTAGGAAATTAAAATGAATACAAGTAACTAAAAGTATATAAACTGTATAAAACTTGAAACAACTTATATAAATATTATTTTTTTTTTATTAATATAAGTTCGAATCCACTACACGAGGTCATTGGCAAACTGACTTTGTTAACCATTGCGCCATGCACGCAATTGCTACAACTTAAAGTTAAGGTTTTTTTTTTTTTTTTTTGTGTGACTTAGTTGTTAGCCTCAGATGGCTGTGACAACTTTACCCGGACTGGTGGGTGAGCGCTGAGGGCTCTCAACCCGCTTAAAGTTAAGCGACCCATCCCGAGGGCACCCCCTGTGGGGTACGGACCTCGGCTCGGGCGGTCGCTGGCAAAGTGGGCACTCCCACGTTTATGATTTTAACGCGACACGTCTTCCTTCCCCGTCGGCGGGGGCGGTAACGTGGATATTTACTACTATTTGTCAAGGCCGCGCGGGCTGTGTATGCCTCAGTCTGGGCGAGCGTTATAGTGTCGTCGGGTTCGTCGAGTATTAGTCGCGGTTGTTTAATCGCGGACATTTTAGAGGGGATGTAAGAAGCCGCCCTTACCACTAATGGGTTCGGGTGTGTCGCGGCAGAGTCGAAGTAGCGGCGGGAGCACTGTTTCATGTATTGCCTGATGGTCGGCAAGCCAAGATCTATGTGAAGGTCCACATTGCGCATGTACCACGGTGCTCCCGTCGCTCGGCGCATGAACCTATTCTGTAATGCCTGTAGCCGATGTAGCCTGCGTGGCTTCGCTTGTGTAAACACTACACTTGCATACGTCATGATAGGACGTATACAAGCGGTGTATAATCTAACTTTATTACGGAGAGATAGCTTAGACTTTGCGTGTACTAAGCTGTAAAACCATCCTAGCACTAGGGCTGCGCGCGCGCGGACTCGCCCTATGTGAGGACCGAAGGTCAGTCGTCTGTCCAAGGTCACACCCAGATATTTGACCTCCCTTGTCCAGGGGATGGGTTGGTCGAACATCTTTATCTGTGGATATTCAGCCATTGGGTAGCGGCGATCTATCCTCTTATGAAATATGATCGCCTGGCTTTTGGGTGGGTTTATACCGATTCTCCATTTCCTAGTCCATTTGGCTAGGGCGGTAGCCGCAGTTTGGAGTACGGTTGTCACTGTTGAGGGAGATTGACCTGCATAGAAGATGGCAGTGTCGTCAGCGAATAATGCTGTTTGTATTCTACTATGTTGGGGTATGTCGCTGGTGAACAGCAAGAAGAGAATTGGAGAGAGCACCGATCCCTGGGGGACGCCGGCTTCTAGTATGTGCGGTGCTGATAGAGTACCTTCCACTCTGTAGCGAAAGCTACGCTCGAGTAGGAAGTCTCTAACTATCATAACTAAATAGTGGGGGATTTTGAGCTTTATTAACTTGAAAATAAGGCCGTTATGCCAGACTTTGTCAAACGCTTTTTCTACATCAAATAGAAGCATACCCGTATATAAACCGCGTTGCAGTTTATAACTTGTATACTCGACTATTCGATGTACTTGCTGAACGCAAGAGTGTTGCGTGCGAAAGCCGAACTGAATCGGCGGGATGAGGTTGTTTTCCTCAGCGTACTTTCTTAGCCTACTAAGTAGTACGTAAAGTTAAGGTGAACATGGTATTTATTTATACTAGAATCAAAAAAAAAACAAAGAACCCACTGATTAGGACACGTAGAATTTATTACAGACTAGTTATACCCGCTGTTTTGCTTACGCAGATTGTTTAGATACTTATTATTTTAAAAATGTATGTTATTGTTTATCCTAAATGATACCATGTTTTAAATTAAAAACCTAGCAGCACATCAGTAAAAACAAGTCAATCTTATGCAGGCAAGTCAATATTGTAGCGTGGAACCAGTATACACACAAACTACCAAGAATGTTTACTACTTCAGGACATAGTGAAAAGTTATTGCAATTGTTTAATGATCAGCCGCCTACCCGCCAACCCTTAATGGGAATTTAATTGTTGACCTGATGGCATCAGATAGAGTTGTCCCAGGACAATGTAAAAACTCTTATTAGTCTGCCGATACCCACGAGCAATTATATATAAAACTAGCAACCCGCCCTCGCTTCGCTTCGGTTATAGGTTATAGTCGTTTTACCCGCGTAGTTTCCGTTCCTGTGGAAATACCGGGATAAAATATAGCCTAGTTTACGCCCTGATATTATAGCTTTCCATTGGTGAAAGAATTTTTGAAATCGGTCCAGCCGTTTTGAAGATTACCCGGAACAAACAGACAGACAGACAGACAAAAAAATATAAAGTGATTTTTAGGCATATGTATAGTGCAAATAACCGTGTGAGCATGAAAAAGGCCTATTATTTTGACATTACAAACAGACACCCCAATTTTATTTATTGGTATAGACAATATTCGCCTACGACAAACATACAGACAGACAGACACAAAATTTTTTTAATTGCTATTTTAGGCATAGGTGTCGTGCAAATAACCGTGTGAGCATGAAAAAAGTCTATTATTTTGACATTACAAACAGACACTCCAATTTTATTTATTGGTATAGAAACCTATAGATTGCTGTTGGTGGCATTGTTGGATATAGACTTGGTCAAAGTTAAATTAATTAATTAATGCACACCATAATCGCCATACATGGTAAATGGGATGTCGCTAACAATTAGTGACATAAGTTATCAAGTGTTAAAAAAATATATAATTGCGCACCTTTACATAAAATTCGCTCATTTTACAATTATTTCATAAGTTTATGTGAAGATCATAACGTAAATTTGTCTCGGTTTTATTTTAATTAATATTATCAACAACATTTGATGTGAACAAACAACCACCAGATGGCGTGCTAAAATGATGGGGTTAAAATATATATTTTTATTGAAAATGTTTATTATGTTATACATATATTTATTTATCGTTATTAGATACAAAATGTTGTGCTGTGTGGTAGCGGCTCCGAATACTACCAACCCTTGCTTTGCTCGTGGGTGTCGTAAAAGACGACTAAGAGCCGTAGATTGACCCGGACCAACTCCATCTGGTACCATTTGGGTCAACGATTACATTCCCAAGGAGGGTTGACGTCAGGCAGGCGACCGGTCATAAAAGTCATTGCCGAAACTTTTTGCAATATGTCAAAACAGATGACATATTGCGTCGACCCCAAGTAATTGGGATAAGAGCAAGATGATGATGATGAGATACAAAATGAACTACAAGATGGTGTTTGAAATATAGTATTCATAGAGATCATAAATACGGAAAAAATACTTATCGGAAATAATATATCTCTAGAGATAAATGGCCATAATTATATCAAAATCTAATAAAGCAAATAAAGCAATTAAAAGTATTGAGATCTGCGCATGATGTATCAATTTATATCAGAAGTGATTCTTTCGAGGTCAGTTCTTTTGCGAATAATCCTAAATTGCATATGCAATTAACTACTAGCAACCCGCCCTCGCTTCGCTTCGGTTTCTGTTGCCTTATCCCCGTAGTTCCCGCTCCCGTGGGAATACCTGTATAAAATATGACCTAGTTTACTGCCTGATATTATAGCTTTCCATTGGTGAAAGATTTTTTAAATCGGTCCAGCCATTTTGAAGATTACCCGGAACAAACAGACAGACAGACAGACAAAAAAATATAAAGTGATTTTTAGGCATATGTATAGTGCAAATAACCGTGTGAGCATGAAAAAAGCCTATTATTTTGACATTACAAACAGACACCCCAATTTTATTTATTGGTATAGACAATATTCGCCTATTGTGTCGACTTTTAAATGTGAATGGACGATACGAATAGTAAAGGTAACCATAGAGATAACGTTTGGCAAAAGTATAAGGACGAGAAAAAATATTTCTTATCTTTATATGTATATAATTTCTTGTGTATACACATACACTGAATATGTATATGTCACTGAACTCCTCCTAAACGGCTGGACCGATGTTGATGAAAAATTTTGTGTGTGTTCAATGGGATACGAAAAAATGATTCACAATTGGATCCGGTAGGTGGCGCTTCATTTTATTTGAACAGAACAACGTTTTTTGGGTCAGCTAGTATCATATAATATTTTTTCTTTTCAATATAAAATGATACTTTATTTTATTTATATTGTCTTAGATTTTCAGTAAACATATGTTTTCTACTATTTACATAGTTCTAAATGTGTTATTTATATATTATCCGTATGGTTACGGAATAAGAACACAATTCACCACTTCTTGCCCATGGATTTCGTAAAAAACAACTAAGGGATATAATAAGCATATAATAAATATCTCCTATGTTATAGTAACAATGATGACAACACATCCAGATTGGAGTGAGGTCAGTGCGACTGGACGCGATATATAATAAGTGAATAAATACAGTGCAATGAACTATTTGGGGCGATGCGACATTTAGTTCTAAGAAACGCGAATCGGCTGGCAGCCAGCCGCGTGCCGTATAATGGTAATTGAAAGAGCTGGACCGTAGATATATATACAGCTTTAGCTGACTATGAGAACGAAAAATGGGATGGTGATTGAAAACTGCAGTAAAGATTTCTTTTTATTTTTTCTAATAAGAAGACTACGCCCATTAAAAATCATTGCATTGCAGAGGACTTTACAAACATATAATTAACAGACGCAAATTACACCCAGACTCAGAACAACAAAATATTATCCTGTGTTGGTTTCGAACCAACGACACTGGCACTAAAGGTCCGCTATCTTAACTGACACGCTATCTATGCAGGTAACGAATTGATTTTATATTGTTAGCATCTTAGCTCAAATCCTTGCCATTTCTGGGATCAAGCCTTCTCCAAAATAGGAGAAAAATTTATTTATTATACCACGCCCGTCAGACAGATTAGTACAGAGTTTTCTTACGAGTATTCCTTCTTTTATATTAGCCATTATCTGATTATAATATCCCTTAATGGTCTTTTACGTACCCACAAACAACAACAGAGATAGCAAACTCTTACTGTATCACCGCACGGTACAGGATTTTATATATTTTGAAGAATGCAATGATTATGCGACATTTTTTATAAACTATGGTCTGATCGCAGTCCAAACCGTTCGGGATTAACGAAGTGACCACCGGAGCTGATTCCTTAGCTTCGATAAATGATCACACTTTACTGATCTACAGGCATAGGCAACTGCGAATGTTGCGAAATCCTTTTCTTATGTCTAGCATCATGTTTCTATTCTTGTTAGAAAACCTTGCTAATGCAACAATAGCTTCCATTTATTTGCGAAAATAAGACTAAATGAGAAATAATATTTTTAAATGACCCTTTTCCCTGATTACCTACTTGTATCTCAATCAGACTACGAATGAATGCGAAACATGAATCTTTCTATGTTGCCAATATTATAATCCAGTCTTTGCAATTTGTCCACAGTTTGATAAATAAATAACCTATATTTGATATCTGTATCTAAGCTGCAACTACAATTGGCCACCCGCCCAATTTCTGTGCAAAGCATTCATGAACTTCATAAATAAACCATTTTGTAAGTCACTGATAAAACAAATTTTGTATGTATTTTTCCGTGTGGTGACGAAGTAAGAATACAAATCGCCACCCTCTCTTGCCCGTGGGTATCGTTAAACACAACTAAAGGATAGAATATGCACATAATATCTATGCAAGAAGAAAACTTGAAACAAAACCCTTTACCAACACGTCTGACGACCATGCTATAGTAACTCAATTTTGTTCCTATAATGGAGGAGGCCCGAGCCGAACAGTGAACGTGTATATGTCTGAAATGATGGTGAATGATGAAATTGTATATGTTTCAAAGAAATATATTTAGGCGCACGGTCAATGTTTCTGACAGCTTTTAAAATACAAACCTAACTTGTTATTTACTTGAATTCATTGCAACAATACCCGAATGCATTAAGCACTGTGTGTAATTATAATTTTCATTTAGATGTTTATCATTAACGCTATCTGTCAAACGCATTTTATCAAAGGCTGAACTGTAACCCCACTAAGGCTGCAATTAAGATAAAAAAAACTAAGAAGCTATAGACTGAACTGGTCTTACATCGTTCATATTCTGCCTGCTATCTCACGTAATACAATGTTTGCACTTTCAAGCTAATGTACATATATACATATTAATTTTTCAATTCTATTTGATTGATCCTACTGTGAAAGGATAAGGGAACTGAGTAACAAGAATACTTCTCAGATATCTATCGAGTGTTTTACACAGAAATTAATAATACGTTTCATCATCATCATCACAGCTCATATATGTCCCACTGCTCGGCTTGAGCCTCCTCCACAATGGGAGGGCAATTGACCTACTACACCACACTGGTCAGACGGGTTGGTACAGAGTTTTATTTCGAGTTTTCTTTCTCTTGCTGGTGTTAGATGTTACCTACAATAATTCTAGTCTTAGTCTACTCTTACGACACCCACGGGCAAGAAAGGGGGTGGCGAATTGTATTCTTATTCTGTCACCATACGGAAAAATAGTCCGTTTATAGAAGTTATTTTAAAAGAAGAAAATAACGAAAGACATTACATAAACATGCTTAGTGAAAAATATATACTTATCCCTTCAAATTATTAATTCGTACCACATTTCAGTACAATATAAATGTAACCTACCTTTCACACGATTATTTAGTGGAACTATTGTATCAAACTCATTTAATTTTCTTTGCACGATTACCTGTAACAAGAATATATTAATAGTACAAACGAAATATCCTTGTTTTAAGTGAAAGTTCTCGAAAGATGAACATAAAGACAGTTCAAAATATCAAGTTACTCCATAAATTACAATATAGCCATGGACGTCAAGGACTCAATACCAGTGGTCGATCCAATGGCGAAGGGGAGGGATTGCGGTGGCTTATAAGGCTGCACGTCAGAATGGACGGCTTGCGTCCAGACCATAGCCCGTCTACGCATAGTATATATATTCCACGCATGGCGTTACGTCGCCGGCCTGTTTACACCATACCAACAATTAGGTTTACCCTCGTATATTCCGTCATATAGCATGGCGTTGCGTCGCCGCGATCTGTTTACACCACGTCAACGATCCCCTCGCCTATAGATGTTTCACATCAAAAAGGCTATCTTTTATAAAAAAAAAAACAATGAAATCAAATTTATAATTTCATTTCATAATATTTTTCGCTCGTGTGTGACTTATTATTATTCACCGATAGCAATTTAGCACACATGACGTAATATTAAACGCAACCATTTTATATACGATAAAGCCTTTTATATTAATTTGCAACTTATGTCACGTGAAATTATGCTAATGTATTATTACTTCCTATATTATTACATCAATAGCAAAATTTTGCACGTCTTAACTAATCTATACCAATAAATAAAATTGGAGTGTCTGTTTGTAATGTCAAAATAATAGGCTTTTTTCATGCTCACACGGTTATTTGCACGACAACTATGCCTAAAATACAGCTTAAAAATTTTTTGTCTCTCTGTCTGTCTGTTTGTTCCAGGTAATCTTCAAAACGGCTGGACCGATTTCAAAAATTCTTTCACCAATGGAAAGCTATAATATCAGGGAGTAACCTAGGCTATATTTTATCCCGATATTTCCACGGGAACTACGCGGGTAAAACGACTAATGACGAAGCGAAGCGAGGGCGGGTTGCTAGTACACTATAAATCATGTTAGAATATATCGAAACAGTTCATCATCATTATTTCAGCTTATACACGTCTCACTGTTGCACTCGAGCCTCCTTTACAACAGAAAGGAAATTGATAACACTGGTCAGACGTGTTGCTATTGGGTTTTATTTCGAGTTTTCATTCTCTTGGATAGATGTTACTGTACTGGGTCCAATTGTGAATCTAAACCATTCTCGAATCCCCACGAACACACACACACACACACAAAAAAATTCATCGACATCGGTTCTGCCGTTTAGGAGTTCAGTGACGTACACAAGAAATTTATATATATATATAGATATACTAGTGATGTAACGAATGTTAGGATTGAGACATTCGCGAATGCGAGTGCGAATATTCAACTCCAATATTCGCGAATGCGAATATGAATGTTGACTTTCAAATAAAGCGCGTGCAAAATATCATACGGGTTTGACATTTCGTACCAGCCATGTTTAAGCCAAATATAGACAAGGTTAAGGTGTTAACCGTTACAAGTTGACGAATGAAACTAGTGAGGTTCGTTCGAAAATATTTGTTGTAATTTGAGATTAGCTTATTATTATTGTATTTGTCAAATTTACAAATATGAGTAAAGCACATGTTACTGAAGTGTGGACTTATTTCACAATTTGTGACGCTGAGAGTGTTAAATGCATGGTATGTCACACAGTTTAATAATTATTTAACAAAATGTTTTTTTTTCATATAGAATCATGTTCTTTTTTACTGGCAATTAATTTGTATAAAAATGTGGGTCATAATTCAATAACTAATTTTCTAGCGGATAGATATAAATCTCTGTAATAACCATAACGTGTTGGACGCGAGACATCTTAGTCCGCCCGTGACCATGAAGCCTGTAAAGTGTTCGAAAAATTGTGCAATCTAAAATCAAATACAAACGCGATAAAATCCGGCAAATTAGTTTTACTTACAATGTATAATACTGGCGAAAACAATAGAAATGATATTTTTGTGAATTATGTTTTCATTTTTTGTGATTTAGTTTATATTTTAACTAGCTATCTCCCGCCTACTTATTTATTTAAATGACAATTATGACAAATAAATCACTTCATTATTATGAATAATTCTTGACAGTTCTCGATTCACCAAATGTCGAATTAATAAATAAACATAACCAATAATAGAATTAAAACTATCGAATAGAATGAATAAAAATTCATTATTTCTAACACAAAAACAAATATAAATGCCGGATAAGTATTCACCAACATATCATATACTAAATCTTTGGACTGGCATGTTCTATAATAAAGGTCTATAATAAATTTATTAAGAATAAAAAAAATAAAAAAATACTAAATCTTTCTCCGGAACTTGCTGCATCTTATGGTATAAATATTATTCTGATCGTTTCAGTGGTTTTCGCAGTACAACCGAACAAAAAACCGGCTGCCCATTTATTAGTATATATTAGACTGACAAGAATAAGAGAGACAGTATTTCTTATTTAGTTGCCGACTTGAGTTTTCCATAATATTGTTTTATTCAAATATTATGAGTAAATAAAAATAATAAATATTATCAGTTCTAAATATTGTCATTCCATTCCACAATTACCTACATATAAAATTTCCTTTTAGTTTGTCAAATATATTCGCCAAACATTCGCATTGTTCCTTGCGAATGCGAATGCGATTGCGAATGTCAAAAACATATGCGAATATTCGCGAATGCGAGTGCGAATGCGAACATTCGTTACATCACTAATATATACTAACTGACCCAACAGATGTTGCCCTGTTCAAATAAGCCACCTTATTTTTTTTTTTTTTTGTGGTTGGGTCGCGGTCGGCGCGCCTCCGCACCACTCCGTCCGGGGCGACAGAGGGGCTTAAGCACGCAACTCCCGCGACCCACCCAAAAACCACGTCGCCTTCGTCGTTGGGCCGACCACTGGAGCAGCGTTAACTTGTCGTCAGTGGTCGGCCCGACGGAATACCCCCTATTGGGGTACCCTCCCATCGACCGACGTCCCCCCCTCGGGGAGGACGTCGGTCTTTCCTCACGCGGTCGGCCTCTCGGCGGGTGACGGACTAATCCCCGGTCACGTCACCCGCGACCTCGGCTAGGGCGGCATGAGGCGCAGATAGTTGCGCCTGCGCCGCCCCAGTCGCCGGCGGCGGATCTCCTCATCGAGGCTGCGCTCCTCACGCAGGCGATCCGCCGCCTCCTTCCGCGAGATCACTGTCTCGCAGAAGGCTGCGACCGCGTCCCAATTCCCGACCCTGTCGACCATCGCCCTAGCGATAGCCGGCAGCGTCAGGTCCGTACCGATGACTGCGACGAGTTCACAGCGCTGCACTGCCCAAGCTCCGCAGTCCTCGAGCGTATGGCGCGCCGTGTCCTCGTCGCAATCGCAGTGGTGGCAGGACGGTGTACTCTCCCTCCTAACGACCTTGTGCAGGTATTTGGCGAAGCACCCATGCCCCGTCAAAACCTGCACCAGTCGGAAGGAGAGCACCCCGTGCCGCCTCTCCAACCACTGCATCAGCACCGGCCGGAAAAATAAGTCACCTACCGGACCCAATTGTGAATCTAAACCATTCTCGATTCTACTTGAACATGCACAAAAAGTTTAGGAAGAGTTCAGTGACATACACAGGTACACAAGAAATATATATATATAAAGAATAAAATGTAAAATATAAACAAAATCTCAAACATATTTGGCCCCGAGAGCGTGTGCATTGCGAAACAGTATGATCTATTGCTGTTTGTCTCTTGAATTAATATCGATAATTAATGCATTCTCAGAGCGGATAATATATGGCAAGATATACATACAGTCAATAACAACTCATATATAATTAATTTACGCTTAATAAACTTCTTATATACAACGTAATATCATCATATTGAAAGGCTCACACGCTTGAATAAAACGAAACTTAATATATAACAAACACGTGAACACCGTAAAAATATATGTTACTTGGAATTAAAGCTCAGCTTAGCTGATCTATTAGCGAATCGATTTAATAATTGAATGTTAAATTAATGGAAATTTTTAAAACTACAAAAGATACCCGAATCAAGATTTCGTCTATAACTATAAAGTTTTTGTCCAAATAAATATTTATCTCGATACGAAAACAAGTTAAAGCAACGATCAAAATGTAATTTCACGCAAGATGAAAGAGGCGTTCTAGAATTACCAATAGTCGGATGCGATTGTCGGCGAGGCAAATAACAGGTCTCAAGAGATTGTCTAACAAGCACCCGCCACTTCGCGAAACTAAACCCAAGACGGTTATTCTGATATTAAAATGGCGGCGCTTTCAACAAAGGTGAACATTGTGAATAATTTGCACGATAACTCTGTACCATGTATTGGAAACAAATGCATTCGAAGATAACGGTTGCAAATCGTTGGCTTAACTTATTCAAATACATAATATCGTGATTTTACTTATTCAATGCTAATTATAAATTAGCTGACAACATGATCAGACCATATCAAATTAATTTTATTACACATGAATATCGAGTTAAAGGCTGTATGCCTACGCCTGCTAAAACATATGATGACGTAATCAGTTTCAAATAAACAATATAAATACGATTCTAGACCATATGAAGTTTATTCTAATTAAAAAAAATGGCTTGAAATGGTGATTTTATAGAACTGTCACTGATTGTAAGATCCAGGTGTTATTTAGCTCTCAGCTATACATAACGGTTTGAATACATAATATTACGTATCTTGTGGTTCGAAGGGCATCACACTGGAGCTAGTACTCACAAGATATGTTGTACACAATTTAAACCAAGTAATAAAAACAAATTAAAATAATAGACAAGCTCGCTGAGTTTTTTGCAGGATCTTTTCAGTAGCGGTTGCATTCCGATCCAGTGCTAATTTATTTTCTTTGGATAATTTGATTTAATTTTGTATACTTGACAATATGTAAGTGCCCTCTCGAGGTTTATGCATAATAAACGATTTGAATTTGCTAACTATATTTCAATATAAATAAAATATATATGTATATATATATATATATATATATATATATATATATATATACCATATATTGAGTGTCACCAAGACGGCAGTAAGCAGCTTTTTCCTGGGAAACAAAATACCTCACTGCGATCGCCAACCCGCTTGTCAAGCGTGGCAATTACGGCATATACCTATCTATCCCCCTCATTTGTGAAAGAGATTTACGTCCAATAGAGGACAGAAAAAGATTAAATATGTGTATTGATTCAATATACATATTGGTGATGATGTAACTGTATTTGATTCCATAGAAAGTTTTTTATGGAGTTGTATATTAATTAAATAGTTATAATAATATAATACTAAACTTTTATTCCAAATGATAATATTCTGTGTGGTGACGGAGTAAGAATACAATCCACTACCCCTCTCTTGCCTCTGGGTATCGTAAAAGACGACTAAGTGATTAAATATGCATATAACATCCATGCAGTAGAAGGAAAACTGGAAACGAAATCCTATTTTTGAGCAGACTTGAGCCTAACAGTGGGGCGTTAGTGAGCTGAAATGATGATGATCCCAAATAAATACGAGTAAATTCTAACCAAAATTCGTTATAGTTTAAGTGAATAGACATATTATTTCAACTACGTAAACATATTCTAAAAAATATTTTAATTCAAATGCACGAAGTTATTTGTCCTCGACAAACTCATCACTGCTTTAAGTTCAAGGTAAATATCTACGATCAATGTACATCAACGGATATACATAGACACAATAAACTAAAATGCTTGTTACGATTAATAGGGTTTAGAAAATTAATAAAAAGCTATAGTGTACCGTAACCAATTAGAGCAATACAAGTTTTGTATCATTAAAAACAATTATTAATTACTTTTATACAATTTTGTCTATAGTGAATAAAAAATAAAATCTTACTATAATAAATCCTCTTTATCGATGTGGTGACGGAGTAAGAATACAATTTACCTCCCCATATCTTACCCGTAGGTATAGTAAAAGACGACTAAAGGATGTAATATACAGATAACATCTATGCGAGAGAAGGAAAGCTCGACATAAAATCCTATACCAACACGTCTGACCAGCGCGGTATAGTGGGTATATTGCCCTCTTATTGTGGAGAAGGCCCAAGCTCACTTGTGTGGGCCGAGATGATGATGATAATAAATCCTTACATACTATATGTATTTTAACATTCGGGGGACAAACAAGCAATCTAAATTTGTATGGGCTTCGTTTTGCTAGTAGATGTTTTACTTTTAATTGTCATAGAGTAATCAATGTAATGTTTTCCATGGATAATATAGGAAAACATTACATTCAAACTATTTAATAACTCGAATCCCATTCAAAAATCATTGAATCTGTTATCTATATACATATATATAAAAGGAGAAGCTGACTGACATATCAACGCAGGGCCTAAACTATAAGGATTAGAAACTTGAAATTTTGCATAGGGGTTCCTTTTATAACGCAGGGGAGCACTAAGAAAGGATTTTTGAAAATTCACCACTTAAGGCGGTCAAACGGGAGTGCAAAGTTAATATGAAACTTTGCCGTTTTTTGAAATTATTCGAATGAAATTCAGTACAAAGGTTCCTCATTGAAAATCATGAAATACGTGTAAAATAGTTTTTCAAAAATCATCCCTGAAGGGAGGTTCAAAGTTATTGTGAAAATTCTCTGATTTTTAAAGTTACTTCAGTGAAATGTTGTATTTGGGTTATAAGTTCCTAATAATGATTATTGTCGCTATCCTTTTTCGTGAATGGAATCCCTAAGGGGATAAAAAGAGGGGTGTAAATTTGGAAGGTATAAAATATTTTCACACTTGCCTACATGATTTTAATGAAATATTGTATTTAGGTTAATAGTTCCTAATAATTATTATTGGCGATATACAGATATTCGATACGATATTCAGTGTTTAAAGTATCCAAATAAAGAATCCACATTATACAGCAACACGATGGACCTATAGAGCCTTGACTATCATGTACAGCTGTGTGTTAACCTCTATTATAAATAATTTTCACGCGAACGAAGTTGCGGGCGAAAGCTAGTATGTAAATATGACTGCTTTATTGTGTGGCGAAAAATCTTATCATCCTTTTTTTCAATCATTCATATGAAGCACATAAATTTAATAGATTTTTTTTTTCACTTTGTGGTGACTGATAAGTTAAGAATACAATGTTTTATCTTCCCTTATTTTTCCAAAGGTCTTTTCATTTTTGGGGTGGGCTGCGGTCAGTGCACCCGCCGCCCGGCTCCGTCCGAGGCGACGGAGGGGAGTAACCCACCCATATAGCACGTCGCCTTCTTCGTTGGGCCGACCACCAGTGCAGAGTTCCTTGAGTGGTCGACCTGACGGAATACCCGGAGGGAGTACCCTCTCCCATCGACGTCCTCTTACCGGGACGCCGATCGACGTCGCGATTTTCCCAAAGGATGGAGTGATGACCAGGCAAAGAAAATAACAGCATTCGCCTGAGAAAATTATAACAACTAGTGGTCGCAGAGTGGTCGAAATTCGGCCATAATTAATTTAATTTTTCTGCTACACGATTTTCTTTTATTTATATTTATGTATAATTGTATATTGAGCAAGTTGTATTTCACTAATAACTAATATATAAGTACAATTGTCCATTAGACATTGTCATCATAATTATGATTTTTTGACATTCAGTTCGACCAGAGATTTTAACCGTAAACAGAAGTGTATAAGCAACACACTCATACAAAACTGTTTGTGTGTGTGTGTGTGTGTGTGTGTGTGTAGCGATTGCGTTGTATTGTGCGTAATGCCTTTTTAAATGAATTTAATGCATTTCTAATCCATTATTATATGACATTTCAGTTTTATGCACTTCTCCTCATTATATACATCAACTGTGCCAAATTTCATACTTGTTTCCACGTTATTTTCGTAAAAAGGGGTACAAAATTTTTGCTTCACGTATTTATATATAAATAACTGTGATATACGACTATGAATACTACCAACCGTTACATTGGGTCATAAAAATGGACTTAGAGCCTTCAGCAGTTATATTTTCAAAGAGATTTGACGCTAGGCAAGCGGCCAGTCATAAACCTATTTGTAATATGTACGATGAAGGGAATGCACATTGCACATATTTCGTTGAACTCAAGTAATTAGAAATTAGGATATGAGTAGTATGATGGTGAACTATTTAGTATGGCAATTACAGCATTATATTCCCATTGATATATCTTCAATAGTGAAATCGAAACACTGATGGATTTGTAGATGAAAGCACATAACATTAAGTATGTCCCACTGTTTGAAATATTTCGACGCTAGTTAAATATCTTGCATGCTAATATTGGCACCGATCTTTTATGTTGTTTCGTGCGTCAAGTATCTATCTAGATATTTTACCCAAGGATGCTTATTACTCCGACATTTATCGGCGGGTGTCGGAGACGCGCGCCCGCGGCGGTATGGTCTCCCTGCAGGAGATCACCGCCTGGCGGGTCGACGCCCGCCGTGGAGTCATTGCCCGTTGGG
Source organism: Lymantria dispar (assembly GCA_032191425.1). Lineage (NCBI taxonomy): Eukaryota > Metazoa > Arthropoda > Insecta > Lepidoptera > Erebidae > Lymantria > Lymantria dispar. Next base: position 27,629,453 of record CM063449.1, on the reverse strand, counting down.
CAGTCCGGCTGGAGAGTCCTCGGTACGGTGTCAGGACCGTCGAGGCCTTCCGGCCGGTGCTGATGGAGTGGTTGGAGCGGACGCACGGGGTGCTTTCCTTCCGACTGGTGCAAGTGCTGACGGGGCACGGATGCTTCGCAAAGTACCTGCACAAGATTGTCAGGAGGGAGAGCACACCGTCCTGCCACCACTGCAGTTGCGACGAGGACACGGCGCAGCACACGCTCGAGGAGTGTGCTGCGTGGGAGGGGGAGCGCCGTGAACTCGTCGCGATTATCGGTGCCGACCTGGCGCTGCCGACCATCGCCAGGGAGATGCTCGTCAGCGTCAGGAACTGGGACGCGGTCGCCGCCTTCTGTGAGGCCGTTATCTCACGGAAGGAGGCAGCGGATCGTGTGCGAGTAGAGATCCTATTCGGCGACACGTTCCGCCGCCGGCGACTCGGGCGGCGCAGGCGCGAGTATCTGCGCCTAATGCCGCCCTAGCCGAGGCCGCGGGTGATGGGACCGGGGAATTGTCCGTCACCCGCAGTGTGGCTAACCGCGCGATGGCGACCGACGTCCCAGGATGTCGAGAGGTGAGGGTACCTGAAAGGGTATTCCGTCGGGCCGACCACTGACGACAAGACACATCTGCTCCGGTGGTCGGCCCAACAACGAGGTTACTTGGGTACGGGTGGGTTATGGTCCCGCGCGCCGTCCTTTCATCGCCCCGGACGGACTGGACCGCGCGTGCGCTTACCATAGCCCACCCATAAAAAAAAAAAAAAAAAAGGGATGCTTATTACTTCTGACGTTTATTCACGATTGACTGAACATTTAAACATATTAGTAATACATTAAACAGTTTACGATAAGGTAATTCGAAGTTTTATCTAAAAATAACAAGAGCTACGTTTAATTTATAAGTCATGCAAATTGTATATATAGGTATTATCATTTGTTAGAAAACATAAATAAAAATAGGAGCGTGTGAAATGATATATTGTCTTTTCTATTACGACTGAAAGATTGCGGAGTAATATACAGATGTATTACAGATAAAAGTAAAATATCAAATTAGACTGAAATGACGACACGTCTCACAGGGGAATCACCATTAACAGGAAATTGCGTACAATTGAATTGTAAGATCATTTGGTCATCAATGTAGCTCGCGACTCGCTGGTGTAACCACTTGTTTTATCAAAAGCTTATAAAAGGTGATATTAAAAATGAAAAAATACGTTTTAATGGGACATAATCTAAAAATGGAAATGTTACTAAACGATGTAAATTTGGAGATAATAGGCAATAATAATTATATTAAAATAAATAAAAACGAAGGTCGCGTTACGATGAAGGGTATAGAGTGCAGTATTGATATTATCGACAACCTTGGCAGTGTAGAAATAATTAGTGATGGTTCAGTGGTGAAAATAAAAGGTTGTAGTGAGATTATCATTGACACAAAGAACGAGAAAGATATTCTACAAACCACGTGCAAGAAGACAGGCGAAAAAAATATTAATAGTTCTAAGTTACTGGACAAGTTGAAACTGATATTTAGTGATAAGACCACGTCAACAAACGGTTGTTTTTCTTTTCTATAAGTTTATGCATAATTAAACAAATCATAGTTTGTATTATTTATAAAACAATAAATATCGGCAGTGTATTTTGTGTTATTATTATATTCATAATTAGATTCATACGGATTTTTTAAAGTTATTGGTAAGTTCTATGATATTGATTCGCTATTAAAGAAAGGATACATGAATAAGCAAACTCTCTTTGCTATAAAAGGAAAGTTATGTACTTCCGTCTTCAGGGTTTAGCGATAATATAGCCATTGGTATATTTGTCCGGGCTCTACTATTTTGTGACTACACTTTAGAATAAGTATAAAATATTTTTTTCCGTGTGGTGACGGAGTAGGAATACAATTTACTATCGCCTTTCTTGCCCGTGAATGTCGTAAAAGACGACTAAGGGGTATAAAGTGCAAAAGAAGGCAAACTTTAAATGAAAACCTATACCAACATGTCTGACCAGCATGGTATAATAGGTCAAATTCCCTCTCATTGTGGAAGAGGCCCTATTCCAACAGTGGGACGTATATGAGCTGAAAATAATAACAAAAATATCAAATTACATATAATGCTTTAAGTACCTACTACGCGTCGTCCCCAAGCATACAGAATGAGAGAAGTAATTTTAATTACATAACTAGTAATACTAATTATGTGACCGCAATTTTATCTTATTACCCAGAATAGTCATTCTGACTAATCTCTAGGGTACTTCCTAGCATGCGGGGTTAGCCACGGACGACAAGAAACTGTACCAGTGATCGGCCCAATGGCGAAGGAGAGTGAATATGGTGGGTTATGGGGCCGCGCTCTGCCCCTTCGTCACCCCGGACACCTTTGTCCGGACGGAACAGTTGGCGTATGCGCTGAACATAGCCCACCCAAAACAAAAAAAGGGTACTGCCTAGCATACACTGTTTATGACTGACGACAGCAAGTTGTAGCTTTGTATGGATACTGGTTTAAGGGGAAGTACTAAATGCATCAAAGATATATTATGTAGATATGAATGAGTATGTAAATTCTCGAATTTTTATGCGTCATATTATTATTTTCATCTTAAGCTTAATACATGTTATCAGACGCTTTTAGCGGATTAAGAACAATTCACAACAACTTTCATTATTATAGTAATGGACATCCAAGGGATATCCTTACTAATATTATAAATGCGAAAATAAGTTTATTTGTTACGCTTTCACGCTTAAACCATAGAACCGATTTCAAAAATTCTTTCACCAATGGAAAGCTATAATATCAGAGAGTAACATAGGCTATATTTTATCCCGGTATTCCCACGGGAACGGAAACTATGCGGGTAAGACGACTGAAACCAAAGCGAAGCGAGGGCGAGTTGCTAGTAAACATATAAAGAGCTCTAAGGTTAGACATAAGTTTGCCGAACTTTAGCGCCGTAGCTCTGTGTTTCCTTCACAATTGAAGGGTTCCTTTTTGTTACGGCGCTAAAATTCGGCCTCGTGGTTTTCATCTCAGCTCATAAACATCCCACTGCTGGGTTGAAGCCTCCTCTCTAATAGGAGGGAAAGTGTAGTAGTTCAATTTCCCTTAGCAAATGGGTCAGACACGTTGGTTTTTTTTTTTTTTGTTGGGATATGGTCAATTCACACGCCGTTCAATTCGACCATTCCGACAGACAAAGACAGCACGCGGCTCCATAACCCATCGTATTCCCTACCCTTCGCCATTGGGCCGACCACCGGTAGCGAGTTCCTTGTCATCCGTGGCCAGCGCAGCGGAATACCCTTTCGGGTACCCTCCCTCCCGGACGCCCCTCCAGGGACGTCAGCCGTCCTCACGCGGTAAGCGCCGCCGCAGACATGTTGGTTTTATTTCGATTTTTCCTTCTCTTACACAGAAACTATATGCATATTATAACCTTTAGCCGTCTTTTACAACATCCACAAGATAGGAAATGTTGAATTGTATTCTTCACCACACGGAAAGTTCGCCATATCTATGTCGAACTTTAGCGTTCTTTATATACTTACATCTCTTAGACGTTCATTACTATAGAAACACGACTGTAGGACAAGAGACACATTCATCTCATCTTAGCCCATATATGTCCCACTATTGGGCTCGGACTTCCTCCACTGTGGGAGGGAAATTGACCTACTATACCACGCTAGTAAAGTGTGTTAATATTGGGTTTTGTTTCAAATTCTCCTTCTCTTGTACACATATAATATCCCTTAGTCGTCTTTTACAACACCCATAGGCAAGACACGGGTGGTCAATTGTATTCTTACTCAGTCACCACACAGAAAGACACATTATTTATTAACAATGTTGCCGATGTGTTCTTTTAGTTGTCTATTCAATACCAGGTTGGTTGGCGTAATATTTTGAAAGGATTACTTGCGAATATATGGCATTAAGAAATAACTTATTCAACTATCAATATGTATTATTAAAATAACATATAGTTATTTTAAAACAAATATATATTAATCAAACAGATTTAACCCAGCAAATGGCTTTGTCGGAAACGTTTAAGTAATGCGCTGTTGAAAATTCTTTTAGTTTCAACGTATGTACTTGGCAGTGAGCCATTAGTTGTCAATGAGTGATGTCTCGTGACTCCATTGCATATATTAAATACTAAAAGGTATGTTAGTCATATTTAGTCCTTTTGTATAATATTATATAATATTACGTTCGATCATTTTAACATTACAGCACATAATATGTATAGGCTGGACTCAAAATCCTCACTAACAAAAGTAATATTGACTTATTAAACTAGCAACCCGCCCTCACTTCGCTTCGGTTTTAGTCGTTTTACCCGCGTAGTTCCCGTTCCCGTAGGAATACCGGGATAAAATATAGCCTAGTTTACTCCCTGATATTATAGTTTTCCATTGGTGAAAGAATTTTTGAAATCGGTCCAGCCGTTTTGAAGATTACTTGGAACAAACAGACAGACAGACAAAAATTTTTTAATCTGTATTTTAGGCATAGGTGTCGTGCAAATAACCGTGTGATCATGAAAAAAGCCTATTATTTTGACATTACAAACAGACACTCCAATTTTATTTATTGGTATTTTTTTCTGTGTGGGCCGTGGTCGGCGCGCTCCTCGCACCACTCCGTCCGGGGCGACAAAGGGGTAAGCACGCAACACCCGCAACCCACCCGAAAATCACATCGGCTTCGTCGTTGGGCCGACCACCGGAGCAGGGTTACTTGTCATCAGTGGTCGGCCCGACGGAATACCCCCTACGTGGGGTACCCTCCCATCGACCGACACGTCCCCCCCTCGGGGAGTATTTATTGGTATAGATTATGTTGACACACGTTAGCTATACATGTTGACATAGGGGTTTATTTTTTTTAAACACTACATCTCACATCCTTACTAATATTATAAATGCGAAAGTAAGTTTGTTTGTGTGTTTGTTACGCTTTCACCCTTAAACCACCGAACCGATTTCAAAAAACTCTTTTATCAATGGAAAGCTATAATATCAGGGAGTAACATAGGCACATAGGGAACTACGCGGGTAAAGCAAATGAAACCGAAGCAAAGCGAGGGCGGGTTGCTAGTTAAGGAATAAATGGTCATAGGGTGATAGTGTATCCGAGCTGGTTACGGATGTCAAGGAATCGGTACTAGTGGTCGGCCCAATGGGGAGGTAATATGTTAGGTAATGGGCCGCCCATCCGTCTCCTCGGATGGATTAAGCGAGGTGTGTGCAGACCAGCCTACCACAATTGAATTTAAAAATAATCATTTGTGGAACATAGAAAATATTATTCAGGGTAAGAATCCAACTCATGAAGTTCCGCATAGGCAGTCGTCACTTCCTATACACTATTCGGCTACTCTCTACTCAATTTTCTTCTCATTAATTGAATCTTGACTAAATTAGAAATATGTGCAAATATTTTCTGATAGCATTAAAAAGGTCATTCGTAAAGACAATACAATATGTATGGCAATAATATGAATCTCAATTTGGTTATTACCCCTGGCCTAATTGTTAAGGTTGCAACGGATTACCAATAAACGAAGATTCAAATCTTGCGTGTGCTAATAATTTTCTGCTCTGACAAAAAAGTTTTATCATCGTCTCAATTCAGTCTCCTTCCAAATTGGAGGTAGCTGGTCATGTTGGTATGGGGTTTTATTTTGAGTGTTCCTTCTCTTGCGTAAATGTTATACGCATATTACATCCCTTCATCATCTTTTACGACATCCACGGGCAAGGTAGGGAATGGTGAATTGTATTCTTACTCCGTTACCACACGGGAGTTTTCATAGACGTGTTATTATTAGACATACTGCAATCGCACGTTAACAATTATCTAAAGGTAGAAGTAAATTCAGCATTCACGTATCAGACAAAATTGTTTTTCCTTTAGCAATTGTTAATGCTAAAACCGACTACCCCTTATACCCAAGGATGTCAAAAATTGTCTACGGGAGCACCAGCATTGTGGGCAGCAGTGTTCTCTTAAGAAACTCGTAACATAAAACTCCTGCCAAGCGTAAGGATGGCATTATATTATCCTTTCGTGGGGTAATTATTTGAACGTCAATAAGCAGATAAATGAAAAAAGCACGTTTTAAATTAAAATTATAATAATAATAATAAATCTTTATTGACGTAAAAAGTACATTTACTTGGATTGGAGTCCCTAACACATGCACTAGTAAGGACTATGTTGCAGGTGTTAGTGAATTGATTGTTCGGACTATAATTTTAAGTGATAACGTTATAAGAAATCATTGATGACACTGCATGCTTTTATAAATTAAGTTATTATCACTGAATTATCATTATTTTGTTTAACACAAAGGAGTTAATAGAAAATTATAATTTTTCAATAAAGTAACATTTTTCGATAATTTAACAATGTGCAAATACACATTCAAATATTTTTATCGCTTTAGCTTGCACGCCCAACTCAGGCACGTGACATGGAGTCATACTTTTTCGTGCATGCAACCAGCGCTCATCGTTTTATAAAACGTCACGTCAAAAGTAAGAAATAAAAAATTAGGTTATTTTACAAGTATATCTTCCATAGTGAAGTCCATAGGGGTGATAAGGACATGAGAATATATATATAAAAAACAAAGAACATAAGAAAAAATAAACAAAGAGGAGCACCGACCCTGATATTTGCGTGGTAATGTCATTGTAGATAATGCTATCGGTAAAAGGAAATTCCGCTTCATGACTCCAAACCACTGTAAACGCTTGCCACAGTTTTAGTCTATCCTTTCTTAGATAATACCCATAATTGCCTGACAAACAACATAATATTTAAGTTAAAAATAGTTAAGATATCGACTTACCGTGCCTTGTGGCGCGGGTTCGAATCCTACACAGGACAATAGTTTGCGCGATCCACAAATTGTTGTTTAGGTAAATTTTTAGTTATGTGCCTGCAATACTAGAATTATTGCTTCAATTCAGGGTATTGCGTTTACTATGGCGATAGAAAGGCGAAGACATATAGAACAGGACATACGTGTTCAGTATGGGGTTGCACACTGCCCCCCAGACGGATAGGTTGGAGTGTACCCATACCATAACCTACCTCCAAAAAAAGGATGTGGTGTTTTAAAATATATATCCAACGTTAAAACCAACCTATCTATCACTATCTGTTCTAACACCAATTAGTTTTCCTGTGTTACACTTTGTATTGTTATTTGTAAGACATTCTTCGATAACGTACGTCATGAATGTTATTTTACTTCCATGCTTAAGCCTTTTTATGGATTACTAGAATTATATTTCATTAGCCATTCATTAGCCTATCCACGTCAACTGTTCGACATAAATCACCACAAAAGTATAACTCCATAATCGCACCCTTGGCAGACGGAAAGGCTATCAGGTAATGTTAGTGTTATAAATTACCAGAAGAACGATGCCTTTTCATGGTAATCCTTTGGCTGGCTTTTATGATTATCAAGGGAAAATTAGTGGCACCTTTTATTTGGTCGACCAGGCAAGTCAAGTCAAGTCTGTTTTTTCTTTTTCTGTTTCAGTTTAGGTAAAAATGCATACGTCTGTCTAAATCGCCGGCTATTCCCTAAAGATCGCATTTATTAAGCGAATTTTTTGTAATTTTGTGATCAAGATCGATAATAATTAATCACGTAGGTATACTTTGGATATGCGAGTTCTACAGTTCATAAAGACTTAAGTCGGTCACCACTCGGAATATAAAATGTTTTATTATATTTATTTAACGAATAAGTATTAAATTATATTCATTTAATTATATGTTTCTATATATAAACAGAGTAAATAAGGCGATATTATATGTTTATAGTTGTAGTTAAAAAGCATGTCCTGCTTTTCAAAAAAAGCAGGAACCATTAAAAAATTAATAGTTCATATGCATGAAGAATAAGTGGTACTAAATCCTCTCATCATATTGCGCCATATACCTACTTAGTAATGGCACGTAAAAAGAAGAGGTGGGTGATCTGTGGGTCAAAATAGCAAATTTGGCATCAGTTTCATCATCTCAGCCCATATACGTCCCACTGTTGGGCTCGGGCCTCCTCCATAATGGAAGGGTAATTGACCTACTATACCACGCTGGTCAGACGTGTTGATATAAAGTTTTATTTCGAGTTTGCCTTCTCTCGCATAGATGTTATATGCGTTTTATATCCCTTAGTCGTCTCGTACGATCACCCACGGGTAAGATAGGGAGTGGCGAATTGTATTCTTATTCCGTCACCACACGGAAAGGAATTGTATTCTTACTCCGTCACCACTCGGAAGAAGCATCAGTTTACCAAAAGTTATTCTTATTATAATAATTGACTATAACGAAGAACGCAACGCATAAAATTAATAATAATAAAAACGCATAAAATTCCACCATGTAAATGCTTTTTTAATGTTATTTCATTGTCATAGTTTTTAACATGTATTTTGTTTTGAAAATTGAGTAACTAGGTTTCTTGTAGAATAAATTATAACAAAAAAATATTCATAAAGGTTATAACGCATGTCTATTACCGTTTGCCAAGCGACTATGCCTAATTCACTCCATTAATAAATACATATACATATGCCAGCAAGCCAACATTTTAACAAACTCGAAATAGAATAAATATTGAATATATTTATTTATTTTATTTATTTAAGACCCCTGCACTAAGGAAATAATCCTTGTATTGCGGGGGACTTTACAAACATAATTAACGGACACAAATTAAATCCAGACTCACAACAACAATTTGTGGATCGCACAAAGTGTTGTCCCGCGTGGGATTCGAACTCTGCTGGGATTGAACTGCCGCTGTAGGTCGCTATCTTAACCACTACGCCATCTGTGCAGTCTAGGTATGTATATTAAATAAATATATGTTTTATCAGTTTTGTTATCTACATTTATTCGTTCTAATTAAGTGTGGCAAAAACGTGGACTTTTATTAATTCATGATTAAAGAATTGTTTTTGTATTCTTAATCAAAAAAAATTAAAGTTCGTAGACATTATTCGATTACTTTGAAACGCCTCGAACAATTTTGATTAAATTGGGTATGTATAGCTCAATTTTTTCGTGAAAGCGAATGTGTGGAAGCTTGGTTATTAAAGAACTTATTGCTGGCAACAATCGTTAGATCACTTTTATTTTCCATAACTTTTTTTGCTTACTAAAGCTGACCAAAAAAAACCTAAGTCAATCAACCAATATCATTTATACGTGGTAGAAAAAAAAAAACTTGCATGGCCTAACAAGATTTGCATCTAACCAAATACGGCTGTACACGGAAACCGCCTTTCCACTGCTCTCAATATTTCTGAACGAATCAATTAACATTCTACGTGTATTTCACATTAGTGCAAACGGAAGTTAAAGCGGGTCAAGTTTACTAAAGTATTCATTAAAGTTTACATATTGCATCCTATTTAAATTAGACCATATTGTTACAAACCTAGATTATTCTTAAAATGTTAACGTATCTGCTGATACGATATCTGGTACTGCTGTACCAGCCCGGGCATCATCACTAATTTTCAAATAAACTAAACTTCAAGTATAGCATATTTTTTACGTCAAAACAGAACGTTTGCATAACAAGTCCTTTATTTTTTGTGTCAGAACATGTCACTTGCAGAAATAGGGTAAAAATATGAACTTAAAAGCTAAAAAAAAAAACAGGAACACGTGAAAAGTGTATCAATATAACAAATTAATATTTGTAAATAAAACTACTTTTACGGATTATATCGCGTTTGTATTTGATTTATGATTGCCCGACGTTTCGAACACTTTGCAGCATTCATGGTCACGGGTCACGGGTCACGGTTCTTACACTGGCAATAAATTTGTACTAAAATGTGGGTAACAATTTAATAAATTTATAACTATTTTCTGTATCGGGTAGATAATTGTAAATGTCTGTAATAACGATTACTTGTTGGACGTGAGACACCTTAGTCCGCCCGTGACCATGAATGCTGCAAAGTGTTCGAAACGTCGGGCAATCATAAATCAAATACAAACGCGATATAATCCGTAAAAGTAGTTTTATTTACAATGTGTAGTGCTCGCGTAAACATCAGATATCATTAAATTAATATTTGTTATCTGTTTGCAGAAACGGGTCATATTTTGTTACGGCTTTACGAATTCACAATAGGACAGTGTCAAAAAGAAACTGTCCCGTTAAAAACGAGATATATGGTTATATTAAGCTTATGCGTCATTTCTGGCATCATTATAGTTTAATAAGAATGCTACATCATCATTATTACCTGTAACTATTATTATTGACGTAGGTCATCCTAATACGCATTTTATCTATACCAATAAATAAAATTGGAGTGTCTGTTTGTAATGTCAAAATAATAGGCTTTTTTCATGCTCACACGGTTATTTGCACTATACATATGCCTAAAATACACTTTATATTTTTTGTCTGTCTGTCTGTCTGTTTATTCCAGGTAATCTTCAAAACGGCTGGACCGATTTCAAAAATTCTTTCACCAATGGAAAGTTATAATATCAGGGAGTAAACTAGGCTATATTTTATCTCGCTATTCCCACGGGAACACTACGCAGGAAAGACTGAAACCGAAGCGAAGCGAGGGCGGGTTGCTAGTGCTATATAAAAACGATCCTATATCTACAGACGATATATTATATCTCTGTCATACATAAACCCAGGTAACCAACATAAATAAATGTTACCGGGTCCGCTTCAAACTAGGTCTAGGGAGTAACGTTATTTATTTAAATTAATGTACGTTTTTTTTAATGTGTTGTTTTATTTTGTATCATAAGCGAATCAAGGGCACTTTTTGGCATTTGCTACATACCGTGCGCTGACTTAATAGGTAGATACTAATCATAAAAGGTATGTCTTTTGTAAACAGTTTCACAAAAATAGATATATTATAAAGATTACATCGGTAATCGTTTTGTATCTATTTTACGTACGTAAACATCAGTTTAAGCGAGTATTACACATTGTAAATAAAACTATTTTTACGGATTGTATCGCATGAACACTGTAAAGTGTTCGAAACGTCGGGCAAGCAAAAATCCATAAAAATAGGTAAATAAATATATAAAACATGTTTTTTATTTCCTTAGATTTTTATGGAGAAAATACAGTTTTTTATTATAAATTACCTAATTATTGACAGAATTTGCACCGCATTCGTTTTACTTTACCTCTCATTAATCACCTCTTACGATGAGTATGGAATGAAAAAAAAATGACAGTACTTTATAATTCTTAATTCATTACTTTGAATATATTCACTGGAAATTACAATACATATTGAGATTATCGTGCAGTGAAATTAACAACAAACTGTTAAAAAAGTAGCTTTCGAAAATTACGCATAAAAAGCCAATATCGAAATCTAGATCATAATATTTGCCAACCTGCTATCAAAATTAGATAAAAATGTCGTATACTTTCACTGACCGACTGATTTCACTCGACGCGCGAATGAATGAACCATTCGACAATTGCGTAAGTGAGGCGCGGGAGTTGAGCCCCCATCGCCATTATAACGACAACATGTATCGGCCAGAGACTGTCTGGGAATTTGATTACAGATCATTAGAGATATGTCTGGTTAAACAATAATTTATGACTATTACTTATTATGTAGGTAGCTTGAACTTTACTGTGTAATGTTAGAATCGTATACTATCAAAAAGGGTGTGAAGGTGAGGTGATAATGTCGAGATGGTAGAATATCTTCGATTTGAATAATCCGATTTAAACAAACAGGGACAGCATAACATGAATATTTCTGTACCAATAAAAATACTGTATCCTTTTACAGAAACATTTTATTTTCGTCTGTTAAAAAATAAAAATTATATTCAACAAACTACACATTTATCAGTAAAATAATACAAATTTAAATATGATCTGTTTATAGATGGCAATTGACTCACAATCAGATTATTTCAGGGTCGTTTAAATCAACGGACTTATAGATTACTTTCGACTCGTACACAATGTTACTGTAATCGAGATTATTTATATCCAGGCAAAAATATAAATACAAAAAGGCCATAAAGGTCAAATACAATATTATGATAATTATGGTATGGTTGTCGATTTCACCGACATGAGACGTGAGATATAAATGGCTGCCAAGTTCTGTAAATTTACCTAAAATTTATTTATTAGAAAATTTATTTATTTATTCAATTCCAAAAACATGTATCTATGTGCTCACACGCTTTATTTGCACGATACTTATGCCTAAATAGGAGTATAAAAATTGTTGGTATCTGTTTGTGTGTACCGAGTAATCTTCAAAACGGCTGGACCGATATTGATAATACCAGGTAGCTTTATAAGACGCTATTTATAAGGAGTAACGGCCCGTTCACGACCTTGCCGCTGTGAGCGGCAGCTAAGCGCGGAGCGGCGCACAGTGGTAAAATCGCGTATGTTTCGTCTCAAAACTCCATATCTCAGTTGTTTCAAAACTAAATGAGCTGTAATTTTGCACACATACACTTGAATATTTAAAGTTTAAATGAAACAACTTTGATTTTAAAAAATCTGTTTATAAATTAATTAAAAAAATTAAATTAAAAATACATGAATCATATATAAGAAGAAAAATACAAAATATGCTTGTTTAATTTACATAAAATAGTAGAACATAGTAATAACATATTATAAACGTATACTACTCTACTACTACATACTACATATATATACTAAAATGGCAGACCGAACTAGAAAAAAAAATTGTAAATAAAACTACTTTTACGGATTATATCGCGTTTGTATTAATTATATATGTATTATATATTAATTTATAAATTTTATTCCATTACAACGACTTTCACATGAAACGGTTTTGAGACTGCTTTGTATGGGGGCTTTATCAGCATGCGCCGCTCGGCACGCCGCGCCGCTCGCCGCTAAGACCAAAGTCGTGGCCAGGCCGTAACTTAGTTATTTCTCCTCTCAGAAAAAACAAACAAAACTTTGCCTGATCTAGGAATAAAATCTGAAGCCTCATGGACTGCAGCCGCGTATCGCAACATTTTAGAATATATTAGAGATTTAAAATGCGGGAGCAAGGCAACTGAAAACGAAACAAGGGCAGATTGCTAATCTTAGATATAAATGTCGTTACAGCATAAAGCAATAGCGTAGTAACAAAGAATAAGTCACAATAGTGTACCTACATTTCCAAGACTATTTACTGTTTACGCACGTTACCCACCCCGCTTCTTGTTTGCGGTCAATAAGAATGATTGTTTCTCTATTTTGGCAACATTGAGTGGGATAAAAAGGATGGTTGTAAATCAATGATCTCGAAACACTGGCGCGAATATACAAGTTTAACAGCAAAAAATACTCCTAGGATAAATATTTAAAACTGAGTTATTTCCGTTGCTTACCTACAAGTCAAGCGGATATTTTGCAATACAAACCAGATGTCTAGTTTTAGTCGCGTATAAAATATGTTTTCTCGGTGTTCTCATTAACGTCGTTCTCATTATACGTCATAAACGTAGAATACTCGGCACCTGACGATTGCTGTCGCAAGATGACCTAATTGCAGTAGTGTTTCACTATGCATCGTAAAGGTCAAATACATCGATAAATACAATATTGTTTTTACTGAAGCATTATAGTGACAAATTCAGAATACTTTTTCTTTAGTAGTGGCAATAAGCTACAATTATGAGTAGTTGGCGACAGTGTCGAGTTATAATCCGGACAGGGGAATTTGTCCGACACTCGCGCAGAGGCTAGCCTCGCGACGGCGATCGGCGTTCCGGGAAGGGGACGTCGATGGGAGTGGATACTCCCTCGGCGTATGCCGTCGGGCCGACCACTGAAGTCAAGGTACTCTGCAACGGTGGTCGGCCCAACGACGGAGGCGACGTGCTATAGGGTGGGTTACGGGGCCGCGCGCCGCCCCTCTGTCGCCCCGGACGAAGCCGGACGGCACGTGTGCTGACCTAAATTAAAAAAAAAGTGTCGAGTGATAATATTCTTCACATCTTTAGTCTCTGTATTTCAGTCATAGTCGTTAACATTGATTAGGTGCTGACAACCAAATCAGAGGCAACCTCTGGGAATTTTGGCAGAATATGAAATCATCTTCACAATTATATCATTTTCACTACACTTCAGCATTTTATCTGCATTGTATTACATAAAATATCAGAAAAATTATTCAATACTAGCAACCCGCCCTCGCTTCGCTTCGGTTACAGTCACCTTATCCGCACAGTTCCCGTTCCCGTGGGAACACCAGGATAAAATATAGTTTATATTACTCACGGATAATGTAGCTTTGCAATGGTGAAAGAATTTTAGAAATCGGCACAGTAGTTTTATTCATTACAAAGATACAAACACACAAAATTAGTGTAGATAAATTTGTCAAACACTAAAATAATGAATTCAATTTAAAAGCCCTACACGACAAAGAGTATAAAACACTATGTTTTATTAGGTACATGACATTTTGACATTCCCGTCAAAAGTCTAAATTGAGAATACGCTGTGCCTCTTTGGTTGCGTATGTTATAAAAGACAACCAAGAAACGTGAACAGATATCGTTACGGCCTAACAAGGAAAGGTCGAATTAAAACCCTATAAGTAACCTGTTTGTTCAACGTGGTCTATACCTAATTATGCAAATTTCCCACTCTTTGTAGCTTTCGTACCATAAAATTGAACAAAATTACATATATTCATTCTGTCTGTGTGGTGGCGGACTAAGAATATAAATCACCAATCCCTGTCTTGCCCGTGCGTGTCGTAAAAGCCGACTAAGGCATATAACATGCATATAACATAGACGCAAGAGATGGATAACTCGATATGAAGCTCTCTCGATATGTAGGGCATTTTCACTTTTATTGTGGAGGAATCGAGCCCAACAGTGGGAGGTAGGTATACTACTTAAGTGCCAGTAAACATAAAAATTGGTCATAAGATCATTAGGAGAATACGATCACGTACCTGCTCGCCAAATGTGGCGATTATCACAATAACTATCAAAAAAATTACCGTGCCATGTAGCATTCTATGGAGGAGGCCTATCTCTGTCTGTGGACGATAAAAGCTTAATGGCGATTATAATGATGATCTCATTCTCTCTTATTGTAGAAAAAGCTAGAGAAACTAAAATACTTAAATAGACAAAAGCGTGTTCAAGGTTTTGCACTTGTTTGAAAAATTACCTCTTTCTTACATTTTCTTCATCCTAAATGATTAAGTGAAAAGCAAAAATGAATAAAAGATCTGAAACACCGTAAAATCTCATTAATGTTTGCTTTAAAGATGACAATATTGTAAATAAACAGGGGATATTTTAGATAGGAAATTATATATATTGAATGAGAAAAGTTTTAAAGAGTTTTAGAAAGTAAGAGGGTTATCTGCACGTAATTATAAAGCCGCTAGTCGTCACTCATCAAACTTACTCCATATCAAGTACGTACAACACAAAAATATAGCTTTCTGAAAGTCTGTTGTAGAAGTAATAAAAGCATTCAAAGTCCTAAAGATTTACCGTAGAGTACTTTGAAGAATAAGTACTTAATATTTGTAAGATTTAAAGCTTCTTATGAAAATTTAAGGCCACAATTTTTTTTAGATTAGGCGGCAAATTATCTAACATCTATAATTTTAATTACATATTGTAGCTTACAGCTACATAAATATTGACGTTTCTATGTAGATATGTTATATTACTAACTACTAAGTATTCCGGAAAGAAGCACAATAGAAATACAAATTACAATCAAATCTCCCTTCCCATAGTTCATTTAACATATCACTTAGGGATGTAAGTAAATTACATTATTGGAGGCGAAGGCAAGCTCAGACTAAATCCCTATACCACCCCGATTAAAAGGCATAATATAGCAATAAATTATCCTCCAATTATAAAACAGGTTTATGCGCCATGGTGTGATGTAGACAAGCTGATTCGATAAATCTGTGATCAAATGGTTATTCATAACTTTAATACATTTTATTTCACACACCAACATTTACAGAATGACTAATAGTTAAGATGATGTTGTCGAAGCCTTCAATCGCATAACAATTTATTGCATAAGGAAGGTAGTTATTCAAATTTTAAAGTTCTAGGAACCACCGCAAACGTAATCTCCCCTTTTAATAATTTAAGTTGATACGTGTGTACGTTGCAAAAACTTCTGTCTCTGATGTTCTTTAAAAAATTGAAGGTTATGAATATCTTATAAAGAATACGTGTATTTTATTTAACGTGAAGTAACATTTAAATACTTAATGCAAAATTGAAATTAACGATAAGATTAAATTAAAAAAGAAATAGATTGTACACGCGCTTCTCGGCAGCGCAGGGCCAATGAACGGTGACAGGTACCGCGACCAATCCTGATACAGAATTCTACTTAACGCAACTGGCTTCAAATGATGAAATTATGTCCACATCCTGCTCTGATGCATTCAAATATCATCGCGTGCAAAAGAGACGTAAAACATCAAGGACCTCTCATATATATCGCGTTGCTGCAGTACTGACTTTGTTTACCGATCAATCTGAAGATTGCTTAACTTACTTATTTTTTGTTAGGCGCAAGTAAATTATACAGAACTCAAGCGAGCACTATTATTTACTATTACAAAAGATCGGTATAAGCTTTAATTCAATGTGTTACGTAATTCTTTGTTAACTGAAAAGTTCAAGCAGACGATGAACGATATTGTAATTCTAGTGGTATCGTCCCACGCATTCCAGGAGGTCGTTACTGTACGGTCTAATGTCAGTCATTCATTAAGCGGAATGCATTCCCTGGCATACAAATGTCCTTCCTGTCGCTTTTAGAGCTCGCTTCGAAACTCAATAACTAACTTTCTAATGTTTAGTCACATCACCTTAGTAATAACTTGATTTCTGGCCTCTAGATCTCTAAAAGGATAATCATAGAAGACTAAATGTTAGTATACCTTAAGATAGCGACTTTCCATATGCCGTAGATGTTCACAACATATTTTAAAAATTTCTTTAGGCATAACTTTTAAGTTGAGACCATGGGTGGTCGGATCGGTGAATAGGCAGCCACCCACAGGGAAACCGAAATGGTAACCCGCCTTGAAGACCACAGAAGACAAGGCATAGGTTACGGTGACCCGTTCAATTTTCAAAGCAAATTAACTTGAATTTTATTATGTCTTAGTTGCCGGTATAAGAATAGACGTCGCAGAGTTTAATTCGCCCGCGGATGTTAAAGACGACCAAGGTATTTAAGCAGATAAACATATCTACAGGATAGGGAATACTCGAAATAGAAATCAATAGATCTATACTACCCCATCTAACTAGCGTGTTATAGAAAGTCAGTTTCTGTCCTATTGAAAAAGTGGAGTCCAACAAATGAAGATGTATGGGATGAAAAGGAAGCGGTCTTTATTACCTTTTAAATTAGTACCTACGTCAGTTTATACGTATTATATGAATAGGTACGTTTAAGTCATTTAACTGAGTTCTAGTTAAAATGTTATCAACGTATAAACTGAAGCTAGTAGGTAGGTACTGTGGGCGAATAGTGTATGGCGCGACGCCACCAAGGCGCCGATACCGCTCGTTTTATTTACATCACTGGCAAAAAATTGGCATTACTCCAAATCCTAAACGAAATAGCTTCCATAATTATAGCTGTATATTTTGAAACCCAAATCTCGATATAAACAGGTTTATGGTAATAAAGAGTGGAAGTTCTCAAAGAAATATATTTTATCATTAAAAAGCTATCGCAAACTAGAAATGAACTGGTCTTTTTTTTATTAAAGGATTTAAGAATGCATTCAAAATGATGCAATTCCAATTAATTAATTCATCAGCCCTTTAGATGATATATTACATATCAGCACAGCTAACATCTAGCATGTCATTATCGGATGGAGATGACAATAGTATCCAAGGGGAAATCCATATCAACTTAAATATTTTCGACTTCTTCAAAGAACGAATTTTATGGAGTCGGCGTCTCGTCTCAGCTCATACACGTCTTACTGCTGGGCTTGAGCCGGCTTCCCGAATAGGAGGTAAATTAACCTACTATACTATGCTAGTCAGATATGTTTGTATAGGCACAGATGTTACACGCATATTATATCCCTTAGTCGTCTTTTACGACACCCATGGGAAAGAATGGTGGTGAATTGTATTCTTATTATGTCACCTTGCGGAGAAGCAAGAATGCATACAAAATAATGCAATTCCAATAAATCTATCCATCAGCCCTTTACATGTAAGTATTACATGTCAATGAAGCTGACATCTAGCATGTATCATAGTTATTGGACAGAAATGACAATAGCATCCAAGAGAAAATGCATATCAACCAACCATAAATATTTTCGACTTAAAAGATCGAATTTTATGGAGTAACAATGATATTTTCTATCATCAACTAGCATGACTAAGTTCTCCGTTTTCTGGGTTTATTGTTTAAAGCTTTGTCTTTTAAATAGATCTAGGGCGTATATTTTAGACCTATGGATTCGTTTCATCAATAATTCTCTTTACACAAGCAGTAAAAACTCGATAAAAATCACGTCGCACAAATTTCACTCGATCCGTGTTAGAACTAAACAGCTAAAAACTAAATCACTAATAAATATCCTAATTAAATGATCTGTATATCCATTATTCACATAAATAATGTACTGATCAATTAAGTTGAACAATGTATTCGCATTGAAAAATTATATCGATAAGTAATAAAGACATTCATTCATTTATGCGACGCTCTTGGGACTTTGTCCAAGCTCTCAGATGCAGTAATACCGTAATCTTTCGTTCTGTTATACAAAAACGATTAGCCTACATCGATATGTTACGATGGTTTGTTAACATCTGATTATACATATAACCCGACATGGTTTTAACTAGCACTGGAAACCGATTACTACAACTGTACAGAAAATAAGTACATATTTGTGACGGGAAATGTATGAGGAACTGGCGACCTTAGGTGAGCCGGTCACAACAACGAGTAAAACGTACGTTTATTTACTTTAAAATGGTGACTTAGTGGTTGAGATAACGGTCTACCGAGCCGGTTATCGCTGATGATAATAGGTCATCATCATCACTACTGGGTTCGTGCCTCCTCCATAATAGGACGGAAATTAACCTACTATAACACGCTGGTCGCACTCTCAGTCGGTTGGTATAGGGTTTTATTTTGATTTTTCTTCTGTTGCATAGATATTATCTGCATATTATATTGCTTTAGACATCTTTTACAACACCAACGGGCAAGAAAAGAGATGCTGAATTGTATTCCTACTCCATCATCACGCGGAGTAATGATAATAGGTACCAGAATGTTACTTTTTATGTAGTTACAAGATTATTATAAAAATATTTAAATATGCATTTTGTGCACAAAGCCCTTAGAGTTAATCTAGGTAATACATAGATAAAATACCTGAGTATTGAGTTATCAATACATACATATATTTTACGTGACTACACAATGAGTTAACGTTAAAAGCAGCAAATATTCAATGAGTTATTCCAGTGTTATCGATGTAAGACGTGATCGGACACGGCGATACCGACAGCTGATAAGAAGCCTTAATTTACGAATTCAGTAAAATACCGATTAAGTCGTTTGTGACTAGATGGTAATGGAACGGTTTGAGTCACCTTACTAGTTGGTTTATAATGGTATTTTTTTAAACATCTATGACATTTAAGGTTTCAGATGATATCTTCCACGATTTCTTTAAAAATTTTGCTGAACACAGTACGAGTGGTATATTTAACGACCTCTCATGCCGAGTTTTGTGGGTTTGGTCCTAAATCAGGAGAGCTTTTTTGGGCAATTCACAAATGATCGGCCGAAGTCTAGGTATTGGTTGTGTGCTTTGATTGTATATTTATAAAGTATACCGCGATATAACGAATTAATCCAAAATTCTGAGTGTTATCTTTATTTAAAAGAAGTAAATAAGTGATTCTCAAACTTAGTAAATCGCCTAGTAAGAACTGCCAAATTAAGTCGAGACCCCCTCTTGGTAGTGTTAAAAACGGATCACAAAATATTGGTAATGTTGGTTTGGTCTCTGTGGTCATAGAAAAAAAATTTTCACCGTCGCGAAGCCTGATGTGGAACGAAAGAGAGTTTGTTTCAAAGTACCTATCTTTTTCATTTAATTTTTGAATATCTTATATTTCAGAGCCCACTTAAGTTTCGCTCGTGACCCATACTTAGATAATAAATAAATGATACATTATAAAAATAGCAGTAAATGCATACCTGAGTAAACTGCGATGAAATTTTCGTGTGATCTTCTTGATATGCCTTACGCGATTTTCGTCTCTCTGTCATGAGTGCTGTGAGTCTGTCTAAGGCTCTGGATTCTAAAGCCTCAGCATTTGCCTTAATCAAGCGGCTTATATTGTCCCACTCTTCGGTCATGGCGCGCCAGGCTGATGCAATGACCGACCCTGCAGGATTAAAACATGCTTTAGTGTAATTGAAATTAACGAAAAATCCAAATAAACAATCATTTAGATCTGGTACATTTTGTAAATCAGATTTATCTATAATATAAATAAACTTTAATAAATGGCTGGTTTTAACATATGTTGTATATTAAACAATATTTAGCCTGCCCTCTTCGCTGACATTGAATGTGGATCTGATGACCTATTCGGCTGTAAAATCGTAAGGTTATAAAAATAATTACTATTTACGAACATAATATTGACGCCCATCCATATATCTATCCATCAGCCTTAACGTCCACTGTTGGTTATAGGCCTCGTCACGAGTGTGCCTATCAGAACGGTCCTGTACCACTTGCATCCAACAGTTCCCTGCGTCTTTCAAGATTTCGTTGACAAAATTATTTACCTACAATACTTTTATTTAACTTTGTGCTTTAAAAAGTGACAGAGTAAAGAATACACATAACGGTTTCCACCCCACTCCTAATCTGGAGGAGGCTCAACAATGGGGAACCATGTCCGCAGAGAAGATGATTTCTTAGAAGGAGAGCTTGTGATGACGGTGTAAGAACAATATGATCGCACCCATTATCTCCAGTGAATATCGTAAGAATATTTTCAGTGATGTAAGCAGATAATATCACTATAAGGAAATCTGGAAATAAAATCTCATGGCAACCCGTCGTATAGTATAGACTAATTTCCCTTGTATGGAGTCGACCTATGTTTAGTAGTGACAGTGAGCATGATGCATAAAATTAAAATAAATATCTTCATTAAACAATATAGACTTTTTCATGTGGTGATTCTGGAAGAATAGAATTCACCATCCCTCACTTAACCGTGGGTGATTTAAAAGACAATTAAGGGATATTATATGCATATAATATCAAGAAAAAAAACCCGGCAATAAAACCCTGTAACCCAGTCCGTCTGACCAGCGTGGTATAATAGGCTAATTTCTCTTCTATTATAGAAGAGGATCGTGGCCAGCAATGGGACATATGTCAGCTGAGATCAATGAATGATTAAATAAATACATATAAAGAAACAATTTTTCTATGATTATCATAAGATTTATCATTTGCATGATTGTTCTTAGTACCATTTTTATTCATAATCGAACAAACCGTTCTAGATATATTGAGAGTTAAATAAAGTCAGACAACCAAAAAAAATCTGTTAAAAATAATCAAATTTAGATCAGTGAGTCACAGTACTAATACAGATTACTGAAAGTTACAGATTTGTAGTAATATAAACGTGTATAAATACTGCGTACAAAGGAAGCCTAGTTTAATAACTGACCGGGTTTAGGGGTGAGTAACGACATTCACATCGACTATCATAATAAGGAGGTATTGCGTCTGTCGTTATTAATTTTCGTAAATGATTAGACAATGGTACTTGCTTATCATACCCACAAATAACAACACGCTTACGAAAAATCGCAAATAGAATTAAATGTATGAATATTTTCACGCTTGAAGCCTGTTTCCATACTTGAAGCAAAGATGAATGAAAACCGAGATGTGCCGGACAGAATAAACATTTAACGCGATCCGGTGTGATAGCTTTGATTCATTATTCACAATGATAGATTTGTTTTGCATTTTTAGTGAGCATAACTTGTAACGCGTTAGTAGCGTCTTATTTCCGTTAAAATAGCAAATCAGACCCTCAAAATGGATCTCAAAGACACCATTGAATATTACAATAACAAAGCTTTATTCGGACTAGTAAAAATTAGGCTAGTTATATATGTTATACATAACGCGTCATATACTTTAATAATTACGCATTATTTGACAGAATTCGCGATTGGATTTATAATTAAAATCCTTCATAACCCCACTTTATCTCCGAAGGATTAAGGTAAGTTATAGAAATAAACAGTTCGCAACACAATTCCAGTAAGCAAGTTACCTTTAACCGGGTACAATTCGAGTTTATTGCCGAGAATTGCCAGAGAAAATCCTTGCAAATCCGTACTTTTTGTCAGTTTCACTTGGTTCAGTAAAACATAAAAAAGGACCAAATCCTAAAGGAAAAATCCCTCCCACCTGCTGTCATTATTCCATTCGAACAACGATAGGTTAAGATTAGCTGCTAAAATTCATAAACGGCATTTACCATTGCATATGCTGGTAACTCGTCCATTCCCAAAGACATAAAAAAGATTAGATAAGACATAAAAAAGATTAGATAAGATTTGCGATTTGCGTTGAGATTCAGATAAAAATACTTCTATATCTTGAATTTGTATGTTGATATGATAAATTATGACAATCAACCTTCATCTTTGATGCGTGAATTGTATCGATCTAGCTCGCATGCTGTATCAATACAAGTAGTGTAATCAGCCTGTCGATCAGAATATAACTAAATGATAAAATACCGCAACAATGGGTCATCATTCACCAAACATTTTTAGTGACCCATGAGTATACTGGCACTCTTACTTATCATCATACCGCTCTTAGTCCAATTACTTGGAGTTGATACAATATGTAATTTTCTTCTATCGAACAGTTTTATGACAGGCTGCCTGACCCTCCTTGGGAATGTAATTGTTGACGAGACGGCGTCAGATGGAGTTTGCCCAGGTCTATATAAAGCTTTTAGTCGTCTTTTGCGGCACCCACGGGCACTGTAAGTGTTGGTTGTATTTGTAGCAGTCACCACACAGCATATAGTTCGAGACTAACGAGCAATACTTCTCCAGTTACCGGTGGAACGTCCGCATGGCGAATAGTCATCAAAAGTTGAGTACGTGTATGACAACTTATAAGATTGCACTCTGTCCCTTCCATCGCACCTATCATAACGCATCCCCTAAAAAAATTGTGGACGTCAATACGAATATGTGTTGATAAAAGATACGCCTTTAGGTGCCTAATAAAATCGAAAGCCAATATCGATGTTGAATGAAAGTGTGATAAAGACATAAATCAATCAAAATTAGATATCTGAAAATATTTATGGAAACGTAATCTTATTTTTCCGTGTAGTAACTTTTCTTATCTGTGGGTGTCTTAAAAGAGGTGTAAGCGATTTAATATGCAGATAACTATGCCAGAGAGAACTGAAACCCTATAACAACACGTCCGAACAGAGGGGTATAGTAGATCAATTTTCCCTCCTGTTTTATGAGAAGTTTCGAGCCCAGCATATAATATAAGCATATGAGCAGAAATGTTGATGGTGGCTGTTATTTGCCAGGCAAAAATGGCACTTATGATCATTTCAATGTAAGTACTTACGGTTAAAGATGTGCATACTCCCTTAGAAAACAAACAATAATATTGTGTCAGGGCCAGCCCACCACGCGCCAGTTTTGGACAAGAACAAAAGAAGCGCCTACATGCAACACCTACCAACTTGAATATTAATCAAATATTGAGTTATTGTTACTTGGGGATTTCTAATAAGTAATTAATGAAAATTATATGTATTAAATATGCAATTCAACTGAAAAAAACCACATTAAGCGTTTCATCATCATCTCAGCTCATATACGTCCCACTGCTGGACTCGAGCCTTCTGCATAATAAGGAAAGAAATTGACCTCCTATGCATCGCTGGTAACGGTTGGTATAGGGTTTTATTTTGAGTTATCCTTCTCTTGCATAAATATTGTCTGCATGTAATATATCTTAGTCGGCTTCTACAACACCTACGAGCAAGACGGGTGATGGTGACGGTATTTTTACTCCAACACCACGCGGCAATCTTTTAAGCGTTTCCTTTAAGTCAAATATATATTTTTTTAAACGGCACCTCGATATTCATATCCTTGTATTGTAGGGGACTGTAGTCACTGTACAAACATATAATTAACGAACACAAATTACGCCGAAACTCATAAAAACTATTCCTGGGAATCGAACCTGCGAACATTTGGCATTGGTTAAAGAACTAAACAGACAAGAAAATCAAGATCATCATTATCAGCCTATCACCACATGTTATTTTGACATAAACCTCCTCAAAAGGGAAGATGACGTAATAAAACAAGTCGCTTGGTGGTCATAATTGTTATAAATTTCCTAGTTGTTGCTACCCCGTCTCCTAGCGATTTTTCAGCCCATACGACTTGCAAGAAAAAGCAAGGGATGACAACATTTTGTATTTTTAAACCGTCAACACGTTTGTACACTCATTGCGGCTAAATGGCTTGTCCGACCTAGGAGATCAAGAGTAATAACTATTCAGATATATCTGCGCGTGGTACTTAGCCACTTACGGTTGGGTAAACAATATACAAGCAATCACTTAGTGTATGTGGTGAGTGTAATATTCTCCATCAAAAAATATAACAAAAGTTAATTTCATTTTATAAAATCCGATTCTAACGTCAAGCTTTTTTTTTAATTTTTTTGGTGGCAAACGAGCAAATAGCACACCTCATGATAAATGATGCTGCCGCTCATGGACCCATGAGGATAATGAAGGGACTGTGAATACGTGCAATGAGGTTCACTGATACTAAAGGCATCACCAAAGCCCACCACATGCAAAAACCCTCAGAAAGTTGTACTTCCACTCATATGTCGATTTTCTGAGAGTGTAGTACTAACCCGGACGGACCGAACAGTCCGTCCGGGTTAGTACCGGCGCACAGTGGGTCGAAAGCAAGATTTTAGGGACTTAGGGACCAACTTTGGTTTTTTATTTTTTTCTTAGTGCGGATGGATAGAGCTGGTTAACGTCAATAATAATTGCCCTTAGAAGATTTTTCCTAAACTTGATAGTTTGGGCAGAAAAAAATATTTTGACTTTTTTTGTATGGAGCTGATCAGATAAAGTTAAATTTCTGCTAAGTATCGTTAGATCCCGCTTTTAAACCTTTTGTTCCTTAAACCTTGTCTAGTCTACTATCATTTGATGCTATGAACATGTGCATAAAGTTGCAATTCTCCGAAATAATTGGATCAAAAAAATGAAAAAATATATTAATATAAAAAGCTTTATTTTTATTCTCTTAAGTTATTTTAATTAAAATTTAATATGGATTAGTAAGTGTAAGCACGTAATAATACGCATAATTACTTAACAACTAATAATAATACATTTAAAAGGTTCCTAATTAGCTTTTAAAAATGTGTAAATATTTATCTATAAATGTCTAATTGTCCATTTAATGACTGTAATTAGATTATAAAATGTTCTTTTAAATTAGATCTAATACATTCAGTATTACAGTAAGTACAGGTACATAATAATAATAATACAAATATATCATTAACAAATTAATAAAGGGAAACGTAACTTATTACTAACAAAAGTAAACTTAAAACTAACAATATACCAGTACAACACAAACTAAAATAAAAAAAAACTTAGAATCCTTATTCACTATCGCTATTATTAATTATCCTGTAAATTATCTACATTAATAAAATCTATATCGGCTTCTGTGGGAAAACTCAGCAGAAGCTCTTTGACTTTTGGAGAGAAAACCATTCTATGTTGTTTTACCATTCGAGGTCTTAGACTTGTGATCTTTGGATCAGACGACAAAAGAAGATTGTTTAAAATATCCTCATTTGTCGCCGTTCTACTTACCTTTCTAGAATGGCTCTCTCTATATTTCCGGAAATCTTTATTGCGAGCTTCCGCTGCCTCTTCCGACAGTTTACCTATAGGTATGGCACCAAACTCCTTAATTATATCCGTCCCATGTACTAACAATTTATGTACACTGGAAGGCATATAATACCAGGGATATAACTGTACATACAATTTTGCAGTATCTTTACAAAAATCAGAAAACTTAGGTCTACGTTCTCTCCAGATCCAACAGTCTGAAGAATCACGTGAAACCTTTCAATTAAATCTTTACTAATTCCTGTTATACGGGCTGTTGTTTCTGCATCTCTAAAAAATTTTCTGGCAGTATTGCCATCATTGGTTGTGCCTACTCCTTGCTTAACTATATCAATAAGTAACCCGCAGTCCTTTTTAAATGCCTGCTGTATAGCGCTCTTTCTAAGCGCCATTTTTTCTTTGTCATCCTCCCTGCAACTCCATTTTTTAAACTCCAAACGATAAGCTGCAATTAAAAAAAAATGTCACTTAGAAAAATAATGTCACAGGATGCATAAAATAACAAGGTAATAAAGTATGAAGTAAGAAATATTTACAGATGTGAAGCAAGCATTCCATGCATCTTATCCAGGCATGTAAAGATGAAATTCCGTACTGGAACATTTCGTCGTTCCTTTCTCTATGAGCAAGTGATTCCAGATTGTTCATCTCTGTCAGTTTTGTTTTGCAAATATCACAGACAGCTGAGGATGTGTCTGACAAATACGAGGTTATTTTGCCGTCTATCATTGTCATGAGCAATTGATGCTTAGCTTCAACTTGACTGATTCTTGATGGCTGAAGTCTTTCTATTTCTTCTGTTATGCCAGCTTTTATAGTTGCCACTATTGATATTGCGTTTCTTTAGTAAATTTAAACATAATCGGACGGCAAAAGAAAGTCGATGAAGGTCGTTCGTTTTCCTAAACAATTGTTCCATCACAGTGTTGAAGCCTAATAGGAACTAGACTAGCCATAAAAATAGATGAATCATCAAACTCTGTTTCACTCTTTTGTTTGTAATTACTTTGACCCGAGGCTCCATCAAAGCCCCATTTGCTTATAAACAGAAAATCTGTTGCCGAGTTTAAATCCAAAGCAATTACATCTAAAAGTTTTGAAACTGTCAAGTTGAGTAAAGCTTGCAGTTTAGCAGCAGCTCCTTCTTCAGTTATAATTATATCTTCTTTCCCTGGATAACATCTTGACTTCGCTTGTTTAATTTTATAATAAGAAGGATATAAGTCAGACCCATTTTCATTTGCTGCCTCTCTTAGGTTTATATACTGCCACCTACTTAATTTAAGTGAAACTAATAAAGACAGGGCTTCATCGGGTGAATATGTATCTTTTCGCTTTACATGTACTTAAACACTCCTTAACTTTTTCCAGATCTTCTGGGTGATTTAACAAATTGTTAATTATTTTTCCTACATCCTCATTTCCGGTGTTTCTTAAACTAGCAATTGTAGCAGCTTTCACTTCATCGGGGGATAACGAAAGCGATTTTTTAATTTCTTCTACGCGTCTTCGTTTTTGCCTGGAGCCCAATTCTTCGAAAGGTTTTCGAGGTGTAAATGTAGATATCGAAGCTTCTGTTGTAGATGGTGGTAAATTTTCAACATTATCAGTATCACAAATCCCGACCCCTTCCTGTTCAGTGTTCACAGCTTCAGGTATCATTCCTTCGGGCCAGATTATTGCACGTTCTAACCAATCACCATTTTTTCTTATAAACTGTGATAATGTGCGACTACTTCGTTCCCATCTTGCACTTATAATTGAACAATATCGCGTACAAAATTTTTGGAGCTCAGCACTGTTATTTTCTGCCACATTGATTTTATGTTGTAGGATTTGGCAAAGTTTTTTACTATCCGACAATGATTTCAGTTGATCTCCTAAAATCATAAATAAATCTAAATTGTTCACTAAACTCTCCATTATAGCGTAAAAGGGACGATCACAATCACGAGATGTTAGTAGTAGTACGAATAAACGAATACTAGCTAATATATAATAAATATGGTAATTTTATACTTCCAGTAATAGATTTTTTTTCTACTACCCTCATTAACTAATCATCCACATTAAAATTACAGTAATGGCTAAACGTGACAACACATTTTTTTTTTAATATGAAAGGTTAAATTAATTACAGTCATTAAACGGACAGTTAGAAATTTCTAGATAAATATTCACACATTTTTAAAAGCTTATTAGGAACCTTTTAAATGTATTATTATTAGTTGTTAAGTAATTATGCGTATTATGACGTGCTTACACTTATTAATCCATATTAAATTTAACTTAAAATAACTTAAGAACATAAAAATAAAGCTTTTTATATTAATATATTTTTTCATTTTTTTGATCCAATTATTTCGGAGAATTGCAACTTTATGCACATGTTCATAGCATCAAATGATAGTAGACTAGACAAGGTGTAAGGAACAAAAGGTTTAAAAGCGGGATCTAACGATACTTAGCAGAAATTTAACTTTATTTGATCAGCTCCATACAAAAAAATTCAAAATATTTTTTTCTGCCCAAACTATCAAGTTTAGGAAAAATCTTCTAAGGGCAATTATTATTGACGTTAACGAGCTCTATCCATCCGCACTAAGAAAAAAATAAAAAACCAAAGTTGGTTAGGGACCAACTTTGGTTTTTTATTTTTTTCTTAGTCCCTAAAATCTTGCTTTCGACCCACTGTGCGGCGTCTGTAGACAGACGACTGTCCACAGTGTGGTTCTACCACATAAAGGTGATGTAAATAAGGTATGGTGATGATATAATCGTTTAGACAAGCATTGCTGAAGTGTGAACGGCGGGAAGGCATTCTCTGCCTAGAGATTTTACAATTTTCTTTTCTTATCTATGAACATATATGAAAATGTTTGAAAGAGAAATTAAAGATTGAAAGATTAACATGATATGGACATGTGATAAGATGGGATAAAAGTAATGTTGGAAAAAATTTTAAGGGTTAATGTTTAGGGTAAGGGAAGACCGAAACAAGACATAGATAGACAGGGAGTAATCACAGAGATGTCTGTTAGAATTATATGGAAAGGCAAATTCAAATCATTTATATCCATAATAAAACCCCGCTGACACTGACATATTCAGGGCCGGATTATCCATAAGGCGGATTAGGCAACTGCCTAGGAGCCCCGAGCAAGCACCAAGGAAAATTTCAATTCATTTCACCGAAAAATTTTTTTTTTGAAAATTCTCATTTCTCTTGTCTACTCCATCATAAGACCCGGATCATTATTTAATTACAACTATAACCTATTCATTAAGATAATTTCAATAAAAGTAAAAAGAAATGAGTCAGGCATGTGAGTTGATGCTATAGCATCAAGGTGATAAGGTATGTTGTTGCCATAAGCGATTGAAGTAACAGAATACTAAAGAAGTCGATCTGATCGACTGGACTTTTGTAATAGAAAATATATTTTTTAAAAAGTAACAAAAGTGTAAAGGAAAGGGGTCCCGAGAATTGAATTGCCTGAGGGGCCTCGAGAATTGCATTGCCTAGGGGCCCTTGATAGGGTTAATTCGGCCCTGGACATATTGTCATTTGTTTTTTACATTTTCCCTTAAACTACCATCGAAACGAAACGCGACCGCACTGAGGAGATCCGCAAAAGAAATACTAAATTCATTGCAATAAAATTACATACAAAACTTGGTTATTAATAGCTTCCATGTACATACCTATCTTTCGAAAAATGATGTAATATAATTCTCATATAATGAAAAAGATCGCGACCCGATCACGCGTTATCCACAAGAGCAGTCATCACTCCCCTCAACTACAATGGAGGGAATGGTGTGAGTGAACTTACTCCTCGCAGCTACTGCAAGGAGACCTTTACAGCAAGCATGACCAATAATACCATTTGCCACATTTGATATATTGCGTCGACCTCAAGTATTTGGGATAAAAGCAGAATGATAACTAAGGTTTAAGGACATACATACGTACTTACAAACACAAAGAGGTTCTTCTTAAAAGAACTTCAGTGCAGTATAGAATTATTTTTGTTATTAAATCAAAGTCCGAAACAAGATCGTTATACTTACATAGTGGGTACTTATAAATTTAGATTAAGATCAGCCGTCGCACTTTGACTCAATTTGAACGAAGTATATACCTATTCAAATTTATCATTGGCCATTGTTGATTTATCTATTTGCTAATTTAGGTGCTAAATTATTGACAAAATAAAATCTAATTTAAAATAATAATGTAATTATAGTGGCAAACTTTAGTCTTATAATAATTTGAGTATGTTATGATAATTTCCGGGCCGGCTATGGATGTCAAGAAGTCGGTACCAGTGGTCATCCCAATGGCTATAGGAAGGCAATACGTTAGGTTGGCCGCCCTTGACAGACTGGGCGAGATGTGTCCAGAACATATCCTACCACAACAAAAGTCTTATCATAATTTGAAAGCGATCACAACACGTGCTGTTGCAAAGTGACGGACTTTACAAAAATACAATTGGTGGATATTAATTACAACCAGTCCCAGAATCATTTGTTGAATCGGAAAACTTGTCGTGCCTGAAAATCGAACTCGTGGCACTCGACACGGAAAGGCGCTCTTTAGACCAATACGTCAACTGCGCAATTAGTCTCCTACTGGCTTAAAAAAACAAAGTTCCAAAATTGTTCCCATCTTTTTATAGGCGTGTAATTATGAAGTATTATTTTGTGAGATATGATTATCTTTAGTATGCATTTATTGAGCTTGTTCTAATATACTTATCTGGTAGATAATGAAAATATTTAATAATGTCATTATTATAAATATGGTTTCGTAAATCACAAAGGTAACACATAAATAAACAACAAGACGTAAACAGTTAACATCAGTAAGAAAAACGATGTTATATTCTATTGTTATCTGTATGTATTTAATTAAAAACGTTGACATGTCATATTTAAACGCAACGGTTTAATTTAAAGATTTCATAACGGGAATCGTGCCTAAATCAACATAAAATAAGTGAAAATAACTAACACCACGTTGTTAAAACACCGTTCGTTAGTGTTATTAGAGATAACTATTGTTAAATGGTGCTGATTTTTACCGTTAAGTTCTTCACATTTGTCCATTTTCTGTCCTTGTGCCGCCGCTGCGGAGAGTGCCAGCGCGTATTCGCGGTCGCTCTTCATCTTAGCCTGAAGAGATCTCTTCATGGTCTCCATAAGCCTTAGTTCTGCGTCCTGGCGTGCCAGCAGCGCTTCATGCGCCGCGCGCCCAGCACCGCTCGATGCATAACCCATTGTAAACAACCAACGTCTACACTATACCGCACATTGCAAACATAATAAACACAACACTATTCACATAATTCCCCGTTATCATTACCGGCACAGAGTTTTATACGTCACCTTGTTATAAAATTCAATTTATTGGCAAGCACAACAAATTCGATTGAGATCGTTTTAACTTTTAAATGAAGCTATATTTTTTCTCAGTCTTAGGTAACGCCGCAAAGAAAAATCTTTAAAATAAATATTAACAAAGAACTTTATATTGAAATAATAGAAACGAAGTTCACGAACGAGGTGAGCGCGATCGAATTTTAAAACGCGTCCGCACAGCGACGTTGCCCGAAATGAATGTGAATGCCATGCCTGCCAGTGCCACCTATCGCGAGCACATTATGTCTGGTACGACCACAGCATGCTGGCTCAAACAGCCCGATCACCCGTCGCGTCTCGCCACCGTCACCGCCTTGTTTTTCTTCACAGAGGAAAAGTTGTTTTTAAAGGTGTAGACATTTAAGTACATTAATAATTTAATACTGAGGAGTCGCGTACATTGCTTCTATTATGATTCTATTAAATTTTCTTTATTGATTTGTCTATCTTTTATATACTTGTTCAGTCTTAAGATTATAGCTAGTCTTTACAAAATATTATTACTATTAGTTTTGAAGTGAATCTTTTTATGGGAAAGCTTTTAAATTCTGATCCGTAATCTTTTTGTGTGACGAAGAGTGGTGACGCTACGCTCTATATCGGGCAAAGTGAGATAAGTGTCTCGCTTGCCTCTTCTCCCTTTTATCATTCAACATCGTCATTTCAGCTTATACATATATCTCCCATTGATGGGCTCGAGCCTCCTCCAACAGGAGAGAAATTAACTTACAATACCACGCTGGTCAGACGTGTTGATATAGGGTTTTGTTTCGAGTTTTCCTTCTCTTGCATAGATGTTATGTAAACACAATCTATGCTATTTAATTGTAGTTGACGAATAAAATTATAATGTTTTGTGAATGTTTCAATTTTATCTTGTTTTCGTTTTTGTTTTTTTTTATTTGTTTTAAATATCAATGCTACAACGAAATTTTATCATGAATAATAACTAGCGTCAATAGCTTGCGTCGATGTGCTATACGTTACGTAGATAATATTCTATTCTTTGTTTGCTGTTAATTAAAAGAATATTTTTAGTGATCAAAGTATTGCGTTGAAGTCCACAACTGCTAATAAAATTACTATAATGATGCCATCCTGTGGGGACGGGTTAAGATTAAAATATATCCCTACTTCTTACTTTCACTCACCACTTCTTACCATGCGAGTTGTAAAGACCTACTGGGAGATCACCAGAAGCATGGGCAGCAGTCCTAGTGTTACTTGTTACTAGTGTTATTTATTACAAATATTTTTGATAATCACTTAAAGGTATAGCTATAAAATATAATGCCATGATTAGATTGCAGAATCTACTCTTGTCGAGAGAATTGCCCGACCACAGTCAATATGATTGACAATCATATTATGTAGGCACTATTTTGCTGCGTATTGTACTTAATGGCTACAGCTTTCAGTCTTTAACTGTTGATAATGCCTGGGCGTTTGACAAATCGCCGACTAAAGACGTAGCTTCTTTTGAGTTTAAACAAAATACACTGCAAAGTTTAAATTATGTTGAAAATCTTTCAATTATTAAAGCAACAAAATCTTTTTTATTTCCAACCGAAATAAGTGATTACTTTAACCTTTCTGATTGATGGCGGGATTACATTTTTAACAAATTTTATAAATGTAAAATTCAATACATAATCTAAATTAGAATATACACATAGATATTACGTTTTATTTTTCTTATCACGCTTTCAAGATTAAGACGCGTTTTCGGTTGGGTCTTTGTGAAAACGGATTTTACTGTAATGTCATCCCAATTTATATTAAATCACAATATTCACCATGTTCAAAGACGTTGCGAATGTCATTTAATATGAGCCGTGAGTCTTCGACGAACAAATGACCACCTAAAAATATGAATGTGAAATAAGGATGAAAATTTATAAATTTGTGGTTAAAAGATGATAGGTTCAAAGGTTGGTTAAAAACAAGCAATCAATTGTTTATAAATAAAATATAATAAATACAAATCAACACCTTCCGTGTGGTGACGGAGTGAGAATACGAATCACCACTCTCTATCTTGCCCGCGGATGTCGTAAAAGACTACTAAGGGGTATAATACGCATATAACATCTATGCAAGAGAAGGAAAACTTGAAATAAAACCCTATACCAACCTGTCTGACCAGCATCGTATAGTAAGGTCAATTTCTCTTCTATTGTGGAGGAGGCTCAAGCCCAACATTGGGCAGTCTATGAGCTGAAATGATGATGATAAATACAGAAAAGCGATACCAGCATTAATTTCTTTGGTTTATCCGTATTTAGATAAAAACTGAACGTCAGGCAAAAATAAGCAATATATTTCAGAACACAGTGCCATCTATGGACCAACATTATAAAACAAATTTCCTCAAAATTCGGTAGTTTATAAGAGTTCAAATAGTTCAAAGATAGAGAATTTTATACAGTATAGACTAACAGCGTGGTGACTGGATAAGAATACAAAGCATGTACTACCTTTCCTTTTCAGTGGGTGCTATAAAAGCCAGCCGAGGAATCACCACACGAATGGACAGCTACGCTTTCCTAGAAAACTTATAACATTAATAATAATCATATATTGTCATAATTTGGCAATTATGACAATATTTCGCCCTTGGTAAATCGTACATCCAACATGGACATCAATTGGCTGATGGATAGAAACTAACAGTTGTAATATTATCTTAAATCAGAATACAGGTGCCAATCTCAAAACGTTAGAAACAATATCTCCAAATTACATTTATTTTGAAACCTCATCATCATCTCGGCTCATAAACGTCCCACTGTTAGGCTTGAGCCTCCTCCATAATGCGAGGCAAATTGACATTACTATATCACGCTGGTCGGACAGGTTGATATAGGATCTTGTTTTGAGTTTTACTTTTCTTGCATAGATGTCATGTGCGTATTATATCCCTCAGTCAACTTTTACAGCATTCACAGGCAAGACAAGGAGTGTTGAATTGTATACTTATTCCGTCACCATAGGGAAACCATCCACCATAGAAACCCCACAATCATGTATTTAAAAAAATTTATTAAAGATACAATATTCATTAATTTCTGAATATGTGAAACTGAAATGTTATAACTACATCGAAGTGTTGCACTAAACTTTAATCTATACTAGTAAATATCTAAAACAAAAACCATAGTTTATTGTTTATTTGAAGTTTATAACATTTAATCCAGATTTTTAAAAAATAAGTATTTTAAACTTATAAAGGAATATTTTAACTCTCAAGAAATTTTGTATTAATAATATTAATTACACCTATGAAATATAAAAATAAAAACAGATTTGTAATTTTGGTTATCGTGGGCTCGACGCAAAATATTGTTATGGGGTATCAAAAGTTATACATATATATATATATATATATATATATATATATATATATATATATATATATATATGTATATATATATATATATATATATATATATATATATATATATATATATATATATATATATAGTTATTATTAGTTAATTATATGTTAGGGTAATTTGAATGCACACAGTGGTATCTATAATGCAGTAGCTGTAACGCATAAACCTTGATATGTATAATTCTGTGTGGTGACGGGAAAAGAATACAATTCACCATTCCCTATCTTGTCCTTGAATGTCGTAAAAAAGGACTAAGAGATATAATATGCATATAACATTTATCATCATCAAGAGGAGAACCTCTTGTATAAATGTTTAATGCATATTATATCCCTTATTCGTTTTTTAGAAGAAGATCTCCTCTTGCATTAACTCTAAAAAAACCCTATAACAACATGTCTTACCAGCATGGTATACTAGGTCAGTTTCCCTCCTATTGGAGTGGAGGATTAAAATAAATACAAATAATACATCGTTTTCGTATGATAATAATTTAATAATTGAATAATATGACATGTATGTAAGATGACTTAATAATAAAATGTCTATGAAATTAGTATGGAGTTTGTAATTATAGCATTCCTCCCCATTCACATTTCGTCGATTAACCGACGCGGTGGACGTACTGTGCGCTGGCTGCGACGAAGTGTAGGTGCTACAACAGTAGCCGTAGGCGTGTGACGAAAGGTGGCGAAGCAGCTGTAGATGGTGTAGTCGCAACCGTCATCGCAGGTGTGATTTTATTAGGGCTGGACTTAGTTGATGCGGATGCTAATGGTGATGTCGGTGATGGAATTGAAGATGATACATGTATAGGCGTGGATGACGTGCATGGAATAGGCCCTGAAGTTGTACCCATGAATGTGGGTGGCATGGCAATGGATGTTAGTGTTGGTGGTGCGGTATTAGAAATGGTAACTCGTGGTCTGATATGATCAGCATGCCTCCGTTTTACTCCCCCATCAGATGTTGTGACGATATAGGAATATTTATGATTACGAGTTGTAACTGTTGCGGGTTGCAATTTCTCTTCATTCTTGATGTGAAACATCTATAGGCGAGGGTGAGTGCGATCATCGCGTGGCGTTAAACGCCACGCTTCGCGGTCCGCTCTTAATTAATTATTAATTAAATATCTGGTCACATATCTACATTTTTGTAACGAAACCATGGTGCGATTTAAAATTTTGTACAACGCCATCTAGTGAACTTAAAGTAAATTGTTACCTATAAATGAAAATAAATGTTTATTGAATAAAAAACATAATTTTCTGGAAAAGAACCATAAGTTTATTTTTCTTAATACTTTATGCTCATGGAAGTAATAAGTACTACGTACAACCTTAATACCTGTCGTAATCTGTTCTTTTATGCATATATACTCGTACTTATTCTATAAAATAATGTACTTGACTGACAAATGATTTTGACCCACTTTAAAGAGTTAGATTTCATTTAAAATTTATAGACTTAACGAGGTATCCAATGACGATAAAATAACTTAGATAGCTTGACTTATTATCATCACAGGATTAGAGATTTCTATATAAAATATATTTTGTTGTTGAGATCTACCCTTAGCTCGATAGATGTCACTATTTCTATTTTTAACATTACATTTTTTACATTACATTTTTATATGGAATTGACACAAGTAAACTCTTGACCCACCTTAAACAGAATTCATTTAAAATTTATAGGCTTAACAAGGTACCCCATGACGATAAAATAATTTACATAGCTTGTCTTATTATCATCATAGGATTAGAGATTTCTTTATAAAATATATTTTGTAGTTGACAGCTATCGGGCTCGATAGATGTCGCTAATTCGATCAACTAATTTCTACATGGCAATTTTTTATGTATTTGACCCATTTGAACTCAATTTTTACCCAGTCGGTTAGATTTCATTCAAACGCTATAGACTTATCAAGTAGACGCAGCAAGCACGAAACAGTGCTTCGCGAAGTAATGTGATATGGCATTATATTACCTGCCGAGTAATTTTACATTTTACCATCACTTCAAACATCACACTTATAATTCCTTATAGTTCCTCCCAGACTTGGTAAAAATAAGCTCATCACAAACAATCCCGCGATCGCGATCTGATAGGCTCTATGACAAGTACTCGATGCTTCGAAAACGATTCAATATCAGTAAGGATCGTTACTTTTCAATTGACACCGATTATTGTTTTTTCGATACTAGTACTCAGTATCGGATGTTACTTTCTCTCAAACTTACAACAAAAAAAACGCTCATCACAAACAATCCCGCCAGGAACGTATGCGATTGGCTCCCTAAAAAGTACTCGATGCTTCGAAAATGATTCAGTATCTGTAAGTACAAATACTTTTCAATTGATACTTATTACTGTTCCTTCGATAATAGTACTCATTAAAGAATGTTACTTTCTCTCAAAATTACCAAAAAAAAAACGCTCATCACAAACAATCTCGCGAGAAACGTATCTGATAGGCTCTATGAAAAGTACTCGAATCTTCGAAAACTATTCGACTTCTGTAAGTGCCGGTATTTGTCAATTGATACTCATTCCTGCTACAATACTAGTACTCAGTAGCAAATATTACAATGCCTCAAACTTACCAAAAAAAAGCTCATCACAAACAATCCCGGCAAGAAATTATCTGATAGGCACACTGAAAAGTACTCAATGCTTTCAAAACGATTCGATTGTTAAGTATCGGTATTTTTCAATTGATACTGATTATTGTCCTTCGATACTAGTGCTCAGTGGCTCGATAGATGTCGCTATTTCTATTTCCTAGATCACACTTACTTAGCCGATCCCTTTGAACTACGTACAAGTGTGTGAGGGAGAAGGAACGATGCGGCTCTACGGCAAATTAATCCTATTGCCGTGTAATATTTCAAATAATAATAATAGAAATAGTATTATCTTATTCAATACTTTATGCCATATTAGTTCTGTCGTAATCTATTCTTTATGCATATATACTTGTACCAATAATTTCGATGTTTCACATCTGCCAGGCGTCCTGAGCGACGGCTCACTTTTTTGTCTTAATGTAAACTTCTTCGCCTGGATGATAATTAGGAGTTGAAGCCATGATATTGGCTTTCACTTATTTATATTGCAATGATCTTCTCTTATCAGGCCAAACGTTACTTAGTAGACAGTTCAACTGTCGGCCAAACATCATTTGAGCTGGTGATTTGCCTGTTGTAGTATGAGGTGTATTTCGATAAGTAAATAGAAATTCCCGCAAGCGACGGTTCATTTGATTGCCATCGTTTGTTGCCATTCTTGACTTAAAAGTTCTCACAAGTCGTTCAGCCAGTCCGTTCGTACGAGGGTGATACGGTGAAGATGTGATGTGTATAATACCTTGACTTTTTCAATAATATTTGAAATCATTCGATGTCAGTTGTGGGCCATTGTCCGAAACTATCATGCGTGGAAGGCCAAATGTACAAAATATGTCATCCAGAATTGCACATAATTTTCTTGTAGAAATGTTATTCATAGGCCGTACTTCGATCCATTTTGACAAGGCATCACATAAAATTAACCAGTAGGTACCTTCAAACGGTCCGGCAAAATCAATGTGATTTCGTTCCCAAATTTGATCTGGTATAGACCAAGAAAAGATTGGAAGCTCTGTATTGTTAGGTCGATTTTGTTGACATCTCATGCACGTTTTCACAAAGGTGTCTATGTCTTCGTCGATCGAAGGCCACCAAACGCAGAAGCGTGAAAGAGATTTCATACCAGGATGACCTCGGTGTAGGTATATCAGGATTGTTCTTCGAAGTGTTTCAGGTATTACCATCCTGCCCTGCCACATTAAGATGTTGTTTTCAATGGAGAGCTCAAAACTTTTTCTATAATAATGTTTCATGTCTGGTTTAAATTCCAATTCTCGCCAACCTGTCTTCAAATATTGGCAAACTTGTGAAAGAATTGGATCTTTGTGTGTTTTTGATGTGAAACATCTATAGGCGAGGGTGAACCCGATCGTCACGTGGCGTTTAACGCCACGCTTAGCGGCGCCCTCTTATTTAACTATAAAATATTTTTTTTTTTTTTTTTTTGTGTGACTTAGTTGTTAGCCTCAGATGGCTGTGACAACTTTACCCGGACTGGTGGGTGAGCGCTGAGGGCTCTCAACCCGCTTAAAGTTAAGCGACCCATCCCGAGGGCACCCCCTGTGGGGTACGGACCTCGGCTCGGGCTACAACTATAAAATAAAAATCCGGATACACATATCTACATTTTTGTAACGAAACCATAGTGCGATTTAAAAGTTTGTACAACGCCATCTAGTGCGCTCAAAGTAAATCATTTTCTTGTCAAAAAATCGTAATATTATTTTTATTAATACTTTATGCTATTTTATTCAGTTTTTGTCGTAATCTGTTCTTTTATGCATATATACTTGTTCTATAAAATAATGTATAATTCTCTAACTACCTAACATAAGTATACCATACCTACCTACAGTACTTTCACGTACGAAAACTGGCCAATCACTTACGCGATTTTGACCCACTTTAAACAGTCAATTTCATTTAAAATTTGTAGATTTAACAAGGACCAATGACGATAAAATTATTTAAATAGCTTGTCTCATTATCATTACAGGATTAGAGATTTCTCTATAAATTATATTTTATAGCTGAGATTTAGCCTTAGCTCGATAGATGTCGCTATTTCTGTTTGCTAGATCACACTTTCTTAGCCGATCCCTTTGAACTACGTAGAAGGGTGTGAGCGAGACGGAGCGATGCTATGCTGTTCGTAAGCAGCTGAACGATGAATTAATATTATTGCTGTGTAATAATAATAGAAATTGTATTATTTTATTCAATACTTTATGCCATATTAGTTCCTGTCGTAATCTATTCTTTTATGCATATTTAAGTAGAAAATAATTTCGATATTTCACATCTGCCAGGCGTCCTGAGCGACGGCTCACTTTTTTTCACTTATGTTTTTCTTTGATAGTTGCAGATCAGCCATTCTATTTCCTAGTAATTGTAAGCTTATTTTGTAAACAGCCCTCTCAGATTGTGATGGTTTCGTTTCTGGATTGGGCAATCTAGACAGGCATTCAGCTAAAATGTTATTTTCTCCTTTTTGATAGCAAATGTCGTAATTGTAGCTTACAATTAATAGTGCCCACCTTACTAATCTATTGTTAACTAGCTTTGTCAGATTACGCCGAGCACCTAAAATATGTATAAGTGGCTTGTGATCTGTTACTAGGGTAAACTTGCTGCCACGTAAGTACTGATCAAATTTTTTAATTGCAAATACAATAGCCAGCGCTTCGCGATCTATAACTGAGTACTTACTTTCTGCTGGGCGGAGTTTCCTGGATGCAAAAGCAATAGGTTGTTCAATATTTTTATCTTTGTGATATAAGATTGCTCCAACCCCCTTTTCAGATGCATCACAAGCTAAGAAGAGAGTCCGTTTGTCGTCAAATGCTATTAAAGGCTTTGAGGTAGCAATGCATGCTTTGGTTGCTTCAAAGATTTGTTTTTCGTGCTCTGTCCAGCGCCATTTTTGTCTACCGCTAGTTAATTCATGCAAATCTGCACGTATACCATGAAGATGTGGAATAAAGCATTCATAAAAATTAACTAAACCTAGAAAAGATCTTAATTCTTTGGAATTGCTTGGATGTGAAGCTTTCGTAATTGCTTCTATTTTTGTTTTTGTTGGGCGTATGCCATTTTTATCTATTGTATGTCCTAGGTATTCAATCTCTTTTTGTAGGAAAGTGCATTTCCGTAAATTTACTTTCAACCCTGTTTCATGTAACCGTTCTAGTACAATAGCAAGCGTATCTAGGTGGTCGTTTAAATTTTTGCCTGTAATTGCGATATCATCAAAGTACACAGCCACATTAGGGATGTCTCCCAATAGCTTATCAAGAAAATGTTGAAATATTGAAGGTGCTGTTGAAATTCCAAATGGCATTCGGTTATATTGAAAATATCCC
Organism: Lymantria dispar; assembly: GCA_032191425.1. Taxonomy (NCBI): domain Eukaryota; kingdom Metazoa; phylum Arthropoda; class Insecta; order Lepidoptera; family Erebidae; genus Lymantria; species Lymantria dispar. Next base: position 27,588,475 of record CM063449.1, on the reverse strand, counting down.
TTGTGTGTAGATAATGTTAAATATTTTTTTGACTCAGGGGCTATTTCAAACTGTCAATATGCATCCTTCAGATCTATTTTTGAAAATATCGCACCATTTGCTAAATTTTGTCGTAATTGATCAAAAATTGGTATTGGATGTAGGTGTTTAATCAGAACTGGGTTTATTGTAGTACTGTAATCACCACAAATTCTGATTTCCCCAGTATTTTTCAAGATATTTACTGTAGGAGTAGCCCACTCTATTGGAGCTGTATTTGGATCAACTCTTTGTATGATGCCTTGGTCAACAAGATGATCTAATTCCCTTTCCACGTTCTTCTTTATGCTGAATTTAATTGGTCGTGCTGGCAAATGTACTGGTTCTGCTCCGGGTTTTATGTAGATGTTAACTTGATAATTTACGACCTTGCCTAGTTTACCATCAAAAAGTTGCACGTGTTTGTCTAGGACTTGCTTGAGTGTTGTCGGTGTCTTGGTTTTTATTGAATAGACTGGTCTTGGCAATTCCATTTCGAACATTTCACTCCAGCGTAGACCAAAGAGCATTGGGTTAGCATCTTTCATAACAACAACTGGTAACATTTTATGTTGTCCATCAACTTCGACAATAACTTCAGCAAGACCTTTAGGATTTGGTTTCTGGTAGGCCTTCTAGTGGCATAGAATATGAAAATATGCGCAATAGTCGCGCAGTATTTAAAAATAAGCTTAATTGGTGTCAGAGAAATGAAGAAAGTATTAAAATGAATATTCTGGCTACACATAAAAGAAATAAAAACTTTATAAAATTTTGGAATGCAACAAAAAGACTAAAATACAAACAAAGCTTACCTATTTCAGTGGACGGCTGCCAGGAACCACTAAAGATCGCCGAGTTATTTGTACAAAAATTTAAAGTAGAACCCCTACCCCTCAAGGAGTATGTGCGCGACACTGAGTTTTGTGTCAACAATAACGTCATAGAATTTACCCGTACGGACATTTTAAAGGTTATATTAAATATGAAACGTGGTAAGTCACCGGGACATGATGGGCTCAGTTTCGAGCACATACTCTATGCTAGTGATGAAATTTATACACACCTATGTCATCTTTATAATCTGTGTATTAAATATGGGTACTTACCTGAAGCACTGATGCATACTATAGTGGTTCCTGTTATAAAAAATAAGACAGGTGACCTTAACTCTGCGTCCAACTATAGACCGATTTCGCTAGGTACAATTATAGGCAAAATTTTGGAGCGTCTCATTCATCCTGAATTGATTAAAAAGATTAAAATCGATGACGCACAGTTCGGTTTTCGTCCCGGTCTCTCTGCAGATGATGCTATCGCAAGCCTCAAAGGCACCGTCAGCTATTACACGGCGCGTAACACGTCTGTCTATGGATGTTTTCTGGACCTTAGTCGCGCATTTGACCTAGTAAACTATGATGTCCTCTGGGAGAAGTTACTGGTGTCTCAGGTGCCTAGCCGGATAGTTAATCTGTTGAGATTCTGGTACGGAGGCCAAACTAACAGTGTTAGATGGGGGGACGCGATGTCTAGTAAATATAGGCTTGACTGTGGTGTCCGCCAGGGAGGGATTACCTCTCCGGACCTATTCAACCTCTACGTGAACGAACTGATCGAGGAGCTGCGGAGCACTCGGGTTGGATGTCACATGGGCAATGTCTGTGTGAATAACTTGAGCTATGCTGACGATATGGTGCTCCTCAGCCCCTCGGTCAAAGGGTTGAGGAAGCTGCTTTCGGTCTGTGAGCATTATGCTGGTGCTCATGGTTTGAAATATAATGTTCCCAAAACCGAAATGATGGTCTTCGCGGCGGGCCGGGGTCCGGGCAGGATACCCGAGGTATATTTGAACGGCACAGTGGTTAGCACTGTTAAGCAGTTTAGATACTTAGGGCACTTACTGACTGAAAGACTACAGGATGACAGGGACATTGAGCGGGAGCGGAGGGCCCTTGCTGTCAGAGGCAACATGCTCGCTCGCCGATTTTCGAAATGCAGCGTGGACGTAAAGGTAACATTGTTCAAGGCGTATTGTTTGGGCATGTATACGTGTCAATTGTGGACAACGTTCACGCAAAAGGCAATGGGCAGAATCAGAGTCCAATACAATAATGTATTTAGGGCTCTGATGAAACTACCATGGCACTGCAGTGCGTCGGGCATGTTCGCTGACGCAGGGGTCCCCGACTTTTTTGCTGTAATTAGATCACGCGTTGCCTCTTATTGGGATAGATTGCGCTGCTCATCCAATAGGATACTTGTGGCTATCTTTGACGACATAGGAAGCCCATTGTTTAAAAGATGGATTTCTGTTCACATGGACCAAAACAAAGTGACGCAGCATAATATGTGCAATGGAGATATTTATTATTATTATTATTATTTTATATATATATACACCTATATCTAGATTTTAGACACCCCTTTACAGTGTATTTGTAGTGTAACTTTAATTAATTGTATAAGATACCTTTTATGTGACTATTGTATTGACTATTGTATATGGGTTTTTATGCCTGAAATAAACGATTATTATTATTATTATTATTATTATTTAATTTATTGTTACCATAAGCCTTGAGCTTCGGTGCCTTGGTTAATGCTGGTGCTCCAATTTGTCTCCAGAAATCAATGTTGATAATTGAGTATGTTGAACCAGGATCCCAATCCATTGTACAACTGATACCGTTTATTATTACATCAATTTGCTTACAGCCTTTGTTGTGAGTATGTCCAATCTTGCAGACAAGATCTTCCTCATCACTGCTGTCCACGGAGTCTTGAGATGTACTAAGTATGTCACTAATTCTCTGCAATTTGTTCTTAGTGTTGATCCTTTGATGGTTTGATTGAGTGATGTATGCGCGTCCGGATTTAATGCAGCAATTTTCAAAGTGTCCTTTAGTCGTACATTCAGCGCAAATGTGGGTTTTGGCTAAACACCTAGTTAATGCATGTTTTTCACTATTGCCACAACGTAGACATTGATGAGTGTATAACTTACGTGCTAGCTTGTGTTCGTTAGGTTTAGGTTTCTTAATGTTGGGTTGTTTAATTTTGTTCACATTCAAAGATGTGTTTGGTGTATCGTGTTCTGCTTGTTCTCGTGATTGTGCTATGGCAAATATTTTGGCAAATGTTACTTCTCTGTTTACTCCTTTTTCCGTTTCTCGAAGTAAATCAGGCCATTTCTGTTTTAAATATGTTTCCAGTTCTATATGACTTAGACCTGTAGCAAAGCGATCACGTAGTTGACGTTCTAGATGTTCACCTTTATATCCGCAATCTGTGCTCAAGCCTTTTAACCTGTTTGCGTATTGTTCCATTGTCTCAAGATGATTCACGTATACAGTTCCAGAATTCTGCTAATGCACGATATCTAGTTTTATTCGATATAAATCTGATAGTTTACTACTTATCTCATTAAAAGTACTCCTGTCAAAATTTGGCGTCATCGCTACTTTTACTTCACGAAAAATTTCTGGTGTGAGAGAACTTAAGAGTAAATCTTTTTGTAAATTTTCGTCCGTTATGTCGAGTAACTTGCATTTTGTTTCAAAAAAATCCATATAGTCCTCAATTCTGCATGAATCTGGGTTGAATTTGTCCATGTTAAAATTTTTTAAAATATGCATTTTATCTAAAGACTTTTTTGAAGAAGATGCGCTCGTCACGCATTTGAATGTAGATCCAAGTTCATCTTCAGAACGAAGTCTTGGTATTAACAAATTTAATATTTGTGTAATTTGTTCTTGTTGTGCCTGTTGGGCGTATAAAAATTGTGCAAATTGTTCACTGTCCATTATTAACTTAATCCTTGTCGCCAATAAAATAAATACAAATAATACATCGTTTTCGTATGATAATAATTTAATAATTGAATAATATGACATGTATGTAAGATGACTTAATAATAAAAAGTCTATGAAATTAGTATGGAGTTTGTAATTATACCAAGGATCAAGCCCAGCAGTAAGACGTTTATGAACTGAAACGACGAAGACGTATAATTAAAGGTACTCAACGAACTTACCTGTCATTAAGACAAGATATTAAGTTCGTAAGTTTCTTGACGGACAAAGAACTACTAGACTAACAAGGCTGCATCAATGTAACATTGGCTGTCTTAATGCATAAACTCACGAGACGTTCATAGGTTTAGAAATCAATATATGACCAACATCAGTGGGCTCAGCACAAATATTTGCGTCAAAGTATTTGTGACCAATTTGTATGAGGTTTGAAGCAGCGCCTCTACCGGACGATAGGGTACTGCTTCAAATCCATAAAAATTGCTCTCGATAATAACACTTACAAATACTTTGTCGCAAATATTCGTGCTAAGCCCATAGTAGTCAACCATTACTTTTGAGACTATAGCATTGAGGTATTGAGGGAGTAGAAATACCTGTACTCTCTGCTCGATTGCTGTCATGTGTGTATGTTCATAGACGATTTATATTTCGCCATATACTTAAACGGATGGTTATTTACATAATTATTTTTCTAAAAATATTTAAGTAATGAATAGTGTATATGAAAGCTGCTAACACGCTAGCTATAGCTGAAAATTTGTCAAACGTTTTCTGGTTTGTCATATAATGAATTCAATTTTAGTTATCAACATTTAAAAAAAATAGTCAACTACCTAATCTAGAACAAAACTAAATAAATATTTGTACCATAAACTATAAATTATTATTCTTTATTTTTGCTCTTGTCAGTAGTACATTAAATTGTAAAGCTATGCGACATCAGTGGCAACACTAATTCCAGCCTTGTAATATGGCCGCTACAGGTTAGTTCTAGTAATTTTGTCACGTGAAAAAAAGACAGATTTTTGCTTTAATTCATTGTTTAATAGCATATTTTCGTATATAATTTAGTTTGCATGTGATTCAGTTGTCGAAATCATCCATTTTGGAAACCCTACATTATTATCCAATAATGCTAACGTGTCATCATTTCGCTTCTGCGGACGTTTGGATTTACCGCGTGGCCACATTTCTCAACACTTTGTTACAATAAGCTCGTCAGACATGACTAATTAAAACGTTAAAATAACTAATTTCGATAAATCCTAAAAGTTAAAAAATTGAACTTGAACAGATGTGTTACAAATACTAATGTCCTTTCATGTGTCCGCGAATAACCGCTTTCCAAAATCGTAGTAGGTCGTTCACTTACAATGCGTCATCAATTACATTGTCGTCTTAGACGAGTTATTTCCAACTTCAATAAAAAAAATCATTATTCAACATTTTCATATTGTAGCAGGCAAGAAATCAAAAAAATCAAAATGGATCAAAGCAAGCATCACAGATATTATCGCAGAACCAACCACAATTGCTACGACTAACAACTGGGCGGAATCTGTAGAAGAAGAACGTGAGTAACAATATAATTTCTTTTTCATTCTCATTTTTTTTAATCATTTACCCGATGATGATGTGAAGGGTAATGGCAGGTCAATGTTAATCTCGTACTTGGGACGCACATACAGAGTGCTTGTCGCTCTTTCCGCCCCGGGAAGGTCTGAGTAAAGGTCTTTGTGATTGAAAATACATTCTAGCCGGATGCTTTCCTCATAGGGAAGGTGGGGGAACCAGAAATTTCAGTGTGATGTTAAGCCTGTGAAGCCAAACCTGTGGGGCTAGGCCAAGGTGTGAATATCATTACTGTTGGAAACCCCTATGACCAGCTGTTTTAGCATAATCTATGAGATAACCTTGGTTATAACTCAATTCAGACTAGTCTTTCATTGACCTGCTCCCTACTTTTTCTGAGGGAAATTTTTATCCTTTTAAAACTTGTACTGTTCTATTTTTCAATCATGTATTTAAAAAAGACCACTCTGTTAACAAAACACATAGCATGTACAGCCGGTCAAAAAAATATGCCTTCTCTTGTGTAAACATTAAAAACATAGTGATACACTATAAGTTACCATAATGCAATAAATATACATGGGTCAGCTTGTCCAAATGGTCAGGCTTTAGAGTTCTATCATTAACTGTTGTTAATTAAGAATATTTGAAAGATACATATGTATAGTAAAATCTAATGAATAATAACATATAAAATCAATACTTAACAAAATGCAATTAGTCAAGTATATAACACAATATATATCTTGCATAGAAATCTTAAAACTTCTTGGAAAATCTTTATTCATTATCAGTCAACCTTTGACTGTCCTCCAAGTCTCATCTCACAAATTACCCGAATTACCTAGTGAGACTCTTGTAGTTAGTTATTATGGTACTTGTATCCTTATCATGTCTTTACATATTTAGTGGTCATTAGTAATTATCTTAATTAGTTATCAACTTTTATGTTATTAAGAACAAATGTTATGGGATATTGATTTATCATTGGGATACAAACTTTCCATGATAGAAGATTTACAAATTTTCTAATGTGTATTTACTAAAAAAGACCACTCACAAAACAATCTCTAAATGCCCATTGCTGACACAACTGAAAGAAGAAAACAGTATTTTCTAAAACTTATACTATCAACATGTCTGATATCAACTAATGTTAACTGCAATTATTTATTTTACTAGGCGTAGTCATTCTAGTTTTGTACACTTTAATAACACCCAAGAAATATTAAGATGTTATTCATAAATAAATAATACCACACAATTTGGTAATTGCTGACACCATTTGCTTAATATTAAATAGGGTGTGCAATATATGTTTAGTAATATACTTAATACTTAATATTTCATAAATACCTGACAAGTAACACACTTTTAATAGTTTAACAATCATGTATATTAAAAATTATGTATTATTTCATATGTGCTTTAGTTAATATTTAATTGAGCTTGATAACCTTCATAGCTGACCAGCAATCCATCATTTTAATTTGCATATTATAGCCTTGTACACTGTGATATCTAAGAAACAAAATTGTATACTTTCTATATGATAAACAAATGTGGAATCGTGCTGAATTTATATAAAGCAGAATACCAGGACTTGCAACTGCACAAAATTATATTGCTATCTGTTCCATAGCATCTGCAGGATGATGTAACAAATTAATATAAAGATATGACTCTCTTAGATTTTATTGTGTTTGTTTTACTAATTTAATTACTCCACAAATATCTGACTGTTATCAAATGGTAAATTACATTGAATTCATATCATAGGAAACTGGGGCATTATTAAGAATTAAAAACCAAATTTATCTATATCATAACTTCAGCTCTATATGAGCGCCCCACTGTTGGGCTTGAGCCTGCTCCACAATAGGAAGGAAATTGATTGATTGAAATTGAGGTGGGTATAGGGTTTAATTTAGAGTTTTCCTTCTCTTGCATAGATGTTATATGCATATTATATCCCTTAGTCATCTTTTACGATATCCACAGGCAAGAGGGAGTGGTGAATTGTATTCTTACTCCGTCGCCACATGGCAATCTATATAGTACAGGGATACATACTACTACTACTATACTAGTTGCAAGTTAAATCTAAATAGCTACACAATTGTCTTTTTTTAAATTGCACTGTGGGTTTTACATGACTAATCTACAACAAGCATTAATTCTATAAGTCAAAAGGGATTGATTATTTCTGAAATTTCTCGTTAAATTTACTTGAAATAACCTACACCTAAGGCTGGCCCTTAATTACATAATATGAATATATATACAGTAGAATTCATATATAACGACTAACCGTTTTTAACGACGATAATGTTTACTCAAGTTTGGTTTCATAGTTAGGTACTGAGAAAATATAACCGTTTAATGCGACTCCGGTTTAAACGACAAACTGCTTATAGCGACCATTTTTGTGATTAATACGTCCGGTTAAAACGACGCGCAATGTTTTGTTTATATAACCTACGCACCAATACTTCGGCGGCCCAACTTCATCCCGCCCCGCGAGCTTCACCTTTCCTTATTGGCGCGCGTAAATCACAGTTAGTGTTTGTCACATGTTATGAAAAGTTCTTAAAGCTCGACAAAATTAGTTCTGTGAAGCGAAAGTGTTTTACAATTGAAGAAAAAGTGCAATATTACACCGATTAGAAGGCGGTGAATCAAATGTAACCCTCGCGAAGGAGTTTGGCGTGTACATAATTATGTATTCGTAGGTTAGGTACTTATGTACTTAAGAAATAATCCTACCGTTTTGTACGTCATCCGGCTAGTACGACATAGTATCGCCGGTCCCTTAAAGGTCGCTATATCCGAATTCTACTGTATATACATAATTACCTAGAATTTGCTAACAAATTAATGATAATTCAATTAGCATATGAATATACTGATAGGTCATAATAAAAATGTATATAATTATTATTCATTTACAAGGTTAACATTTACTCAATACTGTATGTGTCTAACATGTAGCAATGCCATTGATTCTGTTGCACATAATAACTTAAATAAAATTATTTTATTTTAAGTGAAACTATGTTAAACTATTGTTGCAATAAAACAGATCATGTAAGACACTAAAACACAATAAAACTGCAAAAGTAAAACTGTAAAAGAGTTTGCATTCATAAAATTGAGTTAGTTGTTAAAATACCAAAATTAATTTTAGTGCTCATAAATCTAGAGAAGTTTTCGTACAAATGATTTTTCTGACTTTTAACTGAACTCCTTATAAATGGCTTTATAGATTCTGATAAAAATTTTTGTGTATCATTCATACAGAAAAATCTATATGTTGGGTTTACACATAGATTAAGTTCACAATTAACACCAAATAATATTTGGGATTGTGATTGACTACCAGTAATTTTATTTTAGATTTGTAATGAAGCTTTTTTGGGTCATCTATATAACCTTAATGTTATAAGATTGATAATCTGGATGTCAAATTTGCTGAAATTTAATCATTTCATAAGAATTATAACATTTTACTACAATTTTTAATACAAATTAACATATATGTAGAATTTTTAAAAATTTCAGTATTTAACACAACAGTGTTAATTGTCATATTCTTTTAAGCATAGATAGATAGACATAGAGAAAGACATAATTTACTAGACTTAATTTTGCAGCGTCTTGGGCTAAGATTCATGGCTAGCATTTGCCAGATGCATAAATGTCAAATGGTTTTGTTGTCTCTTATCATATATATATATGATATTTCTAAATTCACTAATGTTCCAGTTTTTTAAAAAATCAGTAGCATTTTCTAAGAAATGTGTAATTAATGAAAATTACTAAAGCACACATAATTATATTTGGCTAGCTGAAACATACGGCTATGGACATACAAGAACACGAGCTCCGGTCACTCTACCGTCTGCATCTCGCGCGGCGCGTGGTGGCCTCGCAGTGGACGACGAGTCCATCCCCCGCCGGCCTCCTTACACCGCACATATTTCCAACCTGCCTTATGATGTGGACGAAAGTGCAATCTTGGAACTTTTCGCTGGTCTTAAGGTAATACTTGTTCTGTTTTTCATTTTATAAGTCCCCTTGCGGGCATAAGCCTCCTTGTTTAGAGGAGGTCAATTAAGGTAAATAATTCACAACACTTCAATCAGTTCCAAACAAAACTTATATTGTTGGTGTTTATTACAAATAATGTCGATGAGTATTGAATATTTCTTAGATTTAATATAGGTGATAAGGTGATTAAGATGGCTAAGAGCTTTTTCATCAACCTGGGCCAATTCAATCTGATGCTGTCAACTCAAAAATTATATTCCCAAGGAGGCGGCTCGTCATAAAACTATTTCCAATAACTTGTGCAATATGTACTATGAAAGAAAGTACATATTGAGTCGACCCAAGTGATGGGGATAAGAGCTGGGTGATGACTTCTTAGGTTAATATCCAATTGGGCAACAAAGTCAAACCAAGTCAAGTTTGCCTTCACAAACGGTGTGCTGATCTAACATCTTCTATGTTACCCGTTTTTACCACCTTTCCTTGGGTGGGCAACGATAGCATTACGCCAAGACTCAACACTGATAAAGCATGGTATTTTTGAAAATCCAGTACCTCACCCCTTAATGGATCACAAAGGTTCGATTTCCACCCAAAACGAGTATCTAAATTATAAATGATTGCCTTTATGTTTATAAAATCCTCTGCAAGACAAGAGTTTATTTCTTAGCATGGGTGTTGTTTTTTTAAATAAAAATTGCAGGCGTAAGGGCCTGGCCAAATAGCGGCGATAGCCTATCAAACTAACATGTATCTTTGTATAATATTATTCAATGTGTTTTAAATGTTATGTTTTCTTTGATAGATTACCAACCTGAGGGTGCCACGCGAAGGCGACCGCCTTAAAGGATTTGGCTGTATAGATTTTGAAGAAAGGGAAGGGCTAATCAATGCCATGAATATGCCTGATCTTGTAAGTAAACTTTTATTTGAACTGAATATTAAATATCCTAGAATTACTTGTTTTTTTACCATAGATTCAGCAATAAAATTTTATTAAAAAACCATCAGTAAAGAATTTACTATGTATGTATGCCTACTTATATTCATTAAATACTAATTGCCTGTCCCTTTAATTTTAGTTTTGATAGTCACATTAACTTTTTATGCCTTCAGAAAAAAAGCATTATTCAATGTAAACCCATAGTATGAGCTGGCCTTCCACCGCGCTCTCCATTATTGACTTATCCATTTTCAACGTAATCAAAAATTGTTGCTGTTTTTTTTTTTTTGGTGGGTTATAGTCAGCACACACGCCGTCCATTCCGTTAAGGACGATGTAAGAGAAGCGCGCGGCCATAACCCACCGTATTCCCCTTAGCCATTGGCTCGGCCACTGGTATCACAAGTTCCTTGTCGTCCGTGGCCAGCCTGGCAGACCCGCCCTGCGTCGTCCTCACGCTAAATTTGTTGCTGTAGGAATTAACGATATTACCTCGACTAGATTAATTTTTACAATAGACACAGAGATTACTTTGTGTTTGCCTGAATACATACTTAATGTATTCAAGGGAAACAAAATTGAGAATACGCTATTCCATAATACTTTTGTGCACAAAAGAAAACTGCAAAGCATTGACACTAATATAACAAAAGGTAGTGGATAAAAAAATTCTTTCACTGACGCTACCTAAATTCTAACAAAAGATTATTGTTACTTGTTTATTGATTTTAAACTATTTTGTTTTGTAGACAATAGGCGGCAGAAGAATAAGAATAGAAGTCTCTACCCAGGATAATGATCGGCGGATGGGAAGAGGGAACCGTTCAGATCGTGAAAGGTAGGAGACACAAAACCCACTATCTACATAGAGATTATTTACAGTTATACATTATCTCATATAGAACGGAGCCCTGATTCACTATAAAAGAAACATTCAATGCGGCCGAGATATGTTTCACGCTGACATTTCGACAGACTCCTTTTTGTACAAGTAGATAATTAACATTAATCGACATTAATTCAAGACATGCTCTAAGAATGCTCTGATGAGCTACAGGCATACAATAACGCCTATTGGCGTCTTATCTCTGTACAACGAATCAGGTTACTGTATTACGTCGCATAACATAGCATTTTAAATATGTATGAAACCTTCATTCCTTGGGTATTAATGGATTTATAATATAAGGTTACTCCCTGATATTATAAATAGCTTTCCATTGATGAAAGAATTTTTGAAATCGCTTTGGTGGTTTAAGCGTGAAAGCGAAACAAACAAACTTTCGCATTTATAATATTAGTAAGGATAAGAATTTAGCACCACCATTTACTGCCCTCTCTTTATACCTACGTGTCTGACCAGAATGGTATAGTAGTTGAAATTTCCTCCCATTGTGGAGGAGGCCCGAGCCCAACAATGGGACGTATGTGGGCTGTGATGATGATGATTTACTTCCCCTTCTGAGTAGGTACTCATAGAATGTTTAATTCAACAAACAAAAATAATTAAACTGGTTTTGCCATTTTGCAACTTAACCTAAAACTCACATATAGGCCCCTATGCTCTGCTAAATCTGTGGTGCTGCTGTATCGCTATGCTTCATGTAGTTGCACATCCTCTTATTAGCCAATTTTATTGCATGTCGCCGCTTTGCATTGAAGGAAAGTGGAACCTTTCCAACTTCAGTATTTTCTTTTCTATTTAAATTTGTTGCTGGTTCCAAGATAATTAAAAACGTTTCCCGGGACTTACTGAAGGTCAAACCTCGGTGTCTTATATGGAGACCATTATATAAATATGTTATTCGGTAGGGAGTATGATCCAGAACGCACAATGGGTGACTGGCGATCGGGACCACGTGCTGTGCCCGATTCATCACGACCACGCAACACTGAGAGAGACAGAGATCGTGATCGCGACCGCGAGCGAGAGAGGGATTGTGAGTATGATTCACGTTATAATCACAGTTGATTTGAGAATCACGTCACGTTCATCTTTTTATTTTAAATCATATATTGTCATAGCATCATCTATTTTTCTAAACACTGGTGAAGAATCAAATTTAATAGACCGCTCCTTGAGAGTATAAATTAACTGCCTCATTACTTCAGTGCCATGTGTATGTCTATACTCATGAGGCGCTAGCAGAAAATCTATATAGAAAATTGACTGGCAAAATATGGTTGTAGTTATCAGCCTATCCACTGTTGGATAATAGCATATTTGACACGTTTGGCAGACGGGTTGGCGATTGTAGTTCACTTTATAAATTACCTCCTCTGTACAAGACAAGGCGACACATTGTATTCTTAACCCATCACCAGTAAACTCAAATTATTGAGTAATACATACATATGTATGTATTACTCAATATGATCATATGATCACAATGATGATTGTTATTTGTAAGTTGGAGCTAACTCTAATGTCACACTTGGGGCGCACATGCAGAGTACAAAATTGACAATTTGAGAATCTATTTGCATTTTTATAAAAATTCACTAATTAATTGCAAATTATTATACAACATTATTAGCATTATGTAATTGTGTTAATTATGTTGGTAATAATCACAAGTGCCCTATATTGCTTCAGACATATAGTTTATTGGATGTTAATATATTATGATCAAATTGTCTTATCTAGTTACTCCAACGGCCTCGGGAAGGTCTGAGTAAAGGTCACAAGTGTGTTGTTGACACTGATCCGTCTAGAAGGTGGTATCGCACACAGTGATAGCAGGAACACCAGAAATTCGAGCTCTTGGTACTTGTCAGGGACTCTGTACAGACGAGACATCGCCTTGAGTTCTTGAAAGTTTCCTGTGACCTGCAGTTTTAGTCTAATCTGTGACATAGCTCTGCTATAACTCAATTCAGACTAGTCTTTTGTTTGCTCCTTCTTTCAAAAACATAGCTGAGTGGTCTTTTTAAAATATTATAACTAAAAACCTGTGCAGAATAATTGCGTTAGTAGAGGATTAATAATTATGTCTATAATTGTAACCCAGCGACGATATCTTTATACACTTGGATAAACACGTTCTTAAAAGTTGATACATGTGAGAATAAAATGCATTACGCCTTCCTCCTCTGATGGCTTCTTAAAACTGAAATTATATTATATATATGTTTAAATTCCATTCTTGGTGAAATAAATAATCTTCAAAATGGCGGTTCAAACATCAATATTTATATGTGGATATTCGCATGCACATATCCTTAAAAATATTTTTGGTTCATTTATTTGATAACACTGATGGCAATAAATACAAATTAATTCATGAAAGTATCACAACGGGTTGAGAGCCCTTTGCGCTCACCCGACAGTGCAGGTAAAATTGTCACACCCCTCGGAGGCTGTAACACAAAAAAAAAGAAAGTATCACTCATCATCACGACAGCGAATAAACTTAATACGCATTTCAGTTTCTTAATGACTTCTTTATTTTATTTTTAATTTATAATGACTTAGCTTTTTTAAGATGTTTCAGTTAAGTATTTTTTAAATTAATTGGGCATTTAATTTCGTTTTACATAGTTTAATCAATTCGGAGATTTTATTTTACAGGGCTTTGTCTTCAGTTTAAATTGAGGATTAGCTGTATATTATTGTAATTCTCTACAGCAAGTGCAGATAATCGTCCGGGAGGATGGCGCGATGGTGACCGCCCCGCACCGCCAGAACCTGCGCGAACGCCTTATGGTGGACGAGACTCTTTTGGACGGGATAGAGGTTTTGGTGGAGAGTAAGTAACAGAAAACACGTGATAGAATATATATTAAGGCTAATTATTTATGATGAGGGGTAAATAAATATTGGTTAATTTCTCCTTTTGCATTATCTTCCTTCAAACTTGAAAAAATATCTCGGAATTCTATAGCAGGTTATGGTCTCGATGCACTCCTTACGTTCCGTCCGGGGTGACGAAAATGCGCCGCACAGATCCAATAACCCACCGTATTCCTTTCTATCGCCGAATCGAAAATAAATCTGTTTCTAGTAAATCTAAAGATATCAGAACATAGTTCTTTTGGAAAACTTAAACCTAAACTACCGATTAATTTTCTATAAATACTTAATACTTGTCTATCGCCAGATAAAAAATTGCATACAGACACAACATATTTTATTTGTCGTATTTATAGAATAATATATGTATTTTCAGAGGTAGAGAACGTGGTTTTAGCCGCGACACAGAACGGACTGGCTACGGTGGACGCGATGGATTCCGCGCCGCCGACCGGGAAGGAGGTGGTGGATTTGGGTAAGAATAACGAAAACTATAAAAAATGAAAAGCTATCAATGGCCAATATCATCATATCCAGTTCATCCATAAAGTACGTTAAACTTTGATTTTTTTGATGACGACTGCTTAACAATCATGTATTATAAAAGAGTGCACCACCAACAAGAATCTATTATGTAGAACTTTTATCGTTTTGAGAGTCATCTTACTAGTTTGCAGTTTTTTTCTGCATGCATAAAAATTAGTATTTGATTAGAAAATATATATCAAAGTAGTTGAGAGTACTAGCTTTCCTTCAACTTGTTCACTAAAACATCTTTATGTTTTTTTAAAGGCGTAGAGACGACAGTAGAGGATTTGGTGGCAGAGGCTTTGGCGACCGCGACCGTGATCGTGATCCACCGCCTAGAGAAGGTAAACTAATTAGATATTACTTTTTTGTTTATTTTTACACCCTTAGTTCAAAGGGATAAGTTTAAGTAGAACATAACTTTATTATATTAAGTTAGATATATTAGGAAATAATTTTCTAATATCCATTTTGTATGTAATATCGTTTCAATGTTTAAAGGAAATGGTTGGAGAAATATAAATGAAATTATCTGATTGCTTATTGAATAGCCAGGGACGATTCTGCAACAAAAGTGATGAAGGATGTTCTGAATAAGAAGTATTTTTATTAGTACATTTAATTTCATCACTTTTTAATCCTGGACTATGTCTAACACAATAAAATCTGTTATATAACGGAACACAACTTTTAAATGAATTAAATTTACCATTTTATTATATTTGCGTGTTTCTTGCATAGATAGAGATGGTGTGTATATATAAGTAACAAATGAACTAGTGTTATAAAATTGTGTCGGGCCATATTTTGGTCTTCTACTCTCTTTTTCATAAAAATAGAGAAGAGATCGTCAAAAATTTTCGGCTTTCAGGAGATGGAAAACCACGAGAACGACCAAAACTTAACTTGCTGCCCCGGACAGTCCCACGCGAACCTGAAACACCTAGCAAGCCGGCTGATGGAGCACCAATTGAGGATAAAGCTGATAAGCCTGCACCTAAACCTGTATCCGCTGAGAAAGTGTTTGGTGCCGCAAAACCTGTCGACACTGCCGCTAAGTTAGTTGATAGTCAATTCATTATTTCTTTTTCATTGTCTACCTACATACATTTAAATTATTGGCCTCTCAGGTTTAGATCTGTGGTATTCTAGAGAAATTAAGACAAAAATGAAGCCAAAAACAGAACTCTAGTCTTAACTTTAATCAAAGTTATTCTCTCTCAGTTATTTAAAAGTTAAATCGTAACAAAAAGAAAGTCTTTTTACATGGAGTTACACGGAGTATTTATAAAAACATATGACTTATGCTGCCACACTGTCCAAACGTGTTGGCAGAGGTTTTTACGTCGATATTTCTTTCTGCTGTCAGAAGTATATGTACTTTGGTTGGCTTTGTCCTGAGCAAGCAACTTATTCTGTTGTCATACTGATATATTTGATGTTAACGACCTATTCTCGCTTCGGTTTCCGCGGATTTGTCCATACATTTTACATCTTTGACAAATTCTAAGATATTAATTTTAGTATTATGCTATAATAGTTAATTTTTATCTACATTAAATGCACTACGTATTTAATGAATTTAATTGAATAAGGTATAAACAGTATTGTTTAAAACAGCTTTGTAAATAACTCGGGTTTCGTTGTTAATATGTAATATCTTTTACACAACATAGTTATTGTGGAGTTATCCGTAAGAGATAGACATATAGTGTTGGGACTTTTTGTCGATCTTTTTGAGATACGTAATTTCGTAGTACATTATTTCGATCTATCTCTTAAAGTTTAGCGCGCGTTTGCAATTTTCAACTACATTACAAACATTGAAGTTCTCAGCTTTTCTTACTATAATATGCATGGATTGTACATATAATCTTTCCATTGAATTACTCTGTTGAGAAAAATTGCATTAAAATCAGTTGCGTAATCCAAAAGATCTAAGCGTACAGACAATCTAGTTTGGAGTCCTCAGCACTCCCTCAATAGACCGGGTAAAATTTTCATAGCCATCCGCGACTAATAACTATAGTCACTATCACATAAAAAGAGAAACAAAAAGCGTACAGAAAACGGTAAGCGACATTGTTTTATACCCATTGTTACCATGTTAATACTAGGCTAAAATATAGAATAACATTAGTATCAGTAACATATTAAATTATCAAACTCGAATCAGCCATTTTGAAGATAACCCGAAACAAATAAACTGAGAGCTAAAGATACATTTTATTTTGATATTAGAAACTTCTTTTATTTTATTTATATAGATATTGTTATATATTATTATATTCTGCACATAAAAGAAATAACGAAATTTGTACAGTTTCGTTATTTTTAATGACTGAAAAAGTCTTGTGCTAAATTGAACATGGTTAACTAGACACCGGCTCATGCCTTTATGCTAGATTCGGTCGCTCTATACCAACATTTCATTAAAAAGAATAACGTTATTTATATAATAAATATGTGTACGATGGCTAACATCTAAATGGCTTTAATTTTTTCTAGAGAGCGCGAAATAGAGGAACGATTACGAAAACAAGAAGAGGAAGCTAGACGCGCAACTGATGAAAAAGAACGCTGGGGAAGAAGGGTTAGTTAAATGCCATTTCTCTAATTAATTATCTACCATTAGATGACGTAAAAGTCGACTAATTGATATAATATGCAGATTACATCTATGCAAGGAATGGAAACCTTGAAATAATGACTTTTAAACGAGGTTTAAGAGCAATTCATGGTAGGCAGCAGTCAGTATCTTTTCCATTGTATCACTTAACCATCAGGTGTACTGCTTGGTTGTTTGCTACCATCAGCAACAAAAACAACCTATCCAACCCCGCCTGACCAGCATTGGTATAGCACGACAATTTCATTACTATTGTAAAAGATGTTTGAGCCCGGCAATGAGATATTTAATGATTAAAGAAATTTCTAATAATATGATATATTGTTCTAGAATGAAAATACTGATGACCGACGTGGAGCGAAACGTGGTAAGACATATTCATACATAATATCTATTTTAATTCTTTATGGTTTTTGTGATAATTTCATGCCAGATAACACACTTATTCAATCTACGATCTGTATTAGGAATTAGCATCAACATGTATTTCTTGTCTTTATCCTGCTTTAATCTTCTCTTTAATTTTTTCATATTAGTAATAGTCGTTACCAATTCATTGGGTGCTGACAATCAAATCTGATTGCCCTGGGAATTTCGGCAGAACATAAAAATGCTCGCAATTCATTAATTATATCATATTCACTACACTTCAGCATTTTGTTTGCGTTATATTACGTAAAATACCAGCAAAATTATTCAATAAAACATTAAAATATTGAATATAATTTAAAAGCGCCATGTCATGCCCGTCAAAAGCACCTAAGAGATACAAGTAATATATACAGTAAACATTATAATAAAGATGACATATTGAGAGTCAAATACTCAGATTTTTGCTTCTTTGAGATATGAAAAAAAGTAAAAAAATCATAGAATGTTCTTATTTATATGTAAACAATGACACATCTAAGATAAGATTATCTAATCTAATATTCAATATAAATTGTATTAGATGATCGTGGCAGAGATTCCCGGAGTTACAACAGAGATCGCCGCGACTATTCTAAGGACGACAAAGACAGGCGCGACGATAGAGAACGCCACGATCGGGACTATAAAGATGATCGTAACCGCCGTGATTACTCCGGAGATCGGCGAGATTATTCCGGAGACAGACGACCACGTCGAGACTACTCGAATGATAAGCCTGATCGCCGCGACCAATCTGGTGAAAGGCGAGGTTCACGCGATAGAGACAATAGAGAAGGCTCACGAGAACGCCGTCAGTACTCTCGGGAGAGCTCCCGTGAACGTCGAGTTGAGTCACCACGCTCGCGGGACGAGCGCCCGCCACCAAGAGATGAACGCCTGTCACCAAGAGATGAACGCCCGCCACCAAGAGATGAACGCAATGGCCGCGCACGACCTAATCGCAGCAGCGACCGTCAGGATGATTATGATGAGAAATCCATGCCTAAGTTGAAGGAACAGGAGAAACCGGTACGTATTATTAATTGTTCGTCCATCCATCCATTAGCTACTCAGTATCATTATTGACATAGTGGATGATGTCCTAATCGCTATACTCGACAAGCGGGTTATTGATCCTTTTGCCAACTGTATTCTAAAATAGAATATTGTACTCTATAATGTAGGTGTATTCTATAATCTATAGCCCTAATAGATTACGCTAAAATACTCTTTTCATACAATATTTACTACAATAGTGCCAGTCATACGTATATGATACCGTCAATCGTCTAAGGGATATAATATTTATCCAAGAGAATGAAAACTCTAAACAAAACCCTATAGTTGAGGAAGCCCGAGCCCAACAGTGGGCCGTGTATGGGCTGAGATGATGATGGTACTTCCAAGGAGTGGTGGTCCATTTTACTAATGATGTACTTATACCATTAGGCAATGAAGATGATGTAACATATTGTAATATGTACATGTTCTCACAGAAAGTTCCCTAATTGTTATATCTCGTTATTTATATAATATTTAAATACTTATTATAATGATTTCTTTTTTTTCAGAATTTCATTGCATCAAATAAGTTCAGCTTCCTAGGAGACGATGACGTCTCATCCGATTAACACGAGCTTAACTTGTGTGTGCGCTAAATATTAGTGTCTTTTACAGTTGACTCGAGTGTAAAGTGTAAATTTACGTGTATCAAAGTGTCTAAAGTTCAAGGACTTGATGAAGCACTGAGACAATCTTAAATTGTGCAACGTTATAGAACTTGATAGTTGTTAGTACGGTGTGGATATTGTATATTGATTGATAGCGTTGCTATATGCTCACACAGCTTCGAAGCCGGCCCCAGTCTTTACTGTCGCCTAGGACTGAACTAACCCTCATCGCGTCCAGGCCTGATAGATAATATATCAAGCTCTCTAGGTGCTACAGTAAGGACTGGGGCTATTTGTGACCATGTTGTATGTAAATTTTTCTATGGGTTTGTTACAGATATAATGTGTATGGTTGCAAATAAAACTAAAAATATTCCATTAAATTCTGATTAAGATCTGGTTTTTGGATCAGGTGCTTCACATTTTTTGTGAATAATGAATATTTCATAAGTTTATATTGTGGCGATATTGAAATCCTTTTTAGAAGGAATTTACTGATTTGCAAACCACCATAGAAAATCCAATTTCTATGTTTTAGAATATGTCTTTTATGTTAAATATTTACTCGATTTAGGTTATTAGAATGTTAATTGTATTTATCTTTACACTCAAAATTTGTTAAAATAATATTAAGCCGCTGTATTCCTATTTTGCAAGTATGCATCCGGATGTGCCTGCCTTGATCGTAATGAAATATAAATAATGAAACTTGATATAAACGATTAAGGTTTTTGGTTACAGTATAATAATAAAGGTTTATAAACAGCAGACATTTATTTGTAATATCCATTATTTTTGGTTGATGAACACTATAATATTTGTGAATTAATAAATAATTACCCTTTTTACAATATCAAGTTATTTTATTTCCTGGTCTTACATGTAGTTGGTAAGGTTGTAGTGCCTTCTGATTAACGCTCAATATGGTATTGACTCCGTGAAGAGTACCTGACACATGGCAAATACTAAATGTGCCCTCGACTTTGTCTCCAGCGGAGTTAATACGAGGCAATTTTTGTTAATTGTAAAGCCACCATCAGATATAATTAAAAGTTTTATTGATTAATAGACCGAGCTGAATTAGTTCTATTGGTACCATTACATTATCTACAACCTACATTCATCGTCATCACTTCAGCTCATGTGTCGCATTGTTGGGCTCTAGAGCCTTCTCCATAATAGGATATAATAATTATCTAATATATCACGCTGGTTTTATTTCGAGTTTTCCTTGAGCATTGATGTTACATTTAATCCCTTAGTCGTTTTATACGACACCCACGGACAAAAGGGGGATGGTGAATTGTAATCTTACTCCGTAACCACAGGCATAACAACAACCTACATTACTTAACAAAAAATAATTTGTATTTTAAGTAAAGTTAGGATACTGTATGTATTTTATATATTTGAAATACGCGTTTTTTTTTAAATATTAAATTGTTTAAATGTATAGTAAATACATGTGAAATGGTATTTTCAACTAGTTGATATGGTTTCAGCAGTTTAGGGCTTGCACGAATTTGCCAAAGACGTGTAAAGTTAGACGTAGTTATGCAAAGAGTAATAACCCAAATCTCGAGCGAAATTGAGTTGGATAGGCATGCTCCCTTAGAATAATAACGTTTAGAACGATAGTGTCGTACTTAAGCGATCAAAAACGTGAAGCCAAAAATACTACAATTGAGGACCTTGCAACAAAAGGGAGGAACATTCGTTCGATTTTGTTTTTCTTTTGATTACACCGGCACACAAAAAAAAAAGTGGAATGTACTTTGGACCGGACCTACCTACCGACATGTTTTTCGACCCGCTGAATCTGAATTTCATGTCCGTTTGGCCCGGTCACCCTCCAGTTTTGAGTAAAATGCAAAAGGCCAAAAATTGCAGTCACAGCAATGAAAAAAATTTTGTGGACCCGGATCACGTATGATTTTTGTGTATTTCAAATAACTAATCTAAATCTAAAAGTTAATTAGGCCGGTGAGCCGTCCGCGGGTCGAAAAACATGTCGGTAGGTAGGTCCGGTCCAAAGTACATTCCACTTTTTTTTTTGTGTGCCGGTGTTATTCTAAGGTCCTTAGAAAAGATCGTGATCAAAATACCAAGCTACAATAAAAAAGAGTACTGCCCATGTTACTACACCGTCATAGACCTCGCTTTCGATAAGTTAAACAGATCATGTGAAATGGTACCTGCAAATTTTCTCATTTCTATTGCATAAAATAGAATGAAGCTACGTGGTTCTTGTTTAACAAAGAATTCAAATTTTGTTTGATATAGGGAACCATGGTGTATTTTGGTTTTATTTTGCAGGTCATATAAAGTAGCGAAAAGACATAGTGCTCTATATTGCTATGGACTGAAAATCATTCTTTTTAATGTTTACGTGAGTCTTACAATTTTAAGGACTTCCAAAGGGTATTTTTATATAAAAAAATAATCTGATTAAAATACTGTGCAAAGGAATATAGATACCATACAAGACTGGATACATTGGGTTAAGTATAATGCAAAATCAACCACTTCTCGAATGATGATTTTGAATAGCAGCCTTGCTTTTGTTAAATAGTAGGATGTACGATTTTAATATGTAAAAAGTAATATTATAACAAGTTGTAATTATATAAGAGTATTTTAATGTTATTTAAATTGTATTTGTTTACCTGAAAAGCACAAAATTACTGATTTGTGTGTTAGTTCTTTGATACAATAAAGAACTAAACTACAAAACAGTAATTTTGTAATAAGTGATCATCAAATAAAACTATTTTCTTATGTCGTTATCAATACTACACATAACGTTATAAATCGGTTTTCTTGAAACGACTTGCCTATTTACTTGTACAAATTTTTGAAACGAAAATCAAATTAAAGTAACATTTTGAGGGTTGGTTCTTGTTTGCATAACTTTATCCAATTAAGAGTATAGTGAGGAACACAAATTGATGAGTATTTTAATTAACACGTTAATCGCCGTCTGATTTTTCAGTTTTTCCATTTGGGCCATGGGGAACACCATGTGGCCGACATACATTTGTTCAGTTGGCGCCGTGGGAGACACTATATGAACGCGAACCAGGGTCGACTTTAAGCAAAATATGGTCACAAATTAAAATTTTAGCAAAGCTATTTTATGCTGGCTCCGTAAACTAGATAAGGAGGCCCACATGATGACCCCCATGGCGTTCAACGTGTTAAAGCAAAGCATATATTTTGCTCAGTTCTCTCGGTGGGTCGTTATTAACTTCAAATCTTTTATTTTCCCTTGTAGTACGATTTTTCTTTTTTGAGTAGGAAACTCGTAGATTTGAATTTTATTTTAAGGGAGCGAATGGAAGTTGTACTTAAACCCATTAACTTTCATAAACAAGTTTTTGATACGAGAAGGCGGCATACAGCATTTGTATTTTGGTAAATGATTGCTATGTAGAAATTTCTGGAAATCGTTAATTTCTAACATTTCAGTTAAAAACTTTACTCTTTCATTTTTTATAATTTTTAGGGTTATACGCAAAGATGAAAGAATCGATTTATTAAAAATCGACTACCGATCGTTTTCATTAGAGAATCGCCACGCAAACCTTTTTATTTTCAAGGGCAACAAACATTACAAGTTCTTTAATACACCTCGTTATTTCTCATAAGTTAAATTCCTCTACCTCCATCCAAGTACACGGTCCTATACTAATTTTCGTGTTACTGTACTGTCTCTAACCCTTATTACAATCATAATAGGTATAATTCATAACTTTAACTAATATATGTACATATAATACCGTAACTAGCCTGTTAAGCTAAACTAGGCCCTTTTTATGCCTCCTATGATCCAATTCCATAGTTTCATAATTGCTATGCTTAGACAGCGCTCTATTTATAAGTACATAATTATAATTTATATTCTTAACAAATTTCTTTGGTTTTACTTTTCTCTGGTTTTACTTTCCTTCCATCTCTAAACCCTAGTTCAGAATAGGCTATTATTTTAGTCGAATAGTGAATATTTTAGTAACTTATAGAATTAGTAGATAGGTATTGCTCAAGAATTGGTCGCACTGCTCGTCTCATACACGTCATTTCACAAGCCAGTCGTGATTTGCAAAAATTGCAAGATGATTAGTCGGCAATGATAAAAAATTGAATGTTCTTTCTAAATCCTAATATGCAAATTGCTTCTTTTATTGGATTTTGCAATTTAAGGCCTTTATTATTTCACAAATACTCGTGAAACTCCAAATTGTAACCTCAACAGCAAAACAATCGGCTGTAAATTCACTTCATCAACATTGCTATATTCTATTCCGAAGCAATACGAATGAAAAATGGTATGATGACAACTTGAGAAACCTTTGCCAGTTATCACAGATTTATTTTCATTGTCCAATGTGAAATGCAAGCCTAACGCAAAGAAAGAGGATATTTCATCATCTTATTTCATACACGTCCTAATGCTAGGTCTCCACAATGTGAGAGTGAAGAGTTTGTTATACAATTTTATTTCAAATTATCCTTTTCTCAGTGATATTATTATTACCTGCTTGCGTCGTCTTGGCTTCTTTTATGATGACCCGTGGGCAATAAGGAGTATTGACACATTGCATATTTATTTCGTCACACGAATTATAGGTTATCTTTTAAAAAGAAATCACAGTAAATATCTTGGGGTTAGTCACAGTAAATATCTTGTATCTAAATACAAATTGAAAGATCGAATCCAGCATGAACTTGTATTTAAAAAGATATTTACAGCTCATATATATTCTACTTTAGAAGACAACTCTCCGCTTCTAAGTAGTGATAGGCAAATTTGTTGACTCTACCATGCTTACTTCCGGAGGCAAGTCTTGGGTTCCTCCACAATGAGGCAATTTGAACTTTCATGTCAGTCGTTAGCCATAAGTTAACTAGCGGCCATCTTTAACTTAGTTCAGGGAGTTTAGGTTAGTATGGGATTTGTTTGGCCTTTTTGCAAGCATCGACATACGTCTTTATTGGTCCCATAAGTTCCAAAATTTGGTTTAAAATAAATACAACTTTTTTTAATAGCACGATTTATTTCAAAAGATAATAATAACGTATAAGACAAATTTTAAGTCAAAAAATAACTAATCCATGCATTTTCACTTTAATATTATAAATACATTAGAAAAGAAATTTCATCGCTCTTGCAACTTTAAAATACCATTGATTTAAATCTACTTAATTGAACTGAATATTTTAAAAATACACCCGCCTATCTCTTACATAAATGCATGCATCAATGCATGACAATATATCAATCCATAATCATAGAACAAATTTTTAGTTATTTGCGTAAGTAACGCTATACTTTACACAAAAATCTATGAAAATAGATTAATCGAACAATGAACATGAAAGCTCAAGGAGTTCGCTCAATTCGGAACAAGTCAATCGCTTATCGCAACCATTCATTTTTTAAGCATAGCCGACATCAATTCGTTCTTCAGCTTTTTGGTCATCTCTTCTAAAATATCAGCTTGAACTCTTAGCTTTTTATTTTTTTCTTCTAACTCTACAGCTAAAAGTTCCATCTGTTGTTCCTTGAGCTTCCTATTCATTCGAGACCTCTTAGATGCTTCATTATTCTTATCTCTTAATTCCCTATATTTATAATTTGGTGTGGACGAAGAAGAATTATCATCTACGCTACACACAGAAGATACGGTGCTCTCTCTCCTCTTGGGAGGGCGTCCTCTTCTAGCCTTAGGTTGACTTTCTAGCTCGCGAATCAAATCCTTAAGGGGGACACTAGGCTTTCGCCTCTTATATCTTCTTTGTGTTTGTTCAGTGTATGGAGTGTAAGTTTCATCAGAATCTTCACTGTCGTGACGTCTTCTCCTGCTAGTAGAACTGGATTTGCTGTCGTCGTTATCAGAGCCCGCGTGACATTCACTCTTGGGCGTGATGGGCTCGTAGTCCACTTTTGGAGATGTCTTTAGAGAATACACCTCCGTTGGAAAACTTTGCCATGGATCTGGCGGTTCCTGTAGCCAATGAAAAACAATATTATTATTTAAAATGTTATCGATACTTAAGATCTAACAAAATCTACTGTAGTTGTTATAGGAACAAGAATTTAATAAACTATAATACCGAGAACTATATATTACTTAATACAAGATGTCAATATCAATAAATTAAATGATATCCTATATCCCTTTTCAGTACACTTACCAAATTCTCGGTATTCTCTTTTTCTAGTGAAATGACTTGACTGAGAATGACTGGTGTGCTGATCTCGCCAGGCCAAACTGGTGCTCGTGCGAACACATCTACAGACAGGCCGTCGCCTCGCTTAGGAATTGTTGAAACTTCCATCGCCCCATATTCTAGCTTATTATCGATGTTGCACTCTGTTCTGCTCAAGTTGATCTCAACTTTCCTCGGGATAACCGAATCAAACTTGAGATCAAGAGAGTCGTCTGTGTTAATGAACGGATCTGTGTTGAGTGTATTTGTATTAATAAGATTGAAGTGAGAATCTGAAGGATTGATCCACTCAACTTGTGCTGTGGATTGCCACAAATTGATATCTGTGGCATTTTCTGACGTTAAATCTTCAAATACCATTGGCAAGCTACTAATGTCTAACGTTTTTTCTTGATTATAAAGGTTATTTTCATTCTTTTCCATTTCTGGTAAATTTAAAATGTTGTTATCAAATTGAACAAACTTGTCGTTTGGTGATAACGGACCGTTAGGTGTAATGTTGTAGAAGCTTGTCTGTGGCAATGCAGAGTTAACGTCACCGAACTGTTCCCAACCTTGAGGTGGGAATGTGTTGTGTGTTGTGTCGATATTGAGTGCCTTCTCTTCAGTTTTCTTAAGGAAATCTGTTGAAAGATAAAATAAAATTATGTCGATATTAAGACATGTAAAATTTTAATTGAATACTAAATTATTTTAGATTTATTAATGAAATAACTTATAAATTAACTTTGTTGCTTCTGTGTATTAATGCTACATAAATTAAAGAGATATTTTGCAGTTACTCACCAATGGTCTGTACTACTCCTTCCCTGGCGGGATCGCAATACAACGGATCCAGCTCTTGGAAGAACTCGAAGTCCGAATCGTGAAACATTGCGCTGTACGGGCTCTCCGATTTCAAGGAAACCTGAAATTAGATTTGTTAAATGTTAGCCAGTGTCTTGTATTTTAAGGGCTAAATTAATATAATCTTATATTATATATAATTAAGTAAGTAATTAATTAAATATTAATGTACTCACGGTTGTTGACACCTTACTTACCTCTGTACAGCTGGAGGTGGCCACTGGCGATGACTGGTCGGTTCTTGAATATCCGACAGGACAATTTACCGTTTCGGTTAAACCGTCGAGCTGATAGTTCTTCTCGCTCTTTAAATGATCTAGTTTTACCACTTTCAAAACAGTTTGAGTCTTGTGACTCGTTTGCGAAAAAACCATGTCTTTTGGTGTTTGAATCGATGTATTGATTGCCGAAATCGTCGCTCCGACTCGGACAGGTGATCTTTTGAGGAACCATTTTGTATAGAACTACAAACAGAAATGATACGACGTAACATAATGTGCATACTTATATGAAGCGGGATGTGGAAGACAGCGGGTAAATAGGGTTAAAATGGAATTGCAAATCATAAATGAAAATGGCTTTTGAACCAAACGAGAAGGTATATTTTAATGATGATCAGCAAAATAAAACGAATGTATTAACGTGTTATTAGTAATACATACATATATATAAAATATATTTGATTGAGCGGTGATCAGAAAAAACCTACACCAGTTTTGACAGACAGATATGACGCTAAGGTCAGAACCTTAAAACCGAAATACCAATGAATATATAACATGTTTGCCGTTTGAAGAATGTAGATTTATAATAATAATTATAAATATGGTTGAGACATGGTAATAAACAGTATTATAAGGAATGAAGATTGCATAAATATATGGATAAATAAATATAAAAAATTGGAATTAAGATGCTAGACATTTCAAAAATGTATCAGTTGCCACCTATTATGCAATCGTCATAATGTCACCTGCCCTTTTAAGCACTTTTGCAACCAAAAGATGATGGTAAAATAATTTAAATGTATGAATACCTAATTCTGTGTAAAATAAATTGCTGCTATCTCGAACTACTAGAAATACCTTAAATTATTATATATCTATTTGCCCCATAAAATGACTTATGGTAAAAGTTAGTAAAAGCCTTATCATAATATTGACTGCAAACACTGGATCTCGATTATTCTGTACTTAAAAACAGATATCTATACTAGTAAATTAAAAACTAAACCCATTGTCACTAATTGAGCCTTAACTAAATATCTTAATTATTAGGACAAACTGTATCTTAATTATTAGTAAAAAATAACTATTACTAAAGGTAAAATTTAATTTCTAAAACTTATTTAGCTGTGGCGAGAAGAATTATTTCCTTGAAACTCGCCACGCTCTAACGTCATCTACCTTGTCTTCGTATACACAATACGATAATTATGTTTATGTATGTGTGCGGCATGATTATCTCGTGCTGGAACTAAATATTAAGAGCAGGGGACCAAAGTTATGATATTTAGAAAACAAGAAAATAATCATTCAAGTATGGTCTCATGAGGCATGGCATGTTAGAAATGAGGACGCAGTGGAGAGTATTATGTCATAATTATGCACATAATTACTGAACATTAATCAGTTCCAATCAAATATCTGGAGCAAAATAAATAATTTGCTTTTCGTTCTTTTTATATAGCAAAATCATTCAAATTTTCTTTTAATCGAAATGCTGGAAATAGTACCAATTAATTGACTGGACGAAATTTCTGAAAAAAATAAATTATTAAAAGGGAGATGGGAGATTATTCTTCTAGGTTCACTCGCTGTGACACTTGTGCTTGCAAGCAGCCAAAAGTCTGTGAACAGAAGAGGGTAATATGGAAGGGTAGGTGAACGCTATTACTTACTTTTTTGAACTCTTCTTGAGCTCCTATTGAAATTTTAGCTCTTTAGGCTCCCAACCAAATAAAGTTGCGGAATGTAGGCCTGGAACAAAGAAAAAATTTTATAGGCGTGGTAATATAGCCATAAAATTCCAACGCACGATTTCCAATACAATATCTAAGTGCTTATCCACAGTTTCCTAACGAAACTTTTTTTTTTCTGTCTTAAAGCTAATGGAAAAATACATCCGTTTTATTTTTGGCCAATCAACAATTATTGTTTTACCTAACATATAAAATAAAACCAGGTTGAAAATAAAGAGCCTCCTATTGTTTCTTTGTTTGAAATTCGGTAGTTTCATTCACGATTTCCTCTTTGTAATTTTTCATAATACATATTAAAAAGTTAGGAAATGGAAGTACCCAGCTCATTCAACCGCGTATATGTGTGACGTCACCATGCATTATTCTTTTTTCCAAACCAAGTAACAGAATAATTTGCGACTCATTAAATTAAGTTTAGATTTTGAAATGTTGTCAATTATAAATTAAAGAGGAGTTTTAGCAGTATGATCTCGATCCAATAACAGTTTAGTTACACTACATTCCATCCATTATATCACTATCCAGTGAACAATTTTAATCTACTGGCACACGTAAAGCGAGTTATAGAACGACCTTGGCCATACTTGAACCTAGGTACATATCAGACTGATTATTCGCTTTGACGACTGACGTAGTTCCACGGAACTAACCTGCGTCATTCACTATATGCGAGCAGAGGATCTACCTATACAGTTATATTGATCTATTACAAAATGGAAACAACTAAAAAATATATCAGGTTTTCTACCATGTAAAATACAGAAAGCCTATTTAAATTTTTTTAGGTTCAAAAATAAATTGACATTAATCAAATACTTTCAAAAAAAAATTCACGGTTACCTAGTTTAATATTAATATGACGTTTTAATCAATATCAAACACAAATTTTTCATAAATAAGAAAGCTTTAATATAAAAAAGGCATAAGTAACTTCAGTCAACATTTTATAATTTTTTACGTACTCATTCGAACAATAGAATTTGTCGATCTCCATGAGGTGAACTAAAGAGATCGTAAAAGCTATGCTATGGCATCGTTGGATGCAAGTGTCAAAAGACTTCTGAGTAGCATTCTCTTAGTCTATGTTCAACAATGAGCGCCAAAAGATTGATAGATACAAAAATAATCCGACCAGACTGTGCACATTATATTATTTATCAATCCTGATTAACCCCATACCAACTAGAATCTATTAATATATACACTTAAAAGAAAATATTCAATATCATCATTACTAGCAAATACCAATAATCATTATACAAACCTATCTAGATGCGTAGCAACTATACTAAGAAAATAATTAGGATGACCTTGCTGTTCATGAAATATAGTTAGCTCAGTTAGTTAGCTGGGTAAAGGAGAAATGGAATGCCTAAATGAACGGAAGTTTTAAGGTTCATTAATATCATGGCACGTATTTTCTAGAACTGCGTTGCGACGCGTTCGCTGAAGCCACGTGACTAAAGCTACGACGATAGTGTGGACTTGACATGTTGAAACATGTTCATTTTAGAGAATTCTACATTCGCAATCTCGAAATAGGAATATGCTTTGAAAATCAATTTTAAAGGACTATTATGCAATAGAAATAGCATTAATAATCTATTACAACATGCTACCGATTCAATAGACCAACTTATAGGTACTTTGGAAACCGGACACAAATTATTGCACAATAATTATTAATCAATAAAATTATAATATTTTACGATAATTTTTGGCGAATTTCCTATATATGACGACGTTAATAAATATATAATTCGATTTTCTTCGGAAAATTGATTAGTCAAAACACAATTTGGTCACAAAGTTATAAGGAAAATTACAATGAAAACTTACCTCTTTACGAACGTATAATGTAACGTCGCCAGTACTTGATAAATACTCGCTATCCTCAAAACAAATGAAGAGAATAAGCGAAATACAGAATAGTATTAAACGCGCTTATAAAACTTTTTAAATTTACTTTAAACTCAATTGAAATTTAAAAATTGCAACAGTAGCTACGTGCACACCGTGCGACATAAGAGAATGTTGTACAATATTGAGGGGCGCCGCTCCATTCGATTTCCCCAACCCCCACCACTCAACATTTGCGTTCTAAAAATATATTTGCTAGCAAGCTATTGGTCGCCGTAAATGACGTCAACTCGCGTTGCCAATGAGGTTGTAGTATTTTCATAATCACGAGACAGCGCTTTGGTGTTCCAAACTTTACAACATAGACATATATCTGCACATATGTATAGAATACTGTTCTCGGGGAATTACACTGTTCAAAACAACAAGCAGCTTTTATATTCTTTAATGCGTGACTCACAAAGTCTGCGTGTGGTTTAGAAGGTAAATAATAAGCTAATGTGGAGTTAAAAACACAGAACTCATAAAATTAAAAATATCTTCATTAACGTAGTTTATTTGTAACAATATAAATCTCCGATTGTCATTGAAGATTCCCCGCCAAAGTGATTTATGAAAAAAATTAGTTAAAAGGACAAAAAAGTTTATAAAACTAAAGAACTGCAGATTTAAATGAAGTTCAATTATATATTCAGTTGTTAAAATTGAAAATTGCTGCGTTATGTTTGATGGCCATGAATATTCTTACTTTTCTCCGTAGAGCATGCTTCTCTAGGAATCGGATTAATCATACGCTACTAAACAATAGCTGACTTGGAACATTGGCTCGTGGTGGCAATAGCTCTACGTGCTATTGGTGATAACATTGGTCAATTGGCACGTGACAATAGTTGCCGGCTCCGCTCAATCTTTATCTTGTCGCTACTTGCCTCAACGGTACATCTACATCCGCATAAATATCCGCAATAAGCCTGGTTTTACATTTAAGAAAGTACCGTACCGTCACGACGACATCGTCGCGACAGCAGTTTTGTACTACTTTCGAGTTATCTCTATACATTTGCGACAGCAATATTTCTTTTGTGAAGACAATTTTATCTAATCAAGCTAGACACACGAAAACATTTTCTACACGTTTTAAAACGACGAAAATACTTTTACGAAGATAATCACTTCCGCGACGGTGATTTCGTGAATGTAAACTCCCCTTAATAAATGCGAATTGCCACAACATCTTTGATAACAACGTCATCCAACTATTTTGCGCAGCTGAGTCGAGCAACTAGACAAACAAAAAATGCCTAATGCTTGTATCTTTTTACAAATCAATAAGTTTACACATTTGTTAAGAGAATCATCCGAAGTATCATTTAATAAGCATATTAGCAAAGAAACTAAAAATCCCCTTGTGGTAAGGGGTTAAGAATTCCGAATTTCATACTACCTTTTTTTTTTTTTGTTGCAAACGGTGGCAAACGAGCAAACAGTACACCTGATGGTAAGTGTTGCTGCCGCTCATGGACCTTTACAAGGCCGTTGCCTACCGCGAAGAAAGTAAAGGGAGTGTGAATGCGTGCATTGAGGCTCGGTGATACCAAGGGCACCACCAAAACCCTCCACACGCAAACACCCTCAGAAAGCTGGGCTTCCGGCTCTCTCGCTCACCGAACGAAGCGCAGTAACAAATCGCTACTACTCAGACGTCGATTTTCTGCGAGAGTGTGGTACTGCCCCGGACGGACCGGCCCGCGGCTGTAGACAGATAACTGTCGACAGTGTGGTCCTACCACTCTACCTCTCACCTACCTATACTATGTAAAAGATAAAGATTTCTGTATTTGAAAATGTGAGACTGCTAGGAATACTGATTCCTGATTCATCCTGTGAATGTCCATGTGAAAACCCTGGTCTATGTCCAATGGACGTCGATACGCTAAGAGAGGGAAAATAAAGACTTCGTCCGGGTGTATTAAATACCAGCATATTTAGTTCTATTTTGATCATAGTATGCTTATGGTAGGTCGATAGGTAATGGACTTTGTACATTTACATCAGCCAACTCACACATTTAAACAAGTATTACACGATGTTTTTATAAATCAAGAATGACTAATTTTTCCTACCGACATTGAACTGCGTAGGTTCAATGACCTATTTAAAAAATGAGTTATGGAAACACAATAAATCTTGGACTAACAAATTGAAATTATTTAGTTATTATTGGAATAATGGATACAAACTAATGAGATCCTTAAAATCACTTAGCTAACGAAATGTTTTATTGAACTCAGCACTAAATAATTGATTATTAAATCAACACAAACTAAAAAAGTAAAAAAAAGTATTACGGTCTCTTCAACAGGAATTATCAATTAATTGTCATTTAAGGATTATATTAGCACGCGTGAAGCACTTAATCGAGTTATCATACCCCATTACATCATTTTGAAAAAGAGCCGATACTCTTACACTGCTGCACCTATATTAACCAAACATAGCTAAGAACCACCGCAAGGAAATTGAATTTCAAATGAAAAGAAATCGCATCGAAATCGGTCCATCTGTTTGAAAACTACGATGCCACAGACATACACGACATCGACGTAAAACTTATATTGTAACACCCCTCTTTTGCATCGGGGGTTAAAAAGCGCAGGTTGTTCACGAAAATACATACATAAAAATCCAAGCCAATCTATTCCAACTGCTATACAATATACTGTGGCAGCTCAATATCTTCAACTCAATATTCCTGAAACTTTCTTGACCATTTCCAACTAAACATATATGACATTTAAATTGGTGTATTTAGAGATGTTATAGAGTTTCAAAACATTATTGAATATCCGAAATCGTAACCGAAACCGATACAAAGCTTTCGGTGTTTATATGAGACACGTTATGACAGGTATTCTATCAACCAACCGAAGTGACAGCTTTAGGCTGTTATCCTCTCCAAACGGAAGCAACACGACATTAGTATTTCCCTATGATTCCTAATGCATGCGCGAGTATTACGCATTATAAATAAAACTATTTTTACGGATTTTATCGCGTTTGTATATGATTTTTGATTTCCCGACGTTTCGAACACTTTTCAACGTTCATGGTCACGGGGGTTCCGTTTTAAAATTCACGAAAAATATTGTTACTGAAATCGAATCAATTATTCTAAAAAAAATTATTCTAATATTTGTATACAGTTCTGAAACTTCATAGATACAAATTTTACAACATCATCATCTTGCTCTTATCCCAATTACTTGGGGTCGACGCAATATGTCATCTGTTTTGACATATTGCAAAAAGTTTCGGCGATGACTTTTATGACCGGCCGCCTGCCTGACGTCAACCCTCCTTGGGAATGTAATCGTTGACCCAAATGGTACCAGATGGAGTTGGTCCGGGTCAATCTAGGGCTCTTAGTCGTCTTTTACGACACCCACGAGCAAAGCAAGGGTTGGTAGTATTCGAAGCCGCTACCACACAGCAAGATACAAATTTTACAACATACCAATTTTAAAGTACGCCATTGCGAACACTTCAAACAATATTTATAAGTATGGGTCAAAATCAGAGAGGTGAGCATTGTGCTTCTGACAAAATTTTTCTTGATAAAATGACATAATATTACTACAATAGTTATTTCAAAATAAAGGTTTTGTACATAATTACTGGGAACTTAGCATAACTATTTTAGTATATGTTTTATTTGATTTTAATCAAAAAAGATCTAAATAGTCATTTCGGGAATGCCTCCTTATACCATATTTCATAGTTTATCACAAGTTAAAAATGTTTACAATTACGACTTAAAGATTTAATATCTTACTATTAGCTTTTAAAACCATCAATTTAAGAATATATCTATAAATTAAATAAATATCACTTTAAGTGTTCATATTTTAGCTATTCATATACTGTCTGACGTTTATCAAATCATTCCGTGAACGCTATGGACAATGTTCGATGTAATTAAAACAACACGCCCTAGGTGGCGTTAGCGAGCAACAGTGTGAAGTTCGCTAGTCAAAGCAAACAATGTGTGTCGTGTTTACGGAAACAAGTAATTAGATTTTGTTGCTAAGTACCTTTTAATTTGATATGTGTGAAGCGTACTTTAACTCCCTGTCGCTACGGGAACGCTGTTTGGTGATTAGTTTTCCAAAAATGTGTATACTTTTTACAAAATTCTTATAGATATTACAGCTCAGTCGTTCATAACCTCTAAAACCAATATCTAATATGGCGGTGTCAAGCGTGACATGAAAATATTCATCGAATAGTAATTTTGGGATCGGTCATTTCGGGAACGTTCTCGTATATGACGGGCGTTCACGAAATGATAATCTATGAACAAAATGGTGGTCTAAGGCTTTTTAAAAGCATCACCAAGTCAAATTTTGATTTTAGGTATCTAATTAGTACGTAGTAATATGAAACTGAAAGATAGGGAATATTAACAAAGAAAGAAAGCTAAAAATAAAGTTAAGACTGTTGATATGACTGAAAGAGAGAAGAGGAAACAAAGTTGTGGAGAATAAATTTTCAAAACTATACACAGTCAAAAAGGTTATTGCAAATATTATAGCTAACAGCCTCCCAAATTCTGAAAACGAAATGGAAAACGATATTCACCCAGATGTCGTTTTCCATCTTGTTTTCAGAATTGAGGAAGAAAACAGGTTAAAAAAGATGAAGCGCAAGCTTAAATAACCGTAAAAAACAGAAATATAAAATACAAAAAATGCAAGATACTGCCTATTATATTTACATTACAAACAGACACTCCAATTTTATTTATTGGTATAGATAATTATGATTAGTGAAGAGTTTTCTTGATTTAATATGTAATAGTAAGTTAATTATTTAAATAAATAAAGTTATAGGTTGTACAATACTTATTTATGTACTTAGTTTTATTTTATTAATTTTTCATGATGGTCGCAAACTTTTGACCGGCAGTGTACACTCACGCAAGCCCACACGCAAACACAGCAGCTTCACACACATACAACCACACACATTCCGGCGTCATTCATTTAGCAAAACACCGAACGGCGGACTCCCCGTATTATGAAAGTTAATATACATTAAGGAAATATGTATATTTAATTACTATGTACATACGTAAACACAAAATTAATTACTTATTTATGTCTTGAATATTTCTTTGTTTTTTTTTTGTTCCTAATCTATAAAGAATTCAAGAGGTTTATAGGATTTTTTTACACAGTTATACATGGCAAAATTAGACATTTTAGACATCGAGCTCTTTTATATAATCCGCCATCTTAGGACTACGTTAATATTAAAATTATTATGATTTTGAGACCTAATAATTTTTAAACAAGCAATTCTTTTAACCAAACCCAAGAATTTCTATTAAATTTTGTTGCAGGAGGTTACGGAGGCGTTAAATGTATCTAGCTAGGTTTCATTTATAGAAAACTGCGTTTTCAGGTAACGAAAAAAATATAATTAGAGTATGAAGATAAATTTAGCCACTGCCATCGAGAACAAAAATAGCTTAGTTGTAAAATCGAGCAATCCCTTAATCCAAACAGACTCAGTTTGATTCCTAGGTTTCCCTTTTTTAATACAAGTGCATGTCTTTATTATGTCGATATCCTATCATCACAGATGATATACGTCCCACTGCTGAGCTACAGCCTTCCCCACAATAAGAGGGAAACTGACCTTACTATATCATGATGGTCAGACAGTATAGGGCTTTGTTTCGGGTTTTCCTTCTCTTGCATAAATGTTATATGCCTTAGTTGTCTTTTACGATACCAACGGGCAAGAGATGCATATAATGTTTATGCAGGAAAACTCGAAACATAATCCTATACCAATTACCAACACGTGGTATAGTAGGTCAAGTTACTACCCATACTGGCGGAGGCCCGAGCCCAATAGTGGGATAGTTTATGGGCTGAAATGATGAATAAATACCTACCTGGGTGAGATCTTGAAATAAGTACAAGTGTGTACTAACCTAACCTAACCTATCTATGATTTTGATATATGAAAATCGCTTCACTAAACCTATACATATAATATACCTATACATTGACGCTTGCGCGTTACGTCGCGTTGGCGGCAACCCATTCGGAGCCTCATTCGCAATCTCGGGCTAAAAACGTTAGATAAACTTGATAAAAGTAACAATTGTCATTTAGAGTATGTCGATACGAATTTATACTACCTATCTACTAATACCTTAGAGGTATCAAAACAACATATTAACCTAAGTACCTAATGTACCTATTATTATTTAGGTATTATGTATAAAAACGCATTCCAATTAATTGACTGTTTCAGCGCCGATGACTAAACAGCAATTTTATAAAATAGATAGCAAAAAGTAGGTATCTATAAGTAGGTATGTCTTTATTATTGTAGGCACTTAGGCATCTATAAAGATTAAATTACAAAAACCTTGCATGTACCTAATTGAGATCAAAGCGATTGCTTCGTTAACTAGCTACCTCTTTATCTCCCGTTAATCTTGACGGTTTATTTTATTTATTAAGCATTAGCAATCCGCCCTCGCGACGCTTCGGTTTCAGTCGCCTTGCTCGCGCATTTTTAATCTCTAATATCTTCTAAAATATTACGGTACCCGACTGCAGTTTATGAGGCCTCAGATCCGATGCCCGCACGGAGTGAAATTTTATAGAAGTTTCTTGAGAGGAAAAAATAGTCTAAGTTCCTCCTTATATATATATGTATAGACAGGTTCAAACATCGGCTCAACCGTTTGGAAGATTACCCGGAACAAACAGAATGACAGACAATTTTTTTAAAGTGGTTTTTGCATAGGTAACGTGCAAATAATTAGGTATGTGAGCATGAAACGTATTATTTTGACATTACAAACAAACACTTAAATTTTATTTATTTGTATAGATAAGTAGGTATACTTCTTTTACCTATACCTAACCTAGATAAGTAGCAACTTCTGATAATAAGTATTATATAAATCGAATATAAAAACCTCACCACACTGACGTACTTATTAGATATAGGTAGGTACCTAACCTAACTATTACAGAAGTTTATTTTGTTGATTTGTAGTAATGGGTCGTCGACGATTTTACAGTCGACGCAACGAGACCGTTTATCGTCGATGGTAAACTAGTTGAATAAACAGTCTAATTTTCGACTGGTTTACGTCGTAGACGCTTAGACAAGACGAGACATTTAGTTTATATTATGACGTACGTTAATCGTCCATTGGTAAAGGACAACGAAACTTCAACGAATTTTATTAGACAACAGTTTCATTGTACAATATACATTGACGCTTCAATATGTAATGATAGTCCCATCACACGATAGCAGAGTTCAATGAATTGCAATCAATCTATCTATGCGTTATGATTTCGGCTCAACTCACGCCTACGGGCGGTGAGGTTTGCGGGGCGGGTAAAAAGCGTAGCGAGCCGTGCGAGCGCGCGCGCATCTTGTCTTCCAAGATCGGGCCGATTCGGGCGCTTTCGAATAGTCGCAAGTCGTCGTGTTCGTGTCATTCGTTGATACGACGACCGTTTCGCGAAGCCGTTCATACGTAAACATGTTTATCAGTCAACTATAAACTGGTTTATTAGTTCACGGCAAAGAAACAGTCGAAAAAAACTGTTCGTTTATTCAACGACCACCACTATTGATTTGACATAATCGTCTAGCCAGGCAGCATGTTCAGGGCTAATAATGAAATTATACAGGTAGGTTAGGTCAATAACCGCAGTACTTTGCGAAGAGGTTGATATGACGAGTAATGTTATCACACCAAATCTTAGGTACGAGGTGAATTACCTACCTATTTAATATTTAACAATTAAGATTCATGATCTACAACTATAGTGGACATTATCAGTGTTCATTAAATAGGTCAACGATTAAATAAATAGGTGGGAATACGTCGATAGTAAAAGCGAGTACCGCCCTGTGATTGTCCTAGCCCACGGGTGGCCAGACCCAGGATTAGTCCGACATTCATAACGATAGCATTCCTGTGGAGGATTGTCGCGGCACTTTGTTGCTTTGACGTGGAAGAGAAAGGAGGTTACCCAAAAGGTTAACACGTCAGCTAGGCCGCCGGAGTCAAGGTTATAAGCGAAGAAGGGAATACAGCGGGACATGGATTCCCAAACCACCCTTTCGTCGTTTGAAGCGGTTGGGAGGAGTAAAGCGGATCAAAGCCGGGCGAAAAATTGTTTGGCTAAATTTTAACGGTCGGCCATGTGCCCGAAGTCAGCATTCCTTTGAAACGCACGTGTTAATTTGAACGTAAGTAGGAAAATTAGCTCTCAGCCACGTTACTCTCAGTTTAGTAACTAGTATTTGGATCCGCTATCGCTCAGGAAGTTATACAGAAGTTGATTTAATTAAATTACTTTAGGTTTTTCTTAATAATAATAACTTTATTAAACTCCACAAATAACATTTGGAATTAAATTGTTGGCAGTAACTACAATTACATTTATATGGTTATTAGAGATTGCAAACCGGGCCCGGTCACCGGACCCGGTAAGGATGCCCAGCTTTTTAAGATCATTCTTTCAGACTGAAAAATAATTGTTTTGCCTTACAAAAAGTATATTCTAACTTGCATAGTTAGAATATACTTTTTGTTTTGTTATAATATACTTATAAAGCCTACATAACGTAACCAATTTTACGTTAAATTTTGTTAGTTAAGACTATACAAGTTTGGTTGTTTACAGTTGCAATACAGCCTAGCCTATAAGATTTCGCTATCTGCTCAATTAGTAATAGTAACATTCACTAGTCTTAATAACCAAAGTTTAAGAAAAAACATAATACTTTACTTTTAGCAGATAAGAATTTGTTTTGTTTATACCAAAGCTACCAAAGTTTATCTATCTACTTAATCTAAGTTGTTATGACATGTTTAGTACTTTTAGCTGCGTTATTAGTTTCTTATTTTAATACTATGTTTTCAAATAGGTAGACAATATAAGGAGTAAAGTGAAAGACCTGCTTGTTTAAACTTATGAATATGAGTGAATATGAATAAACTAATACTAATGTTACTTTGCCGTCCATAAGTAAAAGTACCTAATCAATTATGTATTAAGTGTGATTTTGAAACCTGAGTGAGACTGTTTATTGTGATAACTGTTTATAAGCCAGTTTGAAATAAATATTAACCTTGAATCGTTGTCTTATTTCATTCATATTTCATCGCTAATACAACCCGGCCGGGCTCGGCGGATCCGGCCGAGTTGGCGGCGAATGCAACCGGGCCCGACCGGGTTGAGAAACATACCGGGTTGCAATCTCTAATGGTTATGCTATTCGTGGAGTATGCTTTTTTAGGAAATTGATTCCAAAGGCTTACAATTGAAAGGAAGAGGTAACGGCGATGATTATCAGCGTATACTGTTGTGCCGAGGCCGGCGTAAGGATTGATAACATTTAACCGCTACGCTTAATGGGCAGATTGGCGCTTATGGTAAGTATTATAAATCATCCAGTAGTGGGTTTCTGCCCATTCTCCTGGTCATCCTTAAACTGACTTTACGACTCCCACAGTTATAGGTAGGGGTGTACCATTTTATTCTTCACCTACCTAAAAAAATACAGCTTAGATTTTACGTGTTTATAAATATTTAAAACCAAGGAATACAAATGATTCAATTTATGTTAGTGTTTTCCTGTTCCACTCTTGGCGCGATTCTCAGAATTAACATCAACGACGTAATTTCAACATCTTACTTTCACTAACCGGCCGTGTTATTGAATATTAATTAATAGCCGACGCGTCGATGGGCGTATTCAACGTATCTATGTATCAGTGATCATCATTATCATATACGTCCCACTGTTGGGCTTCAGCCTCCTCCACAATAGCAAGTTCTACTCTACCATGCTAGGGAAACGGGTTGGTTAATTTTATTCAGTTTTTCTTCTTTTGTAAAGAATTTGAGACTAGGGATGATATGGAAAGATTCGGATCTGGGTACTGTTACGGATATTAGGCTACAATTAAATAAATGATATAATATTTCTTTTTCCATACACGGGAATGATGGGGAACTTTTAAATATTATTTATAATTATGTTTTGAACAATTTTACTGATTTTCAGCTTGTTGGGATTTTATGTACCTTCACTCTCATTTTTTGGTCTAGATTGACCGGACTATAAAGGTTTTCTAAGTCTTGGTATTATGCGACTTCATATTTAATACTCTTCGTATTGAAACCTACACAGTTTACAACTCGAGAATTTGCAATACCGAATATAAGATGACCAGATTCAAAAGTTGATTCAAGTCAAGGTCGAAATATAAAGTAGGGATGTTGTGGACAGGATCCAGATCCAAAACATCTGGATACGGTTATGGATATTAGGATAACATATCGGTTACGGTTACGAATATGTAATGGTTTCCGAATTTTCCGAAAGTTTCGGTTACAGATATTTATTTTTTAGTTAGAGAATTGTAAAAGCATTTTGCTAATTGTGATTTTATCATTGCATTATTTTTCTTTAGAGAGGCTTATGTTTCGGCTAGTAGATAGAAAGCCTCGTCATAACCTGTCTCATATAGACACGGACCCTATCCGAAAAAATCGAAAACTTATATAAGTTTCGGTTATATTTTCATTTCGAATATCCGATGATTTCGGTTACGGTTACGAAGCTTCATAATATCCCTATTAGACTATTATGCATCTATACCAATAAATAAAATTGGAGTGTCTGTTTGTAATGTCAAAATAATAGGCTTTTTTCATGCTCACACGGTTATTTGCACTATACATACATATGCCTAAAATACACTTTATATTTTCTTGTCTGTCTGTCTGTTTGTGCCGGGCAATCTTCAAAACGGCTGGACTGATTTCAAAAATTCTTTCACCAATGGAAAGCTATAATATCAGGGAGTAAACTAGGCTATATTTTATTCCGGTATTCCAACGGGATCTATGCAGGAAAGACTGAAAGCGAAGCGAGGGCGGGTTTCTAGTATTACATATATCCTGTAAGGCTCGACCGAGATGGGTTTTTCGTTCTCGGCCGAGACCGAGAATGAAATAATATCTCGGCCGAGACCGAGACCGAGAATGGACAAAGCTTGAAAAAAAATTTAATACAGTTAACTTTTTAATACACTACTAATTGTTTAACAAAATTAACTGTTTTAATAATCTATGGGCAGTTGTATAGATCATTCCAGAACCCTGTTGCCGGCTTGGTCCAAGATCCCAGATCCAAGCTAACTCGGCACTACACCGAGGAAATCCCGGACGCCAGCTTGTGCGAGATCAGAATGGCTCTAAAACAATTAAAGAACGGAAAGGCACCGGGTGATGACGGAATTACCACAGAACTCCTGAGGGCAGGCGGCAGGCCAGTTCTAAAAGCCCTACAGAAGTTGTTTAATTCTGTCATTCTCGGGGGCGACGTTCCAGAGTCGTGGACCAGGAGTGTGGTGGTGCTGTTTTTCAAGAAGGGTGATAAAACGCTCTTAAGGAATTACAGGTCCATCTCACTCTTGAGCTACGTCTACAAATTGTTCTCAAGAGTCATTACGAACTGATTCGCGAACGAACTGAGGGCTATGCTCGGTATTTCTCTACGTGATAAAAGCCGGAACACGGCAATCCGTAGAAGAATGGGTGTAACCGACATAGCACGAAGAATTAGCACGCTGAAGTGGCAATGGGCAGGAAACGTCGCTCGTCGAACCGACAACCGTTGGGGAAGAAAGGTTCTTGAGTGGCGATCACGAATCGGACGGCACAGCGTAGGACGAGAAAGTCGCAGAGAACCGTTGGATGCAAGTGGCGCAGGACCGTTCCGAGTGGCATTCTCGTGGAGAGGCCTATGTCCAGCAGTGGACGTCTGTAGGCTGATGGATGGATGGATATTATAATATAAAAAAAGCAATTATTCGGCATGTTCTCCCCTTCAAAACGTGTCGCCTCTCGTCATACAATTGTCCAGCTTTGCTAAACAGCTATTCACTTGCTATGCTAGTAGGCGGCGCAGATAAAAACTTATTTGCCGCAGGCTTAAGTACCTTATAAGGTGACGAAAACCAATACTCAAAAATATTAGCATTTCTTTGCAGTCTTGGCTCTCTAAGGAAGCTTGCTAGCGCTATTTCGATCACAGAGCTGGAACTGTATTCC
Organism: Lymantria dispar; assembly: GCA_032191425.1. Lineage (NCBI taxonomy): Eukaryota > Metazoa > Arthropoda > Insecta > Lepidoptera > Erebidae > Lymantria > Lymantria dispar. The sequence continues at coordinate 27,545,952 of CM063449.1, read as the reverse complement.
TCATTGGTCTTGGGCTCGTCTTCCAACTCTATCGAATCATGAGCTGCCCATAAGTTGGATTGATTTGTTGCAGGCATGTTTGACGAGTTAGTTGAAAATCCCCATGTCGTATCACGAGAATCTGATTCACAATTCAGCTCTCTCATGCACTTACACCAGTCGACTCGCGCTGCGGCGCGTGGCCACGCGCAGTAAAATTTAATGCCGATCCGAGCAAAGTTACAATCTCGGTCATGACCGAGAATCTCGGCTATAATTAGCCGAGAACCGAGACAAATTTCTCGGTTGGATTTGTAGCCGAGAATGCCGAGACCGAGATCTTGGTCGAGCCTTAATATCCTGTAATCGTTTTTAGGACACCCACGGGTGAGATAAGGGATGATAAATTATATTTTTACTACGTCGCAACATGGAAAGCATCAGTGACAGTGAGCTTGACTTATGCTTGGCGCGTTCTGTGACAGCGCTAGTATTTCTCCATAGCCATTTGTTATGTAAAATGAATAGATAACAAGGAGAGATTATTAAATTAAATTTGTTTACATTACATTTGTAAACAAGTTTTTCTTTCTCATCATTTCAGTTCATATACGTCGCACTGTTGGGCTCGAGTCTCCTTCACAATAGGGGGGAAATTTACTACTACTATACCACGCTGGTCAGACGTGTTAATATAGGGTTTCATTTCAAGTTTTCCTTCTCTTCTATAAATGTTATATGCATATTTAATTCGTTAGTCGTCTTTTATGACACCCACGGGTAAGAGAGGGGGTGGTGAATTGTATTCTTACTCCGTCACCACACGGAATTTGTTTTCTTTGTAATTAACCTATAATGTCAAATACAAAATAAACAATAATTGAGATAATTATGTGTTATCAATGTTTGGTATAATTCTAAATGAAAGTAATATATTAACGGTATTATGTAATAAGTACGCATCTAAACTACAGGATCCATTTTCACCTCTTCGCCTCAGTGACCAATTCGTAGTACCTATTAAAATAAACCCCTCGCCCTTTCCTGGAGTTTCCACACAGTAAGTCATATTTATATGGTTTTAATCCACTTTTTGCAAATAGAAAGTTTTAAAAAAGGCACAGCAGTCAAATGATCTGCCGACAGAAGTGAAAACACACAACATATAGCACTCAACGATATACAGCTGCTAAACTTGAAAGTATGAACATTATACAGTTGCTATCAATCAATGAATTAAGCATGCGGTGACGATGATGCAGGTTTCACGCTTTTTGTTCACCCAACGGTGATCTTTGTTTCATGATTTTTGGTCGCACAAAAAAGTGCTCGGCGCGCCTAATGACGTTTTCGCTTTAAAAACTTCAGCTTGAATGAATGACTCGAATATCCGCCAACGGCATCACCGATCAACGTGGACATTGCCCTCATTGACGACGGTCGGGAACGAGGTCACGGAAATGTTTCGAAAGTATGTTGCTTTGTATGTCCTCGCTATACAATGACAGTGGCATCAAGAAATCGAGTCTCCAATTGCCAAAACAACCAGGCCCCAATAAGAGCTGCCATCATTTGCAAAAAAAGATACTTGTGGTGCCTCAGCAGCCTTGTTTAGAAATGTAGGCGCAAACCCAGATCTCTTTGCTACCTATGAATTTAGCAAGAATTATCATTCATCATCATTTCAGCTCATATATGACCCACTGTTCGGCTCGAGTCTCCTCCGGTGAGAGGGAAGTGGACCTACTATGCCACACTGGTCTGACTCGTTGGTATAGGGTTTTGTTTAAAGTTTTATATCTCTTGCAAAGATGTTATATGCACACTTTATCCCTCAGTCGTCTTTTACGACACCCGCGAGCAAGAGAGGGGGTGATGAATTGAACAAATATTTGTATTAAGCGCATTGGTATCAAGTTGACAATGAATTACCGCGACTTAGTTTTTCATAACCGAGAGATCTTCGGTCCCCATTCGTAAACTAATGCGTATAGCGTGAACCATCTTACGAGTATTGCCACCTTCGTAAACTAATGCGTATAGCGTGAACCATCTTACGAGTATTGCCAATTTCTCGATAACTGCAGCAGGAGGCTCTACGTTAATAGTCATATGTTCGAAGGCCCTATAGGAGGCTTCAGTTTGGGTTGTTACAGCTTTTCTGCGACGACGGCACCAGACCATGGTCGTAAGAGACACCCAAAAATCGTACGTTCTTACGAGGCAACCTACTTGCTGCAATTCTGACGTGGGATATGGGGACCACTATTACAGTGACTGTCGAATTTACCCAATTTAAAAATTTGACATCCTTTGACGTTAGATACATTCTTGAAGCAGTACCAACCGGTTAGAATGACCAGCACTGACCGGATAGAATTAATTATTTACCTTGTTTCAAATGTAAATTTGATATAACAAAGAATAACTAAGAAAATCATTAACAATAAAAGATTTTTACTTACATCTTTACGTGATGTCTTAATAGCACTTTCTTGAATTTCTTAACTCTGTCTCTTCTTTGGACACAATAATTAATACGGAGTGATGTAGCTTTCATACAATTGAAGTGGGAAATAGGTGTCTGATGAATCTTGTTATTTTTGTTTAATAATTGGTTGTTCCCGTCGCTCATTATAAACTAGTACCTTTTTTAACACTTAATTGGTAGTGGAATATTTTTTAAACAAAACAAATTTTCCCAATAGTGGTATTGTATAAAAAAAACCACTTAGCCTGTTGTCACAGCTGTTTAAAACCTCACAGCTGAGAGGATAATAACAAATATAATATTTTGTGTAAAACCGTCCATAAAAAAATAATTAAAACGCTTAAAGTAAAAAGGGCTTCGAAACAAAAGTAGACGCTTAAGCTGACTTTGGAATACGAATCAAATGAATAATACTTGATATTCTAAAACTATAACAACAATATCAGGGCATCTGAACACGAATCACGACAAGTTCACGACTTAGTAATTTATATCACGAGTTCATTGAATAAGAGGGTTTAAAACTTTGTCTGGCTGACGCAATAGTGACGCTTCATTTCACCACACAACACAGTAAGCTAGAGATATGTTACTGTTCTAAGCATCAAGTGCATAATGATGTTCTCGTTTTACCTATATATGTAGTACTTATTGGCTGTGTGGTAAATCTTAATATTACAGTAAAAAAATGTACTCCATAAAATATTTTTTTGTACCTAAATAAAAAATATTCTGCGTGAAACGTAGAAACCATTGTCAAGAACAGAAGCAGAGTTTATATATCTCGTTAGTCTATGGTCCATGGCATGTCAAACTTGGAGAAGTGTAAGTAAATACGTAGGTATGGGTAATAATTGTGCCCGTTTCCGTCAATGACGTCAACAATTTTTACTAACATCCTCTCTATAAAAGTAGACAATAGATGATTTTATAATCGTGGCCCCTAAATTATGACCATTTGGTATCTCATGCTAAAACAGCTTAAGTAAATTTGTTTTTAGCGTATCTATGATTTTAATTATTATATTCTTACTCCTAAAAATGTGATTATACGAACTAGTAAGTAAGGTAATAAGTGCCGGTAATGACGTCACAGACAATCATCAACATTCTGTTAGGAACTGACATAAAAATATTATACTATCTGCCACGAGAGGGTTTTTGCTTAAATGGGGCATGTCTTTAAGGAATACGCTAAGAGAAAATCTTGTAACAATGATAATGCTCAAAACTACAGTAATAAAGAAGTTCAGTTTAATATTTTTTTTTAACTGTCATATAAAATGAATGATGTAAGTTTATCAGATTTACATAATCTATGATAAACTTGAATCATTTAATTTTATATATTTACACGCAGTTTTTATTGATTTTTTTTAATAGTATACTTTTATAAAATTGTAGAGTGTGGCATGTTTTGAAAACGAATTTGGTTTTTGTTATTTTGACCATGATTGGAATTTTGTGGGCAATGGGATAATGCTCTATTACTTATTATGCATTTTTTTTTCCGTGTGGTGACGGAGCAAGAATACAATTCACCACTCTCTACCTTGACCGCGGATGGCGTAAAAGACGATTAGACGACTATGGGATATAAAATGCACATAACATCTGTGCAAGAGAAGGAAAACTCGGAATGAAACCCTATATCAACATGTCTGACCAGCATGGTATAGTAGGTCAAATTCTCTCCCATTGTGGAGGAGGCCCGAGCCCAACAGTGGAACGTATGTGGGCTACGATGATGATGATGACAATGATTATGCGTATTCTCACTGGTCTGATTCTGCTTTCAGTAGCTACGTGAGTGGGTGTCTCCTCTATGTCTTATGAGGTTGAGAGGAATGATGGTTACTCTAGCAGTTAACTGATCAGATGTCGCTTTTGTGATCTGGACCAGTCATAATCTTTTAAAACATATCTGAGAATTATAATATAGCATGTATCGAAGGTCATCACACTGGAGCGAATATTTACTAATGTGTCTTATAATATTTTATACAAATAAAATCAATAAAGAGTCCTATGATAGATTTTTTTGGATTTATGGCAAAATGTAATGTGATGTTCTTATATTATATTCAATATCTTAGTGTTTTAAAGTGTTATGTTAAATAATTTTGATTATATTTTATGTAATATGCAGCGAAAGAACTGTTGAGTTTTATTCAATTGATTTAAAAGTAGTTTATCTTTTCGATTACACCAAAATTCTCAGAAAATACCGTTAACAGTGGCTATAACATTGTAGAAGGCCACAATTTGACGGACAATGACTAATTTGAAGAAAGGATCGTTTGTAAAGAAAATTATAACTTGACACGGGCAAAAATGGCTCGAATTAGTAGTTGATTACCAAGACAAAGAAAAAAGTGAAGAAACCCAAACCAAACTAAAGCTATCACAACTAGTGAAGTACCGCTCATATTCTTACTTAACGGACGTTGGTAGAATGGTAGCACACTCATTCTACTAAGGCCATTAAAGCATGAAGAAGAACAAACTTATGTTAAACATTGTTTTGATGTGAAACATCTATAGGCGAGGGTGAACCTGATCGTTGGTGTGGCGTAAACAGTTCGTGGCGTTACGACGTCACGCTATATGATAGAATATGTGAGGGTAAAACTGATTGTTGAAGCGTGTCATTAATGTCATGCTATTTATATGTACATACATAATCTATACATAGGTGTGTGTTAGTGAGACGGAGCGACGCGTTGTTGTGTGCAAGCGCCTGTGCGCTTGACAATAAATGTTTACTGAATAAAAATCATCATTTTCTGGAAAAAAAAATCTAATATTTTATTAATTCTTTATGCTATATTAGTTCCTGTTGTAATCGGTTCCTTTATGCATATACTCGTATAAAATAATTTCGATGTTTCACATCAGGCGTCCTGAGTAACGGCTCCCTTTAATAATTATTAAATAATAGTAGAAATACATATAACAATTTAAGGATGAATTTATAAAGAAGAAATCTAGACTGATTAATTTGATTACATATTATTTTTTTTATTTAATGTATCGTTGTGTGTGAGTTACGACAGACATAACGTGCGAGGGAGAGGGAATGATTAGCGTTGCCATTTTTGATTCGCTTCTGTTTTGGCGCGGGTTATGAATATTTATTACCCATAGCACAGAGTACTTTATATATATAGGTAACCTATGGAGGGTAGAGGTAAGAAGAACCATCTCATATGGGAGGAAGCTTGAAAAAGTGTCCCACTTTCAGCACTAAATAACAGTTAAAAAATCCTCCAGAATGGCGCTAGCATAGGCATGATATGAATTGAGCAGTTGTTAACTGATTGAAGTATGCTGAGTTAAGTTAGTGACAGTTGTAACAGTGTCAATATCAATTCTTTTTTAATCTTCATTAATTATTAACATGAATTTTTATATTTATATAATTTTTATATATTTTTTTTTATTTTTCCATTAGAGCAAGAAGAAGAAGAACATGAATTTCTACATCTATTTTAAAACTGACATTTATGAAATTTATTTTATTATTTAAGAACTTTTGTTTTCTATTTTTTCAACTGCAATTCGCACAGTTTATTAATGTATTACTTCCTAAATGTTATATTGATCAAGCGTTAAGAAATGATAAGCACCCAATTAATTATAAAACTTGGATTTTCATTTTTTCTTATTTTGAAAAGTGCGCCATAACGAGACGGAAGTTCTTTCGTCCTTTTTTATTTCTCTATCTTATTTTAATAAATTACAGTGCCTTTTTTAACATTTACTCTGTCGCTATTGTAGCGCCACTAGAGATTGCAAACCGGGCCCGGTGCCCTTTTAAGCACCCACCGGGCCCGGCCATTTTTACCGGGCCCCGTCACCGGACCCGGTAGAAAGGGCCAGCTTTGTAAGATCTTTCCTTCAGACTGAAAAATAATTGTTTTGCCTTATCCAAGTTAGAATATACTTTTCGTTTTATTATAATATATTTATAAATCCACGTAAAGCAAGCAGAGGGGCGGACCGCCCCGGGCGCCACTATTAGAAGGGCGGCAAAATTGGAAGAAAATTATTTTGTGCGAACACTTTTTTATTTATTTTGAGTTACGGTCGGCGCACTCCTCGCACCACTCCGTCCAGGGCGCCATAGGGGCATAAGCACGCACACCCGTAACCCATGACCGTGATGGACTAAATCCCCGGTCCAGTCACCCGCGGCCTCGACTGGGGCGACATGTGGCACAGGTAGTCGCGCCTACGCCGCCCCAGTCACCGGCGGCGGTTTGCGTCGTCGAGGAGACGCTCCTCGCGCACGCGCTCCGCCGCACCCTTCCGCGAGACTACTGCCTCGCAAAGGCTGAGACCACGTCTCAGTTCACCCAGCACCGAACACAAAATCACAAACCTCGAGCGTATGCTGCGCCGTGTCCTCGTCGCAATCACAGTGGTGGCAGAACGGTGTACTCTCCCTCCTAACCACCGTGTACAGGTATTTGGCGATGCATCCCTGCCCCGTCAAAACCTGCTCCAGTCGGAAAGAGAGCACCCCGTGCCGCCGTTTTAACCACTGCATCAACACCGGCTGGAAGGCCTCTATGGTCCGCACACCGAACCGAGGCAGTCCTTCCTACCCGTTGGGCAGTCCGGTTGGAGAAACCGGACTGCCCAACGGGTAATGACGTCTCAGCGGGTGTCGACGCGCCAGGCACTGAGCTCCCTCAAAGAGATCACACCGCCCTCCACTCGCACCCCCGACCCCCGCCGATACAAACCGGCGAGCATTTCCGCCTCCAGGTCCTACAGGCCAACAGGCACGCTGCCTCCGTCGACACCGTGCGGTATCAACGTATGGACCTGGCCGCCATGGCCCTTTGTGGTCGCCACAGTAGAGCCCTGAGTCGGACGATCAGCTACCCCACCCACACCGGCGCGCCATAGAGGGCCATCGACCAGATGACCCTCGCGTACAGCCATCGACAAGTAGTGCTCGGTCCGCCCACGTTCGGTATATGCCACGATAGGGCGGACGCCGTGCTGATGAGCCGTAGAGCAAGCCTGCGGAAATGCTCTCGGAACCACCAATGCCCGTCGAACACCAGGCCCAAATACTTCATATGCGCCCGGATGCTGATATCAACCGAATTGGCGGTGATCGAGACGTCGATGGGAGGGCCCATGCGGGGCCTTTGGAACAGGATGGCCTCCATCTTGTCCAGGGCTACCCTCAACCCCAACGCCCCGATCCGCCTGACGATCTCTTTGGTGCCTAGAGTCGCCAGGCTTGCCGCCTCCTTTAGCGTCCCACCGCGGGCTGTGACGAGCCCGCCAAATCACGCTCAACCCGGGCGGGAGGCTCCCCCTCCAACGCCCAGTTGTACCCGATGTTACACAGGGTGGGTCCAAGGACCGAATAAATGATTTCGCTGAGCGTAAGTCGCGAAAAGTAGAGTTTTAGTCTGTTTAGACTTTATTAAACATTAATTTTATAGTGTATATTATTGTGGTCGGCTCAACAACGAAGGCGACGTGCACGTGGGTGGGTTGCGGGTGTGCGTGCTTACGCCCCTCTGTCGCCCCGGACGGAGTGGTGCGAGGAGCGTGCCGACCGCAACCCACCCGAAAAAAAAAATAAAAATAAAATGGTGTAAATTATTAAAGTTTTAACACAGTCATGTTACTTACACATGTACTTACATAGTTTTGAAATTAATATTTTTCACTCAATTCTTTCATTTCGTTACGTTTTTTCTTACCAACACCAACAATTATTATTTTTACGATGTCAAAAGGGCGGCAAATTATAACTCCGCCCCGGGCGACAGTAACACACGCTACGCCACTGCCTCTACCCTCCAGAAGGTAACCCATAGAGACAGTATATGAGTATACCAATATTTTATATACTCTGCGGTCTGGGGGATTTCGACGCGAATTTGGAAATGTCATGTTAAGCTCTTGTATTATATTAATTTTTTTAGTGTTTTATAGTGTTATATTGAATAATTTTGCTGATATTTTATGTAATATAATATAATTAAGTTGCTGAAGTGTGGTGAATGTGATATAAGAGTGGTTTATGTGTATTTTCATATTCAACCGAAATTCCCAGAGAAATCATCTAATTATGTTTTCAGCACCTAATTAATGATAACGACTTGACTTACTGACGGACAATGACTATAAATAAGTTATACAATATGAAGAAGTAAATAATATGTAAAGGAAAATAGTATCAGACTTGGCTGTATGAGCTTTAATCCCTTTGCCTGTCCGTATGGACAAACGGAAAAAAAAAAACTCTGGTCTGTGGTTCTCGCTCGAGTTGTTTCGCGTAATGTCGGGTTGAAAAATAAGTTTAGTGTTGGATGGATGTGTTGGTAGACTTTTCCTACTGTTAATATATTCTGATTAGTTCCATGTTAAATTTAATATATTTATGTTGCTGAATGTAAAAACTTTGGTGTGGGATTTATTAGCTATTCCCAAGATGTTTTATGACAGTGGTGATATTGAGTCGTAGTTATTGTAAATATTTGCCAATTCTGCTATTTGGTGTGTGTATGTGTGGAGCTATAACCGTGGTACCTTTTACGAGGTAAAGATAATTGTTTTTATACCTGACCTTGAATCTGGCTAGATCTAGAAAGGCGCAGTATTTTTAATTTGTCTGGATACAGTTTTACTGAATGTGTATTTTCATGGGGTTGGGCAGAATATAAATATTGTGTACATTATAAATACCAGCAAGTAGAACTACATATTATTAATTGATCAATGGATTTATAGTTTCAGTATATTTTTACAATAAATGCTGCTGAAATGAATTTGAAACTTCGTACGTTTATCAACAGTCTCTCTGCTGTTACAATTTTTTAATCCAAATACAGTAAAAAGAAGTGACATTTTAGCTAACACTTATGTACCATCTTTCAAATATCAGCTTGTGCAAGTTCACTGTTGGGCATATGCTTCTTAGCCATTTGTGTCATGTCGTTTAATGATAATATTTAATGTTATAAGATTTCTTTGAGATTGTTATTACACTTTGTCCGGTTGATCCCCTGGCTAATTTAGATGACACTCATGGGAATGTGACGGTTAGCGATACATTGCAATCTTAATCACACTGGATTTATATCTGACTAGCAACCCGCCCTCGCTTCGCTTCGGTTTTAGTTGTTTTACCCGCATAGTTCCCATAGGAATACCGGGATAAAATATAGCCTAGCTTACGCCCTGATATTATAGCTTTTCATTGGTGAAAGAATTTTTGAAATCGGTTCAGCCGTTTTGAAGATTACCCGGAACAAACAGACAGACAAAAATTTTTTAATCTGTATTTTAGGCATAGGTGTCGTGCAAATAACCATGTGAGCATGAAAAAAGCCTATTATTTTGACATTACAAACAGACACTTCAATTTTATTTATTGGTATAGATTGATTACAAATGTTTTTGTCTGGCTATTTTTAATTTTAAATAAAAGTAGAACTGTAAACCCGTATCATTATATTATACTTGGACAAATAATGATTTCTGATGTTTACGGGAGAATTACACATTGTAAATAAAACTACTTTATGGATTTTACTGTTTGCATTTGATTTTTGATTGCCCAATGTTTCGAACACGTTGCAGCGTTCATGGTTAAATGAAATCAAATGACAATAAAATAGAAAATAAACATAAGAACTTAAATTATTTTATACATTATATTTATGTGCATCATCATCATCATCATCATCGCAGCCCACATACGTTACACTGTTGGGCTCGGGCCTCCTCCAGAATGGGAGGGAATTTGACCTACTATACCATGCTGGTCAGACATGTTGGTATAGGGTTTCATTTCGAGTTTTCCTTCTCTTGCACAGATGTTATGTGCACATTATATCCCATAGTCGTCTTATACGACATCCACGGGCAAGATAGGGAGTGGTGAATTGTATTCTTACTCCGTCACCACACGGACAAGCATGGAAGCTTTTATGTGCATATGACTACAATATGTATTGCTATAATAGGAGGACATACCCACTTATCGTAATACCATTACTATTAAAATTTGTTTGTACCAATGAAAAAAATTGGAGAGTCTGTTTCTAATGTCAAAATAATAGACTTTTTCATGCTCACACGGTTATTTGCACTATACATATGCCTAAAAATCATTTTATATTTTTTGTTGTCTGTCTGTTTGTTCCGGGTAATCATCAAAACGGCTGGACCGATTTCAAAATTTTTCTCTAATGGAAAGCTATCAGGGAGTAACTTAGGCTACATTTTATACCGGTATTCCCACGGGATTGAGAACCACGCGGGTAAGGCCACTGAAACCGAAGCTAAGCGAGGGCGGGTTGCTAGTATTGAATAATATAATGATATGTATATGTGTTAACCATGTGGTGATAGAGTAAGAATACAATTCACCATTCATCATCTTGCACATGGATTTTGTAAAAGATGAATAAGGGATATGATATGTATATAACATCTATGCAAGAGAAGGAAAATCTATACCAATAAATAAAATTGGAGTTTCTGTTTGTAATGTCAAAATAATAGACTTTTTTCATGCTCACACGGTTATTTGCACGAAACCTATGCCTAAAATAGCAATTAAAAAATTTTTGTCTGTCTGTTTGTTCCGGGTAATCTTCAAAACGGCTGGACTGATTTCAAAAATTCTTTCACCAATGGAAAGCTATAATATCAGGGCGTAAATTAGGCTATATTTTATCCCGGTATTCCCACGGGAACGGGAACTACGCGGGTAAAACGACTATAACCTATAACCGAAGCGAGGGCGGGTTGCTAGTTTGCAATAAAATCCTATACCAACCTGTTTGACCAGCATGTTATAGTAAGGTCAATTTCCCTCCTATAGTGGAGGAGGCTCGAGCCCATACAGTGGGACGTATATCAGCTGAAATGATGATGTATACAAATAATTATTCGAAGTTGTGTTTGGACAGAAAAGTTATTATGATAAAACATTGTATATTGTAAGTACATTTAGGTAAATACTTTGTATTAATATGAAAGTAAATTCTATGATGTAACTATTGTGCTGTGGTATGTAATATTTGATTGGCTTTCAAATATACATATTTATATACATACAGATGATGAGATGCAGAATAATGATTTCCTACTAATATTATAAACACTAAAGTTTCTATGTGAAGATGTTTGTTGATCTTTCACGCAAAAACTACTGAATGGATTTTGATGAAACTTCACAATAATATAGCTTACATATCAGAATAACACATAGGCTATAATTTATCCCGATATTCCCACAGGAAGAGGAACTGCGGGTGAAACCGCAGGGCGCTGCTAGTTTATAATAAATCTGTGGTACATCTACCTAAGATGGTAGAAATCCTCCTATTAGAAATTTTGATTTAATATTTTGGCAGTATCTAATAGAAATTGGGCAAAAAGAGACAGCCATCAAGTGAAGAAGCAGTTTCTATTGCTGCCTCAATTTTAAAGTAATGGCACTTTGAAGAGATTTCTTATATTGATAAATCAATGGTTGGCAATAGGTTTTTAGAATGCAGCCTGGTATCAAAACTGCTTCTAGATATATCTAGAAATGTTTATTTCTTTTTATTTATTTATAACTTTTGCACAAACAAACGCACAAGGCGGACTTAATGCCATAGGCATTCTCTCCCAGTCGACCTAGGGTGGAGCAGAAATAAAATGTTGATATAACACTAACTATAAAAAGTTCTTTGTTAAATTCCTTAATTTATATTTTTAATATGTGCTCTGAAATTCTTCAGTAAATACAAAATGTATTTGTTTCCTTTTTCAAAAGGGAATGCCAAATATAAAGCATTTGTATAGGTAGCTCCAAGAATAAAATGTGTTCTAATTAGAGTGGAGCCTTGGTAATCCAACAAACGTTTTGCGCGACAGTGTCCGATTATCGAATTTGTCGGATTATAGAGTACTTACTGCCTGAGACCCCTTATAGTCCAGATTTTTTACAGAAGAGCACCTTGTAATTCGACAGGTTGTTATCAAATTATTGTATTGTTATTGGTCTTTTATAAGTTTACCATGTTTAAATGAAATCTAATCATTTGAAGCAGGTCCATATCTAGATCAAAGGAGTAAGTTGCATACAGACAAACAAATATACAATTGAAACTAATAAAACATTTTGTATTTAATTTTTCATTGCCTGACATTTTGAACACTTTAAAGTGTCAATCAAAAATCAAATACAAATGTGAATAAATCCCTTCAATACTTTTATTTATCCCACAAAGGTCAGAAATTAATTTTATAATATAGTAACAAAAGGACGTTGAAAAACCAAATGCAATTCAGCATCTTTAAAGGAATATTTTTTTTTTATTTTATTGCAAGCAGTGGCAAACGAGCAAACAGTACACCTGATGATAAGTGTTGCTGCCGCTCATGGACCTAAGGCCGCTGCCTACCGCGAAGAAAGTGAAGGGAGTGTGAATGCGTGCATTGAGGCTCTGTGATACTAAAGGCACCATCAAAACCCTCCACACGCAAACACCCTCAGAAAGTTGGGCTTCCGGCTCTCTCGCTCACCGAACGAAGCGCAGTAACAAATTGCTACTACTCAGACGTCGATTTTCTGCGAGAGCGTGGTACTGCCCCTGACGGACCGGCCCGCGGCTGTAGACAGATAACTGTCGACAGTGTGGTCCTACCACTCCTGAATTATTTACTATCTATTTATATTAATTATAAATAAGTTGATTAATTAAAAAATGAATTCATTTATTGATTAATTCATAGCCCTTATAAATCTCAATATAGCACTTTTGTAGATATCAGATCCATTTAGAAAAATCTTCATATTCCGACTTATATAATTTTAATTCTAGTCAAATAATAAGAATTTTATACATTCTTAACAGACGACATTTCTCAACAGGTGTATAATCTAAGATGACGCTGATAGAAGGTGTGGGAGATGAAGTGGTGCAGTTTGTGAGTGTGGTCCTCGTGGTGGTAGTGGCCGCTCTCGCCTGGTGGTCCACCAATGCGAGGCCAGGTCGATATCGGACTGTGCTTGTTATGAGATCAAGAACTCATCACCCTGTAACATTGAGGATTGGGACTAGTAAGTCCTATAATCATATTTTTGATGTCGTCATTATTTATCCTCGAGTGGCCACGGGATAAACATACAATTGTCGCCACCCCTTACTTGGCTATGGAAGATGTAAAAATTGCCTAAGACATTGTCAGAAAAATGGAGATTAAAGAAAAAAAATGACTGCCCGCTGAGTTTCTTGCCGGATCTTCTCAGTTAGTGGCCGTGTTCCGATCCGGTGGTAGATTATTGTATTGTGTTCAAACATGTAATTTGACAATATGTAAGTGCCCTTAAGGGGCCTATGCAGAATAAATGATTTGATTTGGACAGAAGCACCACCTTCCTGGGCAATGTATAACATCCTATTGTGATCATCCAACAGCTAGCCAAACGTGGCTATTATGGCAATCTCCCCTCCAATGAATGACCGCTGCATGCAGTGTTCTATGGGGGAGGCCCTCCCTGGGAAATGTATAACATCCTATTGTGATCATCCAACTGCTGGCCAAACGTGGCTATTATGGCAATCTGCCCTCCAATGAATTTCCGCTCCATGCTGTGTTCTATGGGGGAGGCTCTTCCTGGGAAATGTATGACATCTTCTTGTGATCATCCTACCGTTAGCCAAATGTGGCTATTATGGCAATTTGCCCTCCAATGAATGACCGCTCCATGCTGTGTTCTATGGGGCAGGCTTTCCTCTAACAGTAGACTGAGAAAGGTTGAATGATGAATAATTTTCTTAGGAAAATTATTCTATGTATTCAGAATATAAGTTTATCTCATTGCGAATTTCATTCAATTCATCATGTCAACTCATATACGTTCCACTACTTGGCTCGTGTATATTATATCCCTTAGTCATATTTTATGACAACCATGGGCAAGATAGGGAGTGTTGAATTGTATTCTTACTATGTCACGACATGTGAAAAAAGTATCAACTATATACACCGACTAACTTTGCCATTTATAATACTGGCTACTAATCATTAACTAATATTAATATATAATTAACTGCCTACCGTGCAAAGTGTCAACGGTTCGATTCCCACGCAGATTAATATTTTGCGCTATCCACAAATTGCCCTAATCCCATGTGTAATTGGTATCCATGTTAGACTAAAAATAAAATGTCTGTCTGATCGTCCCTTACTTTCCCGCGAATGTAATATTAAATGACCATAGGACGTAAGCAAATATGGAGAGAGAAAATTCGAAAATAATATGCCCCATCATGGGACATACAAAATGTTTTAAATCAGACTGATTGTTATAGGTTTTCTTTTAAAAACTTTGAAAACTTAAAACATATTAGAATGACCCAAAGGGGTAGCTATAGGGAGGATATCTTAAGAAGTCGTTGTTAAGGCTTTGACTCTCAATATAAAATATAGGTATCCAAGTAAGGTTACAGAAATATCATTATTAGCTATATATAGACTTTCTATATGTGTCTGTGACTAAACTCCCAAACGGCTGGGCCGATTAAGATGATTATTTTATGTGTGTTTAGTTTGATTGAGGAATGGTTGAATATTAACACTCGAATCCGATGTTTGCGGATGAAATCGATTTTAAAGAATTCTACTTTTATTTTTTTATAAATTTTTACAGGTCAGAATGTTGAATCAGCCAGTAATTATATATATGTTTGCAGGATCCAACTTGATGCTGTCGAGTACACAGATTAGCACCACAAGTCAAGTTCCTATTACTGAAACAACAGGTATGTCATTAAAAATTGTATTTCTGTATTCTAGTTATGCATTATTATACAAAATCATTATCATCTCAGCTCATATGTGTCCCACTGCTGGGCTCAAGCCTAATCTACAATGGGAGGGAAATTGAACAATTAGTACCCTTTGGCTCAATGTAAGGTTTTCTTTTGGAATTTTATATATTTTGTTAAGAGGTTATCTGCTTGCGTCCCTTAGTCTTTTTCATCACCTGTAGGAAAGGCAGGGGACGTGACTTTTCATACTCATCATATGGATGATTACCATGTGTAAATAGATTACTAGATCATTACCAGATTTGTAAAAGGATTTAGTCTGTTCGTATAGTAAAATGAAATACATTTCACTATCATCTAACCTTTATATGTGTCCTGCTGTTGGACTCGGGCCTCCTCTTGTAGGAGAGAAATTGACTTACTGTGCCATGCTGCTCAGATGTGTTGGCATTTTGTTTCGAGTTTTTCTTCATTTGCATAGATGTTTTAAGCATATTATATCACTTAGTCGTTTTTTACGACACTCACGAGCAAGAGAGGGGTTGGTGAATTGTGTTCTTACTCCATCACCACACGAATGAAATAAAATTATTAATTACAATTTATTGATATACCAAATTGTTGCGGAAAAAATTCAAAACAATGTAGTGAGCCGAATACGGATTGTATAAGATAATTAAAAAATTATACTGGATCAAATTTAAGTAGGACCGCATCGTATGAAGCAGCTTTCCATTAAAAAAAAATCATCAAAATTTGTTCATCTAGAAATAAGTTCTGAGGTAACACATATAAAAAATAGAGACGAATTGAGAACATCCATTTTTTAATCTGAAACATCTATAGCCGAGGGTAAACCTGATCGTTGGCGTGGTGTAAACAGACCGCGGCAACGCAACATCACGCTATATGACGGCACATGCGACGGTAAACCTGATCGTTGGCGTGGCGTAAACAGGCCGGCGACGTAGCACCATATATAATGGAATATATGTACTATACGTAGTAGTGTGTGAGTATGAGGGAACGATGCGATGTTGTGCGTAAGCGACTGTGCGGTGAATTAATTATGATTGTTGTGTAATATTTCAAATAATAATATAAATCGTAATCAATCGTATACATTATGCCATATTAGTGTCTATTGTAATCTGTTCTTTTATGCATATATACTTATACAAAATAATTTCGATGTTTCACATTTGTGAGGCGTCCTGAGGGATGACTCACTTTCTTTGGATAAAAAAGTTCTCAAGTTGGTTCGCATTCAATATTTTGATGCCATCATAGCTGAGGCTGCGTGCGTGGTGGACGGACCGCGGGCTATGACCAGGGAGTGTGAATTCGGACTATTGTAGACAGTCCAAATAACTAGCCTATATGTTCGCGTGTACTCAAATCTCTTTAGTAGTAAATTTGCATTGTAATTTCCAAATTACTAATGTGTCCTGTATCCATCGCGACTGTCCCCTTTTTAGGCTATCTGTTCTGCTGTCTCCAGAGCCGTAGCAAAAATGTCCCAGTTTTGCAAACAGACGTGTTCTTGATTTATCAGGTTTTATTTTCAGTTTTCTTGCTATTTCTGCAGGACTTTTCATGTGTCCTTTCTTTTTTAGTTTTTCTGTTCCTATTTCTGCAAGTATCCTGTTCTGACACAAAAAGTAATAATCAAATTATGCAAGCGTTCGGTTTTAACGTAAAAATAATATAGACACGTTACATATTACTCACAAGTTTTCATATTGCTAATATACATATAATATGTTATATAAATAACAAACTCAGACAACATATGGGAAGCGATTACGTGATATATGGCCGGAATTACGCTTTACACGTTTTATTTTTATCTCAAGGTCTTGCCCAAAGCTTTCAAATAATTAACAAGACATAATTAGAACTGCAAGGGTCTTAGCAACAAGACTATTTTTTTTAAATTCTATGTTATTTATAGTTACGTAAAAGGGAATACTTATTGAATCGTACATTATGTATTTTTTTTTGTATACTGATGATTTCACAAACATAAAATTAACGTATACAAATTAATGAAGGAATACGGGATATAATCAAGGTGAAATAGGATATAAGGAAGTCTTCCTACTCCTATGTCATGAGGAACTTCTATTTACAATTTTTCGCGGAATTTGAAATATAGATTCGATACTTGTTTCGCCTATGAACGAGGCATCCATAAGACTGTTCCTCAAATGCGCTTCAATGCATCCACATCCAAGTTTATGCTATTCCGTCCTATCTTGTAGTGTGCGGTATATTGATTGACTGAGGGAAAGTGGTGGGTCTTCCTTACTTCCCTTCATTTTAAGATACATTTTACACCCATACTCGGCATAACAATTTGGGAATGACGCAAAATATTGTTCATTGTGGGATTCGAACTAACAAGACTTGGCGTGGTAGATCGTCATTTTCACTATAATCACTACGCATTCTGCGGAATTGTTTTGTTAAAGGTAGGTAGAAGGTATATAATATTTCACCGCCCTTTTACTTATCCGTGCGATCGCAAAAAAAAAAAAGGTTAAGGGATTAATGAGAGAATGTGCAGCAGCAACAATTATAACACCAAATGTAATATCCTGCCAAGCGTGGCGGTTATGGCATTATACCTCCCATTGGGAGGCCTTTGTCCAACAATTGAATGGGCTGAATAGATGAATTTTTTTTATTTTTAGTTGTCACGTTTTATGTTAAGTTTCATAGCAGTCAAACATAAAAGTTTTCTGTGTTAAAGACCACTAAAAGAGGTTATCTGTATAGTCATTGCAAGAAAAGGAAACCTCAACTGTTTGGCTCGTGCTATTGTAGGACATTCTTCCTCCTACTATGGAGGAAGTCCCTCTCTCGAATGTGGGATATAATAAGGTTAAGGGGAACATGTTGTCAATTGTCATTTTTTACAACCACATAAACTTAGAACAACTTAATTCCTCGATATTCTACTCGGTAGGCCACACAGCATAGCCACGAAATTTATTTCGACGTTCCTGCTACAGTAACTCGAGGCCAGTCTTAAGAATGACAAACTCTCACGCTTTACAAGATTCGTTAACGCGACATAGACGTATCGTGTTTTGGTTCGTTGCGCCTGCCGTGCGCCATTTTACACTATTGCTATAGTGTTTACGCAAAAATAACCTTCATACTATGACGAGTTTGACTATTTCGGCAGAAGAAACTCTATTTGAGAAAATCTTATTTCAGCTACATTCCGATACGCAATCGATCAGTCTTAAATTATTACTATGCTTTTTGTTTAGGCTTAGTGCCAAATTCCGACCTAGGTTCCAGTCTGTTATTGAAAGATCAATCGGGAGTATTTTAGAGACACCTGTTGTAACGTCACAAGTTGCGTAAGAACTGGGATGACAGCCAGGTGTGCTGTAGCATAGACGTCAAATTCAAAACTGTGAACGTGATTGAAATATTTTTATGTGTTGCGGATTAAAACTACAATGGAGTTCAACGTAGCGGGTCTAGAGATGTCGCCTCGTGATAGTCGTGATGGTACCTGAAAGGGTAATCCGCCGGACTAGCCACCGATGGAACAAGGACCGGGTACCGCTGGCTTATGCACCTGGCAACAGAGAGGTTGGGACAGGTTGTGGGATCACACGCAGTCCTTTCTAGCATCCCGGACGGATTAGGCTTATTACCAAAAATTGCAAAAGAACTCGCTAGACTTCGCACTAGGACTTAGAGACAAGTTCTTCTTAGAGTTAATTAATTTTCTGCATATGCGTTACAATAGTTTTCTTACGGATTGCAGTCATTGAAGCGGCAGAGAAACTATAGGTCTCTCTGTGTGCTCTATTATCTCCTTAATGGGGGGTGCTCCGACGACGTTTGACTTGGTACCAACATTACTTTTCTATAATCGTACTACTTAACACCGCAGTGAGTTTCACCCATACCGCCTGGATAGATGTCTGTCTGACTGTACGAACACTAAGTGTTCGTTTCTACTACGCACGTGTAGGCTCTGGAAAATATTTAAGAAAAGCTTCTCACGGTGTGCAAGGACTTTGCTATGGTTTATGAGCGTATTTATCACCTACCATTAGGAGAGCTGTTTGCTCCTCGTTTACCAAGAGGCAATAAAGAAATCTTAATAAACTGTTAAATAATATCATACCTACGTGTCCGTGCATTTATAATTTAAAAAAAAAAACTATTAAGAGTTTTAGGAAAATGTAAAATTTTTCATGAAAATTATGGGTGTCGTAAAAGACGACTGAGGGATATTATGAGCATATAACATCTATGTAAGATAAGGAAACTCGAAATAATAACTTATACCAATACGTCTGACGAGCGTCGCATAGTTTTTTTTTTTTTTTTTTTTTGTGTGACTTAGTTGTTAGCCTCAGATGGCTGTGACAACTTTACCCGGACTGGTGGGTGAGCGCTGAGGGCTCTCAACCCGTGCGTCGCATAGTAAGTCAGCTTCTATTTTGTAGGTGTTGGAACCAACAATGGGCCATAAGGGGCTGAGATGATGATGTTTGCAAAGAGTGACGACGCATTGTATTCTCAACACATATTATGTAATGTAAAAAAAAAGTAAATGAATCAGACTCGTATATTATATAAATGCACGTTTGTATGTGTATAAAGCGAACAGACTATTTTAGCAACTTGTATATAAATTATCGCTTACAATGTATGATGACGTGTTTTTGTATTGCTAGCACATGAACGTTTTGTAATGAGTAACAAAGCCACGCCACTTGACATTCTTATCACTGATTCGGCATTGTTTGCATTTTACATGCATTTTACATGCATTTTGAATTTTATTCGAATGTTGTTTTTCTCATATTAGCATCGTCGAAATATGCTTTTACATAGTTTATATTTTTTTTGAAAACTGAAATATATAAAAAAAAATGTGTCTCATTCTTTTGGCAATACTCATGGCAATGACGGTGGACCGATCGCCGTATTATGAAATACGATATACATTTAAAAAATATGTACCATTAATATTTACATAAGCAAACTCGAATTGGTTCATGAAAGTGATGTCGGCGAATAAACTTATTACATATTTAGTTTCTTGATGATTTATTTATTTTACTTTTATTGCTAATAATAGTTGTGTGTTTTTAGTTTTCCACGAGGTGACGGAATAACAATACCATACCATTATTTGGTGAAAATTTTAATGTAGTCATTTTTTAATTCTTCTTACAACGCTTAAATTAAATTAATAAAATAAAATTTCGCGTATTAACCTCCAGTTAGACTCAACTACCGTGATTTGTTGACATTTATGGTCACTGTTGAACTATTGAGAGTCGTAACATAAATATTTTTTATAATACTAGCAGCGCCCTGCGGTTTTACCCGCATAGTTCCCCTTTCCGTGGACATATTGAGATAAATTATAGCCTATGTGTTATTCTGATATGTAAGCTATATTATTGTGAAGGTTCTTCAAAATCCATTCAGTAGTTTTTTCATTCAGAGCAACAAACATCTTGACATCCTCACATACAAACTTTCGCGTTTCTAATATTAGTAGGATACTCTTTGTAACACAGTATTGTATCCTTATAATAATTTTGATACCAGACAAAGGTTCTGTGATAATTTTGCCTTTTCTATTTAATCCACATATGTGTGTACTATTCACTACTCCGACCTTTTCTACAGTTTTCGTAAATTTAATCCAAAAAACTTTGCAAATAATAGCATCGCAAGTGAAAGAAAACTGGAAATAAAAGCATTGACATGTTACAGTACTTGAAATTCGTCTTCATTATGTAGTCGGTTCGTGCCGAACAGTGGGGTGCAGAAGAACAAGATTTTGTCCCCGTACAACACCATCCTCCTTGACTGTAGCCTACAAAAAAAAAACGCTGCTCAGACTAGTTGAATTACTTTTATTTCCAGTTTTCATACTTTTTTGGGGGTGAGCTGTGGTCAGCGCACCCGCCGTCCGGCTCCGTTTGGGGCGACAAAGGGGCGGCGCGCGGCCCCATAACCCACCGTAGGTCGTCGCCTTTGTCGTTGAGTTCCTTGTCTTCCGTGGTCGGCCCAGTTTTCATACTCTTTCGGTTGTCGGTGACGATCAAATAGATCGTCTGTTGTCCCTTTGCAGAGTTTTATTAATTTATTTATTTGCTTTACTCCTTATAATTTCATTATTATATAAAAGATCCGTTACCGCTATGTGGTGCTCTCCATGTGGTGATGGAGTATGAATACAATTCATCACCCTCTCGTGAGTGAAGAACTGTATTGCCTGTGGGTGTCGTAAAAGACGACTACGGGATATATTACGCAGATAACATCTATGCGAGAGAAGCAAAACTCAAAATGAAACCCTAGACCAACACGTCTGGCTAGTGTGGTACAGTAGGTCAAATTCCCTCTCACAATGGAGGAGGCTCGAGTCTAACAATGAGATGTATATGGGCTGAGATGATGATGATCATCATTTAGATTTATGAATTTGGTATTTGTGAGTGAGTTTTAGAGTTCTGTATCCATAAGTTTCTAAAGGAACCCAATTACTAAACATCCATTGTTCGTCTGACCGTCCATAGAATGCAATTTTCACAGATTCTCACATTTATTAATATAAAATAAGTTAGAAGTAGAGATGTACCGACTATGATTATGGCGGATTAGTCGGCCCAGCCGATCACAGTTTCAGCGATGTTCGGAAATTTTCGTGACAGTTCGTTTACTTACAGATGATTTGCGCACAAGACGTACTGCCTCCACGGACGTCAAGAATTCAGTATTAGTCGTCGGCCCAATGATAATGGCGGGGGAATACAATGGGTTATGGGGCTGTAATATTGTTATTATTCATTAAACTGATAGAGCTTAATCAAAAATTAACCATGTCAAAAAGAAAGTCGTGGGTATGAATTTATTTTGACCATTGGAAAATGGTGAAAGTAAAGTGTAACCAATGTCATATTATAGATCATATGATAATTTCTCGTAAAAATACTACATGTATGAGAAACCGTATTTAATCTATTTCCTTCTATATACATTTTATTGAGAAATACATACAAAGTAAGAAGAATATGTAGTTGGTGTTTTTGGCTGAATAGTCACCGACTATGATAGTACTCGGCTTTACCGACTAGCCAGCACATCTCTAGTTAGAAGTTAAAGGAGTACTCCCATAAAAGAAAAGCTTATTCACGTTTTTTTTGTTGATTAAATTATTGAAAAGATATACAGTGTTAATTCTTATACAATTGGCCGGAACCTTTTATAAGAGATTCTGATTCGCACTTAGCCAATTTTTAAGTCTATAGCGTTCGTGAAGTCCTCTTTTCTTCTCTTGACAATTTTCTCTAGTCTTGCATAAATAAAAACGTAATAAAAAGAAAAACATTTGTTCAGGTACGACCACTACGGAAGCCGCTGAAGACAGCAGCAACACAAGTGTGATACCATTACAAGAGATGGACAGCATAGTAGACGCTGACATGGCCATGCTGAATAACAACAGATTGCACTTCTATAGGAGAATAGATTGTACGTTGGATCTTTGTATTACTCACTTTTTATGAAATGGGGGAGAACACGATAACTTTTAGTTATATTGTTGACTAAATTATTAGACGTTTTAATTACATTTCAATAGATCTGAGGAAAAATCGCCCATCCCATGCCAAATCGACCGTCGTTTTATCGAAGTGCTGAAGTGTTTATATAGGAACGCCACAATGTCAGTCCGTATACGGGATAAGAGTACGAAACCGATCGATCCAGTTGCAGAAAGGCGTGAGACAGGGAGATGTCATCTCTGCGAAACTGTTCACCACTGCACTGGAAGATGTCTTGAAGCTCTTAGACTGGACCGGATTCGGCATCAACATCAACGGCGAATACATCACTCAGCTTTGCAGACGATATCGTCATTATGGCAGAATCCACGAAGGACCTGGGCACTATGCTCAATGATCTCAGCAGGGTATCCAACTAGTGGGTTTACGAATGAACATGGATAAGACGAAAGTCATGTCTAATGCTCATGTCATTCCTATATCGGTCCTAGTTGGCAGTGCGATTCTCGAAGTTGTCGATCATTATGTTTACCTAGGACAAACACTCCAGTTAGGTAGATTCAATTTCGAGAAAGAGGTCGGCCGACGAATCCAAGTCGGTTGGGCAGCGTTCGGGCAACTTAAGAGGATCTTCTCGTCCAACACACCTCAGTGTCTGAAAACACAAGCCTATGACCGGTGTGTGTTACCAGTGATGACTTACGGCACGGAAATGTGGTCCCTAAATGTAGGTCTCATAACGAGGCTTAAAGTCGCTTAGGGTGCTATAGAGCGGGCTATGCTCGGGATTTCTCTGCGAGATAGAATCCGAAATACGGAAATGCAGAAGAATGGGTGTAACCGACATAGCACGAAGAATTAGCTCGCTGATGTGGGGTAATGGGCAGGCCACATCGCTCGACGAACCGACAACCGTTGGAGCTGAAAGGTTCTCGAGTGGTGACCACGTATCGGACGACGCAGTGTAGGACGATTTTACTTCAACTCGGACTCTCTAGCCTCCTCCACAATAGGAGGGAAATTCACCTACTATACCACGTTGGTCAGACGTGTTAGTATAGGGTTTTATTTAGATAGTCCCTTCTCTTGCATAGATTTTATATGCATATTTAATCCCTTAGTCGTCTTTTACGACATCCACGGGCAAGAATGGTACTGTATTTTTCCTTCTTTTTTTCGTCAGCACCTACAAAACCAATTTATGATATTTTTTTTAGAAAACAACTTACCTTTTATCAAGTATCTGTATGTATATTATATATAATTCTTGTGTCACGATGTTGGTCCGGAATGACCGCCGAAAATAACAATCCGAGTTTAATTTTTTGTTCAAATGTGAGTTTTGTTCCAACGTGAGAGATAGCATAGTTTTTATTCAGTTTGTTTTTATTTGAATGCAAAAGCGACGATTTGCATAGTACGAGTAATGTAACAAGATAGCGGACCAAAAGTTTCAATTTCGAGTACTACAACGTATTGTGTGACGTTTGATTAGGTTCATGTTCTGAATATTATTGTTTTATGTATAATAATTTTGTGAAAATGCAATTTATATTATTTTTATGGGAAATAAATCAAACGTTATTTACATACGTTTAATATTTTTTTTCTAAGAAATGTAATAGTTTGTAAATTATTACAATTTGTTTAAAGAAAAGCACAATAAGACTTAAACGTTCGTTTGCGTTTGATGCTTTGCATTATATTCGAAATTTTTAAGTCATTTATTTTATATGCCGATTTTACATCGGTTGTATTGTATTTTTCCAAGATGAATGGGATAAGTGATAACGGATAGTGATGGATATGATGAGTGGTGACTGATGGTGATGGATAGGATATGTATGGATGAGTTGGGCGGTGATGGATTGGTTTAGTGGTGATGGATGTGATAGATGGGATGAGTAATGATGCATGAGATGAGTGGTGACGGATGCGGTGAGTGGCAATGGATGGATTGAGTGGTGACTGTTGGGTTGCGTGGTGAGGGATGGTGATGAATGGAATGTGTTGTAACGGATGGTAATGGACAAGATAACTGGTGATGGATGGGTTGATTGGTGACTGATGGTGATGAATAGGATGAGTGGTGACGTATGGGGATGGATGGGATATGTGGTGATAGGAGGGATCACGGATAGTGGTGGATGTGATAAATGGTGACTGATGATGATGGATGGGTTAAGTGGTGACAGATGGCGAGGGATGGAATGAGTAGTGATGGGTGGGATGACTTGTGACAGATGGGAACGGATGGGATGATTGAAACAGACGTAGTTAAGTAAATAAAAAAAAAATAAAGTCCAGTAAATTAAAAAATAAATGCCCGGTGTTTTACTATTTTTATAGGCCGTCATCGTTCACAGCGTTACATTCCTCCTTCAGACAAACCGCATCCCTACACACTTACAATATGTTATTTATTTTTTATTTAACTACCAAAACGTTTACGTTGAGTTTGCTGACAATCATCACACAACAGGTCACTACTGAAAAACAGCGTTGTGGTGTTACCACAACATTAAGCTGAGTAGCGACCTTTTTACTCGCTTGCGGGTGGGAACTCGGCTCTTACACTTATTCAAAATGTACATAAAGTTACACAAATATGTATCCCCCTGCGAGGGAGTAATAAACTATTTTTCTTTCTTTCAAAACATTCACTAGATATAATATATATGGCAAAACAACGTTTGTCGGGTCAGCTAGTATATTATATATAGATAGGTGACGTAAGCATCCATAATAAGGTCCGATTCCCATGACTGTTCGTGACGTTCAGTTCAGTGTCACACATTCATTTGCAGAAATTGCCGACTAATACAATTGATAATTATATGTATAGTTACGGATATTATAATAAACCATAATATGTAAAAATAAAATATTTATTGCAGTCACAAGACACAACTTGTTACATAGAATATTATATACTAGCAAATTTACGCAGTTTCACCCGCGTAGTTCCCGTTGCCCTGGCAATATGGAAATGTAGCCTGTGTTGATTACAGATAAAGTAGCTTTTCATTGGTGAAAGAATTTTTAAAATCATACTTATGGTTAAGGCGTGAAAACATAGTAACAAACAAATAAACTTTGGTGTTTATAATATTAGAATGGATGTCATTAATAAGTATGAAATAGTTCTGTCCATATTAATGCCCTATATCGACTCGCCCGCGGCCCGCGTAACAACTTCCAAGTGACAGGTTTTTTGTTTTTGGCGTGTTTAGCTGTTAGGCTGAGGGCGGGTTTAACAGTTTAAAGTTTCATCAATTTATATTAAAGAGTGTATGTATGTAGTATCCCCATACAAGGCGAAAGGCCTAGATTGGATTAGCCCGGCCTGGATTGGCCTTGAGATTCATATACTTATCCATTGTACACCACACAGTTTTAAAAATGGTCAAATTCTCGTTGCAGTACTATAGAGCGGTGATAATGCTTTTTCTCATTCCTTTTTCGTTAGTGATGGGGTAAAAATGGAAGGTCCTACTTTACTTTTCATCGTAAAGGACGATTAAGTGACATAAATACATAACACCACTACCTAGAAAGGCAAACTTAAAATAAAATCTAATATAACTTGGTTCACCAGCGTGATAGGTCAATGGCCGTCCCATTAATCAGGATACTCGAGCCCAGCAGTAGGACGAATCTGAGCTCATATGATGAATGTTTCTATACTATGCCTTATATGATAAGATGGTCTGATGTTCCAGCACCGAGTAACGTTCAAAGCATAGCGGAATCAACAAGCGATGAAAGCGAGGCGCAGGAGGAAGCTGAACCGGCCAGCAACGCACAGATCAGGGAGATGGATAGTATCGTCAGCGCTATGGAGGCCGATGTCACTGCGGGCTGTGATTTCTTTACAAGATCTAATGGTAAGACTCTATGATTGTGTATTTAGCGTATTATAAGCAAAAGTTTTCCTTCCCTTGATGTTATATGTGTAGTTATATCCTTTAAGTCGTTTTTAGGGTTCCGTACTCAAAGGGTAAAAACGGGACCCTATTTCTAAGACTTCGCTGTCTGTCTGTCACCAGGCTGTATCTCAAGAAACGCGATAGCTAGACAGTTGAAATTTTCACAAATTATGTATTTCTGTTGCCGCTATAACAACAAATACTAAAAACCAAATTAAATAAATATTTAAGGGGGGGTTCCCATACAACAAACGCGACTTTTTTTGCCCTTTTTTGCTCGATATCGATAATGGCAACAGGTAGGCACTTGAAATTTAGGAATTGAAATATATTTATGTACTTATTGTTGTTTACCTAGTCAATGGCCCCTTCGTGTGCTAGACTGACTCGCACTTGGTCGATTTTTTACGACATTTACGGGTATGACGGATGAGATGAATAGTATTCTTATTCCGTCGCTACTCGGACAATAATTATTTAAAATCACTAATCGCTCATAGTAATTGCTCAGTAAGTCTATTAATGCAAACGTCTTGCTTGTGTACATTAACCTTGAATTGGGTAACTTCAAATATAATCTAAAGAATAATAATGACTGCCTGCTTATACCACTAAATTCACAAATCTAGTAGTATAAGAATACAAGTTTCCATTTTGACTCATAGATTGGGTGATATTGGTATGTTCCTTTTTTTAGGGGGGTTATGGTTTAACGCACGCCGCCCGTTCCATCCCTATTCCCTATTATTCCCTACCCAACTACGTGGCGACTGCGTCTCAGTTTCTGACGTTGTCAAGCATCGTCCTGGTGGTCGGCAGCGTAATGTCGGTACCGATGATTGTGACGTGTTCACGGCGCGGCTTTGTCCACGCGGTATGCACGTCGAGCGTGTGCTGCGCCTCGTCACAATCGCAGTGGAGGCAGGACGGTGTGCTTTCCCTTCTTACGAACTTTTACTTGGCGAAACAACGGTGGCCATGGGCATATCCCTTAAATGACGAATTAAATAATGTCATGACAACTCTTTCGAGCTAACGCTTACAATTATAATCTTGTCTTTAGACACGTGTCGAAACTAATTTTCGCTTTTGTATTTTATTTGGCGCATTTATATTTCGCGTGCTGTTTCCATCACTTTTCAGCGATCATAGTTACGGGAGGACTAAGGTGTGTCACGTGTAACAAAGTCATCGTTGTTACAGAGATTTATATCTACCCACTATAGTATTAATTATTAAATTTTGACCTATATTTTTGATACAAATTCATTGCTGGTACTAAAAGAAAATTAGACTTACGACTTAAAAATTATAAATGTTTATCACCAGTTATTATTAAAATTAAATTTATGATAATCATTATAAGAAAACTCAGAGGGCCTAATTCTAAATTATTATTGACTTTTAAAAGCCGTCCTACATTACTAATAAGTTTAATGGAATAATCTTTAAATTAGTGTGTCTTGCAGTCCTATGATGGTCTTGTTGTAAACGTGGAAAAATCTGTAAAAATTGTTTTAGGTTAAATTTGTAATACTCGCTTAAACATCAGAAATCGTTTCATAGGTTTGTCATTCGAACCTATTTCTTTTCAGAATCCAATTCCTCGTCACCGAAACCGGCTGCGAAAAACGATACCAACAAAGAAAATGTACCTTCTACAGCGAATAAAGAAATCACAGATGATAATATAAACAGAGACGCAGTAGATAGCGCTACAGAAACGCCTGAGAGTGCAATTGAAGGCGATAGCGATAGGAGGAAAATCCTGATCAAACTGAAATATCTGAACGATACTTTGAAGGAAGTTGAGGGCAGCCTCGACGAGCTACTCAAGGATTTCAAATGGTATACTATGGCTATACGAATTTACTCTATAGGCTCTTCAAGTATTAGTGCCATGTTTTTATCTTCGAAATAAGATATTGTAATATATCGCCACATATTTTTTAATGGTAGGGCCCACAGAAATATTAATACTTTAGAAAGGCCATTCGGCTGATTTTGTTCGAAAACCAGCGTGGCATAATTACTCCCTCCCGCTGATGTTAACACATATGCAAGGTCTATGCTTACAATAATTTCACACACTAACATAATACACACACATTAATTTCGAAGTTGCAGTTGGTACACAAACTATAACTAAGTTCTGTAGGCAACGTATGCTCACATATAAAAAAGCACATGTACGCTAGTGCTTGCCATGGTCGATATACTACACGATATTTATTTAGCCTGTTTTATCGAAACAAAAATATTAATGCCTTTAAATTAAGCACTTACTTGTGTGATGTGTTGAAGTTATTTGTAATGCAAGTAAGTAATTTAACAGTAAAATCATGCAAATGAAATACTCCTCACTATACTCTGTATAGGTGACAGAAAATTTAAGTGCTATAATAAATTACGTAAGCGAGTAGCGATTTGTATATTATATTGTTCCCATTTCAGATTGCCCGTTTCAGGATGAAGTCGGGCAATCATAAATCAAATACAAACGCGATATAATCCGTAAAAGTAGTTTTATTTACAAGTAGCAACCCGCCCTCGGTTCGCTTCGGTTATAGGTTATACTATAACCTTACGGGTAAAACGACTACGTTTTACCCGCGTAGTTCCTATATAGCCTAGTTTACGCTCTGATATTATAGCTTTCCATTGGTGAAAGAATTTTTCAAATCGGTCCAGCCGTTTTGAAGATTACCCGGAACAAACAGACAGACAGACAGACAAAAAAATTTTAATTGCTATTTTAGGCATAGGTGTCGTGCAAATAACCGTGTGAGCATGAAAAAAGCCTATTATTTTGACATTACAAACAGACACTCCAATTTTATTTATTGGTATAGATGTGAAGTGCTCGCGTAAGCATCAGATATCATTCTTAAAATATGTTAAAATATTATTGTTTATTGAAATTCGGTTTATTTTTATTAGTGCTATTATTTAACTTAAAAAACAAAACAGTTATTTAATTGTTTTTATACACTGCTACTGCTACTTGTTAGTACATTTTTTTTATTGTAAACAAAAATGTACTAACATTATCCGTGTGGTGACGGAATAAGAATACCAATCACCACTACGTATATTAGCCGCGGATGTCCCATCCTAATATATTGAGACTACTGAGAGATATAGTAAGCATATAACATCTATGCAAGAGAAGAAAAACTCAAAAGAAAACTCTATACTAAACTGTCTGACTACTATAGTATAGTAAGGTAAATTTGCCTATTTTTGCGGAGGAGGCTCGAGCCCAGCAATGGAACATATATAAGCCAAGATGATGACTATTATGTCAACATTTCTTGGAATAAAAATTCAACACTTATGAAAAGTTAGAAATCAATACATATATAACTAGTAATGAATAACCAGTCTCAAGAAATTAATTCTTATCATAAATTATTCCATCTTAAGGAAGAATAGAACAATTATTTTGTACGACAACTAAATACCTACTTAATTAAACATTACGTGTAAAATTCATATATATATATATATATATATATATATATATATATATATATATATATATATATATATATATATATATATATATATATATATATATATATATATATATATATATATATATATATATATATATATATATATATATATATATATATATATATATATATATATATATGTGTGTGTGTGTGTGTGTGTATGTATATATATATACATATATATGTGTGTGTGTGTGTGTGTGTGTGTATGTATATATATATATTTAGTGATTGGTCCCGAACATAGATATTTTATTACTATTATTTTGTTATTTCTATTTTATTAATTACTAAAGAGTGCTAATGAGCACTATGAAGTTTGTACTATAGATCATCATCCATCATCATCGCAGCCCACATACATCCCACTGTTGAGCTCGGGCCTCCCCCACAATGAGAGGTAATTTCACCTACTATACCATGCTGGTCAGACATGTTGGTATAGGGTTTCATTTCAAGTTTTCCCTCTCTTGCACAGATGTTATGCGCATATTATATCCCATAGTCGTCTTTTACGACATCCACGGCCAAGATAGGGAGTGGTGAATTATATTCTTACTCCTTCACCACACGGAAAATATACAAGAATGTACTATAGATATACAAGATAAATTAAGTAGATAATGTATATCAGAATAATTGACTTTTAAATACCTATTTAAATAATGTTAATATAACTATATAAAACGATTACTAAATTAAAAGTGTTAAAATATTTATTAATATGATAAAATTAACACATAGCTAATTATTGAAATCGATAACTTATAGTATGCTGGACAACACTATCGATACGCGTGGATCAACGTCAATGTTTTGAATGAAAACGTATGCTAAGGCGGTTCTCAGTGATATCGCATTGAACGTAGTACATTGCGCGGTTGCTGGACTAATAAAAGGTGATATCCATGTATGGCAGACGATGTATAATGTTTGGCTCTTTTTACGATCTCATAATTGTTTGTTACAAACGACATAATACTCTCATAAAATTACGAAATATCACTGAATTAATAAGTTTATGGACTTAATGATGAAAAGAAATGCCTTCTTAGACTATAACTACGCAACTGACTTCGTTTTCGACAGGTTGTAACAGCGCAAGACGGCATATTTCTCTTTTTTGTCGGAGCTTCGTTCAAGGTCACTATATAAGCGCATCTAAGTGCCGGTAAAACGACTTTCGTCAGTATTAAGACCGTTTGATCGCAATTGTGGCACGCTTGCCCCGCCCACATGGCCGTTCTATCTTATTAATTTTTCTGTGGTAGGGCCACACTGTCGACAGACTTCTGTCTAG
This sequence comes from Lymantria dispar, assembly GCA_032191425.1. Classification (NCBI taxonomy): domain Eukaryota; kingdom Metazoa; phylum Arthropoda; class Insecta; order Lepidoptera; family Erebidae; genus Lymantria; species Lymantria dispar. The sequence continues at coordinate 27,514,361 of CM063449.1, read as the reverse complement.
ACAGACTTCTGTCTATAGCTGCGAGCCGCTCGGCCCGAGGTAATTACACTCTCGCAGAAAATGTATATCTGAGTATTAATTTGTTACTGCACTTCATTCGTTGAAGGAGAGAGCCGGAACTCAACTATCTGGTTGTGTTTGTGCGTAGTGGGCCTGAAACTTGCGGTGATGAGGTCTTGGATACAGATAAAGCCTATGCAAGAGAAGGTAAACTTAAAATAAAACAAACAACGACCCGTCTGACCGGTGTGGTTATAGTAGCTCAATCTCTCTTCAGCTATAGAGGATGCCCGAATCTGGCAGTGGCACGTACGAGTTGAGATCATGATGATAAACGTACGTTTTTAGCAAACGTACTTGCCTTTTTAAACGGTTTTATTTAGCTTACTACTTTTGTTTTTTTTTTATTCTTGGGTCAAATTTAGTAATTGAAATTTCACCCTCTGCCTGACAACCGATTGATGTGAAATTTGGTATACGCCTTTGGTTATGGTGACAATACAACCGCCGCTACAAAATGGCGGATAACCTATTTGTTTTTCAATACCATTAATATGGGTATTAAATGAAAGGGCTTGACAAATAGAAAACAGTGCTCTATACAAAATCAATATAAACACTTGAAAATAAAAAGAGGAAAAAAAAGATTATGTTAAACGGGTTTATTGATTGATTGATAATATAATTTATTGTTAACAAACAGTAAAAATAAAATCGTGGGACACTACAAAACGAACATTTTAATGGACGATTGTAGATATTTGACGTGCCCCACAATTTTATTTTTACTGATTGGTTACAATAAAACTGTTTAACTTAATTTTTTTTTCCTATTTTATTTAGTATTTAATTAACTACGTCTACTTATATCTTTGGTTTATTTACAGGCGTCACTTCTCAACGGAGCTGACGGCTGAAAGTCGCGTGCGATTGATATTCAATGGGCGCGTGTTATTGGACGACGCAGCAACGTTGCGCGCATGCGGCCTACATGACAGAGCGGTCGTACACTGTCTTGTGCATCCTAAAAGGAATAACAATAATCAGGTAATAAGCGGTCCGACGTCCCCGTCATTTCTCGATGAAGAGGATGACTTCACCACGATCGCCCAGGAAAGGGCCTACACCGCTCGCGCAGCGATAACAAATAAATCCCGCGGTAGCGGCCTCGCCGTTGAGATTGGCGACCGCGACGCGCAAAAGTAGTTAAACTAACTTTGCCTACAGCGACGCCCCAAGCCGAGGTCCGTTCCCCACAGTGGTCTAGTGTAGCCTACCTGCTTGAGAGCCCTCAGCGCTCACCCATAGTCCGGGCTAAGCTGTGAAAGCCATCTGCGACTAACAGCTATACGCACACCAAAAAAAAAATCAGGTAACAAGTCCATATCATAAAGAGTACGCTGTTGCTAGTGTGATGGCGGGTTAAGAATATGTGGGGTGCAGTGTTACCACAAAGTTTTCCAATTGTATTGTAATAAGTTCCTTTTTTTTTAATTATCTTCAACGCTGAAATTGCCACTTTCGAAGCGGAAAAACATCGCCATAGCTTGTCATTGTCACCGTAAAATTTCAAAGAATACAAGAAGCTTCAATTGCAATTTTCTTAAAATAAAACCGCCCGCGAATCCCGTTTCCTTACCAAAAGTCTGACATTTTCAACAGCGTAATAAAAACGTTTCGTATGAAACTCAAATTGGATGTCAGTAGATGTCCAATCGATTTAAAACTACGATAATCTGATTTCATTATTAAAAATTTAACTTCAAATTTTAAATTGTTTCCATTAGATGATATTTTAACCTATACAGGTTGAATAAGACACATATTGAAAATGGTTACTTATTTGTCGCAGAGTTTAAATTGTGAAGCAGTTGGAACGGATTTTAAAAAATATGGGTACTTTTCCTTTTTTTTTGGAGGTGGGTTACGGTCGGCGCACTCCTCGCACCATTCCGCCTGGGGTGACAGAGGTGTAATCACGCACACCCGTATAGCACGTCGCCTTCGTCGTTGGGTCGACCACCGGTGCAGAGTTCCTTGACTTCAGTGGTCGGCCCGATGGAACACCCCGAGGGAGTACCCTCTCCCGTTGACCTCCCCTACTGGGACGCCAAACGCCGTTGTGAGGCTAACCTCTCCGCGGGTGCCCAGACTAAATCCCCGCACCCATCATATGCAGCCTCTGCCAGGGCGGCATCAGGCGCAGGTACTCGCGCCTGCGCCTCCCCAGTCGCCGGCGGAAGACCGTGTCCGCGTGGAGTCTCTCCTGCCGCACATGGTCCGCCGCCTCCTTCCGCGAGATGACAGCCTCGCTGAAGGCGGCAATGGCGTCCCAGTTCCTGATACTGGCGCCCATCTCTTTAGCGAGGGCCGGCAGCGTCAGGTCTGCACCGATGCTCACGACAAGTTCACGGAGCTCCTCCGCGGCACCTCGAGTGTGTGTGCGCCGTGTCCTCGTCGCAATCGTAGTGGTGGCAGGACGGTGTGCTCTCCCTCCTCACGACCGTATGCAGGTACTTGGCGAAGCATCCATACCTCGTCAACACCTGCACCAGTCGGAAGGAGAGCACCCCGTGTCGATGCTCTAGCCACTGCATCAACACCAGCCGGAAGGCCTCGACGGTCCTCACACCAAACCGAGGCCTCTCCAACGGGACTGCCCAACGGGCAATGACGTCTCGGCGGGGGAAAAAAAAAATAATGTGTCTAGTGTAACTAAAGTTTTATAAAACGCCTGGTATGACAGATGCTAAATCAACAAACAGTTACCAATAACGTAATTATTTAATAAAGTTTTCTCTACATTTCAGCAAGTCGGCAATGTCGAGGAGACTGCAGCTGAGTTAGTCACCGAGCGAGCACAACCCGAGCGCACCTGGGATCTAGAGAACATACTCATGACCCTCGTATCCGTCGCGCTCACCGTTGTCTGGTTTTTCAGGTAATTAGTCTTCGTCTTCTCTACTCCTTAGCATATACACGTACCACTATCGGTAACGAGCCTCTTCCAGATGAGGGAAATTAGTTTAGTATACTATGCTGGCTAAACTTATTGGTGGTTTTATTTGACGATTTCTTTCTCTTCTCGTATCATCTTTTTAATACTCCTAATTGATTTTAAATTATTCACAAGAGAGAAAGGAGTGGTGGCCATTGTATTCTTACCACATCAACACATGGACAATCTATACCAATAAATAAAATTGGAGTGTCTGTTTGTAATGTCAAAATAATAGGCTTTTTTCGTGCTCACACGGTTATTTGCACGACACCTATGCCTAAAATAGCAATTAAAAAATTTTTGTCTGTCTGTCTGTTTGTTTGTTCCGGGTAATCTTCAAAACGGCTGGACCGATTTCAAAAATTCTTTCACCAATGGAAAGCTATAATATCAGGGCGTAAACTAGGCTATATTTTATCCCGGTATTCCCACGGGAACGGGAACTACGCGGGTAAAACGACTATAACCTATAACTGAAGCGAAGCGAGGGCGGGTTGCTAGTTGTAAATAAATCAGTAAAGTTTGTACAGCTGCCACGTAATTATTATATTCATATACATCAGCACTATGTGTGAAACTATTGTCGTATCATCATCAACCTGCTTTGATCTCGATTACTTAGTGTCGACTCAATAAGTAATCTTCTTTCATAGTACATATTGCAAACATATTTGACAATAGTTTTATGGCAACCCAACCTAACAATCCTACTTGGGGATGTAATGGAATGAAATGAATAATACTATTTTTACTGTGTTTGTATTTGATTTTTGTTATCAGTTTGATTCAGCAAACCCATTATAAATAAAACTACCTTTACGCATTTTCTATTTGTACTTTTGCAATTTTGTATCTAAGTGTGTGGGTTACAATTTATTAATTACTAGCGTATGCCCGCGACTTCGTCCGTGTGGTTTTTAATCTATTCAATATATTTAAAAAATCATTATGTTTAGTTTTTATTTTCACAATGGTTATTTTTAATTATGATGCTGCACACCTATTATAAAACTTCTTTATAGACGACATTAATTATTTTTCTGCTGGGGTTAAAATAAATAAATTATCAGCATTACTGACTCGCGAGCAGACCACGTAGTGCTGGTCGTGGGAAAAACAGTTAGACCTTAGATCGACACCAGCAGTCCTTAATGTCTGACCTTGGAACTTGTTTATGGTAATCGCAAAGCAAGCAGCTACAGGAAATTGTGTGCGTTTAAATTGGAAGGGGAAATTGTTTGATATCAGTGGTATTCGTGGTATGAACACAGTTTCACCGGAACCACAAATGCTATAAGAATCTCAGCCTCGATGATGTTCCTTACTGTGAACTACTCCATTCCCAGCAACTTGTCCCAATATTTTTTCATTTATTGCAGCAGCTTGATCATTTTTTGGAGTGAGGATGAGTATAGCGCGTTCACATAACCAAGAATTTTCTTGATGTGGTATACACGAAACGTCTCCGTATACTGAACTAATTAGTTCATCTTCTGACGAAACGACTCGATCCAGTGTTTCTGGCAGAGTCACTTGACCGTTTTCTTCAAGGAGGACGCCGTTTCCGATTTCCATTAGAATATCAGAAAATTCTTAGCATCTCGCATATTAATTGTGAGGGTTAACTTTTGCACTTGGGCCATAGATAAGAAGAACGCTTCAGTGAAGCAATGCTCTCATTGGCTTTAGTCCCTCTAGTTTTAACAGGCAGAGTTTGCCGAAAATCCCCAGAGAAAAGCAATGTAATATTCCTCATTGGCTTTTCATTACGGCGAACGTCGCGGAGAGTTCAATCCACGGCCTCTACGTCTTTTTTATTTACCACTGCGCATTCTTTCCAAACGATTAGACAGCAATCCTAAAACACTTTAGCTTTGTCATAGTTGCGAGTTAATGAACACGTCGGTGTTTCATTGCTCTCTAAATTGATTGGAATTTTAAACATAGCATGAGCCGTCTTACCGCCAGTAAGTAATGTAGATGCAATTCCAGACGAAGTCACTGCCAAAGCTATTTCTGTCTCCGGATTTCGCATCGCATCTCTCTGTCAGTGAGTCTCCGAGGAGTGAGATAACATATGACGTTCACGATCAGCGTTCAGTCGTGAGCTTCTATCAGTAAAAGTCTCTGGGGCGCGAGAAAGCGTATTCCGTTCACAATTAGCGCTTAATCACATCTCTCTGTCAGTGAAAGTCTCCGAGGAGTGAGATAACATATGACGTTCACGATCAGCGCTCAGCCGTGAGCTTCTATCAGTAAAAGTCTCTGAGGCGCGAAAAAGCGTATTCCGTTCACGGTTAGCGCTAAGTTTGTTGTATGGGAGCCGCCCCTTAAATATTTATTTTATTTTTAGTATTTGTTGTTATAGCGGCAATAGAAATTACATCATCTGTGAAAATTTCAATTGTCTAGCTATCACCGTTCTTGAGATACAACCTGGTGACAGACAAACGGACGGACGGACAGCGAAGTCTCAGTAATAGGGTCCCGTTTTTACCCTTTGGGTACGGAACCCTAAAAACAGCAGTAATTTCAAGAAATGCTATCTAGATTTATTTCATATCCACCAATTTATTTCATAAAACAGAATTCGACTATAATAGTATTTTCAAATTCACATATTCACAATATTTTTATAACCCAATAATAAGAATAGCAAATTAGCAATATTTCAACCAATCTGTTAAGCAATTTCAAAAAGTCCGTATTTTTAAAGCCAAATATCAATAATCAAACAAATGCTTAATTCATACAATCAGTTTTACCTTAGAACATACACAACACAACAGTATTATAATCTTAGACTTTTCTTTTTTTTTGTGTGACTTAGTTGTTAGCCTCAGATGGCTGTGACAACTTTACCCGGACTGGTGGGTGAGCGCTGAGAGCTCTCAACCCGTTAATCTTAAACTGAATTCAAGGAGTAAATGTAGACAGACGTCTTTTAGAATTTAAGGGTGTAGATCGTGAAAATCACCGAAAAGAGTGTTACGATTTTTCAAATTTAACCTATTTACATATGATTGATATCAATGATAATTTGTATATATTACAATCAAAGACCAATAAGTATGTTCATGCTTATATTAAACTCTTAAACCTAATAGTTGTTATATAATAAACGTCAACAAACGCACAAAATTGAGTAAAAATGCAAAAACATGACTTCGTATTTTTCAGATTTAACCCCATAAATCAACACAAATTGATAAAAAGAAACACTTTTTGAACACTGAAGAAACCAATAAGTATAGCTGTATACTTCTTTTTATACCTTTACAAACAAAGACTTCCTCTTTTAAAGCCCTAAAATCTAGATATATTTTAAGGTAAATTTTTCATACAAAAATGTATGGGTAAAACGTTCGTTTCATTCGTGCAATCTCGGTGGTCAAAAGCGGCAGTTCCTTTCTGTAAGTGAACGCGACACCACGCTTGTCGGCTGCAGACAGCAGAATTACGTATTGTGAATTTGTGTTTTTTGTAAAAAATTGTAAGTATAACATTTTTATAATTAATTTATTTTCAGTTATTAGAAAGTATCGATATAATGAATGTCTGAAAGAAAACCATGATGGAACTAGATATAAATCGTAAAAAATACAATATCTACACTAATAGGTATTATAAAGAGGAAAGATTTGGATTTTTGTATGTAACGAATAAACTCAAAAAGTACTGGACCGATTTTAATAATTCTTTTATCATTCGAAAGCTACATTATCACTGAGTAACATAGGCTATTTTTTTCGCAGGACTGATTGAATTTGAGTGTCATGCCAGGGAAAAGAAAGTTTTGTACGCATTATAAAAATATGAAAGCCAAAAGATCTCGGAATAAAATGTAAGTTCCTCCCTACTTATTTATTATCGCATTTGAACAGGGTACATTACAAAGCTAATACAATATGTCATATGATTTAGATCGCCCGATTCAGACATATACCTACAATAACATGTAAATATTGGTTTGTATTATCTATATCTATACTGATAAATAAAATTGAAGTATCTGTATGTAATATCAAAATAATAGGATTTAAAAAAAAAAAAAGGCGATACGGAGTTCGCCGGGTCGGCTAGTATTGTCTAAATATCAAAATGTGAAAGTAGGTAGGCGACAGCGCAACTTGGTCGACATACCTATACCACCAAACAGACGCGAGGCGCCTAGCGTCTGGCTTAGGGTTGTACAAAATAAATAAAAAGTGGATAATATTGATGAATAATATTTCCAGTATTGAAAATAAAGAAAACCTTGGGGCCGAGACTGAGCAACAATGCTACGCGCTGTATAGAGGTAAGTTGTTATACGTAATTCTTGTAGACTTGTTACATAAATAAACAAACTACTTAGTTAGTGATGGGCGAAGACAAAATCTCAATACCTACCTATAGATTTTTTCTTGCAATATTTATTATTTTCATCGAGAGACAAACACCTTAGTACCGAAATACTTCTCAATTACTTTCTCAAAAGAAAATTTACGTTCAAATAGGTGACGTCATAAAAAAACAATACCTAATGCGTAAAGAAATTATAATTTCTATTCATCAGGAACCTAATATTGTATTAAATTCTTTTGCATTTTTTTAAATTTTTAATTATTTTTTATAAAAAAAATCAAGCCATTATCTTTCTTTACAGGAACTAGTTATTGAAAACGACCAAGAGGGAAAGGTGGATGAAATGGAAGTTGGGCGTAGAGTTGTAGACGTTTCTTTTTTTTTTAAAGCTCTTCAGGCCATAGGGGACCACGGTCCAATGGATTGTAAGTTAAGTTACCTCAGTATAATAGGTGAAGTAAAAGTTGGTCTGGACTCAAAACTCATCATGAAATGTAGTATGTGTAGTATGAAATTTACTGTGTGTTTGATTGAAAAGAAAGAAGATAGAATGGAAGTGAATCATCAAATTGTATCTGGTATCATATCATCTGGTGGGAGCTACTATCAGTTAAAAACATTAACTGCCGCAGTAGCCCTACCAATCATGTCACCTTCATTATACAATGAAATTAATAATACGGTTTGCGATTGGTGGGAAAAGACAGCAGCATGCGATTGGTGGGAAAAGACAGCAGCACATTCCATGGCAGAAGCTGTCAAGGAAGAAGCGGAGTACGCAGTGTCTATAGGTAGTGTTGATAAAAATGGTACACCATTAATATCTGTTGCTGTTGACGGTTGTTGGAGCAAGAGATCTTATGGTAAGAATTTTTCCGCCTTGTCCGGCGCAGCTGCGATAATTGGCATTAAAACTAATAAAGTATTGTTTTTTGGAGTTAAAAATAAATACTGCGTAGTTTGTGCACGAGCCGCAAAGAACGACAGTCAGCCCTCGGAACACCGTTGTTTCAAGAATTATTCGGGATCATCTACCGGTATGGAATCGACCATAATAGTTGAGGGGTTTAAACGTTCCATTGTTGATCACGGTGTAATTTATAATAAATTTGTAGCAGACGGCGATTCCAGTACTTATAAAAAAATATTAGATTCGCGACCGTACGGTAATTTAACAGTAGAGAAAATTGAATTCAAAAATCATCTTTTACGAAACTACTGCAATAGCTTGGAGAAACTGTCGAAAGACACTAAGTATCCTTGCGAATTGCGGAAATTCCTAAAAGAAAGGTATTTGCGTTTAAGAACGGGTGTAAAATGCGCTATTAAATATTGGGGCGATCAAAATCAGTCACTCGAAGAAAAAATAAAAAATCTTAGTGAAGATATCCTAAATGGTCCACAACACGTATTTGGTAATCACCAATATTGCAAAGAGTATTTCTGTAGACCTGATACTCGTCGAATAGAACCTGTTGGGTTGCTTCCAGCAATTGTTGGATGCGGATTAATGGACGCGGTACACATTTTAAGTAAAAGACTGTCATATCATTCTAGAAGTTTAATTCATAATTGTACAAGTAATATAGTTGAAAGTTTTAACGCAGTGATTGCCAAATTAGTAGGGGGTAAGCGTGTAAATTATTCTTCCCGTGGTTCTTATGCGGGCCGATGCGCAGCTGCTGTTGTGTCTTTTAATACAGGATCGATTCATAGTAAAACTCATGAAGTAATATTTAAATCTAGTCCTAATCCTTTGATCGCGAAAGTGGAAAATTGTAATCGTAGAATCCGTTTAATTGCTAAACCTAAATTAAGATTGAAAAAGAGCCACAGCGCTATATCGAAAGACGCTCACTATGGACCAAACTGCGAAAAACCTGATCTGAGTCCAGAATTATATGAGAAAGCCAAGTCATCTTTTTTAGCCGATTTAAAGTTGTCTTGTGCTGAAAGAGAGGAGCTTGAAAGGTCGACCCATTTGCAAAGAAGTAGTTCTGAGTGGATGAGTACAAGGAGAAAATTACTAACCTCATCATCGTTCGGGGAAGTTTGTAAAAAACGAGAGAGCACAAGTTGTGCTGTTCTTGTTCGTAAAATCGTTTATGGTAGTAATATCTCCAGTTTGCCTGCTGTACGGTACGGTATCGAAAACGAAGAAACCGCAATTAAACAGTTAGAAATTCAAGAGAATATTAGTATACAAGGTTGCGGTTTGTTCGTCGACGATCAATATGAATTTCTTGGTACTACACCAGATGGCATTTATGCAAACGGTTTAATTGAAATTAAGTGCCCACATTCTTTAGCTGGCATGACTCTTGATGAAGCAATGGCCAAACATACCTTTTGGGTTAAGGACAAGGCTTCCAAGGGTTATGTCATAAATAAAAATCATAACTGGTATTTCCAAATTCAGGGACAGGTACATATTACTAAAAGAAACGTTTGCATGCTTGGCATCTGGTTTGGTGCTACTGTACCTATGAAAGTTTATATTATAGAAAAGGACGACATATTTTGGGAGGAGAAAATGGAGATGAAATTAGTTAGGTTTTATTACGATTGCCTACTTCCAGAATTAGTTGATCGTCGGCAGTCACGAAGCATGCCCATTCGTGACGCGCCCAGTATCATAGAGGCTATGAAAGAGAGGAAAGAAAGAGCTTTACATGTTATGAAAGGGAAGAACGCCTAATGATTTTGAAAGATACAGGTAACTTAACTACCCAGCCAGTCGATTCACGTAAACACGCCAGTCCAAAAGTCGTTTTAACGTAGGAATTTAGAAATCGCCTTTTGGTTTTCTGTTTTAAACGCACTTACTTATCTAGTCTTGGATTGTCATAAATCTTCCAATAGCTCAATTACTATACAATTTCTGAGTTACCTGGTGTAAAGAATCATAAAAATTGGTTCAAAAATACAGCGAATTGAGAATTCTCCTTTTTTTAAGTCGGTTAAAAGGGCTAAATTTGCACAAAACGAAGTGACGTCACTGCGCTACGGTTTTTATTACTTACGTGAATCGGGCAGCTGGTAACGTTTTCATTCTGATAGGTTTTGTGATAGCCATTGATTTTATCATCAAATTAGCAGAAATCAGAACTTGATCCGTAATCGAATGAAAAACCATTAGAATTTTGAACTCATATTTCGTTATTGTTTAATTACATACTTTTAATTAGTATATTAATAATTTACAAACTTCTGTTAAAATTAGTAAATAAATGAATTATTTACTAATTTTTGTACAACCCTAGCACGCTTTTAGGATAGCGAGTAATGGCGACTCATATTTGTTATTGTGTAGTAAATAAATCATTTTTATACTTGTATTTCATTTATTGACATTTTTTTTAAAACCCTAGGATTTTTTTTTAGATATCGACGAGGTGATCGTAAACAAAAAGTAAGTATTTGAGTTTACGCAATAGGCACATTTCCTTGCGTAGAGATAAACACACTTCCTACTGAATTTGCAATTATTTTATTGAATGAATACTTTACGAATTAGAATAAACTTTGGTAGTGAAATTACAAATAAATAAATAGTTGGAATTTTAGGTAAGTAGAATACAAAAATGTCAGTCCGGACCTACTCTTGATTGTATATTATATTATAAACTAGTAACCCGCCCTCGCTATCTTCGCTATCTTCGGCAATATTCACTTCACATTACATACTATAAAAAGCATATTGATCTATAATAAATGCACAATTTATTTAAGGTACTTAATTGGATAAGGATTAATGCTGTATTGTATAAAATCACTTAGTAAATAATCATTTTTTAGTAGAGGATAAAAAATGGTTATGGTGGGTTATCCCTAAGAGATAGACATATGCCATCGTGGACTTTTTTGTTGAACTTTTTAAGATGGATAATACTGTAGTACATTATTTTGGTCTATCTCGTAGGGTTCAGCCAACGTTTGCAATATAAGCGCAAAAACGTGCTTATTTACGACATCACATTAGAAACCTCTAAATTAATCAGCGTTTCTCTACTATATTATGCATGTATTATACATATAAACCTTCCTTAAGAATCATTCTATTTATTAAAAAAAACTCCATCAAAATCCGTTGCGTAGTTTTAAAGATCTAAGCATACATAGGGACAGACAGACGGCGGATAGCGACTTTGTTTTATACTATGTAATGTAATGATAGAAAAACATAAAAATTGTGTCTCAACTACTCTTATTAATCTATTAAAAAGAATCAACAGCTAGTTTCCAAAAATTCAACGTTATTGTTACGCTGTAAATATTCAAGTTCAATAACAATTTCTCAACGTGGAACGTTTGTTGCAAAACATTTTGAAAATCGCGCTCTCTAGGTCATTCATCCGCCCCGTCGGATGTTACATTAAACTTTGGCGCTGCGGTCGCTCGAAATCGAGAACTCAGGCCAACAATCTACACCCTTAAGCAAAGCGCGAGATAAATAAAATTACAGCGCCATCTGTTGTTCATTTAAAGAACCAAATAAATCATTCATTTTATTACTTTGTAGCTAAACTAAATATTAACTAATGCAAATGTTATTTTTTTTTACATCACAGGTGTCTTTAATAGTTATCTTAACTACATGACTAACGTGATTATAGTATGTAAATTTGCCTTCCACTGTAGATTGAGAAGAGAGATTGACAATTAAAAATTAAGACTCAGGCCCAGAGGTGGGACGGGACGTATAAGAGCTAAGCTGCTGAACCTTTTTTTATTCTTTTGGGTGGGCTGCGGTCGGCCAGCCTAGGCACCACTCCGTCCGGGGCGACAGAGGGGCTTAAGCACGCAACACCCGCAACCCACCCGAACACCACGTTGCCTTCGTCGTTGGACCGTCCACTGCAGCAGGGTTACTTGTCATCAGTGGTCGGCCCGACGGAATACCCCCTAACCGGAGTACCCTCCAATCGACCGACGTCCCCTCCCCGAGGAGGACGTCGGTCGGAAGCTGCTGAACCTAATATGTATTAAGTAATAAAAATATTTTTCTAACATCACCAATAAATAAAATAGTTATTTTGAATTAACTCTTCAAATGACATAAACGGAGAGCGGCGGCGCGGCGATTTTAAAAATTTAAATGACGATAACTTTTGCCTGACGTCAGATTTTAATAAAACAAAGACTAAATGTTACCCTGAATTGGGCTTAATCTACTTGTGAAAACTGCGAAACAATCCGTTCAGTAGTTTTCGAGATTAAGGCATACATACATACAGACAGACAGACAAAAAATTCAAAAAAAAAAATTGTTTGTGTTCCATGCGTCTTTTTTAACAGCCTACATTCATTTTTTAATAAATTTATCAGAAGTACAGACACGCGATTTCTACTCGTTTATTATATGTATAGATGTACCGGGTAGATATAAATCTCTATAATAACGATGACTTATTGGGCGTGAGACATCTTAGTCCTCCAGTAAACTATAAATCTTGAAAACTGTTCGAAACATTGGGAAATCAACAATCAAACACAAACGCAATAAAATCCGTAAAAATAGTTTGATATTCGCGTAAATATTACAATTCATTCATCAAATCTAATATATTGTGGGTCTACTGTATTTATCTCAACTCAAATAAAATATAATTGTTTCAGATGTGAGTACTCCAACATGTTCACTGCTAGTGCAAGCGTGGCCCTGTTTGGACTTACAGTGTTCTACAGTGTGGCGATATTCGGCCTCTATCTATCCGATACATTCCAGTTCGATCGCCGCACACCACAGCCCGTACCGAATAATTAGTAACGATCAATGTCAACCTAATGTCTAACATGCACTGCGGCTTAATAAATTATAAAAATATATGAAACAGTTTGAATTACTGTGACAATACTTATGGCTGACTTGTGAGCTTCGTCTCAAAAGCATGGTACTATCAATGATGAATATCGAATTTTGGGCACAAATTCTCAGAGTCTACCATTGTGCCCCATGGAAGGCATATATCCTATAAAAATAGGACTAAGCTCACAAAAAATACTAGCCTGGAATTTTTTTATATACTTAATTACCCGTTGTGCTCGCTAGACAAAAGTTTAAAGACACTAGCTAGGTTTTACATTGGCAAGTCATGAAAATAGTTTTTAAGTTGTTATATTTACTAAAGTCACGTAATAATTTTTTTATATTGTATAAATTATCTAAACCAAAATAACTATGATAAAGGCGAATGTTGATAATGTCCAAAAGTTAATAAAGTAGGTATGATAGCAATCATAAAATTATTATAGCAGATAAGCTCATAGCCACTCTTAAATATCTGCCCTACTAACACTAGTCATTTAAGTAATTTTTTTTCTACTAACATTATAGATCACTATTATTGAACTAAAACTTCTTAGGCGGGGAGGGACGAGAATTGAGAAATACAAGAACAAAGTGATACAGCGAAAGAGAACATAGATATAGCACAAATAAAAGGGAAGAGATAGCTATATATGAAACCGATAATAAATTATATTAGAAGTTAATTCTAATATAATTTATTATCATTGTCAAAATACGAAATTAATTCGCATGTAACGGTACACATTAATTAATTATTAAATATGTATCTCGGTTGTTCATAAAATACGTAACGCTTCAATCGGGGGGCACGGCAGTGCCCCCGCCAAGTCGAGCGCGAAGCAAACACTGCCGTACCATCCTTTACTGGAACTATTTCGCCGCATTTTCAGGTCCCTATTTTCAGACCTCTGGATAAGACCAGAACGCAGAAATTTTCGTCATCCAGTAAGCTATAAAATCACACTTAAAATAAAAAATTTCAAGTCTGTAGGTCATTTAGTTCCGAAGTTAAGCTAAAGCAAAGTTTCGCATTTATGACACTCACTCACTCATGATCATCAAAATAGAACTAGTACTTCCCATAAACTCAGAGAGCTGAAATTTGGTATAGAGTTAGGGTTTAATGGCCACATAAAGGGAAAACTATAAAAACTAGGATAATCGAAGATCTGGAGTACCTGATGACCCTTATTTGAAAACACAAGAGCCCAACCAAACTATTAAAGATCGACATATCGCCTTTACAAAAAATATTCAACTTTGTTTGCCTCTTCATTTGATGTCAAAAATCGAAGGTCTGAAGTATCTGATGAAGAACCCTCAGCTTGTCTCAGTTGTATTAGAGATATGGTAATGCCCCCTTCTACTATTTGGTACACAAAAGAAAAAAAATGTGTCAAATAAGAAAATCTAATAAAATAAATCAATATGCCCACGTTTCTACAAAAAGAAATGAAATCCCACCAAAAACATTCTGTAAAAAACTAGCCAAGTCTCGATGGAGCAGGGAGCTGCTTGTTTATCTCTAAAAAGTAATGAAATCTAGACAAAGTCGTACCAAGTCTAAGGTTCCTTACTGGGATTTCTTTATTATTATAGTTAATATTGTGTGACTTGGCCGTTGAACATTCTTTATACGTTAGTGGGTAGAAGTCAATTTTGTTTACACGTAATGTTATATCTATTATAAATACCTATATTTGTTAAGTGAGATATTAGCCCAGTATGGGTGGTATTGGTAATTGGACGCTAGTGTCTCATTTTAGGCTGTTGTTGATTGTACAACACATGCGTACAGCATTGACATGTGCAAATTATTAGCCATGTCGGTTCTGGCGACAGATTGGTGTAATGGTGTCATGAAGGACCTGATTTTGTACCCTTCAACGGCCAAGTCACACAACATTAACTATAATAATAAAGAAATCGCAGTAAGGAACCTTAGACTTGGTACGACTTTGTCTAGATTTCATTACTTTTTAGAGATAAACAAGCAGCTCCCTGCTCCATCGAGACTTGGCTAGTTTTTTACAGAATGTTTTTGGTGGGATCAACTTTTTTTTTACCCTCTCCGCCTCTATTGTCACTCTATGTCACGCTTTCTGTGACCCCCGTGTCACAAAAACTAAGAAAAATTTCAAAGGATGGTACACAAATTTTGAGAATTAAAATATTTATTTAAGTTTTAT
Source organism: Lymantria dispar (assembly GCA_032191425.1). NCBI lineage: Eukaryota > Metazoa > Arthropoda > Insecta > Lepidoptera > Erebidae > Lymantria > Lymantria dispar. Next base: position 27,499,012 of record CM063449.1, on the reverse strand, counting down.
AATATTTTTTTAATAAATTAGTAGAAATCTTTTTTAACGAACAAATAAAAAATAATTCTATTTATCAGAAGTTCAAGGATTCTTTAAATGCGTCGAAATATCTATAATTGATATTCCTAACATCTTCATCTTCTTTATCTTCAAAACTACCGTGTACTTCATCGCGTTCTCTCATCTTCAAAATGTTTTAATGAACGACGAACATCACGTTGCCATAGATACCCCGTCCCTCCTTGTCACACACAGCAAGACCCCTCCCCCCTCAACTCAGTTGTATGCTAACATATTTTATGAACGGCCCCTTTATATATTAATATATACTTAAAATTTTACATATTCATTTACACTTAACAAAATAGATGCGTAATTATTTCTAGCTTATCGCAAATAAAATCCTAACTATGACATACAAGAGTTAAAGTCATTTTGAAATAAAAAAACTGCTAGTGTATTTAAACTATATTGCGTTTAGATATAACATCTTTCGTACTGTTTTAAAAATATTGTTTGGATGAAAATATAAATGATTTATTAGTAGCATAGTACACCATTCAGTGAGTATTTAAGTGTAAGATTGTGTTATTTTCATTTCCTTACCTGTCGTAGAAGCAAGATAATTGGTTATGAAAAAACAATATAAATCCATACTAATATTATAAATGCGAAAGTAAGGATGTTTGTTTGTTTGTTTGTAACGCTTTCACGCTTAAACCACTGAACCGATTTCAAAAATTCTTTCACCAATGGAAAGCTATAATATCAGGGAGTAACATAGGCTATATTTTATCCCGGTATTCCCACAGGAACGGGAACTACGCGGGTTTAAGCGACTGAAACCGAAGCGAAGCGAGGGCGGGTTGCTAGTATATATATATACACACACACACACACACGTAACCTTTGTATCAGAGCCATAAATAGCGCAACATGAGACTGGGTCATAGCTGATCCATAAAAGGGGGGCAACAATAAAAACTAGCACTGGGCACACAAAGGCTATATTACGGCAAAAACTCTTCATTATTATTAATCACATGAAAACCAACGTTTGCTATGCTACTAAAAGGAATTTATACTTGTATAATTGTGTTACTATGTATTAACTATTAAAATTGTATATCAGATGTTTATACCTTAATACACAATAATTATTTATTAATTTAAACTGCAGAAATACAGAATAAACAATACAAAAATTCTGATTTATTTGTGATATTTCATAAAACATATTGTGGCATTGCAAGATAAGATTACGTTAAATATTCAAATAGTAATAAGTGATTATGCATAGTCCCCGTTTCTCTAATAAGTGTTACAACCAACCTTTGAAAACTTATAGTGCTTCTTAAGAGCGTTAAGTCTGTAACAAAAACATTTTCCATTTTGGTCCAATGGTCGCATATAATTGTCAATAACCAACCAACTTATTAGTGTTTCATGTTAAGCATAATACACACTTCTATATCAAAATATTTCTAAAAAATGTGCTAGTGATTTGGAAATAATTATGTTACTTGTTTATATTTTAAAAACATTACCTAAAGCATTATTCATAACAATACTTTTCTGGTTTAAATGTAGTCTGCCTTTATTGCACTCTTGGCAATGCAAGCAAAATTTCTGGATTCACAATGAATCACTTGATTTGATAGTTGAGGAATATATATGTAACAAATAAACTAATTTTTGGGTTTGTATTAATAGGATTGGACTATAATTCGAATATAGTAAAGTCAATTGGTCAATCTTGAAAAAATATCCGCGTGTAGGAGTAAAAATACAGTTGTTTCAAATGTTGATGTCTTAAAAAATAACTGACGAAGATGAAAAAGAAAGGTTAGTTTAACCTGATTCATGTGGTGTATTGGATCGATCCTCTCATTATGCAGAAGGCTCGAGCCAACAAGTAAGGCGTATATATGGTGAAAAGCCAAAAACAATTCATCAATCAATCTGTAGGCAAATAGATGCAATTTTTAGACTTTGAAAGGATTGTATGATAGTGCTTGTAACAATTCTTAAAAGATGGCGCTATGTTTGTTTATTTAAATTAATTTTATTAAATATCTGTTCAATGTTCCTTATTTATTGGGGGATACTTGTACACTAGTGTAAATATAATAAAAGTAAATAAAATTTGTATTCTAGACTATTTTATAATGTGTAATAATTATTAATTTATGTATATTGTTGACCTACATTTTGATATATATATATATATATATATATATATATTTATATTGATATATATATATATATATATATATATATATATATATATATATTGATATATATATATATATATATATATATTACTGTACTGCACAAAGACATCTTTACGAAAATTGAGACCTACATTATTCATTACTGATAACCGTCCAAAGAGATCTTCAACTTAATTAAACCATTTTTTAAATTTAATTTTATTATTACGTAAATAATGGGAACTAACAATATACGGCTGAAATTGTAATTCAAGCATACATGGATGATGTAAACACTTTTTTATTTTCGAATTGCTGGTCAGCGAAGTGATTAAAAAAACATCACCAGTTTAATTACATTGGTATGCCATTCCCTAAGATTGTTAAAACCTTACTGGGTAAATAGATTTCTCGGATAAGTTATTTATAATATAGATTGGCACTAGGACGATGATTTTCTCAACTGCCCCAAAATTGACCTGTGAATTCCCGTTCTTTCTTTGAGCAAGATTTAATTTTGGTGATATTTTTAGAAATTCCAAAACACTGAGACAACAATGTTGTGGTCTTCAATTGTAAATAGTAATACATCATAAGTATATAAATGTTTATATTTATTTAGGCATTACTTATAATGAACCTTTTATCATTTTTATCTTCGTAGCTCCAGTCGAATTTCAAATATTTTTATGTTTTTGATCATTCAAAACAATTTTATGTATCAATATTGCCTAGGAAATTCGAATTAGCTTAATCGTGTACCTACCTAATCGTACTTTATCCTGTTTTATTGTTATTTACTTTTAAGGTCATAGTATAACATATTAAAAGTAAATTTTAATTAAATTTAAATCACTGTTATTATACCCAATCAAAATATTTAAATAAACATCATTATTAAGATGTGACGAAGGCAAAATAGTAATTAAAAGAGTATAAATTATATAGAGTATATAATATATATATATATATAAATATAAAAGAGTAAAAATTATTTCCGTGTGGTGACGGAGTAAGAATACAATTCACCACCCCCTATCTTACCTGTGGGTGATCGTACGAGACGACTAAGGGATATAAAACGCATATAACATCTATGCGAGAGAAGGAAAACTCGAAATAAAACCCTATACCAACACGTCTGACCAGCATGGTATAGTAGGTCAATTACCCTTCCATTATGGAGGAGGCCCGAGCCCAACAGTGGGACGTATATGGGCTGAGATGATGATGATGATGAGATGAAATTATATTTTCCTTGTCTCATTAATAGAGTTCTCAATTAAGTCGAACCTACAATGAGAATAAAATATAGGTAAAAAAATAAATAAAAAAGCTTACTATAAAAGAACTACATAGATCATCATAATCATCTCTTACCAAAAGTAGAGGCGTTTTCCTCATTTGACAGCAAGAGGAAAAGACATAGGAACACGTTTTTATTTTGGGAAACTTATTTCTTTGTTTCATTTGAAAGCTTGTTTTTGAAATTTTTTCATAATTTATCTTTAGGTTTTTGCTAGATAACTACTAGTAAAATAACTACCCTAGTATTTACAATCGATGTTAAATTTTGTGATTTAATGTTTCTAGCTTTATTGTTTTGTGCACACACACACACACCCTTTCTATCGGGTTGAGAGCCCTCAGCGCTCACCCATAGTCCGGGCAAAGCTGTGAAAGCCATCTGCGCCTAACAGCTATACACACATATAAAAAAACGCACATTTTCATATGATACCCAAGTTAGGATTTTATTGGGCAAGCCGTGATTAGCTCACACTCCGTCCGCCACGACGCGTGGTTCCATAACCCATCATATACCCTCCCCTTCGCCATTGGACCGGCCACTTTATCGCATTCTTGATGTCCTTACCCAGCCCGGCGGAATACTTTTGGATACCATACCTCCTGCATAGCATGTGGGTGACGGACTATTCCCCTATACAATCACCCGCGGCCTTGGCTAGAGCGGCATCAGGCGCATGAACTCACGCCTACAAGCCTATGTCGCCGGCGGTGGAACGTGTCGCTATAAAGGAGTTCCTCCCGCGCACGTTTCGCTGTCTCCTACTGCCTCGCAGAAAGGGGCGACCGCTTCCTAGTTCCTAACACTGTTGAGCATCGCATTAGCACTGATGATTGCGCCGAGTTCGCGGCGGCGCCCCGTCCACGTGAGCACACATAGACCGCAAAGCCTCGCCGGTCCGAACACTGTAATGAGGCCACTCCAGACGGACTGCGTAACGAGTAATGACGTCACGGGGGCCATCTCCCTGAGCGAGACGGACCGCCTCCCGCCCTAGTCGCCGACGAAAATTTTTTCGCCAATAGCCATTTACGGTATCTTATAGGGAATATCATGAAGTTTTCAGAATCCCCCAACGATTTTCCATACAATCATTATTTCTGGAGTTATTGAATATTAAAGTTAAAAAGAACCTTTTGGCTTTGATTGACGATAACTCCGCGGCAAATCATCGTACAAGCTTTATGAAAATATCAAATTAAAGGGGATTAAATTTTCTACAAGAGCTTTTGAGTGGAATTATGGAAAAATTTTTGAAGTCCGTAGACCATTTTTTAGACGGGAAATAATTTGGAAAAATTTTTTTTGGTCGTTTCCTTGGAATTTCTCCAGACTCAAACATGAAAAAAAATTTTCATGGTCATATCTGAAAACTATAGATACTTGGAGCTACAATTTGCTTTTTTTTTTATTTGCTGTACGATCATTTTCCTCGGAGTTACAGCTCGTTGAATTTTACCCAGAAATTTAGATTTTTTTATATCCCCTAATTTTTGTTACTAGTGTATATCCTTATGCGAAAGTTGAAACATATTCGTACTTTGTTAATGTTCATTAGAAATTATCAAAATCAATGATTACGTTCGCATAAGCAAGACAAACTTCGCCTTAAAATCAGCTGATCAGTCGATGACCATGAGGCGTGGCTAAAGGTATTGAAAGAAATACCGACGCACAGGGATGTACTAAGAAAAAGGGAAACAAATGAAATAATTACCCATCTCTTTTAGGCAAAATAATATAATAAAACCTTAATTGTAACTTTTAATCGAAAGTGAAATTTAGACCGGGCGCTAGAGGTATCTCTTATTTGTAAAGGGAATGTACGGAATACATGATGTAAAATCATTTTAATGATTATTTCCGTAACAATTTCTAATTTGCTTTAATAATAAACGTAAAGAGGGACTCTTAAATGATAAAAAAAGGAAAATTAAGTTATTTTATTATAGTTTTTTAACCGACTTCAAAAAGGAGGAGGTTTCTCAATTCGACCGTATCTGTATATGCTTTTTTATGTTTGTTCGCGGATAACTTCGTCGTTTATGAACCGATTTTGATTATTCTTTTTTTTTTATTGTAAAGGGTATATACTCTTCAAATGCTTCTATGAAAATTTTATCGAAATCGGACTTGCGATTTTTGAAGAATCGACAAAAATAAAAAAAATATCTACATTTTCCACATGATGGCAGGCGGTTTCTTTTTTGCAAAAAATAAGTATGTGAATTGAAATTGTTCTCAATCATAATCGTGGACAAGCTTTGTATTCATTTACTAAACAAGATGGAAATTGCTCATAAATTATTAACTATAAATTGGCATAATTTTTATTAATAAAAAATAAAAATTACATACGAAAAATCAGCGAATTCAAGCACAAATATATTTAAAGTAGGTAAAAAATTACTCAATTTTATTTTGACATTCATTATTTATCCACTTACATAATGAAATACATAAAGCCCCCTCCACATGTTGGCCGAGCCTAAGCCAACGCGAGCGTCAGAAAATAGGTACAAAGCAAGCAAGCAAGTGCGTCGAACGCCAACGCGAGTGGCCAACGACGAGTATTTGTAGAGCTGTCCACACGTTGGCCTCGGTCAGTGTTCATTGTGCACCGAAACACTATGGACGTTGACATCGACGTTGCTGCAGCTTCGGCTATTTATTTAATGAGCGTATATAACTATTATCTCAGTGTATATTGCAGTAAAGTGGTAAAAAAGAAGGTGGTTGATACTGAGTATTCACAGAAATAGAACAATGTAAGATATATCCGTGTGGTGACCGAATAAGAATACAATTCACCACTCCCTATTTTACCCGTGGATGTCATAAAAGACGACTAAGGAATATAATACAAAATACGCATATAACATTTATGCAAGAGAAGGAAATCTTGAAATAAAAGCCTATACCAACCTATCTGACTAGCATGGAATAGTAAGATCAGTTTCCCTCCTATTGTGGAGGAGGCTCGAGCCCAACAGTAGGAGTATATGAGCTGAAATGTTGCTGAATGATAAAGATACTTTTTGATACAATAGGTAACCTATAGGGTGACTTGGATCTAATTATTTACGTCGCATATCTAGAAGTAGTGGTGCAAATTTGAAAATATAATCATTTGTGTTGAGCGACATTATCACATTAAACGCGTCTAACGGCGAAGGCGATGGATGTAAACTGTGTAATGGCGAGCAGGCCAAAGTGTGGACGTCATTGGCCGAGCGCCTTTGATTTGTGCACAAAAACCGACACCCAGGTGAAGCGAGGCAAGTGATCACGAGCGACGGCGAGTGAAGACAAATCAGCTGTCCACACGTTGGCGCTTGTATTCACTCGGCCAACTAGGCGAGCGTTGGCCAACTAAGGCTAATCGGGTGTACACACGTTGGCGTTCTTTCTCAGAATTTTTTCTTTGAAGTCAAATATGTGCAAACTATTTCCGACTGTTTGAATTGCTCATTATTTAGGTCAAGGTTTCCCAAAGGTATGAGAGCTGTCTGTACAAAATCTTCAGATGCGGATTTCAAACATTGCATTTTACTACCAACCCAGTAAACACACATAAAATTTACGTCAGGATGACATCGTGCTATGTCATGATTTACGTAAGATCATAAGATGTAAATCACATATGAGTCATATACGACTCAGTTTTTCATACCTCCTGACGTAAAACTTTTTTTTTTTTTAATGGCAACCTGCCGACTTTAGCCATCAGCAACTTTTGCCAGTGTCATGTAATGGATGTACATGTGAGCATTCAAGAGAAGACAGCCAGAAGAAAAACAAAAGACTAAACTATTAAGGAAGTATTAATGTAGCTTAAAATAAAATAATTGACTAATGAAATAATACATAATTGACTAATGAACATAAGAATAAATATGGATGACGTTTAACTAACACAACTAATCTAATATAAACTCATTTGCAAAAAAAACGGGCACCTAAGCAATGAACCATTTCAAATGTTAATATTTCTTTGTTTGATAATTATAGGTAGTTTTATCCACACAATTTGCTAAATTAATAAGAAAATAATCGTTTTCATCAGTATTTCATAAAATTTAGATACAATTTATGGGAAATAATGCTAAACCTCGCTAGTAGTGTATATTCGCTAGTAGTGCATATGCTCATGAAGTAAAAATAAAAAAGTTTTTTTGTTTGTTTTTCTTTAATAAAGTAAAAGCAGATAAATGTTTAGTATCGAGTGTGACCCCCTCTAGCTAAAATCACAGCTTGAATTCGTCTGGGCATGCTAGCGAGTATATCCCGGATACTTTCTTGCGGAATACGTTCCCACTCCGCAGTAATCACATTCTTCAGCTCTCTGATGGTCTGCGGAGCCGGGTGTACTGATCTCACACGCCGTTTCAGAACGTCCCAGACATGCTCTATGGGATTGAGGTCGGGACTTCGAGCTGGCCAATCCAAACGACGAATGCCGACCTCTTGCACATACGCATTAACATCGCGGGATCGGTGGGCGCGAGCATTGTCATCCATAAAAATCGAGTCTTCACCTAGAGCGGCCAATGCGGGTTGGGCATGAGAAATTAGAACTTCCGTTATGTATCGATGCCCAGTCAGTGAGCCGTTTTCAATGAAGACTAACTCTGTACGATCCATTGAATTTATTCCTGCCCAAAACATAACAGAGCCCCCACCATAAGGCGTGATTTCTTCGAAACATGCCTCTGCAAAGCGTTCTCCTTGTCTTCTTAGCACTCGCCGACGTCGATCTTCACCGAACAGAGATATCCTGGCTTCATCAGAGAACAAAACCCTATTCCAATCGTCTCGAGTCCATGATTCACAATTTCTAGCGAACCTAAGCCTGTGAACTCTGTGCTCACGGAGTAATTTGGGGCCGCGGGCCGGGCGGTGACTGCGTATATTGGCAGCGAGAAGCCTCCTCCTGACCGTCCATAGACTAATATGCACATTTCTTACTTCTTGGAGGTTGTTTTTAAGATCCACATACGAAGATTTGCGATTTCTCAATGCGCGACTCACAAGAAAACGATCATCCCGTGGTTGGGTACATGGTTTTCTTCCAGAACCAGGCCTTCTCTCGACGGAACCAGTCTCCTGATATCGCTGCCAGGTCCTTTGGACTGTCGAGCGACTAACATTTAGCCTCCTAGCCACGAAACATTGGCTGCAACCCTCTTCAAGCAGCGCGATAATTTTGGTAGCTTTTACCACTTTATCTACCATTTTTGATACAGCCAAACAGCATTAAATAAAGCTTTGACAGTCAAGGATAAGAAATTAATCGATAAAATTGAATAAAAGTTATGAAAGTCGATGTTAACTTCTGGAACTTCGCGCCAAAAATGTAGGATAAAAAGGGGTTTTCTGTAAAAATGAACATCAAATGAAAAATTGAATTTAGAACGTACTTTTTTAAATACCACAGCATTTTTAAAACCGGCCAGTAACGTGTACAAACGATTGAAACCTTTTTGGTATTGTATCTTTTTAAATATGAATGAAAATCAAAACCGCCCGTTTTTTTTGCAAATGAGTTTATTACAACTTTATCTTATTAATAATAATGAATGTAGAGACAATACGAGACTGAGAATAATGAAAGAAGATGACGAACATTGACAGGGCGGGGCAGATTCAGTTTATCGAGAATGCCGTCAAAAGTGAACGCATTGTTTCTATTGCAATTAAGAAAGATGTGGTCAATCGTACCGTCGTCAAGACCACATTCACAGAGAGAATTGTCCCTAACTCTGATTTTATGTAGGAAGACGGGAGATCAGCAATGGCCAAGTCGAACCCGGCAGATCACAGATATAACCAATTTTGATGCATTTTTGTATTTAAAATACCATGGTTTTATAGGAATATTGGGCTGAATTAATGCATAAAGGCTATCCTTGAACTTACTAGACACTAGTGATGTAACGAATGTTCGCATTCGCGAATATTCGCAAATTTTTTGACATTCGCATTCGTATTCGCAAGGAATGATGCGAATGTATTTGACAAAATGAAAAGAAATTATTATGTAATTATACATTGGCTTCTAGATGATTTCGTATAGCACTAGTAGTCCTTTCTTTACGCGAGTATTAGGGTTTAAAGTATGAAATTGCCGTTTGGTACTAATAAATTAAAACCATATTTTGGTTCATAAAACAGATTTCATTAAGCAAAGTATTTACCCTCGTTATCTATACATTTCTGCCATCTAATTGCAAGATCATTTAACATTTGTGATAGAACTGGGGTCCTGGACTCCACAAACTGTGTGAAAGTATTTTTTACTGCTTCCTCGGAAGATTTTTTTCCGTGAAAAAATTGTCTAAATGCGGCAAAAATTGTAGTCTGTTGGGGCGAGGTCTGCCAAGTACGGAGGAGGACGTATGGTTTCTAACTGGAGGTCTTGTAGTGTTAAAACAGTTTCTCGGGCAGTATGAGGTCTTGCGTTATCATGGAGCAGTAATGGTGAAGATCGATTGAGAAATCGGGGCTGTTTTACTACGAGTTTCGCCATCATTGTTCGGAGTTTTGCACAGTAGACATCTGCGTTTATTGTTTGGCCAGATCTGAGGAAGCTGTAGTGAATCACACCATGAAGTGACCACCAAACAATTACCATCGCCTTTCTATGGGTAAGCTTCGCTTTAGGGCATTGATGTGGCGTTTGACCTGGGGTCAGCCATTACGGTGTTCGCTTGTGATTATCATAAAGAATCCACTTTTCATCACACGTCACAATTCGGTCCAAAATCCCTTAATTTCTATACCGGTTTGACAGGATTAGGCAAGTTTCAATGCGCATTGCTCTCTGCAGATTAGTCAAATCATGTGGCACCCATTTTTTTAAGTTTCTTTATTTTACCGATTTGGTGCAAATAGGTCAATATTGTGGGTATGCTGACATCAAATCATCAAAAAATCCTTGGTAGTTTGACTTGGATTGGCTCCCACCATCAGCTTCAATTCATCGTTATTTACCTTAATGGCTGGTCTTCCTCGTGGTTCATTCTTCAAATCCCAGTTTCCACTATGAAAGCGGTTTAACCAAAAACGCACTATGCGTTCGTTAACCGTATCCTCTCCAAACACAGCATTGACATTACGAGCTGTTTCTGCTGCGATAGTCTCACGTCGGAACTCGTATTCGAAAATTACTCTGATTTTCGCCGTATCCATGTCCACTTCAAAAGCTGAATGTAAAAACAATTGAACGTCAAACTATCAAATGTCATACATTGTACGTTATAGTTTTCGTTTGAAAACAATTTCACTTTGATATCTGATACCATGCAGGTTGAATTTTAATTCAAAGTGGCCAGTACGTTAAAACGGCAATGTCAAATTTAAACCCCTATTATTTTTTGTCATACAACTTTCATTTAGCATTTCCCGCGTCACAAATTGTAAAATAAGTCCAAACTTCACTAACATGTGCTTTACTCATGTTTGTATAATATCACTTCAATATGCAATAATAATAACCTAACCTCAAATCAAAACAAATATTTTGAATGAAACTATCTAGTTTCAATCATTCAACTTGTAACAGTTAACCGCGCCTATATTCGGCTTAAACATGGCTGATACGAAATGTCAAACCCGTATGAAATTTTTCACGCGCTTTACTTGAAAGTCAATATTCGCATTCGCGAATGTGACAATTCTAACATTCGTTATATTCCTACTAGACATTGTCCACAGGGCCTGCCATGATTTAAACAAATTAACCTTTGCAAAGTGCAAGAGGTCATATATTTGCACACAATAATATTTGCGATCTGATAGGTTGCTGGAAATAGCCGCTTTAGCCATTGAATCGGCACACTCATTTCCCGAAATTCCAGAGTGCCCCGGAATCCATACCAATACCACCTCAATTTTATTAACGAAGCAGGAGAATAAGCAGTTTCTTATCTCGGCAATTAGGGGGCTTCTGAGCTTATCTTTGAATGGATCCTTGATAATGGCCTCCAGAGCACTTTTGGAGTCTGAAAAAATAACAGCTTTATTTATGTTGTGAGAAATAATAAATAAACAAGCCTCTAAAATCCCAATGCATTCGCCAGTAAATACAGATGTTTCCGGAGGACATTGGAAAAGTAAAGAAATTTGTGACTGGGGATAATACACAGATATGCCAGTTTTGCCCATCGCATCCAATTTAGAGGCATCTGTGTACAATTTATGATGATTCCGCCAATTTTGATAAACAATATCTAGAAATTGCGAATTGGTCTGATCAGAATCTTTATTTAAACCAATAGAGGGAATGTAATTTGGCAAAAATTTTGTACACTCAAATGGAGATTCATATAAAGGTAATTTGTCGCATTGACGAATTGTAATATTTGACTCAACAATACGAATATGCCGATATGAATTAAGAATTAAAGGGGGAGCTCTATGTTTCCAATAATCACTCAACTCACAAAGTCTGTTTAAGACGGAAAGTTTTGAAAGAAGAACATGATTTTTTAGGAGATATGACTTATATATAAACCTGTCCGCAAGATACTGCCTCCGAAGAGCAAGAGGAGGATCTCCGCTCTCCACTTGCAAAGCATTGCTAGGGGTGGATTTCATACAACCTAAGATAATTCGGAGTGATTTTGATTGAATAATGTCTAATTTTGTCAGAGCGGCTTTGTTACATGGTTCCAATAGAAAAGTACCATAATCTAACAAACTCCTTATTGTGGCATTGTATATGAGTTTCAGTGTGAATGGATGAGCACCCCACACCAAACACCTGTAAGAGCTCGCAGCATGTTAAGGCTCTTTTCACACTTACTAGAGATATAATTGAAGTGAGGGACACCAGATAATTTAGAATCGAGAAATACACCTCAAAATTTGACGCTAGCTTCGGTTTCAATAGGAACATTTTCAATTTCAAGGTTAACATTAGGGATAGTTCTTTTGCGAGAAAATACCACCATGGAGCTTTTGGAGGCTGAGAGATGAAGACCATGCGAGGTCAACCAGCGATTAAGTGAGTTGAGTGATATTTGAGCAGAATCTCTAGCAATTTCTATGGATGGGTTTATAGCATATAGACAAAGGTTATCCGCATATTGCAAAATTTTGCAGCTAATGTTAAGAGATTTTTGCAAAAACATTATCTGTGGTGGGGCATTCATCTTCAAGAGGGACAAACGGAGGGGCCAGCTTGTTTATAAATTGGAAAACTATACCTACTTTGAGAGATGTTAGGGGAATTCTGACTAGAACTGCCTCGCTTAAATTTCTTAAAATTTTGCCAAATTAATGAGGATGGAGATGATGGAGATAGGGAAGAGCAAAACTTTTTACATCCATTTCGATTCTTTATCTTCAACAAACGCCTAGATTTAGCTACAATACCTAAGACTAAGTATGACAGATTCGATTTAAGAACCCGACATACAAATGTACTCAACATTTACCCGCAGCTAAAAAACTTAAGCCAAATGCTTCAGCTTCAACAACAGCATCATATTATTCATCATCTACTTTTTCCACATATTAAAATGAATTATTTTTATGATTACATGTTTACTACCTTTGATTAATAGATGAAAATTAAAATAAAAATCAAACCATCAAGTTTTGTTTTATTTCAAACTCAGGTACCTATAAATAATACAGCTGTTTCAGCTGTGTCCGTAACTAAATATCTTTATAAGATAATTGGTTCAAAATTTAAGTACCGTTTTTTTTACATATTCGGTATCAGAATCGATTACTGAATACCCTCCTTCAATATGTACAATCTTTTACCAGTCACCCTGTATAAAAAAAATAGTACTTATATTTTGAACTATTTATCTTATAAAATATTTAGTGCTGGACACAGATGATAACATACCTACCTATAGCTATATCTATCTATGTATTAGGTTAACGCACTTGCACTAAAAATTTACGTAACAACTACATTGAACTAGTTATTGGGTGATATGCCGACAAGGCCGTCTCGGGCCAATGAAACCGCAGAGCGGCTATCCCTACTCATCCCTCATACGCGAATCCTTCAAAAAATTCTAAAATTCATTTAGTTCTCCGCGGACCGCGATGGCCTAATCGTACTAGTGTGTTTCTAATCCTTGCGTAGCTCCGTTCGTCGGATTGTCTTTTATGCACGCTTATTATTTTTTGATATTATGTAAATAACAATTTTCGATGTAGTGCTTGATGGCATCTTGTGCTGATAATGCTATAATACTGCAGGCGGTTGCTTAACTATGGCCCATTTCATATTCTGCGTCACCCTCAAGGACGTGGCTGAAACCGCTTTACCAGTAAGCCTTGAAGGACATATCTTGCAGTACTTCCAAGAGGAACTGCAAGCTAGCACAAGAGAAGCCACTCGAAGTTTTGACGTACATATCTACGTCGCAAAACTATTCGGAACATTTCAAAACGTGGCAGGAAACATGGATGTCAATTTCAACGTGTTCTAGACTTTAGCGAATGGACTATGTCCCGCGAGTTTTGCCAATGATTACTGTTTAACGTAAAAGCATCAAGTGAGAGTCAACGTAAATGTGTTCTATAGGATCCCAAGTATAAAAAGAAAGGTATGTAGTATGAATCGTTTTAGACAGGCGCTCTCGCCACGCTGGACGTCGTACAAACAACCAACATAACATACGGTTGTTTGTAGATTAATAACATTATCCCTATACCTACTTTTAATAATTCTAGCAGTAAAATCGGCATGCGAGTGCGTGACCTTGACAAGTTCTAATAAAACTAGTACCCCTACTCCCGCACGTGTCCCCCTCGTTCGTCTGTACTTTGTCAAAGCGCGCGCGCCGATTTGGCCATCTTGCATTTCCGTATTTATTAACTGACAGTTACGAGTTATTTGATTGCCCGCGCTTTTTTTAACCGTATTTGTAAAAAGTGATAGAATATAGTCCATAAAATATAGGATGATCTCTGTGACAGTTGTCCCTAGTGCTGTCACGCTTACGATAAAGTGCGTAGTTTTTTTATCGATAAAACTCTTTATTTTTATAATTGTGATTTTCTATTATAATTAAAATACATCAATGAAAATCTTTTTGAATTTATTTCAAACTAAAAGTGTTTTTTGATTGTTTTACTTATTCAAAAGAAGTACAATCAAGGTCTAGGTCACTATTATCGTCATCACTGGAGCGTTCCTGCTAGAATATATATCATTTTTTGCCAAATAAGGACAGTCGTTAGATCAATCAATCAATTACGACTGTTTTATAAATAAATATGTCTAGTTTATTGACAATAATGCGCACATAATGTTATCATCTACTCTGAGACGAAAAGTAGTTTTTTAGTGTTTAATTAATTCAATTTATGTATTTTATAATGTAACTGTCTGTTTTAATTGTGAAAAATATGTTGAAAGTTTTATATAGGTACTGTATTGGGTTTATTTATTTTATGAATAATTTAATAAAGATCGGTTATCGATTTACGTATATCGACTGTCCCATCTCTTTTTTATTTTCAGTCCAGTATGACTTTGTACGTGTGTGAACGTCATTTATGTATAATATATATATATTATATATAATAATGTTTACTAGGTATTTCAGTACTTATGAGGTACATTTTAGGCATGAATATTAATATTTTTATATTTAAAATATATTTCAATTCAGTTGCAATAAAACTAGCACGAAAAGAATGAAAATATATTTGATACAAAATGAAATTGTAAACATGTCGCTCGTTCAAACTTACTTTGTTGGTTTCGTTGACATCTGTCACAGAGATCAAGCTATATTTTATGGACTATAGTAATATGAATTTTTAATTTCATATTCACTAAATCGTCGTGAATTAACAATGTTAGTAACTAAAGTTGATCATTTACGTACGCGAAGAGGTAAGCAATTATTTTGTTAATTTTGATTGCTGGGATTAGCGTAATTGTAATTTGTAAATAGATTTATTATTTAATCACTGTACATAGGTATGATTCCACTTTTTAAATATGCCAGAAACGCCAAGGTGCCTCCTTATTTATACCAACTGCCTCTAAATCTAAGTACATTAGAAATTAAGAATTTATTTTGAAAAATTCAAGTTACCAACGTTTATTATTATCTATGTATTTTTGCCTGTCCTAAGCCAGGATCAAAGTATGAAGGAAAAGTGACTGATACCTTTATCAATGACTATAATAATTTATAATAATAATTTTAAGACAACACCATGCACTAAGGAAATAATCCTTGTATTGCTGGGAACTTTACAAACAATAATAATTAACGGACACAAATTACATCCAGACTTAGAACAACAAGTTGTGGATCACACAAAATGTTGTCCCGCGTGGGGGATTCGAACCGCCGATACCGGCGTTGCAAGTCGCTATCTTAACCACTACGCCATCTGTGCACTAAGCTCGAATACGATCCGATACCTCTAGTCTATAGGGTGTGCATACTTTTGGGAGTCTTGCGACACTAACTAGTCTTCTAGTCATCTACTAGTCATCCTGTATATCGCTATATACTGATGATGATGATATCGCTATACAGGGCGACTGGTAAAAGATTGTACATATTGAAGGAGGGTATTCAGTACTCGATTCTGATACCGAATATATAAAAAAAATTGGTACTTAAATTTTGAACTAATTATCTTATAAAAATATTTAGTTATGGACACATGGGATAGGTCAACGTACGTTAGCACTTGTAGGTACTAAACAGTTTGCGTAACATTGAACTAGTTACATTTTAGGTAAATATTCTATCTATGCGACTCGACCCAGTAGGTATTTTTTTGCGTCGCGGGCCGCAGACAGGGGTCAACGTACGCTGGCAAACCTATTGTTGTGATTAGAAACAAATCACTTTATCTCAGGATTGGTAAAAGCTATGAATCTGCAACTAACTTAGTGTTTTTTTATGACATTATTCCTATACCTAGTTTTAGTAATTCTAGTAATAAATATCCAAAATCTTGACAACAGTGCTAACAAAACTGTTACTCGATATCCGTATCGGTGTATCGCCAGTAGGGTGACAATATTTTTGGAAGTCTTGGAACACTAATATTGTTGATGTTTACTATGTAGTTAATTAATATTATCTTCTTTTTACACTTTTATTAGTTACATGTGGCCATTATCTATCGTTTCCTTCAATATGTACAATCTTTTACCAGTCAAACTGTATAACTTAAGTATAATATTTACGTAAATAAGAAGTCATAAGTAGATGTATATTTTACATTTAGCCTTCGTAATTATGACTTCTCTGTTACATAATGTTTTATGTAGATGTTATATAGTGCACGGTGAAAAATTTCGGTAAAATTTTACTATGCGCCCCTTGTAACGCCGAGTCATGAAAACCTACTACGATTTTTAGAAGTATTCTTATTCAATTTTAAAATGTCCCATAGTAATTGGATGCGCAGAAGCCATAATTCGCACTAATGCGCATCCAAGTACTATGGAATATTTTAAAATTTAATATGAATACTTTTAAAAATCGTAGTAGGTTTTCATGATTCAGCGTTTCAAGAGGCGTATAGTAAAATTTTACAGAAATTTGTCACCATCTATTTATACGTGATATTAATGTAATACTTACATTGAAATATTCATAAATCTAGTAAATAAATAGTATTTTTAATATTATAAAAAAAGTAATAAAAGTTAAAATGTTAATAACTAATTATAAGCTGAAAGATTTTTTTTTTTATAATATTTTTTTTGTGATAAAAATTGAAACATGAAAAAAAATTGTAACTCATAACCTTAAAATAATAACGTATAGAAGGATAGTGTCAATACTTCGAACTTTCAAAATTTGAATCTAAAAATACTAATGGCGCGCAGACGATTACACACGTACACACGCACACCACTATACAAATTATGAAATCAGACTTTGTTTTTATTAACATAAATCGTCGAATTACCTTTAAAAGTAATGTTAATAATGTTTTTATATTTTTCAAATGTGTTGTGACACCATTTGAATGCACAAACCGTCATAATTACCTATTTATTTTTTAAGAGTTGCGTACGTTCGTGCAGTACAATGACTTGTACATTACAGAACGATTCCGGCGTAAGCTCCATTAGGCTCCAATTGAAATGCCTCACTTTTTGTGCGTGAACTTACCTTCTATACGTTATTATTCTAAGGCCATCTACTTTGTTTTAATAAGTTATTATTTAAGTTTCTTGTATTGTAATTATTGTTTATAGTTTATTGATCATTGTTTATTTGTTGATTTTTTTTCTGTACTTGTGCTGGCTGCTTTTTTGCCCGTTGATTTCCTAATCGGAACCAATTGTTACAGGTTCTTGAAAATTCAGCAGAGTCATAAGACATAAATTTTGTCAATACCACCTCTGGAAATAAAGTTTTTAAATTAGAAAAAATGTTGATCCAAAAAAAAACACAATTTTGGATATTTTCAATTTCATTTTAATAATATCTCTTACCTTCGCAAATTTCAACAACTCTTAGATTAGCGACCTTGTACTTGTTTTTTTTTCCTTCCCATGTATTTTGTTGCGCAAATAATGGAGAAAATATCACGTTCAATACTCGTTCAGTGAAGTCCTTACCATTCGCTCCACCAACTTGACTTATGATTTTCACCTGCGATCATATTTAAAAGTTATTATACATAAACCAATAAAAATAAATCTACCAACTCAAACTTCATTAGATCAAATATTTTTATGACTCTGTATCCAATCCTTAACGTTTCAATCGATTGATCTACTGGCAGCGACAAGAGATAATTACCGTAATAAAGACAATAGATTATAAAGTTAACTTACAAATTCTCGACGAAAATCCGTATCTTTTCCCAAATCAGTTTCAAATTGAGCTATATCATCTTTATTGTTCAATGGCAAAGCTTTTTTTACTTTTGATAACGTTTTATTTTCTAAATCGTAAGAACTGGAATGATTGTCTGCCGTTAATCGCTGATCTATGTCCTTCAGCTTTACTGATAAGGATCCCAATAGATGTAAACATTGATCTAACTTGCCTGAAATCAGTAGAATTGACAGTAAATTTGAGTCATTAATATACCAATCAAAAAGATAATAGATTTTGAATCAATAGTATTACTATTTAAAATCCGGCAGCAATAATCTTCATCATTACTTGAAGGTATACTTTCTTTTTACTACTATTCACAGTGGTACTACTATTTTTAAGAGTATTATCTTGTGATTCGTCAGATTCTTGAAAATGATTACTGTGCGGGACAACGCAATCTTAGAATATAATTAAAATAAATACCGATTAGATATAAGTGGTAAATAGTTGATTTAATAAAGTTTTGAAATACAATAGTAAATAGAATAAGATCAGACAATATGTAACAATAAGACCAGTGGCTCCCCTCAGGGTAAAAGTCCCTAATTATATTAATACAGCGCTCTGATTGGCTGAGCCATACACGTGTAAAGTCAGCGA
Source organism: Lymantria dispar (assembly GCA_032191425.1). NCBI lineage: Eukaryota > Metazoa > Arthropoda > Insecta > Lepidoptera > Erebidae > Lymantria > Lymantria dispar. The sequence continues at coordinate 27,480,050 of CM063449.1, read as the reverse complement.
ACCGCAACATATTGAAGGGGCGTCGCTGGTCATATAAACCGCACCGATCAGTGGGAATGTCACTGCGGAGCACCTCGATACTACACCAGCGCCATCTGTTTTGTTCGCAAACACCTGTGCCTGCACACGCTCGGACCTGTTCGGCCGCCGACGAACACCAAACCGGTGTTTGCAGTAGCGTCTCGACGTTGACGTGAACATCGGCGAAGTCGCCGTCGCGCAGCCCCGCCTCCACACTTCAGGTCGCGTGAGTATCGACCTCACACCGCATTCAGCATGCATAAAAATGTCCCCCAAAACGCCCTTCTCAGGGCCAACCAGCCGCCTCTCTATTGTCGCTGCTTGAAGAGGACTCCGCCGCGAGCTCCAGTGAATCCGATGCACAGATGCCGCCCCCACCGCAACATGCGCGCTCGTATGCGAGCGCAGCCGCCGAACCAACGCTGGCGCGCCACCGAGTCGTCGCGTACCACGCAAGTCAACTGAAAACTGAATGCTGCAACAGCCCGCTACCCGCCGATAATGGTTGAGGGCCTTCCCGGATGGCCTCGCCACCTGAAGCAACTCAAGAAGCTCGGCCGTGTCGCGAATGCTCGCCCATTCGGGCGTGGCATTCGCTTCTCACCAGCAGATGAACGCGAGTACCGCGTCACGCGGCGGTACCTGGAGGACCTCGAGATTACGGAGCAGATTTCCTGGTTCACCTACTCGCGCCAGGAAGACCAGTTCACAAAGGTGGCCATCAGAGGGCTGCTATTTGACACCCCTACCGAAGAGCTCCTAGAAGAATTTCGTGTGCTTGGGTTTGAACCCGTCGTGGAGCCGGCATGCGTCATCGTGGAGGCCTGGCGCGGCAAGCGGGGGCCCGCACATCGGGGCCCCCGACCATCACCACCACTGACCCCCTGACAGTTCACCTCATGGCCGCAGCGCGGGGGACCGCGCCGTCGAACAACCCTCAACAAGGCCGCCCTCACCGCATCTACAACACATGCCGCTGGGGCAAAACCCGCACAGAAAGCACAACACACACATGACACCCCCGCGCCCCCTGTCAAGGGCAGCGAACACAATAAATTATAAAGATTGCTCTGTGTACTATGCATGAAGTATATATGCTGTTATCTATTCTAGATGATCCCACTGAAGGAGCTGTACTAACCCTAGAGGTCGCGTACGCCAAGATCACGGAGAAGATTGGTGAAGAAATCACCGAGATCTCCCCCGACGTCTCAGATTTAGTGCTCCTAAAACAACAAAGAGAGCACAGAACAAGACCCGCCGAGCGAACAAAGGCCCCAAGAGTACGCGAGCGGCACTGGAACACGGCGGGAATCGAACCTCCTACACAACGTGCCACCCACTGAGCCATAACTGAAAATTCCTCGGAAGCTTCCCACTCACGCCACCAGGGGGCGGTGCCTGCCGAAACGCCCTTAGGTCGCTGATCGCCTGAAGTAGGGTCTCCTCTGGGGTAACCGGGGGGTCTCACCCTGCTCAGGCAGACCGCCCCTCGGATGTGACAACGCGGCACCCCCTCCCCACCACTATACCCAGGCCCACCAGCCACAATAAGAAGACCCAACCACCCTTCACTACTCCTAGTGGAGGCGAATGCAACTGCAGAGGGGGCCAACGCCCGAACTGCTGCCGTTCAACATAGCAAAGAATACAATGTTAAGCTATTAGTGTAGTAAACATTGTAACTTAGTTTGTATGTTGTACGATGTAATAAAGGTATTATCCGGATTGTCACTGCAATCGGGAGCTTCATGGAAACAACAGCAAAAATAAAAACAAGACTGAACACTCAAGAAAATATTTTATTTATAAAGAACAGATTACAGGAACTAATATTATATTAGTATATAGTATATAATAATAGTAGTAGTGCTAGGACCACACTTGTCGACAGTTATCTGTCTACAGCCGCGGGCCGGTCCGTCCGCCGGGGTAGTACCACGCTCTCGCAGAAAATCGACGTCTGAGTAGTAGCATTTTGTTACTGCGCTTCGTTCGGTGAGCGAGAGAGTCGGATGCCCAATTTTCTGAGGGTGTTCGCGTGTGGAGGGTTTTGGTGGTGCCTTTGGTATTACGGAGCTTCAATGCACGCATTCATGCACTCCCTTCACTTTCTTCGCGGTAGGCAGCGGCCTTGTAAAGGTCCATGAGCGGCGGGAACACTTACCATCAGGTGTACTGTTTGCTCGTTTGAAACTGCTTGCAATAACAAAAAACAAAAATCAATTTATTAGTTTATGTGTCGACACAAAAAAGAATGTTAGTACAAATGTAATGTCAATTTTTCAGAATTTTGACTCGTGTAAATTCTTTAATATGATCAAGTAATATTATTTATTCATTCATTTGAGAAATTCTAACATTTTTTATCCTATTCACAAATTTCAAAATGAATTTTATTGATTTATGCAATTTATCCATAAAGAAAAGCTTGAAATAGTTGATGCTTGTTATATTTTTCATGTCTATATATTATGATATATTTTCATATGTGGCTATTATTTTTATTGTTTCCACTAAAATATTCATCGGTTATTATTTATGATATTTTAACAACGGTTTTAAAAAATGTTTATATAATTTTACTGTTATTTTATTTATTTAAAATATTCCTACTAACTAAAAAATAAATTAATATAAAGGAAACTTATTCCTTTTTTATTTCAGATAACAATTTTCAACATCCAAGTAAATTGCCAAAACCTATCAAATATTTAAGTAAACGACGAGTGTGTCAAATGATTAATGAAGAAATAAAAATAGCCAAAGATTCTACACAACTTCTCAATTGGCAATGGAGCTTGACTACCACAAAAGGAAATGTTTCATCATCAACAGAAGACTAACTCAAGATTCGTTCCATGAAAACAATGATTCTGTAGATCCTGATCCTGACAATGTTGAGCCTATTGCTATTTGTGATAGAACAGATAACCAGAATGTACTTCAGTATATACAATTTCATCGTGAAGATGAGTCTAATATTACAAACAGTTTAACCGAGGGCTTACGATTTTGGTTATCCGAAAATTGCATCTCACAAAAAGCCGCCAATAGTTTAATTGCAATATTTCGAAAGCATAGTCATCAAAATGAATTAAAAAAAAATTAAGAACTTTAATGAAAGTCCTCGTAATGTTACAGGCAAAATAATTCATGGTAATGGAGGTTTGTACTTTCATTTTGGAATTTCTGATGGATTAATCCGTTCTATTAACAAATACTATAGTGTTATCCCCGAAATAATTTGTATTCTACTTAATTGCAATGGAATGTCTTTTTCCAAATCATCAAACAGTCAATTTTGGCCATTGTTAGTTGCTATAAATGAGGATTTTTATACTGAGCCATTTTTGGTTGGCCTCCTCCATGGATTTTTTAAGCCTAATGATTTTAATATTATATTTTTATTAATCCATTTGTTGATGAAATGAAAGACATACAAGAAAATGGTCTTAAAGTTAACAATCATACTATTGAAATTCGGCTTGATGACATTAATTGTGATGCACCAGCTGGAGCATATTTGACCCTCACAAAATCTCACAGTGGATACTTTGGTTGTTCTAAATGCACTCAAGAGGGAGACTGGAATAAATATGTTAACTTTCCAGAAATAAATAGCTCTCTCCGGACAGATTTGTCATTTAAAAATCAAGAACAAGAAGAGTACCATTTAGGAGAATCTCTACTTTTAGATCTTGACTTTGGAATGGTTTCACAAATACCACTAGATTACCAGCATTTAATATGCTTGGGGGTAACGAAGAGGTTATTACATCATTTAATTATGTAACGATAATTTGAAAACACTCTATAATGGTTTGAAGGCCATAAAAGCTTGCATTCCATAGGAATTTGCGCGACAACCCAGAACTTTAGATACTGTTGCTAAATGGAAGGCTACCGAGTGTCGGCAATTTTTATTATATTCAGACCCGATTATACTTAAAATATTTGAACACCTAGACACTTTAATCGTTTCATAGCTTTAAGTGTTGCTGTGAGAATTTTATGTGATCCTGAAAAATGTCTTTTATCTATCTAATGACTATGCTGATCAACTGTTAATATGGTTTGGATGGTTAAAAGAGTATAAAAAATTATATGGATCAAATTCAATCTCATATAATGTTCACAATTTAATTCATATCACGAAGGATTGTAAGAAATTTGGACCACTAGATAAATTCAGCACATTTAAATTTGAAAACTACATGTTTAATATAAGAAGTAAAGTTAAGAATGCTCCTAAACCATTAGAACAAGTAGTGAATCGTGTACACAAAGAAAATTTATTACCAGTAATTAAAAATCTTCTTCCGACATACCCAGTAGTCAGAACATTAGATAATGGTAAAATTGCATCTCAACAGTTTAATGGTTTTACTATAAGTACCAATAAAAATGAGAATTGCTGCTTATTAAAGGACAAAAATATTTTGTTTATTAAAAATATCAAACTCATAGAAAATAATCAAATACAATTAAAAGGTACGTGTTTTTCTGAATTTGATTCTGTTTTCACTACACCATGCGACTCTACAATTTTTAACATTTATTCCATAAAAAAGCCTCTTTGAATAATTGTATAACTGTTACACCAGATTTTATAAAATGCAAATGTTTATGTTTTTCTAAACCAAATTGTAATGATTTTGTAACTGTGCCTTTATTACAATATAATAATTAACTTGAAAATTTCTTTATACTTTTTATCCAGTATGTAATGCCAGAATCCTTTTCTTATTTTTATAGTACGAGGAGAAAATAATTTACATTTTTAAAAAACTTTCATTTATCTAGCAAATGTATGATCCATGTACAGATTTTTTTTTGTTTTAATACATGATCACAATATATAACTCCAATATTATATCAACGGTACGTAAATAAATGACTTATAACTGATGTAATGGTATGATGTTCTTGTTACATCAGTTTTACGTGAAAGTGGGGACTTTTGTCTTACATACAAATATGATGGCATTATTATAGCATTTTGACGTCTGGAACCTGACCTATACCTTATGTAATCATATGACTTACTAATTACATAAATAATACATAAAATCAGGACTCCAATATGAGTTCATAACATGATGGAAATATAATACATATATACGTCACAGTCAAGTCATGTAAATGACATCATATCAAAGTTTGATGTCAATATGAGGTCATAGTGATGTAATACAACATGACCTCAAATCGAAGTCATCAAACATGGTCACTATTATGTCATACTTACGTGAATTTTTTTTTCTTGCCGCACTCTTCCAAAAATGGTGTCTATTTTATTAATGACAGGGCGACCAGAGCGAGGTGCATCTTTGATATCAAAACTACCATATTGAAAACGTTTAGACAAACCTTAGGCTACTCTGACACTGCATTAGGTCTATAAACGTTTTGGACCTCTCGTACCTGTAAAAAAATAAAGTCTAGCTTGATTCCGAGTTCAAAACGGGGTTTATAATAATTTAAGAGACATAAAGAGAGACTGCAATTTAGCCTTCGTAATGGTAGAAGTTTTAAAAGGGGTTTCAAAAATGTAATATTTCTTTAAAATGAGATTTAACTTTATCACTCTTTTCTAAAGACATATTTTATTCTTTTATCCGATGAGAATTCTAACATACACAACTGCCTGATTTTATCGCGTTTGTATTTGAGATTTGATTGCCTGACGTTTCGAACACTTCATAGTGTTCATGGTCACGAGCGGACCAACACCCTCATGTGATACTCGCGTAACCATCAAAAATCTAATTATGAAGTTATGGAAAAATGTTTTAAGAAATAGTTAAGACTCAGTTGCTATTTCCATTTTGCGCTTTAAATAAACTAGTTAACAAATTTGAAGTTTTAAAATACAGTGTAAACTCTTTATAACGTCACTCGATTTAACGAGAAACTCCTTAAAACATCGAAATAACTTGATTTTGGTTGGTTTGCTGTATTGTCCATACAATGATACACTATATAGCATCACGTTCACTCGAAATAACGACGACAAAAAGGCATTATTTTGCATTGAGCAGTACTTCCTTAATTACCGAAATTAGAAGAACTGCAACTGTGTACGTTCTTTGCTTTGTTGTTTTACTATTTTATTATCTCGCACGTGTTTAACTCAACTGACCTAGGAAACATTGTAAAAAAATTTCTTTTGTTTTTTGTGTGATAAACTTGCACATGTTTACTTCGGCCCTTCGACCACTGGGCTGTCGTTGGTTGTCAAACGTTATCTTAATAATCGTCGTTTTTAAGTATGTAAAATTTGCACTATATTAGTAAATAAATATTAGAATAGTAAAATAATATTTTTTTTAGCTCCAATTAACAACTCCCTATAATGTCAAAAAATTCAGTTCCTAGAGTGTCGTTATATGGAGTTTACACTGTATATGCAAGTAACAAGTTAGTGTCTGACATACAAATGCATCCATGAACCCAAGATCCTGCAATATTACCAATTACAAGTATAATTGTTAAAAGTACATTTTAAATGTGTCTTGCCGGATTGAGGTTTACTGAAAATTTAAATAACTGTAACCTCACCTAGACAAGACTTTAATCTACCCAAATTTGCTTTCTCGTTAACACAGAGTTCTTTAACAAGCAATCAAAAGGCTAATTTGGATAATATATAAGATATTTATTTCACTTATTTTATTACCTTGTATTTGAAATCCTTTGTATAGCAGCAATAACTGAAGCCCAAATCTGAATCTGTAATGAAAAATAATTATTCTTGAAATAACGTCACAGGTTAATAATATTAAGTGGTGCACTAAGTAGATTCAGCCATCCAAGGAAGTTTTAAATGCGTGGTAATCAGGGTTGCGCATTTCATAAAGCATTGTATCATCATTTAAATTTGAATACATTTCTAACTACTAATAGTTGTAATATTATAACCACATTCCTAAGGACAAAATACTGGTTAATTTTATTTTAATATATCTATAAATAAAATTGAAGTATTGTTTGTAATGTCAAAATAGTAGGCTTTTACCATGGTCACACGTTTATTTTTGCCACGATGCCTATGCCCAAAAACACAAAAATGTTTGTCTGTTTGTTCAGAGTAATCTTCAAAACAGCTGAACTAATTTCGATAATATTTTACTAACCAGGTGGCTGTCTATATGTATAAGGAGTAAATTTAGGCTATATTTTATCCCAGTATTCCCATTGGAACGATGCGGGTGAAACCGCGAGAATTTGCTAGTCTATACCAATAAATAAAATTGGAGTGTCTGTTTGTAATGTCAAAATAATAGGCTTTTTTCATGCTCACACGGTTATTTGCACGACACCTATGCCTAAAATAGCAATTAAAAAAATTTTTGTCTGTCCGTCTGTTTGTTCCGGGTAATCTTCAAAACGGCTGGACCGATTTCAAAAATTCTTTCACCAATGGAAAGCTATAATGTCAGGGCGTAAACTAGGCTATATTTTATCCCGGTATTCCCACGGGAACGGGAACTACGCGGGTAAAACGACTATAACCGAAGCGAAGCGAGAGTGGGTTGCTAGTTAATAATATTAATCAAATAAGTGTTCACTTAATTTCGTGGTTACATACATATCTACTTAAGATTTGTTACAGCATATAGCTATAATAAAGTTTAAAGTAATTACCTTCGCTAGAGCAAAATGTGGAGCCTGGCTTGAAGAATAATTCATACTGTGAACAATAAAAATGATTAGTATCAAATTGTCAAAAATAATTTAAATATTAACAAATTAATACTCACTTCTGGTAAAAATAATAAAAGGATGCTGTAGTAAAAACATATTAAACAAGTTATATTTGGAATCAACTTTCAATTTAATATACAAATAAAAAATAGAAAGTCAACATATTTAAAATTATCGTTTGCGGTGCAACTGCAAGGTGTTTCGGCGAATCCAGGCGGCACGCCGTGAACCTCCCTTGGTTTGTGAGAAGCGATGACCTTTGCCTAAACCACGGGAGCTGCGACCAGCAGATGTCAGACCGCGCATCTCACGATGCTTGTGAACAGCATTTACGATCCAGTTGATTTTCGGGTCGCGGCGAATAGCCTAAGGAACGAAGTAAAGTTTTAACATAATTGTGAATACAAAATATTATTTTTAAAGTTCTTTATATGAATCAGTAAACGGTAGGTGAATGTTCAGCAAAACCATTCAGATTGGTGCATGACATAGTAGAGTTCATCATATTTATAAATAAATTTTGACTATCTTTATTACACGCATAGTCTATCAGACTATTTGTTAGGAAGTGTGTAGTTTCTACTCCCATTCATCATTTCGCTTTGGCTCGTATTCATCCCATTGCTGGGTTCTAGCCTTCTCCATAACAGGAGGGCTATTGACCTACTATACCATTCCGGTCAGATGGGTTGGTATAGCATTGCATTTCTTGATTTTCTTCTCTTGGATATTACATCCTTTAGTTGTTTTTTACGAGATCCATGGATAAGAAAGGGTGTGCTGAATTGTATTCTTACTCCATTACTACACGGAAATACTCTCGTTTTTTATAAATTATTCATACCTTGTGTGATGGGTCAACTAGGATGACTTCGAAATATTTGTAGGAAGAATCCTGGGCCACCCAGTATGAGTTTAGTACACGTAGACCACCACAGCGACGGCCAACACGCTCCTATGGAAAAAGACAATTTATCAATAATCACATAATTATGTTAATAGGTTATTTATGACCAATATGAAGTGCTTTTTCAACTGCTCCATGTTGAAATAAATAAAGTTGTAGATTGATTGATACATGGAAATTTTGAGGTCTAACTAGATATAAAAGCAAACATGAAAATTTAAACAAAATGTATAATACTGTAGACATATACACAATGATTTTTTTATCATCTTACAAAAAGAAAAACCATAAAAGTATCCAACCAAAGAAACATATCCAACATATTTAAATGTTGTTAACAGTGTGTTTATCATGTTTACATTTTAAACAAAAGAAATCATGCAGAATTTCGCTAGCCAATCATAGGTACGAAGTCCACATGGACGGCTTTTACAAAGCGTAATTCCCTACGCTAGATACCTAACAGGTATCCTTTGCGATGCCCGATTGGCGCCGCGGTCAAGTGGTCGTAGTACCTACATACTACATCAGCTGTGTTGAATACTTATGCACTCGCTACATGCTGTTTCCTTACTATTTTAATAAGTAATTATTTACAATAACTTTTATTAAAAAATATTCTAGTAAATAATGTTTTTAACCTTTTAATTGTATGAATGAATAGTAGATACTAGATACTTTAATTGACCTGCTTTTGTAAGATGACATAAATGTCATCATGTACTATCATTCCAACACAAAATTTATAGTTTAACTTTTAAAAAGAACAAACCTTTGAATATAAGACTTTTAACAAAATTAAGGTATTAATACAATTTACTGTATTAATTTACTTTACCAGAGATTCAAAAATTTTTCACTGTGCTGAAGCAATAAGAATACAATTGTCGCCAGCCCTTACTAGCCTGCGTGAGTCATTAAAATTAGATAAAAACAGTTTTTAATAGATTACTGATAAGCAGAACCTGCAGCACACCAGAAAAACACTACACTTAACTGTGATCACCAACCCATTAAGCACAGTGATGACACTATCACCCCTTATTTAAAGCATAGACACAGCAGTGGATATAGCCTGAATGGTGAACACAAAATATCTTCATAATAAATACTGGTGAAACTTGATAGACGTATTACAGAAAAATCATAACTACAACACAAACGCAATAGTGGTTGGTCAATGGCTAGTTCAAATATCAATCAAAATCAATTTCAATGTTGATACACAAACGATAACAAAAATTCACTAGCTTGCAATATCTCAGACAATATTCATTGATTTGACTCTGGAACGGTTCAAACACTCCAGTCACTCTCCATAGTTAGTCTACTAATCACCAAAAACACTATCACAAATTTGAGATGATCAAATTTGTGGTAGTGTTTTTGGTGATTAGTTCATTGAACATTATCAAATAACTGACCCAGTACAACAAGACTGGTGTAGCAACAGACACTAAATGCAATCACCAGCCTGCCTGCCAAAAGAGGCTCAGAATCTGCCATTTCTGAGTAAAACAGTGAAGTTGATAGACTAACGACGGAACGGTAGACATCGAGCAGACGTTATTTAAGACAGAAAATTACTTTTGCCCAGTGATCAGTGTTCAATTTCGTATGAGACTATTTATGCCGATATAAAGAATTACTCACCTCAGCAATGGACTGTAGATTGCGTGTAGGTTTAAGCTGGTTCACACCTTGACTCTTGGGTTTACCGTAGGTAGCACCCTTAGGTACTGGGCGTTTGCGGCCACCACGGCGAACACGAATTCTGAAGACAACATAACCTGTAAAAAGTCAACATGGTTAGTTTTCTCTTAACTGACGAATTACACCAATGTTGAGTTAAAAGTTGTAAAAAACAACGTACCTTGCTTAGCTCTGTATCCCAACCTCCTAGCCTTATCAGGTCTCGTAGGCCTAGGAGCACGATGCATGCGAGTCAACTGGCGATACTGCCAAACCCTTATACGTAAGAGGAATCGCATAACATCGCTCAATTTTTTTCTATACAACTCTTGAATATATCTGTACGCGCCCATCTTGGACTGTGGCAGACCTAGCAACAAAATCAATACATATTGATCAGAAGTCACATCATCGGTCTGGCCACGAATCGAGCGATTCTACATGCATCATGTATGCCATTGCGATATCACTGGAATATTAGAATCGGATCATAAATACACTAAAGAAAGAATAGACTGAACAATGATAAATCATATTATAACTTTAAATTGTATATAAATATTAGGATAATTGAAATAATTAACGATAAAATATTAACGTACGTCTCACGAACTCCACAGATCGATTGAAAAAGAACTAATTGTCAAAACTGGCATGTGGTGCTGTGTTGCCATGCCGATTTGGTTTTATAGAAACCTAGTTCACAAAATGCTACTGAAACATTTTTCGTGAGAAAAGTTAAAAATGTAGAAGTTTCTGAAAATTCTTTTTTTGGCCGTGCTTTGACTACTATACATATACCATCATTTTAATTTGATTTGACCAACTTCTAGGACGCAACAACAGCGCGGCATAAGACTTTAATATTTAAATATTTCTTTTAAATCATCGACTGAGTGGCTTTTTTAAATCGATGCAACGAGAGAGAGTGAGCTCACTCTATTATATGTTACAAATTTATTTAAAGTTAGACGAGTTGACATATTTTACATAATTTTTTAATATCCAAAGTCGTTAAAAGACTTTGGGCTTAGGACGAATACTTTTGACAAACCTCCGTATTCTAAGTCGTAACCTCCAAACTTCCTCGACTCGACTCACCCTCATTGAGGACGTTTCGTATTCACAGTTGTCATTTTTGTCCTCACGTTTAAAGGTTTCCTCCAATAAGGTAAGGTTGAGTCGAGGAAACAACTGTCAAACGTAAGGTGTCTCTTGAGGTACCTTGAGGATACATTAAGGAGATTTTTGTATATACTTACGAGCTTATAATATATTTTTTTCTATAAGAGTTTATTGAATATCTATATGATAATTCATACAGTTATTTATCTCGACGACATTTGCGTGATGCAAACAATCCAATTGAGTTATACGACGAAAGTGAATTTGTAAAAAGGTTTCGATTTACAAAAAACATTGTTGGACATTTTTTATTACCACTCTTATTTTGTAATATTGGAGCAAAAAATCGAATTGTGGCTTTTTTAACATTCATATTAACTAAACAGAACTACTGTAACAGTAGAATTAAGTTTGTACTTAATAATGAGTTCTTATAAGCAGGTTTTTTTCATTATCTTCAAACGTCGTCCACTTCCAGCCATTTTGTAAAGATATTAATTAAAAATTTAAAATATTATTTTATAATAATGACGCGCCAAGCAAAGCCCCGTTATAAAATAATCTTAACAATAGTAAACGATGAAAAGTTGATTTTTGTTTACATTTTGACGTGACAACGTCTTATAAATTGGTTTGCCGGGTGATACTTCAAGAAACTGCGTTACGCTCCGCTCACGTTATGCGCTCACAATGAGAGCGAGTGAGAGGCACGCGTCCCTTCCACTCGGGCATGGTTAGCCCGCCTAAGAGCGAGAGAGACAGACATAAAAATTGTATATTTGTATATAAATACGTATGTATGTGTAAAGGTAAAAATAAAATTTTGTTAATATGAAATTCAGTGCGAGATTCTTTGTATAAATTAATGTTTTAAATATAATTCTTTGTATAAATAAATGTTTTAAATTGTTACTATTATTTCATCCTTCTTCCTACTATACGAATGAATATTCACATTAAAATTATTTTACCACTCAAAGTCGTTGTCACGTAAAACTTTCGCCCGTATACCGACTTTACAGGCAACCAAGTTTTTTTTTTTTTAACTTGGTCTAGCAAAGGAAACCAAATTGCTAAAATGCCAACATAACAGAGCGAATTCCTCAAAACCCTGACGTCATTCGTGACGTATTACCTCCACTCTTCCTTACGGGAGGAATCTCAGAATTTCCTCAAGGTTAGGACTAAGAATACCGATGTTGATGAAAGTTCGAGGCAATCCTCGAAGCTTCCTTACCTGAGTGTGAGTGGAGACGATCTCGAGGTTACGACTTAATATACGGGGGAAAGTGTTTGTAGCGTTATCGAGGCCAATTCATATTGGAGTAGAGTATGTATCGTCTGATAGAGGTGCTGCTCCAAATCCCATACAAATTGGTTTCGATTACGATACGAATACTTAGATACAAATAATCGTATAAAGCCCACTGCTTGTCTATTTGTGCCGACTAACAATAATCTCTGTTAGTCATAGATGAACGAAAGTTTGTTCGATAGTATTAAAAAAAAGTGAGCCGTCACCTAGGATGCCTCGCAGATGTGAAACATTGACATTATTTTGTGCAAGTATATATGCATAAAATAATAGATTACAGGAACTAATATTGTATTAGTTCCTGTTGTAAACTGTTCTTTTATGCTTATATACTTGTACAAAATAATTTCAATGCTTCACATCTGCGAGGCGGCCTGGGCGATGGCTCACTTTTTTAATCGTATCTCTTGTAATTTTTTTGTATTCAGCGTGTTCTTTTCAATTAATTTATGTTTATTCTTTTAATTATCATTATCTGCGGCGATATTATGCATAAATATTAGATTCTCGCCTCAGGTTTACCTAAATTCAAGGCTGGTTACGATTGTCAAGGCATCGGTACTGGTGGTCGGTTCAATGACAATGAAAAGGTACATGGTGGGTTATGGGATTACACGCCGCCTTACCAACGTTCTACATAGAATGCATAAGGTGTGTCCAGACTGACTACCCAAAAACCAGTTCACCTAAATTATTATTATTACATGAGTGTTAAAATTAACGAAAACTAGATTAGATGAAACAACACGACAATAACGGAAACCTAAAATTCCTAAAAATGAACAAGAAAGCAAGCTCAAAGTACTCCACAAGTTCAAAAATATGGTGTGACGGAGTAAGAATACAGCAATGGCAGAGCGGTATACGAGTAAGAAGATGAAGAAGGAAAATTCAATTCATGGCATAAAAGGGTTAAAATTTACCGCTTCTTCTTTATGATAGTCGTTTAATCAATACTGTTTTAACATTTCAAATATTAATAAAAAATGTTTGCCGTTAACTACACCATTTTGAATACACATAATATATTTTTACAGTCTTGTAAAAAACAAACAATTGTGTAAAAACAAACAAAATCTACATAAATAAAATTATTAATTTTTAGTTATGTAAATTTGAAAGATTATTTTCAACAATTTCTGAACGAAAACTGCCGTTCGTTCATGATGTCGTATGTCGTTTATTACGCCGCCATCTTGAAAGCGTAATTGTTGTAATGTTTACGTTGTGTGTGAAAGGTGAAATTTATAATTTCGCGTGTAATAATTCGGTAAATCTTTGCTAAATTTGTTAAAAGTTTCGTGCAATGGTTAGGATTTGTCAAACGTTGAATTTATTACTATTAGATAACGTAAACAACATGAAATTAACTGCTCAAAGATTAGGCGCCAAAGTGCTTTGAGTAGTCGTTAGAAAACCCTATAATAAACATCCCATGGCATTGTTTTGTATTTGTAAGTGGATGGTGTATTCTTAATGCACTTATCGTCTGAATTTCATATGTTTAACCTTTCAGCAGTGTTGATGTGAGTTCAAGCCGGAAGTAAGAATCTATCACAATGTTTTACGGACATTTCGTGCTGGCCAAAAAGGGCCCACTGGCCAAAATTTGGCTGGCAGCTCATTGGGATAAAAAGCTGACAAAGGCCCATGTTTTTGAGACGAATATTGAGAAGTCAGTTGATGGTATCTTGAAACCTAAAGTGAAGATGGCTTTACGTACTTCTGGCCATCTGTTGCTTGGAGTAGTCAGAATTTACTCGAGGAAGGCCAAATATTTGCTACAGGATTGTAATGAAGCATTTGTTAAAATCAAGGTATGTAATTAAGTATATGTATTCAGCTTTCCATTATTAGTTCATATACTTAAATTTATGATACTATGGGGCTTGGGCCTCCTCTAAAGTAGGGAGGGGAATTGACCTACTATATTATGCTGTTGGGTTGAGAGCCCTCAGTGTTCACCGAATAGTCTGAATAAAGTTGTCATAGCCATCTGCGGCTAGCAACTATAATCACACAACAAAAAAAATATATCATGCTAGTTAGATGGCTTGGTAGAGTTTTGTTTCTAGTTTTCCTTCTATTTGTATATGCACTATATATCTTCAGCCCATTGGGAGGAAAAATTGATTTATTATCCCATACTGGTCTATCTGATGTGGTGTTCTATTTCAGGTTTTCCTTTTTTAATAATGATTACTCCTCATTTAACTTTTATGACTTTGACTCTCATTAGACTATTAAGGTTGATAGTGAGGTATTCTTGAATTTAATTGTCACTAAGAAATCCTATCCATCCTACTTCCTGTGTGTTGATGGAGTATATAATTCACTGCCATTTCTCATACCTGTGGGTGTCATAAAAGACGACTATGGGATATATTACGCATATAAAATCTATGCAAGAGATGCAAAACTCAAAACAAAACCCTATACCAACCTGTCTGACCATAATGGAACAGTAAGGTCAATGTTCCTCCTATTATGGAGGAGGCTCAAGCCCAGCCGTGGGATGTATACAAGCCAAAATGATAAGACACTATAGTATGAAATCTTTCTTATGGAAGATCCTCATCCTGCTCTAATCTAAATTACTTGGCGCTGATGCAATGCCCTTCTTCCATTAGTCATTTTGACAATAGTTTTCGATTCAAGTAGTTGTAAAGCTTTTCATTATTTTTTATAATACCCATTAGTACATCAACTACCAAAGCCATCAACTACCACCACACAGCAAATAATTTGCTATAGAGGATGAATGGTTAATTATTATTTAAGATAAAAGCTCTTTATTCATGGTTTTCTTATTTGCATGTTCAGTATTGCGTATTTGCAGTATACTTAACACGTTGAATGTGGTCAGATATTGTATACAAATGTACTACAATGTGGATTGAAATAGGGATGGTGATCTGAGATTGATTAATCAAAGAATTGATTTTTCAGGCTTTTATAAATCCCTGAATCGATTCAGGTTAATCAATACTTTACCTTAGAGAATTGTGATTCGATTTTTTCCTGCCTGCTTGATACTAAATATGTTAATGTTTTATACTATATTATAAGATTAATAACACTTTCAGATTTCCTAAATAAAAAAAAAGCTCATCACATATTTACTCTCCAGATTTCCTTAAAAAAATAGGTTATCACAAGCCCGTACAAAAGAATATTAGAATTAGAATATTGATAGATGATTAATCGGGAATCGATCCTTCACCTCCTCAATGAATTTTCTGGTGAATCGATTCTTTGGATGACAATTCGAATCGATTCAAGAAGCAAATCTTTTTTAGAAAGATCGCCTATCCCTAGCTTGAAACACACTCATGTGCAGCCGCATAGGCATAATAGTGGCAAAAGTTCTATAGCATCTATTGTCAGCCATGCTTACTACTAAATTGCCATTATATGGTTTAATAGTATACATAACTATTCACAAGCAGGATTAGTTTGTTCTCTAAGATTCACTTTCTTAATTAGTATTGTGTAACGCCACACGTAACACCGTTAAAGATAATGGTAATGTGGTAGTATGTATGACATATAGGGCTATCGATAGGATGACCCCTGCGTACAGCCGTCGATACGCAGCGCTGGGTCCGCCCACGATTGGCATGAGCCAAGAGAGGCCGGACGGCGCGTCGACAAGCCGCAGAGTAAGTCGGCGGAAATGCGCCCAGAACCACCAAAACCTGTCAAGCATCAGGCCTGAATACTTTATATGGGCCTGGATGCTAATATCAACCGAATTGACTGTGATCGAGACGCCGATGGGAGGCACCAGAAGGTGCCAATGGAACAAGAGGGCAGGTTGAGGGTGGCCCTGGACAAGACCAGGGCTTTAATCTGCTTGACAATCTCCTCGGTGGCGAGAGTTGTCAAGCTTGCTAGCACCTTCAGCATCCTAGTCCGGGCTGTGAAGAGCGTGTCGTCGGCGTAACAAATTACGCCCAGCCGGGGTGGGATGCTCTCTCTCAACGCCCAGTCATAGCCGATCTTCCATAGAGTGGGCCAGAGGACCGACCCCTGCTGGACACCGCACGTCATGGGCGTGGCCATTACGGCCTGGTGTCTCTAAATGTGTGGCAAGAAACATATTTGTACATGTTTTTCTTATTGAATATTTTAATAGTTAAACAGCATCGTTGTTGTTAACGGCGCTGTCAATGACGATGTGGTAGTATGTGCCGCTGACAAAAGATGGTTTTGAACTTTTACGAATGTTACGACTGTGTCTGCCATCGTAATATATTTGTATGCTATATATGGTCACAGTCCAATGTGTTAAGAGTATTTTATGACATAATATTTGTAAAATTAATTAAGTAAAATTACATTATAAACTTATTAATTTCCGTGTGGTGATGAAGTAAGAATAAAATTCACCACCTCTCTTGCCTGTGGTATAAATATACAGATAATATCTATGCAAGAGTCGGAAAACTCGAAGTAAAACCCTATGCCAACATGTCTGACTAGCATGGTATAGTAGGTCAAATATCCCTGTCATAAATGAGAAGGCCGAACCCAACAATGGGACATAACAGTGGTTGAAATGATGATGATATGGAAGTTGTTTAAAAATTGGTTTTACATATGTAAGCACCACCTACTGGGTACAATTGTTATTCTAAACTTGTAATTCCATAATTGGAATTCATCAGAAATCTGAACACACAAAAATTCTTTCAAATCAGTCCAGCTATCTAAGAGAGATCAATCACATACACATATAGAGAAGAAATATACAGTAGAACCTTGATAACTTAAACCTCGATAACGTAAAAACCTCTATAAATTCATAAAATGTTGTGTTCCCTTCCCCTTGGAGTCAAAAATCTCTTTAACTTAAAATACGAACCCTCTATAACTTAACGAATAATTTGGGCATTGCACCTCAGTAACTCAAAAGTTGTAATGACGACGACCTTTGTAACTTCAATATCTCTCAATAAGTCATTTTTAATGAATGTGTAAATAAAAAAAGTTCCCTGTAGTGTAGACCATAGTTATTGCTTACACGTATTTACGAAATGGCTTCACATGTAAACAATAGGTACACTAAGGTCTAAGTACAGTAACTTATTTTTGTGTATCAGTAGCTTTTAGCCTTCGTTCGAATTCATTCAATATTGCCTCTTCTTTATTTAAAACTAGCAACCCGCCCTCGCTTCGCTTATAGGTTATAGTCGTTTTACCCGCGCGGTTCCCATTCAAGTGGGAATACCGGGATAAAATATAGCCTAGTTTACGCCCTGATATTATAGCTTTCCATTGGTGAAAGAATTTTTGAAATTGGTCCAGCCGTTTTGAAGATTACCCGGAACAAACAGACAAAAAATTTTTAATTGCTATTTTAGGCATAGATGTCGTGCAAATAACCGTGTGAGCATGAAAAAAGCCTATTATTTTGACATTACAAACAGACACTCCAATTTTATTTATTGGTATAGATTGAAAATGAAATTGATGTTGAAAGTGTGAACAGTTTGAAAAAAAAAACTGACTTTTTTATGTCAAATACCAGAATAAATGAACCTTTAAATGTAAAATAAAGTATGTATGTATATACATATTAACATTTCAAAGTTTCATTTGCATTTAACCTAGCTCATCTATCTCTATAAGTACTAAACAACGCTCATAAACGAACCTCTGTAAGTAAAAATATAAACCAATAAAAACTCTTTAACTTAAACCTTCAGTAAGTAAAAACCTCGATAATTCAAATAATTTAATGTTTCCCTTGGTTTTTATCTTATCGAGGTTCTACTGTATATAGAAATATGTAATAATTTCTTATATTTCATATATGAAACTCGGCTTTTAGCTATCCAGTGCTGGACAGTGTTTTGTCCTTCAAATGAGGGCCTAATGCTTTAAATGCCACCCTTGGCAGGCAGGTTAGAGATTGCAGTAAAATGTTATATGTTACCCTGGAGAGAGCTGCTGTCCACTTGCCTGGTAAACCCTTAGCCAATTTTTACGGTTTGGTGACATTCATATTCTTATCATGTCGCCACATAGGCAATGCCTACAATTTACATAACTATATAATAACTAAATTAATGTATAATTGTTTTAGATGGCCTTCAGGCCGGGCATGGTGGACTTACCTGAAGAACATAGAGAAGCTGCTATGAATGCCATTACTTTACCAGAGGTTTTCCATGATTTTGACACTGCTATGCCAGAGTTGAAGTAAGTTATTTATTATTTTGGTAGCATAGATGGCTCAATAATTAAGTGGTTGATGGAATCTATATTTTAATAATAAACTATATGAACTGTCTAGCAAACCAAACTAGGTTTGATTGGAATTAATTTATGTAAAACTAGCTGACCCACAAGCAGTGGCGGCTGGTGGGTTAACAAAGTGGTGGTGCACTTTACTTGCTCACTAAGTATTAAGATCAGTAATTGCAATGGAACAACAATTTATAAAGAAAATGACATTTTTTATTATTTTCGAACTCATTACATTTTGTAGGTACACATGTGAAGAAACGTGTGGTTTTATTTGTTTTTCACACTTCAAAAAATATTTATAAAAGAGTGCAAATCAAAATATGTTTTGATTTGAACTCTTTTATTAAATCTAACGAGGGCCTTGGCGGTCCCGCCAATTTTATATCAACTTTATTTTGAAAAGTTTTATCATGCTAGGCTCATTTACACTCACACCACACACGGTACACGAAGATTAGAATAGAACTAAGACCAAAATAAAAAAAAAACAATTACTTAATGTAAACAAACAATATTTAAGGCGTCACAGGATACATCGAAACTATATCTACATACGTCGCCGCCGCCAGGCAAATTTCGTCGAAAGTCGAGTGCTCTCGGTAATGTTCGGTTCGCCTGTGCGTGTGCGGCGCTCAAGCAGAGACTCATTTTTCGGTATATTTCTATAGCCCCCTCTACACGTCGGCAGATGCGTCCGCAGACGTCGTCAGATGCATCCGCGGATGGATCTCTGTGCGCCGTCCACACGTCTGTAGGTTGATCAGTCTGTATTGACTCTTGACGGACGCAACACGTACGCACGCGAAATGGATATTGAGACCGTAACTGTTGCAGCTATTTATTTATGACCTTTAAGTATTATTTAAGTATCCATCGCAGTAGTTATTAAAAATAAAATGGAGAAGAGGAAGGTGGTGGACGCTGTAATCAGCATACATAGAAAGGGAATAATGTGGAAAAATCATTTCCATAATGAATATTTTGCCTTCCGTGTGGTGACGGAGTAAGAATAAAATTCACCACCCTCCCCCACACATTCATTCTTAAGCGTGGATGATCGTACGAGACGACTAAGGGATATAAAACGCATATAAGATCTATGCGAGAGAAGGAAAACTCGAAATAAAACCCTATACCAACCTATACTGACACGTCTGACCAGCGTGGTATAGTAGGTCAAATCCCCTTCCATTATGGAGGAGGCCCGAGCCCAACAGTGGGACGTATATGGGGTGAGATGATGAAGATGATTTATTGCAATTTTTTTAAATTTTTTTACACATCCTCCTGGACGCCATTTTTTTTCGCAGAAATAGCGCGGAAAGCCGGCTTTTAGAACTATATATGCAGAGCCATCTGGAGAATTTGATAATTTTGTTCGAATTTCTGCTTGATACGGCTCCAGGAATTTGAATGTTTCGTTAGTGCTCGTGTTAGCCATTTTAACGAGCAAGTAAAAAAGAAAGAACGAAAAAATACTGCAGAAATCACGGGTGCATTCTCATCCGCTTCCTGATGAACACTGATCCGTCGTCAGACCTGTGGACGCATCGCTCGCTCGCGCCGAGCGCTGGCGTTGAAACCCTTTGATCCGTGCTACAAAAACCGACAACTAACGGATGAGTGCCGGATGTATCTGCGGACGTCGAATACCTACCACAGACGAGCAAATCACTCCCTCTACACGTCCGCGGACGCGTCCGCCGATGACATCTGCGGACGCATCTGCCGACGTGTAGAGGGGGCTTTAGAACTATCTTCTGTCTCACGCGCCAGGCGTAACTAATACATATATATACACTCATAACTAATACAAGTTGTATTAGCAGTCCCCGTGCGCTCGCCTCAGCGCACGAGATTTTTTTACAGGGCAAATAAGTTTTAATGGTTTAGAATAGTTTAGTGAAGCGTTTAAATTGTTTTGTCATAATTTGAAATTAAATTTGTTATGTTTTTGTATTTTTAAATAATAAATATTAATATAGTAATTTAAAATATAAAGATGAATTAACATTGTAATTATTAAATCTTTTGAATTGATGGTTCAGTGCACGAGCGCACTTAAGGTACAGCCGCCACTGCTCACAAGACATTATTCTGTTCAATCTAAAAAAGTGGTAAAAGTTATTCTCCTTGAAACCGATTACCACGCCACCTCCAGGTTCCACCAGGTCAGGTTGTACAAACTCAGAAACCTTTGTGGGCTTATGCACAACATTGCTGAAGATCATCACATGATCAAATGTATAGTTTACGATTCTATAAAGGACATACAGACAAACATTCATTTTTATTTATATACTAGCTGACCCAACAGACGTTGTTTTGTTCAAATAAAATAAAAGGAATTTTCTTTGAAATCGACAGCAGCGCCATCTACCGGATCCTATAGTGAATCTAAACTATTCTGGAACCCACTTGAACACACCAAAAAGTTGATCAACATCGTTTAGGAGGAGTTCAGTGACATACACACGTACACAAGAAATCTACATTTAAAGATATAGATTGGGAGATATGCATATTAAAATTAATAAATTTCATTAATTATTCTAGTGAGGTGGACATTGAAGCACAGTTTTCCCTGAATCAGTCCAGAGCGGAAGAGATCACGATGCGAGAGGATTACGGCTCTTTGAATCTCGTGACACATGATGATGGGTTTGGCGATATGGGGTTCGACACTGACAATCCGGATATCATGCGTGAAGCTATTGGAAACGAGGGTGGCTTAGAACAGGTGAGGCTTTTATTGATTTATACACATCATCAGCATCATCAACCACTCTTGCCTCACCACAGATGGGATAATGCAATAACCGCCACGTTGCGCAAACTCCCTGGCGATTGCACTTGGTGCTATAAGTTTCTTCAAAAAAGTGCTGCTGCTTATTCTGGTGATCCTTCATCCGATTTTTATGATTCCCGTGAAACTGTAGGATTTTCATATTCATAATACTGTCCGAGTCTGGTCACAGCAAGACGACTCTAGGCTATAATAGGCTACTAGTGATCACTGTGAAGAAGATTTGTTTCCAATTGTGGAATATTTGGACTAAAGATAAACCTACAGTAGAAACTCGATTAATCAGACTAATTGCTGTCGGTAGGCATTCGGATAATCGAATGGATGAAAAACCTTCTTCGGTTTTGTGCATATGTACATAATTTTATGCGTTTATTAGAAGACGAATACATATCCCGCGGGGAATGCACCTAAGAGCGGCGTAATAATTGCTAAATGAAACAATAGGGAAACGCGTGAGGCAGCGATCCCGCGGGGCGTGGGCGGGACATTCCATTACGGCGGCATACGTTCTTGCTTGCATAAATTCGATTTGTAGGTACAATAAGGTCGCGGTTGGTAGTAGTGTTGCTTTAAAAGTAAATTATTTTCTTTTAAACTCGTACCATCACCATTATGTCAATGTTCCACATCTGACCACGAGTATGAACAATCAGCACATCACATTCTCTGGGAGTGCGATCTCTGGCGAAACGAGCGTAACCTTATGTTAAACAGTTTGCAAGTCACCTGTGGGGTAGTATACTATACGGACCTTGTAGCAACTCGAGAAAATTTCCGTGCGTTCATGCGTTTCTGCCATACCTACTGTAGCAATCAATCTTAACGCTCACATATAGGCCCCGTTAAGCTCTTCCGTATCCGTGGTGCCGTACTGCTGCGCTATCGTAGCTGTACACCTTTTTACTTATTGACTGACTAGTCATTTTGTTTTCCTGTCTCCCGCTTTGCCTAGGAGGGAAGTGGAATCTCTCTTTCCAACTCCTCCTCTTTAATCTTTTCTAATTAAATTTTTTGCGGGTCCCAAGACAATTAAAATCATATCTCGGGACTGCCTGAGGGTCAAACCTCGGTGTCAATTATGGAGACCATTGTGGATCCTGGCTTACAGGAGTTACAATGGTGGGAATGTGTGGTGGGATTAGTCCCAAAGAAAAAAAAGTAGTGTTGCGTAATTCGAATCGTTTAATTCGAATAACTCGAATAAGACTATTGACTCGTTCATTCGAATCGCCGTTGACCGAAACCGAATCAATTCGTTAACTCGTGTCGTACTTAGGCAGGTAGGTACTCATAGCGCGGGCGGCGCATTGATAGGACATTCGTTGTAGCGTTGCGTAATTCGAATCATTTAATTCGAATAACTCCAATAAGACTATTGACTCGTTCATTCGAATTGGCGTTGAGCGAAACCAAATCAATTCGTTAACTCGTAGGTAGGCACTCGTAGCGCAGGCGGCGCGGCGCGGCGATCAGTCGACTCGGTTTGATAGGACATTCGTTAATTTGTTTTCTATTCGTTGATTCGTTTTCTGTCCCTCGCGCGATTTAATGTTTTCTTGCTTTTATTGACTGCTCGTTTACGTAATTAAAAATAATAGGTATTAATTATGAGTATACCTGAGACGTATAAAAACGTATTTTTTTTTAAAGTTGATTTATCGGGTAATTACTAATTAGAATCAGACTTTATTTAAAAAAAAGTATTTTTTTTGTATATGATTTTATTATTACTTTTTGTTATTTAGTATGCTGATTTTAATCAAACAATAAAAGAGTATTGTAGCATTACCTACGTGGTTAAAAGTCAGTATTATATACCTATAAGTCCCCTTTCCGTAACCAAATACCGAGCACACTGCTGTAACTCAAAATTTCGACTCATTCGTAATGAAAAAACCGATCCGCAAAAAAAACTCGCTGGAATAATAATGTAAACGAATTATAACTCGCCAACTCGGCTTCACAGGCGGATGACTTGACATACGAGTACGAATTTGACTTATAGTCAAATTCGTTCTCTGCTGACGTGACGAATGTGACGATTCGAATCAATTCGAATTGCGATTCGAATCAATAGTAATTTTAATTCGATTGATTCGAATTGAAAAAAAAAGCAATTCGTCTCATCGCTGGTTGGTAGTCCGGATAATCACGAATCCGTATAACCGAGGGCCGTATAATCGAATTTCTACTGTACTTACGGTTTTTCTTCTACATATACAGACGTTAGTTATTTACTTAACAGAATAATGGATATTGCCTATCCTATGAATATGGGACGCGGTCGCAGCCTTCTGCGAGACAGTGATCTCGCAGAAGGAGGCGGCGGATCGCCTGCGCGAGGAGCGCAGCCTCGATGAGGAGATCCGCCGTCGGCGACTGGGGCGGCGTAGGCGCGACTACCTGCGCCTCATGCCGCCCTAACCGAGGCCGCGGGTGACGTGACCGGGGATTAGTCCGTCACCCGCCGAGAGGCCGACCGCGTGAGGAAAGATCGACGTCCTCCCCGAGGGGGGGACGTCGGTCAATGGGAGGGTACCCCAAGTAGGGGGTATTCCGTCGGGCCGACCACTGATGACAAGTAACCCTGCTCCAGTGGTCGGCCCAACGACGAAGGCGACGTGGTGTTCGGGTGGGTTGCGGGAGTTGCGTCCTTAAGCCCCTCTGTCGCCCCGGACGGAGGGGTGCGGAGGCGCGCCGACCGCAGCCCACCCCAAGAAAAAAAAATCCTATGAATATATAATATGAATTTGCTTATTATGCATCCACGACTGCTCAAGTGAACGTCTTAAAATTTCGCATTATCAGGGATACAGATAAGACTGATAACATTCATCCAGGAAAAAAGTACTGTTTCTGAGGAGTCAATAAATTGGTAAAAAACTTAATGTTTATATTAAATTAACTTTTACTTTAATACTGCTTGCGAACTATTTCTATATATGTTTTGACATTAGTATAATATATATATATATATATATATATATATATATATATATTCCTTTTTTTCCATTTCTGGTCTATACCAATATTCGAAAAAAAAATTTTGAATTTTATTTCAGAGTAACCTGCTATTTGCGGACGGTTCTTCATTAGAACTGGGTGGAAAGGAGACTGTAGGTACTTTAGGTGAAGTTGAGGCTCTGGGCGCTGTATCACGCCGCATGGAGCCTGCGCCCGCGCATATGGACGACGGGTTCGGTGGCAATATCGCTGACGTGCCGGATTTTGGACGTAAGTCAACCTATTTTTTGCCAGACTATGGTGGGAGTGATGCTTCATTACCTACTGTATTTTTCTTCTCGGTCTAATGAGCCGGCTAGCTCTGTAAAGATACTCTTAATGTATACAGATGAGAGAGATACGGGCTGTAGCGAATATTGTTACAAGGCAATGGAATAATTCTCTGAATGCAAGCAATTCAAGGCATGCCTACAATTGAATGCCTACACTTTGGTGGTTCGTCTTCCGTCGTCTTATGTTAGATGACATCTTAACTTCAAATGTTTTTGCATTGTTCCATTCTCTGAGTTTATATTATGCCCAATAGTTCTGGGTTTGGTTTTCTACTGCAACCAATTTTGCCAGAATATCTTTTCTCCATAGAGCAACTAACTTCTGAACCCCCACTACCGAGTCAGAAGTTGGTCGCTAAGGATATGTGATATCAATATAACGGTTTTTTATTAATAAATGCATGATACAGTACTTATAATCATAGGATGTCACGAGTGTGACGCGCTAATCGATGATACACGCCACACACTGAAAGTATGCCTCGCCTGGGGGCCTCGGCGCCACGTCCTGACAACGGAAATAGGCACAACAGACCTGTTGTTGCCGATCATCATCTCCAAGATGCTCGGCAGCGACAGCTGCTTGTCGTCGATGGTCTCCTTCTGTGAGGCTGACATGACAAGGAAGGAGGCCGCAGAGTCGGCATGTGAGGCGCTTGCGTCCGCTGACTCGCTCCGCCGGCGGCGGTCAGGGAGGAGGAGACGCCGCTACCCACTGCTCCTCCCACCGCCCTGATTGACGATAGGACGTGGCCAGACGGCCAAGCGTTGGGGTGTCGGGGATAGAATGTCATCAGACGATCTCGCCGGCACCCAGTAAAAGAGCGGAAGGGGCCGCACAAACAAAAGTACTTATAATCATAAATTGATTCATAAAATTGTCTGCCGGTTTGTTCCGTCTTCCGTCCGTATGAATAGACAGCAACGATATTGACAGCACTTTCACTAGCAGATAAGTCATGTTCTAGGAGTAACATACGCCATTTTTTGTCGTAAATATTACGATACTAAAAAAATAATTCAAGAAACTGCGAACAATTACATCCGAAATCACTATATTTTAGAGGGTTGTTGTGTCGGTAGTATTGAAATAATGAGACAAGTTTATATAATTGAACTTCATTGAACTTTGAGACTAATGAATCAGAAGGCAAAGCACCTGCGGGCTGGTCACGGACAACAAGGAACTCAGTACCAGTGGAGGGTGGTCGGCCCAATGGAGAAGGAGAGGGATTACGGTGGGTTATATGGGCGCGCACCGTCCTTTCGTCGCCCCAAACGGAATGAACGGTGTGCGCGCTGACCACAGCCCATCCAAAAAAAAAAATGTAAAGCACCTAGTCATAAATAAAATAAAACGTATTTTCGACACCAAAGGGGGTAATTTGCATATTGCGTAAATATTAAATGTGCCTATGCATAATTATACTATTTACTCGTTCGAAGGTTAGTATAAGATAATGTTTTTCAAAGAAGTTATTTGTGTGCAGATGCGGGTGGTTTATTCGAGGGAGACCTATTCGGTGAGGTGACAGGAAGCAGCAGCTCGGCTGCGGCTGCCTCAGGCATGCCCGGCACTTCGGCACAACCGCAATCCTTACAGGTACATATTGAGTTTTTTATGAGAAACAATATGCCACGAGCGTGCATCGTGTAGTAAACATTATGTGACATTATTAATTTCAAGGCCACGATTACTGCTTACCGTCTACTAATACCTATCCAATTTCACCTAAATACCATTTATGATAATTTTGCAACTTTTTAATGGCGAGTGAGAGTGCTTATAAGCTAATTTCTAATTCCATGCGTATTAATTTCGCTGGTCTACTGGGAAGTGGTCCAGTATTTTTACTGGTTATGGTGTGACTACGCCCCGCCCAAACTGAGGTAGCGGAAGGGTAGCGCGGGGTCTCATTAGCTTTTATATTTTCTTTCGCCTATTAAGCGAACCAGATGTTCCGTGTTACAAGAGGATTGTAGATAGTAGTAGTTTTGTGTAATTGAAGAAGCAATTATTATCTAACTAGCAACCCGCCCTCGCTTCGCTTCAGTTTCAGTCGCCTTACCCGCGGCGTAGTTCCCGTGGGAATACCTGGATAAAATATAGCCTATGTTACTCCCTGATATTATAGCTTTCCATTGGTGAAAGAATTTTTGAAATC
This sequence comes from Lymantria dispar, assembly GCA_032191425.1. Classification (NCBI taxonomy): domain Eukaryota; kingdom Metazoa; phylum Arthropoda; class Insecta; order Lepidoptera; family Erebidae; genus Lymantria; species Lymantria dispar. Next base: position 27,452,755 of record CM063449.1, on the reverse strand, counting down.
GGTTCAGTGGTTTAAGCGTGAAAGCGTATCAAACATCCTTACTTTCGCATTTATAATATTAGTAAGGATATTTAAGCATTTATTTTTACAATACCAGGCCGAGATAGAGGCGGCCGGTGGGAGTGCAGACGAAGCTGGTGCTGATATGGCTGCCGCGGATGCACCTGATTCGGACGATGATATGGGAGATCACTACGACGCTGGCAACTCACCACAGCATAGGTACGTAGATCAAAACTTTAAGATATAATTTCAAACATGGTCTCGAATAATAATATCTACACCACAAAAAATTCATGAACGCGAATACTTTTACTTTTTAAGGCAACACTAATTAAATTATCCTTGTATTGGGAAAGCACTACGCTATCTGTGCAGCCGAATATACATATTATGTATGTAGTACTGTTGCCTTGGTTCCACTTCCACAATGTGAGGGATATTGACTTGCTTGACTATACCACGCTGGTCAACGAAGTTGGCATAGGATTTAATATTAACTTTTCCTTCTCTTCCATCGATGTTAGGGAATGTACCCATAGTACGTGTTAAATTTTTTACTCCGCTCCGCACTCGGTGACCACCCGTAATATACGGCCGAGACTCAATATTGACCAAATATGGTATTTTTAAAGACACCTCCTTCCCATGGAATAGATCAGGTAGTATGCTACGCTCCCCTTACCTCAATATCGTATCATTTAGTTGTATTTACAGCTAAGGAATCACTAACAGAATTAACACTCCTAACAAATTTATGATATCAATCGCGATCGACAATCGTGGCGATTCTGGCATTATTCTTCTGAGAGGCTTATGTTCAACAGCTGTCGTTGGCAGGTTTTAGGATAGGCAGTAGGCGTGAAAACTTATTCAGAAAGATCAATCCCAAGACCTAATGAAAATAATGAATATGCATGTATATTTCAGTTGGGCTGGATCACCGGTTCCTGAGAGTATGGCTCCACCACCTGCACCAGCGCCGCCATCACCGTTACCACCTGTGCCTATGGTAAGAAATGTATTCATAGACATAGGTCTACCTACACAGTCAGCTTTACCTCTGTGTTGGTGATTGGACGACTTGGGTCATTAGTTTTCCCGATTTAGAGCCGGCGTTTTTCATCGTTAGCAGTAATAAAAACCTACAAACTTTTTGCAAAATAGTCCGGCTAATGGTAAGGTCACTTTTCATGAATATTAGTCTCTACAAAATCAATCTTATCGCGATGTTTCTTAGCTGATTAACATATGTATAGAGAAAATAAAATTTGGGTCCTGTATAAATAGTCTTCTCAATTCCTTCTCCAAAAACCTCCAAATATCTAAAAAAACACTTTTTTTAATAACCAAATGTTACATTGAGTTGGAGGTTCGAGCCCAGTAGTGGGACGTATGAGATGCTGCTGGTGCATGTTATGAGATAACGAGCTGAGATGACGACGATTGGTAGTTTCATAGATAGTTTACATATAAGAAGTATTGATTGTTTATAGGAAGTAGAAACAGAGGCCGAGTTACCTGGACCGGCAGCGGCACCGGTAGAGACTGAATCTCCAGCGGTTGATAACACCACCCTGTTACACAATGACGAGGAGTCCTTTGCGCTTGCACCCGTCGATGCCACCGTACTTAAAGGTACATCACATATATACTACTTTAGCGATTATGTATTTATCCATCTATCCTACAGTCTTGACGTGCATTGCGTCATATCAGCCTGTATAAGTTCCACCGTTGGGCCAAGACTTCCTCCATGATGAGAGGAGAAATGACCCAGTATTCCACGTTGGTCAGACCTGTTGGAACAGTGATTTATATCGAGTTTTCCTTCTCGTGCATAGATGTTATATGCATACCATATCCCTTAGTCGTATTTTAAGATATCCACGGGCAAGATAGAGAGTGGCGAATTGTATTCTTACTCTGTCACCACATGGAAAACTGCTTGGCATAGATTAAATGATTACTATTTCATATACAAATGAATGATAACAAATTTGGATATAATTGTCTGAAAGAAAATTATTATTATAGGCACGGAATAGAGCATGGAAAGTCACAAAGGGGTAACCACGCTATAATCGTCACGTTAACGATTCCACTTGGTGTTATAATTTGCCCATTAAAGCACCACGGTTCTCACATTGGTGCTCCTGATATAAATTATTTGATAAAAAGGAGCGTGTGTAATTTTACACTGGTAATATTAATATGGCTTACCAAAAATTGAATTTGCATCATTTCGTCAGCATTTCTACTTGTAGACTATTAAGATTATAATACATATGTTAAAAAGTTGGAAAAAATAGGTCACGTATGGATACTTTCCCTAGACAATTAGTTGATGGCAATAGATATTATAATTTTATTACCAGAATGCCCGTTCTGGTGATTCGACTCACTGATTTATTTAACTTAATGGTTTGCTTAACTCTTAACATGGGTTTTTATGTAATTTAGCAAGAAAAAGCGCTTAGAAGATGAGCGACATAGTGGAAATCGCAAGTAGCTGTAGAATGCAAGCGGGCACAATAGGTATTTAACAGTGAACATGAAGGAATAGAATTTAAATATCTATTACATTGCCATTTTCATCTATAGCAATACCTATATGCAATTTAAATAAAACATTTACGGACTTAGTATTATTTTATGTTGTTACTTCTAGATGGATTGTTAACTATTTTTTTTGAAAAGACATAAATAAATGAAAAATCTATTTGTGTAAGTCATATAACGTTTTCTTGCTCGTGGGTGTCGTAAAACACGACTAATGGATATAATATATGTATAAATGACATCTATGCAAAAGAAGGAAAACTCAAAATAAAACCCCTCTGACCAGTTTATAGTAAGTCAATTTCCCTCCCACTGTGAAGGAGACTGGAGCCCAGCAGTTTATGAGGTGAGATAATGAATTCATATAACGTTTATTTTCATTTCAGGAATAACAAAAACGAAACGCAAGCGTAAATTGATTGTAGACGAAGTTAAAAATATATCTGGTGAAGAAATGAAGAACCAGCTTAGTAACACATCAGATATCATCACAACATTGGACCTTGCGCCGCCGACCAGAAGACTGATGCATTGGAAAGAGACGGGGGGTGTAGAAAAGTTGTTTACATTACCAGCCAGGCCTATACCTTCAAGAGTTTTGTTCAAGGTAAATTGTATTGGTTTAAATTTACACTGTGTCGCACTTTTTGATAGGAGAAAATTGTATGGGCTAGCATCACCAACATGCTTATAGCAGTATGTCTGACAGCTGACGGATTGGTTGATTGATAGATTATCATTGACTTATCATTCAAAAACCAGATACTTTTAATTGAAGATCCAAAAATATTGTATGTTCATGGTTTTAAGTTTTCACTTCTGTCGGCAGTATTAACATATTAAAAGATATATTGCTCTTGAATTTGAATTCTCTACATTTCTATTGTATTATAATCCGCGTTTATTTTTCAAAAAGACTATCGATTATACGAAACCTTCATAAGCATCAATATAAACTCATTTGCAAAAAAAACGGGCGGTTTTGATTTCATTCATATTTAAAAAGATACAATACCAAAAAGGTTTCAATCGTTTGTACACGTTACTGGCCGGTTTTAAAAATGCTGTGGTATTTAAAAAAGTACGTTCTAAATTCAATTTTTCATTTGATGTTCATTTTTACAGAAAACTCCTTTTTATCCTACATTTTTGGCGCGAAGTTCCAGAAGTTAACATCGACTTTCATAACTTTTATTCAATTTTTATCGATTAATTTCATATCCTTGACTGTCAAAGCTTTATTTAATGCTGTTTGGCTGTATCAAAAATGGTAGATAAAGTGGTAAAAGCTACCAAAATTATCGCGCTGCTTGAAGAGGGTTGCAGCCAATGTTTCGTGGCTAGGAGGCTAAATGTTAGTCGCTCGACAGTCCAAAGGACCTGGCAGCGATATCAGGAGACTGGTTCCGTCGAGAGAAGGCCTGGTTCTGGAAGAAAACCATGTACCCAACCACGGGATGATCGTTTTCTTGTGAGTCGCGCATTGAGAAATCGCAAATCTTCGTATGTGGATCTTAAGAACAACCTCCAAGAAGTAAGAAATGTGCATATTAGTCTATGGACGGTCAGGAGGAGGCTTCTCGCTGCCAATATACGCAGTCACCGCCCGGCCCGCGGCCCCAAATTACTCCGTGAGCACAGAGTTCACAGGCTTAGGTTCGCTAGAAATTGTGAATCATGGACTCAAGACGATTGGAATAGGGTTTTGTTCTCTGATGAAGCCAGGATATCTCTGTTCGGTGAAGATCGACGTCGGCGAGTGCTAAGAAGACAAGGAGAACGCTTTGCAGAGGCATGTTTCGAAGAAATCACACCTTATGGTGGGGGCTCTGTTATGTTTTGGGCAGGAATAAATTCAATGGATCGTACAGAGTTAGTCTTCATTGAAAACGGCTCACTGACTGGGCATCGATACATAACGGAAGTTCTAATTTCTCATGCACAACCCGCATTGGCCGCTCTAGGTGAAGACTCGATTTTTATGGACGACAATGCTCGCGCCCACCGATCCCGCGATGTTAATGCGTATGTGCAAGAGGTCGGCATTCGTCGTTTGGATTGGCCAGCTCGAAGTCCCGACCTCAATCCCATAGAGCATGTCTGGGACGTTCTGAAACGGCGTGTGAGATCAGTACACCCGGCTCCGCAGGCCATCAGAGAGCTGAAGAATGTGATTACTGCGGAGTGGGAACGTATTCCGCAAGCAAGTATCCGGGATATACTCGCTAGCATGCCCAGACGAATTCAAGCTGTGATTTTAGCTAGAGGGGGTCACACTCGATACTAAACATTTATCTGCTTTTACTTTATTAAAGAAAAACAAACAAAAAAACTTTTTTATTTTTACTTCATGAGCATATGCACTACTAGCGAATATACACTACTAGCGAGGTTTAGCATTATTTCCCATAAATTGTATCTAAATTTTATGAAATACTGATGAAAACGATTGTTTTCTTATTAATTTAGCAAATTGTGTGGATAAAACTACCTATAATTATCAAACAAAGAAATATTAACATTTGAAATGGTTCATTGCTTAGGTGCCCGTTTTTTTTTGCAAATGAGTGTATAATATAAGTTACTTTCGTTTAAAAATAATCGAATTAATAGCGTAGGATTACGTAAATAAGGTACAAAATAAAATTACAAGTATTAATTCTTGTGACTTATGAACATCAAATTAAAAAAAATGAGGCCTGTCAGAATAATATTGAAAATCCCGAATTATTTAGAATATAATTTGACTTTCATTTCGCTTGTGAAGAGACAACTAGGACAAAATCACGAAACTACAAAAGAATCCTTAGTCATGTCTAGTGGGGTGTATGGAGGCCTAGAAAAAGTACATTACGATCTTATAAACTTATGATATCAAACTAATAGTGTTTCAATGTTATCCCTCATAGAAATACCAACGAAATATGACGCTTCGTAGTGAGGCAGAGGAGGCGGAAGCAGCTCGCTCACCTGAACCCGCCGAGCCTGGTACCGTGAGACGAACCGGCAGAAAACGTCGCCATGACGAGGTAAATATAAATTCTTATTTTATTCATCATGTTGGCAGTTCCGTAATATATTATTTCAACGCTTTATGGATGTAAATATTCTCGGGCAAACGAGTCTTCTGTAGCCTTAAAATATATTCTTTTCAGACCATACAACCTCCAGAGACTCCTGCGCCGCCGCCCATAGCGGAGATGGAGCCTCGAACACCTTTAGCCCCAGAATATGAACCGTCTGTCGGTGAGTTCATCTTTTACTTTCGATTTATTTTACACATGGATATGGTTTGCATAATATACATATGTGCACGCTATTGCTTTGGTTTGGTTTTCACTGTCATCTATATTACTTGTCGTTTTGTGATTAGGGTTGCCACCCATACTTTTTAAATATGAACAACAAAATACACGAAAATACTTTATACCGCATATATTGGTTTATCTGGAATCAGTTTTAAAGATAATATTTTCCGTATAGTGATGAAGTAAGAATACAATTCATCAACCCCTTTTCTTCCTCATGGTTGTCATAAAAGACGAATAAATAATATGACGTGCAAATAACAGACTTGTTTCTGCTGCATATGTTATGGTGAATTAATTACCTATATTCTATTCTTTGCTTTGCGATGAATTATTAAAAAGAATGACTCGTTTCATTATAATATCAAATTAATATACTTATTCAATCATATTTATTTTTACTGCATTTTACCAAGTTCAATAAATATCAGGCATTTTTTTCTTAATTTGTTTGTTATATTCCTGCCAAATAACTAAAAAGCTATTAATCTTAACTCAAATTCGGTGACGTGCTTTTAGTTAGAAAGCAATAGTTAATGAGATATAACAAGAAAGCAATAAAAAATCAATCCGAGTAAATTTTTAACCACCAGCTAAAAATAAATTTACTTTTATAATAAGTAATAACACTTTCCACTATTGCCTTTTGAGAGAATGTTACAGCTATTTTATGTAAAAAAATAATCTAAATCAAAACAATATTTACTGCATATTATACAGTGTAACAATTTGGAATTACAGTCTTATTGAATTTTAATAATTAAATATTTAGATTTTTATTAATGACATTATTAAACGCATTCTCTTCAGAGGTGGAACTAAAAATAATTTTCAAGCCGTGGAGTGTTTTTTTCTTGAAATACCCTATGATACAAAAATACTAAAATAGATCACGGTCCTTATTAGCTATAACGCAAATTCCACCGTAATAAAGTGTGACGTGATAAACACCCTCGGCAATCACATCATTTTAACATATATCATGCACATATCATAATCCTCAATAGCTAATAAGGGCCGACGGTTAAATCATCAAAATTAGGGATGTTTTGGAGCTCCGTGATCGTAATCGAAATTATCGGATATTTCGGATATATTTTCATTTCCGTATTTTGGTATCCGATAATTTGGATATAAATGTTTTGGATATTTTCGTATAGGGTCGTTGTCTATATGAGACAGTAGGGTGTTTCAAAAAAATCGAATATTTTTTTTTTCAAATGGTCGGCAAATTCTGTCAGAGAATGCTAAAATAAAGACCTCGTCAAAATTTGAGCTCTTAATTTAAAGATTTAATTGACAAACCCAAAAAATCGGTTCAAATTAAACTTTAACCTTGAATGACTCTGGAAGGATTCAATTTATGGAAAAATTATAAGAGACCTTTTTTGTAGAGCATTAAATTTCCTATAAGAATCTGAGTTGGCCATTGCCATAAGTTCATTCAATCCAGAGGTATAAAATTCTAAAGTAAAAAGCATTTATTTCTTATGTTATTTAAATGGGCAATAGAAAGTTGCGAACCGCGACGACTAAATCTTTAAATTAAGAGCTCAAATTTTGACGAGGTCTTTATTTGAGCATTCTCTGACAGAATTTGCCGACCATTTGAAAAAAAAAATATTCGATTTTTTTGAAACACCCTAATGAGACAGGTTATGACAGGTTTTCTACCTACCAGCCGACCTGACAGCCTAAACATAAGCCTCTCTAAAGGGAACTATTACTACAATAATCCCTAACAATGCCTTAAGAATCAATACTCGTAATCGAAACTATCCCAAACTGTCGGATAATCCGAAATAATTACATATCCGTAACCGATATAATGTTTGTTATATTCATAACCATATCCAAAGGTGAAAATTCATATCCATAACATTCCTAATCTAAACTATTTTTTCATGCATCTATAATAACTGTGTACATATGGTATCTAACTGCACATAAATTAACATTATGCTATGGTGCACGGTTAGAAACGGAACCAGCACCGGACAACGTTGGATATCAGACGCCGCGTTCAGAATCAAGACTCGACGTTGAATTACCTCAAACTCCCGGTACACCAGGTATATCTTGATGAAAATTAAAAATACGTAAATAGATGTCTGATGAGCTCCGTGATTCCCTATCTTGCCCGTGGACATCGTAAAAGACGACTGAGTGATATAATTCGCATATGACATCTATGCAAGAGAAGGAAACCTCGAAACAAAACCCTATACTAACTTGTCTGACTAGCATGGTAAGGTCAATTTCCCTCAATATTATGGAGGCGGCTCGAGCCCAATAGTGGGACGTGTATGAGCTGAGAGATGATGAAATAGATGTCTGTCGATGACCATTGTTGCACAGAGGCATCTCCATGAAGGTTGAATGAAAGCCATGTCAAATGATCACCAGAATATTCATAATGAAAGAAGTAAAACAATTTTGGCAAATATAATATGGCCTGTGCCCAGTAGTGGAACGTATATGCAGTGAGAAGAAGAGAAGATGTCCATGGTCCAATGCCCTACCTTATCGAAGATTGGAGAATTTAAGAGATTCATACTCAATAGTGATGCGTAGGTACCAGGAGATCAGTTCATACATCTGGTCTCCTGCTGTGGTGATGAGATAAGCTGTGATGTTATGACTTTTTACTTCTCAAATATCATCATCAGCCTGTCGTCATCTTTTTTCAATGTCAATATCACCACTTTTCAACACCTTATCCCAATTACTTGTGGTCTTATCGATATAAGACGGCAATAATAACGGCAATCGTTAATTCTATGTTTATAAATTCTCTAATATCACACGTTGATACGAATATTACTCGTTTTAAATATTTTTACGGTGTTTATCGCCTTTATTCGCCTTTGACGAATACGATTAACCCAAAAGAATCTGATGATAATAAATTGATCAAAAGAAAATCTCGAGTTGTAAAACTGCTTCCAGCACTACACAGTCCTGCATTTCTTACCTAAGCAGTCACAATACCATACACCATACCATAATTATACATTATACTAATAATATATGTGCCATATTATATATTACTTTTTATATATTATTATATATTACTTTTGACCCAACGAAACCAGAAGTTGGGAACCACCTTCAGATACATGTGAACAATTATCACTCTTGATCTCCTGGATCAGTCAAACCGATTAACCACATTTAGGGGACAGTTAGCAAAATATTAGCAGTTGTAAGCAATGCAATGAGTATAATTGTTATAAAAAATGTGTTAATTCTACAGGTGGTATGCTAAGTTCCTTGGGTGCTCCATTAACACCAGGTGTGTTAGGACCTCTCACTCCTGGCACATTGCTGCAAGGAGGAATAACGCCTGCTGCCTTACAGCAAGACTCCATGACGCCTGGTATGTATGGTTTCTTTTTATCTGCCCACATGCCTTTTATCCCTGAAGTGAGTAACCAGAGATACACCACATTTGGCCTTGTAATTTTTCAAAAGCATATTAGATGTCCACTGTTCAAACATAGGTCTATTATTAGAAAGAGGATATTATCACAATCGTATTGACAGATGAGTTAGCAATTTGGTATTATAACTTATAAGTCTTCCTGGCAATTGCTAATCCCCATACGCCCGGTGATACCTTAGTCGATTTATATGATGATATAAAGGGTTGTAACACATTTTATTCGTAACCACACCTAAATCAACCGCCTTAGCCGTCGCATACTGTTGTCCTGTGGAAAATACATAAGTGAAGTAAACATATAACAACAAGGTAATAGAAAAGCCCATAAAAGTCCATGAAAAGCAGTCTGATTTTTCTGTGACAGAGCACAAATAAAATATCACCACCCCTTTCTATAATGAGAGTGTCATATGTATAAAGGTCGTAAGCAAATAACATCAGTTAGAGAAGGCACGCCAGAAACAAAATCTTATGACACAATCCCTTCAGCCAACGAGATCTATCAGATTTTTATTTTTTTTTTTATTTTTTATTGCAAACGGTGGCAAACGAGCAAGCAGTACACCTGATGGTAAGTGTTGCTGCCGCTCATGGACCTTTACAAGGCCGTTGCCTACCGCGAAGAAAGTGAAGGGCGTGTGAATGCGAGGCTCGGTGATACCAAGGGCACCACCAAAACCCTCCACACGCAAACACCCTCAGAAAGTTGGGCTTCCGGCTCTCTCGCTCACCGAACGAAGCGTAGTAACAAATCGCTACTACTCAGACGTCGATTTTCTGCGAGAGTGTGGTACTGCCCCGGACGGACCGGCCCTCGGCTGTAGACAGATAACTGTCGACAGTGTGGTCCTACCACTCTTTAATTTCTGTTTCATTGCGAGAAAGCCTATACCGGTGTCATGGCTTCAACAATATGATCTATAATTATGTAAAGAAAGAAAGAAAATATACTAGTCATTCTTATTACTTATAATTGATATATTCTTTCAGGTGGGCTCGCTCATGGTGGAATGACTCCAGGTGGTCTACAGCACGGAGATCCCGGAGACCTAGGACTGGTCGCGGGCGGTATGACACCAGCTGGATTACACCATGGTGGTAAGTAAATTTGCCAATGTGTACATCTGACCTTACCATTAGGGAGGTATAATTTCCAAAATTATTAATTTCCAAATTATAAATTTTATCCAAAAGTATAATTTTACTATTTTTATAAAGGGCATGGCACAGATGTCGTAGTGGTTAAAATATTGACAATAATGCCAGTGTCGTGGGTTTGATTTCCATACAGAACGATAGTCTGTGCAATCCACAAATTGTTGTTCTGAATATGGGTGTAGTCCGGGTCCTCAAGTACATCCCAATGCAGTGGACCGATCAGAAGATCCATACAGGTGGCTAACTTCTACAACATCGTCATCATTACAGCTCACTTTTGAGCTCGAGGCTCTTTAACAATTGGGGGGAAATTGATCTACTATAACCATGCTGGTCAGACTTGTTGATTGTTTTATTTCAAGTTTTCCTTCTCGTGCAGAGATATTATATACATACTATAAAACCTTAGTTGTCTTTTACGACACCTACGGGCAAATGGGGGATGGTGAATTGCATTCTTACTCTGTCACCACACAGAGCTTCTATAAAACAAAAAGAGAACTGTAGTATTAAGAACTTGATTTTGCCGATTCACAGGTATGACTCCAGGTTTATTAGAAAGCGGCATGACGCCAGCTGGGCTTGTTCATGGAGGTCTAACACCTGCTGGTCTACATCATGGTGGTATGACGCCAGGTTAGTGATCGGCAGATCATTTTCTATATTTTTTTTTAACCCCGGCCAAAGAAGAGGAGTGATAATAAGTTTGATGTCGATGTCTGTGTGTGTCTGTCTGTGGCATCGCAGCTCTCAAACGGATTGGACCGATTTCGATGCGTTTTTTTTTTATTTGCAAGCCAGTTTCCTTGCGGTGATTGACTATGTTGGGTTAATATAGGTCCATCAGTTTAAGAGTATCAGCTCTTTTCCAAAATGATGTAATTACGTATGATTAGGCGATTAAGTGCTTTACGCGTGCTAGTATAATTGTTAAATGACAATTAATTGATAATAGGGAATATGCACGAACTCCAAAATGAACATATTATTTTTATTTGTAATCTTTATTGCTTAAAAAACGTACCTATACAATTATTTTTTAATTTTATCATTATTTAATAATTAAATTTAATTATCAAAAAGTGCCCTTTTTGAGATTCGCGCGCAAAATTTCTGAAACGCACACGTTTTGAACACGTGACACCCGAGTCTTCTAGTTAGGGCTGTCGATATTTAAAAAAAATAGTTTTTCGATATATCGACATTTTTAAATATATCAATATCGGAGTTAGATATAACGAAAATAAAATCGATATTTCGATATTTTCCCCATGACCACTCTTTAACTTCGTTCATTGCGGGGTTGCCGTGCCGAGCTTTTTTTTTATCAAATTAAGGAGTAAGTGATAACTGATCATCAATTTCATGCCAGCGGTTTTAAAGTAGATTAAGCTTTTACGATAATTTTCTAGAATAAATACTTTACAAGAAAAGATAAAACACCAAAATTCAAATAAATATCGACCCTCGATACTTACTTTTTACTATCGATATATCGTCCACAAGAAAGTTCAGTATTAAGTAGCGATATTTTTAAATAATAATATCGATATTTTGACATATAGATATTTTATCAACAGCCCTCCTTCTCCTTCTGATATCAAGTTGTTGTTTGTATGTTTCTAGTGATTATTTTGTATTGTTACCCAGTTATTTCATAATAAGTTATTAGTTTTCTGTGTTCAAGTATCTATGTGAATAAAAGTCTTATTACAATGACTGAAACCGGTTTCGTCAAAGTACAGTCAGATAATCTTCCTAAAATAGACGTGTATATAATGACAACGTATTTCGCGTCTAATTCAGATTTAATGTCTGTTAAACTTGGAGGAATAAAAGCTGCAAGGTAAATAAGATAATAATATATTTAATAATCGTAATAATAATAAAAATATCGATATACAGATTTTTCGTTCAAATTTTTTTTATGGGTTCCTACCACCATTGCCTAGCCCCCTTTTGACCAGTTGCCCCATAACCTGACACACCCTGTATAGATATTTTTCCGATATAGCGAATCCCGATTTTGAGACATTGTAAAATATCGATATGTCGAAAAACAATATTTATAAAAACATTAACAGCCCTAGCAACTTGTACGAGTGTCGAGGACTCTGACGTCACAGAATACGCGCGCCGAAGTAGTCGCGTTTATATCGCCCATAAAGTATAGCGATTTAAAAAAAAAAATTTTAGCATAATGGTTTATATTTTGGATGTGTTATATTTATTTCTAGTAATGTAATAACTAGAAGAAACGCTTAAAAAAAAATCATGCTTATTCCCTATTCCTATTGAAGAGAACGTAAAACTTTTTTATTATTTTAATTTGTGCCGGGGGTTATTCTAAATTTTCAATTTTACTTGTATAGACTTCTAGCTGACTCAATAGACGTTTTTCTGTATAAATTTAAAAACATAGTAAAAATACAATTTATTCCATTGGACTCCTCCAAGGTGGTTGTGGAAGTGATGGCTGCCGTTGTAGTTACTTCTTATTAGCTGTTGCTTGTAGGATCTGGTACATATCTTTTGCATTATATTATGGAAATATATTTCCTAGTTCAAAGGTCATCACACAATCAAGTTTATATAAACGGAAGTCGTTTTAAAAAAGACAGACAAGGTCGCCGAGTTTTTTTGTTGGGTTTTTATCAACGATGATCAAGGTTGATTCAGTGGTAGATTATTGGATTAATTTAGAGTAAAATTTAAAATACGTAATTGATATAGGTATGCAGGGTTTATATACAGGGTATTTTTCAAAGGGTACACAATTTTTTTTATTATACTCTAGATGTAAATACCATGATATATAAAATGTAAAATATTTAAAATCACTAGTAATTAATCAATTATTTGGATTTGAAAGTATCTAAGAATGTTCGTGATTTATGGCCAACCTATTGTTATTAAAAAATCTGTGGTATGGTATCTACATTGTAGCGAATACCCACACTAATACTGTTTATTACCAACACATGTAACACATACCTAGTATATAAGGTTGTCATTCCAATTGGGCTTAGGACTGTTATAATAACACTAGTCTATTATTCTAAAATCACCCAGATACTAATGTTCGTATTTATTAAGGCGTATTTAAAAGTGGAATCAACTATTTACAACCATTAAACTTACCTATTCATTTAGTCCCATTTCTTTCATTACAAAGCTGAGTACACTTGCTTAAATTTGTTTTTTTGACATTATTTGTATTTCACTAAAGGCAAAATTTTTTTACTACGAAGGTCCTCATAACTTTGCACTTCTTCAACTAACTTTTTTCGTCTCTTAATTTTTCCCCACAAATAATAGTGTAAGATCTAGTGACCTTGGAGGCCACGGTACCGATACTGGCCCGAGCCCTCACCTCCTATCCACCTATCGTCATATTCAATGTTTAAATAGGTAATCACGCACGTCGCTCCAATAATGAGGCGGTGCACCCTCATGTTGAAAGTATAGGTTATTATAAGGCTTTGTCTCTGTAAACGCGGTAAATAGTCACTTTAACTTAACACGTAGACTTCCAACACTTAAAATACCGTACCACATATACGGGCGATTAGAATATCTTTTTTGATTGATCGTTGGAGATAAACAATAAAAATTAACACACGCGGTCATAATTAGGTCACGGTCAAACGGTCACTGACTGATTCTCGCCGACGCGTGCGATCCGCGGGGAACGTACGGGGTTCTCACTGCACTCCTGCGGAAGGAGGTTGTACCGACTTCGATTTATCGCAACATTACATTTGTGTGCGTGGGTTAACGATTACAATTATGAATGACTTGTATATTGGCAAGGTATTTCGTGTATATGGGATTTCTTAAAATATAAAATGTATTTTTATTTAAATAAAAACCTGTTTTTCTTTTAGTAATCGATTCAGAACCCCCTGTGCAAATTTGTGTAGTCTTTGAAAAAATATTCGAATTAAGTACTACTAGTTAATATTAATGTTTCCCTTGTACTGCGGTAAGGTGTCAAGAAAATACCATTTGGTGTATACATTACACTTTCCATAGAGAATCGTAATAGTTAGCTGAGAGATCACCTTGAGAATAGGCACAACCATCTCCTGGATAGCTTTTAAAACCAATTGCGATCCTCAACCTGACTGATACACGTTACACTGCTGGGCACGAGCCTCCTCCCCAAAATAAGGTAAATGACCTACTATACAGTACCGATCAGATACGTTAGTAGGTTAGGTAGGGGTTAGTAGGGTAGGTAGGGTTTTATTTCATATTATATCCCTTAGTCTTCTTTTATGACATCCACAGGTTCTGAATGGAAAGTGGTGAATTGTATTTTTACTTCGTCACAATTCGGAAATGGCGATTATAATATTATAATCTATTCTAGAGGCTTGTGTCCATCACTGGATGTCAGTGAGCTGTTAGGTGAAGAATGGAGGTAAATAATAGGTACACGAGTTGGTTATCTTTGTTTATTCCGAGTGGTTACGAAGTAAGAATACAATTCGCCAACACCTTTCTTATGCGTGGGTGTCGTGAACAACGACTAAGGGATATCATATGCAGATAACGTCTTTGTAACAAAAGGAGAACTTCTAATAAATCCCTATACTAACCGGTTTGACTAGTGTAGTGTGATGTAGTAAGTTAATATCCCTTGTATTGAGGAGGAGGCTAGAGTCCAGAAGTGAGATGTATATGGGCTTTGATGATGATGATCTATGTTTTTCTGTTACTAGGTGGTCTGGATCACGGTGGTATGACGCCGTCAGGATTACAACATGGTGGTATGACGCCAGTAGGATTGCAACATGGTGGTATGACGCCAGTAGGATTGCAACACGGTGGCATGACACCAACGGGACTACAGCACAGCGGTATGACGCCGAGAGGGCTCCAACACGGCGGTATGACGCCGTCGGGGCTACAACATGGAGGAATGACCCCTTCAGGTATTTTTAAATCATATCCTATTTAATGATAATAGGATCAATTTTAATCTTGTCGGCGCATGTTTTCTCTTCCACAAACTTCGGTAAGTCGTTATCTCTGCCTTCCACATTCATGTATCATCATTCAGCTTTTTACCGTCTACTGTTGAACATAGGCCTCCCGCCATGGTATGCCACGTGGTGCGATCATTAAGTGGTGAGAGATTAATCGCCACACTTAGTGATCGGGCTGGCGATCACAGTAGGTACTATGCGCATGAGAAATCTAGCCATTCTCCTAGTGATTTTTATGATACTCATATATATTATTCTCTTAAAAATCAAGTCACATATATATTATTATCTTAAAAATATTACTTTCAACTTACATCTAAAATTCTATACATATCTGAATGTTTGTGATACTGACTCTACTTTTGGACTTCATGTTATCATCTCAACCCATATCGTCTCACTGCAGAGCTTGGGCTGGGCATAGATCTTATCTACACGTTGCAATTCCTTAGTCGTTATAGTGTAATAATTGCAATAGAAAAGAAACTTCAGACTAGCATGGTGTAATGGGTCAAATTCTCACATGTTGTAAACTCATGCCCATAACCATGAGATGTTTCACATATTGTAAACTCATGACCATGATTGTGAGTTGTATATAGGCACAAGTAGAAGAAGTAGGAAATAATTGGTAATATTGCTTTACAGGTGCACAACACGGTGCTATACTGCAGCACGGGCTTGAGCAACTACCAATGATGCCACAGCTGATGGGCGAAGGTGGTGACATATCTGGTCTACTGAGAGCCGCACCGCCAACAGCACGCGCAGCACCTGAACGCGCGTCAAGAGACTTACCTCACACCGTGCCTATGGAGCCTTTATTGCATGGGCTTGACGATCACTCACATTATCAGGTACTAATTATATGTTGCATACTTACAACCCTTACTGTGCATTGATGTGATAAAAACTGGCTGAGAGATCACAAGGAAATTAAAACTTGTAATATCAACTACGACCACCAATCTGTTTGTCAGCAGAGCCATCTTGAAACCATGGTGAGGCCCTTGGCCACACAAAAACCGATAGAAACATAAAAGGAAGTTAATATAAATATGTATTTTTCTTCTAGATGGTTGAGTGATTAATCATAAATATGTTTTAATGAATGTATCTTAATTAACATAAATGTAATTTTTCTAATGTAAATTTGAATTCATCATCTTCATCATGTCTGCTTATAAAGTCCCACTGTTAGGGTCAGACCTCCTCTGTAACGGGAGGGAAATTGACTATTTTTATTATATTCCACAATGGTCAAACGTGTTGGAATATTGAGTTTTCCATCTTTTGCATAGATGTTATCTGTGTATTATAATCCCTTAGTCGTCTTTTATGATACCTACGGGTAAGAGGGGGCGGCGAATTGCATTCTTACCCCGTCACCACATGGATAGTTTGAATTGATTATGATTAATTTTCCCTCTTTCTAAAACATAATTGTGTAAGTGAAAACATGTCACTTGCTTTTGAACCCTTGGCAAAGGCCCAGTGTGCTCTTACGGTAAAAACCATTACTGTCTGTCAAGCCTTGTAATTATGGCATCATGCCTCCGCTAGGAGGTCTAAAACCAAAAATCGTATCAATGTGAATGGATGGCTGGAATACGGCCGACACAGATGTCAGAGTGCTTTAAGTAAACCTTAATGCATTTCTCGTGAAGTCGTCTATGGAACATTGTAGATATCGTGGACATTGTAACATGTGACTAAGGGTTTAATCAGATAATATCATTGCAAGAGAAGGAAAACTCGAAACTGAACGCTTTGCCAACCCATCTGACGCCATGCCACTGTTGGATTTGAGCTCCCTCCACAATGGGAGATGACCTATTATACCACGCTATTCAGGCGGGTTGATAAAGGATTTTGTTTCGAGTGTTCCTTTTTTTGATGAAACAGACGAAGTATGTATATGCAAGCGTGTTTAGAGTATACATCTTTCTTTTTCTTAAACCACATAGTGTTTGCAATTTCATACTCTCATTCCCATCTATACAGGTGTATCCGGTTATGGGGCAACTGTTCGAGTATGTTGTAGTTTAACGGTCATAAATCGTAATTAGAATGTACATTACACAGAAAACAATATAACATAAAAGTTATAGCGATTTAAAAAAAATGTGTCTAAGAGTATATATGTCTATGCCTTAAATGTTACGTATTATGTAGGCATGTAAAGCTTCGACAGTATAAATTCATTCTTCATACCTAGAATTGCGCAAACGTTTCAATGACAGTGTAGGTTTGTACCTACGAGCGGCGAGCGGTCAACGGTCATAGGCCGATCAGCTGTTTTAAAGCGAAGTTTGTTTTGTTTATGTGAATGTAATTATTGATTTATTCAATTTCTAATGAACATTTAACAAAGTATGAATATGTTGCGTATTAAGTATCATTGACTTTATACATTTCAATCAGATTTACACGAAAAAGCGACGACAAAATTGAAAACTTTACATGTCTCTAATTCTTTAACGAATCGATATTTTTCGTTCAAATTGACTTCCCTTTTGACCATTTGCCCCATAACCTGATACACCCTGTATATTTCAGAAATAAGATTTAACGCTTTTGTTTCTATTGTAATCGAGATTCAAACAAATATTATTATTTTCAGAATGGTTTACAAATGACAAACGTGGGGTACGACGATCAGCCAGGTCATCATAGTCCAGCGCACGATTACGATTTACCTTTAACACCAGATAATGTAAGTATAACTTTAATATGAGATAATTTAAATTGTCGTGTCGTGACGCGTTAAGTTTACGATGCATTACTAAGTCTTATTTGCCCATGGGAGCTGTAAAAATCGGACTAGGGATCACCGAGAGAATAGGCAGCATACTGGGAAACTAACTATGGATAAACGTGTAGTAATCACTCATGCAAGTCTTTTCGTCACTTCTTAACTTGTTGTAAGTTGGGAATAGTTATTTGACTTCACCATAGTGAAATTTTAAAAAACTCTAGCTGATTTAGTAAATTGGATTTCCAAGTAGTTTCACGTGTGGTTATAATTTGTCGTTTGCAATCAAGTTCCCAGCATGACAAATGCAAACTATTATTTTAATGTTTTAGGGTGAGGAGGGTGAACGTGAGGCTGGTGAGACCGACGAACAGTTCGAAGAGCGAGTGTTGAATCGCAGAGCTGCACAGTTGTTTGCCGTTATGAAACCCAAGTTAGGTGTCGGTTTACAACTATCATTTACAGAGCTCGCACCAAGACACAACAACAGGAAACAAGTCAGTAACTACTGAATTTGTATTATATTTCCTTTTCTACATAAATACTATTTGATTTTATGTGCTTACATTTTTTTTATAGAATGCAAGTAAGCACTTATCCGTGTGGTGAGAGTAAGATACAATTCACTGCCCCATCTCTTGCCGTGGGTGCCCTAAAAGATGACTAAGGGATATAATATGCATATAATATCTATGCAAGAGAAGAAAAACTCGAAACAAAACCTTATACCAACACATCTACCGGGGAATTGTACGTCACCCGCAGAGAGGCTGACCGCGCGACGGCGACCGACGTCCTAGTACGTCGAGAGGTGAGGTTACCCGAAAGGCTATTCCGTCGGGCCGACCACTGATGACAAGTCACATCTGCTCCGGTGGTCAGCCCAATAACGAGGTGACGTGGGTTATGGGCCCGCGCGCCGTCCTTTCATCGCCCCGGACGGACAGGACCGCGCGTGCGCTTACCATAGCCCACCCATAAAAAAAAAATACCAACACATCTGACCAGCGTAGTATGCTTGATCAATTTCCCTCTCATAGTGGAGGCGGCACGAGCCCAACAGTGGGACGTGTTTAGGCTGACATCACACGATGAAGTAAACCAAATGTAATGACAGGTTAAAAAAATAATGTGTTGCCACAGCTTACTTTCTCATGGGAATAGTAAAATTTGAGGGATCACCAAGAGATTAGGCAGTGGCATTCTCCTATGAAATCTAACATCCACTCCAATCGCTAACCCACTTGCCAAGTGTGGCAATTATGACTTACTTATCTCCAACATTGGACGTAAATGCTTTGGTTGGATGAATAGAACCATAGATTAGAAAATTAACTAATAAAGTAATAATATTTTTTCCTAATTTTAATCAAACCTGTTAATCCCCTTTGTTTTAGGTTTAAGTAACAAAAACATGTCTAAAGATGTTCTTTTTCATAGTTGTATAGATTATTAACAAATGTGTGTTGTTACAGGTAGCACAAAAATTCTACAGCTTACTTGTACTCAAAAAGCATCAAGTACTCAAAATAGAGCAACACGAAACATATGGACCTATAACTATCTACAAGGGTAGCCAATTTGAAACTGAATCAATTTAAATACACCATATATATATATTATACATTATTTATAAAAAAGTGTAATATAAAGATAAATATCAAGACTAGTTCATAAAAAGAAAGATTTTATGAGGAAGGTGGAAATGTTTAGTTGTAAAAGTTATGGACTTCACGACGAAACGCGTTGAGCCAAAAATATTGTGTAAGTTGAGAACATGTGAAGTGAATTCATGGAAGCGATTTATTTTTAAAATATTGGACCAAATAATATTACGAGTGTTGATCTCACAAAAAAAAAAAATTGCGATGCGTATTATAATGTGAACAGTAGTAAGCTCTCATGAATTTGATTCGCTTGTGAAGAACAGTTTCTATTCGGATAATTATGTTTGATAGAGATGTGTAGAAATGCCTTATTTTGTTTTGCTGTAGGGTAAGTGAAATTATTGTAAAGATGTTTTACAAAAATCATTGTTTAATAGTCAATCATAGAGAAAATGTATTTGCAACGTTGTTATATACACCTGATTCCTGTTTGTGTAATGACGGCTGTACAATGTCGTGGAGACATTGCGAGACAATGAATTTTGCGTGCTTTCTCTCATTACCTCTCGTTTTGTCTTACCATCTTCACATTATGCGTGAGTTTCTTTACTCGAAATAGTTAATTGCCAATATTTAATTTTCATCATAGATTAACTATAGTAGTCGGTGACTACTATAGTTAAACCATGATTAAAGTTACAACTATTTTTGGTTGCGCATTTTATGAATGCATGCGTTGTTCAGGTAATAATTCCATGTCACATTGAGTGTATATGATGGGCCCTCTTACACTAGGACTATGCTTGGAATGTATCAACTTAAAAGATGTTTTATATGCATGATATTACGCATTAAATATGCATGATATTACGATTATGATGTACTAAACTGTTGCGTCACTGACCAAAACCATTGCGTGGCGTACACACATCAACATGGCAAATATATTTTGCTGGTGCTTCTAAGCTCCTTGCTAGTTGGCATAGTAGTGTAGTGTTTATTTCCTTTCGTGTTTGACACATTCCTAGCACAGATATTGTATGAGATAGTGTGGTAGGGGACACCTATAGACTAGATCGAGAGATACTCCACGAAAGTGTACAGCTGATATAAGTTTAGCTAAAGATGAGGTTACAAAGATTGTTGTGTTTCTTTATAGATTGTAACTCGATGATGTGTAGATATATTTTGGTACAGGTTTTCTTTTTATTGAAATTAATATAAGTGATTGTGTGACTAAACAAATTATGTTATAGTATCAGAATGTGTGAGAGAAATTATGATGAAAATCAAACAAGTGATAACAATAGACACTATTGTTGTGTGAACTTTACGAATGTTGACTTTCATTTTGTGACTATGTTTTACTGTTATTGTGAGATAATTAATTGTACTGAATTATTCAACTTCAAAGTGAATGCATGCTACAGATGCCATTGGTTTGGATTCATTTTGACAATACGCGAATATTCTGTACAATTTATTTGTCTTTATTTCCTGTATCGTGTATCACCTCTGCTACCATCAAACATTTTTATTTTATAACGATTTTCAGAACTTAGATATTTTTTCATAAAAACGAAAATTTGCAATAAATTTGTTGATATAAAAATTTTATTTTCTTGTTGACCCCCTTTTTTTTCTTTTTTTGGGTGAGTTGCGGTCGGCGCGCTCCTCGAACCATTCCGTCCGGGGCAACAGAAGGGCGTAAGCACGCACACCCGCAACCCACCCGAACACCACGTCGCCTTTGTCGTTGGGCCGACCACCGGAGGAGTGTTACTTATCATCAGTGGTCGGCCCGACGGAATACCCCCTATTTGGGGTACCCTCCCATCGACCGACGTCCCCCGTCTCGGGGAGGACGTCGGTCTTTCCTCACGCGGTCGGCCTCTCGGCGGGTGACGAACTAACTCCCTGGTCACGTTACCCGCGGCCTCGGCTAGGGTGGCGTGGCACGCAGGTAGTCGCGCCTGTGCCGCCCCAGTCGCCGGCGGCGGATCGCTTCGTCGAGGCTGTGCTCCTCGCGTGCGCGATCCGCCGCCTCCTGCGAGATCACTGCCTCGCAGAAGGCTGCAACCGCGTCCCAGTTCCTGATGCTGCCGAGCATCTCCCTAGCGATGGTTGGCAGCGTCAGGTCGGCACCGATGATTGCGACGAGTTCACGACGCTGCTCCGCCCAAGCAGCACAGACCTCGAGCGTATGCTGCGCCGTGTCCTCGTCGCAATCGCAGTGGTGGCAGGACGGTGTACTCTCCCTCCTAGCGACCGTGTACAGGTACTAGCCGAAGCATCCATGTCCCGTCAAGACCTGTACCAGTCGGAAGGAGAGCACCCCGTGCCGCCGTTCCAACCACTGCATCAGCACCGGCCGGCAGGCCTCCACGGCCCAGACACCGTATCGAGGCCTCTCCAGCCGGACTGCCCAACGGGCGATGACGTCTCGGCGGGCATCGACGCGCCAGGCGGTGAGCTCCCTTAAGGAGACAACACCGCCCTCCCCTCGCACCCCCAACACCCGCCGATACAAGTCGGCGAGCATTGCCGCCTCCAGGTCCCACGGGGGAGTCCCGGCCAATAGGCACCCCGCCTCCGTGCGGTAATCGCGGATGATTCTGACCGCCATGGCCTTCTGTGGGCGCCACAGAAGAGCCCTAAGTCGGGCGGTCATGGACCCCGTCCACACCGGTGCGCCGTACAGGGCCATCGACCGGATGTCTTGTTGACCCCTAGGCATTGTTTAGTTTGTAGTTTCATTTATTTTATAAAAGTAAAACCAGCAGCTCAAGATTAGATATAAAGAGATTTGCGAAATGTAGCATGCAATGTAATAACATGTTTCCGGCATGCGTGCGGAGAACATGGCTCAGTCTGTTGAGAACACGCGAAGAGTATGCCGTTCTTCCGTGGTAGCGCGCGTTCCGCA